>JADHKS010000006.1:254921-1655466 GCA_019925295.1 Sporothrix pseudoabietina
GTTTGTGGTTAAACCCCCTTTGTGGGATAGTGCAATATACGCGCGGCTCCGTCGGGCGAGTTCAAAAAAAAAAAAAAAAAAAAAAAAAAAAAAAAAAAAAAAAAGAGCGCAAACTGAGCCCCGCACACTGCAGGCGAAGGCAGAAAGAGGTACGACGATGACGATAAAACTGACGAAAAAAACCAAGAAAACTTACCAGGCCATCTTGATGCCGTTTATCATCGGCATGCTTGTGGGTATCTGTTGTGCTGACTTTGTTTGTAATGGGGTGTTAAAGAAGGCGAAAGAAAGTAGCTTTTCGCGCTTTGAGGAGAGGTGCGGTGAAAAACAGATAGGCTTTTGATGAGGAGGAGGGCGGTTTGAATGCGGAGTATTACTCCCAGTGGTCCCAAACACTAAATGAAGTGTGATAGATGGGCGGCCCCTTGAGCAGATTTACAAAACAACCTGGGTCAAAACACGGAACGTGGGGTTTGGCCAAGGTGTGGGGATGCACTATGTCCGCAACCCGTGATTGAGCAACGCAGCAATACTGTTTGCTCTAATTAGGTATTGATGCAATTAGGCTCGTAATGCACATGCAATTATGGGCAAGGCGGTTGGAATTGTTGTTGCTTGTTGGTGGCCGTGGGGGGTTGGTTGTTGGTGATGAATAGATTGACCGAGACGTTGGCCGCGCACGATGTAGGTCGCTGCAAGACTGAAAGGGCGATTGACGATATGTAAGCGAGCGATATGTGCAGCAGTTCAACGCGCTGGGTTGAGCAATAAAGGTATGCGGGGAGAGAATGATGTTCAAGGCCGAAAGAAAGCGGGACACAGAGGTTGTGATCGAGTAAAGTGGCGATGATGATGTTGTCTGTGTACGATGACAACGCTCAAGGCGAGAAGAAGAAGAAAAGAGCAAAGAGAGTATCGATGTGTAGACAGGATGAGGTGAGAAGGGAGGGATGATGTCGTTATCCGGAGTCCGTTTCTGCCAATGGAAAGTGCCCAAGGCGACTTTATGCTGCGGACCTGCAACGCGAAAAGAAAAGTGCGCAAGTATGCTTTTGTGAAGTTTGCACTTGTGATGTTGTAAAACTGTAAAACGTTCTCACACCTGTCGTATCTTTTGTCTTTTGTCGTTTATTCGCAGTTTGAGGGTTTTCGAAATGGCCACTGTCATGCGTGAGACGCGGAGAGAGGAGAAAAGAAGATTTGAAGAAGCAAAACCAAAGTCTTGGCTTTTGCTATCTCAGTCGAAGGCGGGTTTTTCGGTCCAAGTTTTGTTTCTTTGTGCTTTTCTGAGAGAGGTTGAACAAGATAAAGCTCAAGCGTTTCCCACCACGGTTGATGTTTTGTTGTGTTGCTGTTCGCTCCAAAGGTGAAGAGTGAGAAGTGAGAAAGAATCAGAAACTGAGAGAGAGACTGGCTCTGCGCTCGTTTTTATTCTTTTCGTTGTCTCTTGTTACTGTCTTTGTTGTCTTTCGGTTCTTGTTGTTGCTCGTTGGGTTCCAATATAAAAAAGGGGTCAGGCACTTCGAAGGCCTTCCTCTTTAAGAAAAGGAAAACAAAAACGACAAGGCGAGGATCGGGCCGCCGCCGTTGGTTCGTTGATATCCGGGATCCGAGGCTTGAGGCGCTCAACCGACAAAAAAAATAGATCCAAGACAGGGGGGAAGCCACGTTCGACTTCCAAAAAAAAAAGACCGAGAGAGAGAGAAAAAAAAGCAGTGCCGAGAGCGAGCGAGAGAGCAAGAAACCCAAGGTGAAGATGGCAGCTGACCCGAACGCCAACGGAGCCTCTTCGGGCAAAGCGAAGCTTATATATGAGAAGTATATATATGCTTGGTTCGCCAGAAATCGCTTCCGACCCTAGCACACTTCGATTCTTCAGCAGAAAAAAACACCGAGATTATGGAGCCGTGCTCTCGTTTCTGGTGCCTTTCTTGAGCTCAAGCTTTTCAACTTCTTTCAGCGCGTCACAACCCAAAAATACACAGCAGACAAAGAGCAATGCCCTTTTCACTTTCTGTGGCGTTTTAGGCGATTAATGGGGGGTGACAGCAGCAAGAGACGAAGTGTGATGACGAAGGTACGTCCGCCACTCGAGAGGGGAGCAAGACAAGGCGACTGAAAGGCGGAGAATGATAAAAGAAAAGGGGGTGCGTGTGTATCAAACGACTCGACTTATTGAACGCTGGTTTGCCCAAAACGGCAGTCAGTTTGAAACATTGACGAGAGCTTGCAGAGGCAAGATCGCGATGCTGCGGGTTGGCGGCTGACCCGTTTCGGTGTTGTTGTCGGTGCTGGGATGGAGGTTGAAGATGGTGGATGCGGCGGGGATGCTGAATGCTGGAGTAGCTAGAATAGCAGGGCCCCAATTGGTGGTCTCGGTATAGGCCCGTTTCTTTTGGAAAGCAGGGGGTGTTGCGAGGTGGTGTGGGAGGGGAAGAGCCGTCAGGCGAAACCCGAGAGACGTGGGTGACTGACGGATTGGGATCGATGGGACTCGACAGGTCGACAAGTCAACAGCTGGACGCCCGGCAGCGAGACGGCTGAAGGCGGGAAGGCGAGACAGGTCAAGATAGGCCAAGACAAGTCCACACACAAACAACACAAGATTACTGCGTGTCTTGGCTATGGTAACACGTCGTAACCAGGTTTGTCAAGTGGCCGCTCGGGGAGGACATACAGAAGCAACAGAAACAGCAAAAGGTGTGCAGTGCAGTGTGCGTGCAGCAGATATTAGGCGTTCGCCGTGGCAGACACACACACATCCGTTTAAGTCGTCGAGGAGGGACCGAGTAGGAGAGACACGCCACACAAAAGTGAGAGACTCTGGGGGTGGGGATGTGACTTGAGAGGCTTTGTGCCTTTGTGTCTTTGTGGCTTGGCTCGTTCTGGGAGTATGCCTGTCCGACTGAGAAGACCGAGAAAGAAAGCAGCGGGTCGATTCTGCGCCACGTTTCTGTCGGTCAGCTGTTGCGTTGTTGCGTTGTTGCGTCGTTGCAGTCGGTGCAGCCGGCGGGAGAGGGGCAGAAGGACAGAGGTGACAAGAAGTGCCAGAGAGAGGGGCCGCTTCCGACAATCGAGACAGGCCCCCGTTGATTTCTGCAGTTCCGCTGATAAGGCTGGCAGCAGCAGGCAAGGTACCGATGGTAACGATCAGCCTCCCTGTTCCTTGGTGGCCTGCGGCCTTGGCTCACGTGGCGTCTCGTTCGTTCGGCTCGTAGCTCACGTCTTGCGTCCACCTTGTTCTCGGGTAAGGCTGTAGGACCCCCCAAAGACAAAGACCCAGAGGGGAAAGAAGGAAAGGGACTAGAAGGACTAGAACCTTGTGACCTATGACCTATAGCCTGTTGATCTGTTGACTCCACGGACGATCCTCACGGCTTCCGCTTTTTGCTATATCAGCCTCGATGATTGGCTCAAGAACAAGGCAACGAACAAAAAATAAGGGGAACCAGCAGACGCGGTTGCAGCAAGATGCGGCAGACTGACTGGTGCAGAGTGTGCAGAAGAGAGCCCAAGCAATGCGGACAGCGCAGAAACTTGCTCAACCCTTGGGGTGGGCTGTCAAGGTGAGGCAGTTTTCCATGCAGACGATGCAGGATGCAGGTAAAAATAGCAGCAACAGCTAACAAAACCAGCAAAAAAGCAGTGCAAAGCAGCACGTGTTTTGAAAGAATGGGGGCGGCTCGAGGTCTTGGAATGAGTCGTTTAAGTCGTTAAAGCGGGTGGCGGCAATATACAGAAGGGAGCCAATATATATAAGTAGGGCGTGTTACAGAAACCACGAACCAGTCAGGGAGCCAGGGAGGGAGAGGCTATAACGTGCAAATATGAGGAGGGGCCGGTCAAAGAGATGGCAAAAAAAGAAATGGAAAGAAAGAGACACAGCTGGGCGCATACAAGGAAACGGCCAGTGGCTGAACGGCAAAGTCAGCAAAGCAGCGAGAGAGGAAAAGAGGCTGTGAGCCGTGAGCCGTGAGCTGTAAGAGCGAACGCGCCGACAGAAAGAGAAAAGGTGGAGGGTGGCAGGCAGGCCAGGGTGGGATGCGGGATGAAGAGACGGAAAGAGCGTGCAGCTAACGGTACGAGCTGCTGGTGTCTGTTCAATGTCCAAGTCCTGTTCAAGTGACGGTCGGCGGGTGAAAAGTGGCCGAGGGCGAGAGTCGAGGGCCAGGATGAAAGCGAAGTCGAGAAAGCGGACAAGACGTGGACAAAGACGTGGACACGGATATGAACGTGGTCGGTTGGCGAGGTAATACAGGGCGCGTGCAATGCGGTACACACGGCGTTGTGTGGTTTGTGTGAGTCGTCGAGTCGTCGAGTCGTGGAAGAGCGTGAGTCGTCGATGCGATTGGCGGCTGGCGGGGCAGCAGGAGTACAAAGCCTGGGGAATGGTCGTCGAAGTCGACAAAATGTAAAGGGTGGACAAGAAACAGACGTCACCGGCGGAGATGGCAAGGGAAAGGATATCGTGGAAAGTCGTTGAGCTCGAAAGAAAATCCGACAAGGCTGGAGAGTCGAAGACAAAAACAGAGAAGAAAGAAAGGCCAAGAAATGTCAAAGGGAACGGTAAGAAACAAAATAACAAAAAAGGGCGGCAGAAAGAAAAGAATTAAAAAAGAATTAAAAAAGTTCGAGGGGTATCAGAGAACAAGGTTTGGAAAAAGCGAGGCAGGTTCGAGACCCTTGTTCGTCCCTAGTTTCGTAGGTTTTGGTGCAAGAAAGGCAAAAAAGGGTGTCCGTGCAGCAAAGAACCCCCTTGGTCTGTTTCTTGTTGTTTCGACCAGCGACAAAAGCAGACAAGGCGAGTGGCCAGTAAGAAGGAGGAAGGGCCCGTACTCGTAGGGATGGCGAAGATGGGATAGAAGAAAGGCTGTCGTGGGATGATGTCCGAAGACTGATACGGAGAATTACTGTAGGAGAGGAAAAGCAGAGGTGAAAGGTGAAAGAGAGACGGTTCTGTGTTGGCCGCTGTAGATTTTTACTCCGTACTTTTTTGGTCTGTCAGCCGTCCGAAACAGGAAGCCGCGAACACGCCATATTATCGCCGGTCGCTCTTTCAACATGTTCGCAACCGCATGCGCCTGCCGCGCACTAAAAACGCAAGTGTACGGGCGAGATGGGGTATCTTACGACAGAGCTATGGTGCACGACTACCTCAGTTTAGAAGGACCCGAAGACTAGAGGAACACGAGGGAAAGAGGGAAAGAGGGAAAGAGCCAACGGCTCCGGCTCTTTTTAGCATCACACGTTCGGAAGGGGCGACCTTTGCCTCGAACAATATGGATTTAATGATGATACTGTTGGAAGATAGACAAGGCAGGCACGATCAACATTTGGTGGAAGAACGTGCCAGCCAGATCGCCAAACAGTCAAAGAAACAAAGAAGATGGAAAGCACAGGTCAATCTCTCCAGCCGCCCACTACCGGTGGAGGGTCGGAACAGCTCCTAGGAGGGTGGTGATGGCGACATGGCTGACCCCTCAGGACCTAGCCAGGGCCCTGGACTCCTCGACACGACCTTCTTGAATCCATAAATGTGTATTCTGTGCTCCTCGGAGCTTGTCCTACGATATAATGGAGGCTTGCCAATCAGCGGCAGCGCACACCAATAACACAAAACAGGAATAGGCAGGACAGCAGCTCCTTCTCTTTTATTCAAAGAACCCAACATGCTCCTTCCAAAGTTCCTGTGCGGCGTGGTAAAAAAAGGGAATGAGAATATGGAAAGAGCGATCAAGACCCCCATTGACTCTAAACTTACCTTTGCCTTTGTGTTTGGGCGTGCCTATCCTTTGATCTCCAAACTTTTTTTCTTCGATGGTGGGGTGTACTGTGAGTGGTCGGTTCTTGCGCATTTGCAGGCATGTGTGTTGCGCTGTGTATTTTGGGGGGGAGGAGGGGGAAGGACGAAGGAAAAGGGGTCCACATCCAGTATGAGCAAGTTTCCATTGGTTCACACGGCCCAGAAAGGTGGGGAATGGAGCCCCAGGGCCATACTCGCATTTTTGCTTGGTCCTTGGGAGGGGCTACCCGCAGCCTGGCGCAAAATTATGGAGTATTGCCGTATATTTACAGTGGGCAAAACGGCTAGTACTGGCTCTTTTGGACGAAAAGCAGCTGTTGGCTGCCGCACTTTGGGGGCGATGGAGCCTAGGCCAGGCCAATGAGGGAAAGAACAACCGCTGTAATCATTGGCAAAGGCGAGAACAAGGGGCTGGCTTGTTGATATCAGACAAGGCAAGATCAGACAAGGCAGGTGCATACGAGGAGTTCAAAAGCAATTCAAAGGGCCCTTCAAAAATAAGAATATCCACGAGTATTACAAGAAATTGTTAATCCATGCAGCTTACCATTAAACAGGCAGTACGGAAATACAGGTAATAGGCATTACGCAAAAATGGGGACAGCAGTTGGACGACATGTTGGGTACTCCGTACAAAAACCAGGAAAGCAGAAGCTGGGAAGACGGGCTGTCCGGGTAGTCGGATTTGCAAACGACACGCTTGAATGCACGCTCGACCGCTTTTTGGTTCCCTCTTGGTCCGTTTTCTTTTTCTCGCTTCTTTTTTCCTATTCTCCCTGTCTGTGGTCACATATTTTTGCACGTTTACACAGTATGATTCTCTCTCCTCTTCAACTCCTTCCCTGCCTCGAGAGCCGAGAAGTGATGAAAAGTGACAGAAAATAAATAGACATAGATTCAGTCACAAAAATAGACGTAAGAAAATCAAAGATTCTCAGTATTATGAACCTCATCTCTAGCCTTTCCCCTCCTGTGACTCTTGCCTTCCCTCGCGGGTGCCGGTTCGGACACCCACCTTTTTGTCGACCGCTCGCGCCTTGTATAGCATGAGATATGACAGGACAGAAAATGTGGCCGACCATCGTTACTGTTCCCCAGAGCACAAAATGGCCCAAAGTGTGAAAGAGATGTGTCAAGGTCTCACTTCTCGGTCGTTCTTGGGGCTCCCACACACAAAACATTTCAGAATTTTAAGCTTCATTTTTTAAGTGACTATTGGCCTATCTGTTGGTTGTCATCTCCCTTTCCCCTGATCCGTCCAGGCATACACATCATCCTATTTTACATCTTTCCCGCACGTTCTTTATGACTCCTTTTCTTTTTTGCCTTGCGCATATTTATCTAGCAAGGGTACGTCATACGTAATGCAAACACACAAACACGGCGGGCGAGACAGGTGAGACCCGGAGAAGAAGAGCCCCAGAATGTGTGTATGTGAGAGAGAGAGAGAGGGAGAGAGAGAGGGAAAGAGATAAAATACCACAAGAACGACCCAAGGAACACAAAGAGACAAGCCATGTCTCGTGGGGAAGAGAGTGCATGCATCCGTCTTGTGCGTCCTTGCCCCTTGTATTTGCGGGAGAGTATTGTTTTCAGCTCGACGCTCAACCAGTCATCTGGATTCTCGATGGACATATCAAACCTCAAAGCGAGTGATAATAATGATGGAAATGGCCAGAGATGCTTGTACTAGTTCTTCTTTGCCAACTTTTGGCACTAACCTTTTTCCCTTTCTGTTTACTTTCTCGATTCGGTCGAATTTACTCCGTATTGGATTGCCATTACCACTACGCCGTACTTCTCCTCGCCAATCCCACCGTCCCCACGTCCTCTGCCTTCTCCCCGTGTTTATGTTGCATGCCATGCCGGCACCGAACAAGACTAGTAGGCGCCAGTATGCGGGGGTCCCGGTTGCTCTTGGGATCTTTTGAATAATGCTTGCACGCTCTCTGGCGCTTAAGTCGGGAACAATGGGCAAGAGAGGTAAAGATCACACCCGCGCTCCAAGTTGGCGGCGCCGCGTGGTCGTTCCAATGGTGTAGGATGGTAAACCTGGGCCATACCGCTCGTGGCCAAGCCGGGAAAGGCGCGGCCTGCACGTACATCCTGCCGAAGTTTCTTGTACAGCTGTTGATTTTATTCCTACTTTGATTTCGGTACTGTATGTCTCGCTTTCTCCGTAAAGAGCAAAAGGCCCGCAAACCTATGACGAAACTCTACTTACTCGCACTTTACGACATCCTCTTCCCCAGCCCTGCCCCTTGTGTATCGCTCGTAAGGTCGCGGACGAGAGAGGCCAAGAGCGGAATATCGTGACGGCCAGGGGTGAGGCGGGAGTCGACGGCAGTGGGGGTTGGGCATGAATGGATAGTAGAGGATGGAGAATTGAGAAGAATCCTTGTGCAGGGGATGAACCGGTTCGTGGGAATATCCTTGGATTGGCCTGTACCAGCTTGCCGAGTCGGGCATCCGGCCGTCCATATGTATGACCCCTTGCTCGTCCGCCACGCAACACTGCGATCCCTCTCCTTCTTCCTTTTCCATCTCTGCGTGCGCGCATCTTGTCCTACCTGTGATCTTCTTGCTGCAAGATCGGAGAGGGGCTGGGAGAGTAAAACCAAATAATGAGAAGCACAGAGTGGGTCGTGATGGATCAAGAAGAGAAGGAGACAAGGACAGCAAGAGATAAAGGGGGTGGCGGAGGGGGAACGTGATATCGGGCAGCAGGACAGGGACAGGCGGACAGAAGAGGGAGAAAAGAAAATACAAGTCAACAACGGCCGCACAGAACAGATTTTGTCCAAGACACACTGCATCACGACACCATCGACAGGTTCAGCGGCTTTGACGACAATCGATAACCACGACGGCCTCGCCGTATGTGTAACCCTGCTTGCTCACCCTGTTCGGCTCTCCTGTCATTTTGTATGTGGGCCATGGTCTCGAGGCATCCAGGGTTGGTATAAGAAACTACTGGGGTATCATGATGTTTTTGTTGTCTGTACGTTTGTGATACAAGAGTGTAAAATCAAAAAGGAGGAAGGGGGTCTGTCTGTATCACCTCGCACAGAAAAAGGACGACCAAAAATAAAAGAATAAAAAAAAAATAAGACAGAGGAGACACGTACTCACATGTACACCCCCTGCTTTCTGTTGTCTTTGTTGTTTTTCCTTGCCTCTCTCCGTCTTTCTCCTTTTCTGGTCTGGTCTGCTTTTGAATTTCTGATCGTGTCTTGCTATCCCTCCATCGTCGTCCTTTGTTCTTCCTCCTTCCTCTCGAGTCTCTCCTCCTGAGCCTCGGATTGCCCCGGTTTTGTATCGGGCCTTGTCGACCTGGCTGTTAGACTGTCAGCCGTTCTTCTCGGCTTGCCTTTTTGGCTTGCCTTGACTCTCCTTCTTCTTGTTGGCCTGCCTCTCTCGGCCTAGTAAGGATCGCCACACTTGTCGATGTGTGTGTGTGTGTGTGTTGCACAAGACTGCCTTGGTCGTCACTTGTCCCTGCTCTCTTCTGCATCTGTTCATGTTTCCCCCCTGGCCTTCACTTTCCCTCATCGCCCGAGTCGTCAAACATATCTGCGGCTCGCATACGTTTGCGCGGCGGAAAAGCCGAGGAGGAGGAGGAAGAGGAGTTTGCAGAAGTGGCGGCCTTGAAGTGCATGCGTACAGCTGGTTGTGGGGTCCGCACGGATGACGCCTGCACTGATGCCTGTACGGCTGGCGATCCGGAAGGGGCCGAGTCGCCACTGGGGATCCCTGTCGGCCTGGGGTCTGACCTGGAAGTCGGGTCTTTGGAGCTTTTGGGGTATTTCAAGTCTTTGGAATTGGCGGAAGTGTCAACCAGCTGGCCCGCTGCTGCATCTGCATCTGCATCTGCATCTGTCGCTGCAGCCTGCGCGGGTTGTTCCTCGCTTGTTGTAGTCACAGTCACAGTCGCAGCCGTTGTCTGCCGTGGACGTGAATGCGAACCTGACGCATCGTGCATTGCAACGTCGCGTCCGTGGCCGCCATGATGGCTGCCATGGGCGTTGGAATCGACGCCACGGACGTCATTACCCCCGTTGTCTCCATTGTCATCGCGATCGTGTTCACGTTCACGCCCAGGATCACGTTCAAGATCATGGCCATCCTCGCTTCCGCTCGATGACAGACCAGACAAGCCGTAGGCTTCGTAGTCGTCGTCGTCGTCTTCCTCCACGTCATCGCCATCATCCGAGGCAATCTCACCTTCTTCGCTCATTTCGTTGTCGTCCATGTCACCGACGAGAGCTCGGATCTCTTCAGCGGTAAGCGGGATACCGTCAAGAAGGGCACGGCGGTCGCCTCCCAGGTCTTCCATCGGCTCGCCATCAATGTCCTCGTCGTCCAGGCAGGCCAGGTCGAGAGCTTCATCGTCGGTGTAGTCAGAGCGGTAGGCCCACTCGTCTTCATCGTTGCTGTGGTCCTCTTTCTTTTCGGCAGTGTCACCGTCGACCTGCATCCTGTCGCCATCCGTGGTGCTGTCGACAAGTCGAAATCCAGAAGCAGAAGCAGAAGCAGAAGCAGACAACCCTTGGTCGGCCACAGCCAAAGAAGCAGTAGTATCGACCGTCTTCCAGCGGCTCTTTTTTGTGGATGTGGCCATGTCAGCTGCTGCAGCCGGCTCATCCGCCGCCGCCTTATCGACATCGCCAGCCAGCGACGGCGGATTCTCAAAGCTCGAGACCAAAAAGGCCTGCGTCTCGGCCGAGAAGACGGACCACCCTTCCCAGTGGCCCAACACCAGCCCGATGCTGCGTTTCCACTTCTCGGCGCGCATGCGCCCCCAGCGAAACTTGTCGGCCAGTCTGCCCAGAGAAGCAAAGACGTTGCGGCGGCGCAGGGCCGCATCAAAGAGCTGGCGAAAGCGCCAGGCATGGCGGATGCCGCTGGTGGCGGAGGAAGACAGAATGTCGCTCACAACATAGACGGCAATGAGCTGTGCGCCGCTGGTGTCCACTGCATCGTCGGACCCCTCGACCTTGTCGTCGGTCTGCTTGCCCTTGTACTCTGGGTTGGCTTTGGTGTAGGCCAGCGGCCGCTCAACATTGGCCACAATGAGGTCGACAATCTCGTTGGCACCGCGGCTGGCATGGGTGATGGCAAATGCAGTGACGCGGGCAACGTCGCCTTTGCGCAGTTTCGAGAGAGATGTGGGCAGACGTGCCAGCAAATGGGCGAGACGGGCCTTTTCGAGCGGGTTGAGGAACGACTCTTTATCGTCGTCACCTGCAGCTGTTTTGGCATGCACATTGGCCTCGGCCTCTGCGTCCGAATCATCAGACGAGTTGTAGTCGGAGTCGCTGACCAGCTCGGCCAGACTTGTGTCAAACTCGTAGGGCAGCGGGTTGTCGGGCATCTTCCATGCATGGCTTCCCTCAAATATGGGAACGTATTTGCCGCCCTTGGCCTTGGCCTGTCCTTGGCCACTCTTGTCCTGCTGTGCATGAAGTCCCGTCACGGTCTCCCACAGACGGTAGCGGTACCAGACGCCAGCCTCGCAGCGTGCATCCCATAGCCAGGCCCACTTCTCTTCTTGCTGCACTTCGGGCCGGCTCATCAGCAAGGCCTCAAACTCCGGGCCTTGGTCAAGAACCTGCTCAATGACCTTGTGAATCATGCGGAGCTTCTTGATGTCCCGTGGCGCACGGACAGGAACATGGAGAATGCCCTCGCGGCTTGGTGCAACCGTCGATGCAGGGCCATTAAACGTAGCCGGTGGTGGAACACCCAGAGTCATGCCTCGTCCGTGGAAGCCACCCCGTCCTCCTCCTTGGGAAAATGCTGGCGGCGCAAAACCTGAAGTGGAGGCTTTGTCTGTTCTCGAAGCCGGGGGGAGAGGCAGCGCGCCAAACGGTCGTGCAGCTGCGCTGCTTCCGCTTCCTCCACCTGCCATGGCTGTTGACGATGCTGCCACAACGGCCGATGACAGATGGCGGTGTAGATTCAAGTAGTAGCCGTAGCCCAAGTAGCGGTTCTGCATGGCACTGACGGTGGCATCAATGTCGCTCGCTGCAGTATCGGCTGCCAAGGTAACAATCGCTGCGACCGACTTACGGTCCGTAGCGTTCAATGCAGTCGTTGACGGGAGAATGCGAACGGCGTCGACAGTCAAACGGCTGCTGCCGAGCACCAAAGCCTTGACAGCAGCGGGCGATGTGCCTGGCGGCATGTTGGCCAGTCGTATGGTCGGCTTGGAGGTGGCCTTTTCCTCTGCTCGATCGACGGCACCCGAGCTGCTGTTTCGTGGCGCATCGTCCTCGACAATCTGACCTTCCTCCTCGCTGTCTCCGCCCTTTGTTTTGCCTCCACCATCCTCGTCGTCATCGTCATCGTCATCTTCGCCAAAAGCGAGTCGAGTTCGTACATCGCTCAGTCGACTTGGTCGTGCATCTCGTGATCGTGTGTCTGTGTGTCGGCTGTTGCTGTTGCTCTTCCCTCCACCCAGGCTTCCCGGCCCGCTGTTTCGGTGGCCCCCGTGTCCAGACGAGGGTATGCTAAAGTGTCTACGGCCGCCTGTAGCACCGACAGTCGGTCCGCTCTTGGGCTGTGGTATCGGGGAGAATTGTTGGGGTTTGCTTTGTGGCTGACCCGCATTCGTCGACGGACCGTCATCGTTGAAGCTCTTGACAAAGTCCTCGTAGACGGCGGCCGTCTCGGCTGCTTCGCGTTGTCGTTTGGCCTCGGCCTCGGCCCGCTGCCGTTCGAATATAGACTTTTTTGTCGACTGTTTTGCTGGGAAGCGGACATTGAAGCCGCTGCCACTGCCTCCTCCTCCTCCTCCTCCTCCTCCTCCTCCACCACCGTTGTTGTTGTTCGACATGTTGTCTTTTGCGCTCGTTTTGCGCACTGCGTCAAAAAGGGGCTCTCTATGGTAGATTGCGCATGGTGAGTGGTCTTGGTCGTTGTAAGTAGGGTATGTCGTCGTCTGTCGAATGCGCTTGTTGAAGTGAAGCTGCCAGTTTGGAGGTTGGAGGAGATGTTGCGAAATCGCGATTCGCTGCTTTTGGTGGCTCTTGGCGCGCCTGCCTCCGCTTCGCGCTGGGGGGACCAGGCTGAGAGTTTCGGGGAAAGAACCCCTGGAGGGCACTTGCGCATTACGGGCTTAGTGGGTCCCCTGGCGAGCCTGGCGAGCCTACGGAGTAGGTTGGACCTTCCCTAACGGCTAGCGACGGCCAGGGCAATTGTCCACTCGAGCCACTGTGGGGATCCATCCCCAGGCACTTGCATCACTTTGCACCAATTGCGGTCCTTCGAGGAGAGAGGGGGACAGTTCCGACGAAGACGATCCCACGACCTGGACGTTAGCTCCCCGATATCGAAACGGCATCTTTGAGAAGGCGTATGAGTCGAAGAGTGGATTCGTCCCTCATGATAAGTGTGCCTACCTCTACGGATATAAAGACGACGGGTCTTCCACATTCAGAAATTGGGAGAAGCATCCAAATTCACGAGAAGACGAAGAACGTCAAAGAACAAGACGGAACAATACATACGGCTCCAACAGATTGGCAAGGCCCACTTATCGTCAAACGGCGTCCCCCTTCTTGTGCAACTCACGCCCTTCAAACGCAAAATGACATTCTCACCACCTGCATCGGTCCTCATCCTGGGGAGTGGCGTGTTCGGTTTGGGCACGGCCGATGCTCTCAGCAGACGACCCGAGTTTGCCAACACCGTGATAACGGTTGTGGACAGAGGATCGGGCGAAGAGGGAGGAGATGATGCCTCGAAACACTTCCCGGCACGCGATGCTGCGAGCATCGACTCGTCCCGCATTATCCGAGCCGACTATGCCGACGCGGCGTATGCAGCCTTGGCCGACGAGGCCCAGGCGTTCTGGCGCGGTGCCAAGCGGCCAGCCGATGCTGTAGACGAGCAGGACTACATTGGCGGCGGCGGGCGGTATACGGAGAGCGGCCTGGTGGTTGTGGCGGATGCCGTGGACGACAAACAGCGAAAGGGCAAGAAGTCGGGGATGGACTATGTCCGGGAGAGCTGGGCCAATGTGCAGGCTCTGGCAGCCAAAGACGCTTACTTGGCCACCAAGCTCAAAGAATTACCGAACCCCGAGGCCATCCGCGCTGTTGTCGGCACGGGCGGCACGACGGGCGACTGGGGCTATCTGAACGGCGCAAGCGGCTGGGCCGATGCAGCAGCCAGCATGGCCTGGCTCCAGGAGAGAGTGCAAAAGGCAGGACGAGTCAATTTTGTGCGTGGCCGCGTTGCCTCGCTCGAAACAGAAAAGACAGAAATGACAGAAAAGACGGCAGCAGGGACATCAAAGGTTATCGGCGTCCGCCTCGAGGATGGCCGGGCATTGACGGCTGACCTGACGATTGCGGCAACTGGTGCCTGGACCGAGTCTCTTGTTGGCGGCACGTCTCTGGCTGGCTCACTGGCTGCCACAGGCCAAGTTCTTGGCTACATCCCGCTCGCTAGCGACGAAGAGCACGCCCATGTGGCCAAGATGCCTGTTGTGCTCAACTTGACGTCGGGCCTGTTTGTCATTCCGCCAGCGCCCGAGAGCCGTGAGCTCAAAGTGGCAAGACATGCCTATGGCTATATCAACCCGACAGACACCAAAGCCGGTGCATCCAAGCCTCTGACACATCTCGACGACCCGGCGCTCAACATCCCTGCCGAGGGCGCTGATGATTTGCGCCGCGGCCTTCGTCAGATGGTGCCCCTCCCCGATCTGGTCGAGCGGCCGTTTGCCAAGACACGCATCTGCTGGTACACGGACACGCCGACGGGCGATTTTTTGGTTGACTACCACCCGGGCTACGAGGGCCTGTTTGTGGCCACGGGCGGCAGTGGCCACGCCTTCAAGTTTTTGCCGGTGCTGGGTGAGAAGGTGGTCGACTGTGTCGTTGGCCAGCGGCCCGCAGCGTTTGCCGACAAGTGGGCTTGGCGGCGGACGGCCCAGGACGCATCCGGTCTCAACTGGGCGGCCGTTGTCACGGAAGATGGCAGTCGTGGAGGCACGCCCGGTCTTTTGTTGCGGGAAGAGCTGTCGAAGAGCTCGGCATAGACGCCGCATTACGTCATGCATTGTACATATGACAGACAGGGACATACACCTTACTGGTAGCATTTACGGAGACGAGCCATTGATTGTATTAAGTGGTATCTGCCAATGCTCGTGAAATAAGAAGCAGTAAAATGCAAACAGACGTAAAGAAGCAGACGTAAAGAAGCCTCATGTGGGTGTCATAACCTTTCCTTTCCGGAACTCCTTTTTCCGTGTGGATGTGTGTATGTGTGTATGTGTGTGTGTCAAGCAACGCCAATGCCATGCATGTGAGTAAAATCAAATAAAGCGGACAGAAAAAACAAGTGTGCCGTCAAAACGACAACACGTCGAAACGTAGAGCCGGAAAATACCACAAGGTTTACACCTTCCGGAAGTCCTGCAGCACAGGGTAGATCATCTCAAACGCCTGGTAAATCTCCTCGCGGACCTTGGCGCCAGTGAGCACCGTCTTGCCGCTGACAAAGATCAACAGCACGACCTTGGGTTTGATCATGCGGTAGATCAGACCAGGGAAGAGCTCCGGCTCGTACGAGCTGAAGTTGTGGTGCCGCGAGGCCAGGCCCTCAAGCCGGACGGGGAACTTGATGTCGCATGAGCCGACAATGTTCTGGATCTTGAAATCGGTAAACTTAGCATCAAACCCGAGCTTCTGGATAATTCGTGCGTACTTGCGCGACGCCAGCTTGCTGTCGTCTTCGGACTTGGCGCCAGTCACCACCATCTTTCCACTGGCAAAGATGAGGGCCGTTGTCTTCGGGTCGCGGATCCGCATAATGACTGCCGCGAAACGCTACATCGTGTCAGTAAGAATGTAGAGAATGGCTGCAAATAACTGCAAGCTGCAACTGCACAACCCATGCAAGCTCATCGTACCTTTGGGTTGTACTCTGCGTTCCGTGCGTGCAGAGCAATGGTCTTGAGATCCAGACGGCAGTCCAGATTGACCGTAGCCACAATGTTCTGCAGCGTAGGCACCAGGCCGCTCCCGCTCGTCGTCACCGCCGACGGCGTCGCAGCCGGCGTGGCCGGTGTGACTGCACCGCCATCCGAGCCACCAGCCCCAAACGAACTATCCGCCGAGCCAGGCTGCTGCGTCTTGTCTATCTTTTGACCCTGGCTGCTGTCGCCCGCCGATTCGTTGCCGAAAGATTCGTGGGGAGGTGTGAGCTCGGCGTGGCCGCCGGGGAACGAGAGCGAGCCGGGTGCCGTGAACGCCATCGCCTGCATAGCGTTCACGGGATGTGTGTGAATAGCCTCCATTTTGAAATGAGAGTGTGGGGTGTAGGGTTGTGGGGAAAGAGAAAAGGGGGTCGAGAGAGTTTCGTAGAACGAATTCTGTGTTACCATGAGAGTTAGCACTCGGGGGGTTCCTCGAATTGATATATTCTCCTGGAGGTGGCGTGCGTGGCGAATAAGGCCCTGAGAGCCCCTCGAGTTTCAAAGGCGAAGGTGGCGAATCCGGTGAGGCAACGATCCGCCTCCAGCAAAACAGAGTCGTGATAGTGCCACCACTCGAAGTCGAGGCAGTGACGGAAGTGTACAAAGATCTCGGTGCGAAAATAAATAGAAATGTCATTGGGGCTTACTAAAAAGTGGGAGATCAACAAGTCAATGTCTCTCCCTGCAACGCAACTTTGGCGAAGCTCCAGCGATGACGTTGTTTTTGGTGGGGAAATCGAGAGATCGAACGGAGGAGACAGGATATCAGGATCGATCAGATCACCTCAGCAAGGACAAATGTGTGGGGATGTGTATGTTTCTCCGAGAAGAATATCTCGTTGTGTGACGAAACAGAACAAAAAAGAGCTGCAAAATCACAGCTTCGCGTTTGTTTGTTGTGTTTTTGCCTCCGTTCTACTGGTAGCGGGCCCTGCTGCAAATCGAAGAGGGGAAGGGGAGGAAAGGCGAGGCGACGAGATGCAGTTGCTGGGAGGAGAAGATGGAGAAGGGGGTGAGAAAGATGGGAGGCTCTTTGCCTCTTATATCAAGCAAGCTTGAGTGACAAAGGAGGAAGAGAGAAGGAAAGAGGGAGAGGAAAGATGCGATGGGAGGAAGGTGCAGTGAGAAAAAGGTGAGCGAGGTCCTGTTTTGATTGTGTTGACGTCGTTTGTAGAATCGGGAAGGAGCGACCGTCGTCGTTGCTCAGAGTAAAGTGGTTGCAGCTTCCGTGTATGGACGAGGACTGTACGTCGTAAGTCGGTGAGGAAGATGAAGAAGGTGCGTCCCGGTGTATGAGAGGACAATAGAGGAAGCAGCGAACCACGTGGGTGAATCGAAGATAACAATGAATTGAAATGAAACAGAGTAAGATCGACCCAACTGCAGCATAAAACAGGCAGTTAAAACAGGCAGTTACGTCAATGAGGTCCAAAGATCGATAGCTCTCAACAGCTTATCGCAAAGCTCCATGCGAAGCCAGGGCGTCGCAAGTGGGAGCTGTGTTGTTCTTATGTATTGCCTATGCAGCCCATGCAATGCGTATTTACTATGATTTACAGGGATGCCCAGCTGGCCTGTCTCAGTGTGAGAGCGACCCAAAACGCAGTGCCCAAAGGAAGAAGGAATTAAATAAAATGCAAGAAAAATTGCAAAAAAAGGGCTGGGGAAAGGCAGGGGCAGAGAGGGGAAAATGTGTGTTGCTGTGGCAGGGGCCCACTCTTTCCTGGGGTGTCGTTGTACTCTTTGGCTGTCTGGCAGTGGTCGTTTGTTGTGATGGAGGGCCGTCGCATTCTCTGATTGGCCAGAAATCTGCCTCTCAACCAGAACAAGCATTGCGCACCCAATCAAACACTGCACAGCTCCCTCGTCCCCTCGCTCTTTCCTTCTCTTCTTTTCTCGTGAGAGCTGCTGCCTGGGCGACGGCCTGCGATGGCAGGGGGTGCAAGAGGAAAAGGGGATGCAAAAAGCAAAAATGAGGGGGCTCCTTACCGTTTGGGGATGCATAAGTGAGAGCTAACACGATGTGCGCCCTGGTTTTGTACCGGTACCTCCTGCCGCGGGCCTTGTATTTTATTTCTTGTGTGATCGCAACACGGTCGCTGTTTCCCCTGAAACTGTTATCTCGACAATGCTATTTTGTGGTGGGTGGTGTGTGATGATGAGTGAAGCACTCCGTAGAAATGGAAATGGAAATGGAAAAGGGGCAGTCTCGAGCGCACCTTCCGCAGCGTGGCCTTCCAAACGGGCCTGTATCTTCATTTGCGACGGCACCATCTCATTCTCGTCATTTCGCATTTCACTCATGCTTTCTCATTCCCATCCCCATTCTCCCACTCCCACTCACCTGGTCTCTCATCGTAGTTTTCACTCATCAGTACGTTCGTAGAAACGTACGGAATACTGCGGTCTCAAAGTGCGATTTCGATATGTTCTCTTTTCTGGCCGTCCTCAAGATATCGGTGGGGTTTTTTTTTTTTTTTCCTCTCTATCTTGACTGTTTTCTTGTTTCATTTCTCACTTTTCTTTTCATTTTTTTTTTTTCATTGTACACACCTCGTGGCCTTTTATTCTCCCTGTTGTCTTTCTTCTTTTCGTCATCCCCCCTTTTCATCATCCCTTATCACGGAAAACAGGGGTGCGTGAAGGTGGTCACCACATTCGATATCTCCCCAAGTTTTTCAAAGATCTTTTTTTTTTTTCTCTTGAGTTTTCCCCCTTAAGTGTACATGTACTTCCGCATGCACATCTGCACAGCGCCCGAGGCCCTGCGCCGCTCAGCTGCAAGCCCCTGTCCACAGAGTCACAGACACACAACAGACTTGCAGACTGCAGCCTCCCACCCCCCTTCTTTACCTTTTCCCAGCCTTACTTGCAGTCCTTTTGGTTCTCCATGCAACAGCTCCAAAGTCCTGCATCGTGACTCATTCTTGTGCTTTGCAGCCTCTTTTCTTTTAAGTGTGTGCATCTCTTGATTTGTTCTCATTTTCTCATTCGTGTATTTTGTCCCAGCTTGTTTGGCTTTATGAAAGAGACATGCATATGCGACCAAGAACCTGCTGAACAAACACAGACACAACTGCTTCTTTTCATGCTTCTAGATTCTTGGCCGGTAAATAGGGTACCTCTCTAGTCCGTATATGCAAACGAACATCCACGCCTCTTCCATTTGACCAGCTGCTCACTGTGGCTTGCGGCTGGCCTGCCACCCAATTGGCAGCGATATCGCCTACTTTTGTCGAAAGAAGGCAAACGGCGGGGGAGGGGCAAACACCGTTTTCCTGTTTTCTTATTTTCTCGTTTCTCGTTTCTCGTTTGCCTTCTTTTCCTGTTCTTTCCGTACACCGGCTGGACACGGCTACTTGCATCTGTGAGAGATGAGGCGGCTGTCCAGTAGGCAAGCCTGCCATTACGTATTTCACAGTCAGTCTCACCAGTATCAAGTGTTTGTCTGCCGCCACCGCCATTCTTTTACAGCCAACAGAGTCCTGCGAGTCGCCGTTTGTGCAGCTATTTGTGTCGCCAACATACTGTTTGAAGCAATACGCCGTGTTAGGAGCGGAATGAGTGTGAACGTATATTTTTCTTTTCTTTTTCTATCAAAACAGGCATCCATCCCAGTGGCTGCCAAAAATGAATGTAGATATGAAATGCGCAACAATAGCAGTAAGCAAAATAGATATATGTCAATGTACTCTCTCACGTCCTTTCTCTAATCTTTTCCTTCTTCTGTACTCCGTATTTTTATCTCCTGCCTTTCTCCCCTTATGTCATGTAGTACTTGGGACCCTCGCCGCCCTGGGGCACTTGCCAGTTGATGTCCTGCTTAGGAGCCTTGATGTCGCAAGTCTTGCAGTGGATGCAGCTGGGAGGTGTTAGCAGTGTTCAATCTGTATAAAGTGGGCTGTGGTGTGGATCTTACTTTTGCGAGTTGATCTGGAAGCGCACACCTTCGGGCTTGGTGTTGTCCTCAATGTACTCGTAGACACCAGCCGGGCAGAAACGGTTCTCGAGGCCCTGGAACTCCGGGTAGGTCTCGGCGGTGTGCTTCTCCCAGTCCTTGACCTGCAGATGGACGGGCTGGTCCTCCTCATGGTTCGTGCCCGTACGGGAGACACTGGTCAGGATATCAAAGGTGATCTCGCCGTCCGGCTTGGGGTAGTCAATCTTCTTGTACTGGCTGGCGGGCTTGGTGCACTCGTAGTCAGAGTGGCGGTGGTGCAGAGTCCAGGGCATGCGGCCCTTGAGGACAATGGCCTCGATACCCGAGTACAGGACGCCACCGTACATGCCGAGGGGCGTCTGGAACGAGGGGCGCATGTTGCGGACCTCGTGCAGCTCCTTCCAGATCTTGGACTTGCGGAGCGACTCTTCGTACTCATAGAGGAAGACGGTGTCGCCGCGGACGGTGGACTGGCCGTCCTCGTCCTCATTCTGGGTCTCCTCGACGGCCGCCTCGCCCTCGGCCTCGGCCTCAGCATCAGCAGCCGAGCTCGTGTTCAGGGCGTTCCACGCAGCCTCGGCGGCCAGCATACCGGAGCGCATGGCATTGTGCGTGCCCTTGATCTTGGGCACATTGACAAAGCCGGCCGAGTCACCGATAATGGCACCGCCGGGGAAGGCCACCTTGGGAATCGACTGCAGACCGCCCTCGATAATGGCGCGCGCACCGTACGAGATGCACTTGCCGCCCTCGAGCACCGAGCGGAACAGCGGGTGCTGCTTCATGCGCTGGAACTCATTGTAGGGCGACAGCCAGGGGTTCTTGTAGTCGAGCGACGTCACGAGACCGAGGGTGACCAGGTTGTCACCAAAGTGGTACATGAAACCACCACCGTACAAATCGTAAGGCAGCGGGTAGCCCATGGCGTGCACAATCTTGCCCTTCTCAAAGACCTCGGGGCGCACCTCCCAAACCTCCTTGATACCCAGACCATAGGTTTGCGGGTCGCTGTCGCGGCGCAGGTCAAACTTCTTCATGACCTGCTTGGTCAAGCTGCCGTGGCAGCCCTCGGCAAAGAGCGTCACACGGGCGTGGAACTCCATGCCGCGCTCAAAGGAGTCCTTGGGCTTGCCGTCGCGGCCAATGCCGACGTCGTTGGTGGCCACACCAGAGACACTGCCGTCGGGCGCATAGAGCACCTCGGAGGCCGCGAAGCCAGGGTAGACCTCAACACCGGCCTCCTCGGCGCGCGCGCCCAGCCAGCTCACATACTGGTTCAGACTGACAATGTAGTTGCCGTCGTTGTGCATCTGGGGCGGGATGGGCAAGGGGAACGCCTTGGTCTTGGTCAAAAACTTCATGCTGTCCTTGCCGGCGGGTGTCGCAAACTCGAAGCGGTCCGGGTTGTCCTCGTCGAGCCAGTTGGGGATCAGTTCGTTGATGGCGTCGGGCTGGATGACAGCACCGGACATGGTGTGCGCACCAAGCTCGCCGGCCTTCTCGAGCAGCAGCACCCTGAAATCCTCGTTGCCGGCCTCGGTGGCCAGCTGCTTGAGACGGATGGCCGCACTCAGACCGGCCGGGCCGCCACCGATGATGCACACATCGACCGCGTCGCTCTCGCGCTCAATGCTCTTGGGGTCGAAGCTGTCCTCGTCCTCGACGACGTCCGCCATGCGCCGCCGCCGGCTCTCGGAGAAGAATCGTGTCTGTGCGTAGTAGGGAAGAGTGGGGGTGGGGTTTGTGTTGGTGAATCGCGTCTGCCGCCTTGACGCGGTGCGGCTGCTAATGTGGTTATGTGATGGCCGGCGGGGGATGGTGGTCGCCGGGGTGGCTGTGCGCCGCAGTGCGCTGCTGTTCCACCGGACAGAGACTGTGTTGCTGTTCGGAGCCGGGCCCGAGGCCGAGGTAGACGTGGAAGTTGAGGTCTGCATGCTCGAGAGAACGGCTCTGCGGCCGCTGGCCGTCCAGCAGATACGCACCGCAACGGCAGGGCCGCTGGATGCTGAGGCTGTGAGCATGGCTGCGGTTGTGTGGTTTGTGTTGTGATGTAGTTGTGGTTGTGAAGGGTGGTCGTTCCTCGGGTATTTCGAATGCAACAAAAGTGGGTGTCGATAAACCGAGTCACAAGGATGTCGTCCAAAAATCTTTCAAGACGCCTGTCGCGTTGTGAAAGGGACCAATAAAGAGACAAAAAAACCTCAATGCGTCAATGGCACTCTTGAAGGAGGAGGAAGAAGAGTCAGGATGTGAATGACTGCCAATTTATTGCATGGCCGCCCGTTTCTCCTATTCGGTCTTGGTCCGCTTTGTCTTGTGGTCTTGTGGTCTTTGAGATGGGTCTCTTGGTCTCTTTTTGGTCTCAAGAAACTACTCTGTAAAGTGGAGGAGCCCCTTGTCCACCAGTTTGCGCTGGTAACCACGCTTAACCAAGGGCCGAGGAGGCCAATGAGCGTGCAGACGAATAGCAACAGCTCGAAAGCTTCAAAAATGGAGCTTTCTCTTTTTTCTTTTTGTTTTTCTTTCTTGTTGACTTTGGATCGTTCGTCAATCGTGACGTTGGCGCCAGGAACAGCTTCAATTGATAGCGTAGATAGTTGGGAATGGCAGTTCGACAAGGGAATACCCGTCAATGGATCTGGCGAGTCGTTGTGGTCGAGTTGTGGGAGTACAGCAAGACCACGAGGGGACGAGGGTGGTGACGTCTATCTCGGTTTTTTGTCCTTTTTCTGGTGGTGGCCGTTTTTCGGTGGATGCCGAGCTCACGCGCTGTGCGACTCGCTCCTTCCCCCACTCTTGCCCAGTAAATTGCCCTCCTTCCCCGTGCGGCACAGCGAAAATTTTGGGCAAGAACCCGGGACTCTCCAGCACTCGCAGCAGTCGCAGTAGTCGGTTGCAGCAGTCGCAACACCCTGGCACCCAAACCGCCGCTAGTTTCCCTCTCAGAACCGAGGCCAGGCGATGGCCTTGCTCCCAGCCAGCCAATCGTAGACAACGTTTTACCGAAGCAAGCCGTCATGGTGGGGTCACTTTCAAGGCAAGGCCGAGACATGGAAATTGGAAGCCGAAGGTCACGTGTAGCTTCCGTAATGCTGTCACTGTGCACTGTGTGTACGCCTTTTTGCGAGCAGAAAATTTGGCAGCTGAAAGTCGTCACTTCCGCGCTGAGTGGCTCAACTCCGTCAGCTACCGTGCATATTCTCTTATTTCTCATTTTCGCTCGTCTCCAACGACTTCACCCGACTGCGCAAAGGCCCCGATGTCCGGCGCAAGCGTCTCGCTCTGGTCCGTTGGTCTGAACATGTGTCCGGATAAAGACCGAGCAATAAATAACGGTCAAAGGGGCACAATATTGAATCATAATTTATAAATAAAAATGTGCATTTAAACAGTGGAGGACAAAGCGGCAAACCCCGTTTGCCCTCAGCGGTAAATTAAACGTAGAGATGCTCGGTGAAAATAGTCGTGAAAATAGTCCATTTCCACATCCTTGATGCTCTTGTTTACACAGGGGCCAGACAGGCTTATCGAAGGTAGCTTAAGCACCAACGTCTCTAATTCACAGGCTTGGGCCTTTGACGGCGGCCGCATTGTATCCGTGATTGTATTGCAGAAATAAAATGTGAAATTTGAAATTAAATACTAAGTAGCTTGGAGATTCGAAAGAGAAATTCAAATAGATGCCAAAACGTAAGAAGGGGGATATGTAAAAACATACAGCTAGCCAAGGACCGGCCGACAACCGACCCTTGGACTGTAAAATATTGTGACTCGTGATCCTAGAATAAGCCTGGCCACGAGATCACACTGCCAAAGCCGTCCATGTGGAACGTTCCTAAGCCGATGTCGTCAAAGCTGTCGCCCAGAGTCCGTTTGGCTGGAGGAGCGGAGGTGCCACCTGCAGGCCAGACTGAACGCCAAGTCCAAGGCCTGCTCCGTCTCCGCTTCCATGCGAGCCAGGCTGAGGCCCAAACATACAAGAGGCGAATACTGGCTTTCAAGAGGCGGTGTTGGAAGCACAAGGCTGCGATGGTGCGCTCGCAAAGTATTCGCCTTTTCCTCGGGGTGGGAGGCAGCTGCAAGACGAGCTTGTACAGTGCTTCGTGCGCCGTGGCAAAGGCAGACCTGTCTGTTGGCAAGCGTCCGAGTATTTCTAGAAGGTGGTCATGATTGTGGCCATATCGATGCGTAGGAGAGAGAGAGAGGAGACAAGAAAAGATCACGATGTAATGTCAGCATGTCCGATTGCTCCTTCCTCTTGTGTGACGCGCACAGTGAATGGTAGCTACTTCCCAAAGCAAAAGTTGTCTTTACACATGAACAGAAAGAGCCAGGCACATTGCACCTTCTTCCACAAATGGAACAAAGTCCTACGATCCAGGGGTAGATAAAAAGAAGGACAGGAAAGAGCAATGGGGACTGAGCATGGTATTTTCGCTATGCTTCCTGTCAAAAATCTATTCCACATCTTTTGCACGTTTCCCACACACCATCCTTGACAATGCTGTTTGCAGTCATTTCCATCCTTTCAGCCATTTCCTGCATCCTTCTGAACAAGGCATTCTCAGACACGCACTTTCAGCCCTCTGGACGCCACCATGCACGGTCACAAGCGCGAGTGTGGTAGAAAGTGCGAGTCTTTGCACAAGGCGTGTTGGCAGGGGTAGGTCAAGCACTGAAGTGCAGATTCCATTGCTTTCTCGTCACGCAGCTCACTGACTAGCTGCGGCAGGAAAGTCCGTGTCCGCGACTCGACGCTGGCTGTTGGGGCAGGGCTGTCTGGAGCCCTGTCTTGGCGAGCCTGATGGCCATTGCAGACTGGCTTTCACAGGAATGCTGTTCTGGGAACCTCGTTTACACATCTCTTCGTTGCGCACAAAGACGACTTTGTGCTGAAGATGTATGCGAGAGAAGCCGGTCCCAGTGTTTTGGTTCTAAAGTGGTAGAATGCTACCATGCCGTGGAGCAGGGTCATTGCTTTTTGGTGGAGAGAAAGCTTTGAAGCCCTCATGTCTCTGCCTTTTCCTCCTGTCGTCGAAGAGCCAGAATGTCTTTGAGCTTGACGGCGCCTTTGGCGCCCCAGCCAGACGGGCCAGCTTCGACTTCAGGCCGCACGGCGACATACCAGCCCCAGGCACGACGGTCGAGCTCGGCAGCAGTGACATGGTCGGCCCAGCTGTCAAAGACCATACGCAGGGCACCCAGGAGCAAGCTCAGGTTCTCTTCCTTTTCGGCGTCCATGGCCTTGACCGTCTTTTTCTTTTTCGTCGGTGTCGTCTCTGCTGCTGCTGAGCCAGAATCTTCTGCCGACAGGAAACTCCGCATCAGGTACTGACGAGCACCTTCGGGTCTATGGATGGGCATACCAACAACCGACGTCAAGCCTGAGCTGGGGCCATGTTTGAAGCGTGCAGCAGCGCTGTTGCTGTTCCCTTGACCACTGCCACCGGCAGTACCAGACTCCTGCTGCTCGCGCATCGCCTCGAGGTCCAGGCCCCAAGCTGCCTCGCCGCCCAGGGCCACATCAGCACCTGTTCTCCGCAGCCGTTCTGCCATGACGCCCGTGACGCAGTTCCGCATCAACCGCCAGCGGTCCGGGCCCAACATCGTGCCGCCAAACCATCGTGTCAGCACGACTAAAGTGTCGACAGCACCAAGCTCGTGCAAGACACGCAACATCAAATCGCCACAACCCGTCTCGCCGTCATCGTACGAGTCCTGGCGCACACTGCCGGTGTGATCGCTGTAGTTGCTGCGGACACGATACGCCCAGGCATTGTGCGTTGCCGTCAAAAGCTTCGGGTGTGTCTCCATGAGAGAGCGAAGCAAACCAGATCGCTGGCCCGGGTCGGTGATTGTGGTTGCGCGGGCAACAAATGTCGAGTCCTTGAGAGAGATGGTCTGGCTGGTTGACCAGATACCAGCGGCAGGTTGGGAGTGGGCGTTGTGGACTTGTGGTGTATTTTGGACTGGTGTCGAGACTTCGGTGGCGTCACCAACGGTGGTGTTTGCCTCGGGTGCTTGGGTGACTGTGGGCTCCTTGTCTTTGTCGTCGCCTTCCTGCTCCTCTTCATCACCTTTCCAAGTGTACCCGCTGCGCTTCAATACGGCCACTTCACGGCCCAAAATACGCACTCGCGGCTGTCCTTGGCCCCATCCTGCGTCGTCAGCACTCGGTCCCTTGGCCCATTCCATACCGAGACTCGTCGCTTTTGATCGCGAATTGGCACTGACGACAGCCTGGCCCAAGCTCAGACGGCTTGACACTGGTTGCTCTGGCATGGTGTACCGAAGCAGCTCGACGGCAAATGCTAAAACGAGAGGTGCACGGTTTGTCAAGAGAACGGTGGATGCAATACGCGCTTCGTCTTCTTCGTCGACCGGCACAAACACGGGCAGCTCAAGCGATCGCTCCAGCTCGGCAGCCGTCATTGGTTCCGGGCCCATGAACAGATTGTCACTTCTTGAGGCAGCAGCCGTGCCGTCCAGCTGCTTCGCCCGCTTAGCTGCTAATGACGATCCCGCTGCGGAAGGCGCTGTCCGTTTGCTTCCGGCAGCAGCAGCATTTCCACCTGCGGCCATCTTCTTGAGCGCCGTCTTGCAGCTCGTCTGCAGCGACTTGGCCGCAGCGGCATCTTTGATGGCATCTTTAACGACATCCGCCGGTGCCTCGGCAATTTGTTGGATGCTATCCACGTCAGCGATATTCTCATCAACAAGCTTACAGTGTGCTGGACCTGCCTTCTCAAATTAGCAGCTTGCAGCGCCTTCACCTGCGTCATCGCTTGCAGGATAGGCAGCTTCCGCGTTGTTGTGAGCAGGCGGAGCAGCTCCTGCAAGTCCTTTTCCGACGCAGACATGTTGTCCTGAATTCTCTGCGACGTGATTGAAGTTCGCTGTCGTTCGACGTCGCGTCAACGCGGTTGTTGTGAATTGACGGCACGTTGTGTTAGTGGATAAGTTAGGCGGACTGCTCGCGAAGTCACAGGTCTCGGTGACAATTGGTGTGAGGTGAGCTGTGAATGTGAGAGTGAGAGCTGCGGGCAAGTGTGCCCCACTTTTCACTATTCAAGATCAACGATTGGGGAATAGACCTCAAAAACTTCAAGACGACCAACAACGCGGGGGATCGCACACCACTCATAATTTCCGAGGACAGCACCTCACAACAGGGACTACGAATATATACGGCCCATTCTAGTGGGGCCGTACCAAGGGAAGGCTCTTACGAACCGACAGCCGGCGCATTCCCCGAGAAAGACCGGCTCTCTCGTCTTTTTGAATCTCGTCGTCCGACATCATGGCGAGCTTCAGCAGCTCAAGAGCCGCGGGCATGGTGGCCCGGGCTTCTGGTTTGACATCTGTGTCATCTCGTCCGAGTTACTCCTGTATTTCCGCGGCCGCCTGTAAGCGGACTCTCTTCCAAGCAACGTCACCTCGCATGAAGCGGCCACCTGCCAGAGGACCGTATCCCAGCGAAAACGAATCTACAAAACCGCGATCAACAGAGCCCAAGAAAACTCACCCGTCACCTCCACCCAGCAAAGGAAAGGCCGGTCCACGTGTGCCTCAACAACAGGCGCCAACATTGCCGTATCGGCCTTCACCATTCACGTCGTCAAGCAAGGCCAAGCAGCCCGAACAGCCAACAGGACAGTCGCAGGAGCAGCAGAAACCGGAACAAACCAAGCAACAGCAAGGAAAGGGCAGAAAGCAGAAGACCGAGTCCCTCGACAGCCTGTTCTCGCAACGCAAATTGCCCCTCATTGGTGCAGCTCTGGCCGCCGGTGTCCTTGGCTTCATGATTATGCCCCTGTTCGTCACCTATCTCAAGGGCGGCTGCAGTGAGAACCACCAGCACGCCAGCGAGGTCCCGCCGGATGCCGTTCCCACGGGTCTGCCGCCCATTGGCGCCGCCGCCTTTGACGCCTCGCTCGATGTGCCTGAGCGCATGATGGGCATCAAGAGCGAGCGCCGGAAGCTCGCCAAGGAGTCCAAGGGCGCTGTGCTTGAGGTGGCTGTCGGTACGGGTCGCAATGTAGGCTACTACATATGGGACCCGGTCGAGTTTACGCCCGACTACATCAAGTCGTCCCAGGCGGCGACAGAAGACTTGCTGAACGGCAACCGGGACCGGCCCCAGATCACATCGTTTACGGGTGTCGACCTGTCAGGTGATGCTCTGGGCATTGCGCGGACGCAGCTGCGGGTGACGGTTCCCGCTGTGGCCTCTGCGATCCCCAAGAAGGCGCCCGCGATTGACGACAAGGTGGCTGTCGGTACGGAGGTAGTCAATGTCCTGGACGGCAAGGTGCGCCTCATCCGCGGCGACGCCATGCAGCCTCTGCCTCTCCCGGCAGATCCCAAGAAGTCGGGCACAAAGTACGACACGGTCGTCCAGACGTTTGGTCTCTGCTCCGTGGCCGACCCTGTCAAGCTGATTGCCAACATGGCAGCTGTGGTCAAGCCCGATACGGGCCGGATTGTTTTGCTGGAGCACGGCCGCGGATGGTGGTCCGTCGTCAACTCGCTGCTGGACAAGTACGCCGGCAGCCGGTTTGTACGCTACGGCTGCTGGTGGAACCGGGACATGGAGGCGATTGTGGCCAAGGCGCAAGAGGCCGTCCCCGGACTCGAAGTCGTGTCGGTGAAGCAGCCGGGGTGGTTACAGTTTGGCACGCTGTGGAAGATTGAGCTCAAGGTGGCAGGGGAAAAGTAAGAGGCTGTGCTGTATGAATGATGAGCATGAAAGGTACTGGTCTTGTATATAAAAGCAAATAAGAGATTCTCCCATCCGGTCTTTGCGTTGTTATTTTCAGGAACAGCGTTCTTTCTTTTTCTTCTTTTTTCGCATCTTGCAAATTGTCTCCTACATTTATAAAATGCTTTTTTTTCCTTTTTTCTTTTCTCTTTTTTTTTTCATTAAAAAACCGCTAAGCATGAGAAGAAAATAAAATAAAACTCAAATAAATTCACACGCTTAACTAACTTTGGTGAACAAAAATACAAACAGGTGACAAACTGATAGCAACGCACTTTTCCGTTCTCCTTTTCTCTAATTCGCTTTCCCATTTCCATTCCATATCCGTCTTGATCCTCCTTTATATCAAACAGCCTGCCTGCCATCTCCAACATCAAGAGAGAAGCATCGATATAGTTCTGTGTAGAAACGTATCGTACAGGGTAAAGAAAAGAGACAGCAGAAACTGAGAAGGTTGCCTTTCGCAACATACTCGTAAGGAAAAACAGGACGTCGTCATTTTGCGTAAACCGTACCCCCCTTGTACTTTTCTATACCCTTGTTCAAGCCCATACCAAGGTGGCTACCGGCTCTCTTTTTTCTCTTCCCTTTAGAACATCCTCGCTCATATAGGAAAGGAAAATAGTCAAACACAATAGACAGTAGAACAAACCAGTATCAACCACAAAGAGAAGAAGAGTAGAGAGAGGAACCGAAAGAATGAGAGAAGATATCCCGGGCGCTTTCTAGAGCGAACCCTGGGAGAAAAAAAAATAAGAGAGTTTTCATAGAGTAGGAGAATAAACACATAAGAACAGGAAGAGAGAGAGAAACAGTAAAGTAAACAGAACAAAAAGTTGCAGACCCAAACTGCCCAATCAACAAAAAGATACAGAGTATGACGCCGAAATTTCATCCCCGTTACACCACAACAAAGAAAAAGCAAACAAAAAAATCCAGATGCCCAATTTTTGAAAAACCCGCCGGAACCCCTTCAAAGTAGCAAAAAAAGATCAAAAAAGTGACAAGAAAATCAAATCAGATCGCAACAAAAAAAGCACAAAACCGTGAATCGTTACACCGCTTTTTGTGTATCCCCACCCAGACACAAATGAAATTCTCGAAACAGAGAAGAGAGGAAATAAAAAAGAGGTATCTCAGAAAAGGTGGGGAGAGAGAAGAAGAGGAGATGGTCGAATCGAGTCAATCGAATCGAGCCGAGATCTAAAACTCATCCAGAAGACCATCGAGCTCGTCAAGCTCAATGTTCTCCGGGCACCGGTCCCAGTCGTTGACCATGCTGTCGAGTTTGGCCCAGTTCTCGGCCTCGAGGTCCCTCTTAGGGCCGAGCGAGAACATGGGGCGCATAGCCGGGCTGGTCATCAGCGTAAAGTCAATGTGGCGCGTGGCAGTCGTCTCCGAGCCGAACATGAGCGTGTCGTCGCGGCTGGCGTCGTCGAGGAACATGCTGTTGCTGGGAGGAGCGGCCTGGCCGGCAATGGCGGCAGGCGAAAGCAGGAAGCGGCTGCCGGCGTGCTTTTGCTTCTGAAGGCCTTCCGCGGTCTGCGTAAACTCCTTCTCGTCCTTTTCGAGAGGGGGCGAGGCGCCGCGGTGGTTGCGCGATGAGTACGAACTGTTCGAGCGGTGGTGGCCGTGGCCCTGGTAGCGCGCGAAGCGCGAGTACCGGTTATAGCGGCTGGAGAAGTGCGAGATGGGCGTGCCGGGCGTCGAAATGTCATCGTCCAGGTCGTCAAACTCGGGCGAGGACAGGTCGACCTCGGGCGAAGGGCTCAGCTCGCGACGGCGCTCCTCCTCGTTGACCTCGGAGTTGGACGCAGCGCTCGACAGCGGCGGCGTGACGATGCTGGTGCGTGGCACAATGAAGTGGACGGAGTTGACATCGGGGAGCGGCTGGTGCGGGCAGGTGGTCAAGAAGTAGTAGGTGCGGCGAGGGTGGATGTTCTCAAGCTCCTTGGTCAGAGGACATTTGGTCGTGGCGGACCAGCAGGCGCGCTTCATGTAGGACGCGAGACGAGAGGAGATAATGGCGCAGGGATTTGCCGACCTGTAGAGTGGGGGGGATGCTGTTAGTAGATGCGCCTAAAAGGGGAAATACGAAATGGCGCTAAAAGCTGAGAGCGCCTGAGGAAAAAAAAATGCAGGGACCAAAAAAAAAAAAGGGAATAACAAAGTGGAATTGAGACCCGGCCCATTGGGCAGGCAAGAGAAAAAAGAGTGGGATCGTGAGATTCGACAAGATTTGGCAGATGGGTGAAGGCACAGAGAAATTGCCGAGAAAAAAAAGAGAGAATGCAAAAAAAAGTGAGAGAGGGAAACGTACTGTTGAACAGATTTGAGCGTGTGCATCAGGATGGCTGAGAGCTCCTTGATCAGGTGCGGGCGGTTGCCGGTAGACTTGAGCTGTTTAATGACGGCCTCGACAATGTCGTCATTAACCTCGTCCATGTCAATCTCGACCTCCTCGACGTCGGAGGAGTCCATCTCGACCGAAGCCTGGCGTTTTGGCGACTGGGGCGGTGTGGCAACGGCAGCGGCCTTTGTGTTGGAAGCGAAAGCGACCTCGTGGGCGCGCTTGACCCGTTTGCTCGACGGCTGTTGCGCATCGGCAGAGGCGGAAGCGGAAGACGTGCGCTTCGGCGAAGCGGACGAGGAAGAGGATGTGGTAGCGGGCGGCGCCATGTTTGTGGTTGAGTCGGAGACGGGTGTGAGTTGCCGTTGGGTAGCGGAGGACGATGTGTTGGAAGAAGTACTGGAGGAAGAAGTAGAAGACGCCTCTTGCGATGCGGCAGTTGAGGAGGTTGTCTTGGTTGCAGCAGCGGCGGCGGCGGCAGCAGCACGAGCGGCGTTGGAAATAGGAACGTGGATGCCCAGCGACGGAAGCGAAAGCGATTTGCGACGAGTATTGTACGGCATGATGCGTAGAGGGGGGGCCGCTACTATTTGTGTTGTTGGAACGACAATCGGGCGATCACAGGGGACCGACCAAGGGGGGAGAGAGATAAAAGGGAGGGGAAAAGAAATAAGAGAATAAGGGAATAAAAGAAAAATAGTAATAGGAAGTAGAAAATAGAAGAGAAAATGAGTGAGAGAGAAAGGAAAAGGCGGGTAAGGTACAAAACAGGGGGAGACGGAGATATGTGAGACGAAGGTAGTTTGTAGGAAAGGAGGGAAAAGGAAGGACGGGAAAAAGAGGGAAAAAAACCAAGGGATCTCCGGATCTCTCAGTCTATGCGCCAAAAGCGTTTAGGATTGTTCTTTCTCGAGTTTCTTTTCTCGTTGTTCGTTCTGTTTGCTTTGGATGCGAAATGATTCCGTTTGCTCGTGTGTCTGTGTGATGCAGGGGCGGAATGCCAGGAGATAAAATGCGTGTAGAAAGTAATAAGTAGTAGTGTCTGGCGATGCGAGTTCGCTAGCAATGTTTTAATTCGATTCTTGGGGGAGAACTGTAGGAATAGAAAGCGGAGCGTGCGGAGGACAGATGGTGGACGATGGTTGGAGATGTTTGAGCGTTGGGGCGTGATTGAGGAATGTTTGTTGTGTTGAAATGCTGCGTGGAAGAAACAAGAGAAAGCAATGAGGAAGATGTGAAGCAGAAATGGATGGGAAGAAGAGTGGAAAGAAGGGATGCTGCTTCAGAAAAAAAGTTGACTGGTGTTTCGTCGTTTGTCGTACGTACGCACCCCAGCTCCTTCTTTTTTGGGCGGGCTTAGTTTTAATGCGGACGATCGCTCCTTCCTGGCAGTTCGTTGCGGTTTGCTTTGTCGGGTTGTCGGGGGGAAGGCGAGAACGGTGAACAACGGTTGACAGGGCAGGTACGCCTATTTTTGGTAGTCGGTCGTTCTTTCCTTTTGTGGTGATGATGAGATGTTCTTGTTTTGTTTTTGTTGGATGCGGGTCGTTGGGAAAAGGGAAGGAGCAACGTGAAGCAACAAGCAGGAAGGGGAGAAAGAAGGGAACTGACGAGGGAAGGGTCGAGCAGCAAGAGTGACAGAGCAGCAGACGGTGTGAAAGTGGTACGGCGATACGGCGATGAACTCAGCGTGGCAACGCGGGCGAAGTGCAGGCAGAAGGGGGAACGACTACGACTACGGGCTACGGCTTCTGGGCTAAAACAAGAAGAGCTAACAAAAAAAGCAGAAAAAAAAAGAGAAAGAAAAAGTGAGCCAAGGGAGAGAAGATTTACAAGCGTCACTATTGGTCGCTCGGGGGCGGGCGGTAAGGCAGCTAGGCGGGCGCGCAGCAAGAAGTGGTGGACAGGGGGGTGTGGGTGGATTGGATGGGAAGGAAAGAAAGAAGAGAGGAAAGAAAAAAGAGTGGAAGGAGCGACAGTACGGTGGCGGAAGGCTTCAAAAAGCTTGTGAGGAGGGGAGTGATGGACGGCAAAATGGCTGAGGCAGGCAATAAGAAGGGGGCGGGAATTTCTTCACGCGGTCGCTCTTTCCTGGCGAGTAACGAAAGCGATGCACTGAGACCAGTTCGCTTTTACAACCTTAACTCGGGCGAGGCACTGACAGTCTACGCATACAATTTTTCGAGCGCGGCCGCCCTTTGGCTCCAGCCCGCTCAGTTGCTCTTTGCTCTTTCCTGCGAGGATATTTGTTTCGTTCTATTCTATTTTGTAAGGGAAAGAACGACTGAGAAGAAAAATCTGTTCGGTGGATGCCGGGTGGACATGAGAGGAAGGCGCGAATGGCGGCTGGCCAAAGTAATCTGAAATGTAAATGTAAATAAATGTAAGGTAATTCCGAGCGTGCGAGCACATCTCCTGTTTTCTTCTCGGCGGCGGCGAGCACTTGTCGTTTTCTCGTACTTTTCATTATGGATCTGTCTCTGTTGCGGCGTATTTTCTTTTCTGGTTTTTATTCTGGGTCTTTTTTGAGTTTTTTTTCCTCTTTTTTTCTCTTTCTTTTTTTCTGGGGCCTTTCTGGGCCAAAGATGGGCCTGGGCCGCTATGGGGCGAACAAGACGAGGAAGGAACGAAGGAGAACGACGACCGACGGGGGCTCCTGCCAGCAAACAGTGACGGGGGTACAAAGTTTTTCGTCCGTGTGCCTGCAACCTGCCATACAAAACGGGCTGCATGACTGGTCTCTTTTTCGTCTGCCTCGTCGACGACTCCAAAGGACCCCAAAAAGCTCTTTTGCTCCAAGAAGTCCTTCTCTTTACTTTTTGTGGGCCCATTCCTTCTTTTTCTTCTCCAGTGCCATAATTTCCTCACGAGAAAAAAGTTGTCTGGGAAGGAGACCCGAAACGAGCAACGGAACAACGCTAGTGGACCAGATTAGACCGGTTTTTTTCTTCTTTCTTTTTTCTGATTCCGCTCACACCCCTGTCGACTGTCGCATGCGCGAGCCGGGCAAAAGTTCAGAGGCTTGAGGAGGGAAAAAGAGGCAAAATGGAGGCACCAGAGGCACCAGAGGCAAAAAAAAAAGGCAACTGACAAGAAAAGTGGTGAACAAATAGAAGCCGTAGAAGCAGATCAGAAGCAATCTCGACAAACAGGCTCTCAGGCTCCAGACAGCAGGTGCCACCAAGGACAGCCAACAGGCGCCGGTTGTTTCTCTCCCCTTGCGCTGCCTGTTACTGAGCACAGGTTGCACGAAACAAGCCCAACGCTTCAAACGTCTCTCTCACCGTTGAGATGTTTTAGGCAGGCACGAGGCACCAAGGAGCACGGCCCAAAACACAACGTTAGACAGGAATAGGAAAGAGGGAAAGAGAAAAAAGGATCCAGGGTTCTATTCCCCAAGGGTCAAAGTCAAGGTCTTGCCTGGTTCAAGGCTTCACGCACGGGCTCTTACTAGGACGCACGATCCATCACTCTGATCACTCTGATCACTCTGATCACTCTGATCACTCTGATCACTCTGATCACTCTGATCATTGTCTATCCCTTCCGGTAGACTCAAGCGCCTGACGCGCAGCTCGCAGCTCTCATCTCTCATCTATCATCTTTCATTCTATCACGCCCCAAGCAGTTAGTTTGTATGCACTAATTACAGCTCATTCAGCGACCACCATGCAAGGGAGAGAGTTTGAGAAGAGGAGAGGAAGCATACGTCGTACGACTGCTCCTTATTGCTCCCCAAGAAAGTACGGGGGAAGAGGAGAAATGAGACTGAGACGCGAGAGCTCTTTCCCTCCCCTTCTTCACAAGCTCTTTCCTCTCGCAAACTCAGAGAAGAAGGGCAGGCGCAGGCACAGCCAAAAAAAAAAGGCTAGGCAGAAAAAGAAAAGTGGTTGGGTGGGGTCAGTGCCTCCTTCCCGGACCAACGACTAGGACCCTTTCACAAAGAAACACTGACAAAAAAAAAGGCGGTGTCGAACTTTTTGGTCTTTTTGGGGGGGGAACTGGTGTCACTTTGATTGGGGTGTAGATATACGCATATGCAAGGTTGATGCAGGGTGGGCCAGGCGAGCGCAGAGGATTGGACGGGGAGACAGCTGAAGACTGCAGAAAACTGGAAGAAAGAGAAGCAGGCGAGGCAGGCAGAGAAGGCGGTCAACAGCAAAACCCCCAAAATTCTTTCAAAAAGGGGGTGTATGCGACGTAAGAAGTGGTGCTCTTGCCGTGAGAGAAGTGAGAGCGATGGATGTCACGGTGGTGTGGTCGCTGTGGTCGCTGTGGTGTAGGTGGTGTGGGCTGGGACGGTTTTTATTTTGGGACTGGGGAGCTGCAGGCCCGATATGGGGGGGGGGTGGCAGGCAGGAGGCAGGCAGGAGGCAGGAGGCAGCGCAGGCTGGCTCGGCTGGGTAGCCACGACGAACCAAACAGAATAGAGAAGAGGCAGGAGCGCATCGAAGGCTCCAATGCGAAGACAAAACGCATGTCATTACGTCGTACTCGTCTTTCAATATTCTTGCAGCAGCATATCCGCTTGCTCGACATTATGATGACCATGAAGACGATGAACGATTGATAGAGTGTCGTAGATGTCTACTTTGTAGGAGCTCTTCCCCGACCTCCGACGAGTTCTGCTGAAGTCTGATATCATAGAGACAGGGGGTGCTCTAGGAAGAGAGCAACGACATAGACAGTGCGACATTTTACGCACTGTGTGATTGGCGCACTTATCGCGTACACAGTCTTTTCGCAACTGCTGTTTAGAGAGTCGAATGATTTCATCAAGCGCTTGGTTTTCGAAGATCATTTGCTCAAAATCGAAAGACTTTATCCTACTCCGTCAGTGATCGAAAGCTCTCATGGTATCACCCTTCTCTACTTGATGATCGTTTAGCGGTTGACGTCAAACTGCGAGATGGTAAATTGTCAGTGTCAATAAGTGGGCAGTGAGCAGGCGTCCTGACGTCCTACAGGCGGCTGTCGCATGCTCCTTCCACAGTAAAGAACACAGTGCTTAGAACGTACGCTGTCTAGCCAGGGCGCACTATGTTCGAAACAGGCATTTTCAGACTTTTACAGTGTAAGACTTTTACGACTACATTTTCAGCCAATCACAGAATACGAAAGTGCGATGTGCCCCGTCCACTTTGAGATCTGGCCTGGGCCTCGTTTTTGGGTCGGTGCTGGGTCGATGCAGATGCATTTTTCCTGGGTCTTTCGGGACGGAGGGCAAGTGTTTGCATACCGGGAGGCCAAAAGAAATATGCACAAAATCTGATGTTGACGACTGCCGGCCTGTGCTTTGTGATCTGTGCTTTGTGATCTGTGATCTGTACTCTGTAAACTTTGTGCACGTTTGCCATTTGTCTCTGAATTTGCGATGAACACTGGGCACATGAAAGGAAACAAAACAAACATACACAGTAGGCGAACAAAAACTGTCAAAAGCTCGGCTGTTAAAGGTTAAAGAGGTGCTAGCAGTGACAAGTGCAAAGTATGTACTGTGTATTCCGTATGAGGACTCCATTTTATCCTATTGGCTAGGCTGTATTGGAAGTCATATATTTAAGCCGAAGAGGGAAAACAAAGAAAGTTTCTGTTTTCCGTCGTACCAGCAAAATAGCAGCAAGACTACCAGAAAGCATACGATCTCAACAGCACACTAGGATGATCGACGAGAAACAAAGCTCTAGCTCTCTTGCTGGTGCTAAGAAAACTCTGCTCTTAGTAGTCCGCAGCCCTTCTTAGCAGCCCTTCTTATTCATTTCGAGAGGAGCTTTAACAGTTTGAAATTGCCCCGTGAGAATCCCGGTGTAGACGTCTATTTAGCTCAGAATTTGCTTGGCGTACAAAGGGACGGAGACGGGATAAAGAAATATGAAGAGAGTTGAGTTGTACGACGTAAATGACAGAGACTGGTCTCGGGTATAGATTGATTGCAAGACCTCAAGCGACCTCTAGCGACCTCAAGCCTGCCGCTTTCATACAGGACGGTAGCATGCTCTTTATTAGATGCGAATAACGACACACGGAGTAATGTGTATTCCAACGCAGTCAAAACACATCCGAAGAAAGGAGCAAGGTACAAAAGTACAGTCAACAGTTCGGAATACAAAGTACTATTCAAGACTACAATCTGCCACGAGGCAAAGACGTAAGAAGACAGGCACAGGTTGAAAACGGGGCGAAATTACACGCGAGAGTGGGACCAGAAACATCGGGTGTCTGTTGGAAATGAAGACAATGAGAAGAGACAACGAAGGTCACGAAGGACACGAAGGACAGGAAAGACACAGAAAAAGCCTTCTCCCGAGGCGTGATGGTGGCTGCGGCGTTTGATAGTCGCAGAGTTGAAGAGCCTGCTGCGACGGAATACCCGCCGGGCGGTGCAAATGTACGTAACAGCCTCACAGCGTTAAGAGAGGAAAGAGGCCATTGGAAGGCGAGACCAGTGGGAACGGCGAGAACGACAGAAAACCGCCCCAGGACCCTGTAAATATCCCTGCCCATCCTTGTCTGCCCACTTTCTCGCCCACTCGCCCACCTCGAAATGGTCCCACTAGCCACTGAAGCCCACCTCGCCCACTTCCCATTTCTTGCCTGGGAAGCTTTGGACCGGCGTGGGAACAAGAAGAAAACGAGAACACGCGAGACATGTTGAAAGGAAGAAACTTTTCTCTCCATTGCAGACTTGTCTCCGGCTGAAGTCCCGCTTGTTCCCTCTCGACCCTCGGCTGCCCTTGCATATAATGTTTACTGAGTAGTTGCTCTCGGTGGCTACTTCCTCTTCTGTGCCCAAACCTGTCACTCCTTCTTCTCGGTCGCTTCCAGTACGCAGTTTCCATCGTGCTTTCCCCAAATACTACAAGTATGCAATGCGACGCTCTCCAATTTACGTAATTTCTCATTGGGGGTTCTTTCCTCTCTTTCCTCTCTGATCTGGTGGTTTTCGCGGAGTCTCTCCGTCGCTTCCTTCCTGCAGCTTGGAGAGTGGCACCGGCGCATACGCCTGCCCTGCCGGGTTGGGGTGCAGTTACGACGGGGGTCGTTGCTTTTATGGAGTAGCTTCTTCCGTCCAAGTTCTTATTAAAAAAAAAAAAAAGAGGATTGCATTGCATAGGCATTGCTGCAGATGCGCAGGCGCATGAGAGGCGCATTGCATTTGATACAAAGGCGGTGAACGACGCATGTTTGTCCCCAGTTCAAGCGCCCCCAGTTTCTTGATGCGATGCAACGACAGTTGTCGACTCTCAGTCTTTCTAAATAAATCGATAGACGTTGGTTCCGCTCTGGAACTAAACATAATACGTCGTACTATAATACCTATACTACTAAATGATTGACGGTTCTTCGTCTTCTTTTGCTGAGAAGGAATCAAACGGCTCCCGGGTCCGTCGGCCGCCAGTCGTAGTTGCTTACTCTGCGACATGGAAATGGTAGAGATACATTAAGACCAGTATCTCACAATTGCAAGTGTAAGTGCATTCACTCGCTCTGTACTCCGTAGCTCCTTTCTCCTCTGGCGCTACGAATGCACATCACAAAGCTTTCGACTTGCAGATTGCAGATTGCAGATTGCAGATTGTACACATACTTGCAGTTTTCTGCTTGGCACTGACTGGAGAGCTCCAAAACGGATAGCCATCCGCCGTGTTATTGGTTCGAGCCGCGAGGTTATCGCCTTTTTCTGCGTACTTTTGTACTTGCTTTTTCTATAGTTTTTTATGCTTTTGATGTTTCTTTTGAAAGTCGAGCGGTGTAGCGACAAGGAGGGGTTACAAAGAAAGGACGGCATTTTCCATGAACGGCATGGCTGTGATTAATTCTAGTGCATATAAAAAAGACATATCACAGGTTTATTGCACGACGAAGCTACTGATTTATTTGTTTACTTACTGCATGCCGCTTTTGTATAGATATAAGAGGCTTGATAACAAAAGAGGAAGGCAATAACAAGAGGCGGCAAGATAATAGAGCCATGTAAGATCCCACTGCTTCGATAGGCTGTGTAGTTGAATCCAAGTAAACAAAGATCGAGTGTGCTTGATATTACTCTACATCGAAATGTCAAAGAGAAAAAAGGCAGGGCACTGATGAAGATGAATATCCAGGAATGAACTGAGCCATGTCTTTTACGGTACCGTCTGCCGTTGACGTATCGTCGCATAATAGATGGATATCACGAAAAGAAACGTTGATCAATACAGAATCCGTTTCTCCAAGGGAGCCCCATCTATGGCTAGAAGAGACAGAGTAGTTGGAAAGCAAGCCAATATGATGAAAGCGCAAGTGGTAAAGGTAAAAAGGTATTTAGATAAAACAATAAACTCCAGGCTTGTGCTCGCTCTCTGTCTGTCTTCTTCTGTTTCTCCTGAATAAAATCCCGTTTTTGCCCACGACAACTCCCATTACTTTCCCAAACACAGCAGTAAAAACAGTAATTAGAATATTAAAAGAACAGTCACCCATGCTCCTCCACCGGCCCCCTTCCTGCTGCTGCTGCTGCTATCGTGGCTGCTCTCCTCCTGAAATACCCTGCAAAGTGTTGCGCATCATGTGCGTTTTGCTCGTATCCAGCAGGCGTTTTGCAAAAAAAAGTAAATAGAAGCGAAACAGAGACAGAGAGACAGAGAGACGACAGTATGTCTCGCTTTTTCTTCTATCCCCATCTCCCCTAACACGAGCCCAGAAGGTAAGAAAGTAAAAAAGAAGTAGTATAAAAGTGATACAAGAATAGTAATAATAATGAAATAATAAAAACCAATATGCCCCCAAACTCCCCCCAAGATAAGACGACAATAAAAAACAAAGACAGCGAACAGCAAGACAGTAACAAACTAAAAACACAGCATAAAAATCAAAGTAAAAAACCGATTGAGCGCCCCATTTTCCCAATGCCGCTTGTTTGTTTTGACGGAGAAGATGATTTTTATAAGGAACAATTCTTTTTGGAAGAGTGGTGTCGATTTGTTGCGGATAAGGATAAAAGGTGTTCGCGATATATAGGAGAGCGGATGTGAGTGCATATATCGTTCGTAGACGATATGGGCCTACGACTGTGTCTCATTACCAGTCAGTCGGCTGAGGCTGCGGCTGCGGTTGCGGCTGTGGCTGCGGCTGCCCCCTCCCTCCAAGCGCCTAGGGTTGCATACTACTGCCGGTTGGCCACGGCAGCAAACCGTTCCAACACGTCGGGCGACTGCTTGATAAAGGACAGCTCAAAGAAAAAGTATTTTTCGGTCCTGACCAGCTCCACAATCACGGCCAGCAGGCCCCACGGCTGCGGCCAGTAGTTGACAATGCGCTCAAACAGCACACGGCAAATCTGCTGGCGGATGTCCGTTTCTTCTGGGTCCGACATGTCGTGGCCAAAGATGTCCAGCAGGGCCAGCGCGAAGAAGTTGGTGTGCGCGCTGGGGAACCGCAGCTGGTTGACGATGCTGCAGATCAGGTAGTAGCGGCCCTCGGCCGACAGCTCGTGCAAAATCATCGACAGCGTGGCCACATCCGGGCCGCCCGCCGTGAACACGGGACCGCCGCTCAAAACGCGCGCGGCCACGTGGTTGGCAATGTGTGCGACGACAGCGTCGACGACAGGCACATTGGTCGAGACGGGCACACGGTGCCAGGTCGTGTTCGTGTTGCCGCCGTTCTTAGCTTCGCTGCGGCTCATGGCATACTTGACGTGAGCAACAACCTCCTCGGACGGACCATTCTCCAGAGCGCCGTCGAGCAGCGCCGTCAGGCCCATGGAGTCGAGCAGCGGGCGCGGCTGGTACCGGCCGTCAGGGACTGTGCTGGCCTCGTCCATCTGGTCGAGGCGCAGGCCAGGCATCGTCGGGTCAGGCGGCTTAGGAATCGACGACGGGTTGGCGAAGAGCACAATGTTGAGCGGCTGCACAAGGTACGGCGACAGGCTCTGGCAGAGCTCGACGTGGTTGGCCGCCAGGTAGTCGGGGAAATCGTGGTAGATGACCAGCAGCAGCTTGAGGGCCGCCCGCAGCAGAGGGCGCGCCAGTTCGCCCTGTGGACCCTCGGGCATCTTGAGCAGCTCACTGGTGTAGGACAAAAACTGCTTGAGGATCGGTGTGAAGCGAGCCCAGCCTTCGGCGCCCACACGCAGCAGCGGCGCCATGAAGCAGCGGTGCTTGATAAGCTCCACCCAGGCGTACGTGAAGAAGGGGAACCGCACAGGGCCTATGCGTTCCATGTGCGATGCAAACCGCAGCAGAATCTGCGTGCGGTCCGTCTCCGACAGCGTCTCGGACGGCAGATCGTAGATCTTGACAAACAACATTGCGAAGAAACGGGAGAAGACGCGCTGGTTGTACAGCTCGCGGAACTGCTGGTAGTGATGGTTGAGGATCATCGTCACGAGTGCCAGGATGGACTCGATCAGCGCAGCGCGCGGCGACTGGCCCTCGGGCACCGTGGCATCGCCGCTCTGGGGCACACAGGCCTGCACAAACAAGGCAACGTAGGTCGCCACAGCGTCAATCGCCGCAAAGCTGTCGGTGGCGCTCTCGCCGGCTTGTGCGCTGACCTCGGACCGCTCGACCGACCGGTCGATGGCGACGCGCAGGAATTCAAACAGCTGGTTGCGGTTTGTGACAATGCCGTGCTCCCGCAGCTGCTCCATGAAGATAAACAGAATGCTGTCGGGGATACCAGGCTTTGATGACACAAGAACCCACTCATCAAAGACATACTCGATCTGGTCCTTGCGCTGCTGCGTCAGAGGCGCGTCCGAGCTGTTATTGGGGCTACCCTCGGGTTGGGGCGACGGTGCGCCGTGCGTCAAGATCGCCGTCTTGAACTCCTGGCCGCCGGGCGTATCGGGCTGCTCCTGCACCCACGCCCACGCCTCGGCCATGCTGTGGAAAAGCTGGGAGTAGAACAGCAGGACAGGCGGGCCGTCACGGATGATCGTCAGCTCCAGAAGACGCGTGAAGAATGCGATAGAGCCCTCCTTGCGGTTTCTCAACGACACCGACATGGCGTTGTCAATGGTAGTCCAGTCCAAAAGGCCCGTGGGCAGCAGCGCCTGGATAAGCGGCAGCCGCAGGAATGCAGCACCAGGCTGCGTCTGGAAGTGCTGCGCGATGCGGCTGGTGATGGGCGGGCCGACAATCCTGCGCAGCGAATCCAAGACGTGCACCAAACTCTCAAAGGTCAGGCTGCCCTCCACATTCTGCGAGAACAGAGCCGAGCAGATCTGCTCAGCCGTGTACCAGGCAAGATCCTCGACAGACTGCTGAGCCTTGATAATGGTCTGGATCAGGGCATCGATGATGTCCAGCACAGGATGCGGGCGGGGAAGATCTGAGAAATGCTCTTCAGGTGCATCCGTGGCCGCGCGCTGCAGCTCAACCAGAAGCTTATTCACTCGTTCGCCTAGAGCACGCAGATCGATACCCGGACCGGCCTGCCTGCTGCCATTCATGAGGCCGTTGTTGACACCACCAGCGACGTTGGCGCCGTGGAGCTGGGGGTAGCCCTGCAGCTGCGAGCCGACCGACGCAACCGACGGAGTCTCGGCGGCCGAGGGGATGCTGGCAAGCGAGCTGTACTGGTCCTGGAGAACGTCGTTGGCGAGCGAGCGCGTAGTGTCGGACGCCGAGGCGTTGTGTGCCGCCGAGGCCGCCGAAGCAGCTGCCGGACGCGGCTGGCGCGCAAAGTCCTCGTAGATGGCCATTTGCTCGTTGTTGAGGCCGTTGACGCTCGGGTTCAACTTGTAAGGCGCCGGGATGGTCATGGCCCAGCGGCTGAGACCGGGGTCCACGTACGGTTCGTTGGGGCGCTGCATGCGGTGGCGTCTGCGCAGCTCAATCTCAGGCTCGATCATGTCCTCAATCTCAAAGGCGGCGCGCTCCTCCGTGGCCTTCTCAATCACACTTGAGGCGTAGTCCAGGTTGGAGTTGACACACATAATAATGGTGCCTTCGGGCAGACCCTGTGGCAGATCGGTGGACAGCGTGCGCATGTAGTTGGTAAAGTTGGCGCGCAGAGGCTCCTTGGAGGTGACAAGAGCGAGGCTGCCCGCTGTGGCCTTGACCATGCTCACGGCCGACGTGCGCAGACGGTTCTCGTCGGGCTCAGTCGCAAAGTCCTTGTGGATCATCTGCTGCGTGGCAATCGCAGCAATAGCAACGGACCGGTCGACGACCTGCTGGATAATGTCCTGAAGAGCCTGCACAAGCGCACTGCGCACAATCTCCTCGAGACGCGCCTGGCTGACGACCATCTCGCTGACGGGCGGCACATGCACCTTAGTGATGCGCTCGGGGATCATCGAGACCATACTGTTTGCAGCAACGCCGCCAGGAACCATACCGTGGCCGGCAAGAGCGGCGGCAGCACCAACGCCAGGGTGGCCGATGCCGTTGAGCGTGAGGCCCTCGAACGACTCGAGACCGCCGCCATCGTGCAGGTCGGGCTGTGCCTCCATAGCAACGCGGTTCAGGATCTCGCCGGACGGCTCAATGCTCTTGTGGTCGATGCTGAGGGTCTGGCACAGCACCTCAATCTCAAACTTGAGGTTCAGCTTGAGCTCCGCGTTGTGGTATAGCTCGATCAGGAAATGGATGATATCCATCAACCATGGGTTCGGCGGCTTGAACACGTTGGAATGCTCGCCCTGGCTCAGGACCTTGCACACAAAGGGAATAACAACAATCAGGCGCTTCGTGTCGTGCGCCTCGATCAGCAGCTGCTTAAAAGCAATGTTGCGTTGGCGGATGGGCTTGTCGCGGGCCAGCGTCAACAGACCAAGCCAACCACCCAGGTTCTTGAGGTGCGTGCGCTCCGTCGAGTTCTGCATCGTCGCCTCCGAGTTAAGCATGCGCGACACGCTGACATACGTCTCGCGGAGCACCGACGCCCACAGCGTGCGGTCCTCAAAGCGGCTCACAAGCTGCAGGTACACCTTGTGGTAGTTTGGCTGCATTTTGGCGCGCTCCTCGACCAAGTGGCTGGCGAACCACTGCTGGTGCTTCATTTCGAGCATCGGGCGGATCTCCTGGAACATGGACTGTAGCGTGCTTGCAGTGATGTTGTTAAGAACGAACTGGATCTTGCCCTGAGCATCCGGATTGGGGTCCTCAAAGGGGATGTTGGGTGGCAGCGGGTCGACGCTGATCGAGGCAAAGGGTGGCTTTTCCGTGTTGGCGTCGTCGCCGTTGCCGTTCGTGAGGGCCTCGTCGCCAAGGTGGCCGCCGGCGGCACGGCTTTCTTCCTCAGCCTCGCGGAGGACGTCGTTTGCTCGCTTGAAGGCCTCTGTGCCATGCAGACTCTTACACTGCAGAAGTTGGCGACAGAAGCCGGGCCATTCACGGAAGCGGGAGTAAAGCTGCATCAGCGCCTGCATGCCGAACTTGAACATGGGGTGTTCCTGCTGGTGGTCGCGCACAGCCTCCAGGATCATACCGAGCCCGACCTTGAGGGGTAGATCAGAGATCAGCTTGTGCGACATCAGGCCACCAAAGAGCACGGCCGTCGTGGCCAGAGCTTCAAGAGGGTAGTCGCCAAAGTGGCTGTACTCCTCAAACAAGCTGTTGATCATGCACGCAAAGATGTCCTGCTCAAGGCGTTCGCGCGAGTTTTTGTAGTGCTCCATGATGCGGACAACTTCGCGAACTTCGATCTCGTTGCTGTACATCTTCTTGAAGTGCTCCTCCATCTTGGTGTTGGCTTCCTGCGGGAGCGCATGGCCGGCCTTCTCACTCTCCTCAATGATCTCGTCGAAACCCTCACCGTAGTTGATGAGACGCGGGTAGACGGCGATGCACTGGCGCTGGAGCATAACCAGCTCGGGGTTCGGGCTCGACGTGGGGAAGTAATCTTCGAGAATGCTGAGCAGTGCGGAGACGGTCTGGACCTTGAGCGGAACATTAACCTTGGGTAGGATCTGCTGGCCGTCAGGCCGTTGGGCCTCGAGCTCCGACTTTATCACGAGGAACTGCATCAGAGGTCGGGCGATTTCGGCTTTGCGATCGAGATTCGTCTTGGCCCACTCGGTAAGATCAACATAGCCGCGGCCATGGGCATAGGCGACCAGGTCGAGGCCGAATCCGTTCGGCAAGTAGATGAGATCGTTGAGCCACCCATGCTTGGCACAGTGCTCAAAAATATCGGGAAGGTCGCCAGGATGCAGAGCGTGAGCATTGATAAGCTGCTCTGTAACCAGCTGTCTGTCCTTCCGCCAGAGGCTGTCAAAAACAAAGTCCCAGTTGGGGGTCTTCTTGTAGAGAAAACCCTCAAAAAGCGAGGTGAAGGTCTCAGCAGCAGTAAGCGGCCACGGCTTGGGGACCATGGCGGCCGACACAACAAAGATGTCGAGGTTCGGGATCACCACAGCCTGGAACAGTCTGCGTGCCTCGACATTAATGGACGCGTGTTGGGAGGCGAGGGCGATGTGGACAATGGCGGAGACGGCAGCGAGAGAGACGAGGGGATGCTTGGCGGCCACAGCAGCACGTTCGCGGGACTCGGCAGCAGCCTCGGCGTACTCTTCGATGGCGATCGTGGAGCGGATGTTGGGGATGGTCGTGGCATCCAGATCGTCGGGCGACTGCGAGGTGTAGGCGTAGACAAAGGACAGCTGCGAATCCGGGTTCACCCAATTGCCGCCCCAGAGCCGCTCGATGCTGATCGCCTCATCGTCGCGGGCAATGGGCACGAGCGCGTTGTAAAGGCGGAGAAATTGAGGTGTAGAGATGCGTGCGCCCGGCTGGTCGAATGCGTTGATGACGTCCTGCCACTGGAACTTGGAGGGTACGACACGCCGCAGAGCCGCGACGAGAACCGACGGGTTGTGGGCGTACGACTGGCTGACAGTGGTGTACGTCAGCGCGTTGGCCACCTGCTCCTCGGAAAAGCCCTGACTCTTCTGGAGGTGGGAGACGGCGGTGTCCTCGTCGCGGGTGAAGTCGGCACCAGTCTTGTGGATCAAGTTGGCGAGCGCATTCGCAGGCTGGTCGGCCAGCACACGCATCAGGTCGAGAGCGGCAAGGACGGACGGTGGAGTGCCTAACTCCTCGTTCTCATATCGCTGGGCGACTTTTATGGCGAGCTCGGTCTTAGCGGCGGCGGTGAAGTTGGGAGGGTGGAGCTGGATGTATCTGTCGACGATGAGGGAGACAAAGCTGTGGTCGAGGTCTGCGTGGGAAACGCTGGGTCGAGACAGGATGTTGACAAACGAGGGGAAGTTTGTGGAGAGAATGGCGTCGGCTAGGACTGTTAGTACGTGCACGTTTAAAGAAAAGTAAAGTAGAGAGAGACGGCAAGAGGAGGGTGCTCACCCTTTGTTTTGAGATCGGAGCGGTTGCCCAGCTTGAAAGCCAGGGCTAGTATGGTCTTCTCGAGGGCATCGAGTTTGAAATGTTCCATGAACGTTGACAGGTCGAAATCACGGAAGATTTCCTCTGAGCCAGTCTCAATGGACTCGGCCATTTTGCGCGCCTTTTCTGGGTCGTGTGAGATGGTGTTCATTTCCTTGACAGCCCCATTGTGCGTCCCCGAGGCATTCCCCGGCCGGTTGTAGCCGGGAAATATCTGATTCGCATTGCCGGCGATGAGGCGGGTGAAGTATTTGCTGTAAACCTCCATACCGTTCTCATCGATAAGCTAGAGGGGGGAGTAAAGTAATTAGTACCAAGTACAGAGAATAGTGGGCAGGAGTATGGTGAAGGTACAGGACTCACCTTTTGAAGCTGTTCCCACTTGTTACTGTCGTCCTCCTTGATGCTACTCAAGAGCACATAAACCTGAGCAATCACAATTTTCGAGACAGTACTTGTCCCAGTCGGGCTGCCGGTCACGGGGCTGCCACCCAAAGCCGCGTTTTGTGACGGATGGGGAGAGTGGCTGGAACCCGTATGAAGGGATTGGGCAGGACTCGGAGAAAAAGTTCCCGCTCGAGGTGGTGGGACCATGGGGCAGGTCTGAGGAGGGTGTTGACGGGAAGATATGCTACTATCCAAGGGGCGGACAGAAGCCACTTCCTCACCCGATGGTAGAGAAAAGAGGGAGGAGGGAGGAGAGGAGGAGAAGGCGGCGGGTGGGCGGCGGCGGCGAAGAGTTTCAATCAAGGCGCGACGGAGGAGATGTCGAACATGGACCGAAAAGAAGAAGCAGATATAAAAAAGCTGAGAAGGATCGAGATGCGATGGTCACGGAGAGGAGAGGAGGAGGAGAGAGCGGCGGTGATAGGAGATAGAGGTAGAATCGATAAAGACGATAGCAATGCACAGAAGTGACAACGCCGCGACGATAAAGGTGGATTCTCTAAGATGACGATCGAAGGATTTGCGACGGAATATCGAGGAGGACCACGGACCAGCGCGAAATGGATAGGCCGCGGGTGAGCGATGGGGCAAGTATGCGGAAAGGAGGCAACGCTTGGTCGCAGACTCGTCAACACAAGGCCCTCGCGGGATGGGATCGCGTGGTAGTTGTAGTGTGGGAGGGAGCTAGGTCGCGGGTTAGCATGATGTGTCCATTCGAGTCACGGTGGAGCAGGTGATGCGAGGGGGGAAGACGCGCAGCACCCGGCCCGACGACGGCAGCGACGAGCGTGATGCCGGAGCAGAACCCGATGGATGGTGATGGCCAGCCAGAGATGCAGGTGCAGACCGGGGTGTCGATGCGTGCCCTGCTCGTGCTGTCGTGGGATGTCTTGCTTTCTCGTGGGATTCTAGATTTTTTACCTTTTGGATGCTCCAAGGGGAATCGATAAAATACCCGTCAAATGGTGCGGAAAAATTGGTATGCGAGCGAAAACAATGTGGAAGCGAATGTGTCGGTCGAGAAGAGGGTATCGGAGATGGCGGTTGGAGGAGGAGAGGAGGGGATGGCGCGGGTGGAAGAGAATGGGTGGTTTGAGTGTGGTGAGGGCGGACGTTTGGCTCAATTTTTCTGAGAAGGGGGTTTGGAGGTCGATGCACGTCTTCAGTTTAGGCTTGGCTCGGGCTTTGTGCTGCTGGGTGGTGTCGGGTGGTGACTGCCAGTTTCGACGTGCTGGTGCGCCTGCCTATTGGGTTGTGTTAGGGGCTCCGACACGGCAGGAGCAAGCAGAACAGGCAGAACAGACAGAACGGACAGAACAGGGAGGAGGGGACGGCCACCGTGTGCGCACCTTCCGCGCCCTACTTTACTCACTTTTCACAGCTCCGGGTTGGTGCCTGAAGCGTCAGGCATCAACTGAGTTAGCCTCATTCGGCACCTGGCAACCAAAACTGTCATTCGCCATTGGCCTGGAGCTTGGACCAAGTGCCGCTGGAGCTTGCTCCCTGCCGCTTCTGCGCGTTGTCTGCTTCTCTGTGCAAGGCCAGATCTGCTGGGCAATTTGGGCTGCAATCTTGCATCTCCCTTCGGACGTCTGCATTGAGTGAATTGAAGTGTACGACGTATTACTCCGTACTCCGTATCAGTCCGTCGCAGGACTACCCTCTTTGTCAATTATTCACAGCTTAGAATATATGAGACTTTACTCACTCATAGGCCTGGAAAACGGAAGTTTGGCTGGATGCCCTGGCTTATCACGTGATCTACAGTCACGTGTAAATGCGACCGCCTCTAATTGGCCCAGGGATAGCTTCATTTAGGAAGGAGCTCCAGCTCTCGACTTACAAAACGACACAATATACGACGTATCGCGCTTCATCTCTTCCAATTCAAACTTGATTTTGAAAAGGACTGGCAAGCAGGAAATCGAGATGAAACGAGAAGTTGGCCTCGTGCTCGCACCCAAAGTCATGGGCAGCGTGCAAGCCAGCCGCGCGGTTTGGCGGCGACCGCGCATTCAATTAAGAGGATTTGCGGGGCTCGGTCGCAGTTGCCCTGGCGACGCGCTAGTCAACAATGCTCCCAGCTTTGGGTGCATCGGCGTCACTGCCACCCACACCGAGGCAGCCCCTGTATTCTGGTAGGAGGAGAGGCTGCTATTATGTGTGATTTTCTGATATTACATGGACTGGCCGTCTTTTCGATTTTCCTCTGCAGACCCCTTTTGTCTGCTCTGCACATCCCGTTTGGAACCTCGCATTCCAACCGATCTTGAACATCTTGAACACGGAATCGAAAAGCTCGACCCTGAACACAAAAAAAAAGAGAAAGACAAAGAAAAACAATATCATCACGTCAAGACGGCATCATCGACTATCTTCTTTGATATCGACAGCTCTTTTTGAGCAGACCAGTCTTTCCTGATACGAATTACACTCGCTACTCTACGCTACTCCCGACCGAGACTGCGGTTGCCGTCACGATGTTGACAGCGGCGGCCGAAGGGCCGACTGTGGCCCTGTCGTGTATGTTGACGATGCCCCTTTCTTTCGAAAATAAAACATCTTCGAGATGTTGTCGAGATCAACAAGCTAACCTGCGACTCTCTCAGTTGCCAACAACTTCTGGGGCAAGGATGATGCTGGCGTCGGTCCTCTGCTTGAGCGCATGGCAGGAGCCAAACAGACATGCGATGAGCTGCGATCATTCTACAATGGTAAGAAGACGGCGATGGCAAGACAGGACAGAAAGAAAAAAAGACACGACTAACAACTTCAGCCCGCGCCTCGATCGAAGACGATTATGCCCGCAAACTACTATCGCTCTGCCGTAAGCCGCTGGGGTCGCAAGAGATGGGTGGCGTCAAGTTGTCCCTCGACGTTATGCGCGGCGAGGTCGAGTCGATGGCCAAGCAGCACCAGTCGATTGCGGCCCAGATGAAGACGGAGCTCGAGGAGCCGCTGGCTGCGTTTGCTGGCGCCATGAAGGAGCGCCGGAAGATTGTCCAGAACAGCATCGAGAAGCTGCACAAGGTCAAGACACAGCAGACACAGCAAGTCAACAAGGTAGGCCCATCACGGCCCCCTAATAATCTAGATAACGGCAGCCACTGACAAGACAGACCCGCGACCGTTACGAACAGGAGTGCCTCAAGATCAAGGGCTACCTCGCCCAAGGCCACATGGTCATGGGCCAGGAGGAGCGCAAGAACAAGGCCAAGCTCGAGAAGACACAGATCAGCGTTGCCACAGCCAACACCGAGTATGAAAACGCCGTCAAGATCTTGGAGGAGACAACCGCCCGCTGGAACCGTGAGTGGAAGGCCGCCGCCGACAAGTTCCAGGACCTTGAGGAGGAGCGTCTCGACTTCACCAAGAGCAGCCTCTGGTCCTTTGCCAACATCTCGTCCACGGTCTGTGTTAGCGACGACTCATCGTGCGAGAAGATCCGCCTGTCTCTGGAGAAGCTCGAGGTTGAAAAGGACATTGCCTCGTTCATCCGTGACCGTGGCACCGGCCAGGAAATCCCCGACCCACCCAAGTACATCAACTTCTGCCGTGGCGACCTCGACTCGCAGTCCGAGGCCTCGGAGGATGACTACTCGGTGGCCCAGTTCCCTCGCAGCATCAACCCCGCCTACCGCACTTCGTCGCCACAGCCATCCACCTACGAGTCGCACCACGACCCCAACTCGGCCCTTGCCCGCGACATGGGCCATGAGATTGTCGAGCCCACCACACCGCACAAAGCTGTTGCACCTGCATCTGTGGCTCATCGGGCGCCCCCACCTGTCGACCCATACAGCCAGGTGACACCCCGCCAGATCCAGCCGCCGCAGCAGCATCAGAAGCAGATCCAGCAGCAACAGCAGCAACAGCAGCAACAGCATGACAGCATCCCTCCCTACAACCCTGACGACTTTGCTCCTGTCCCGCACGACCCGTACCCCATGGACGGCATGACCATGCTGTGCCGCACCAACAACGGCGGCCCGCAGTCGGACCTGGGCTCGCAGCTCAGCTCCAACAGCGCAGCCACCTCTGCCCGGCCATCCAGCCGCGACTCGCACAGCGACTTCTCCAACCTGACCCCCTACTCGAGCCAGGAGCTACCGAGTGGCAAGGTCTCGCCAGTGAAGGCCGACCCGCCCAGCGCCATGGTGCCCATTGACGACAAGAAAGTCATGAAGAAGAAGAGCGGCTTCTTCCAGAACCACAGTCCCTTCCGCCGCAAGAGCACCAAGGATATTTCTACTAGCGCCAACGCCTCGCACAGAAACACCTGGCACCCACAGGCCTCGGCCCAGACACAGGCTGCAGCACCATCCAACAACGGTGCTCGCAGCTCTGTCTACGGCGGCGGCCACCAGCACCAGCAGTCGCAGCACCAGCTGATGCAGCATGAGCGGACTGCCAGCCCCGATCCCATTGATGCCAATGCTAGCCTCGCACTCAACATTGGCCAGAACGTCTTTGCCGTGTCGACTCCTGACCGTCGTGCAGGCGGCGGCAACGCTCAGCAGAACGCCGAGCCAGAGGTGGCTGAGGACGATCCGATTGCCCTAGCCCTGGCGGAACTGAAGGGTGTCACTCTGGGCAAGCAGGCTTCAGTGCGTGTGTCGGCCGACCACTACCACGGCATTACCACGCCCGCACCGGGTGCTCGTGCCAACCAGTTTGCCAGGAACAGTGCTGCCGCTGCAGGCATGCGTGGTACCCCCCCGCCGTCATATGACCAGCAGGTCCAGCGCCTGGGTGTGCCTTCGCCAGCTGTGACGTCCAAGGCCATGAAGCAGACCTCGCAGAAGTTTGTCCAGCAGACCCGAAGTATGTTTAGCCCAACCAACAACGAGTACCAGCAGGACGGTGGTGCCGGCGCTGGTGCCAGACAGGGCGGCGGCTATGCTGCCTCTCCTTCACGCCAGGGTACTCGCAGCAGCTACGATATGCCGCGTGCCGCTTCCCCCGCCCCGAGACGTAGTGCGTCGCCGCGGCCAGGGACAGCAGCCGCCTCATACCAGCAGCAGCAACCTCAGCAGCAACCTCAGCAGCAACAGCAACCACCGAGACAGCAGCAGCCTGACCCGCGTATGAACCACCGGTCAGTGTCTCCCAACCCCTATGCCAGCCGTCCACCATCACGGCAGCAGCAGCAGCAACAGCCTCCCCAGATGGCCTCGACACCCAACAGAGCCTCGGACCAGTACTACTCGCGCCATGCCTCACCAAATGTCGATATGTCGCGGGCAGCCTCGCCATCGCCCTACAGAGCGGCCGAGCAGCAAGCCCGTCCCCGCAGTAGCATGGCCAACCACAACAACGCCGACACTCGCGCTCAGTCGCCCTATGCAGGCGGCGATGACGGCTATGGGTCGCAGCGCAGCCGCGGTGGTAGTACCAGCCGGCCTGGAACTAGCAACTCCAACTCGCGTGCCATGGGTCTGTATGACGGTGGTGGCTCGATGAGATCGTCGCGAAGCAAGAGCATTGGCGAGAACCTGCAGTTTACACGTGACGGTCGTCCGATTATGCATTTTGGTAAGTTCTTTTTTCCTGTCCAGTGAATTCAACCCTTTTCCTACCATCCACTTCGTATTCATATCCACTGACACGTCTCCCCTTTTTTAGCACGCGCCTTGTACGTCTACCAGGCGGCCATCCCTGAAGAGTTGGGTTTCGCAAAAGGAGATATTCTGGCCGTTCTGCGCCACCAGGACGACGGTTGGTGGGAGGCGACGGTGCATGGCAACACGAACGGCAACGGGCAGGTCGGCTTGGTGCCCAGCAACTACCTGCAGCCGATTTGAGCTGGAGGCTGGGCAGCATCATCATGTCATGCTGTGGTGTTTCAATCTTCCCTCATTTCCTCATTTTGTTATTTTCTCATCCTTCCTCTTCATTTTCACGACAGAATGTCTGATGCTGGCCGCATTTTGAGCCATGTCTTTTTTGTATTTGGAGGAGGATGTGTCTTTTATTTTGCTCTGATGATTTTTGTCCTATTTTTGAATGTATGTGGTAGGTTTCCTCTGTTTCGGGTGCTTTTTTGGTTTTTTTTTCAAACATTTGCGCACATTTTGTTGGATTTTGTTGTTTTCTTTCTCTATTTTTGCGTTTTGATCTTAATACTTTGATTTTGTTGCACCACATCTTGGACTCGGATAATAGATTGAATGTCATCACCCACTGTTTACAACATCTGCTCTTTTAGTTTGACCTTCTGTGAAAATAAAAGCGACTCCTTTATATGTTCCGATTACACGTGACTATGTATTGATCGTAGCTGCCATTCGCATGAATCGCTCTTTCTTCGTGAGATGATGCATAATCTGGATCATAGCGTTGGTGATAAGGAAAGAGCAACCGCCGTGGAGACGCGCTACAGCCCCAGCCTTTTTACAGCTATTGTAAGCGCCTATTGTGGGCCCCCTTGCTCGGAGCCTGCTTTTTCGCCAGTGGTTTTCGCGACGCAAAAAGGGTAGCCTAACTGGACTCAGTAGTGAGCTCCCACGCCTGTCGTACTCATGGTACAAGACCTTTTGCGCCGATCAGGCGCCTAGACTGAAGTACCACAAAGAAGCACCAAACAGAAAGACCCACAGCAGACATAGCTTGAGAAGGGAAGGGAAAGCACGGACCTGTTTGGGAAATGGGAAAGGCAGGCACGGGACTGGCTCGCTGGGTCACTTGGGCGTGCCTTCCTTCGAGCCAAGCTCCTCTTGCTACTTTCAAAATCTGAAATGAGGAGCTGTTTTGGCGGTGACTTGCCCTGCAATGCAGAAAGAAAGAACGCGCTAGTGCAGCCCAGGCTCGCCTGGCTCCTGCCCTGTGCTTGTCTCCCTGTGTTTTGTCGCCGCCGCCGCCTGCCCGTTGTATTGTCGCCCTATTTCTCAGTTGCCCCGTCTGCCTCGCTCGCTCCTGCCACACACAGTAACTGCCACAGTGACCGGGATCACAGGCAACGAAAAACACACACAGAAAATCGCTTCTCACCACAACCCTTCCTCTCTTCCTCTTCTTCTTTTCTCTGCCCTCTCCAAGACCCAACCCACACGTCATCTCCCAACTCCATCCCTGCCGACAGCACTCCTCTCTCCCCTTTCTCCCCATTCCGGCTCGCCATCTCTTTTCGATTCTTGGGACTGGACTTTACGTGTTTCTCGTACGCATTCCTTCGACTTTGGTGATTTTGCTCCTCTCGCCTTTGTTTTTCTTTGTCGCTTTTTGCCATCCCATACATCGTACTTGGGCTTTTTTTGGAGAGATCGCCAGCTCGTTGTCGAAGTCAGCAACGGAAAAACTCGACAACGAAAAAAAAGCTTGCCATCCAACCCAACCCTGAGGCAAGACGGAAAAACGACAAGATCAAATCGCGGACCTTTGCCATCGATACCCGGCTCTTCTCCTTTTTTTTTTCATCGACTGGATTCGACAAACCCGATCATCGTTGACCGACGACACAATCTTCGGGGCCGACTGTGACCTCGACTCCCTCTCTTCTTTTCTTTTCCTTCGGCATCGTCTCGTCGAGCGAATAGTCATCGCCACCGAGCTTCGATCTCTCGATAAACCGCCGCGATGGGCATCTGCAGCTCGCAGTGCTGCGGAGGTACGCATTTCATTCCTGCATGGACTCGACTAGCATTTGTCGACGACTCTTGTCCGACGTTTGTCCCGCGTTTTCCGACAACTGACTGTTTGATTTAGGCAAATCCCGCGATGGCCTTTATGAGCCGGTCCTCGCAGATAGCGAACGCGAAGCCGTAGCTGACCTCCTGCAATACCTTGAGAACGTACGTCGAATACTAGCTTGACCTTTTCTCTCTCGTCTTGTCCCATCACTAACTAACCTCTCAGCGGAATGAAACCGACTTCTTCTCCGGCGAGCCGCTCCGGGCCCTCACCACCCTCGTCTACTCCGACAACATCGACCTGCAACGCAGTGCCAGCCTGACATTTGCTGAGATCACAGAAAGAGGTAGGATGACCCGACGATAACCCGGCGATAACCCGACAGAGAGGTGTACCTTCAGCTGCTAACAAACGATCTGTAGATGTCCGCGAAGTCGACCGTGATACCCTCGAACCCATCCTCTTTCTCCTGCAAAGCCCCGACCTCGAGGTGCAGCGGGCAGCCAGTGCCGCTCTTGGCAACCTGGCCGTCAACAGTGCGTACCCCAAAACGAGCCGAAATATGTGTAAAGATGAAGACCACGCGACCGTTTACTAACACCTCCAGCTGCGAACAAGGTTTTGATTGTCGATCTGGGCGGCCTTAACCCGCTCAAGCGCCAGATGCTCTCCCCTAACGTTGAAGTGCAATGCAATGCGGTCGGTTGCATCACAAACCTCGCCACCCACGAAGACAACAAGGCCAAGATTGCCCGCTCCGGTGCCCTCGGCCCCCTCACTCGCCTCGCCAAGTCTCGCGATATGCGCGTCCAGCGGAACGCCACGGGTGCTCTGCTCAACATGACCCACTCCGACGAAAACCGCCAGCAGCTTGTCAACGCCGGCGCCCTCCCTGTTCTCGTTCAGCTCCTGTCATCGCCCGACGTCGACGTCCAGTACTACTGCACGACCGCTCTCTCCAACATCGCCGTCGACTCCAACAACCGCCGGAAACTTGCCCAGACGGAGCCCAAGCTCGTGCAGTCGCTCGTCAACCTGATGGACTCGTCCTCGCCCAAGGTCCAGTGCCAGGCTGCTCTGGCCCTGCGTAACCTCGCATCTGACGAGAAGTACCAGCTCGACATTGTCCGCGCGAACGGTCTGCCGCCTCTTCTCCGCCTCCTCCAGTCCTCCTATCTCCCGCTCATCCTGTCCGCCGTGGCGTGCATCCGCAACATTTCCATCCACCCGATGAACGAGTCGCCCATTATCGAGGCGGGTTTCTTGAAGCCGCTGGTGGAGCTACTGGGCTCAACAGATAACGAGGAGATCCAGTGCCATGCCATCTCAACACTGCGCAACCTGGCGGCCAGCTCCGACCGGAACAAGGCGCTCGTCCTCGAGGCGGGTGCCGTGCAGAAGTGCAAGCAGCTGGTGCTGGATGTGCCTGTCAATGTGCAATCAGAAATGACGGCCGCAATTGCTGTCTTGGCTCTTAGTGACGAGCTCAAGATGCACCTGCTTGGCCTGGGCGTCTTTGACGTTCTGATCCCACTGACACAGTCGACCAGCATCGAAGTACAGGGCAACAGTGCAGCTGCTATGGGCAACCTGTCCTCGAAGGTGGGCGACTACTCCATATTTATCCAGTCCTGGCTGGAGCCCAGTGGCGGCATCCACGGCTACCTGAGCCGGTTCCTTGCTAGCGGTGACGCGACTTTCCAGCACATAGCGATATGGACGCTGCTGCAACTGCTCGAGTCCGAAGACAAGCGGCTTATGAACCTGATTGCCAAGTCGGACGAGATTGTCGAGGTGGTCAAGCAGATTGCCAACCGGCCAATCGGTTCCGATAACGAGTTTGAGGAAGACGACGAGGGCGAGGTCGTCAACCTGTCACAGCGGTGCCTCGAGCTTCTGGGACAGAACAACCCCAAGTCGCACATTGAGGGTTAATCCTTGGTGGCCGCATTGGCGACTTCATAGCCCTTTCTCCGAACTCCCCCACCATTCTCGCTTCCTCTTCCCACTCGGCGGAAGTCTTAATCTCATTTCGAACCCATCTATTATACCATTACCTCTCACCCCGCTATACGTTACTACAGAACGCCGAGCTCCACGGGAACTTCCTCGCATAGGCCTCATATTTTGTCTTTCTGCAGTCGGTCGGACAGTCAGTCTCTTCTTTCGGTTTCAGAGACAAAGGGCACGGTGTTTACGGCGTATCCTTTGCACTGCTATTGTTTTTTTCCGCTTCCATTGTTCTTGCTGGGTTGCTTTTGCTGGGTTTGCTTTTGCAGGATTTGCTTTCTGTTCTTGCTTGTCGCCTTTTGCTTATTGCATCCCCTACCTCTCATTACCGTATTTCCTACTTACTCTGTTGCTTTTCTGATTGCGCTGTTTGTTTTGGCCGAGTCTTCTTTTGCTATTTTATATACGTTTCTGCTGTTTTTGAGCCTATTATCACGACATTCTACTCATCCAGAATGGGCGCTTTTGGCGCGATATGCACAGAACGGACTGCTGGGTGTATTGACGGGTGTTTTATTCTCCGTTTTTTGTCTATTCTATCTATCGACGTTTATTCTTCATGTTGTTTGCGTTCTTCTACTTTTCCCTATCTCCATCTCTCCCTCTCGTGGGCAAATGTGGCCCTCTCACACACCATGTTCTCGCCGCGTCTTATTTCCTTTGTGTTTGTTCTATCTTGTTGTGGCTAGGAGAGGACCGCTATTGAGAACAGGGTTCATATGTCATATGGCCTCATGTTATTATAGCCCTAGGTTTGTTTGATCGTCAGTTCTATCTTCAGGTCCGAAATGGCCTGGGAGTTGCCGCCGTTTCTTATCCTAGCAGCCATACCCATATCCTGGACCCTTACGGAGTACTAGCCTGGCAGATGCAATCAGATCATTTAAGTCTCTTCATCCAAGCTGTGAATAACATGTGTGCCGTGCTGTCAGTGTTGAACACTGCTGGATCATTCACTTGGCTCGAATACAGCAAGGCCTGATAGGGCTGGCCGTCTTCTCATCTCGACTCGTCCTTTTTAGGGAGAGGAGTCTTGTCATTTGTGTGCCTGGCGTGCCAGCCTCATAGCTAGCCTTAAAGGCTGCAGTAGGAAGCTGTGCCGTCGCCATCCGTCTTCAAGCAGGCGCCTCGGCGTCCATGGGGTTCTCAATCCACTCCCATGTCTTGGCAATCACTTTTCCGCGGACAAGGCCGAGCGGGACAGGGCCAAAGGTGCGAGAGTCTCGTGATGCGGGCAAGTTGTCGCCGACCAGGAAACAATGTCCTTGTGGGACCTGTACAGTTAGCATGCGTAGCAATAAAACGAGCGTGCGAGGAGACCTGAACAGCTTGCGAGGAGACCTGAACCAGCTTGCGAGGAAAGAAACACCATACCTGAATCATCAGATCACTCTGCCCTTCCGGCGAGTTGACGAGGACATAGTCCCCCGGCATGCCCATGACTCGCTTGACAGCCTCATCGGACGGCTCCACAGGGATCCGGTATACGACTAGGTCGCCCACACGCACGTCACGTCCACCGCGGAACCGTTTGGCCACGAGCAGCCAGTCGCCCGCGACGGAGAACGTGGGCAGCATGCTGGGCCCCGAAGCCGGGCCGACGCTGTAGCCATAGGTCCAGACAATGTGGCAAAAGGCGAGTGTTTTGGCGGTGCCAATAGCCCAGCGGCCAGGGTGGCCGTGAAAAGCTCGACTGAAGCCGGCAAGGAAAGACATCGAGGGGGGTGGTGGGGAAGAATAGAAGACTTGAGGCAGACTTGAGGCTGTTTGTCGATGTCACCAGTGAGCTTGGGTGGTGTGAGAGCTCCGATGCACTATTTTGCAGGGCGGCTCGGCTTAGTCATTTAAGAGCTCCACAGCTGTACAGAGTGCTCGTACAAGCTCCACCTCTTGGCCTTGCACGTCGTCCTCAGTAGCTGCCAATTGAAGCCTGGCCGCTAAAAACCTTTCTAATTGAAGCCAACTCGTCGCGAACACAAGCTTCACTTCCAAAGACACAACAAGCGACGAACCTCCCACCCCATCCACCCACGACAACACCCTTTTCTCCTCCTCCACAATGAAGACCGCCACGGGCCTCCTCACGCCGTCGGCAGCCCTCGCACGGGTCTTCATTACGAGCACGGGGCCACGACAGGCCGGTCTTTCGGCCAGCTACAGCTTTGCTTCAAGCCATATTCACAGCTACAGCACGACGACAAGAACAATAGAAGGGACCGGGACTGGAAACGGATCCTCTACGCTCTCCTCAAGTGGGCGGTTACGGCAGAGCATAGTGTCCCAGCACCAGCAGCGGCAGCAGCAGCAACGGCGATGCTTTGGCAAACACCAGAACCGGGGACCGCCAAAAGCCCGGCCAGGCACTGGACCGCCCCGGCGCCATTTCCCACCAAGACCACATCATGGCGGGCAAAACGGACCCCCGAGCTACCAGAGCAACCAGAAGAACCAGAACAACCAGAAGCAAGGCAGAGCGCCGGAACCGGACAAGCCCCTCACGACGGAGAACTTTTTTGGCGAAGAACCCGTCGTGGAGGCACCACCAGCCGCCGTAGACGGCAACATGAACAAGTTTGGCCCGAAGAAGCGGCAAAACCAAGCCAAGCCCAGCGCCAAGTCTCAAAAGACGCGCCTTCCCCGAAATCACGAGATCAAGTACAGCCACGTGATTATGCGGCAGGAGGACGGCACGCTGGCCCTGCCGGTGCCTACAGAGAGCGTTCTCTCGCAGCTGGACTTGCGGAGGTATTCGCTTGTGGCTGTCATGTTGCCGGGAGAGAGGGCGGATAGGGGTAAAGAAAGAGAAGAGAACGGGGACGAGGAGAGAGGGGAGAGAGAGGAAAGAGAGGAAAGAGAGGAGGCGGCGGCCGGAGAGACCGCAGAGACCGCAGAGGCTGCCAACGAGCCGGCCCTCGACCCAGAAGCTGCCGCCAAGAAGCGGGCCGCCGAAGAGATTCGCGTCCAAGCCGTGGCGGCCATGAAGCACTACCCCGTCTGCCGCATCGTCGACACAAAGAAGGAGCGCGAGGCCGAGAACGAGCGCAAGAAGCTACAGCGCAAGAAGAACATTGAGTCCAAGGAGCTGGAGATCAACTGGGCCATTGACGCACACAACCTGTCCTTCCGCATGAAGAAGCTCTCCGAGTTTTTGAGCAAGGGCTACGTCGTCGAGATTCGGATGATGCGCAAGTCGGCGAGCAAGGGCAAGAAGCAGGCAACGCTCGAGGAGGCCCAGCAGCTGATGGCCAAGATCCGCAGTACGGTGGCCGAGACGCCTGGCTGCGAATACTACAAGGCCCAGGAGGGCGCGCTTCTTCAACCCATGAAGATCTATATCCGCGGCCCTCAAAAGAAATAAGGCTGAGGCGGTCGCAGGACCTTGGAGGATGGACATATATATGGCACTGTACAAACTCCCTACATAAATCATATCTAGTGTATTATATGTACGATATAAACGAAGAAGATCAGTCTTAATTTTGCATAGACAAGCTGATTTTCTATGCAAAGATACAAAGCTACATTTGTACGTCAAAAAGGCAGTTTGATATTGATAGAATTGCTGTTCAAATGCGCCTGCCATTTGAGAGCGCACGTCGTTCGTACAGTGGGGCGCGACTGCCATTTTTAAGGAACTTGGGTCGCGACTTCCTAGCGCGGGGCTGCCGTGCTCTTTCGTCTCTTTTTTTTATTCCTATTTTTTTTAGCGGGCATTCTTCTCAATGCGTCCACTGTACATTTGGGTGCATTTGCATTGATGCGCATTTATGGCCAATGACTCAGGATTCAACCAACGACCAACGAACAACGCAACAGCTTCCACCCGCGTCCAACGACTCCTAGAAGCCTTTTACAGACACCGACAATAGAAGACAGCCATTGACAGCCTCACAGTCGCATCATCTCGCATTTCTGTCGACACCGACACCGACCACGCTTGCGCCCGAACCAATATTCACACCTGATACGAGATTCGAGACGACCAAAAAAATTAAAAAAATTAGATAAAATCCCGAGACAATACGATCGTAAGAGGACGACGCACCGCCGCACACTACACAAGCGAGAATGTCGACAGCACCGCCGCCTGATGCGGCCGCGGGTGCCGCCAAGGCCCAGCAGAAACAGGAGAAAGCACAGCCCGCCGCACCAGCACCGGCAGCAGGATCATCAGCAGGATCATCAGCAGGATCATCAGCAGGATCATCAGCAGCACCCGCGGCGGATGGCGCGCCCAAGAAGCTGTCGGGCACTGAGCTAAAGGCACAGAAGCAGGCCGAGAAGGCCAAGCGGAGAGCAGCTGTCATCGCGGCCAAGGAGGCAGCAGGAGGCGTGCCACCAGCAGCGGCAGTGGCGGCGGCGGCAGCAGGAGGAGCTGGAGGCGCACAAGGTGGCAGCCAACAAAAGCAGGGCAAGGGCAAGGGCGGCGCAAATGCTGAAGGCAGCGGCAGCGGCAAGATCACAGGCTCGCTCCCTTCAAGACCAGCAGCCGGTGGTGCGTCATCGTCTGCGGCATCAGGAGGAGCTGCAGGGGCGGCGGCAGGCCCTTCTGCCGATGCAGCAGCAGCTGTGGCCACGCCCGCTGATCGCGAAAAGGACGCCCGCAGCGGCATCCCCGAGTGCTTCAGCCACCTGCCCATGGCTAAGCGCATCACTCTGTCCCAGGCGCACAAGGACGTCCACCCGGCCGTGTTGGCCGTCGGCCAGCAGATGGCCTCGTTCGACTTGCGTGACAACATGGCCCGTCTCGAAGCCATGCTTGTCGCTTTCAAAAAGGTCATTTCGACCTACCAGACCCCGCCTGGCAACGCCTTCTCGCGCCATTTCGTCTCGCACGTCCTCAACCCGCAGATTGAGTATCTGACCGAGTGCCGCCCCATGTGCTTCGCCATGGGCAACGGTATCCGTCTGCTCAAGGCCCGCGTGTCGCAGCTTGACCTCGATACGGACGACGCTGACGCCATCGAGGAGCTCTGCGAGTCCATCGACGGCTTCATCCAGGAGCGCATCTTTGTCGCTGCTGTTGGCATTGCCCGCGAGGCTGCATCCATGATCCACGACGGCGATACCGTGCTGACCTTTGGCGGCTCTCGTCTTGTGCGTGCTGCTCTCGAGCAGGCCTGGGACCGTGGCCTGCGCTTCGACCTGATTGTCGTCAACGACTGCAGCGACCCGGCTCCCGGCCAGGCTCTGGCCAAGCAGTTCCAGCAGCGCGCCGCCGTTTCCAAGAGCTCGACGCCCGCATACGTCACCTACTCTCCCTCGCTCGACGGTATTGACAGCTTGGTGGCACGAACCTCTACTGTGCTGCTCGGCGGCGAGGCCGTCTTTGCTAACGGTGCCCTGCTGGCTCCCGCGGGTACCTGCGATGTCGCTAGCGCTGCTGCCATTGCTGGCTGCACGACGATTGCTCTGTGCGAGACGGTCAACTTTGACCGCGACCGTGTTGCCACCGATGCCCTGGCCCACAACGAGATCGACCCGGACCGCTGCGATGGCGACGCGTTCCGTCTGCTATTTGACACGACGCCCTCGTCGCTGGTCAGTATGCTGATTTGCGAGTACGAAGAGGCGAGTGGTATGGTGCCGGCGCACGCCATCAACCTGGTGCTGCGGACGAGAGAGGATCCTAATTAGATGGGTGGTGGGAAACAAAAAAAGATAGAGGAGGGAAAGAAATAAAAAGTAGAACGAGTAAAAGGGTATGGGCGGGATATCCTTAAAAAAAACGTATCCTCGTCCACGTAGACGTTCATAGCCAGTCAATTCACAACACGACACCAGACTTCAGCTGATTGTTTGGCGGATGCAGGGTAACAGTAAATGTGATAATGAATTTGGTTCTGTCGGAAACGGGTCCCTCATATGGGCGGCCCATTATGTGTGTCTTGGTGTCTTCCATGCCTTCCGGCCGTGTATATACAGTTCCCCCTCTCCTCCTTCAGCTAGTTGTACCTCCTCTCGCTCATGCCGTAGCAGCCGCCTGCTCTGCTGCCCGCCGTGCCCGCTTCTCCAGGATCGCCTCTTTCCGTGCCGCCAGCACCGCCGTCTGCCTGTCGTCCACACCCTGCAGCCAGTAGCCGAAGCCAGCGCCCGTCGCACCAAAGACGGGGTACGCCCACAGCGAGCTCTTGAGGAAGAGCGGGCGCATCTCAATGCTGAGCTGCAGCGCGCGAGCGGCGACGCCTACACACCGTTAGTACGTGTCATCATTCTGCTGCTGACTACAGCCTGTCCATCACGGCCAGAGCGACCTACCAAAGCCCGTCCAGAAGATCAGCCGGTGCACCATGGTTGCTCAATTTGGCTCGGGGGCCTGTGTAGAGGGGAGATGGTCGGAGGGTTGGCCGACGGTGTGTGGGAATCGTAGAGATGGCCGTAGATGCCGTTCGCGAAGATGTGTCGTCGGTAGCTCGTGGGCGTGACGTGGGACGTTGAATTGGACCGTGGACGTGAGGCTGTTCTGTTGCGAAAGACGAGCAAATTTGGTGATGCTAAACCCGGGCGTCTCCATTGGCCCTGGAGGCGGTCCCGCTCTCCCTCCTTCTGTCCCAGCACTGTTCGGCTGTCTGACTGTTGCTGCATGTGTCGGAAGACAGGTTATTCCGGCAGTGAATTAAGGCATTAAATATGCTATTAAATTTAACTCGCACAAAAAGAGCTACGCCGCAAATCGACTAGCGCAGGTCTCCTGTCACAGCAGGCGCGACCCGATTACAGCACCGTGAATGCTAGAACGCGATCATATGTAATTTTGCAAGGGTTGCTCTTTCCTCAACTTCAAATCCCAACGGTTCTCGTTTGCTCCTTCCTCCCACGTTTACAACCCAGGACGTCGACGTACACAAATGGGAACTTCATAGATTTCTCAAATCCAGATTTAATCTTTGACCTCGACCAACATCGATCTGGCTTTTTGCAGCACCCTAACACATCATTTTTAACCCTACATATCTCCTTGCAGAGCTTTTGCAGCCGCGTTCTCGAAACCTCGAATAATCCACGCCTGCCCTCCCCTTTCACCTGCGCCGTTTGCTGCCACGATCCGACATTTTACTTTTCGACTTTGATCGAGCACCATGGATTGAGCTTTTGAGCTCCTTTTTCTGATTTTCGCTGTCACAAGTTCATCTGGGACCATCGGTGCTGTCTGACCGGCTGCCATTCTTCGACATAATGGCGCCGCCAGCTGCCGTGGACGCCCAGCTGCCCTTGGCGGCCGTCGCAGATGGAGAAGGAGGCTCGTCGGCGATAGCTGGAGACAAGGCCTCGGGCCCGGCTTCTGTCTCGCCCACGTCTGTCCGGTCGTTCAAGGCCTCCGAGCTGCCTCTGTCGTCGGCCATGCGGTCTGCCATCGAAGGACTCGCACACACGTTCAAAAAGAAGGGCGGCTACGACGCGATCCGCAAGCAAGCATGGGAGAAGTTTGAAGAGAGTGTAAGTTCTTCTGAGCACAGGATATGAAACTTTACGCTCTACCTGCATACTGACTACTACTCAGGGCTACGAAGAACAGGTTACAAAATCGATCCTCGAGGTTGCCGGCCAGGAAGTCGAACGCAACCCCTCGCAGCTGCTGTCGATCGACCGGCGGAAAGCTGCTGCCCTCATCGACGGTGCCCTCGACCGCGGCGGTATCTACCAACAAGCCCAATCCGTCATCGATTCCCTAATCGACTCGAGCGCCATCGAGGCCCACATCCGCGAGATCCGCCGTAACGAGATTGGTGCCGCCGCAGCCGAGGAAGAACAGAAACGTGGCTCCAAGACCGACGAAGAGTACGCTGCCGAGACGGCCATCCGGAAAGCCGAACGCGAGCGTGTGCGCCAGGAGCTGCGCGAGGTCGAAGAACTGAAACGGCGTCTTGAGCGTGAGATCCGCGAGAAGGAAGAGGCCAAGCGCCGCGAAGAAGAGCGTGAAGCTCGTGAAGCCCGGCGGAAAGAAGAGCGCGAAAAGGAAGAGCGCCGGGAACGTGAGAGAGATGAGCGTCGCCGTGAACGTGAGCTGGAACGGGAGCGTGAGCGTGAGGAGCGCGAACGTGACCGTGAGCGAGACCGTGAGCGCCGGCAGAGAGACCGCGACCGGGATCGTGACAGAGACAGAGACCGGGGTCGTGATCGCAGCCGCGACAGAAGTCGGGACAGGGACCGTGACAGGGACCGTGACAGGAACCGTAGCCGCAGTGATGATCGGAGTCGTCTTCGGAGCCGAGACCGCCGTGATCGTAGCAGAGATCGCCGCGACCGGAGCCGTCGTCGCGGCTGGGATAAGTCACCAGACAACAGCCGACGCCGCCGTGACTCACGCGACCGTGGTGATCGTGACAGCAGTCGTCGTCGTGAGAAGCCCGGTGAAGCGAAGAAGCAGTTCTCGGGCGAGGAGCTGGAGCGGTTGGAAGAACTGGCCATGATGGACCTGTTGCGAGAAAGCAAGTCGTCACAGGCTGCACGGCAGCCCGAGCTTGAAGTCGACGAGACGCTGGCACCGCCGCCGCGTAAGAGCATGCCTGCTTCTGCTATCCAGCCTATCAAGCGGGCCTCATCATCCAAGACGTTGTCCGAGAGCAAGAGACAGCCACGGCAGTCGTCGCCCCTGCCGGTGAAGTCATTATCAACCACGGAAGCATCGGCAGTCTCCGTCAAACTTGAGGCTAAGAGCCGCAAAGAGTCTGTGCCGGTTATCAGGATCCACCAAGACGATAAGAACCTTGACGGACCGCCCGTGGCTGTTGAGGATGAGCCCATGATCGATGTCAAGGACAGCATCGAAGAAGTCGCCAAAGACGCCAAGGACACACTCAAAGAGACACCGAGGGCATCACCGAGAGACACGACACCGACTTCGAACAAGGCGGCACCCGTGGACGATACCTCAGCCGCCGGCCGCAAGCGTCCTCGTAGTGTTTCAAAGTCTGTACATGACCGGGATACAATTCGCCACAGCCGCAGCCCCGAACGCAAACGCAGCCAGCGCTCCGAATCACGCCGTGAGAAGGAGCGTGTTGAGCGAAGCCGTTCACGTACACGCTGGCGTGAGCTGCGCGAGGCCAGCCAGTCGAAGGAGAAAGAAATCAAAGAGGAGGCTATCGACGACAAGGACAAGGATAGGGACACATTTACTGTCCGGCGAGCCAGATCAACGTCTCGCCGCCGCACAGATACCTATCGAGACCGCGAGCGCAGCCGCAGCGACTCACGAACTAGACGCAGGGATACAAAGGACGTGCCTCGGGGTAGGAGCCGGACACGTTCCCGTTCTCTTTCTCGGTCACGGCTGGCATCGCGTAGGTCGCGGTCGGCTGCACGGCGGGCCAGACGGCAGCAAGACGACAGGGACGACTCCCGTCGGCGGTCACGGTCTCGGCAGCGGTCTAGACCGCGGACGACATACCGCGACAGAAGCCGGTCGCGTCGTCCTATTGAGCGTCGCCGCAGCCGGTCGGCATCGCGGTCGCGCGGAACGGCCACAGCCACAGCCAACACACCTGCCGCCGCTGCTGGTAATTCCACACCTGCCACAACGTCTGCACCTGCTGTGGGTGCAACCACAACAACAGCTCGTGCCAGCGAATCGAGAGCACGCGACCGCCCGCGCAGCCGAAGCAGGACACCACTTGGCGCATCATCCACACTCGTCCGCCCGCCCAGTTTATTGGACAAGGACGAGCTGGAGGCGTGGAAGCGCAGCGAAGTGAAGAAGCGCGAGCAAGAGGCCAAGGCATACTTGGCAGCGCAGCGCGAGGCACGCGAGAAGGGCCTGCCCGTGCCGGGTGTCGACGACAAGCGCAGTGCCGGTGACCGATCGCCCGACGCAAAGCGCAAGTACGAGCCCGACGAGATTGACCGGTATGTGCCCAAAGAGCGGCGGCATATTGACCGTGCTGTCTCGGGAGCTGGCGCCGTGCACGACCGCCGTGATCGTGACAGAGATCGTGATCGGGACGACCGACGGGGCCGAGACAGAGACCGCGACCGGCGAGACTCGCGCGACTATCGGAGCCGTGACGATCGTCGTGGTAGCCGGTCTCGCAGCCGCAGCCCACGCCGTGATTTCCGCGATAGAGACCGCGATCGTGACCGTGACAGGGATGGCGGTCGTGATCGGTATACGTCTCGTCGAGATCGGAGTCGCAGTCGGGATAGAGACAGAGATCGGGATCGGGATAGAGATCGTGACCGCGACCGCGACCGCGACCGCCGCGACCGAGTGCGCAGCCGCAGTCGCAGCCGTCGTCGTCGGAGCAGGAGCCGCGGATAGAAGGCGCTGGCTGGTGCAAAAGAGGCGTTGATAGCTCTTGGCAAATACTCTCCCAATAGAGATGCCTAGCGAGGTCTGGAAATCCTCTTCTTTTTGCAAACTTTGGGTGCTTGATTTTTCTCTTACCTTCTCACAGCCACTTTGTCTATGGCTGATATTTTTTGATACCTTTTTGATAGCACTTTTTATACACTCAATAATTCAAACATAGTTTAACAATGTACTTGCATTGCGCTTTCTATGCATAGTATAAGAACTTTCTTAGTCTAATCCAAAATCAATCCTCCTGGTATCACTTTACTGGTATCATATCGTTTCTAACCACACCGTTTCCAGACAAGACGTCCTACGTCCGCTGCTTCTTGGCGGGCGGGACGTCCTCCTCCTCGTCCTCCTCGTCCCCCTCTGCAATCATCTCAAAGCCGTCCTCAAAGTCGGCGTCGCTCAGGGTCTCGTGCTCCTGGGCCTGGCGGAAGTACTTAATAGCGTTGGGCCACAGGTCGTCGGACAGGGCCAGAGCAACGGTGTCGCCCTCGGGGAAGATCTCAAACTCGTAGTCCTCCTCGGCATCGTCCTCGTCCTCTTCCTCGTCCTCATCCTCGTCCTCCTCGTCCTCGTCGCCGACCTTCTCGCCCTTGGCCCGCTTAGCAGCGCGCTCGGCACGCTCCTTGCGCTCCTGAGCATCGGCAGCCTTGCTCTCCTCGGCGCTGATGCGGCGGCCGACGTAGCCGAAGAAGGCAAAGAAGCTCAGACCGCCCAAGGCCGTCTTGCCCAGAGCCTCTTTAAGCTCGTCCTTGGCCTTGCTCGTCTTTTCGGCGGGATCCTCCTTGTAGACCTTGACGGCCAGGTCGAGCAGGCCGTTGGTCAGGTCCATGTCCTTCTTCCAGGTGATGGCGACGGGCTCGCTGACAAGGCCGGCCCAGGTCTCGGAGGCATTGGGCAGCTTCTTGGCGTCCTTCTTCTTGTCGCCCTCCTTGGGCGCCTTGACGGGCTCGCGGCGGTACCAGAACTTCTTCTCGAGCACACGGTCCTCAAAGACGTCGTTCTCGCCAAAAGTGAAGCGGATGGCGACGCTGCGGGGGTCGCCGCCGTTGGCGACCTCGAAGCGGGTGACCTCAATCTCCTCGAGAGCAGACAGGATCAGAGCGGCGTCGGTGGGCTGGACGCTCTGGTCGATCTCGGGCGGTGCCTGCTCAAAGACGAGGGGCCAGAAGCCGGCGATGCGGCGGACGATCTCGGAGCGGCGCTCGTAGAGTGCGCGCTCACGGGTGGCCTGCTGGGTGACTGAGCTGTTAGTTAGGAGAAAAGGAGAAGAAGAAAAGAAAAGAAAAAAATGACTTACGCAGCTCAACATTGTAGTCGTCAAAGTCGGCCTCGATGTCGGTCAGCTCCGAGTAGGTGACCGACGAAATGGGCGCGGGAAGCTCAGTAGGAGCCATTGTGATGTATGTAGGTGAATGGGATGCGTGTGGGTGTAGTTGGGATTGTTGTGGAAGAAGAGGAGAAAGAAAAAGAAAAGAGAATCAATGGGAGAAAGAGTGTCGGCAGGTTGACAGGAGACCGCAAGAAGAGGAAGGAGCTCCAAAAAGTTGCTGACCGTTTTACTTGTACAAAAAAAAAAAAAAAAAAGATTGCCGACGCCGTCCCAATTGGGAAGCTTTCTTGTCGTTCCTTCCTTTCTCACTTTTGTTAGCTCTTGCTGCAGTTGCTTTGGCCCTGGCGCAGAAAGAGCTCTCGTTGCTAGCGTCGTTTGCGAGTGGGGCCGGTGTCCTCTTTTTTTCCTCGTTCCTGCTTGTTTTGGGACGAAAGATTCTGTCTTGCCTCGCTCACTCTTGCCCCAAGAACTCGAGGAGTCCCCATTAAATCCCAAGAAAACCCATTGAAATCTACGACGTACTATGGGGCCCTTTTCTGTTTTATTATTTTTTTCTTTTTTTCTTTCTCATCCTCTCTGCTTCTTTCGTCTCGCCTTTGCCTGTGACGTTTTTACGTTTCCACACGCTTTCGCCTTTTCAACGGTTACACGGCTGTCACCACAGGGCAACGGGATGAGCTCATAGTTGCGCTTTCATATTATTTTCTCTCACTTTTGTACATTTTCGTCTTCTTTTCTCTCACCAGTGCGCATCAGTATATCATGAAAATCGTAATTTTGTCTATGTTTGCCTTTATGGGCAGATATTACCTCGCTCTTCAAAAGCGGTCTATGTAGTCAACAGTAGCCTGGCCCTCATGCCTCCTCCTCCTCTGCCTTCTCTTCTTCCTCTGCCGTCTTCATTTCCCTCAGACTGCTTGGCTTCTTCGTCTGCTCTGCTTCTGGTCCCCAGAGATGCGCGCCGGCATCCCTCAGCAGTTTCACATTGCCGGCCTGCCCTCTCTTCTCGGCTAGGAATAGCGGTGTATTGTTGCCCCGGTTGCGGACGTGCACACTGGCACCGTGCATCAGCAATTCGCGCAGGACATCTGTGTTGGGCCCGACGGCCGCCAAGTGGACAGCCGTGTTGCCTGCATAGTCGGCCGTGTTGAGCATGGCAAACGAGTGGGTGGTGGCGCCGCCATTCAGGACAGCACGAACGGACGCCAGGTCCCCGTTGCGGATGGCGTAGCCAAGAGCTGTGAAGGCAGACTCAATGGCTGTGAGGGGGCGGAGAGCACCGTCGGCAGCGAGCGGGGCGCCATGGGCACCGAGCGAGACGGGCGAACCTGTAGCAGGTTCTTGCGGATGGGCGAGACTTGCCAAACTAGCCAGCTGGGGGTGGGACGGTCCAACGAGCGGCGAGTCGCCGAGAGCGCCGGCCGGGTGGGAAAAGACGGGCGAGGCCAGCTCCGTCATCTCGCCGCACAGAGAGCGGCCCATGCGTTCCTGAATATCGCTGTACGACAATCCGTCGAGGGCGAGCAGGTGCGACAGCTTTGTCAAGGCTGCCTCAGTAGTCAAGTCGTGGCCAAAGACAACACCAGCACGGCCAAGAGCAGTAGCCGGAGCATACAGCGGACTGACGAAGCCGTTGGTGCACTGGCTGACGTTGACGACGACGATACCGCGGGCGACAGCATCGCGAATGACCCTTGTCAAACTGCCGTCAACACCACCAGGAGCGTTGCCCATGCCAAACGTCTCCAGAATAAGACCCCGTAGGTTGGCCACCCGTAGAACCGAGTCGAGCATCTCCGGCACAATACCAGGGAAGATACGGAAACAGGCAACGTGGGCAGTATCGAGGTAGGTCTTGATGCGGAACTCGGCGATGCGTGTCGGCCGGCGCACGAGGGACCAGGCCACATCGACACCCAGACTCGTGACACGGGCTAGTGGTGCTGCGTTGGGGCTGGCAAATGCCTCAAAGGACGACGCCGACACCTTGGTCGTGCGGTTGCCGCGGAACAGCGTATGGTGGAAGAAGAGACACACCTCGGGCACGACAAACGTTCCCGCAATAATCAGTGAGCCCAGCAGGTTGTCGACGGCGTCGCTCTGCAGCGCAAAGATGGACGCCTGCGAGCCTGTCAGAATAACAGGCTTGCCCAGATCCGACATCATAAACGACAGCGCCGACGCCGTATAGGCCAGCGAGTCTGTGCCATGCAGCACCACAAAGCCGTCAAATAGGTGGTAGTTGTCCTTGACGGCCTGGGCAATCTCGGCCCAGCCAGCCGACGAGATGGAGCTCGAGTCGAGCAAGGGGGAAAACTCCAGGATGCCGTAGCGGATGTGCCGTGAGTAGGCGCTGACGGGTGTGCGCAAGCTGGGCAGCTCGAGACGCTTGCCGTCCTTGTAAGCTGTAAGGGTGGTGGGTGGTGCTGGGTCGTTGAAGCTGGGCCGAGGAGCCATGGCGTGCTCCAGGAAGCCGTCCATGGGCACGAGGCCGTCGGGTGACGGACGCATGCAGATGGTACCGCCGGTCATGATGATGAGCACACGAGACTCGGGATAGGGAGACTGGGGCGGGTTTGATGCCGATGCAGAAGCAGTTGTGGATGTTGATGGCGTCGTGATGGGAATCGTAATCGGACGTCCGGACACCGAGTGGCCAGGCGCCGCAGCCTGGCTGGCGGCCGACATCGTGATGGCCGAAGAAAGAGGCTGGCTGTATGGCCGAGCAGAAGATAAAAAAAATAAGTAAGAGAGGTGGTGAAATGATGAAGATCGGGAGAAGAGATCGCCAAATATATAGCCAAAAGATAAGAAGATGGAGATGGGTATAGTGCGATATCCTGGTAAGAAGGAGGTGAGAGCGACGAAGATTACCAAACGAGTGTAGAGAGGTAGCAAGAGAGTCAAAAAGGACGGAGAGAAAAGCCGAGAAAAACTGAGCCAAAAGTGACGATAGATGTGATGGATGTTGAAGAACTTTAAGTTTTTAATTATCAACGAGATGGCTGAGACGTTGAAAGGGGTAGGAAAAAGGGAACGCCACCAATAGCAGCAGAAAATGGCAAGTGCCGCCGTGTAAGTGCAAGGCAAGAGCGTTTCCGCAAATCGACCCTACCTTTGCACCTTCCTCTTTGCCTCGACTTTTCCTTTTTGGGCCGCCAAAGTCACTCGAGAGCTGGGAGTGCGTTCGGCTTAGCGTCTTCCAGCGCCCAGAAAATTTGAGAAAATGGGAAGGAGCGCCCGTCTCGTGGTGTACTGAACGACTGATACAATGCTCTTTGTGCTTTTTGTGACGTAAAAAAGGGGTAACAAGAACTGATAGGGCGCCGGCTTGCGGCGGTGTTAGTGGAGATTTGGTTCGCTCTGCCTGTGAGAGAGTTTACACGGTAGAGGGTCGAGGAGGGGTGAATTTCGTGAATGGACAGATGATGGACGAAAAGAATGAGAAAAAAGAGAAAATATTGAGAGAAAAGGAGTATCTACAGATCCGGCGTCGGAAACATAGATTGCGACATCTGGGAAGGAGCAGGGGGCTGTGAAAATTTGTGAATAGGAAAGAAGAAAAACGGGAAAGAACGCTTTGAGATGATACGTCAGGGATGCGAATATTTCAAATGCGAGGAAGGAACGATGTAGGCAGAGGGTTCGTGCGGTAGCAATGACGAAAACCTCTACTAAATGGAGAAATGGGAAGAGTGGTCAAGGACGAAGGGAAACGGTAAACTCTTCCCCGTGTAGATTGAGGCATACATCGAACATTCTTCATAGATAAGAGTCAATGCGAAAGATAAAGATACGAAAAAAAAGTAAACGGAAGAAGGTTATGTTTTTTCTTCTTCTCCTCTTCTATTCTCATAAAAAAAAGCCCGTCTTTTTTTAGAATTAGAGAAATAATGAAAGGAAAGTATGGATATTGTGTCGAAAAGCAAAGATAGATGCCAACGAAGGCAACATTGGTGATACAAAGTTATATTACACAAAACTGCCTGGGCGCCAAATATGTATCCATTTTACTCGTCGAGGCCGCTGCGGTCCACGTCATCGAGAATCTCTTCCTTGACCGCGATCCTGTCAGCCATGCCCTCGTCTTCTTCTTCATCGTCATCATCCTCATCTTCGTCTTCGTCCTCATCGCCGTTCCCGCCGTCCCGGACATCGTTTTCTTCCTCGTCGTCGTCACCCAGGTCTTCAATGTCTTCAACCTCATCCTCTTCATCCTCATCTTCGGCGTCGCCGTTCTGATTCCCTTGGACGTTGCCCTTCTGAGTGGAATCTTGCTCTTCGCCATCTGCCTCCGCCGCCTGCACCTCGTTGCGCTTCTCTGTGAAGATGGGCAGCGTCACTGAGGTCACTCGCTGCCGCACCCGCTTCTTCGGTCGCCCGTGGTACACGCGCATCGTAATTACCGCATGCTCTTCGGCCGTCAGCTCTAGGTTGGGGACTGGCACCTTGATCGTGCGTACCGTGCCCATGCGCGGTGTTTGCGGAGGCACGGCCAGCGTAGGGGCAAAGCTGGCATCGTCCAGGATACGGCCAAACCGGATTGACAGCAGGCGAATCTTCATAATGGCACGCGCCTGGGCCCAGGTGCCCTGGTGGTACCAGCCCGAGCCCAAACGCTCACATGTCGGTCGCGGCGGTGCATCGGCCAGCAGTTTGCGCAGGATCGGGTCGTGCAAGTCGCAGACCTGCCAGATCTTGCCGTCGTCGCAGTAGTTGCGACCGTCAAATATGTGGGTATCTCGTCGCTGGGTAATGGGAGCATTCTCGCCCTGCGTGATGGCTCCCGCCGGCGGTGCCGTATCGGCCGCCAGCGGTGTTGTAACGTGCCGGCCTTTTCGCACGCCGTCTTCTGGCTGCTCGCCCTCTTGCAAGTCTTCGGCGCCATCTTCTGCCTCCACCAGACTATGCCAGTAATAGCCCTCCTTGCGTTCAACATGCCGGTGCAGCTTGAACAGCAGCGTCTGATAGTGCCGGAATGACGGATCGGAGCGCGGGTCGATGCCGTAGCGGACGAGTGAGTCGCGCCAAGGGCCACCTTTGAATTGATAGCAGCAGTGCACAAAGTACTGCTTGAGGCGGTTCTCTGTGAAGGGGAGGCTCATCTTGGCGGCCATGTGGTTGACCAGGGCACGGCGTGTCCATACAGGCCGTTCTACTAGCGCCTGCTTCATGGCCTCCAAAATGCCCAGGCGGCGGCGGCCGACAATGGGTGCGAGGCCCGGTGGTGGTGCTGTTGGCACGGGCAGCTCGTCGAATGCGAGAAGGTAGCCGGCGACCGTGTTGGCAGCAGTCGAGTTGATGAGTCGGACGGCGCCGTCGTGGCCGGATACGACCTCGCGAACAAAGGGATTCTGGGAGTAGGAGTAGGAAAAGGGGAGCGTCTGCGATGTGAAGAATGGCGGTGTAGGCAGGTCAACGCCTGGACCGTGGGCCACGCCAGGCTCCAGTTTGAAGTCGCGCAGTTTTGATACTGCAGTCTGTTAGCAATGAACACAAGAGTCATGAAATCGACTGGGGCCACTTACAGTCTCCTGGCAAAACATTTTCGGTAAACTTGCTCATAAAGGCCGAGTCGTGTGCCGACTGCTGAAAGTCCACCAGACCGCGGAAGCGGTGGCTGTTCTTGACGATGCCGACCACTTCTGTGCGGTAGAGCCCGGCCGTCTGTTGCAGTTTTCGTCGTAACCGCCGTGCATCGCGCTCTGGTATCGTGTCGCCGGGTGGGTGGCCGTTTGTGTCGAAAGCATCACTCGCCACACTGGGGTCGAGCTCCCACGCATCGTTTGCGCCACGTTTCCGCCTCATGCCCGTCCGTTTCGGCACGTGGACAGCTAGCACCACGTTATGTGTGGCCGCGCAGTGCGACGACAGGCCGCTCGCTGTCGGGTCTTCTTGCCGCAAGAACACAGAGGTGGACGACTGCGGGCCCGACGGGTGCACCATGTCGCCATAGTCGGCGCGGTTGGCAAAGCTGTCGATGCCGCGCTGCAGGCTTGTGAGCAATGCTGGATGCTCGAGGGCAGCCATTGGTCGTTTTGGGATGGCCAGCACGTGTGCCGTGGGATTGGCAGGGGCGGCACCGGCACTCGCCGGGCCGTTGTCTGGAACGACGTCAACGTTCATGTTTGCTGTTCGCCATGGGCGTGTAGTGCGAAGGCGAAAAGAAATGAATTCAAAAAGTCGTTATTTTTGAGATCGTGTGGTCGCGATGTTGTTGTAGACGCGTTGTGGGAAGGAACGACCTTACAGTATATGTCACGTGACTTTCGCACGAATTTTCACGAGTACGAAGACATCGCCAAATCCAAACAAGAAAAGAGTCTGGGATGGTCTTTTCACTTTGCATACGTAAAGGTTGTTGATTGGAAACTTCGAACGCAAGCGATACAGTACGCACGTTGAAGAAAGCTGACCGGCGGCACACAAACACGGCACATGGTGAGCATCATCTCGGTGTAGCTTACGGCAGTTGGGCTTTCTACACCAAACGACGCCAAAGAGGGAAGGAGCACGATACTACGCCGTACAGGTACAGTACAGCTTTCTTCAAGTACGACGTGCACCCAGTCTATACTCGGCCGAGTGAGGAACGTTGTCAATTGGACAACGCGTCACTGGACGGGAATAGTCTCAACGTCTCCAACAAGAACACGAGCCGTTTTAGTTACCAAAAGTCCTCCCGTGCCTCCCGTTCGCGTCGAGCCCCTTGTACCCCTGACGTGCCTGTCAGATCAGATGGTCGACTGAGATTTCAGGTTTGTTGGGGTTTTCTTCTTTCTTTCTTTCTTCCTTCCTTTTTATTTCCTCATCTATTTTGAGTAATTTGTTCGTTTTTGTGTGGAGAGCGTGGGGGAGGCCTGTGTCCTGCACAGAGTCTGGCAGCAAAGAAGAAAGCATATGGCCAGATGACCTCTTGCAGCAGGGGAACAGCGGGGGATGTCCGAGCGGTCAAGAATGGGTCAAGAAATCTTTGGAGTTTCTGAGGAGAAAAACAGACTGACAAGACTGAAATTTGAGCGGCGATGGCGCCGAGACCGTTTCTCAAGCAGGTCGAGAGCTGACTGGACCGGAGTCGAGACCGTCCGCGGTGGAACAGAAAAGGGGAGGTCCGCAAGGTCTGGCCCAGGAATCCTAGCAATGCGCGAAAAACCAGATAAGAATAGACTTCTGGTACGTCGTAGACGGGGTCCCGGTGCAGGTTCTTGGAAAACAAGTCTGGAGAACGGATTTGCGGCGGAGCGGTCGTAGTGCGCAGTAGTGACTGTAGGGCGAGTGAAAAAAGCAGGCAATGGCAGGCGCGACGCAGCAGAACTACAAGTCAAACCAGTCAAACTGGTCAAGCAAAGTCACGGAAGGCATGGATGGCGTGGATGGCGGGACCCACCTTCCTACACCCGTAGTTTCCTTCTCTGATTCCTCTTTTTGCTCTGTTTTTCTGGAGACTGTCACTCGCAAGCTTCGCTTCCTCCGCGTAGTCCGCTTGCACCTGCTCGCCCTTGCAGACCCTTCCGTCGCTCTTGCCCGTCATTGTTCGCTTCTTCGCCCCCTCCTACTTCGCCCGCCTTCCATGATTTTCAGCTCTTTTTACTCTTTTTGCTCGTTTTATTCGCTTTTATCTACACGTGACGAGGGAATTGAGCGACCATTAACTAGAGTACGTATGCGTAGACTGTAAATGTTGGAGGGGAAGGAGCTTCTGACCAGCTGCTCCCTTTTCTCCTTTTCTTTCTCAGATCTCTTTTTAACCCTCTTTCGCTCTTTTTTTTCTGTCTTGTCATTTCTTTCTGTCTCCTCTTCTCTCTTTTGTCATACTATCTATTTTATTCTCTTTCCTTCTTGATCATAAACGTGGGGGGACCTGTGCACCTGACCGACAATCCCAAGCCCAAGCCCGAGCCCGCAACCACGAAACCACACATTTAAAACTCTCACCGACGCCTGGGTAGTTTTTAATTTTGTGTTTGAACACATACTCTCGTTCTTCCTCATCCTCCTCTTATTCTCTCACCTCACACCACCGTCCTCCTCCCTCTCCTCCTCTCTACACAGCTCCAATGGCTCCTCTCAAGCTCAGCGACGCAAACCTGCCGCGCCTCGCCGAGGCCGCGGCCGCAGCACCCGGCGGTGCTGTGCCCTTGACTGTCCCGACCTATGCTCGTGGCGGTGATGTGAAGCACGGCATTGTTCACATTGGCGTTGGCGGTTTCCACCGCGCACACTTTGCCTACTACATCAACGAGCTGATGCAGAAGCACGGCCTCGCCGATTACGCCATCTGCGGCGTCGGCCTGCAGCCTCACGATACTGCCATGCGGGACGCCCTCGGCGGCCAGGACCACCTGTACACTGTCGTTGAGCGCTCGGCCAAGGGCAGCACGGCCCACGTCATTGGCAGCATCCAGGGCTTCCTGTTTGCGCCTGACAACCGCGAGGCCGTCATCGCTAAGATGGCCCACCCTGACACCCACATTGTCTCTCTCACCATCACCGAGAGCGGCTACTTCTACAACGAGCACACCCACGAGCTGCAGAGCGACGATCCGGCCCTCCAGTACGACCTCGACCCGGCCCACGCGGACGAGCCCACCACCACCTTCGGTTTCCTGTACGCGGCGCTGGCGCGGCGGCGCGCTGCTGGCCTCAAGCCTTTCACCGTTCTCTCCTGCGACAACATGCACCGCAACGGCAGCATCACCCGCTCGATGCTCGAGACGTTTGCCCGCCTGCGCGGCGATGCCGACGTGGCCACCTGGATTGCCGACCACGTCGCTTTCCCCAACTCCATGGTCGACCGCATCACCCCGCAGACCGCCCCTGCCGACAAGGTCGCCCTGGCCGAGCACTTTGGCGTCGAGGACGCTTGGCCCGTTGTGACCGAGCCCTTTATGCAGTGGGTCATTGAGGACCGCTTCAGCGACGGCCGCCCGCCCCTGGAGAAGGTCGGTGTGCAGGTTGTTGCCGATGTGCTGGACGTTGAGCAGTTTGAGAAGCACAAGCTGCGTCTGCTCAACGGCAGCCACTCTGCCCTGGGCTACCCCGGCCAGCTGGCCGGCTTCCACTATGTCCACGAGGTCATGAATCACCCGGACTTCCACAAGTTTGTCTGGCAGATGATGCAGCTCGAGGTCAAGCCCCTGCTGCCCGCTATTGACGGTGTCGACATTGACGCCTACTGCCGCACCCTGATTGAGCGTTTCGAGAACCCCACCATCATGGACCAGCTGCCCCGTATCTGCCTGGGCGGCTCGGGTAAGATTCCCAAGTTCATCATGCCCTCGATCGCCGAGGCCATTTGGGTTACTGCTCCCTTCCGCCGGCTGTGCTTTGTCGCTGCCGCCTGGTTCCACTACGTCAACGGCGTCGACGACAACGGCAACAAGTTTGAGGTTGATGACCCGATGCGCGAGGAGCTGCAGGAGAAGGCCAAGGAGGGCGGTACGGACCCGCGCGCTCTGCTCAGCATCGGCACCCTCTTCGGTGACGATCTGCGCAGCGACGAGCGCTTCATCAAGGAGATGACGGTGGCCCTGGAGGCCATCAAGAAGGACGGCATCCTCAAGACTCTCCCCAAATACATTGACTAGAGGGAGGGGCGTGAGAGACAAACGTGTACGATGACAATCTACGATAATGTAATGGAGCGGCTGGGAAGCGATTTTGGGAAGACAGATAGACCGACGAGACTGACATAGACGGCATTTCTTATAGACGACGACAACGACGATGACTTTTGTTCTTTTTCCTATGCTTTTGGGATATGCAAAGCATATTCGGGCTGTAATAGAATTGGGGAACAAAAACAGGATGCGATTTTAATTTAGACTCCACAATTTACAGCTACAGAATACAGAATACACAAATACAGAAATACAGAATAAACAACAGATTAGTTTACGACAAATGACAACAGATTGTCGTCGACGTTGCGTTGCGTTTTTGTGAGGAATGCTGGTATTTACACGTGACTTAAAAATAGAAACAGCCGTTCAGGCCTCGAGGGTGATAGGCCCGGGCAACGGCAGTACACCACACTGTGTTCTCCGTACTGTGGGCCCTGATCATCTGCCTCTCTACGAACTAACTGAAGGGCCTTGCCCTTTCTCTTTTTTTCTCTATTCTCTCTTTTCACCACGTCGCATCCTTTTGGGGGGCCCTGTTTCGTCTCATCTTTTTCGGAAGCACGTTTCCCATTTTCGTATCTATTTACCAGGCTGATCTTCAGCGCATTGTCTCCCTTGTCTCTCTAGCCAGCCTTGTTCTCTCCTTCGCTTTGTACTCCGTATTGTCTCCCTCGGCAGCCTCATCTTGTTCACTATCAGATAGAGCTAGCCCCATTATCGTACTGTGTACGTCGTACGGAATACTGTGTATGTGTATTATTCCGCATATCAACTCCACTATTGGCTGCCACCACGGTACAAAGCGAATACGACTCGCACTGTGTCCCTTTTTCTGCTTCTAACTGGCCAGGAAGGACCGCTGAGCGTTGAGGGGAAGCACCATAACACAACCCAAGAGAAGAAGGAACGCTCAGACCAACAGCGGCAACCGCGCACGCCCACCACTCATCCCCCTCTTCACTCTGTCTCCTGCCAGTCCCTCTCCCAGTCGCCCACTAATAGTGCACTGACCACCGCCAGCGACTTCCCTTTCTGCTTCTTTCTCTCTTTCCCTAACTGGACCGCCCTGACCCCCAAAGCAACAAGGGGAAAGAGCACAACAGCTGCTCTCTCGTGCCTGCCTTAGCAGCTCTCTGCCCACTTTCCACCAATTCCACCAAACTGCGTCCACCGCCTACCACCAGCCGGGCCCCGCAACCAAACCTCCCCCAGAACTCCTTCCTCCTGAGCGACCGTCCCAGTCCCTTCCCAAAACAACCACCTCCCACTGCACACCTCACTCTCTCCTTCCGCGACAAGGCCACACCCCCCTCTCTCTTGCTCTGCTCCTTCTCGTTCCTGTGTCTCCTCTCGATACTCCCCTTTTGCAGATTTTATGTGAATTTGTGAAGCAGGGAAAACACGAAACAAAGCAAAAGGCATCTCCAGCGAACAATCGAGGTTACCCCCCAAAAACGAGCCCGGCGAAACCATAAACACGCGAAGCGATTCTTAGAAGCGCTCCTAGAGAGAAGCACAATCGACTTTGACGCCACCGAAACACGAACCATCCTCAGCATCCACAACGGACAACTTTCTGCATCGAAAACGACGATTGGCAAAAAGAAAAGATCGAAAGACGGAAAGACGACACAAGACGCTGCTTTAGGCCAAGCTCGACATCGAGCCCATTTGGTCTTTTCGTCCTTTCGTCCTTTCCGCCCTCCTCTCTTCCTCCCACAGGGCGCCGCAGCCCCCTCTTTCTCCCACCCCCCAAAGGCGGCGAATTGGGCGAACCACTGTTCCGAGAGAACATCTTCTTTCCTCCCAGATCGTGTGTTTTTCTCTTCGAATCGAGGACACGATTGGATCGACGAGACGACAACATTGCCGACCCTTCTTCCATCCACCGATCACTGCCATTGAGCGGCTGAGACTCCTCCCCGAGACCGAGACTCGGGAAGCCCGCCCTTTCGCCGTTTGAACGAATCGAATCGTCAAGACTTGTCTACTCTCCCTTCTCCTTTCGCCGTCTACTTGGGCCATTGTCGCCGTCGACTCTGCCTCTCCCCTCCTCTCCCCTCCTCTCTGCCGCTTCCGACGCGGCCACACTGCCCCAATGTTCTCCAAACTGAAGCTCAAGCGCGAGGTACGTTGCTGCTCTTTGTTTCTATCTCCAGGAGACCTTGCATCCATGAATCCATCTCGAAGATTCATGGGTCGCTCCCAGAGTCCCATAACCTTGCTCCCCGTGCCTACACATGATATTGTCCCGGCATATACATTCACTCCGGGCCCATCATCAACGTACCGCTCTTTACCCGCACAGCATGGCCTCTTTTCCTCCACCCCTCCCACCCTCCACACCACGAAAGGCCTCCGGCGTTTAGCATCAAACAGCGCGAGGCCGTCCATCAATCCAATCCCAACATTGGCCTCTTTAATCTCGTCTTGTTTATCTCTATCGCCCTTCATTGTCTTTTTTATTTGTTTCCCCACTATGAAGAACTCGTTGCTAACTCTCCTTCCCCGCCAGCTTTCGCGAAGCAAGGACCCCAACAAGTCGTCCAAGAAGAACAAAGACTCGAAAGACGGCACCGCCTCGCCCTCCTCCAGTAACGCCCGCGACTCGGCCGGCCAGTCTCCCGTCCTCACACCTTCTTCTTCCACCTCTACCGTCAACGACATCCGCAATAAGCCTCTGCCGCCAGGCAACGCAACTGGCGCCATCGGCAGCGGTCTTGGCAGCATTGCTGGCGCCGAACATGTGGGCGGCACTGGCCCTAACTCTGCCTCTGGCCAACCTCCTCACATCGGCGGCCTGAGCGGCCTTCAGGGCAACCCTGGCGTCCCTGACCGCTTTAGCAGCATGGGAAGTGGACAGCAGGGCGCCCAGGGCGCCGGTAATGCCGGTGCCGGCTCCGGAACAAATTCCCCCGGCCGCCTCGGCCAGCTGCCACCAACGGTCATTGTCAGCCCCAGCGCGCCTCACGTCCCGCCACCGGGCGCCGCCGAGACGATGCCGCACGACCTGGCACCGCCCAAGGCAGGCCAGAAGTCGCTGGTCTACGACCGCCTCCTGCAGTCCACTCCCAAAGATGTCCCAGAGGGCCTGCGCACCCCAAAACGCCAACACTCTTCACGCTTCGACATCTCCTCGCACCGGGAGCTCGACAAGCTCCCCGGCTTCCACGAGGTGCCCCCCAACCGCCGCCAGGACCTGTTCATGCAGAAGATTGACCAGTGCAACGTCATCTTCGACTTCAACGACGCTAGCTCCGACATGAAGTCCAAGGAGATCAAGCGCTTGGCTCTGCACGAGCTGCTCGACTACGTCGCCAACAACCGCCAGGTCATCACCGAGCCCATGTACCCGCGCGTCGTCGAGATGTTCGCCAAGAACCTGTTCCGCCCCATCCCGCCGCCCGTCAACCCGCAGGGAGAGGCCTTTGACCCTGAGGAGGACGAGCCTGTGCTGGAGGTCGCCTGGCCGCATATCCAGGTCGTCTACGAGTTCTTTTTACGCTTTATTGAGAGTCAAGATTTTAACACAAACATTGCCAAGGCGTACATTGACCACAGCTTCGTCCTGCAGCTACTGGAGCTCTTCGATTCTGAGGACCCCCGCGAGCGCGACTTCTTGAAAACGACGCTGCACCGCATCTACGGCAAATTCCTCAACCTGCGCTCCTTTATCCGACGCTCTATCAACAACGTCTTTTTCCAGTTCACCTACGAGACCGAGCGCTTCAATGGCATTGCCGAGCTTCTCGAGATTCTGGGCTCCATTATCAACGGCTTTGCTCTCCCACTCAAGGAAGAACACAAGCTGTTCTTGACCCGAGTTCTACTGCCACTGCACAAGGTGAAGAGCCTGAGCATGTACCACCCACAGCTGGCGTACTGTATTGTTCAGTTCTTGGAGAAGGACGCCTCGCTCACAGAAGACGTTGTGCTCGGCCTGCTGCGGTATTGGCCCAAGGTCAACAGCACAAAGGAGGTCATGTTCCTTAACGAGGTCGAAGACATTTTCGAGGTCATGGACCCGGCCGAGTTCGCCAAGGTCCAGGAGCCGCTGTTCCACCAGCTGGCCAAGTCCGTCGCCAGCCCCCACTTCCAGGTCGCCGAGCGCGCCCTCTACTTCTGGAACAACGAGTACTTTTGCAACCTTGTCAGCGACAATGTCGAAATCATCCTGCCCATCATGTTCGCGCCCCTTTACGAAAACTCCAAGGGCCATTGGAACCGTACTATCCACGGCATGGTCTACAATGCCATGAAACTGTTCATGGAGATCAACCCGCAGCTGTTTGACGACTGCTCGCACGAGTACACGGAGCACCAGCAGTCTGCCAGCGCCCGCGAGGCCCTGCGTGAGCACAAGTGGGCCGCCATCCAAGAACAGGCCGACCTGCGGAGGGCCAGCGGTAGCAACGGCTCTGGCACGACGTTGGGCGCCAACACCAACTCCTCGCTGTCCCGCACTCAAACAAACGCCTCCGCCGCCACCACGCTCCTTCCGCGCCTCGACGAGAACGATGCCGAAGATAACCAGAAGCGCCTCGACTCGCTCAAGCTGCAGGACCCGGATCGGGCCCAGCGGCGTCCAGGGCAGGGCCGTGAACGGCAAAACTCGACTGGCTCGTCTGGGCGGTGATAGCGTGACGAGTGCGGATGTTGATTTTGTTGTATGGTGAAGCCGGACAAAATAAAAGTGACGATATATGGAACACAAAAAAGGGGTTACTGTGTGAGTATAGGTAGGGTTGATTTGTAGAGTTGTCCTCTCGATTTTTTGATGGTAATTGATGGACGGGATGGACGGTGGAAATGAGGCATTGTGCCCTATTTGGAAGGCACCTCGTTTTGAAGGGATGGCAGACCGTAAGAAGGGTCTACATTTTTGGGGAAACTGGATATGAGAAAAGGCAACAATAGGGTCGGGTCGAGGTTCATTCAGGCTTCTCTCTCTTCCATGCCATCTCAACTTCCACTCCGCACCCGCCACCCTCTCCTTTGCCGCCCACTCTGTTTATGTCCTCTTGTTGGCCAACGGTTGTTTTTGTTCTTTTTCTGGTCTCTTCCGTTTCTTGGTCATGTTTTTTTTTTTCTTTCTTTTTTGTTGGTAACCTTGCGTCTTCCTTTTTGTATCTGGTCTTTTTGTCTTTATTTTTTTCATTTCCTTTTTCATTTCCACTTTTTCGTTTTTCTTTACGTATTTTTGCGGTTTCTTTTCGCTCTTCTTTACTATTATCTCTGCCCGACTCTCTCCCCCATATTTTCATAGTCTGGCTTTCCTATTTTCTTTTTGTTCTACTGTAGACACGTCAGAAATCCAATTCATCTTTTTTTTTTCCCCGTTCACGATTGACATATCACAGGCCTTGCTACTTGTTTCAACCTTTGTAAGTTGTTCTTATACACTGTGCTCCAATAACGAGAGTATCAAACACAGAAGTCATTGTATATAGTGATATAACTTTAGATCAAATTAAAACTGTCAGGACCAGTTGTATGCAGCTGTGTCTATAATGATTACATTTCAGGTGAGATGGTATCAATGAAATAAAATGAAAGACTGTGCATTTTGTCATATATTGATTCAAAGATTGCATCTACTTGGAGATGTCTGGTACTTTCTGTATTCTTGTTAGCAATGGTGCTCACTACTATAACGTACAAGACCAGAGGGGTTATCAGCAAGGGTTTGCATACCTCCCAGGCCTGCTTGAGACCCGTCGTCCGCACCCACTCAATGCCTGGGGCGAGAATCGAGTCCACTTCCAGGCGATAGAGAGCTTCCCATGCACGGTCCGAGTTGAGCAGTCGGCAAGGGTTGTTGGAGAACAGCGACTTGCGCACTTCACGCTCCGCCAGACCCGTGGCACGGATCAGCTTGATGGCATGGCCGTCGTCCTCGAAGTGGAACAGGCGAGCAGCAGCCGTCGTAGCATCGACTGAGATGTTGTCGGCGGACGTGGTGGCTTCCTTCTCTGCAGTCTCTGAAGCCTTGTTGGACGGAGGTGACTTGTACGACTCCAGCCTGGAGATGTCGACGAGTGGCGGGCATGCGCGGGATGCGTACTGCACAAGGTCCATGCGGATCTTCCACTCAAGCAAGCGTGCCTTGGCCTCGACTGAAAGCCACTCAAAGGAGTTGAGTGCCAAGAAGAAAGGGATGGAGTTGACGTGGTGGCTGCACTGTTAGTAGGGAAATATGGTTTTTATATGGCTTTACAATAACCTGCAAGGGGTTGACCTACATCAAGAAGAAGTCGAATTTGGGGTGCTTGTTGGGATGCTGGAGCGCTGCCGATGCCGCTGCAAAGACACACGCCTCGGCCATCTCGGCCGTCCGTGCCGCAAGCCCTTCTTCTGTTGCCGGGACAGACACCTTGGCAGCCACAGTGACCATCTCGTCAAGTGCCCGGGCCAGCACGCCATTGCGCATCTTGTTGGGATCTTCCCAGTGCGCGGCCGACGACAGCTGCGGTGACTTGGCCACTTCTTCGAAAAGCGAAATGATGCTGACCGGCTCAGACTTTGCGGCAGCGGCCTCCTTTTCCATTCTGTAGAGAACATCGTCAAGTCCCTGGTGCTTGTGGATCGCAGCCTGAGCCAGACCCTGGGCCACAATCGCTGGCTGAGCCCATTCGATGCCGTACATGAGCTGGATCAGAGGGTGCAGGAATCCTGCGAACAAACGGGCCCGCAGGTCTTCGGCAGCCGGTGTACCAGAAAACACCCGGTCCTTTAGCAGTGACTGCCATCCGGCGAGACCGCTGCCAGCTGCCTTCTCTTCCTTGTCGCGGCGCTCAATGTCGTGCTGGAAGAAGCGCAGAAAGTCTGGATAGTACGACTCATGGCCCAGGTGCTGCGGTGCAGCCGTCTCGTACCAATCGTCAGCCAGAGGACCCGCGGCGGGTTCCGCATGGTCGCCGGCCTCCTTGGGCTTATGGACGGGCTTCACTTTGCGCTGGTAGCCCTTGTTGACGTCGTAGGCCTTTTGGATGGCATTGGCATCGGCACCCGTGCCATACAAACTCAGCAGATGGTGCGAGATGTGGTTGTGGAAGCCGTCATTGTTAAAGTAGACGTGGTGTGTCTCCTTGTCCTCTTGGAGGAGGGCAGACACCTTATCCGAAGCTTCAGACGTCTGCTGGACGTGCCAAAGACCCGTGTTGTCCTTGTCAATGTGGATTTCCGTGGGTGAAGCCATTGTGCTGTATGTGTGTTGTGTGTGCAGGAGGTAGCCGTGAATGCGAGCCGGTGTTGGGGATCTGCAATTGATGATGGGCCGCAATGCAGAGTACAACCGTGGTGTTGGTGGTGTTGATGGTGATGTTGTATTGTCTAGGAGAGGAGAAGATGCGACAGAAGAAATGAGACGGTAAGAAGCTGGGGAAAGTGTAACGGCAGAAGGGGAAGGAGAGTAAAGAGCAAGTCGGCCGCTCCTTCTCGGCCAGTATCTTGTAGGACTACGCATCTGTAAAGATGGAGGGAAGGCGTGACTGAGAGAGGGGAAGGGGAGGCGATGATACTTTACGGGGAAGGTGCGTCTGTGATAGGTAGCGCGTTGGAGAACACAAGAGAAGCGTATTTCATGTACCTCTGTACGAACGTATCCTCTGTATAGATATGGAAAGTTCAATTGGCGGGGAAGGAGGTGTGGGAAGTTAGTCAGACGGGTGTCGCACAAAGGACGCAAGAGGCAGGAGCAAAAGGGGACAGCAATTTGTGCATGACGTCAAATAGAAACAAGACGAGAGAACGGCTCGAATTGCTTCAACGCCGCCCTTTTTGCCAACTCTAAAATAGTTTGCGGGGAAAGAAAGCACTGGCGGAGCTTTAGGGCAAAGCCATCTCAAATTCCGCCAGCCCGACTGGCCCATTTTGTGCCCCCAAGAGTTGCTAACTGCCGCCGACAAAGCACAAAGTACGCCGGCGGAGATCACCAAAGGAGCGCTCGGGACGCTACTTTCGCTCTTCCGTCTGCACGGCGGTCGGATGTAACCAAATGTCGATTGGCTTTCATTTCATGGACGCTTAGCGTGTATTCTGGAAAAGTTGCTTTATTGATTGTGGTATTGTTATACATATGTTCATGCGGCGTATGCGGCGTATGCGATCTATCACCTGGCCAAATTTTCGAGTCGTTGCGTATTTTACCTTTTTCCTATCACCATGCCAGACAGCAAAAAACCCGGTATAAAAAAATAGAGTAAAACAAGAAACAAAAAAGGGCCCCCGGCTTAGTCCCTATGCCGACTCGGACTCCGCCGGACGCGCCGCTTGGTGCGCTCCCGAATCAGGTCCTCGCTCGTGGCCTCGTCGTAGCCAATAATGTGCGTCAGGTAGTACATCTTCTCCTGGTGGCACACCTGGTCGCGGTGGTCCTCCAGATGCTGCTGGCACTCCATCCATGTTACGGCCCGCCGTTTGGGATCGATCTGCTTGACGGTAAACTCGAAGCGACCCGTCACAGGGCGGTGGTCGCTGACGCGCACTTCGTGGCGGCGGTAGTCGAGCTGGCGCACACGCGCACCGTGGCCGCCGCGGTACAACAGTCGGTCACACCAGGCCGGGCTGCGCTTCTTCTCGCTCGAGTCGTAGTTGTCGGTGCCGACGTCGTACTTGTACGTTGGGTCAAAGCGAAGGGGCAGCTCGTCAAAGGCTCTCAATCGGAAACCGGCGTTGCGGCGGCGGGCCACAAGCAGCTGGTCGCGGTCGAGAAGCTTGGCCAGGTTGCCCGCCTTGACGGCCGTCACCACTGTGTCACGCGACATGGTGTCGATGCGGTAGTTGAGATCGCCATTCAGAATACAGAGCTCGTGGTCCAGAATCATGGTGCCGTCGCCGCCGCCAATGTAGCTGTCGATGCGTGCATTGGCGTCGCGCTCCATGGGCAGGCCCGTGCTATCCAAAATGGCTGCGGCGTCATTGTGCCGGCTGGCCGCTTGCGACTGGCCCGCCGCCAAATGGCAGTTGACAAAGCACATGGACGTGTCGTCCAGCAGGAAGCGAATACCAATGGCACCTTTGTTTCCGTGCAGACCGCCCATGCCGCGTTTCACTTCGGTGATGGCGATGTTGCGGATCCGGTCGCGCAGATCTGCTTTCACAAAGATGCACGTAAAAAGGCCGACCATGTGCGCCGTCTGCAGCAGCTGGTAGAGTTCGCCGTTCATGAAGTCGTCGAGGCAGCGCACAAGGAAATCGCGCCAGTCGCGGTACTGGTGGCTCATGCGCTCCTGGTCGATCCCTTCCTTCTTCTTGACCTTGAGAATGCGCTTGGCCGTGGCCGTCTTGTCCTCGAGGTCGACGAGCTCCTGGAATCCAAAGACAAAAATGTCGGGAGAGCCGCTGTCACGCAGCAAGTTCTGCATAAACACAGCGTCCTCTTCGCTGTACCGTAAGCTGCCCGGTGTGGATGCACCTGCGTTCCAGGTCATGACGTGCGCCTTGATGGTGTCAAAGTCGCAGTAGGCCTTGTCGCGTGTGTGCATCGCCTCTTCAAGCCAGTCGTCCTGCAGCAGGCCGTCCCAGATCTTCAGCATATTGTCGGCACCGAGCGACACGATCTGCATCTGACCAGTCCTGTAGGGGCTGGCACGGTCCGACACAAGCCGCACAACGGGGTTGTCGTGCGCGGACCAGTCCTTCTTGACCAGCCATGGCGAGCAGGCCGGGTCGTAGACACTGAGACGGCCCGTGTTGAAGCCGGCCCAAATGTACGGCCCGGCACTGGCGAGCGTGTTGACCTTGTAAGACCCCAGGCTCACCATGCCCAGGCACGTATAGTCAGTGCGCGAGTAGATGCTGACCTTGCCGTCACTGTGACCCAGGTACACCTTGTCGGGCTCACTGAGCAGGACAGTACCCGACGTAATCTCGCCGGCGCCATCTTGGACTAGTGCCCGCACTAAAACCTGGAACTGGGCGGTGCCGTCAACTGTCGGCATGAACACGCGCAGCTCCTTGCCCGAGGCATGCCACAGCTCGTCTCCGACGACCATGGAGAATGTGTGACCGCGCGGCAAGCGGAACGACTGGTGTTGGCCGTTTGCCAAGGTCGGCACACCGCCGGCTTCTTCCGTAGGACCCCACACGTACAGGGCTCCACCGTCACACATTGTCCACAGCTCGTTGCAGTGGCGGTGGATCCGGATGACTTCGTGGCGGGCGTGGGCGGCGGGCCGCGATGCGACGACGCTCTGGGTGGCAATGTCGGCCTCGATCAGTTCGCCGGTAATGTTGCCGATCCATACCCGCAGACCTTCGTCGTCGACGTGGGCACCGGGCTTGAAGGCTACGCATGTGGCGCGGACGCCCTCACCGTGTGCCAGGCTCATCTGGAGCTCGCCGTCTACCAGGCTCCAGACACGTGTGAGCTGGCCCGTTGTGACGACCCTTTGGCCACAAATGTCCACCTGACGGCAGTCAAGACGGGTGCTAATCTCAGACAGCCCCTGTTTGGCAAAAGGTGGCCGGCGGTTGATATTGGTGGCATCGGGGAAGGCAACCGCCGGGGTGTCGAGCGGCTTGGAAGACGAAGAGTGGAGGGCGAGGAGGGCGTCGGTGCTGCGACTGGCAATGTCGGACGGAGAGGAGGTGCCGCTCTGCATGGAGCCGAGGCCACCACCGCCAGGACCAGACGCCAGGGACGTGCTGGATCCGCGGAAGTCGTTTTGGTACTTGGAGAGTGCACGGTGGTCGACTGTCATAGAGCGGCCATGCTGCGTGCGTGTTGGTGGCGGTGGAAATTGTTGTGTGGATGTCGTAGGGTTCGACACAACTCGTTTTGCGAGGCCTGGTGGCAGCATCTGTCCATGTCCGTCGTAGCCTGACGCACCGCCACCGTTGGTTGCACCTCCATTGACTGGGCCATTGTTGTCTTGCCCGGGCCGGGGTGGCTTTGGAGGCAGCCGTGTTGAGGCTGGAATCTGGGCTCGTGATGGCGGCGGTGGCATGGCGTGGCTCGCACCTCCTACGGGCCGTGACGGTAGTGGTGGCCGTGCCGATCGGTCGTCGTTGTCGTGATGGTCGTTAACATCTCCTCCAACGTGGCCATTGCCCGTGATCTGTGGTGACAGGGGTCCCCGCGATCCGATACCGTTGGGGATCTTATCCTGTAAACGGTTGCCGAATGGATGGTGGCCTGCGTTGATGGGGTCGGACGTTGGCGGTACGGCCATAGACCGTGGCCGCGGTTTTGAGGCGTTGCGCTCGACAGGCGGCAGTTGCGAGCGTGGTCGTGTGGGTCGGGCAGGCAGCATGGGCGGTTGGTCCATGTCAGTGCTTTCGGAGCCGCTAGGCGGTGTGTTAAACGGCGAGAGCTTATCGGCCGTGTTGCGACTGCCTGGTGGTGAGCCGGCCGGAGACACAGCTGCTGGCGAGGTGGACGCACGTGTCGGCAGCACAAAAGGATTTTGTGGCTGGCTGACAAACTGCTGCGAGGGGATCTTGGGCTTGTCGGACCGGTTGATGGGCGGCGGTGCAGCCTTGTGCGCTGTAGCTGCAGCGGCACTAGAAAAAACAACGGGAGCCATGTCGCGGACGGTATCCCGGTGGTCCCTCTCTCTCTTCAATTCGGCTGACCTGCGTGGCGGCGGAGGTGACGGTGGCTGAGATGGCGAGAGCCGTGGTGACCTCCGCGCATCGAGTGTCGTCGCCGCGGATGGGGTGGGAGTATGCGGTCGACTGGAAATCTTGGGTAGTCGTGGAGATGAGGAGGGTGACAAAGGCGCTTTGACGACAGAGTCGGGGTTGAGGAAGAAGCTGGACTGGTCGGCCGAAGGTGCGAGGTTGCCGACGCGGCCCTTGGGTGGTGACTGCGGCGGTTCAACGAGCAGCGAGGGAGGCGCAATGGGGCGTGGACTAAGTGGTGGTGGAGGGCCCAGACGGTTGGATGGCCGAAGGAAGGCTGGGCTGCCTGCAAGGCTGAGGCTGCCAATGTTGCTGTCGGCAGTTGAAGCGGGCCATGTGGGCGAGTGTGCTGCTGATGCTGCCGATGATGAAGGCGTTGTTGATGCTGCAGCTGCCCCCGAGGCGGACGGGTCGCGTGGCTTCGGTTTTGGCGGCGGCGGCGCTGGTGCAAAAGGCCGGTCGCTGCCGCCGAGGACGGGTGATGCAGGGCCACGGAGTCTGTCTGGTTTCGGCGCGGGCGAGATGGGTCGGCTGAGGGGCGTCGGTAGAGGTGAAGGATGCGGCGAAACGATGACAGGGCTTCCGGCGACGGGTGCAACAGGCTTGCCCATGTTTTCGAAGCGGGCTCGAAGGGAGGAGACGGGTTTCTGTGTTTGTTAGCATTAGCTGTGATCAGGACATCTCATCGGCTCCAAAGCAGGGCGGGACTCACGATGGACGAGCCATCAGGCCCTTCCTCGTCGGGAGGTGGAGGCATGATGCGAGAAGAGTCGAGCGCAGCCCATACGAAGAGGGATGGGGACTGGGATGCGCTTTGTGAGAGAGAGAGAGAGAGAAGAGGGGAAAGACGAGGCTGGCTAGGTGCCGAGCATGGAGAGGGCAGCGAGGGAGACGCAGGATGTCGATGCGATGCTATTCAAAGAGTGTGTTGTAGGAATCGAAACCGAAATTAGAAGTCGAAAGAAAGGGGGCTGTCGAGGTGAGACAGAAATGCAGAACTGCAGGTGGGATGCGGAGAATGTACGGTGGGACGCCGATGCAAGGCCGTTGACCGTTGGAGGGCGTTGAGAGAGCGGCTGTGAGCAACGGTCGTTGTGAGGGGTGGGAACGCCTAGAAGATCGTATATGTCGGTTCTTGGGATGATCGTCGAAATAGTGGAAAAAGGAGAGTAAGGAGAGTTGCAGTCTGTCGGGAGCAATGCAAGAGCAGTGGGAAGGCACGAGCGAGCTGTGTTCGAGGTCGGGAAGGCGTATGTGTTGTGTTCTGGGCTGCACCTGCCTGTGGTTGTTTGGTTGTTGTGTCCTGGAGTGAGAACAGAAAGAGTGAGGCGGCTGTGCCTGCTGTTCTTTACGCAGGCAGCCACTTGCTGGCAACGGCAGCCGTGCGCTCCTGCCTTATGTTGACTTTGGCCGCGGTTCCAGGTGCATGTGTCGTGTGCGTTATGTGCTGCACTTTATTGCACCTTCCTTGTCGTGTGGTCGGTTGCACCTGCCACACTATTCTTCTCTTGTGCCGTTTCTGTTTTTGTTCCCGTGTCGTGGTTGTAGGTTCGTGATGGTGGCAAACTAATTACAGGAAAGAGCGACTGACTCTCACAGTCTACGGTAGGTGCAGTCTTAGGCCTTGGAAAGAACAGTGGAGGCAATAACCAGTAGCCCACAGTGACAGAAGTGGGAAAGGGCGCCGCGCAACACAGCCCGACGTCACCGCCTCGCACGGGGATAGCCCAGGGAGCCAGGCAGGAAGCAAAAAAAGGGAGCTAGTTTCCAAGGCGCTAGCGAAATAAACAGTATGAGCAGGGAACAGAGTGGGAAAGTGGGAGGGGAAATGGGAAAAACGGAAAATAGAAAGATAGAGCCAGGTCACGTGGTGCACATTTTGGCGGAGAACACGCGTAGCTGCAAATGCGTTTAACCATGCTTGTTTACATTCTCCTTAAACATAGTGCAGATAGTCATTCCGCGTCTAATTTCACTATATCATCTACCGTGACATTGCGATCGCCCGGCAATCTATTAGAGGGTCTCGGCCCCGTCTCATCGATACGACTTCAATACGACTTTGTGCCCATGGGTGTCTCCCAAGTGAAGCCTTCCGGGCGAAAGAAGGGCAAGAAAGGTCGAGGCGGCCATGCTTCTCGCACATATCGGCAACGGAAGATGTGCTCGCCGGAGCCGACACTCCGCGGACTGCGCTCAATGACTCCGGCGCCGGGCAAGACGACACGCGCCGTACTGTTGGGCGGGATAGTAAGGCTGAGCTCAAATACGGTATCTTCGCCTTCTTTTTCGTCGTCCACCAGCTTCCAAGCGCTTTTCACAAGACCATATGGGCCTTCAAACGTCGTCCCGGCATGCGTCAATGTTCCTCCAGGCTCGGGTCGCACATCGACAGTCCGCCAGCCATCGCTGGAACTCAAGCCGCCGACAGTGGCGTGCAGCCAGCGTGCAATGGAGCCGAGGGCATAATGGTTGAAGCTCGTCATGGGATCGGTGTTGACACTTCCATCGGTCAGCATGCTGTCCCAGCGCTCCCAAACGGTGGTGGCGCCCATGGTGACGGGGTACAAGAACGAGGGACACTCGCGCTCCGAGAGCATGCGGTAGGCTAGGGGGGTATGGCCGGCAGCAGTCAATGCAGGCGCAATGAGCGACGTGCCGACCAGACCTGTTGTGACACGGAAGCGATCGCGGCGAACAAGATGAGCGAGCGCTGCACCGACCGACTTGCGTGCGTCGCCCGGGATGAGGTCAAACTGCAGGGCAAGTGCCATGGCCGTCTGTGTGTGGTTGGTTACGCGTCCAGCGGGCGTGACGTACTTGCGCTGCCAGGTGGCCTTGAGACGGGCAGCGTCGGCTTCGTAGGCGGCAGCCAGGGCCACGTGGCCAAGAGTGGCACAGGCTTTGGCGAGAATCGCCGTGGACCGCACCAGGTAGGCATCGGCCACGTAGATGCCCTCGGTGATACCGCGGCCTGGGTCATCGTAGGGCGCGGCTGGGTCCAGCCAGTCGCCTAGCTGCCACAGATTCGGGTCCCAGAGACCGTCGGGGCCACGTCTGATGCCCGTATCGACCCATGCGCGCGCGCTCTCGAGTTGAGCTTCGAGGAGTCCACTGTCGCCCGTGGTGTTGTACAAGTCCCAGGGAGTCAAGACGACGACATCGTGCCAGACAGCTTGTGGCGTGGACTGCCAAGTCAGAGGCAAAACGTCAGGCACAGCGGACCCGGGTATGCCATTGCCCTTGGCCAGCTGCTCGGCAGCAACATCTTCGAGCCAGCTGCTGACAACACCGACACAGTCATAGATGTAGGACATGCTGGGGGTTATAATCTGCAGGTCACCGGTCCAGCCAAGCCGCTCGTCGCGCTGGGGACAGTCGGTGGGGACACACAACATGTTGCCACGAATGCCCCAGACGGTATTCTCGTGCAGGCGGTTGACATCCTCGTCGGAGCAGGAGAACCAGCCGCGACGCTTCATGTCGCTATGCAGAACACACGCGGTGAAGTGGCCAGAGTAGTCCGTATCCGGGTCGAGGCCGTCGACCTGCACGTACCGGAAGCCGTGGAAGGTGTAGCTGGGCTGCCAGTCGACCAGAGTCTCACCAGAGCCGGTAATCACATCACGGCACTGGGCATAGCGGAGAGGTGTACGGGCAATCTCGCCATCCTTGTCGATGACTTCGGCATGGTAGAGCGTGACCGATGTGCCAACTGGGACAGTGAGACTGCGGACACGTACAACACCCACAAGATTTTGGCCAAAGTCGAGCAGAGTCTTGCCTGACGGACTCTTGAAGACACGAACAGGCGCAATCTCTTCTACAGAGCGTATAGGTTGGCCATCGGGGGCAACCAGCTTCGCCGCTGTGAATGGGAGTGATTTGACAGGTGCCCATGCCGACTTGAGGGAGCCCTCATCCTTAATCTCAGTGGCGGCTTCTCTGGTCCAGTTTGGGTCCTCACGCCGCATGTCGTAGACCTCGCCGTCGTAGATCTCGGCCGTCATTATTGCACTAGCACAACACTCCCACGTGTCGTCAGTGCAGATAGTGTCAACATCGCCGTTGGCATATGTAATCTCGAGCTGGGCCAGGAGGGCCACTTCATCGCCCCAGATGTACCGCTTGCCACCGCGGACGCTCAGCCTTCCAGCATACCAGCCTTCGGCGACCTCAGCAGAAAGGACATTGTCGCCACCATCTGACTCATGTAAAAGACGAGTCACATCGAAGCAGTTAAAGACCAGACGGTGATGGTAGCTCGTCCAGCCGGGAGCAAGACAGTGATCACCAATGCGGTGGCCATTGAGAAAAGCTCGATAGACACCATAGCTCGTGATGTACAAGCGGGCTTTTGCGACGGCACCTTTGGTATTGTTGTCTGCTGCTGCTGCTGCTGTTGCTGTGGAGAATGCTTTGCGGAAGCGCACAGGACGCAGAGGGCAGTCAGGCTCCTGTAGAGGCTTCGATGAGGCAATGAATCCAGCTGTCCAGTCTTCCCGACTCAACAGTGTTGTCTCAATGTTGGTCCAGTTCGACCAAGCGGTGGCATCTTGGCCTCTGTCGGAACTTCTTTGGGGCTGTGATTGCGGTTTACCAAAGACACGGACACGCACAGAAGCTGTGCTTCGCGAGGTGAGGGAGGGTGCACCTGTCGGCCAGGGCACAAGGACAGACTGGCCGCTGGAGACATGAAACGTCAGAGGCTCGTTTTGCTGGCCAGGCTTGACTTGAAGCTCGTAGGCATACTGCATCCATCCGACAGGGACACTGTCTGTCTCCTGCGGGAGCTGCCATGAGAACCGCCACGAGAGCCGTGGGCGGGTATGGGCAATGCCAAAGCCGTCTTGCCGGTGCTCGACAATGGGTGCTGTGACCGTTGGCTGTAGAGAGGTAGGCATGGCAATGGTGATGGAGAGGACAGACGCTGTAGAAGCTTGGTGTTTCCTTGCAGCTGGAAAATGGAATGACTGGCTTGGCGGCGTATTGTTTTGTTCTTGGAAGATTGACTCGACGTACTCGGTTTGCAGCAGCGACTAAGCTATAAACGAGAGAACAAGCACCAGCCAAATCTCGGTAATTCAACGTTTTATAGAATAGACAACAATAATCCCCGCACCTCAAAGCTGTCTTCCTCGGCCCTATTGAAGAAAAGGCAAGTGTATAGGAGAGGGGGGGAAACACGCTTTCTGAATCTAGATGCAACCCCTCCTTCTCGGGTTGTTTTGTCTGTTGGGTGCATCTACACCGGGTGATTTTGCAGCGATGACTTGCAGCAGCAGACCATAGCATATCAAACCATGTCTAGGCACTTGGGGGTCATGTCAATCAGTGTCTCGGGATAGAGTCGCGCTCTGATGTGCCGAACCAGGAGAGGGGACCATATTGAAAAGACAGAAGAGTCAAATGATCAAGTGGCTGGAGATGAAAGTGGCATAGAGCAAGGCATGTCGGCTGATGTGTAGCCGACATGTTTGTGTGCGTGTGTGTGCGTGTGTGTAAGGTGTAAGAGCAAAAAGGTGAGGGGTTGTGGTGATGAACATGAAGGTGGAAGAAGTACGGAGTAAAAAGGGGTGCGAATGGACAATGAATAGCCGTGAGAGTGTCAGCTGGAAAGACTGTTTTGAATGTCCACGACCACTTCCTCGTATACGCGTACGGAGAAGCAATACCGGCTGCTTTCTGCTTTCTGTGTTTGTGGAAAGAACAACCAGAACAGAACAGTGGCGGCAGGCAGGTGCGGCAGGCAGGTGCGAGCGGACGTGCCTTCTACTTAGAATCATTTCCTATTTTGGCAACAACATTCGTCGTTTGGGCCCCTTCACAGGAGGAGAGAAAGGAAAGAGGCACAAAAGGACACAAAAGAGGAGAAGCAAAGCCGCAAAACGTAAGATGTACAATAAAAAGATAAAAAAAGATGAAAAAGGACGGAAAAGGGCGACGAGAGACTACAAAAAAGACTCCCGACTAGCCAAGATACCAGGATACCCGGTCTTGGCAACGATACAACTCTTCAACTCTACAAGTCCACCTTTAACGCACGCCGAAGAACGGTCTCTCTCTGACGATTTCTTTGCCGGAACAAGCAAGGCTGGAAACTAATGCCGTCTCGAGACTGTACGAGGTACACTATTAAAGATAACGCTATGCAACTTGTAGCCGACGAGAGGGGAAACGCACGGCCGCAGAATCGAAACAGGCCATTCCCTGACTTTTGATGAAGGTGTTGTTGAAAGAGAGTGCTAGTGGACGTTAGTGCGCTGCAATGCTAGTAGGTTCGGCAGGCACGTCCCCCATGGGGTAAAGTGGGCCCAGCTTGTTGGTGGGTGTTTTGGTTTGTCTCGAGCTGGGGACGTCTCTGACCGGTCACGGGAACTTTGCACAATCGAGCTGTTCTGATTCTTGCCAAGCTGGGTGCGCCTCTTTTTCGTTGATTTGTTTTATTTGAGAGCCAAAAGTACTGATCTGCGTGTTGGACCTCGCTTTGAATTCTCGCGATGCATATCGTTGTGGCTGCCTCTCGGTCCTCTTTAACCGTTGCCGTGTCCTTCTTTTGATTCTTTCGGTCTCGATTATCTCGAAGTCTTTGCCAAGAAGAACATGTGCCGATTGGGAACGTGGAGTACTTCGTACGGAGGGCCGGGACCAGCTGAAAATTGCTCTCAGTGCGAATAATGTTGACGATCTCGTATAAAGTAGCGCATTTACACCTCTCCCTGGACATCTCCCCTCTGTACGTCGTGTCATTCTATCAAACACCCAGATTCAAACTCCTTACAAGCACCTCACTTCTTAAATTTTACCTCTAAAATGTTTCGTTTATTCCACTCCAGCTACAAGCTCATTTACTACATCACCATCATTGCCATTGGTGGTGCAGTCCAGGGCATCGATGTCGGCATCATTGCCACGGTGCTTGGCCAAGAGGCTTTCTCCACGTTCATGTTCCCGCCCGGTACCAAAAATGTGTCTAGCTTGACCGGTGCCATTGTGGCTGTCTCGTCGGCTGGCAATGTCGTCGGTGCGCTCTTCACCGGTGTCCTGCTCGAGTATCTGGGCCGTCGCATGACTCTCGTTGTGGCCACGTTCTTTACCATTGTCGGTGCCATTATGCAGTCAGCCGCCAACGGTGCTGCTCTCATGATTGTGGGTCGGTGTGTGGCCGGGATTGCCATTGGCATCCTGATGCCGACGTGTCCGGCGTACATTGCCGAGCTGGCCAAACCGGCTGAGCGTGCCCGCTTTGTGGCCATTTTCGGCATTATGATTGCCATTGGGTTCTGTCTGGCCAACTGGATTGGCTACGGCTGCTCCTTTGCCGAGGGCAACCTGACATGGCGGCTGTCCCTGGCGATGCAGGTGCCTCTGGCCGCCGTGATTGTTGTCTTGTCCTTTACCCTACCCGAGTCTCCTCGTTGGTGTGAGTGCCCAGCCCTCTTATTTTGACCCTCTCCCTTGACATGATGATGATAATATTCTAACCGCCATGGCTCTCCTAGTGGTTCAGAAAGAGCAGTATGAGCGTTTCCACCGGGATATGCGCCGCCTCTACTCGGACGAAACCGACGAGTCCATCAGCCGCCAAATGACGGAAATCCAGGCGCAGCTGCAGCTGGAGGCTTCGCTGCGCACCAACCACAATGTCGGTCATGCGATTGTCGAGCTGTTTGCGCCACGCAACATTCGCCGGACTGCCACAGCCATCATCATTATGCAAATCATCATCTTCAGCGGCGCCCTCGCTATCCAGAACTACCAGTCGCTGCTGTACGCCAACTTGGGGTTTACCGGCAGGGAGGCTCTATTGGTCAGCGGCTACTACGGCATCATGGGCATCGTCGGTCAGATTATCAATCTCGTGTTTGTATCGGACCGCTGGCCCCGTGTTCGCACTCTGTACGTTGGCTGTATTGTTTTGGCTGCTGTCATTTCTGTGCTCATGGCCCTGTCTCGCTTCTACGGCAATGGCGGCAATGTCAATGGCGCTCGCGCCGGTGTTGCCTTTATCTTCATTCACTCGGTCGTCTATGCTTCCTTTTTCAACTCGACCGTCTTTACGGTACCCGCCGAGTACTTTCCCGCCCACTTGCGCGGATACGGAACGGCCATTGCCTTTATGTGTGAGAGCATCACGGCCGTGTGGCTGACACAGGTAACACCCGTTGCCTTTGAAACCATTACTTACCGCTACTACTTGATCTTTATCTGCACTCTGGTGGCACTGGGTGTGTTTTGTTTCTTCTGCGTCAAGGAAACCAACCAGATGACACTCGAGTCGATTGCGGGCAACTTTGGTGACGAGGTCATTTCTGTGGAAAAGGGTGGCGCTGTCGCCCAGGACGAGGTCGAACTAGACCGGGCACGCACGGCCGAGGAAGTGGCACTGTGATTTTACAACGGAAAGAAGAACAAAAACAAACCTGTGCCCACTGTAATCATAGTTTATACTATATTGCTAGTACAAACAGGATCAAAATACATCAGCCTACTCAATCTGAGATGGCCTCACTGTTGTTCACAGTGGCATAACCTTTCGTCCTAAGGAGAGCTCGATATCTGCGAGAAGAATATTAGTGAATTAGTAGGCGCGTACCACGTCCGATGCCCGCATCTCGCATTCGACATCTGCTAGCCCGGCAGCGTCGGGAACCACCCTACACTCCCGCAGCGTCCGGGCGACATTCTTTTCGACAGAATCTGTTCGCCGGGTGTATTTTCTGTTTTTGTCATAGTTGCTGACAGGCTACAGGCAATGGCAAGGGTTCGGAGGGTTGTATGCAAGTCTATCGAGATAGATTGGCCGATTGTAGATTGAACAGGATGGGAGCTCTATTCAAGATGTGATGATGTGGTCGAGTGACAAGGAGTCGGACAAGGTAGACTGGCAAACTTTGAAGGGGCGGTTGTTTAGTGTTGTGTACAGATTACTTAGCAATGCCTTCTCAAAAAGGCAGTTGAGTTAGAATGCACCACAATGCTTGCAAGGCAAGAACGATGAGCCACGTACGGCGGCAAGTAGAGCTACATGCACGGAAAGAGCCATCAGACTATGGCCAAGGTGGCGATCCGCCAAAACCCTGACCACTGGGATGGGCGTGACTATATTTTTTCACAACGCCCTCTATAGTTGTTGCTTTCTCGTGGGTGCAGTATGTACACACCTACGGAGTACTTCGGATGCGTCAAAAATACAGGTCGACGTCAAGTCCTATTGACCATCAAATCGTGAGAGGGCCCTGCGAGCAACAGCATCGCGCCTTCCCTCTGTGGCACGGAGCAGCTCTTGCCATTTTGAACCGTCAACACTCACTGCGTACCAAAACAAAAGGCTCCCAAATTCCCCATTATCAACTCAAGCCCCCGGAACCAATTTCTTTTGTCTCATCCAGACTCTTTTCATACTAACCGCCAAGGACAGTATATACTTACATGCACGCTTCACAATGCCAATCACCACCGGATTTGTTGGCAACCATGCTACCGACTGAAATTCCCGAGCAACCGACGATTGGCTCAGCAGAGCTATCCACAGAATCTTTGACAGAATCATCGTCAAGGCCCGCCGTTCAGAACGGTAATGGTGCAGCACCGCAGACGAGAAGATGAGCTTCGAAGGGACTCAAACGGTTCTTGGACGCAGAGCGTTGGCGCCCTAGAAACCACTCGACAAGTCGTCGTGCTGTAATACGCTCGGCTGATCAGCGAATGACTGCATCAGATCTTCTTTGTGGTCGTCTGTGACCCCGGCGCTCGTGTTCCGGCACTGAACACGGCGCTCAATATTGCCAACCGGCGACGATGTCGAAGTGCCAGCGATATGGAAAGCTCTCCTGGATGACGCTGTTCGTGAAGACGTTCTCACTTGAAAGAAAGCACGACAACGTGGGATATAATACAACTTGGGATGGAAACACCAAGCAACTCAACCTCGACAATGCGGGATGAGATCTTCAGGTTGTCGGCAAGTGACTCAGGTTTTGTGACGCTCCCATGCGTGTGGGTGGACAAGCGTTGCACTTTTCTTGCCCTGATACGACCGTTGCGCAACTGTGGCGCATATGGTGTGCTGTTTCGTTCTCCGCGTGTTTCGCGAGCCGGACAGGGTGCACTGGCAGGGACGCACAGGCTGTGGCTGACTCGATTTTGGCGTGCCTGACGAGACGGCAACCACTACGAGTCGGGACCTGAATTTTGGTCTGAATTTGGGACTCAACTTGGGACAGAATCTGGGTTCGAACCTGGGTCTAGGCTCAAGTCGATCTTGTATTATCCAGACATCTGTGAGTGCCTCTTTTTCGTGGCTTGCCTTATTTCTGTGTATATTGGACCAGACTGACCAACCACCACAGGACAATGGGGCCCCGACTTACTTCATTCAGCCTTGGGCCAACAGTAGCCAATAACAAACTACCCATCGGTCATGTTCGGCCCTCTTTCGACATTTCGACGATACCTTGCCAAGGCCGTCCGGGAATTGGAGTCCCTGCCCCGGTATTAGTCTAGGACCCCATTTCCCATCAGTCCCGGAAGTAGCAGAATGTGTGGCATCTCCGCTTTTTCCGACGAGATAATCAATGAAGAAATCATAAAAAAGCATGGCAAACTACGGAGCACAAGATTTTAAAAAAGCAGTTGGCTGCAAACAAGCAACAAGCCAAAGGTTTCTTGGCCGGCGACAAAGGCTTCGTCCTCTTAACCTCCGTCTCGGCACTCGCTTTGTCCGTCTAAAGAGGAAAATACGCCGAGAGGGAGAGGTGAGATACACGAAAAGACAATACGACCAACGACTTACAGACAGATTGTACAAGTCCCATCACCAATGGCGCACATCGGACTAATACGCCTAGCGTCGCACGCAGATGCCGGCATGGCCCTCGACGATCCCCGACGAACCCCCATTCTGTCTCCATTTTGCCTCCATCTTGCCTTGGTGTGTGAGATTTTAGTTGTCCCAAAGAGGCATCGGTTTCGCACGTCGCATCGCGACTCCAAAAACACGAAATGGACCATGAAATGGACCAAATGGCGAATCCATGAATGGCGGAATTGATGGATATTGACACAATCGATCCCAATGCACCCTTTCGACCAATCAGTGAGCAACGAAGGGTCGCCGGCGGAACTGCACGAGCCCCCGCAACCCACAGAACAACGTTCAACCAACCTTTACCAAATAGAAAGAAGCAGCGTATCACATCCCAGCATTTTGCAATCGCAAATATCGCCAAGTGGGAGCTGGGATACGTGCTCTCTTTCAGGGCCAACTGTGGTTCACGTCTATTCTTCTTTTCATCTTGCACCCATCCTTGACTCCGTCTTATCTTGATGGGGGATGCGACGTCGCGGTGCTCGTCCGGCTGACGTGCTTATATCAATGAGGAGATGGATTGTTCTGTTGCCTTGCCTTACTGTGCGCTCCGTACAAGCAGTGGAAAGGCGAGTGCGAGTGTAAGTGTGAGTGGGCAACATACACGCACGCACTACTACGACTCTGGCAACCACTCCCACTCCCACTACCACGACCGGGGAGCCGAAGATGGGGGCGACCTGCAATTGAACAAGCGAGAGAGCGAAACAGTCGCAGAGTTTGAAAAAGTGTGCAAACGTGCAGCGGAAGATGGGATGCGTGCGATCAAAAACAGAAAAGAAACATGACAGGCGGCAGTTGTGTGCCATCTTGTCAACAGATGGCGAGAGAGCTGGATGGCGACATCCCCATCCAATATCATATATGAATGCTCCCGGGGGTCTGGTCCAGCTCGGTCCAGCTCGCTATCTACATTTCTATAAAGCAAGGGGTTGGTACAGATGCTGATCCCTCGTGGCTATTTGTTGTTTATTTTATATGACATCTGCAGCTGTTCTCGTTGACACTTTGTTGACTCATCTTGATCACCACCAGACTTATCGAGACTCATTGAGACTCGTCGTCCTGATTCAATTATTGTTTTCTTTTGTCAAAGTCTTGGACAGAGTTCACCGCCGCTATGCCCACCGTCCTGTGGTCTGTCGACCGTACGGCCTCAGTGCCGACTGTCTCAGACGAAGATCTGGGCACTGGCTCTTCTGGCGACGACAAGAAGACGCCTCAGGTCAACGTCTCGTCGGCCGACATCCCGCCCCTCGGCGAACCCATCGACACCACACGCCGCTACTTTTGGGAAAAGTCCAAGCCACTCGATCTCGATGCCATTGCCACGCAGCCATCTGTTTACGATGACCCGACGCTGGCTGAGAAATATCGTCCTCGGGCCGACTGGGAGAACATCCACCGTTTCGACCCTCTGGCGCGCTGGACCTGGCGCGAGGAAAAGGCACTCCTGCGCAAGATTGATATCCGCATTTTTATATTCACTTGTGTGGCGTTCATGGCCCTCGAGATTGATCGTGTCAACCTGGCCCAGGCCGTCTCTGACAATCTTCTCGTCGACCTCGGCCTGACGACCAACGACTACAACCTGGGCAACACGGTCTTCCTCTTGTCGTTCATGTGTGCGGAGCTTCCATCGCAGCTTGTGTCCAAGTGGATGGGCCCTGATCGGTGGATTCCCATGCAGATGGTGCTCTGGAGTGTTGTGGCCATGTCGCAGTACAAGCTCAGCGGCCGCACGTCGTTCCTGGTCACTCGTGCGCTCCTGGCTATCCTCCAGGGCGGTTTTATCCCGGATGTAAGTGTACTTCCCTGTGCCTTGACTTTGCTTGATACAGCAACTGACCCTGCTCTACGAACGTAGATGAACTTGTATCTGTCTTACTTCTACACGAGCGCCGAGCTTCCCATCCGCCTGTCCCGCTGGTGGGCATCCATGACCCTGGCCATTATCATCGGCGCTTTCCTGGCTTTCGGTATTCTCCACCTCGACGGCAAGAACGGTGTTGAGGGCTGGCGGTACCTTTTCCTGATTGAGGGCTTGATCACGCTGCTTGTCGGCATCTCGGCTCTCTACTTTATGCCACCGAGTCCAACACAGACACGCGGTTTCCCCCGTGGCAAGAAGGGCTGGTTCACCGAGCGCGAGGAGACCATCATTATCAACCGTGCTCTGCGTGATGACCCGTCCAAGGGCACGATGCACAACAGACAAGCTATAACGCCGCGTCTTCTCTACCGCGCTCTCAAAGACTACCACCTGTGGCCGATGTAAGTATCCATGCGTATGTCTTTCCACAACAAATAAATCTAGCTAACAATCGCAGCTACGCCCTCGGCCTGACTTTCCAAATGCCAATGGGCCCCCCTGCTCAATATTTGACTCTTAGGTACGTCCTCTCCGTCGTCTCAGTATATTCATATATTCGTATCTTCGTATCTTCGCGTGCCGTCTTTTCTAACACCCCATCAGTTTGAAGGGTCTCGGCTTCACCACGTTCCAGACAAACCTGCTCATCATCCCGACCTATGTCCTGTCCATGATCACTCTGTTGCTGGGCACCCTCTTTGCCGGCTGGTCAGGCCGTCTCGCGCTCAACGGCATCATCGGCCAGGTCTGGGCGCTGCCTTGCCTCATCGCCCTGTACACCATCGACACCACCACCGAGAGCAAGTGGGTGGTCTTTGCCATTGTCAGTCTGCTGCTCGCCTACCCGTCCAACCACTCGGTCCAGGTCGGCTGGGCCTCGCGCAATGCCAACACCGTCCGATCGCGCACCGTCTCGACGGCCATGTACAACATGTGTTGCCAGGCCGGCGGTGTTATTTACAGCAACATTTACCGCGCCGACGATAAGCCCCGCTACCGCCGCGGCAACCGCACACTCATCGGCATCAATGTCGGTGTCATCTTTTTGTACCTGGCCGTCCACTTCTACTACCGCTGGGTCAATGGCCGCCGCGACAAGATCTGGAACGCCTGGACACCGGCGGAGCGCGAGCACTACATTAACACGACCAAGGACGAGGGCAACAAGCGTCTTGACTTCCGGTTTGACTACTAAGTGAAATGGAGAGAGAGGCGAAAGAGTGCCAGCATGCTCTTGGTGTAGTTGGCTAGCATGCTATTTTAAAAAGAACCACAAGTGCTTCAGTCCTTATTTGGCAATCTTTTATATTCTTGCCCATCTCCACAACAACCAGAATGTCATAAAAAGGCTATATGCAAGTCGGCGTAAGAATCGTGATGCTGTCCACAGCACTTGCAATGGCATAATCGTCGTCTGGATTTTGAACCTCGACAAAAATGTACGAATGTCCTGGGTGCATACAAAGTATTGGCAGTACAGTTTAGCGAGCTCGAGACAGCTGAACGGCGGTTCTGTCAAGTTGTTGCAGCGACTCAGAATGGCTGATGTGACGTGCTTCTCGTTCTCGTCGCTTGGGAGGACAGCCCGTCATCATATAAACCGGCAGGTCGGTAAGCCCTTCCCTTTCATACTTGTGGGTGTCTTCTATTCTGCATTTTTGTCTTTTCTGTCATTCTTGGTTCGCAGGGTTAGTTCGCTTTCGTTTGTTGAGGTTGTCGATGTTGCCGACATCTTTGCTGGCGTTGTCGGGGATGCGGGATGCATGTCGGTCGATAGATGGAGGCCTAGGGTGTTGAGGATGGATATGTTGAAAATGAGGAAAATGATGAAAAGAGAAATGCATTCTTGAATCCATCCAGGAAAACGGCAGTCACATGAAAAAGTTAGTCATCTGGTAAATGATTGTGTGCGGTCAAAAATGGCAGGAGCCTCCTGGTGGGAAGGAGCGAGCTGGTGAATATATTATACTTTGTACATTGTTCTGGAAAGCCACCGAAAATGGCAGGCGCTCCCGCCGCATAACCTCTGAAAATGTTTACCGACCCCCTATCCCGTTGAGACTTCCTCCGTCACAAATGTCCCCATGCAGGTAATGATTTTATCGGCACCACCCTCCCGTCAAACCAAGACCATCCGTTCGACAATGATGTACGCCACCGATTTACATGAGATCTGTGTCATCCACGACGGTCATCCGTTTTGACCACCGCAGCTTCCGGGCGAAGAGTGCCTTTTTGGTGTCTACGAGCCGCTTGTCGTTCCGGGCAGCGACGCTGGCGGCGCCTGTCTCGGCAGCACCGGCCGCTTCCTTGTTGTTGTTGTTGTTGTTGTACTTGTTCTTGCCCGTCTTGGTGCCTTTGGTCGCAGCCGTTGTTGTCGATGCTGTGACATTCGCCGCCGCCACCACTGATGTGACGACGTCAGGCGTCTGCACGGGCGACGACTTTGTGGTCACGGTGATGCCCAGAATCTGGTCGACGGCAGCGGCGTTCTGCTGCGCCTCCGTCGAGCCGGCTTGGGCGTTGGCGGCAAGGGCGGCGGGGAGGTCTTGCTGGTTCTGGAGGACTTGCGACAGCACCGTGTCCAGCGACACAGCCGTGTCAATGTTGGCGGGCGTGTTGACCTTGGCCGTCGTGTCGGTCTGCTGGACAGCGAAGCAGCCACCAAACGGACCGGCCACGGCGTTGTTGCGGCACCGCACCGTACAGATGTTGCCCGTCGATGCACCCGTGCACTGGAGATCGGTGGGCAGCGTCACGGTGATGTTAAAGTCCTGCTCCTTGGCCTGGGACAGCCCGTTGACGCCCGGCACATTGTTGGTGACGGTCAGGTTGTGAAAGACGGTGCCGGCGTTGCTTGTCTCGTCCAGGTCGCACGAGTAGGGGCCCGCGCCGTCTGCATTGACCTGGTGGATCGTCACGACAATCTGGCTGCCGGCCTGGACCTGCGTCACGGCGCCGGCGGCAAGGGCGGCCTCTGTATTCTCGCCAACATCAATGTTACCGGTCAGCTCGGTGCGGCCACACTCGTTGACCACATTGGCAATGATCTCTGAGTCGCGGATAATGGTCGTGTCCTGCTGGCAGGGAGAGATTGTTGTGCAGTTTCTCGGAATATTGGGGTCAACTAGTCGAAAGATGTTAGTATCAGAGCCAGCACCACATCGAACATGACTAGCCCACCGTGGGTGTAAGAAGGGGCTGCAAACCTTGAAAGCCAACGCTGGCCGGGGACCCAGCGACGCCCTGGGCGTTTAGGATCACGCCGTGGGCATTGGCAATCGCAAAGAAGATGGATGCAGATAGTATACTCGAATGCATGTTGTCTGGAAGAAAAGAAGAAAAGAAGAAAAGAAGAAAAGAAGAAAAGAAGAAAAGAAGAAAAGAAGAAAAGAAGAAAAGAAGAAAAGAAGAAAAGAAGAAAAGAAGAAAAGAAGAAAAGAAGAAGAAGAGACAAAAAAAAAGGTGAAAATGATGTAAAATAGGCACAGCCTAATAGATGAAAAAGGAGAGAGAGAAAAGAATGAAAAATAGGCACAGCCTGGTCGATGAAGAGAAAGAGTCTAGATGCTGTGTAAGACTGGTGATACATTTTGGGAGGCGAAGACAGCCCAAGTGTATATTTATATACCAACTTGGTATCTTGGCCGTATCGTTCTGATCCAACACGCATCGATTACAAAACATATTCTACTTTCAGCTCACCGGCGACTTCTGAGACACAGATGTCATAAGATGGTGTATCTGAAAAAGCGGACACAAATTGTATAGTATGGCGGAGCAGTACTCCGTATAAGAGTATAAGAATGAAGCTTGTAACTGCCTCACGGCCTTGGCGGGCCTGTCAACAGTCGTCTACGTCTCAAGTTGGGCCGAGGGGCGTGTGGCCCAGTTGGTATTGGCACCTATTGGCAGTCGTCTGAGAGTACAGCACACGATGATGAGTGGTGATGGGTGGTCCGCTGTATGCTCCGCTGTAAATGTATCAAGAAACAGCCCCTGCTGTGGAAGTGGGCTACTATCTCGCCACAGAGTCCAAAGGGTGGAGTTTTTGCAAACAAACGGAGTACGACGTACGGAGCGATACTCCTGGGCTCCATTTATGGCCTCGTGGGTTTAAATCTTTTAATTCAATTGCCGGCAGCATCTAGGTGTTCAATTGCACTACTATGCAAGGGCCCTTTATGCAGACGTCCCGTCGCGGCTGACATGCGGCGCTGGGATCGGATCCGCACGATCATGGTCGTAAGATTTGCAGACAAGTATTATCAGATTGATGTATCAGATCGATGTATCAGATCAACGAACCTTATTATGGGCGGTCCGTAAAAAAGACCGACCAGGTTACTTATCCTCTCTTTTTACAGAGGCTGGCCGCATATAGCGACCGCTGTGTAGCAAGGAGGAAAGAGAAACAAATCTTCTGGACAGGGGACCTGTTTCAGGAGGACGCGAATCTTACGACGTGGGTGTTGGTGATGCCAAGATGTCTATTTTGCAGCCCATCTCGCAGCCGCAATATTTCCGTACCGCACCATGTCGATAAACAGTGTGTACGGAGGTCAGGCCTGCGTAAGAATGCGTTTTAAAATCGTTTGCGCCCCCGTGCGTCATAGTCCCACGATCTTGGCACTGTGATAACATTTGTCTGCTAAATACTCTTCCAGATGTAAAAAGTCGACGGCGTTTGGCCATCGCTATACGACGTATATCCATATATCCACACCCGCATCTGCGCTCAAGCGACTGCTTTACACCGAACCATCTTCTCTCCCTACCAGGCCAAGCCAGGACGCTTCCATTAGTCGCGATAAATGTCTGGTTCTTCTTCAGGGTCGAAGCTTGCACTGTTATCGCCATCACAGCGGATGGTAAGTAATGTCACTGACGGGTCAGGCACTGCAGGCGTAGCCACGCCAGACAAATAGTCCAACAGAGCCTGTCGTTGGTTGTCTGTCAACTGATGGATGCGAGATGCCGTCCCCTCGGGCGCTATACGTCGTATTCATGGGTATATAAACAATTTTTCTGTCTCCTTTTTCTTGCTTCTTCTTTCCCTTTGAACCTTAGAGAATAGACATTCAGATGCTATTTTCCCTGCTGCTTGGGCAATCTGCACAGCCTGTAGGGCCGTGTATATAAGAGGCAGGAAAGATACTGACCCAGAAGCTTTCAGAGGACTAACCTCTGGCACGGTCGCACACCGCGGTAAGAGAGTGTCGGGTTGGTGGAACGGCGCTTCTACCGGCGAGTATACATCGCGGAACATTCGGCGGGCCTCGGTGGACTGGCCATAGAGCAGACGGCACGAGACGAGCACATGCTTGTCTTGCGTTTGTACCGTTTGCATCATCCTTGCCTCACAGCATGTTCCCCTAATACTCTCCATTCAGAAAGTCCACAACAATCGCTTTGGCCACCAAGCCATCCAGCGTCTTCACAAACGCCTGGTGGGCCGGGTCGGTCTTGACATAGTAGTCGCGGTCGGCGACCGAGGCAAACTCCACGACGAAGCCATGGGTGATTCCGTTCTATCTCGTTAGCAGGCTTCGTTCTTTTCTATATTTGGCTCCTTTGCTAATATAAGAAAGTTGATGGGAGACATGGAGACATACTTGCAGGCCTTCGGGGGAGTTATCTTTGCCGCCTTTGATCGACAGCACATATGGAGTCTGCGTCGTGGGGTGGAGACATCCCGTCTTGAGAGACAAAAAGTGCTCACAGGTCTGCAAGTTTGTTAGCGTCAAGCCATTGTCTCCAAAACATATACGAACGTGCACAAGTCCAAGAAAAGGCAGCATCGCGCTGCGTGGACGTTCAAAAGGACCCACCGACTTCACCCTCTCCGGGTCGGCGCCAGCCTCGAACTGGAACAGAACAGTGTGCGTGATACTCATGGCGGCGGCGGCGGTGGCGGCGGCGGCAGATGGTTGAGGGACACGGAAAGGGAGTACCCGGCTGATGAAGACGACAATAACAAGGCAGACGGCAAAGTAAAAGCTTCGGGGATGAGACGTCTTTGTCATCGTGGGGCTCACAGGCGAGCGGGGTGTTGTGGTTTGTACGGAGTAAGTGTGTTCTCGACAAGGCGAATATCTCTATTTCCAGCCAATGAGAGGATTCATGGAGCTGGGGCAGCTGTCGGCCCCAATCTCGCCCAATGGGACACGGTAATTGATGACGACGGAGACTACGGAGTATATCAGATGGAGATAAAACCAATGAGGAAAGACCGCCGTACTCGTCCGCCCCTGTAACTTATAGCGGCTACAGGGACCGATCCGTCAACTGCCGCTTAAGCCAGCTTCCTCAGCGCCACACATTGCATAGAATATTCGATTGGCACACAATTCTATAACATCCCAATATTCCACCCGAGAAGTTTAACTGGAATTTTTTTCTTTAGACGTGCACCTGTGCCGTCCCTGCTCCAGCCTGCTTAGTGAATGTGCTCCCTGTGCCCGCCGTGCCTTTTTCTCGACTATTAGCTTGTATTGTCTGTTTACTGAGTCAGTCGACTGTAAGTTGTATAGATGTACGCCCTGCTTACGGGCCGTTTTATCGCAAGCAGCATTTTGTGTGTACAAGAAAGCCAGAGTGCCCGGGCCCAAAGGCAACCGTCGCGCGTCGTAATCGTGCTTTGTGCTGAAAACTGATCACGGGGAGCACGAGTGAGGCGAGCAATCGCTGATGAGACAGAAAAATGGTCGGAAACGAAGATGAAAACAATCTATGAGAGAACAAGAGAGAGACGGGAAGGAAGGAAGAGAATGAGAAGAATATAGTCCAGCTATAATGCCACGTAGGTTACGAAGCAACGCGGCACCACTGACAGGAAAGGCCGAAAAAAAGGTAAAAGGTAAAAGGTGACAAGGCATGGGAGGAGGGCAGGAAGGATCGAGGATTGAATAAAAGGCATCTGCATGTCAAAGGCGACACACGGCGGGACTTTGGCTGTGTGTGTTGTTCGACGCGAGGAAAGTATACGCGAGAATTGAATTTCTGGGGGATGCAGAGATAAACACATACAAAATCAACAGCAAAAAAAAAGGCGGTACCCTTTGAAGCCCAGCTCGTGAGGGAGGGTCGTAGTTGGATATATTGTTTCCTGCTTGGTGGGCAGGATCTTTCAAAAAAAAAGCACCCCAACACAGGCATAGATTACACGAAAAGGCACACTTGTGATTGGACATGCTTTTGTTTTTGTTTTTCTATCTCTTTTTCTTTTTCTTTCGGTTTCGCGACTATTTTATTAGCTTCGATTTTAGCCCATTTTCTTCTGCAGATGGAGCAGCCTTCTGACGAACCGTGCTCTGTCGTGTCGTGTCGGTGCCTGCCAGATGATATGCTGCCAAGTAAGCTTCTGAATCTCCCATTGTGCCGGTTAAATCCCGCCACACACGTGGATGCTGTCACTTGACAACACATTAGTCCCATTCCCCGCGATAGTTACATCGATAGCGAGGCAGACCATACTCCGTACACATACGCATTACAATTCCTTCATGACATTTGCCGCACGGTTCATCGCGTGAGACGTTTCCCAGCCCTGAGATAAATCGCCTCCACAATCATGCCAGATCTAGCGCCTCATGTTAGGTCCGTCAAATCGACTCCCACGATACCAGTGGCTATGCTCGTCTTGCAGGAAAGGCACCGGCGCCATTTCATGAAGAAAGATGGAGAAGAGACCAAAGTAACGTTTAGCTATTTAGCTAAAGAGATGGGGCAATAGAGCGGAAATGAGCAAGAGAATTGCATTTGCGTGCACTGGAGATAGCTGCCTTTAGGTCGGTCAAATCGACTTTCCTTTCACGATACCAGTGGTGTCTTGTAGGAAAGGCACCGGCGCCATTTCATGAAGCAAGATGGAGAAGAGACCAAAGTAACGTTTAGCTATTTAGCTAAGGAGATGGGGCAATAGAGCGGGAATGAGCAGGAGTTCTCGCATTTGCGTGCACTGGAGATAGCGAAGGAGCAGTCTACATGTTAGCTTCGTTCCTGGTCTGTTCTTCGCGAGAGCTCCTAATCGCAGGACCCACGTCCCCTTTAAAGATCCCTGGCAACAAAGAGCTCTGAATGTTTGGAGCCAAAGATAAGATATTGCGGGGATTGCGCGCAGTCTTTCGAATGTGAGCATGAGCTTCCAAGTTTAAACATCTCCATACTTCAAAACATGCAATCCTAAGCGCTGACTACCGCGTGCTTCGTACGAACTACGTCGTACTGAGTAACACGTTACACTTACGGCAGCCGAAGCTATCAGCTATCCGTATCAGGCAAGATTCACGTAAACCCCTTGTAGGAGACGGATTCGGTAATGAGTCGTAGCATTCCGACACTTCGTACGGGGTGCGGCGACTGGCTATATAATATGCGTCCTGGGCTCTCGTGGTTTTTCGGATCGTGACAGTGAGCTCTACATCGCACATCGAACATCGCACATCGCACATCTCTTCGACTCTCAGTACTTTGCACAAAAAAAAAAGAGTCAATGGCTAGCTTCCTTTCCACGGTGCTGTTTGCAGCCTTGCTGCGTACAACACATGCCGCGGCAGGAGTCCTTTCGCCCACGCCGCCAATGGGGTTCAACGACTGGTCGCAGTACATGGATAAGCTCGATCAACAGCTCTTCATTGACACTGCCCATGCAATGGTCGACAAAGGCTTGCTGCAAGCCGGCTACAACCGCATCAACCTGGACGACGAATGGTCAACAATGGATCGTCTGGCCAATGGCTCCATGATGTGGAATGAAACCAAGTTCCCCGAGGGCCTGCCGTGGTTCACCAGCCAGCTAAAGTCGATGGGGTTTACGCCGGGCATCTACACCGACGCCGGAAATTTATCGTGCGGCGGTTTTCCTGGTGCGCTTAATTACGAGGCGATCGACGCAGAGACGTTTGGCCGCTAGGGATTCGAGTACGTTAAGCTGGATGGCTGCAACGTGCCTGTCTCCACGGAGGCAGAATATCGTGAAATCTACGGCAAATGGCACACGGTCCTCTCCGCCATGGAAAACCCATTGGTGTTTTCCGAATCTGCACCGGCATACTTCGCAGATGAGAGCAACCTGACTGACTGGTATACCGTGATGAGCTGGGTGGCAGAGTACGGTCAGCTCGCGCGGCACTCGCGAGACACATTGCCGTGGGATTCGTACGACTATGATTTCTGGGCCGGTATTAGCGGCTGGGACAGCGTTATGTTCAACTACGCGCGGCAGATTCGCCTCGCTCGGTTCCAGCGGCCTGGCTACTTCAACGACCCCGACTTTCTCAACGTGGACCACTATGACTACACGTTGGACGAGCGACGATCGCATTTCGCCCTATGGGCGTCGTTCTCGGCGCCGTTGATTCTGAGTACCGACGTGATGGCCCTTACCGCCGACGAGGTGGCCTACCTGACGAACCGGGACATTATCGACATCGACCAGGATCCGCTGGTCCAGCAAGCCACGCTCGTTAGCCAGAGCAAGAATTGGGACGTTCTCACCAAGAGCCTCTACAACGGCGACCGTCTTCTCACTGTGCTGAACAAGGGAAACGACACAGACAGCTTGGTCGTTCCCTGGTCGCACATTGGCCTGTCCCATGATGAACTGGCCACTCCGAACATGCTCACTGTCAAGGATCTTTGGACCGGAGATATCACGACAATTGACACACACTCCGACGGCATTCATGCGACGACTGTCCCTCGTCATGGTACAGCTATTTTCCGAATCTCAAACCCTAGCGCCGGAGACGCCGTGCGGGTCATCCCCACGGGCATGATTTTCAACACGTTCTCTCTCACCTGTCTCACGGATTCCAGACACCCGGGTGGCATCGTGGAGTGGACGAACTGCACGGGCTCCGACGAGCAGGTGTGGCGCGTGCGGTCGGATGGTACCGTTAGCAGCCTGAAGAACAAGGACCTGTGTCTGCGTGAGGAATGGGGCACTCTGCGGACTGGCGTTTGCTTTGGGCCAGGCGTTGTTTGGGATTACTTTGTTTCGGGTAACCTTGTCAGTCGGTCGACTGGAAACTGCCTGACGCAACCGGAATCCAAGAACGGCCCGGCTATGGCAGAGCGTTGTGGATTCATGACCAACGAGCAGGTGGTTGCACTTCCTGTTGGCGTTGTCGTTTAAATCACGGGAGCTGTTTTGTAACAGTGACTCTGTATATGCGACTTCAAGTAAGTGAAACTCTGGAAGCTGGAATTATTGGGTGGTAGTATCTGTTGTCCATTGAAACCGAATCTACCTCCCGTTATTGAGGCGTGGTTTCTATGGTGCGAGTACTGTAGGCACACAAGACAGTCCTCATCAGGAGGAACTCCGACGGTACCGTATTTATAGACATATATACTAGCACAAGTAGTAAGAATTATAGAGAGCCATACCTTTTTACAAAGACTTGACAACACTTGCTAGGACTTGTTTACGGCCTCCTCCTCTAACGAGCGCTTCCACACTTTGGGTCCCTCGTTAATAGATAAGGCCGTACTCCGTATGCTTAGAGCTATATACTTATAACCGTGCACGTACTTGATTTACAGGGACTTCAAAGAGGTTTTTCGGCTAGTAACACTACTCACAAAAGCTGAGCTAAATAAAGGCGTTGATTCGCCTCTCGGCGTGTATTAGCACGAAGGCCCGCTGTCCCTCCTTCTCGGCAGGTGCTACTGACGTTCTTTACGCTTTCCTAGCGGGGAGTGTGGGGAAGGCACCAACGGGCTGCCCACCAAACGACGCCCGCGACAAAGACGCATACTCGTATACTCGTACTGTGTATTTTAGTAGGAAAGAGCTTGTGTGGTGCTCTTTTGGTGTCTTTTGGTGTCTTTTGGAGACCCCGCTTCGCGCGCCTGCCTCTTGGGGTCGGTGCTATTCAAGCCGGGAAGGCACATGGTGGACGACGAAGCAGCGCGGTTAAAGGGGAAAGAGCTACTTTTTTGAATAATTCACGGCTCTTTCCTCTTTTTACCAGATGCCCCTGCTTTCCATTTTTTCTCTCTTCAATTCTTGTCCCTCCTTCCTTCTCTTGTACTTGTTCTTTACCTCTCATACCAATAAATAAACGGCCATTTTCAACGACTCCTCATTCACGACGACTTACGGCTATACGATACTCAATCAATAACCGGACCTTCTCTTTCGAAAACACCATCCACTCATAGTCACACCCCTCCGCACACATGTCTATCCCACAGCTGCTCGTCGGCAAGGTTGCCGGCGTCACCGGCGGTCTGACCGGTATTGGTCGGGTGAGTCCAGTCTCTCGTTTTCTCTTGACTATTTACACACCTCTAACACTTCCAGGCCATCGCCCTCGACTACATCCGCCACGGCGCCAAGGTCGGCATCAACCACCTGGGCGGCGCCGGCGACGAGCCCCATCTCACGAGCTTCCTGGAAGAGGCCAAGGCCCTGATCCCGTCGGGCGATGCCGTCGAGAGCCATGTCGTCACGTTCGCCGGCGACATTTCCAAGCCCGAGACCGGCTGCCAGTTTGTCGAGCACATTGTGACGTCGTTTGCCAGGAGCAGCTCCGACGGCAAGGGCCGGCTCGATGTCTTTGTGAGCAATGCCGGCGTGTGCGAGTTTGCCGAGTTTCTGGACCTGTCCCCGCAGCTCTTTGAGCACACGATTGCCACGAACCTGTCGGGCGCCTTTTACGCTGTCCAGGCCGCCGGCCGCCAGATGGCCCACCAGACACCCGCGGGCGGCTCGATTATCGGCATCAGCTCCATCTCCGCGCTGGTCGGCGGTGGCCAACAGACACACTACACGCCCACCAAGGCTGGTGTCAAGAGTCTGATGCAGTCGTGTGCCATTGCCCTGGGCAAGTACGGCATCCGGTGCAACTCGCTGCTGCCGGGAACGATCCGCACACAGCTCAACGATGTCGACCTGGCCGACACGGCGAAGCGCACGTACGTTGAGGGCCGCACGCCGCTGGGCCGGCTGGGCCTGCCCAAGGACATGGCAGGTCCTGCCGTCTTCTTGGCCTGCGAGGAGCTGAGCAGTTTTGTGACGGGAGCCGAGCTGCTCGTTGATGGCGGTCTGTATGTGAATCTGCAGTAAAGATGGGAGGGGGAAAATACGTCAAGATGCTAGATTTGTTAGGATTTTGTATATAGCATTTCATATAATTTCAACAACTATTTAATATGGAACTTGTGGTGAGATGAGGTGAAGATGGTGAGTGCTGAGCAATGAGCTGAGCAATGAGAGCGCTGAGGCCCGTTAATGGCACTAGCGATGCGCTGTAATACGCTGTCATGTGCTGTAGAGTGCTGTAGAGTACTGTAAAGCCTTGAGATCCTGTTCTGTTTGCCCCACAAAACTCTGTGTCTCGCCACGTGACACCCCCACCCTCGCGCATGAGGATGACATCGTACGATTTTGGGACTTCTTTCGCGCTTTCTGCCGAGGGCGGCGGTTTTCGAACCTATGGCGCTTCCGCAAACTTTTTTTCTGCAGCACCCCAATCCCAATTGACAAGACGGAACGAATCTGCGCAGGACGTTGACTGCTACAACATTTCTTACTCCTCACAACTTTCGGAACCACAGTACTCCGTATACGGCAACCACATCCAAACCACACAAAAGTCAAAAACACACAAAATGAATACGGTAAGCAACCTCGAGCTTCGGGAAGGGGAGAAGAGCTCCGATTCTCTCCCCCAAGGCCCTCTATTCACTCATTGGACATTCTGACTAACCGCTTTGTCACAGGCCAAATCGTTTTGGTATGTCCCTCCGTCGCGACGGCACACTGACCCTTGACCCTTGACCCGGCTTCCGGTTTTGATCTCGATCTCGGCCTCCTTTTCTTGCGCTTTACTAACATCCTTTTCCTCCCTCGACAGGTTCGGCTGGGGCTCCCTCTGTGCCGGTACGTCACTCTTCCCCAACTGCTAAACGGCCTCAGCTTTGTCTCGTCCGTCTTCTAACTTGTTATCAGCCGGCGGCGCCGCCTACTACTTTGCCAAGAAGGGCATCAACGCCGACCGCCAGGCCCGTCTCCAGGAACAGCGCCGCAAAAAGTCCGCCATCGAATCGCTCGAGCGCAACGACGCCAACGCCCGCGGCACTACCAGCCAGCTAGCGGCTCGAACAGACGCGGTCGGCTCGCCCAGTCAAGAGTCGTCCAGCAGTGACCCAGCACCGACACGGCACGCCCCCGCCACTGAGACACAGCGCGTGCTGGAGAAGAGCAAATACGAAGCGAGCGTCCCCTTTCAGACTCCAAAGGGCGACCGGTTTTCGTGAACAACACGCACGAGAGAGAGAGATGACGACGTGATGGTGGAGGAGAGGTGACTGACAGAAGAGCTGCTGCTCGTACACGGCATGGAACATGGAACGGCGACAGCGAGACAGCTGCCGACAGCACAGACTGTACGACGTATATACGTATATAGACGGGTAGAAGTGGAGCGGTATACGGCCACAAGACTGGCATATTGGCTTGCAAATAGGTGTTCTGCGATGCAATCTTTCTTGTCCATATTCCGCATTTCTACTCTAGATTGGCAGACCATTGAGGACATCCTCTCTCCTTGTATTATAACATTTTGAATATTAAAAAGTAAGAAGACTCATAAAGTCAGTGACAGAATGACTGGACACTAACACTAAAACAAAGCGCACAACATGATGCACAGCTTCGCAGCCTAAGCTTCATCGTCGTCTCAATGTTCGCAAGGCTGAGGCTCAATTGCTCACTCTGCACTCACAGACAGCACCGTTAGCGCCTTCCGTCCTGGGCAGCTCTTCAGAGCAGCTACGCTAGTCCAAATGTGGCCACGTGATCCACTTTATCCTCGCATCCCCAAACATCCTCCACACGAACTTCAACGTCCCCCTCAATACATACGAACGTACAAAAAACACACAAACAACGAGCCGACCACGCAGTTGCCGACCACGCCGACTCACGAAAAGACGATAATGGCCGTGTCTTCTGTCACACGTTCACCAAAGGACGTGTACATGTAGCCGGCCCTCCGCCTTTGACACGTCAGCATTTCTCGTCGCATCGCATCACGACTTTTTTTGAGAACGCGACCTTACTTTCGCTTTGAGATACTCCCCACCTCCTCCCCCTCCTCCTTCTTCCTGCTTCTTCGCAATGGCTGCTACAGCCGCCCAACTGGCCATCGCCATGGCCTCTCTGACAGCCGTCCTCCTCCGCCCGGACCCTGCGCCCTGCTCCCGCGCCGACATTGACGAGTTTGCTGGTCTGCTGGCCCTTACTGCCGCGCGCTGCTCGCCTGCCAACGTCCAGGTTTGACCTCCTCGGGCCATTTTCTCCTTCCAGAATATGCCCCCTCTCTCTCTTGTCCTGTTCTCTCGAACTCAGCTAAGCCTGGATGTCAACTTTGCTCCCTTTGTTTCTTCCACTTCAGACATGCAAACAATGGATATTGCGCCGTGTTGTGCACTCGCCTGCCCGCACATCCGCCGTCGGTCGCTACCTTGCTGCGCTGGCCAACTCGTTTGAGACGGCAACGACACCTCAAGCGACGAGCAACAAGGATGGTAAACAGACTTCCGCCCGCCGAAAACGTCTGCACCTTCTCTACATTATCAATGATGTCCTATACCACGCCACCTTTCGCGAAAAGAAAGACTGCGAAACCTCAACCTCGAGGCCTCCTTTTGTCGCCAACATTGAGCCCAGCCTTCTCCCTCTTGTCAGCAGCGCCGCGGCCTTTGTCCGCGCCCCCAAGCAGCTCGCAAAGCTTAACGACCTCTTGGACCTGTGGGGGTACCAACACTATGTCGCCGACGAGGTGCTGAAGCAATTGAGGGCCGCTGTCGAAGAGGGGCCACGAAAGGCAGAACAACTACAGAAACAGGCCAAAGAGGGTAAGAAAGATCAAACGGACAAAAATACGTCTACATCAAGCAAAGAGGCACCTTTCCTCTTGCCCGCCCTCCATGGCGACCCATCCGCGCCTTGGTACGACCTGCCTGCCGCGACCTGGCTCGCCGTCCTCGAACCCAACTCCACACGACCCATGAACCCTACTTCCCTCAAGCCGATACAGCTTGCGTCTGGTCCTGCACCGCCTGCTCTAGAAGCCAGTGTGCGTTCTCTGCTGGCCGATGTGAACCGCATGTTTGACGGAGGCGATCCTCCGACCGTCCCTGATATTGACTCGGACATGAACGCACTCGGCGAGCACATCGATATCGACGTACTTACGGGCGACATTATCGGCGGCGACACCTACTACGGCTGGTCCCGTGCCTTCTGCCAGAGCATGAAGGAGCGTTGGAGGCGGTGGAAGCAGGGTGGCCAGCTAGACACCCGTCCAGATAGAGGCCGCGGCAGAGCCAAGTCTCGTCCAATAGACAGCCAATCGCCGTCGCCACCAAGGTCTTCCTCGAAACCCGCCTTCAAGCGGCGCCGTATTTCTGCATCGCCCTCTCCAGACGGCCGTGATCTCAGCCGGCGTGGTAGAGGCTACAGTCGCAGTTCGAGCCGCAGCCGCAGCCACTCCCGAAATAGGCGACGAGAGGATACGAGCCAATCGCGTCTGCACGTGCCTGGCCACCACTACCATGATGGAGAAATGCCCTCCTCCTCCTCGCGGTCGCCACCACGGCACCCACCCCAGGGCAATCGTTACCGCCGTCGGTCGCGCTCCAGATCCGAGAGCGGGTCTAGGAGTAGATCCCGCTCTCGCTCTCGGTCGTGGGCAGAGTCACGCTCCCCAAGAGGGCACAGAGACCGCTACTCCCGGTCACCACACAAGGACAGCTACGAACGCAATGACCAGCCGTTTCCCGCGAGGACTCCGCCGCCACATCTGCAACACAACCTCCCGCCCGTGCCCTACCACCAACAGCAGCAACAACAGCAACAACGGCACCAGCAACACCAGCATGGAGCACCACCGCCTCATGGCTACCCTGCGTTTCCTCCTCCTCCACCTCTTCCTCCAGGTATGGCTGCCGGTTTCCCCTTTGTCCCTCCACCGCCAATGCCGCCCGTTCCTCCACCGGGCTACCAGGGGCTGTGGCCGCCGCCGATTCCGCCGCCACATGCTGCTTGGCCAGGGGCGCCGCCTCATCCACCTCCTCCAGCTGTATCAGAAACATCGGGTGGGGGCTGGCAAGGTGGTTGGGCAGCAAATGTTCCTCTTCCACCGCCGCCTCCACAGCAACAACAGCAGCAGCAGCAGCCACCGCCATATCAGCAAGACCCTGGATATCAAAAGCCACCTTACGATCAACAGAGAGACCAGCAGTACGACCAGAGGGGCAATGGCAGGTCCTGGGATAATCAATCTCAGAGGTGGTGATGTGATTTAAGCGTAATGAGCGCAACTCGTAGTGATAGAATATATCAACAAAAAGTCATTCCTAAATCTTTAAACGTCTTTTGTAGACTTGTTTCCTGGATATTGGTTGTGATTGAAGTCAATGATGACGGAAGTAATGTCTTTCATCATTCACAAGTTTTTAAAAAAGAAAAATTCATTCTAGTCATCTTTTTTTTTTAAAAAAACAAAAAAATTCTGATTCAGATGCAGTTCCCCTTTACATAGGAATATTGAACGAATATCCTCTCACCAGTTCATGCAGTTTACCAGCAAGAATGAAGGCGAATGCAAGCGCAGATGCAATTACTTCTCTATCTTTTTGATATAATAAAACAGTAAAATGAGACAATATAAGCAAGAAAATGGCAAACTGCCCAGCCAGCCTGTAACGCCGTTCTATGTACGCTCTTCCGCCTTTTCACTCTTCATCTTTCGCCTTCTTAAACTCAGTCCATGCCCAGCCAGCCCTCCTCGTCATCGTCGCCGTCGTCAAAGACAACCACCTCGGCACGTGGCTCCTCAATCGCCTTGGTCTTCTCAGCCTTTTGTGTAATGGCAAGTGCCACCGCAGCAGGCTGAGCAGCCGCCAGCTTCTTGGTTGCCTGCCGTGCCTTGGCCTGGTCCAGCAGATAGTCGACGGTGTAGACGTTCTCGTCGGCCAACCGCCGGATCTCGTCCCGCATCCGACCCACGGCACGGGCCACCACGCGCAGCTCAACGTCCAGCTTGCCCCGGTTGGCCGTCAGCCATGCACCGTGGCGGTCCACCAGTGCCTTGATCCACAGCAAGCAGAACTCAATATGCGGCGACTGCTCGGTTTGGGCAGCCACGAAGCGCAGCAAACGGGCCACGTAGACGGTCGGCACACCGGCGACAACGAGCGGAATGTCCTGGTGCGGCACCGCGAGGAAGACGTGCTGGATCAGCACGGCCTCGTTCAGGCGGAACGCCATGACCAGCGCCTTGAGGTAGTCCTGCTCCTCGCGCAGTACCTGGAGTGTCGTTGCGGGCGTAATCTCCATGCTCAGGTCAAAGGGATCAAAGGGCAGCGTGCTGTCGAGCGAGTACACCAGCAGACCCTCGGTCGAGGCGGCACAGAACGCCAGGCCCGTCGGCGAGAAGGCAATGCCCGAGACACGCACCTCGGGCATGCTGCGCCGTGCCGACGGGTCGCCGCCACGCTTGGAACCCGGCAGCGAACGGTCCAGCCGATCCTCACGGTCTGACAGCTCGCCCTGCTCGTCGAGCTCGCCCAAGGGGCCAGCTTCAGTGAGTTTGCCGCTGTTCAAGAACTCCTGGGTGCCAGACAGCGATAGGTTGACACTGACTGTAAACTTCTTGAGCAGCACACCCGTCGTCACCGAATACAGGCAAATGTACTTGCTGCGGCCGGCCGCCAACAGGCAGCTGCCGTCGGTGCTGTAGCGGATGGTGCTGAAGCTCTTGGTGCCGGCCACGTTGGCTGCTGTGCGGCGGTCCGAGATCTTGCGGCCACCGGAGACATCGCGGCGGCCGTCAACGCCAGCAACTTGAGCAGCGTCGGAGATCGACCAGAAGGTCAGTTGGCCGTCAAGGGTTGATAAAGCAAGCTGCTGCGAGTCAGGGCGCACGGCCATGTCGATCACGTCGGCCTGCAGCTGCAGGGGCTCGCTTGTCTGCGTGCGATTGAAGACGGACCAGATACGTGCCGTGCGGTCCCAGCTGCCGCTGACAAGAACGCTGCCGTCGGGGGCAAAAGCCAGGGTCGACACAGGACCCTCGTGGCCCGACAAACGGTCAAGAAGCTGGCCAGTCTGGACAGACCAAATGTGGATATCAAACGAGTCAACGGAACCAGCGGCGACAACTTCGCCACTGGGGTCAACGGCCATGCACGAGAACGACAGACGCGTAGGCGCTGTGAATGTGCGGAAGTTGCGGTACCGGATCAAATCCCAGGCGCGGATGGAGCCGTCAAGACTGGCCGTAAAGAGGACGTTGCCCTTCTTGGCAAACTCGCACGCCGTCACACCGCTCGTGTGCTCCGTGAAAGTCACAACACAGAAGCCAGACTCAATGTCCCACACCTTGATGCGTCCGTCATCGGCTGTCGTGATGATGCGCTGGCCGTCGGGAGCGTAGACGAGCGCGTTCATCGAATCGTGGTGGCCCTGCTGCTTGAGGATGTACGACTCCGACTGCCACTCCCAGACCAGCAGCTGGCCGAGCTTGGATGCGCCAAAGGCCAGCCACTCGCCCGAGGCGTTGATCGTGACGTGGTCAATGTCGCTCTGCGAGATGCTGAGTGTGTGGATCAGGTTGAAGTCGGGCATTTCGTACAAACAGAACACGCCACTTGAAAAGCCGGCCACGAGCAGGTTCGAGGCGGCGTGGTACGAGGCGCACCGCAGGCTCGTGTTGTTCTGGTGGAAGTAGTGGCGCTGGGCAATGCGCCAGCGCATGTCGCTGTCGTCCTCGTCGTCTTCGCTGTCGTCTTCGTCGCTGCTTTCGTCGCCTGGCTGCCTTGGCGGCTTCAGGTACTGCCACTCAAACAGCGCGCCGTCCTTGCTGACCGTGTAGATGGTCTCCTGGTCTCGTGAGAACCACGCACCCACCACAGCCTGCCGGTGGCCCGACAGCACCGTCGGCTGGAACCCTTCCTCGCGCTCCAAATTCCATATCCGCGTCGTCAGGTCCTTGGACGCCGTCAAGAAGAACCGCGAGTCGCCCGACCACTCAATGTGCTGCACCGTGTCAAAGTGGCCAGTATATGTCCGGTACTTGACAAATGGTGCAAAGTCGAGCTCGCCGTCGGCGTTCGTGTCCGGTGTCGAGGGAACGTGCCAGACTTCCGTCTTGCGGCCAAGACCGACGGCGAAGAAGCGGCCCGAGGGCGAGAAGGCAAGAGCCGTGCAGGGCGAGCGGAACGAGAAGTGGTACAGGGCGACACGGCGGGGCAGGTTGGTTAGAATGGCCTGGCCGTCTTCGTCAATCGTCAAGAGGAGGTTGCCGCGGGGGGTGATGCCGAGGCGAGTAATGTTTGTGCGGTGGGCGAACGGGAGGGTGTATGATTTGTTGCTGCAGGAGTTAGCGGAAGTAATCGACTCGGTGCATACACAGTGGGAGACTTACTCGACCAGGTTGAATACCGTCACACGGTTGCCGACAGGCGAGTAGAGGTGGGTGCCATCTGGACTGTAGAGCAAATTGCCCTTGCAGTAGACTGTCCCCAGCAGATTTGAGAACTGCAATGTTAGTTTGGGCAAAGCAAAATCAATTGACCCGACTTTTTGATTGGGCTCACCTTGAACTCCGTCTTCATTTTTGCGTGGTCGTGCGTGCAAATGAGGTTGTTAGCGATCGCAAGAACTGGCAGAAAAAACCGTCTCCAGAATTTGTTATCGCCAAAGCGTATCGCGATGCTTATCGCTTCCTTATCGCCAAAATTACAGCGGGCCCGCAGGATAGATTGTCCGGCGCCGCTGGCTCCTGCCAAAGCGGGGGTCCGCCGTTCAAAGGGGAAGGAAAGACAACTCAAGGAGAAGGAGCTATGGCTTTTTTGGGTACAAGGCATTTGGCGGTGAGCTGTACTTTCACAAATGTACACCCCTATCAGGCTAGCCCCGCACAAGTCCCAGACGCCCGCCGTTAACGTTGGGGCCAGTGCCGAGCGCAAGAAAAAGGGGGGAAGAGGGAAAGAGCGCCAGAGTACGGAGTAGGTAGCCCCTGCCTAACAAGCCTGGCAGCTGCTAAGAACAGCGCAGGACAAGGCCATCACAATAAAAATGGAGGAGGAAGGCACTTGGGTGCTCGTGGTGGAGTGCGCCGGTTGGTCCCCCAAGTGTCCTTTGGGTGCGAAGAGTGGGTGGCCCCTTCCCCCCTGGATTCGGTTGGCCCGTGCACCCGACTGGAAATTTGGACACTTCCCCTGAGGGAAGCAGCGAAGCTTCTCTTGTCTGCTCTTTCCCGCCTTTTCTCCTAATTGTCAGGGGAAAGGAAACAAAAACGACAGAAACACAAACACCCCAAACAAACCCTCATTTGCTCCTTTGCACTCCATATTCTGCCACTCGTCCCTTTTTTGTTTCCTTTTTTATCAAAGCTCACAGCTTACCACGTTTGCATCGACTCGATTTCCTCGACGACTGCGCCCCGAACTTGCAAACCAGCTGCACCTCTGAACCCTCAAACTTCACCCCCCCTTTTTTCGAACCTCGAGAAATCCACACCAAAATCAACCGTCACAATGCCTCCTGTTGCCGCTTCCGCCGAGAGCGCTTCGCCGATTGGCATCGCCAATCTGCCAAACCAGCGGCACAAGATTGTCGCGAAGAGAGGCGCTGCTTTTACGATTATGGTGTGTAGCAATGGCTGTTGCGGTCTTCCCTCGGAGGTGTATGTCGGACGATATCTGGACTTCGAGAATGCTGACCGCCCCTCTTCTTTTCCCCCTCGAATAGGTCGCCGGTGAATCTGGCCTGGGCAAGACCACCTTCATCAACACCCTCTTCTCAACGACTATCAAGAACTATGCCGACCACAAGCGCCGCCACCAGAAGCAGGTCGACAAGACCGTCGAGATCGAGATCACCAAGGCCGAGCTGGAGGAGAAGTTCTTCAAGGGTAGGTCAACATGAAATACGACGACGACATGTCTTGAGATGGCAGGAGAGCTTTAGAGGTGTTTCTTTACTGCATCACTACTTGCACTGCTCACTGTGCTTCGTGTGCGGTGATTGGCATCTCGTTTTGCTTCAGGCCACTTCACCATCCGATATCCGCTCCACTGCCGTCCGATGTTCCTGAAGTATTCCAACGACCACTAACGCTCCCTCTCACAGTCCGTCTGACCGTCATCGACACCCCCGGCTTCGGCGACTACGTCAACAACCGCGACTCGTGGATGCCCATCATCGAGTTCCTCGACGACCAGCATGAGTCGTACATGCTCCAGGAGCAGCAGCCCCGCCGCCAGGACAAGATCGACCTGCGTGTCCATGCCTGCTTGTACTTCATCCGTCCTACCGGCCACACCCTGAAGCCCCTCGACATTGAGGTCATGAAGCGCCTCTGCTCGAGAGTCAACCTGATCCCGGTCATCGCCAAGGCTGATACTCTCAGCCCTGCGGACCTGGCCAAGTTCAAGGCGAAGGTGAGCCAACGCCGTGTGCTTTTATTTATTCAAATTGTCATCCGTTGCTAATTCTTCCAGATCCGGGCCGTCATTGAGGCCCAGAGCATCAAGATCTACCAGCCCCCCGTTGAGGAGGATGACGAGGCTGCTGCGCAGCACGCCCGCAGCCTGATGGTCGCCATGCCCTTCGCCGTCATCGGCTCGGAGAAGGACGTCAAGACCGGCGACGGCCGCATCGTCAAGGGTCGCCAGTACTCTTGGGGTGTTGCCGAAGTCGAGAACGAGGACCACTGCGACTTTAAGAAGCTCCGTTCTATCCTGATCCGCACTCACATGCTGGATCTCATCCACACCACCGAGGAGCTGCACTACGAGGCCTACCGCGCGCAGCAGATGGAGACGCGCAAGTTCGGCGAGGCCCGTCCCCGCAAGCTCGACAACCCCAAGTTCAAGGAGGAGGAGGAGGCGCTGCGCAAGCGCTTCACCGAGCAGGTCAAGATCGAGGAGCAGCGGTTCCGGCAATGGGAGCAGAAGCTTATTGCGGAGCGCGATCGTCTTAACAAGGATCTCGAGCAGACCCACGCCCAGATCAAGCAGCTGGAAGCTGAGCTTGAGTCCATGCAGGGCCCTGCTGTTCGCAGTCACGGCCGCCGTTAGGACTCGCCCCTGACTTCGCGGACTGTCGTCAACTAGATTACCTCCCCAACTCCTAGTTGGCGGCTTGTGTTGCAAGATCTTATTCGCCACGATTAAGAACGAAACGGAACCGGGACGAGACAAGAAGAAAAGGGAACCGAGAGGTGCTTGCCAGTTGTCTTCTTGCCTTTTTCGTCAGCGTCTTATTATGATTTTATTGTTACCTGCCGGCGCATACGAGTCGTCTCCGATGCTCTCCTTTTTTGGTCATTGCTTCTCCCGGGTCGGCAAAACGGAGATTAGAGAAAAAGGGGGTCTCGAAAATCGGAAGAAGAAACATTGGTCTGTTTTCCCCTTTAGTTTACCTTTTCTTTTCTTTCTCTTACCACGGCGGGAAAAAAAGGAAGCGGACGGTATACTACCCCTGAGCTGTTGTATTTTTTTGTTGCTTGTTAATTTTTTTTGTTTTTGTTTTTTACTCCGCCAGAGCTTTTTTACCCCTTTTTATTAACCCTATCCCACTACCTATTTCTTGTTTTTGCTGCTGCTTTGCGAGTCGTTGTCTACTATTATGTTATCCCGTTTTTAGCTTTTTCAGAATTACTCTGCGGTTAGCCATGATGTGATTCGGGCGGTCCTTCTTTGATACCATATTAATGAAATTGGCTGTCCATAAAGAAGCAGTTATTAAGCGATGTGGCTGAAATGATGTTATAAACGTGATAGTGGATTTATCCAAAAAAAAAAGTGAAGGCTGAGAAAGAAGAAGAGTAGGAAAAGAAGATTTAAAGGGCCATGACGTTGTTCAAAACAAAAGCAACTCTTATATGATGGAGTTGACGCTGGCCCATGCCTAGTAAAACGCCGTTTGAGTACCCCGCCAGAACAATGCGTTTGTGAATGCGCGCAAATAATCAGAAGCAATTTCCGATCCAAAAGTAAATAAATGTGTGCCCTCAGACAGCATCCATGCTTGCCCGCATGGTCAGCTGCTCGTTCTTGTTGCCGAGCTTGGAGATCTGTAAGAATGCATCAACGCCGTAACCCTCGAGGCTGTGCAGCTCCAGACTGCCGGCCCAGTACTCTGCATACACGCGGCTCAACGGCAAGCCCATACCCAGCCGCAGATTCGGTGGCCGCTGTGACAGAGACGCCAGCGAGTTGCCATGCGGATGGTCCGAATCGCCCGTCACATTTGGTGGCTTGTCCGGCGGATGTGTCGTGCTTCGGCTCGGATGGTTCTGTGCCTCATGCACACGAAGCTCTTGCAAAGTAGCGCTCATTCTTGGGACCTTTTTGAGGTTCTCCAACAGACGCTGCGAATGCTTTCCCTTGCTAAAGGACCACAGGTACGGCATCATGTCATGAGGCACGCCGCCGCCCTGGTCCGAGACGCGGATAATGACGTGCTGTGCGGCTTCACATAGAGTGATCTCGATGGGTGGCGGCGGCGGTGGAATGCCGACGTAATTTGAGCCGTGGCTCTCATACATCCTTTGATGCCGCTCAACGGTGGCCTGCACGGCATTACGCAGCAGCTCGCCGACAATGTACTCGAGGTGGCTCAGTATATAAGGGAACGTGGTGTCCAGGTGGCCGGTTAGCTGAATGTCGGGCAGCTGCGCTTCCGGGCCATAGGCACTGCGGGCGAGTTCGCAGACGGCCTTGGTGCAGCGGTCAATGACGTCGCGGGCCTGGCACTTGAGGAAAACCTCGCCGATAAACTCGTGGCCCTCGGGCAACGGCGCACCAGGTGAGTACCACGAAGCGTTGAACGTTTCAGTGAGCGCCAGGTGCTGTTCGGCAATGACACGCCGTGAGATGCGTGCCCGCAGGATGGTGTTCATAAACTTGTCGAGGTCCTTGGCAGGCATCAAGTCGCTGCACTCGAGAATGCCCATGGCCAGTTTGGGGATGACGGGCAGGTGCGCCTGCAACGTCTGGCCGATGACGTCGCAGAGCACATCGTTGTCGTCGAGCGTCTTGATCTCCTTGACTTTGCGGAACATGTCAAAGGCGTTGTAGTACAGCTCGTAGACGGCACTGATGTGTGGATTGGAGACCACTGCATATGGCAGCTGCTGAATGTCCCGGATGCGATGTGCAAGGCTGCTTTGTTAGAGAGGTGTTCTGCTCTAAAAAAGATGTTAGGGGAAAAAAAAGGGGGCTTACCGCGTCGGCAGCTCTGTTCGAACATAGTTGGCCGAGCTCATAAGGCGGGCCTCTGTCAGAGAGCGGCCAAAGACCATAAGTTGGCGCAGACTGATAGGGCGAGCTTCTTTTGCAACCCAGCTGTTTAGGTCAGAATATGATGTTGCTGAAGGGCTGTTCTAAGCTGGGCAACTTGACTCACTCGTCTAAAACGGATATCGGCCGCCATCGCGTGCTCTGTGATGGCTGCGTCTGGACCAACGTTGCAGCTGCGATCGTGCGGCGTGTTGTTGTAGATCTTGGTGGTGGCAGACAGCACAACGGCCTGCCCAGCGCACTGGCTCTGTGTGTCGTCGCTCTCATCCGGACGGCCTGGGTGGCCCGGCCGGCCTGGCCAGCCATCCGTGGTGTGGGCAAGGCCATGCAGATCGTGCCATGCGGCGAAAGGCAGAACGTCGAAAAAAAGAACAAAAACGGCGATGCGATATCGGATCAGAGTGGTGGAAAAGCTACTGCTGTAAATGTGCTGCTGTTTTTGTAAGGGTTGAAATAGAGAATATCTGCTGGTCGGTTGTAGGATGTAGAGAACAAGAAAGAAGAGAAGCTCGGTTGTTGTGACAAAGTGCGGAGTTGGTCGTCGAAAAAGGGCCGTAGGTTCACCACATGCAAATGTGAGGCGATGTTAGGACGAAAGCTCCAATTCTTGCTGCAGACAAGGGGGAAGCTGCCCGCATATGACTCTTACTCGTTGAGACTGAGTCGTGCCTTCCGTTTCGCTCCTCTGCTCTTTCTTACACAGACTTTTTTTAGCGCACGTTGCTGCTTGCCCTTTTTGAAAATGAGCGAATCACGACAAGCCATTACAGGCAAGAACACCAAAAATTACCCCACTCTGGCCTGGAACAGCAGAGGCCCGCGCGACAGCTTCCAAAACGCGCTGTGCGGGCAGGATTTGCAGCTAATTAGCTCCATACAGCGGACTCCAGTGCTCCCAATTGTCAACTCCAGCGGACGAGTGCTGCAGCGGACGAGTGCTCCGTACGGAGTACTTCGTAGCAATAAAACCTTAAAGTGACGTCACGTGATATTGGATGCACGTTTTGCGGAGGACCAGATACGAGGACAGAGCCGCCTTCCGTGCCTAGATGAAGCTGGCAACGAGGCTACCAGGCGTTCTCAATATACACAGCTAGTTTAGAACACTTTCATATCGTCTTTTTCTCGACTTATTTATCTCCAAGACGAACACACTTGGAGCACCTGTTGCTGACGGTGGCCGCCTCCAATTTGTCACCTTCTGTGATGCCAACGTCATAGATAATAAGAACTGTAACTGCCAACAACAGTTTCTCAACTAGTTGAACGGACCATCAATTCGATACACTTAAACTTTACGACGATGTTGTGGTTCGTGATGCTCATCAAAATGCTTCAATCTGGAGTTCTCCAGGCCTGTCAATTGTCAATTGTCAATTTTCAGCTGAAAGAAGAAGGAGGCAGACGGGCAATTACGACCATTAAAACGTCATGGCGGGGCTCCATAGCGGGGAGGGCAAGCACGAGCCAGTGGACAGACAAGGCATGGGGAAGGTGCTGTCGGCCTGGCCAGGCTAGAAAGGACCAGGAAGGCTCGATGGGCTCGCTAGGCTTGTCGGTCAGTGGGCACAGAAACCTTGTGACTTCTGTTAGCAGGTACTTACGCTCACATACAACCTTGAATGACGGCCAGGTACCCATCATCCATGTCGCTGCCCGTGACTCGGAACGCCAGGCAAACATGTCGAGGGGCCGGCATGCATGCACAGCCTTTGCCTCGCCCTTCTTCGCCACCCTCTGCTTGTTATGTGCTGCTTCTCGTGCTTGCCTTCTCTTTAGTTGCCTACAGTCTGTCTCGCCTGTTTTTTCTGGCTCCTTGTGCACACAGCTCTTTCCTTTCTGAATTTTCCTTCCTTCCTGAAGTTAAGAAACTCAAACCCAAAAGTGCCAATTCAAAGAGGCAAGAAGCAACGTCACAAGCCTTTTGGTGTCGAACAGCGCAGGCAGGAACGACTACTACTATTAGTAGCACCCAGCAAACAGCCAGCGGCGGTTTTTTTCCCGCCTGCAGCCAGCACCTCGCCCAGCCAAAAAAGCCCACGATCCACGCCTGCCTACCAAATTTTCTCTGCGGGACCCGTTCTGCATCGCTCCTTCCACACCTCTCGCCTCCCTACCCGCGTCCCGGCGACTCGCTCCCTCCGTTGCTTCCTTCCTCAACCTCGCATCTGCTTTGGCTGACCACCAAGGCACAAGAAGACAGCTTTCTGTATTTCTGTCTATTCTTTTCTTCTTCATTTTCATTTTCATTTCTATTTTCATTTTCATTTGTCGTATTCGTTTTCGTATATTCCTTCTCGTCACGCCTTCTCTCTCGGCTTTGCTGCCCCTCCTCAGTTTTCCTCGACCTCCGCCTTCGAACCACGCTTTCGTGGCCTTCTTTCCATCTCAGCCGACAAACCCGCCATTCGCACCTGCCGTCTATCGAACGTACATTGCACCTCCGTCGCTTCCTTCCTCTCCGGTTCGCCAACGCCGGCGCAAGGCTTTCCTTCTCTCCCTCGCCCCATTCACCACCTTCCGTACCTGTCGAATCCAGAGGGGCTTGCCCTTCACACAGCAACGGCCATGGTGAGTGTTGCCCCTTCCTGTTTCTGCCGCGGAACGGCATCGACATCCCACAGCTCCCTCCCTTTCACAAACATTGTCACGGCGATGATCTAGCATGGGCATCCGTCTTTCCCCGCTTCTCGATCGCCTCTCCCCATCGTCACTTTGCTATCCACACTTTACACCCTGCGTTGCGTGAGCTATCGATTGGCTAGTGCTGCGGCTCTCACCTCACATTACGCTGCACGTCAGCTCTTTTGAGCTCGTCGGCAGCTTTCTTGTCAACATTGACTGCACCTTTGTCTACGACGATAAGCTCTACCGCGTCTTCAACTGACTTCCTGGACCATGACACTGATCCTGGGAGCCCGTCCCTTCTGCTCTCCTTCCCCTATGTACCACAATTGCATCGCCACCCGCTCGCACAAGGCACCATCAATTTTCACCTGCTAACCTGTGTTTTCTTTTCTTCTAGGATATCCCACCGGAAGGCTCACCCTACGCCATGGAGACCGACGACGTCAACCTGAACAGTGGCTCCGACCACGAGATGACCACCGGCCCCGCGATGGAGACTCCACCTACCAAGATGGACACAGACTCCGACCAGCCTCTCGCCAACGACTGTACGTCAAACATCCTACCTTGCCACTCTCCAAAACCCGGTCCATATGCCGCAGATAATGCTCAGGGGCATGGGTATAATGCTGGATAGAATACTGACTTGCTGGAATCTAGTCGAGGCTATGAAAGAGCTTGTTCTTGTACCCCTCATCGACGAACCCCCGATTCTCGAGGATGTCGTCGACACGTGGACAGTTAATGACTGGCGGTCACTCAAGAAAAAGGAGCATGGTCCTATCTTCAAGGCCGGCGGATTTCCCTGGTACGTCAACCCGGCCCATCTTGGCTTAACTCGACACTGCAGTCGTTCTGACGTTACGATTGCAACCTGGCGCATGGCCTTGTTAAAATTTTTCTGAAAACTAAAAACTAACCCACTCCTCTCAGGCGCATTTTGCTGTTCCCGCATGGCAATAACGTTGATCACGTCTCTGTTTACCTCGAGCATGGGTTTGAACCGAGCGAGATCCCCGACGACTGGGTCTGCTGTGTCCAGTTCGCGCTGGTCTGCTGGAACGCAAACGACCCAACCATCTACGCTACGCATACGGCACATCACCGCTTCACCAAAGACGAGGGCGACTGGGGTTTCACGCGCTTCGCTGAGATGCGCAAAATGCTCCATAAGTGGGAAGATAAGCAGCGGCCGATGATAGAGAACGATTCCGTCAACATCACTGCCTACGTCCGCATCGTCGAGGATGAAACTGGTGCGTTGTGGCACAATTTTGCCAACTACGACTCCAAAAAGGAAACTGGTTTCGTCGGCCTCAAAAACCAGGGCGCGACATGTTACTTGAACTCGCTATTGCAGTCTCTCTACTTCACCAACGCCTTTCGCAAGGCTATCTACGGTATCCCGACCGAGACCGAAGAGACGTACAACAACAGTGCATACACCCTCCAAAGACTATTCTACCAGCTGCAGACCTCCAAGACAGAAGTCGGCACCAACGAGCTCACAAAATCCTTCGGCTGGGAGTCGAGACACATCTACATGCAGCAGGACGTGCAGGAGCTGTGCCGCAAGCTGATGGAGCGCATGGAAGTCAAGATGAAGGGCACCGCCAACGAGAACTTACTGTCCAAAATCTTTAGTGGCAAGGTCAAGACATACATATCGTGCATCAACGTCGAGTACGAGTCGAGCCGCATCGAGGACTTCTGGGACATCCAGCTCAATGTCACAAACAACAAGGATCTGCAGGCCAGTTTCGAAGACTACATCAGCGTTGAGCGCATGGACGGCGACAACAAATACTTTGCCGGCGACAAATACCAACTCCAGGACGCCAACAAGGGTGTTATTTTCCAGAGCTTCCCCGACGTCCTGCACCTGCAGCTGAAGCGCTTCGTATACGACTACTACAAGGATGCCCCCAGCAAGGTCAATGACCGCCACGAGTTCCCCGAAGTCATCGACCTGGCGCCCTACCTCTCTGAAGACGCCGACAAGTCCGAGTCCTGGACGTACCAGCTGCACGGTGTCCTCGTCCACAGCGGCGATCTCGACGCCGGCCACTACTACGCCTTCCTGAAGCCTAGCAAGGACGGATGGTTCTATCGGTATGACGACGAGAAGGTGACCAAGGCCACCAAGCGCGAAGTGATGGAAGAGAACTACGGCGGCGCCTACCCTCCCCTGCAGAACCCGTACATCCGGCAAGGCACGACTAGGAAGATGCCAATTATGCGCCCCAACAGCGCCTACATGCTCGTGTACATTCGGCAATCCCGCGTGGACAAGATCCTGACACCGGTCGTGGAGGAGGACATCCCCAAGCACATCCAGGCCCGTTTCGAGGACGAAGCTCTGGCGCGCGATGCTAAGCGCAAGGAGCGGGAAGAGCAGCACCTGTACATTGGCATGAAGGTGATTACAAACTACACTTTCCAGCAGCACACCGGCTTCGACTTGACCAACTTTGACGCCCTGCCCGACTCCGACCCATCTGCGCCGCGGATCTACCGCGTATTGCGCAAGGCAACTGTCGAGGAGGCGATCGCCACGATTGCTGAGGACATGTCACAGGACCCGAAGCGTGTGCGTCTCTGGCTCATGGTCAACCGTCAAAACAAGACGATTCGGCCCGACCAGCCGATAAGCGACACGCACCTGACCGTTGAGGAGACCTACACTCGCATCTCGTCGCACAGGGATAACATGCTCCGTGTATGGGCTGAGGTGGCCGAGGATTTTGGGCCCGATGGCGAGGTGATCTGGCCTGTTTACCAGAGCCAACCCAACGGCCAGGTCCTGAAGAACGATCTTATCCTGCTCTTCCTCAAGTACTTTGACGTCGAGCGCCAGGCCATCCACGGCGTCACGCACGTCTACATGAGCAAGGAGAAGAAGGTGGAAGAGCTGTTCCCGGTCATCATGAAGAAGATGGGCTGGGGTGATAAGCTAACCGACGGCGAAAAGCTTGTTCTCTGGGAGGAAATCAAGCCCACTATGATCGAGGCTCTCAAGTCTAAGCAATCTCTGAAAGCCGCTGAACTTCAGGATGGTGACGTGATTTGCTTTCAGAAGCACTCAGAGCGCAAGTCGACGTCGTCTGAGAAGTCGTCGTTCTTGGACCGCATGTCAACCAGCGACAAGGATAAGTCCGAGAAGTCGTCTGACAAGTCTGCGGCCGCGGAGAAGAAGTGGGATCACTTCACCGACGCCAAGTCGTACTACGAATTCCTGCTTCACCAGAGACGCGTCGTCTTCATGCCGCACCCGGCACGCTGCAATGCGGAAGAGTACCCTCAATTCGACATGGTGGTCAGCGTGCGCATCACTTACGACCAGCTCTGCGAGCGCGTCGGCGATCAGCTCGGCGTTGAACCGACACATCTGCGCTTCTACACGGTCAACAATAACGCCTCCGGCAGTCCGCGGACGGTTGTTAAGCGCAGCGTGGCACAGAATCTGGGCACAATTTTGAATCCTCAGGGTTATGCAACACTGGGGACATCGCAGAAGCCGGACGCTCTGTATTTTGAGGTGTTGGAGATGAGCTTGGCCGAGCTGGAGACGAAGAAGGGTATCCGCCTTCTGCTTCTCAGCGACGGTGTTTCAAAGGATGAGTCGTTTGACGTCTTCGTCAGTAAGAACAGCAACACGGAAGACTTGATCCAGGCTCTGGTGCGCAAGGCCAAGATTCCCGACGAAGCCGAGGGCGGACAGATGCGCATCTATGAGACTAGCGGACTTAAGTTCTCACGCGTGCTGTCAAGAGAGTATCCTGTGCTTAGCCTCAACGACTACTCGCAGCTGGTTGCCGAGCGGATTCCGCCAGAGGAGCTGGAGGCTGAGGACCCGCAGCTCATCCAGGTCTTCCACTACCACAACGAGCCCAGCAAAATCCACGGCATTCCCTTCCGGTTCCTGATCAAGGAGGGCGAGCCGTTCAGCGAGACAAAGAAGCGGCTGGAGGTACGGACAGGCTACAAGGGCAAGAGCTTCGAGAAGATCAAGTTTGCGCTCGTACGCCGCATGCCCTACTCCAAGCCGCAGTATCTGAATGATGGTAAGTTGCCGCTCCGTGTCTTACATACAGATGCGTTAACCCTTCTTTATCTTTTCGCCTGCTAACTGTTTAGATGACATTCTTTGGGAATTGGCGACTCAAGAGGACGACTTCCTCGGCCTGGATCATGTGGATAGGACTCGGGCCCTGCGGAACGGCATCGAAGATTTGTTCCTGCACTAGGTGGCTGTCATCTTTTGTATTAAACTAAGGGAAAGGGAAAGAAGATCTGGCAGGAGTGCAGCAGGTGGCAGTGTACGGTATTGGCGGCGTGACGGTGTCCTTGGGATGGCTTGGGGCCGGTCTCTTCTGGGAAGTATAAAACAGGGGCAGGTTGTTTGTTAGAGCATCATACCAGTAACGTTGCTTTTTTGTCTCTTTTTGCTTTTGATTTTGTCATGGAATCTGCATTTCTTCATATTTTTCACTTTTCGTTCTCCTACTTATTTTGTTGGTGCCGCTTTAAAAATCAAATTTAAAATCATGATCAAAATAATCGTTTCCTGTCGACTAGAAGGAGACAAATCTCTCGAGACTGCTCTATTTGGTGTAAGTGGCTGTACTCCGTAGTGTACGATGTACATGAAAGCGGTCAGGAACGGCAGAATGATTGGGTGTGGTAAGAACTTTTTCCTGGGAGGCAAGCGCAAGAAAAGTAGACGGGTGCGCGGGGCGAGTGGGCACTTTTTTGCAGTGGTTGCACTTGCCTCCTCTACTGCACCAGGGCCGATAATAAAATTTACATCGTGCGGAAGTAGGAGGGGGTCCTTCCAAACTGACGACAATTGACAACTGAACGGCAACAACGAACTGCCAAACACACACGGCAGGAACGGCTGAGCGACGTGACCTAAACTCGACATCCGCCACGTACTATCTACTCGGCTTTTCCTTTTGCTTCTCACACAGCCCCCACCACACAACATGAGCTTCCCCGGAAGCGGCGCAGCGGCCGGCGGTCCGCCCGGCATGGACCCCAACGATCCCAACATGAAGCGCATGCAGGCCGTCATGGACTCGTGCTTTGCCAAGACGGCCATGTCTGGTGTTGCTGGTTTTGCTCTTGGTGGTGTTTTTGGCCTGTTCATGGCATCGGTACGTCTTCTCCTCCATTGCGTAGCAGGCAGGCAGGCAGGCAGGCAGGCAGGCAGGCAGGCAGGCATGCAATGCTGCTAGATGGTTGATTCTTCACACGTGCTAACGGCTTATTTCAGATGGCCTACGACACGCCGTACCACACACCTGTTCCGACGACGAGCACACCAGCAGCAAACGCAGCAGCAGCCGGCGGCAAAGCGGCAGCGTCATTAGCGACGACATCCACAACCGGCGCGACGACAGCGGCCACGACGGCAGCAGCAGGAACCGCTGGTAAGACGGCCATTGGCTCGGGCGTCGCAGCACCGACGACAGTCACAACGGCAGCCACCAATGCTGCCACCACCTCTACAGTCGCCTCTACGTCCGCAGCGGCATCCGCTCCCACATCCACATCCACATCTGCCGCCGCCTCCGCCTCCGCAGTACCAAAACCCGCGGCAACATTGGCAACGGCGGCACCAAAGCCGGCTCTTGCCAGTGCCGGCAACAGCGTCGCAGCCGCCGCTGCCTACGTCGAACCCCCCTCGATCCCTCTCCGCCAGCAGCTCGCCACGGGTTTCCGCGACATGGGCACCCGCAGTTACTCGAGCGCCAAGAACTTTGGTACCGTCGGCGCCCTCTTTGCGGGCATTGAGTGCGGCATCGAGGGTCTGCGGGCCAAGAACGACATGGGCAACGGTGTGGCGGCAGGCTGCCTGACGGGCGCGATCCTGGCACGCAATGCCGGCCCGCAGGCGGCGGCGATTGGTTGTGCTGGTTTCGCGGCGTTCTCGGCAGCCATTGATGCCTACCTGCGGATGCCGCCCAGCGATGATTAAATCGCCCAATATAAAATGGTGACGGGTTTAGTCTGTCTTGAATAGGTCTTGATTTTCTAGCTTTTAGACGGCGTTGGTTGCATATATAGACACATGGACGGACACTCTCTTCTCACTTTGGGAACGTAGGCATGCAGAATGAGAAAACAACATATTGTTGGGGAAAGGTATCTCGGGACATTTGGGATCTGGGGACATTTGGGAATACATGTCATCGTCTTTCTATTTATCACGATTGTGCCTGGTATCCACACATAAACTACTCCCTACATTGCCTGTTGTGCTGATAGTCTCATTTTGATTTGCACAAATTCATTCGCATCTATCATTTCTCGTCTTATAATGTTTCATCGGTCACATTGTGCTGCATCAAGATCATCAAAGAGGAGAGATAACAAGAAAAACATGAAGCAAGTTTATTATACGCTCAATTTATACACCAAAATCATTTATAACGCAAAGGGGAAATAAACGTCAAAAGCAAACAAGAAGCATAGTCCCTAGGAACATAACAGAGACTATACTCTATCCTCCTGCTCAACCTCTTACGACTGCTGGTAGATCTTGAATGAGCCAAACTCCCAGTAGGCGTTCACAAAGGCATCCGGGTTGTTGGCCACATAGTCTGTGCAGTTGGTCGGTGAGGTGCCGCCAATGCACGTGTAGTCGCCCACACAGTTCTTGGGGCAGCTGGAGGTCGGGTACTTGGCCTCGCCCAGCGCGCCGCACAAATCAATGTTGGCAATGATGCTGGCGTTGGTGAAATGCGAGCCAATGTCGCACTTGGTGTTGGGGAAATCAGCCAGCGCCGTGCCCCAGGTGCTGGGGTCGGGGTTGCCGGCAGCAATGTCCGAGGGCACCGAGCTCGAAGTGAACTGCCACATGCGGATACCAGCGTCACGCCACTCAACAGCAACAGTTCCGCCGCCGTCCGAGTTGTACGTCGTGCCGTACGTTGAAGAGCTGCCGTCGACACCGCAGCCCGCATTGTCGTTGGTGCCGTTGTAGCAGTCGGCCTGCTCAATGGTGCCAGTCATGAGACGCTTGACGGATTGCATGGTGCAGTCGTCGGTGGTGTGCAGGGTCATCATATTGCCCGTTGTCGCCAGGTTGACCGCCTCCATGATATCGATTTCGCCGTGGGCGGGCCAGATGTCGTTGTTGGGGTCGGTCAGCCACAGAGCAGGCCAGGTGCCGCAGCCGTAGGGCGTGTGCTTGACCTCAAAGATGAAGAGGCCGTTGTTGTACTGGTTCTTGGACTCGAGACGGACCGAGAAGCGGCCGGTCGAGGCATTGGGCGTCGAGTCGGGGCCGACGGACGTGTCGACCTTGACAATCGCCGAGCTGCTCGAGGCAGATGTGAGGTTCTAAACGGTTAGCAGGGCATTCATCTACAATCTTGCCCACGAGGAGGGGCACTCACCAACGACGTTGCTGTCGCTTCTGGGACATAGTGGACGAAGCCCGAGGCCGGGTCGTAGCCTGTAAAGTAGTTGAAGTTGTCAAAGAAGGACTCGCCCGAGTAGGTGTCCTTGAGCGTGTAGCTGAGCTGGCTGTAGTCGGGGTACTTGTTGGCGTTGGCATTGTTGCGCGTAACGACAACAGCGACGACAATCACAACGACAACAACGGCTGTGATGCCCGCAACGACGAGCGCCCGGACTTTCCTGGTCCAGGTCGTGGGTTTCCACCACGGGCCCGTGACGTCTTCGTAGTATCTGCGACCCATGTTGTATGGTGATGTTGTGGGGTGTGGATGTGGGTGACGATGAGGTGAAGTGAAGATAGGGCTGTACAATGTAATACACTGGGAAAAAAGGCGTCGAGAAAGTAGATCGACGAAAAGCGAGCGTTAAAAAGAAAGCGAGTGACGGATGACGTTCAGCGAGTGAATAACGTCAACAAATCCAGACCGTCGACTGCAGCGAAGGATTAGAAGAAGGTGACGAAGACACAAAAAAAAAAGAGATGTTGGAGGAAACAATAAAAAATGCAAAAGTGTAAATGAGCAAAGTGTAAATAAGTGCCGCGTATGCAGCAGTAGTTTTGTAAAAAGGACGCGCAGTCTGGGGACCCGTTTATGATATGCGATGCGCAGCAGGAGAAGAAATGGGTCCTTGACCAAGATACGAAGAAAGGGAGGGTGGCCGTCCAACTCGGAGGAAAGAGCAGGCCACCATCAGCAACGACCGTCAGGCACAGAAGAAAAAGATACAAGTTACAACAGCCATCCCTCCTTTACAAAGATCAACAGGCAAGCGGGCAGACGGGCAGGGGCGAGACAGCACAAGAAAGTCCCATGTGCTCCGCTCTTTCCTTGTGGATGCTACGATATTACTGTTCAACGCCGTTCTATGGTTCAAGCGAGGAAGGCGTGTGGGAGGGAAGGTGTGAACGTGCTTTTCAGTGGAAAAGTCGAGCCAAAAAGATGGGAAACCGGGAGACTGACACTCTGAAAGAAAAACCCTTCCTTCCCGTTTTGGTGAAGACGTCGTACGCAATGGTGTGGGTCCGGAGACGAAAGGAAAGAGAAAAAGAAAAAGAAGAAAAGCAACTCAAAGTATAAAAAAGAACGCCTCTGACTCGAACTCACTGACATATGTCGTATGCTAATCGACAGAAGAAACAGCGCAAAACACATGCGAAAGGGAGCCAAATGTCCAAAAATAGGTCTGCGATAGTGGATTTGTAGGGCGAAAGAAAGAAAGAATAAATTCCCGTAACAAAACAGCAACAGGCAGGGGCGACACACTTTGAATGCGACGTAAGTGTAGGTGACGAAACCCACCCTTCACACCACACGTTTCGACAGAAAAGGGGAAGGCGCGGTCGCTGCTTGGGCCACTCATGGCCACTTTGGGAGGGCAAGCGCCGACTGGTGGACACTGTCAAAACTTTCGGAATGCAGCAAAAAGCTTGGCCTTTCGAACAATGTGCCAGGAACAGGCAGGCACGCAGCATTTTTGCTGTGGATGGAAGTCGCCCCGAGCAATAAGCACCCTTTTTGATGCAGGAGCGACAGAGCATCGCCTGGATCTTGCAAGAAAAATCAAGAAGGAACCTGGTTTTGCGACCGACTGCTCTTTCCTTTGCGGATCGCTCTTGCTGTCTCCAGACAATACCAGCCGGGAGAGTCGGGGTTTGGGGTCTGGACTTGTTGCTAACGACGATCGCACCTACCCTTGTCGAGAATCCAGGAACCGTTTCCCCATTGTTTGAGGCAACAACGAACAAGCATCGATTAAGTGATCATGACAGCCCGGCAATCCTTCCAAAGCTACCTTTTGAAAAAGTTTGAAAAAGCAAATGCTCAAATACTGGGCATCTTCCGGTGTGTGGTAGTATGGCTCATAGACGCTTGGCGGGCCTTATCTGCACCCGCCGAGCTTCCCGTCGCCCTGTACGGAGTATGCCGCAAAGGAAAAGACTGAGGAGAATTCCACATACCCACGATGTCGTAGGTCGCCCGGCCGTTCCTGCCTGGTCAAAGTTTTGCACTTGCCTCACCGTTGCAACGCTATTCGAGCCTTATTCTCTTCTCAAAACCCTTATTTTGGCTCATTCTTTCTACTTTCTTCTTTTTTCTTTCTTCTTCCTCGCTTCTCCTCCTTACCATCGATCGGATCATTGCCTCTTATCGACTCCCACAATGCCTTTTCTGTCACCACCAACACCACCGTCACGCTCGTTATGGTCGGACTAACACGACAAAAAGGTTATTTTCCACGACTCGCAAAGCTTTCCACGAGAATTACTCAGTAAAGATGGGAATACGACGTACGAGAATACGACAGCGCAATCGAAAAGTCGAACGCCGTCCATCTAAAGGATCAATGGCCGGCCCCTCTTGTCAAATAGACGAATGCAACCATGGCTGTGAACCTAAGCCAATGGCACGGTTTGCGCTCCGAGGAGCCGCTTCGGCCTGTTGGGAAGCGAGGGTATCTCGACAGAAAGCTCGCACTGCAGTCCATTCTGGTACAAGGCCAGTCTTGATAAATGTACGACGTAAGGTGCAGATATCAAAAAGTCCGATGTTGCCTGTGCACGATAGCAGGCGACTATCGCTTGCCTTGTCGATTTGAGTTTTCACAACATCCACGATCATCCTCCACACTTTAAATCGTGCATGCTAGAAAACGCCACGATCGAAGCCATTCCCGCGTGGGACGTTTTAGCACCGGCACTGTCATCATGACAGCAACGACTGCGACGTTGGGAAAGGTCGAGTATCCACCGAAGTGCCGCCAGAGGCTTCGGGCACCAGATACCCAAATAGGAGATTTGGTAAGATTTGATTTGGCTTTGGGCCATCGTGGAATTACAGATCGTGGCTGAGCGAGAGCTGCCAACGCTCACGGTGGAAGCTCAGCAAGCACTTTGATTCCTATCAGGGGTTGATGGCGAGTACTGTGTACTTACACGCAGTTATAAATGAGGACAGCAATATCAACACGAGAAAAGACGTATACCATTTTGTCTAGAATGTAAATGCTATCCAGCCAGAAAATCAGGCCCAGTGTGTACAGAGACGAATAAATGAAGAGAGAGAAAAAAAATGAACACGCTGCTGACGATAACCATCCTATCCAATTTGGACCGAACTCAATCATCGTCCTCCACGCGCGCCCGTTTGGACTGCCGCGACGATGAGCCACCATCTGTTTGTAGACCGTAGCCACGCTTGCTACCGCCGGCCGACGCGCCACCCTGCCCCTGCTCGACCTCCGACAGGAACTTGTCCACATTAAAGGGGTCCGCTGCCGCACTGCTGCCGGCAGGGCCACTGCCCGACACGCCAAGCCCTGTTGTCTCCTTTTCAAACTGCACAGGGCCTTCCCGGGCCTCGACTTCGCGAGCACCCTTAAATGTACCGCGACCCAGAGCCTCGCCAAATCGGCTCGTCTTCTGGATCTTGGCCATCTCAGCGTCGCCTGCTGCCGGGTCGTCAAAGTCGTCGTCGCCGCCCGCGCCATTAGGTCCGCCACGCGACCGGTAGATGCTGCTGATGGCATCCTGTGCTGCAAACAGCGGCTTGTCGTACGGGTTGTCCTCGTTGAAGCCACTGTCGAAACCGCTCGTCTGGTTGAAGAGGCGCGAGTCGTACATGCCCTCGGCCGAGGCTGTTGGTTTTGCCAGACCCAGCGCCACCTTTTCGGAGATGTCACGGTTCTGCTCGCGCGCCAGCACCTGCATGCGACGCTCAGCACCCATGCGCGACTGCCGCAGCTTGCGCTCTTCTTCGCGCCGCTTTTCGCGACGGGCCTCTTCACGCGCGCGCACGGCCTTGTCCTCGTCGTCTTCGCTGCCGCTACGGCTACCACTCCGGCTGCGGCTGTCGTAGGAGCGAGACCGCGACCGGGATCGCGAGTCGCTGTAACTGCCACTGCGGCTGCGGCGGCTGCCCGACGAGGACCGTGACCGTGACCGTGACCGTGAGCGGCCACGACCTGCCCGCCGTGACGACGAAGAAGGTCCTGCGGCAGCGGCTGCACGCTCGGCACGGGCCTGCTGTGCCAGTTCGCGCAGGTGCTCCTCCTTTTGTAGCTTCTCCTTCTCGGCCAGGCGCTGCTGCATCTGTGCGCGCTGCCGGACCTCTTCGCGGGCGTGCCGGTCAGCCATGAACAGTGCCTCGGAGAACTGTGCAAACTTGTCGTTGATCGTAACGTCCTCGAGGCCCTTGCCAGCCGCAGCCAGACGCTTGTCGAGTGGGACGGTGTAACCCTTGGGATTCTTCCAGTTGGAAATCGGGGGTGGGATCTTCCACGCTTCCTGGTCCGCCGCAGTCAGCTTGCGCGGAGGACTGTGCATGACAGGCGGTGGAGGACTGGGGGCTGTAGAGAGTCAGTTAGCAGTTGTAAGATACACAATAAGATACACAGAGAAAAAAAACAATTTGTAGATGGGTGACTTACGTCCGCGGGGAATCTTCTTGTGCTTGAACTTGGGCGGTTCCAGAGGATCTCTCTGCCGCTCGACAATCTTCATGACGCGGTCTTGCTTCTTGCCGCTGCTGCCAAACTGCGATGCCGGCGTGTACCGCACATACGTCGCCTCCTTCCGCTGTCCGCCCAGGTGTGCCAGCGTCTTGGGTTTTTGGGCCGCCACGGCGCCGCTCACCAGCAGTGCCAGTGCATTCTTTGTGCGCTCCGTCGTCTCGGCCACGGACTCCTGGTCAGGGCGGTCCAGGTTGAGGTCGCCCGCTTCGGCTCTTTGCCGCAGGGGGATCAGGTCCTTGAATGACGTGTGGATCACCCGGCCCTCTGTGTGGCCCAGCCGTGCAATCGCGTCGTACTTGACTTTCCCCTCGCCGTCAACCTGCACGGCCAGCGCGTTGCTCTTTGTTTTTGATCCCGAAGATCCACCGGGCCGGCCCATGTCCAGCGGGTACTGCGCAAAAGGGATTTCGGGGAACGCGCCGCCGTCGCCAAAGTCTTCCGCCGTCCGTGGCCGCCAGCCCTGTCGCTTGCCGTATGGTGGGGCGGTCGTTCTCTGCCCGAGTGTTAGTTCAGCTCTCCGTCTGCCTAGTATGGTTTGCTCATAGCGACTCACCTTCAGCACAACCTGTGTCTCGTCAATCTCGGCAGCGCTGACGATGCGTGGCCCCCGCTGCGCGCGCACTGGCGCCTCTTCATCCTCGCCCGTGTACTTGGGCTTCGGCAGCGACCGCGCCAGTGACGACGCAATCGAAGCCATCGTCTGTTGTGTGGTGCTGTGTAAGGAGAGAGGAGAGAAGAGAGAGTTGTCGAGATGTCGTCAGTTTTCGGTCAACGCGTATCCCTTCGCAGTGAATATCGCGAGGTTGGTCGGGTTTGCAGGATATTTGGTCGCGTTTGTATATTATTAGAAACTAGTTGTGTCGTAGATCGTGTCGGGGTTGATTTGATGGCGGACATTCGGCGACAAGGACGTGTAGCCGTAGGTGATGTTGAAGATGCTCAATGTTTGCTTGCAAGGCAAATGTTCACGCGGTTGCAAGCAAGATTGGTTCGAGATTGGTATTTTTTTGTGGGACCCAACAGCCTTTCGCACTGTATTAGGAGCCTTTTAGCACTGTGTCTAACACTGTGTTTCTGGGTCATCAACAACTGCAGCTCAACACCACGTAAAATTGACGATAGAACGTGATTATTAGTCGATGCTGTTTGTCTTCTATTACTTGAGTCTGAAAGTAAAAAGGAAAGCTCATTGCGTTGTACAAAGGTTGTGTCTTCGTCAAAGGTTGGAAACAAGTGAAGCTGTCTCAAGATTATCACGTGACGTTAATCTACGTGTTGATATTGCTCAGGTCAAGTCTCGACAGGACCAAGCAAACGCTGAAATATATGGCTGCATTAAATATACGGATACTCTCCGCCTCGTCGCTTTCTAGTTTTGTTTGTTTCCAACATAGCTCTGGTGCCATGTCTCGCGGTATTTGTACACAATGGAACCCAGCAATTGCTTTCCGTGCTATTCTCTCTCCCATCAAAATGTTCTGTCTCTTTTCGTCTTTCGTTTTTCGTTTATATGCCGTACGCCAGTAGTTTCGCATCCCGCCCATCGAGACAATAGGAAAACAATATAACACAATGAAGAAGGAGAAAATGGAGAAAATGGAGAAAGGGGGTGGTCGTGTTGTCCACTCCAAGTGCACACGTGCTTCGTTCGGTTTGGCGAGTCGTTTAGACGTAGCCCTTGCGCGCGCCCTGGAAGAAGAAGCGCACGACAAAGACCTGCAGGGCGCCCATGCAGACAATCAGGCCGGACTGGATGAAGCTGAAGTTGATGATTCGCTTCTCGGTGCTGCGGACGGTACTGAAGTTGCGGTTCTCGCGGGTGCGAAAGTACTTTTGGTTGCGGGTAATCGTGGAGAGCTGGCCGGAGATCTTGAAGGCGGACTCGGACAGAGCGCTGGTCTGCTCGTTGGAGCTGCCCTGTTTGGACGGAAGGGCGACGCGGGCCTCGTTCTCGACCTGGAGGAGGAGCGTTAGCGACGACTCACGTAGGTGAAGCCGGGTATTCATGCAGAGCAGCAGAGCAGGGGGGCAGGTGTCTGTCTTACCGAAATCTCAAAGTCGACGTACTTGTCGGTGTACGTGCTCATCTCATTGTTGAAGCAGAACTTGTGCTCGCCGAGCTCGTTGGCCGTGAAGACAAAGTCGCCCTGGCGCTCGTTGAGGCCCTCGAGAAGGATCTTGCCGTTGGGGTCAGTGACCTCGTAGTTGACGTCGAAAGAGCCACCAGATTGGACCTGTCTTGTCAGCGAGCATTCTAATTGAGCATTGATACCCTCCATCATCTCAACCTACCGCAAAGTAGAATGCAATCTTCTCGCCCTTGGTCGGGGCCTGCGCATAGAAGCAGGCCTTCTCGCCGGCTGCCAGCTTGTAGGTCAGGGCCGTCGCTGTCACGTCCGTCGCAAACCAGGCCGCGAGGCCGGTCAGCATTGTTGAAAACCGCATTTTCTATTGTGTGTGTGTGTGATGTCGTCGGGGTGGAAGACGAGAGACGATGGTCGAGATGATGTGTCGAGGTTGACAATGTCAAAGTCGAAAAGGGGATTTTGCTACGGAGTACGGAGTATTTTGCTGGTGATAGCCCACACGCGGCGCGGGTACGAGAAAAGGGATTGCTTCTGGACACGCTGGACACGCTGGACACGCCTAGCGCCCCCTGGCTCCAATAGCTCTTTCTTTAATGGGAGCAATGGAGAAAAGGGACCTGGCCAGTAGCATCGCGGCAGGAGCTCTCTTAGCGGATTATTCAATTTCCCAGCGCCGAGCAAAAGTCGTTCAGGGGCTCTGGGTGGGAAGGGGCGACGGTTTCCAGGCGTTGAAGGAAAGTGGGTCTCGTGTTTTGGCGCTACAGCACACCCAAGGGGGAAACAGCGACCAGGCCAGACTGAAGAAGAGGGACTGAAGAAGCTCCAGCCAATGGGCTAACAGGGGAAGGCGCGACACAACAATGCCGCCAAAAGCTTGACGACATTGGTCCACTGGCCGCTGCCGTGTGTCAGCTACAGGCGGTCGATGGCCCGATTGCACCCCAATGGCAATGATATCATTGACAATTTACGAGTGTGTTTTCCTCCGTACAGCTATCTCCGTAAGCTTTGTCTCCTTCCTTGTCTCAGCGCCTTGCTCCTGCCCTCCCTCGCCCGTGTCAAAGAAACCTACCGTCTGACCTTCCGTATTCGTCTGTCGACGTAATCTCGCATCTCCACTGCTTCGCATTCACTTTTGAACTTGGACTTTTACAATTCACTTTGTTATTCTTTGCTAGCATCACCAGCTCGCAGCACCCATATAAACTGCACATGTTTACAGTATTCTAGCTGTGTGCACACCCAACCACTACCGGGCGCCCTACTCAACCGTATTATCCGGACTGGTTTTTATTGCCTGGCAACGTCAACGGCAGAAAGAAACAGAAAACAAAGACTGGAAGCAAAAAGCAAAGATTGGAAACAGAGCATCAACAAACAACGGTCACCAACTAGCAATCGACCATCTACCTGAGCCGAGCAAGGCCCTTCTGCTCGCTTCCTCTGTCCGCACCCGGGCCGCCACAGATTAACGACGGGCGTGACACCTAAGCTGACACAAGATGGCCGCCGTCCAAACCAAGATCGCGTCGGCGACGTCGATTCTGATCCGCCTTGGGTCTTACCTTTTCTTACGATGGGCTCTCTTCCCGGTATGTTGGCGCTGCACGGCGTCCATGTCCTTTCCCAGTCGCCGACAGTCGTCACTAACACCATTTTAGCCCGTTCCTCCTTTGGTCTTTGCCCTCATTGCAATCAACATCCCCGCGATGATTTACAGCTACATTGTCGAGCCGCAGTTTGATATTGTCAAGGAAATTGACGTCGTGGTGACCGACACAGCCGTTGTGGACGAAGACGGCGACGGTGTCGAGGAGGAAGATGTCGACATAACGAGCTCCGTCTCTGTCCAGCCGAGGCCGCTCAATGGCCTCCGCACGCTGCTTCTGGGTATCCCGAGCCCGAGCAAGTTCTTGTCGTTCTTGGCTGTCCTCACCAACCTTTTGATCGTGGCCCTCGTGGCCGATCGCCTGTACTCGGAACACGCCATCACGGCCGAAGACCTCTCGTTTGTGCGCCTCGGCTATGTTTCCAACAGCGAGGCCAAGTTTCTGATCCGCGAGCCCGACCAGTCCAAGATGCCCGTCTCGATTGACATCCGCCTGCGTGACGCTGAGCCTCCGTTTGAAAACCCCCTGTGGCAATCGGCCGGCGGCACGCGGTGGACCGACAACAGCACAGACTACACGGTTGCCCTCACTGTGAAGCTCCCGCACCAAGCACAGCGTGTGTACGAGTGGCGGACGTCCAACAACCACTCGGGCGAATTCATGGCTGGCCCCAAGCCGGGCCACACCCCGGACCTGAACAACGGCAGCTTCACCTTTGTGGCAACATCATGCATGGTCTCGCGCGTGCCGTACAACCCGATGGACCACCCTCTGGCCATCCCCGGTGCTCGGTATCTGGCCAAGGTGCTGCCGTCGCTGGGCGCGCAGTTCATGCTGTTCCTGGGCGACTTTGTCTACGTTGATGTCCCGCGCTGGTGGGGCAAGTCGGTCAGCGATTACCGCCAAAAATACCGCCAGGTGTACGCGTCGCCGGACTGGAACCCAATTGCGCAGAACCTGAGCTGGATCCATGTGCTCGATGACCACGAGATTGCCAATGACTGGGACAAGCGGAAGACGGGTATCTACGAGTCCGCCGTGGACCCTTACCACCACTACCACACCGCAGTGAACCCGCCGCTGGCTCGCCAGGCCGGTGCTGGTGGTCTGATTCGCGGCACGCGCGCTGGTGCCACGTACTTTGAGTTCTCGCAAGGTCCCGCAAGCTTCTTCATGCTGGACACGCGCACGTACCGGTCGAGCAACTCGCTGCCCTTTGACAGCGCCAACAAGACGATGCTGGGCGCGGACCAACTGGCGGACTTCCTGGCGTTCTTGCGCCGGCCCGAGCCGCGCGGCATCAAGTGGAAGATTGTGGCGTCGTCGGTGCCTTTTACCAAGAACTGGCGCATTAACACGCGCGACACATGGGGCGGTTTCTTGGCCGAGCGCCAGATTATTCTGGAGGCCATGTGGGATGCGGGTCTGCAGGGCGTGGGTGTCGTCATTCTGTCGGGTGACCGCCACGAGTTTGCCGCCACGCAGTTCCCGCCGCCCGCCACCAACGCTTCGGACCCGTCGGCAGCACCCGCTCGCTGGCCCGCCAGTGTGGCCGTCCACGAGTTCTCGGCCAGCCCGCTAAGCCAGTTCTACTCGCCCGTGCCCAGCTACTTCCAGTGGGGCAGCGAAGACGTCAAGATTGCCTACATCTACCGGGGCAACTCCAAGTTTGGCGTCGTCTCCATCTTGCCGCCGGCAGCCAACGAGGCTGGCGAGACCAGCCCGAGCCAGCTGCAGTACCGCCTGTTCATCAACGGCGACGAGGCCTGGAACACGACAATTGAGACTCCCGAGGCGCTCGAGGGACCCAAGTCGTCGGCCAAGTCGTTCTGGGGCAAGCTGCTGGGGCGGTAAGGACTAAAGTGTGATCAGGGGTGTTGTTTGATTTTGTTTTGTTTGTTTTGTTTTGGTTGGGTTTCTTTATTTGGATATCTCGGCAGTTTTCCGCTAGCGTTTTCTGGGCATTGGCCATTGCCCTGTACCTTTTGTTGTTGGCGTTGGCAGCATGCTCACTGTCTGTCGACAACCGTCTTTGCTATTATTCTAGTTTTTTTAATAAATCACAAGTTGCATTAAAAATATACTTTGCCTTGCTGTGCCATGTGAGAACTCATGTGAAATGCCACCGTAGAAGCATCACAGCGAATCGGATTACACGATTTCGTCCAAGCGCCAACGATCACAACGGTATCTCCCCTAAGTTGTAGGCTTGGATATGTAATCAAGCACTCACTCAAGCTCTTTTTATTGTCTGCTTTTGATTATTTCTGTTGTTCGAAATGTTTTCAAAACTCTTGTGTACGTTTTACCAATATCATGGCATGATCTAAAGCTCTTTTATTGTGTAACCCCACATGAAATCATCCTCTCCCGTGCTTGTGTCCCCGCTACAAAGGAAGGCGCCCCGCGCCAGCGAAGTCTTGGCCTTTAAAGAGAGATACGAACGTAAGAGTCACACGTGAGACTGCCTAGGCTTTAGGGACTTTCGCCGCCAATTGCCGAGGGGCCGCCAGCTCTTGCTTGTAAAGGAAGGCGCGTATGGGGGCTCCGAAGTAGGAAGGTCTTAGCGGGCAGGCGCATTCCAGCTGTCTTCTTTCCTTCTTCAGCGTGAACCAAGCTCCGAGTTCGAAGCTCCAACAACTTCATCTCGTACGACTCGGCCCAAGACGCGAGCCCAACTCACAAGTCGCAAAACGCAAAGCACAAAACGCTCACTTTCGCTTGCCCGAATTTGTTTCGATTTTGCTAGCACACCCACCATGCCTCTCCGTTTCCGTCTTCCGGCGTCCCTGCCGGCGTCCGGACGCCGAGTTTCTTCCGCGATTTCGGCGCCAACATCTTCCGTTTCAGCTTCTGCTTCTGCTTCAGTCAAGGCAGCGCGGCTTTCTGCTCGAGCCTTCTCGTCTCGCCCACTCTCCCCTATCTCACAATGCAGGGCGTCTGCTCAACGGCAGTCCATTCGGTCCTTTGCGAGTGCTGCCAGCACGACGGTGACGGCAACTGACAGCTCGGTCAAGATTTCTTCGTCCGGGGCCACAAAGAGAACAGAACTGTGAGTACCGAATGAGCTGTTGAAATGTATTCGAATTAATAAACTATTTGCTAACATTTGCTAACAATACAGACCAAACTTCTGGCTACGGTATGTCCTCAGGAAGTAGGAAGCTGGGCTACCAATTGGCATCACTAACCAAAACAGAGACAACTGCCGCTGCTCAAGCTGTGTCAACCAGGACACGTCACAGCGAAACTTTGACACTTTCGAGGCAAGCCTGCGCATCCTTACACTTCTATGATAAATACTCGATCTAACATGTTTAGATCCCCGCCGACATTCGTGCTCAAGAGGTCAGGACCGACGACAAGGGCCTCAATGTCGTTTGTACGTCAATGCATAATACATAATCTCACACCCACATACTTGTCTCATAATATTCACCATACTTACAAAACAGGGTCCGACAACCACAAGAGCCAGTACCCATGGGACTTTATCAACTTCTACCAGAACAACGACCACCGCTCGCTCGAGAATACGGACTTCCACTACTGGGGCAGCAACATCGCCGACAGTCCGCCGACGGTCAGCTTTGACGCCGTCATGGACACCTCTTCAGAAAAGGGCATTGCTCAGCTGACGGACTATGTGCGCCGCTACGGTTTTGCTTTTGTTGAGGGTACGCCTTACGAGGACCCGGCCGACACGCAGCGCCTGCTCGAGCGCATCGCTTTTATTCGGGTTACCCACTACGGCGGCTTTTACGACTTCGTGCCCGACCTCGCCATGGCCGATACTGCCTACACCAACCTGCCGCTACCAGCCCACACAGACACGACCTACTTTACCGACCCGGCCGGTCTTCAGGCATTCCACCTGCTGTCCCACCATGGACCGGAAACGACAGACGGCAGTGCACCCCTCGGCGGCGCTTCGCTGCTGGTCGACGGCTTCCACGCTGCTCGTCTCCTGCGCGAAGAGCACCCCGAAGACTTTGACATCCTGACCCGTGTGCGTCTGCCATGGCACGCCAGCGGCAATGAGGGCATCACTCTGTCGCCCGACCGGCGGTACCCCGTCATTGAGGTCGTGGACGAGCAAGACCGCGAGACGACGGGTGTCAATGGCCGCATCCACCGTGTCCGCTGGAACAACGACGACCGCGGAGTTGTGCCCTTTGGCGGTCCCGACGCCGATGGTGTCGACCCGGTCCGGTGGTACGATGCTGCCCGCAAGTGGCAGTCCATCCTGAAGAGAGCCGACGTCGAGTACTGGAACCAGCTGAAGCCTGGCCGGCCCCTCATCTTTGACAACTGGCGCGTTATGCACGGCCGCAGCTCCTTTGTCGGTGTACGCCGCATGTGCGGTGGCTATAGTGAGTGCACATCTCTTCTTCTTCTTTTTTTTTTCTTTTCTTTCTTTATTGTTTTGGGTTCTTCGCATACTAACTTGACAGCCGCTCGTGATGACTTCATCTCCCGCTGGCGCAACACAAACTACCCTCGCGACCAGGTGTTGAAGCAGGTTGTTGGTTGAGATACAGACCGCGAACTGGAGATTGGAAAAGCACGAAAATGTAAATATAAAAGCGGCTCGGTATACATATCAAAAAGCTGGATATATCAAAGACTTGATATCCAAAGGCGTCATTGAAAAGAGTGATATCGAAACAATGCGTACGGCTCAAATTCGTCATCGACACGGTCAACCAGGAGAGTCGTTGCAACCAACAAACGTACCTGGTTTGATTGTTTATCCAACAGAAACAAGAGTACGTTCGTACTTACCGAGTTACCAAACACCCAGACGTCTTTCCTACTCTCCCGGTTTTGTCTCGGCCAATGTCTCGGCTGCTTCTCGATTTCTTGACGTTCTCAATGTCCTCGAAGTCGCTCGATATCTTCAATGGTCAAGACTCTGTGATGTCGTGTGCCGAACCCAATGACAGAAGTGCAATGCCCTTGCGGCCTAAGCAGATAGTCAGCGGTGACATACAAACTAAATAGTAATTAGCTCTCAGCGCCGCAAAGTCTCTTTTGACATCGGCCGAATCAACGACACGCGAAAAGAGCATCATCGAACAGCCCCACTTTCTTCCCACTTTCAGGCTGCCCGCCCCAACGTTCGCCGGTCGCTACTTCCCCTTTCTCGGGGCCTTTATTACACAAACAAGAGGGACGAGACGCTCGACAAGACAGGCACCATAGGTGCCGCGCCTGCTAAAAAGATAAAAATACATGCGGCATGCTCTCAAGTAAAGGCAGGTGCGAAGAGGTCAGCTTCTCAACCTTGCCCCTCCTTTTCCCGCTGCCACCAACCACACTTTGCCAGTGAGCGTCTGGAAGCCCTACCAAAACATTTCCCTCGTTCCTTCCTCGTGCATGCCTCCCCCCTCCTCTCATGTTCCAGGTGCGTCTGCTCCTTCCCCTGGAACTCAAGTTAGAAATCTCCATAAAAAAGGCGCTGTCCAAACGCTGTCAAGGACCCGTTGTCGTCCTCTCTGACGCCCCTGATTTGGCCGCCCGCCCTCCCTCCTGCCCGTACTTGTGTATCTTGCGTGTGTATTTATTTTCGCCTGCCAAAACAACCCTTGCAACCAAGTAAGTCCCCTAGTTTACTTGTGCAACGGTCGGACCTGCCTTCTTGCCCATCCCCATATTATTCCGGTAGTCTTACCTTCCTTCAGACTTTCTCTGCCTTCCTTCCCGTTTTCTCAGTCTCTACCTCCGTACTCTGCACTTCTTCACACCATCGACAACCGTTGGCGACATCCCACCATTTCCTCTCTTCTCCCCTTTTCCCCATTTCCCCTCGCCGCCACTCGACCCTGGATTCTCGCCCACAGCGCCCCGCTCTTGTCGCTACCAGCCCTGAACCAGCCCAGCCCAGCTAGTTCTTCACCGACAGACAAACCAAACTCCAGCCGCAGACGCAAAAGCAATTTCCCGCCGAGCCTCGCCAACAAAACCGAGACATCATAGATCATAGACTTGGAATCTAGACTCGACTCGACGTTGACGCTCGAACCCGACGACTGCTTCGACGACCTTAACGACCGACTCAGGACGTATACCGTTCAGTATTGTTACAGTCTTCGCATCCTCACATTGCCGCCCCGACCATTTCAGCTAAAGATTGACTGATCGGCTGTCGATTCGACTCTCCTCTCTCTTTCTCCTCCTCCCCTCCTCACCAACGCCGCCCCCCCCCCCCCCATCTCACATCATGGAACCCGACAGATCGAGCCACGAGGCCCCCGCGGCACCGGCGCCGACCACCTACAACATCCAGGTCGACAATGCCATCCGCGCCATCACCGAGAAGAAGCCCGTTCCGGAGATTGACTTTTCCATCCACACCATGGAGGACGGCACCAGCGTCAACACCGCCGAGCGCGTGTGCAAGGGTACGTAGATGCGCAGCACATCTCTGTTTCTCTGTCTCTCTGCTTCTCTGTCCGTCTTCAAAATCTTACTAACAGCTGCAGACGTCCAAGCACCCGCCACATACAAGCCCACCGACGAGCAGTTCTTCCACGACGAGACGCACACGAAGCCCAACATCAACTTCCTCAAGCAGCACTTTTACCGCGAGGGCCGCCTCACTGAGGAGCAGGCTCTCTGGATTCTGCGCAAGGGCACCGAGCTCCTGCGCGCCGAGCCCAACCTGCTCGAGATGGACGCTCCCATCACCGTCTGTGGCGATGTCCACGGCCAATACTACGATCTCATGAAGCTCTTTGAGGTCGGCGGCGACCCGGCCGAGACCAGATACCTGTTCCTGGGCGACTACGTCGATCGCGGCTACTTTAGTATCGAGTGTGTGCTCTACCTGTGGTGTCTCAAGATCCACTACCCCAAGACCCTGTGGCTGCTGCGCGGTAACCACGAGTGCCGTCATTTGACCGACTACTTCACCTTCAAGCTCGAGTGCCGCCACAAGTACTCGGAGACTGTCTACGACGCCTGCATGGAGTCCTTCTGCTCTCTGCCCCTGGCCGCCGTCATGAACAAGCAGTTCCTCTGCATCCACGGCGGTCTCAGCCCCGAGCTGCACACCCTCGACGACCTTAAGAAGATTGACCGCTTCCGCGAGCCCCCGACCCAGGGTCTCATGTGCGACATCCTCTGGGCTGACCCGCTCGAGGACTTTGGCCAGGAGAAGACGAGCGATTACTTTCTGCACAACCATGTTCGTGGCTGCTCCTACTTCTTCTCTTACCAGGCTGCCTGCGCGTTCTTGGAGAAGAACAACCTGCTCTCCATCATCCGCGCCCACGAGGCCCAGGACGCCGGCTACCGCATGTACCGTAAGACCCGCACTACTGGTTTCCCGAGTGTTATGACCATCTTCTCGGCTCCCAACTACCTGGATGTCTACAACAACAAGGCCGCCGTCCTCAAGTACGAGAACAACGTCATGAACATTCGGCAATTCAACTGCACGCCCCACCCCTACTGGCTGCCCAACTTTATGGATGTCTTCACCTGGTCGCTGCCCTTTGTCGGTGAGAAGATCACCGACATGCTCATTGCCATTCTCAGTACCTGCTCCGAGGAAGAGCTCAAGGAGGAGGCCGCTGCCGCTGCTCTGCCCTCGCCCTCGTCGGGTGCCATCACCTCGCCCTCGTCCGTCAGCGGCGATCTCACGTCGCCCACGTCGCCTGGCTTCGGCAGCACCGCGGGTATGGACCCGGACTCGATCGAGTTCAAGCGCCGTGCCATCAAGAACAAGATTTTGGCCATCGGTCGTCTGTCGCGCGTCTTCCAGGTCTTGCGTGAAGAGTCGGAGCGCGTCACCGAGCTCAAGACGGTTTCTGGCGGCCGTCTGCCCGCCGGCACGCTCATGCTGGGCGCCGAGGGTATCAAGAACGCTATCAGCAGTTTCGAGGACGCCCGCAAGGTCGATTTGCAGAACGAGCGTCTGCCGCCCAGCCACGACGAGGTCGTCCGCCAAAACGAAGAGGACCTGGCCCAAGCTCTCGACCGTGCCACCAAGGAGGCCGACAACGACAAGAAGCTGCACACCCTGTCAAGACGACTCAGCACGTGAGTACCCCCTTGTCACCTTTTTTTTTATCAACATCATTCTCTTACTAACCCTCCGCAGTGACCGCAAGTAATGACCCAACGGCTGCATGGTTTCACGCTTCACACCTTCTTTTTTTTGGTCCTTTGTCTTTTTGTCATGTCCGTCATGTTTTAGGACAACACATCCACTTTTTTGTTATCCAATTTTTGTTATCCATTTCATTCTTGGAACGATTTCTCGATGCCCACTATGAATCATGCTTTTTTTAGTTTGTTTTGAATTTCTTGTTTCATTTTGTCTTGTTTATTGTTCTTCCTTCATCCACGGGCTCTCGGGGTAACGAATCTATGTATCTTTCTTTTATTTAGCACAGGAGAAAATTCTAAAATCAGAGAAAAGAGCTTCAGAAAGCAGACACGCGGACATGATACCGGGCGTAGATGTTGTTGATTAGATGTTTCAAAAAGTCGATGCGGCGACTTTTATAACAGAGACATTTTGACTTTTCTATAACGTTGAGTTCTGGTCTTGATGTGCTCTGCATTTTTATTTTATTTTTACTTTTTTTCTTAGAAAAAGTCAATGAAAACTACAAAATAAAACATAAAGTAAAAACCTACATCTCGATAACATTCTGATGTTCAGTAATTATATCGAATTTTCAGATGAATTCAGCAATCTTGAGTTGGTTGGGTTCTTGTGCTCAGTTGGCTTCTTAACCTGGGCTACATTTCACTTTGGTTTGTTCAGCAGACATGGTCCTGTCGATGACAAATTAACAGATAAATAAAATGAAGGCAGTCTGTGTTGAAGACGTGCCGTGGCTATAAAGGGCTTTTCCAAAAATCAATCCAAAAATCAATAACAGTAAACAAAATCATAAGCTATTTTCATGCACATTTTTGGGTGATGACCCCTTTTCAAACCCCTCTCCCTTTCCCATTCTTGAAGTTAAATTCAAGTCCCATCATATGCTCCTTCCCAGGGCCCTTTAAACTTGCTTTGTTTTATACCCAGCTTCCCTTACGCCTTCTGCTTCTTGGCAAAGTCGTCGATAAAGGCAGCCAGCTTCGTCGCACCCTCCTCGCTAATGGTGTTGTAGTTGCTCGCGCGGATACCGCCGACGCTGCGGTGGCCCTTGAGACCAGTCAGGCCGAGAGCAGTGCCCTCCTTGAGGAAGGCCTTCTCGGCAGCCTCGCCACCGTCGGTGCCAGAAACGACGCGGAAGACAATGTTCATGCGCGAGCGGGCGGCCGGGGTGGGAGCGATGCGGTAGACGTCCTGGTGGGCGTCGAGGGCGGCGTAGATTTTGTCAGCTTTGCGGACGGAGACGGCTTCCTGGCTGGCGGCCTTGTCGGTGGGGTAGGTAGCCAGCAGCTTCTTGAGGACTTGGCCGGCGATGTAGACACTGGGAAGCTGTTAGCGAGTGATCGAAGCGAGCGAGGCAAAAAAAAAAAAGGAAGGACTTACTCAAAGATGCTCAGAGTGTTGTAGAGACTGTCGTTCTTGGCAATAATCTCGTACTGGAGGACAATGGGGCCAATGGGGAGGTTGAGGGCGCGCAGCAGGTCGGCCGAAGGCTGGGGCAGCAGGCTCTTCTTGACGACAGCTACCGTAATACCAGTGGAACCCAGGTTCTTCTGGGCACCAAAGAAGAAGACGCCGTAGTTGCGGACAGGGACGGGGCGAGAAAGGATGTTGCTGGACATGTCGGCGACAATGGGCGCGGTGGTGTTGCCAGCCGAGGGAACGAGTGCAGGCGGGAACTGGGGGAACTCGACACCATCGACCGTCTCGTTGTCGCAGTAGTAGACGAGGGCAGCATTGCGCGAGAGCTTGCTGACCCACGAAGCCTCGTCGGGGATGGCAGCGAACTTGCTGGGTGTGCCGCTGCGGGTATCGGCCTCTTTGCGGCCGTCAGCAACCAAATTGACCTTGTCGGCACCCAGAAGACGCTGGGCCTCCTGGTAGGCCTTGAGGGACCAGCTGCCGGTGACGAGGTAGTCGAGACGGAGCTCGCTGTCGACCTTGGCGCGCAGAGCGTTGATCAGCTCAGGGCTCTTGTCGTCGTCGGGCAGGCCCTGAGCAACGAGCTTGCTGCGCTCGCGCAGGACCCAGGCACCGACCAGGTTGTAGATTGTGGCAGAGAACTCGCCAGTGCCGCCGGCCTGCATCAGAATAACTTCATACTCGTCAGTCGGGACATCGAGAAACGTCGCGAGATCGGCGCGAGCTTCGCGGACAATGGCAGAAGCGGGCTCCGAACGGTGGGAGATCTCGGCAAGACCAAGACCGCTGTTGTTGTAGTCGACGAGAGCAGCAGCGGCGCGCTCAAGAACGTCGGTGGGCAGCAGGGCAGGGCCAGCGCCAAAGTATGTGATGTCGTTGCGACCAGGCATGGTGGAGGTTGAAAGTTGAGGCTGTGATGGTGGGGGGTAGGTTGGAGTATTGACAGCAAGGTACGAGATGTAGAGACGCTGTTGGTGGAACAAGACGAGGAAGCTGCAAGCACGTTCAAAGGAAGGCACGACCAATTGACAAAATACAAAAGAGGCAATTGACTAAACTACGATCTGGAAAGAGCAACCCTCGATTCTTTAAAGCATTGACACATCGGGACGCTCTTTTACTTTTTGGACTTAACGTGTGAGTCGTTCTTTCTGCTAATGGGCCCCCGCCATTCAAATTTTACCAGCTAAAAGCGCAGAAAAACTAGCCGGTGCCGGACCAGAGCCCTGTCCAGCGCGTTTCTGGCGGCCCGCTGAAAACTACTGTGTATTACTTCTCATAGGGCCAGACGGCAGGCGACCAACCGCTGCAATGACGTGACTCATTCTTATTGTTCGAGTTTATTAGGCCATGCAGTTCCTGCCGTTTTGTTTCGTTGGTTTCTGGCTGGGTGCTGCTGCGAGTCCACAATGCTCCAAGGCTCCTTCCCCAGATTTATGTTGCGCACGACAAATGTCGCGGGGTGGGAAGGCACGATCGAAGCAAACGAGCGTGGGGTAAGTGCGAACGGCGCGCAGACATGCAGCGAACATCGACAAAGGGGATAAACGAGTGGGGGTTTGTTGTGAGTGGCAGAGCGGTTTGTTCCTTCTGTTTTGGCGGCAAACGGGGCAATTGTGAAGAAAGGGGAAGGAGTAATGGACAGTTGGTTTTCATTGTAAACTATTGGCAGGAAAGAGTGACTGGCGACTGGCAACTTGCGACTGAGTGGCTCTTGCCCAATGTGCGACTGTACCACAAGTACTCCGTATCACAAGCCTTGTCGGGGCGTCGTTCGGCGGCCATTTAGTTGCAATTGGCGCTCTTGTTTGATAGAAAACTATTATCGGTAGCATAGAGATAGCCTTGCTCTTGTGCATTGTATTGACAACTTCCGCATCCCAATTGGCAGTTTTTGTTTTGTCGACTTTCGGCTTCGGTACTTGCAATTGCCGCGATTGCCTAAAAGAGCACCAAAACGTCAGGGTCGTTCCTACCAAAATAGCGATGCGGTTCAACCAGCCCAGAGGCCCCCTATTGAAAACGTTTCTCCGCACTTTTGGAGCTTCCACCTCCACTGCGTCTAAATCTCAACATCCACTCAGCAACATCCCGGCTCTTCTCAACGATCTCAACGATCATCTTATTAACAACAACCCAATATCCCCTGCACTTCATCTGATGCCGCGGTAAAGCCTAACCAGTTCTCCTCTCGTCTTCACAATCTTTTGTCTTTTCATCTTTTGGATGCCCTTGTTTGTCGTCTTTCTGGGCTATTTTCTTTCTTCCATTTCTCTCCCTCGTCTCGCTTCATCCTGCCATCTTGACCGCTTATCAATTTTACTTCTCATTCATGATCGTGAGATGATCACCGCCCGCAATGGCGGACCGCAAGAGCTCTGAGGCTGCGTCCAGCCGGCTGATTCCTCCTCCATCATTTCGTGAGTTATTATCGGTGCAATGCCCTTTGATCAAGACTGCTTCATAGTCACTGACCGGCAGCCACCCACAACTCTCCGCGCACATGGTTCATCACACAGGCGCTCTCGCCCATGGCCATTCGCTTGATACGTCTGTTGCTAGCCCATGGCGACTATGTCGTGGCCTGCTTACCGCCACACGATCTCGACAATGAAGTCATCAGCGCCGAGTTCCGCGAACTCGCCGACGAGTGCCGCAACCCGTCGTCTAGCCGGTACAAGGACCGCGAGGGCTGGAAGGACCGGATCCGCGGGATCCGCTGTGACGGCCGGTTCATGGGCCAGTGCGGCGCTGCCGTGGCCGAGGCTGTGCATGTCTTTGGCCGCATCGATATTGTCCTGTGCTGCTCTTCTGTGGCCGTCGTCGGCTCTGTCGAAGAATTGGGAGGCGGCGCGGGTGGCAGTAAGCCCAATTTGTTGTCACAAAACCTCGTGCGCGACCAGTTCGAAACAGTCTTCTTCTCTCAGGTCAACTATATCAAGGCTTCGTTGCCACAGCTGCGCAAACAGAGGACAGGTCATATTCTGGTGCTGTCAAGCATTGGTGGTCATATTGGCTTGCCGGGGATGCCGATCCACACGGCGGCGACGTGGGCATTGGAGGGGTACTGTGACTCGCTGGCATACGAGATTGCGCCTTTCAATATCAAAGTGACGGTTGTACAGCCGAACACGGAGGTGCAGACCCTGTCCAACAAGATCATCTTTGCGCCGTCCATGCCCGAGTACGAGACTGCGGCCGAGGCGTCTGCTATTGCAGCAGCGCAGGCATCAGCAGCTGCCGCGGCAGCCGAGACCCAGGGGCCTGGTGGCGATAACCTGTCGGCAGCTGACCTTATTGAGGCTCCTACGCCGAGTCTTCGGGAAATGCTGGATCGTGTGTTGGATCAGCACGGCGAAAATGTTGGATTCACGACCACGACAACGACCACGACTGCAACGACAGCGGCCACATCGACAACACCCTCAGCAGCGTCGCCATCCGTCGTGTCACCGTCTGTTGTGTCGCCAGCTGCGTCTGCATCTGCCTCTGCGTCTGCCGCGTCTGCACCTACTTCTGCTGCACCCACTGTCCGATACCCAAGACTGCCAACACAGGCACTTGACCGTCTTGTGCTCGAAACAGTACACGCTCTCGCAGCCATTGGCGGCCACGAGAACCCTCCGACGCGGCACATTGTCGGCTACGAAGCTACCACATCCGTCCAGGACAAGCTCAAGACGGTGTCCGAGGAGCTCGAAGACTTTGTCGAGGCAAGTCTGTCGGTTGACATCTTTGACAGCGAACTGAAAAAGGAAGCGCGTGAGGGCCGGGCAGCGCAGTTGGCAGCCGAGGCAGCAGCCGAGTCAGCAGCCCAGCTTGCGGCGGAATTGGAATAGGAACGCTGGCTGTATGATACGACAAATAGAATATACAAAATCAAAAAGAGAAAGGAAGGATCATATAAAACCGCCAGTAATGCCATTGGCTCTCCAGAAAATCAAGAGAAGAGTAAAGGATGTCTATCAAAAAGAATATGTATCTATGCGTATACACCAAGAGGAGAAACGACAGTCAAAGTAAGAGCGCAGGGGAGTGCTGGAACACAAAACAAGAAACACGTCTTTAGATTCTCATGGATGCAAACGCCAAAGTATAACAAACAGCCAAGGAGCCAAGAAAGTGACCAAGACCAATACCAATACCAAAATCAATATAAATATATAAGACGCAAAAGAACACAGATTTTCTAAACTCCAGCCACCAGAAATTACTCTTAAAAAGAAGTCTAATCCATCAGGTTTGACGGGCGCGTGGCCTGGTCGTATGAAGGCGGCGCAGGCGCAGACGGATCGTGGTCACCGTGGTCACCGTGGTCAGCAGCAGCATTCGGAAGCAGACGAGCAGTGCCACTGTTAGCTGGCGCACTGCCGCTCCACGACGCCGCACGAGCTGTAATCTTGTGGAAGTACTGCTGCACAAACGTCTCTGTGTAGTAGCTGTGCACGGCATTGTGGTTCTGCTCGAGATTGTGGGCCAGCTCGTGCGCCACGACCACCCACCACCAGACAGTGGCATCGACGCGTGCCTGGTGGGCCGTGTTTCGATCGTCCCGGACCTGCAGCTTGTGCGCATGCAGCTGCATAAAGTAGCGCATGTTGCAAAATATGCTGCCCTGGGTGTTAAAGGCAATGGTGGGCCCTGTGGCGTCATAGTAGATCTGCACCGAGGAGGGCGCCAGGTCGTAGACGGCCGCGACGTCTCTCAATAACGTTTCGAAGCTGGCAATGACCGTGCTGTTGCGCGCCAGGAAATCGGCGGCCGGCAACGCGACGGCACGGGCTAAAAACACATTCATGCCGCGAGGCGCTTGGGCAATCATGGCCAAATCATGGGCCTGGTTGCTGTCGCAGTATGTGGCCTGTTCTTTAACCACATTCGTTGTCGGCGGCGTGAAGACCGAGTTGGAGCCGTAGGGCCGACTTGCCTGGATGGCATTCAACATGTTCTGCTGCACAGCCGCCGGATTCGTCACGCGGCTCTCGTCGTTATTCTGGTCGTCGTGAGCAGTGCCAGCACCACCAGGAGCCTCCTGAGTAACAGTGCGGCTCTGTTCCTGGCCGGCCGTCCATGGGGAACCGGCGTTGTTGTCCTGGTTGAGATTGTCCAGACCAAGGCGACGCGTCAGGCTCGAAAAGATACCCTTCTTCTTAATTGCATTCTGGTGTTGCATCTGCAGTCTCTCCGAGTCGGTCGGCGGGAATTCCTGGATCGCCCGATCTCCCGCGTCCTCGTCATGGTCATGGTCGAAACCGCCCGGCATTCTATGGTCGGGCAATCTAGCCACCACCTGTGCAGCCTGAGCGGCATCGGCGGCCGCGGCCGCGGCAGCCTTGGCCTCCCACTCCCGCTCGTCGGCCCGGATGCGTTCTTGCTCGGCTGCCAGTGCCTTGCGCCGCTCCTCTTCGGCAATACGCGCCTCTGCAGCCTTGGCTCGCAAGATACGGTCGACATTGTAGCCGCGGGCACGCAGGTCGAGCAGCTCCAACTTCAAGAAGGGCTCAAAGAAGAAGTACGCCTGCTGGCTGGGCCGGCTCAGCACGAGTTGACAAACAGCCTGGCCGACCTGGTACATGTCGATACGCGACTTGGACGCAACATACAGCACATACCCAGACCCGGTGCTGCTACGCGCGCTGGCGGCCGACCGTTTCTCAGTATGGGTTTCATTGCTGCCACGCAGCGACCGGCGCAGCGACACGCCCTGCACCATTTCTACTTGCAGATTCTTCTCGAGCCAGCGGATGTCGTGCTTGATGGCGTCATGGCGGTACTTTTGGTACTCGTACAAGAAGATCTTGGAGCGCTCCAAGACAAACGAGCGCAGTTTGACGGCCTCGTCCTGGCTGGGGCTGTGGGAGCCGATGCGGACATTCTCCGTGACGACCTGGCTCAGCTTCTGTGCGCCGAGTGCCAAGTAAAACGCCTCGAGAGCATCCTCTTCGGGTGCACACATCAGCTTGTCCTTGAAGAGACGGTAGCTGATGTAGTCGTCGAGAATGCTGATGTTGAAGGCCGAGGCAAGCTGGTACTGCCGGATGGGCGGCTCGTCGTCATCGTCCTCAGCGTCGGTAGCTGAGTTCTGGGATGGGAACAATGAACTGAACGCTCCACCGCTGCTACCTTGTTGCTGCTGACCTGAACGCTGGCGGCTAATCTCGCGCGAGGCCAGCAAAAAGGGCGCTCTCTCCATCTTGCGGAATAGCTCGCGGTCGTTCTTGAGGCGCGGGAGCTCTTCGGCGAGCGAGCGCAGCAGCGCCAGGTATCTCTCGGTTGTCTGAAGCGTGCTGAGTAGACGGGCAGGCTCGCTGCACGCTAGGTGGGCAATTTCAATCTTGGTCGGCTCAGACTTGGAGCCACACTTGAACAGGAACGCGTTGCCGTTGACGCCAAAATCGACGAAATCAAAGATCTCGCCGTATGTGGTCGACGAGCCCAGGTAACAAGAATCGGGCGAGACGTGCTCGATCGTCGTCTGCACCGACTGTGTTTTGGCAGAAGAAGCAGCAGCCGTCTTCTTCTCGTCTGGGTAGCCGTTGGCGTTGAGGACAGGCGCTGGCGCGGAAGCGGTCACGCTCGTTTTGCGCACAACAGGGACAAAGGCGCCTTTCTTGAGCCGTTCGAGACTGGTTCCCGACAAATCAGCAAGGCGTGTTGCGAAATACTTAAACACGACGACGGCATCGTCCTGCGAGCGTGGCGGCTTGGCCAGCAGGCGCTTGACACACTCGTCCATGGGCGGGTCGACGCGGACACCGAACTTTGTGGCATGCGGGTGCAAATCCATGCGCAGGATAGGGAAGCCGAGAATAGCGGCATTGGGGTTGGAGTAACAAGCCGACGGCGGCACGAGGAGTTGCTGGGACTGCTTCTCATTGTTGCCGGCATTGCCGCCACCGCCCTGGATGGGAAGAATGGCCAGCGGCGTGGAGTGGATCGGGAAGGAGCCATAGCCGTGCGTCTGGTGGTTGGCGATAAAGTAGATACGGGCCTTATCACGCAGGCCCTGATCGGGTGAAGCCATCTTCTCGAGCAGCTCCGACACCGAGGGGTGCTGACGGAGGCCCAGAGCGGTCAGGAACTGGGCTTCGGCGCTCGACTTTCGATAGTAATTGCCGGCCTGGTCGGGCCACTGCACAATGGGGAAACCCAGCGCGCGCACGGTATCTGACGGCTCAAACAGCTGGTCAGGACGGTAGAGCTTGTCGCTCGGCACCTGCGACTCCTGGCCGGGCGGACCGGCCTCGGCGGGACAGAAGGGCGTCTTGCGCAGCTTGGCAATGTCGTTGCTGGGGATGTCGGCGCGTACAGACGCCAGGTACTTGACTAGCTCGACGTGGCTCCAGCTCAGCTTGGCTGGCGCCTTCTCCGACGTGCCAGCCGCCCCCTTAGCAGGTGCAGCAGCTGGCTGGTTCAGCAGGCGTGTAAAGATTGTGTCGAGATCGATCGTCTTGCGGACACCCAGCTGTTGTAAGAATTTGTCCTTGAGATGTTGGCAGTTGGGCGAGACAACAGGCAGGTCGTCAAACAGCTTGACAGACGGGAAGAAGGCCTCCTCCGGTTTCCGCATGCCCATGCGCGTGGGCATCGTCGTGTGCTGCTGCAGGGTGAGCATGATGGAAGTCTTGTGTGTCTGGCTCAGGTTGTCCCAGTTCTTGGAGATGACAAGCAGAACCTGGGCGGCAAAGTTGGGGTCAACAGTCAGGTTATGCTCAGCGCCGAGGGAGGCCCGTGAATAGACAAGGTACTCCAGCCACGGCACAAGCTCTAGACCAGTCCAGCCCAGGACGTTGAGTTGTGGGAGAGGGATGGCGTTGGTGATGGAGTACGGGATGGTGGTCGGTGGCAGAGGTAGGTTTGCGGGGATCCGATTGCCAGCCAGATAGTGCTTGATGCTCCGCAGCTCGATAATGCTGGGATTTCCCGTCGTCTCATCGACCACGCTGGCCACAGCCACCTGCAGTAGCTTCTGCACGCTGGATAAGTCGAGCTCTTGCGCCATACATCGGGCAGCCAGCCATTTCAAAAAGGCCACAAGCTGGTCGCGGTTGAGCGGCTTGGACTCGAGCTCTGCCTTGACATCGTCCATAGTGGCGTCCTGGATAATGCCAAAGTCGTACAGCTTCTTGATGAATGGGTCATCCTTCATCTGCTCCACAATGACGGGGATGCCGTCGACAAACTTGCCAATCTCGCCGTTGCCCATGCGCACTTTGGCAGTCGAAAGAACACCGCGGCTGGAGAAAACGTCCAGGGTGGGCAGCGTGAAGGCGGTCCAGAAGGCCTCCTCGATGATCTGGCCGACGTAGGCGCTCGGGGTCGAGTCGGCAAATGTGTACGTTTTGAGGACATGGAGGGCTTCGGGAACGAACTGAGCCACCTCAGCAGCCGTAGGCACAGGCACGACGCTGCTCTTGGAAACAACGGTGCCGGGAGCTGCAGCAGCTGCCCGGTTAGTCTCGACGAACTTGCGGAACTTGACGCCGAGGTCGGTCGTCTCGTTAATGAACGCCAGACGAACAAGGATACCGGCCACACGAAGCAGCTCCATGTTCCAGTTGCGCACCCAGCGGGCATTCAGATCAATGGCCTCGCGCTCGACAGTCGGGATCAGCGAGGGTGCCGAGACATGCATACCGCCACCGGTCGTCTGCATGGTGGGGAAACCAATGAAGATACGTCCGCCGGGCTTCTTGCTTGGCAGCACCGAAGCAAAGATGTCCGCAGGAGGGATAGCCGGCGTGTAGGCCGGTGGCGGCGGCAAAGCATTCGTTGGTGAAGCATTGGATCCCAACCTCATATGTGAGGACGACTTTCCTGCCTGAGTGATTGCTGGAGTTGTCGCGGCAGCAGCGGCAGCAGCAGATGTTTTGTTCACATCTTCAACTGCCTTGGCGACTGCCCCGGACGCCATGACATCGTCGTAGGTCGACGTCAATATGGCCATCTTGGTCGTCTTTGGTGGCGGCTTCTTGGTAGCACGCTCTAGCTCTGTGGCAAAATTGGCAGAGACATTGGTCTTGACGGAGGCCGATGTGACACGTAAGATGATGCTGGCACGGCCGGTTCCGGTAAGATTCTTCAACAAGGCATCCTGGGCGAGCTTTTCCTCGCCAGCAGCCTTGTTACGGGCTTCCTTTTGAGCCGACGACGAGGATGATGAACCAGTCAGCCGTGAGAAGAAGCTGCGGAGGGATGGCATATCACCAGCAGACATGCCGTATGTATCAGTCGACTTGCTGCCGGACTGGTTGCTGCCGGTCGTGGCAGCAGTACCCGAAGAACCGGCGACGGGCTTCCAGGCAACAGCGTGCATGTATGTGGCATCGATCTGGGCTCTGGAGCGGTCAACACCGGCAACACTCATCAGTCCCTCCTTTGTGCGGACTTCGAGGTGCCTCGGGATGGACACGGCCACACTCGGCGAGAGCTTCTTCTGCAGATCCAAAATCTTCCAGTCATCGATCCAGAACTCAATGCGCTGCAGAGCAACAAACGTCAAGCTGGTCGCCAAAAACTGGCTAACGGACAGCAAGTTGGGCATGGCCGTGGTGGCGTTGCGGTAGTCGAGCACAAAGGTGGTCTTGCCGACCTGGTCGGCCCCCAGGGCATCTTCGGACAAGGTCATCTTGCGTGTAAAGAGAGCGTTGCCCTTCCAGTAAAATGCCATAGCCTCACGGCCCGAGCGGATCAGAGGTTCTTCGCAGTCGGCAAAGACGCTGTAGAAACCCACACCAAAGGCACCAATCTTGGTCTCGTCCGGGTTGCCCTCGGCGATGCGCTTGAGACGGGCCCAGTCGGTCTTTGTGAAGGCCTGGCCATCGTTTTCGACAATCAGCCGTGCCAGTGTGTGATGAAGAACAGCATGCCGTAGCATGGTGTTTGGATTGCTGGCGGCGCCCGGAGGCAGCGGCACGGATGTGGAGGGCGTGGTCTCCCACTTGATCTTGACGGTCGTGGCCTGCGCGTCGGCGGCATTCTGGATCAGCTCACGCAGCGTCGTCCATTCGCCCGAATAGCGAGCCAGGACCTTGTCGATGAGGGCACGGGTATCGACGGTGACGGCTTCTTCGTCCTCGCCGTTGCGCAGGGCGGCGTCCCGCAGTTTTGAGTAGTCCATGGCGGGCAGGACTGGATGTGGGGTGATTTGGGCGTTTCCCCCAGAGGTATGTGTATCGCTTCGGTCTATATACGTTGTTGTTCGTCGAGCTATAAGCTCATCGTCGTCAATTTGGGATGTGAGACGCGGGATATCAGAGGTTCGAGTAGCTCGCGGAAGAGGTCGAGGAGAGCTTGGAAGAAGGGGGAGATGGTCGAGAAAGAGACGAAAGGAAAGTGAATGCTTGAGAGTCTAATCAAAGCTCAATAGTCTTGGAGTATCTGAATGAAGTCGACGCTGAGGATGATTCGTAAAGTTGAAAGTGGCAGTCGAAAAGAGGATGGGCCAGCCGAAGTGAATATAGCAGAGCAAAGGGGCAGCTTGCACAAAGACCAATAACGGCTCCGAAACGCCAAAGAAAAGAAACGGGCGGGGACAGCAAGGCAGCCTCGCGGTCTACGTACTGCTCAAAGAGGACATTTATCGTGATGATCCTTTCAGAGGCAAGAAAAAAAGTCTAAAAGTAGTGGAAAGAAGAAGGGGAAGGGGAAGGAGGTGAAGTGAAGTTGGCCACCCCGGACTTGTGCCACTGTATCTTATCGCTAGAAGGCAACCGCGACGTGGTATCATGGAGTGGCGGCAAGTGCGACACAGCAACACGGCAGCGCAGGCAAGAACGACCCAGTGGATTCTACCGGGCGGGAAACCCCAACCCACATTCGCCCACATGCACCCTCGACGGCTGTCCGGGAAGGCGCGACAGGGCGTTCGTCAGCTCCAGCGCCTGTGGCGAGCATGTGCTCCTGAATGCCCTGATTCCCCACCAACAGCCTACCAAGGGCCCTGGCAGTGCCCTGGGCAAACTTTCATCCAGTAAATTAAGCTCGTAACGGCAACGGCTAGAGCCTCTAGCGTCAAAAACGCCGGTCACAAGGAAGTTGGCAGAACATCACAGCCTCAAACATCGTCTGCCCAAGAATCAACCTTGCGCTATTCTTTCAAGTTTCAATGCACAAGACATCCCTCGGTGTCTGGAACAGGAAACACGTTGAGCTTTTTAAATTCTGCGTACTGTATTCCCAGTTTCAAAGTTCAATTCGCGATCTACTTATATTTTGCATGTTTTGAGTTTATCCTGTTATTTGCAACTTTGCTCAGCAGCCCTTCCAACTTCACTCTCTTATATACTTTGTAGGCTGTTTGAGTATTCTATTGTATCGTATTGTACATGTCTTCTGTGGGCCAGATTCCAACTAGTAATGCAAATGTATCGAAAAGAGATTTGAACAAGGAACGAAAATAATGAATGCACGACGTGTGCCCTCCGCATTTAGAAAAAAAAAAAAAACTTCTCTATCCGATCCTCCTTTTGATTCTTGTCTACCTCCAACCATGTGCTCTCCCACTCCCCGTCTCGGCCGACTCCCTTTCGTTGGGCGAGCCTCTTACTTCCGCTTTTTTGTGGCCTTGCTGGCCTTGGCGTCTGTTCCTGACGTCTTGGCCGACGCGGGGGTAGAAGACGAAGCTTCCGTCTCGGCCACGGCCTCGGCGGCGGGCAGAGCCTTCTTCTCACCAGCCGCAGCAACGGCCTTGGCCTTGTCCGCCTCATCCTCGTCATCACCACCCTGGCCAAACTCGTTGACACGGGTGTAGTCGACACGGTAGGCATAGCGCTGGTAAATGTAGATGAAGAAGATGATGTCGTCGCGGAAGGTGGCCAGACGGTGCAAAAAGGGCATCTTGATGGTAAAGGCGAACAGGTCGTCAATGAACGTGTTCAGGAACTTGTACATCATGGCCTTGCCGGGCATGTGGGCGACGCTCTTGAGGCGGTAGTTGATGTAGAGCGAGGGGACCATCATGAGGAAGCCATAGGCGTACACCGAACCGACAAGGGTGGCAAGGATGTAGCTGTACCAGGACTTGTGGGTGTCGTAAACAAGCGAGTAGACAGCATAGGCCAGCAGCAGCGGGACGGCGGCCATGTACATGTACTTGAAGGCAATCTCGTCGTACTCCTTGGTCTTCTCCTCGGTCTCGGTGAGCTTGTGCTTGTCCTCAAAGGCAATGCGCCACGGCAGCAGCGAGCCAGGCGGCGCGTCGCGCACGCGCACGTCGACGACGGTCGTAATCTTCCACAGCTCAATGACGATGCCCACACCCTGCGAGCCCAGAATCATCCAGGACGTGTTTTGCGAGTTGTCAATGAGGTACAAGAAAATAACGGTCTGCATAAAGACGTTGGCCAGAATCGAGCGCACCGAGATACCGACATTGTCCTTCTTCTTGCGGTAGTGGGAAATGTCCGAACCGAAAGCCAGCATCTCGAGGAAAAGATGGGCAATGGTCACGACAACCGTCACAGCCAGCAGGTACGGGTTCGTGTCCAGCAAAATATCCTTGATCATCTCAATTTCGCTGCCGTCACCGCCGCCAGGCAGCGCGTTGCCGAACGCAGCCTGGCGCGCCGACTCGCGGCCGCTGGCCTCGATGCTAGCCATGAGCTTGAACTTCCAGTCGTCGAGGTTCCCGAGATCCAGGTGCATGGGCAGCTCGGTCACGGTGTCGTTCAGCAGGGTCATGTGGGTCTTGAGCTGCCAGAAGGTGTTGACAAACAGCACAGGGTAGTACCACGAGTTCTGGCCAGAGCCGTCACGGGCACCCGTAGCCTCGGGGTGGATGAACTGCTGAATGGCGGGAGCCGAGCCGGGGTAGTCGATGATGCCGCTGGACGGGATGAATGAGAGAGACGTGTTGGGGTGGTAGTAGCTGGCAATAATGGGGCCCGGCGAGGTGTCCTCCTCAACCTCAATCTCAGCCTCACCATCAGCAGCAGCAGCAGCCTCGTCCTTGCCGGCCAGCAGGTTGCGTGTCTTGTGCTCCTTCTTCTTGACAATGTACTGCGTCAACGGGTAGGCGAAGCAGTAAGCAGCCGAGCGGTCGTAAGACGGGCTGTACGGGTCGAGCACGGCGCCCTCCAGGCCGATAAAGAAGTGGCCCCAGAGTGTGCCGTTGTTCTGCACCTCCTTGGGCACCTTGATCGTCGTGTCAATGGACCGCTTGTCCTTGTAGTCGCCGAGGCCAAAGGCCTTCTCCGAAAGCACAACAGGGTCCGAGTTATCGGCATTGAGCGGCTTGGCCTGGTAAGTCGGGGAGACGGCAATGACAATGTCGAGCTTGCTGTCCTCGGGCCACATATTGGCCAGGCGCTGCGGGACGTGGTTGTAGGTGGCGCCTTCGTCGAGGTGGTCTGGGCGCGCGTGGTACGGCGGGATGGCACCGGTGGCCACGGGCACCTTGACGACATTGCCGCTGGCGTCTGTGGTGGTCGCAGCTGTGGCCGCAGCGTCCTGCTTGGGCGCGAACTGCTTCATAAGCAACTGCATGACGACGAACATGGCGCCCATCTGCAGCATACGCGACATGGTGGAGGTCTGTCAACACATGGAGGGTCAGTAGATAGTCTTGGAGAGTACGTCGTACTATGCAGGCATTGAACATACGCCTTGCGGCTCCTCCTGGCCGGCAGCCGGGGCTGCGTTTCCTTCCGGCATTCTGGCGATGTCTCGATGTCTCGATGTTTCGATTAGGAAAGTGTCGAGATCTCCGGAGATCGGAATCAGGGGCAAAGAGGACGATCTTCAACCTTCAGCAGTTCGATTCGACAGGAACACAACCGACCTCGAATTGGACGGCCTGCTCGTGTTGCGCTGCGACGGAGTCGATGGAAGTGCAGTCGCTGAAATGTTGCACGTTGCTCGTTGCGCACAGATAGTGAACGGGAAGTCAATTGAAGGAGAACTGGATTGGAAGGAATGGGAGAGGCTGCCGCAAATTGCCTGCACGTTGGGAGCGGGCCTGGCCGCACGAGGCAGTCGCGCAATTGGCGCTATCGATGGGGGGCTGTCTGCTAGTGCGCCAATGCCGCTGCTCTTACAGGTGTCAAGAGCGTGTCCTCAATAGCAGGGGTGGTGCTAGTTCTAGAAGGAGCCGACAGGCCTCGTTGCGTGTGGTTGCTGCTTGCCTAAATTGGCAACAACAGGGGCGAATCAGCGCTGCGTCTGGGCGCACCGCCCACATTACGTAACGCTGCACATTCGCTGAGGGCCAAGGTACGCTGTAAATACAGGGCTCGTAGCGCACTTACACACGGCTGGAGACGGTGTTAATATCATCGAGTCTTTTTCGACGTTGTCCAGCTTACGAACGTACTTTCATCTTCTCAACAACCTCGACCTACATGACTTGTGCGACGCAAGTTCAAGTCGCGTGCCCGCTTGCGCAGTATTAAGGCGATCTGCACGTGAAATTTAAAATCGGACAATGCCTGACTTGCTTTAACAGCACATAGGCCTGAGCTCTATTTCCATCCCATGTTCCTCATCATCTCTATACCCACTGACTTGGTCGTCGGATGCTGCCAACGGATGGCAGTCATACCTTGGCAGCTCAACGAGTATCTGCTGTCTCGTCCGTGAACAAAATACTGGCACCGTTCGTTGGTCAGTCCAGGTTGATTCTTTTGGGTATTCGAGGGTCACGAGCGCATGTTTGCGACCCCGAGTCTCCGCCTGCCAACGCATATATGCAAACTGTCACAGCATGGACAGCTCCTGGCTGTGTGACTATTATGAACGACAACGAAGCAGGAGAATAGGAAAATGCATGGAGCCTTGACAGAAGAAAAAGTGAAGACACAACTTATGCCGGATGACCGTTTTGCGCCGGAAAGCGCACTCTCCGCATCTCGGGCCTGGGCGGTCGCACAGCATTACACTGACATCCACAGCGAACATTCAAACCGTTATCAACGTCAGACGTGATAATCGTCAGCTTCCTTTTCTTTTTCTCCTGGAAAAGTCCTGTAGATATGTCTTGATATTGTCTACGTAAGTATCCCTACGCCGCATCCAATTCACACAGGGAAAGAACGCCGTCTTCGGGAAGTTGATACGGCTCGCCCGACTCACCCGCTCTTTCTGCTTTCGGCGCACGTCGCCCCCTGCAAAGGTCGAGTCATCCCGCTGGCGCCGTCATTGCCGCGCCTTTGCTCTTTCTCCGTTTTAGCGCACCTGCCTTGGAGTTGCTCCTCAGCTCCTCTTGCTCCTCTCTGAGATCCCCTCTAAAAGCGACAAACCCGCCCCCCAATACCCCTGTGAGCCGTACAGCGTGGGCCTGTGATTGGCTCTGCCGCTTACGATCGGCCCTCTTTGTGCGTCAGTTCTTTCTCCAAAAGATACGACGTACACTACGACGTACAATAAAGGCAAGCGCAACGGCTGTAAGTTCACCATATATAAACAGCGGAGCCACTCCCTTCGCTCTTTCTTGTCGTTGACAACTTTTTCGACTCCTGCCTAGAATTGATGTTTGTTCATTTTGGCTCTCGTTGGTTTATTTCTAGATATAAATACTACATCTTTTATATTTGCATTTGCATTCTCTTCTTCTTCTTGTCTCCAACAACCTATTACAGCTCGACAGCATCCCTAGTTCAGATTTCCTTTCTCCTCCCCTCCAAACACCCCTCTTTGCGCCAACCGCCATCTCTCGCCCACAATGGAGTCCGGCGGTGCTTCTCCCATGCCTTCGGCGTCTCGGACGTCGACTCCGACTACAAATGCGAATGTGCACTCCAACCTGTCCCAGGTCACTTCGGTGGACGATATAGCCGACCCCTCCGTGCCCAAGAAAGCCAAGATCTGCGTCTACTGCGGCTCGTCCCCGGGCAAAAACCCAGTCTACATGCAGGCAGCACGGGACCTCGCTCGGGTCATGGCCGAGAACAACATTGGATTAGGTAGGTCAAATCCACACTTTTTTTGAAACAATCTTCTCTTGCTAACTCTTCTAGTGTACGGCGGCGGAACAGTCGGCTTGATGGGCGAGCTCGCACGGTCACTGGTCGCGTTGGCCGGCCCCGACTCTGTCCACGGCATCATTCCCGAAGCTCTTGTCCGGTACGAGCGCGACCCTACCTACACCTCCCGCACACGTGCCGCGGCTGCACAGGCCAAGGCCGAGGGCGGCGATACTCGGCAACTCGTGGACAGCACCAACGATCAGGACAGTGGTGACGTCAATAGTGCTCCAGCAGGAGAAGCAGACGGCGACGACCTGGCCGTCCCCGCCGAGGAAATTTTTGGCAAGACGACTGTCGTCAAGGACATGCACACCCGCAAGCGTATCATGGCGCAAGAAGTGCTGCAGGCCGGCCCCGGCAGCGGCTTTATTGCAATGAGCGGCGGCTACGGCACCTTTGAGGAGCTCCTCGAAACATCGACATGGAACCAGCTCGGCATCCACAACAAGGGTGTCTGCGTGCTCAACATCAACGGCTTCTACGATGGCCTCTTCTCTTGGATCCGCACGAGCGTCGACGAGGGCTTCATTTCAGAGGGCAACTCGGGTATTATTGCCGAGGCCAAGACGGCCGAGGATGCGATTTTGGCGCTGCGGAACTACCAAGTGGCGCCGTCAGTGCTGAAGTTGTCGTGGGACAAACAGTAGACATAGGCCGTCTTCTTGGCGCCTCTTGTTTTCCTATCAGTACGGAGTACTCTTACGATTTATGCATGCTTTGGATAGCGATCCTCCTCACCTACATCAATTAGAACGGCGTTTTTGGCCTACACTCTGCGTTAGACTTACTTCTACCCTAGTTTCTATACATTGAATATATTTCTTCCATCCTTCGTCTAAGATTCTCAAGTGCACAGTTTATAGAACGTCTTGCGTGTCGTATTTTTGTAGTAGTACAATTGGTTTATGTGTTAAATAAAAAGAAATCGTCCACACGCTGCGTCGTCTCGTTCTAAGCTATGCTGCCCTTGTTCCTTGAAATTCCCTTGTCTATGCCATCCCGCACATCCTGGCGGTGATCTCGACAGAGAATGAGAACGGACGACTGGGAACGGACATCAACTCAACTCGTTACCTCGACTAGCCGACCTCTACTGGTCCACCTCCATGTCTCCACCGCTTGCTGCTGGCGCAGCATCGTCGCCTTCTGCGCCGCTCTCCTTTTCCTCTGCCGCCTTGTCCAGCCACGCCTTGACGTCCTGGCCATCGTACACCTTGAACGGCTCCACCTCGCGTGCGCCCGTTGCCGACGCCGATGCAGGCACAATACCCACAATGCCCACGCTCGTGTTGTCGACCGTCAGCTCGCGGTCCTGCACCAGACTCTCCTTGAGCGCACGCAGACCATGCTGCACCAGCGCCTCGCGGTCGCTGTCGGCGAACGCGGCAATGTTCTTCTCCAGGTATGTACGGGCCATTTGCGAGCGGGCACCAATTGCGAAAGCCACCATCTCGTCGGTCATACCGCTGGGCTGGAACTCAAACAGATGCGGGCCCCGGTCGTCGACGCCCGCGACAAGCAGACCGACACCATAGGGCCGGCGGCCGTAGTGCTGGGTGTTGAGCTGGGCCTTTTCGGCAATCATGTCGACCAACGACCGGACGGGCATCGAGTGGCCATAGGTGAGGCGGTGGCCAAGGCACTGTTGCTTCATAAAGTTGGAGAGGACACGGGCGTCGGATGTCAGGCCGGCGATGGCGATTCCTGCATGCTCGTCGACGGGGAACAGCTTCTTCTGGTAGGAGGATAGTTCTTCTGCATTGCGCTTGACCGCCACCAGGACGGCGTGTGTCTTGGAGACGATACCGACGACCACCGAACCCTGCTTCACTGCCTCTGCCGCGTATTCGACTTGAAAAATCCGGCCTTGGGGCGAACTGGAGATAGTACGTTAGCAGGCGAAGCAACAAGAGCAGCGAGATATCAATCCCTAGGGAGCACATACAATGTGACGCTGTCGTTGTCGTAGTTGTTTCTAAACATCGTGGCGGTTGTGTCGAGATATGTGTGGGAGAGTTACTGTTTGCGTGCAAATGGGAGTCGTGGGAATGGTGGGGTCGTGGAAAGGCAGGACAGTCGTCGCGTTTGGAGTCGATTGGAATTGGTGATGATGGAGTTGAGGTCGATTCGACTCTAGGAGACAGTTGAACTGTAGCTACGAAAGGCAGGCACGGCAGGCAGCTCTGAGCTTTCGTACATGCTTTGCTGTGCCTGGTTGGCTAGTGGCTACGGTTGGCTGCCCGCAGTGGGTAGCAGCTTCAGGAAAGTGGCCCGTGCGCCCCGTAAAGTTGAGCCACGCAAAGCCACACCTACAGAGTGCGCCAGAAATCAGGCCTCAGGCAAACAAGGAAGGTGCGAGGTGCAGGCGTCGCTCAGTCGTTTGCGCAGCGAAAGGCTCCACTCAAACCAGATACGCCTGTCAGACATGCGCTAAGCCAAAACAGCCTGGAGGCTGCCACCACGAGCACCACCAACCGCACCTTCCCTGCTCCTGCCTCTGACTTTGGACCTGTTTCCCATCGTCATCCTGCCGCCTGCCACCACTCAACTTCAACACCATCACCTCAACTCCCCCACGACCGCCTGCGCATTCTCGACCGAGACTGGCTTTCTTTGCGACACTGAAACCTCTCTCTATTACACCTGCGCTTGCCTTTCGTCACCCGACCATCCTACTCCTCGAGAGCCCCAGCCACCTTGACCCCCCCCCGGCCCTCCCGAAAAACGGCCTTCACCATATCCAAAGCTCGGCTCCGCTTGTCTCGGTCGCCTGCATCCATTTCCACCCGACGAACATATACAAACACTGCACCCTCGCCCTCGTCGTGCGCAGCGGCCGCCCAACCCTCACAATGACGACCGCCGGCCTCAAAACCATCATTGCTCTGTCGTTCGTCCTCGCCGTCGGCTTCCTGCTGGTCATCCTGTCGTGCGCCCTCTTCCAGGTCTACTACCCGCTCCTCGTCGTCGCCACGTACGTGATTGCGCCGCTGCCCAACTGGATCTGCAGCCGCTGCGCGAACCCGGACGACTTTGTTGAGAGCTCGGGCGCCGCGATTCTCGATGTCGGCCGCTTCTTTACTGGTTTCTTTGTGGTGATGGGCATTGCGCTTCCCGTGGTGCTGGCGCACTCGGGACTGATCAACGTGGGCGCGATGGTGATGTCGATTGTGGGCGGTCTGCTGATCTACGGCACCATCATCAGCTTCGGCATGTTCTTCCAGGAGGAGCAGGAGTTTTAAGAGCGCGTAGGAGCCTGTTCGGGCGACTGCGGTGGCTATGAGGAATCAGTCGCGGAGCGACCACACGGAGGTACACAAAGGCACACGGAGGCCTTGGGGATATAACGTCTGGCCAACTACACAATCTGCCGACTGTCCGGCCGTCTCACCACTGCGCTCTACCAACGGGCGCATAGGCACTACCAAAGCGAGCGTTTTTCTCTTCCCAGCTTGAACTCGGGGGCATTCTTTTATGTCTGTGTTTTCTTATGTCTGTCTTTCGACAACAACGGCACTGTCAACTATCTATCTCTTTCTCCTTCTCCTTCTCTTTTCGTTTGTAATACTACAGATATTTCCATCTGGGCGTTGGGACTGGGCTATCTGCATTGTGCTTTTGTGATCAAACTCGCCTGTTATTCCTCTTCACTTTTCTCTTTACTTTTTCTTTATTTGTCTGCGAATCGCTTTCCTATCTAGTGTCACAAAATACATCACTTATATAAAGAAACACTGTGTATTTTTGGTTGGTTAAACTCGTTTTTATATACTCGCTCTATGCTGTGCTATAATGCATCTGTATCTGTATCCAGGGGTATCATCTATGCCGTTGAGGTTGTATCCCTTCTAAAATTCCATATAAATGACTGAAAATCAAAAAGCCTTGCTCACAAAATGAGCTCTTTGAGAAATCACACGTTGAGTGTGTTTCCATGCCTTAAAAGTTGTGTAAATTGTACAACAACCATCACCCCTACTTCTCTCATTCAAAAATGCTCAGTGGCCGCGACAGTTTGACAAACATCTCGTCCCGCTCGCCCTCGGGCGTGCTCAAGATGGTCACGGCACCGCCGGCACCAATATGCCACACATCCTGCTGCTTTCTGTCTTGTCCCTCACCGACAAACGTTGTCTCGTCATCCCATCTGAACAAGCTCCGAATGGTCACGCTCCAGTCGCCGCGGCCCGTCACACAGAGATAGCCGACGACGCCCGAGTACAAGCTGCGCTCGCCGGAAGCAGAGGTAGCAGCACCTCTCGGCGAAGGCGGTAGTCGTTCGAGGTCGCGCAGCAACGCGCAACTCCGCTTCTTGGGCGCACCCGTCATGCTGCCCGGTGGCAGACTGGCTGCCAGCACGTCCAGGCCGGTGTAGCCGCTATGAGAGGCAAGCGTGCCCTCGACGACAGTCACCATCTGAAAGACGTGGCCGTACGGCTCGACCTGCAGAAGGCGAGGCACCGTGACGTGTGCAGGTCCGCAGACGCCGTGCAGGTCGTGGCGGACAAGGTCGACAATCATGAGGTTCTCGGCCTCTTCCTTGGGGATGTGCAAGAGAGCTTCGGCCTGGGCAAGGGTGGCGACTTCGGCAGAGCGGCGGACGGTGCCCTTCATCGGACGCATCGAGCAGAGTGTTTCGGCATTTGTTCCGTCGGCTGTCGCCTTGGGCGAAAAGCAGAGGAACCGCTCTGGGGAGCTACTGACAAGTGTGGCCCCGCCGAGGCGAAGATAGGATGCAAAGGGTGACGGGTTCTTCTTGCGGAGTGTGCGGTAGTAGTTCCAGGAGGAGGAGGAAGAAACGGAAGAAACGGAAGAAGAGACTGGGGAGACAGTGGTAATGCGTGTCTCGTCGGTCAAGCACAGCTCGTACGAGTCGCCGGCGGCAATGTGTTCCTGACAGGCACTGACCTTGTCTTCGTAGGCCCGGACGTCAGGCAGTTGGGTGTGGACGATTTGAGGGAGGACGAGCGGTTTGGTGAGGGCCGATTTCAGCTTTGGCTGCTGCCACTGTGAGGAGGTCTGCAGGCGGGAAATCACGTCGTCAACCCAGCTTGAGTGCACCTTCCCATTTGTGCCGTTGCCGTTTGGGCAGTTGCCGTTTGTGTAGACACCATTCGCTCCGTTCGGCCCATTGACTCCATTGACGTGAGTCGCGCCTTCCTCCTTGAGATGCTGCACGTGCACAACCCCAAGCACATGGTCCACGACAATGCTCTTTGTCACCCACGCAAAACAAACATCCGGCCGATCATGGCCACGACCGCCGTCGTTCATCTCGGGCAGCGCTACACCAATGTCACCCAAGCCCTGCTCATACGAGATATATCCCATGAAGCCACCGAGGAAGGGACTCGTTGTGTCGGTGACAGAGGCACCTCCCTGAGAAAGACGGCGAGCTTCATGAAACTCAGCCAGCAGCTGCCAGATCGACTGTGGCTCTTTGAGCGGGATCCCGACGGCCCCATTTGAGTTACTTGTGCTGTGTGGCAAGCGGATCGTGGCAAAACGGTCGCCTGTGCGGTACTCGACCCGCAGAGCCGCACTGACGTCAAGAGCAATGATGCTGAAGCGGCCGCGGATGGCTTCGTCGTTGGCTGTGTCGTTCTCGCTAGCCGGCTCTTTGTTTCCGACTTTACCGACTCCCGCACTGGCCGAGTCAAGAATGATCTGCTCTGGCTCGCTGCCCTCGACGTGACCATTCTCCAATGCTTCAACGATGTCGGGCACTTCGACATGGCTCGGCAGTGGAATCGTTTGCGAGATGAAGCGGCTCACAGGTGGGTTGCTGAGCACATCGTGCTTGGTTGTGCCGTTCGTATGGCCGTGTGTGTGGCCGTTCGTTCCATTTGTGTGGCCGTTCGTTCCATTCGCGTGGCCGTTCGTTCCGTTCGTTGCATGGCCGTTTGTCTGCCCGTTCACCTCTCTCTTCAACACTGACGGATGCATCGACAAGAGACTGGGTCGAGTTGCTTGGTGTGCAGCCAATGAAGACGGCAACGACGGCTCTGTGCGTACTCGGCCGTGCGCCTTGTTCCATTCCATCGCCGCCCGGAACCAGTTCGCCAGCACAGCATGGCTTGCCGTTTCTGTGCACACAGACTCTGGGTGGTATTGAAGGCCCCAAAAGGGCAGTGTGCGGTGCCGAACGCCCATCAGCAAACGTTCTGTCGATGTAGCGCCCAGCGATGCATCCTCCTTTTCATCGACCCAGGCCAGGGGAACGATATCCATATTTGGGTCTGACAACTGCCACCGTGCCGTCGGCCAGTCAGACTCCAACACATCATCCTGGCCCAGGTCGGCGCCCAGGCTATGGTACAGCGTAGCCCGAAACGGTGCCGCCACGCCGCCAAAGATGTCCGGCGCGCCCTCATTCAGCCCGACAGGGCGCACCACGCCGTGCAGTCCGCCCGAGCGCAACCGCCGAATGCGCCCACCATGGGCTGCAACCAAGCTCTGGAAACCGAGACAAATGCCAAGGGCGGGCGTTTTGGTCCTTGCTTCGCTCGCTTTTGTTTCTTCGCTCGCTTCGCTCGCTTTTGTTTCTTCGCTCGCTTCGCTCGCTTTTGTTTCTTCGCTCGCTTCGCTCACTCTACTCGCCTCCGCCTCCCACACATGCTTCATCAGGCCAATGTCGGCAGGGCAGTCAGGCGAGCCCGGCCCGGGGCCACAGACGACGGCATCGTAGCATGCGAGCTCAGCATAAAACGCGTCTCGCTCCAACGGCGCGTCAATGGGCAGGACATGGACGTCGGCGCCGAGCAGCGTGGCGAGGAGGGCCGTGATGTTGTTAGCGAACGAGTCATAGGCATCGAGAAAGAGGATCCTCGGCCGTGATGGTGATGCCGGCGACATTGGCGACGGCCGGGTTTCTCGTGGGCCGTTCATGGTCGTGTCGTTTTGCATTGAGTTGTGAGGTGCTGTGGATGTGATCGACGGGTGGGAAGAAAGAAGAAAGCAAGACACAGACCCGGGTCTCTCTTTGACGCTATTCCCGTTGAAGATGACGAGACGACGGTACGATGAGATGCTGAGTGACGAGATAGTTCAAATAGTTCAAATTTTATATCCCGCAGGACACACCGATGCAGTCCATTGTGCCAATTGGGTGAGTTGAATCAATTAGAATGTGGCCAGCTCAAAGTGAGACTGAGAGGTTGGTTTAAAGAGTTGCTAGAACGAAGGGCAGACGCCATTTATGATTTCTTTTTTTAAACTTTTTTTCTTGGGCTCGTTTCCATAAACGGCTTTCTCCGTCATAAAATTTTCTGCGCCTTTGTAAGTGACTTCCAACCGTTGGCAGGCTGCAGGCGGTCTTAGTGTCAAACCTGCCTGTTTTGGCAGGTCAAGGCCCAGACCGTCAGCGGCTCGCCAGGCGGACCCAACCCGCTGGAAACGTGGTCGGCTACCGTCGGACACTAAGCCATGCTCCGTATTACAACTCCATGCCTCCTGCCTTACGGGGTGCCTGCCGTCAATCCTCCGTAACTTCCTTTTACGGCTTCGACTGGACACTCTATTCGACTTACACGGTTGGCAAGTACAGCCATTTGCAGGGTCATTTTTATATATTCCGAGCATCCCACAGTAGCATGGCAACATATCCCTAGGGACATACACAGCAATGCCATGCAATAGGGAACGCCAAGAAACGACACTCCATGTCCCATAGACTCGTTCCACTTCGTTTCTTGCAAGTTGTTGGGTTCTATTTATGATATTACGAAAGCATAGCTCGTCGCTTGCGTTCTGTCGCTTTTATGAACATGTACATCTTTTAAACGGTCGTTGTTCTTGCTGTTGTCGTTGACCGACATGTCTCCCAGCCTACTCCTCCCTCGGCCGTGGCGGGTCGACAACCACGAAGTGGCACGGTGTGCGTGTGTGCCAGATCCGCCGCTCCCGAGGCCCCAGCATCGTGTCCCGCAAGAGTGTTTCCGTGTTGGATCGAGGGCGTCTCTGTATTTTTTCATTTGCCTCTTTTGTCTCTTCTGTGGGCTTGGCCGGCGTCCACAGCCGCGTCTCTTCGACCGACGCCGTCACTTCAAACTCGCCCCGACACAACGCCGTCACGCCCAGCCGCACTTCGGTCGTGGCCCGTGGGCCCAGAAGCGGTAGTGTTTGCTGGAGAGCGCCGTTCCAGGCAAATTTGCGTGTAAAGTCGAGAGCCACGTTGAGCGGGCGGTGGCAGAGCGCGGGCATGAGTCGCAGGGTCGGGTAGAGCGGCTGGGCCGTGCGGTTGGTGACGCGCACGCGCAGCTGCACAAAGTCGTCAACCCGGACCACACGCGTGCCCTTTTTCTCGGTTGTCTTATTCTTCGACTTCGCCGTCTTCCTCCCCTCAATGGCCACATCGATACCCACTTCGTCCACTTTGATCGCCTCAATCATACGTGATGTCAGGCGCATACTGCGCAGCTCGACATTGCCGCGGCGCTGCGACTCGGATGTCCCAAAAGAAGAAGAAGACGGAGAGGTGGCTGTCGTCCATGTCCCGTGCAGAGCGTCCAGGATCTTCTCGCGGTACCAAAACGCCTCGCGGCTGGCCCGCTCCATATCTGGCGAGATCTTGCCCGTGCTGACGACAAACTGCCGCTGGCGGGCCGGGTTGAGCGCGGGGATGGACGCGTGCGGGTCTTCGAGGTAGATGCGTTTCAGGGGCACAATGACGCGGCTTGTGTTGCCCGGCAAGATGTGCTCCGTCACCACCACGCCGTCCTCGGCGCCCAGATCAACGCGCATCTGGCTCGGCCACGCGTTGCGCAGATCCAGCAGCAGCAGGCAGTACTTGTCTTTGGTCGAGTCTGCAATCTCAGAGATATCAGTAGACTCCTTGTCAGTCGCCGCTGCCCCCAACGCTTTGCGGCAGCGGTCCCACAGCGGCTGCGGGATCGTGCCGTGCAGCGGCAGCACGTCCATCCGCGCCACCTCGATGCTGGCATTGACCGTCACTGTCAGGTGCAGTGATACCTGCCGCGTGTAGAACTTGGCCGCCGCCTCAACCTCGTCAGATTCTTCGTCACCGTTCTTCTTGGCCGTCCCCAAGTGTGCATAGTCCACCTGGATCGTCCCGCTGGTCAGGCCGGGCTTACCCAGGATCTCAAAGTCGAACGTGGCCGTCGCACCAGGACCAATGTAGCGTTTCTCGGCCTTGGTCGTCGTCGACGTCGACTTGAGGCGCAGCGCCTGCTTCTTAGCCAGGATCAGCTCGTACTCGTACAGCTCGGCAGGCGACGCGTCACGGCTGCTGAGGGCCTGCTGGATCGATGCCTGTGTCGAGTCTTGGAACGAGAACAGCAAGAAATCCACGGGCGTCGTCGCTGACAGGTTTTTGAGTGTAACGGAAAACACCTGTCGCTCGCCCTCCAGCACCATCACCGACGACTGCGGCAGCGTTGTCGACTCCACAATCACCATCGGCTGTGCAGGGATCACATTCAACGACAGGTGCTCGGCCTTGAGCGGCGGGCCTGTTGCCAGCTGCAGACCTGTGCTTGTTGGCGAGGCCGGGGGAGGTGGGGGAGAGTCCGACTGCTGGCCCTCGGGGATAGAGAGGTACGAGGCAAACGGCGCCATGCCAATCTGCTTGATCTTGTCGGGCCGCTCGGGCGACCAAGGCTGCGTAAACACGGGGAACCGCCGCTCTCGACAGCCCCGCACACGCACAACCGCGCCCGTCACATGCAGAGACCCGGCCGACTGCGGCATGCCAGACACCTTGACAATCTGTGTGCGGTAGGGGCCCAGCACCGCACTGTCGGCATACGCCTCAAAGTCGGCGCCGTCCGTCTCGATCCGGATACTCTCAATCTCCACCTCAATGTCGTATGGGTTCTGCAGCGTCAGCTTGAATGTTGCCGGCTCCTGCGCCACCAGAATCTGCTCAACGACTGCCTTTTCCGACGGCTTCAAGAACGAGTTGTGGATAAACGGATCAACGTCCTGCGAGGTGCGTGCCGCAGCGGCTTTGCCGGGCAGCTCGCTGCGCGTGTGTGCCACCGGTTGGCAGGCGGCTGGTGCTGGCTCCAGCTTGACCCCGCGCAGCAAGAACTCGTCCCAGTACTCGGCCGCCAGGTTATCGCCGCCCAGCCCCAGTCGCCGCGACAGGTTCGACGTCTTGGCAATGTTGGTCACGAGCCGCACCTGTTCTTCCTTGGTGATAATGGGTGCTGCATCGCCCCGCCGCTGCCCGGGTGCAATGCCGCTGCCGGCTGTCCTCAAAAGATCGCTCGAGAATTTGAGCACGCCTGCAAAGTCGGGCAGCGCCTCTGAGAAGTTGATGCACGCGCGCAGCAGGTTGAGCTTGTTGCCGGCCATGCCAAACAGGCGCGACGTGGCTTGTTCGCGAATACGTGTCATGATGGCCGCGTCCGAGTCGTCTGTATTGCTGTCGCCTCCTTCACTGGCGGACGGCTCAAACTCAACCACACCGTACGTCTTGAGCAGCATACCCAGGAACGCATCAACGCCCGACTCGATGTCGCCCTCCGCCAGGTCCAGCGCAGCCGCACCGTTGGCATGGCCCGAGTGCGCCAACAGAGCATTGTTCTGTGTCACCAGGCCCGCCGCAGGGTGAATGCCGACCTCGGCAGCACCGCGGGTGCGTGCCTCCACAAGTCCGCCAATCAGCACCGACATAAGTTCCCGCACCACCATGGCCTTCTTGCGTCGGTAGCCCAGGCGGCCCAGGACAACAGCAATGCCGCTTAGAATCACAATGCGGTCAATGGTCGTCAGCAGCTCGGTGATTGACGACGGGAACGCGCGGAAGAGTGTTGTCGTAATGAGCGCGCGGCTAGGCGTTACCGACAGGTGCGGCACAAGGGGTGCAGCGCTGCCGCCGTACTTGCCCTCAACCACCATCTCCAAAAACCGGCGGTCGAGTGCGCCGTCCGCTAGGTGCAGCGCTGTCAGAATGTTGCAGAACCGGATAGTGGCCTCGGCTAGCGGCAGCGGCGGCAGATTCTCGCCCGAGATGCGCGTGTACAGGCCCAAGACGCGGTCCAGCAGGTCTGGCAGGATCTGCTGCAGGTTCCGCAGCCACTTCGGCTGGTTGGGTCGAGCCTTCTCGGCGGCCGCATCAAGCGCTTGTGCAGCGGCCTGCGCAGCCGAGCCCTTTTCGGGTGGTGGCATGCACACACTGGGCACCTGGAACTCAATGTTGGCCCAGGACAGCAACAGCAAGCAAATCACAATCAACTCTAGCGCTTTGCCGTGCCACAGGTGGTCGTTGATGGACCGCGACACCGTGGCGCCTTCAATCAGCTCCTTGAGGGCGTCCGTCCAGCGGCCGGCCTGCAGGTAGAGCGAGGCCACAACAATTGTTACGCGGCTCTTACCCTTGTTGCGCCAGCGCTCATTGAGGCCGCCAGGACCAAACCCTTGCACCGATATACGGTCCTGGCTCTGGCTGCGGTGGCCGTCGCCCAGGTCTTGTGGTGACGTTGCACGGTCAGGGCTCGACAAGGTACTAGCATTGTCGGCACCACTGCCGCCTGCAATGTCGTCAAAATTGGTGGCCGGTCCAGCAAGACCGCTGGCACTGCGAACTGGCGTCGAGGGCCGTCCTGGCGTCGAGCCTGTGCTGCCAGATCCAAACGGAGAGCCATTCCTAAACGGCATCGGCATGGACATGCGCGCCTGGCTGCGGTCAGCTGACGACACACCACTGCCGACAGAGCTAGATTGGTGTGTCGGCATACTAAACTGCGAGTTGCGCCGCGACACCGTTGTGCTACTGCTTCCGCCACCGTCGTCTCCGCCGCCGCCGTTGCTGCCGGGGCGGAACACCGAACCCATTGCCTGCCCAGGCGACTCAATGTACGACATAGCGTCAAAGGACCGCGCCAGCGTGTTCATCTCAGCCAGCAGCAGCGACGACACGTCGGCCATGACGGCCTTCATCGTCGTGCGCTTCGATTTTGAGAGAGGCGGCACTGTAGCCATGCCCTCGTCGGGCATCGGAACGGGTGGGCCATCGGGCGACGGTTCGTAGTCAAAAATGAGCACGCGGTGCACAAGCACTTTGGTGTAGGTATCGCGCAGCTCTTCGAGTTCCTGGTAGAGCGTGCGGATGTTGCGCTCTTCGATTGATCGTCCCGCAGCCGACTGGCGCTTGCTGCCAAAAGCAACGTTCTTGATGGCCGCGCCGTCGGCAAGGGCGAGGATGACGAGGGGCTCGCGGTAGAGGTCGAACGGGCACAGGGCCAGGTGGGAGGGCTGGGGAACGTGAGTGGTCAGGTCGTAGAAGATGACGCCGTCAGGGAACGCGAGCGGATTGAACATGTCTACACAGTTAGTGAGAAACAACAAAAGACAAGTGAAAAGGGGGAGGCAGGACGCACTCCTGTTGGGCCGGGGGTCGGCGCTGACGTCGCGCAGCTGGACGGCATATTCCCCCTTAAGTCGGTCGAGGAACGAGGCAAACCGGTCGCGGTGCACGGGGCCGACCGGCAGAACCAGGACTTTGACCTGGGCCGGCGACACAGGCAGAAAGGGGTCGGACCGCGGCATCGTGGCTGCCGGTGGCCTGTGGGCCAGGAGGAGAGGTCGTTGCTGTGAGAGTGTGTCTAGTTCGTTGTGGTGAAGCAAGAGAGGAGAGAGGAGGCCAGCCTATGTCGCGGGCGGCATTTCGAGTCTGAGGCGCGCAAAGGGGGGAAGACCACGAGGATGAGAGCTGTCGAGGGGGTTACGACAAGCGGGGTGGGCTAGTTCGGGTGTATGAAGCTTGTTTTTGAGTTGACTATATGTCGTAGCTCGATTGGGTCGCGGACACACACCGTGGTTGCGGCGTATGGGGGTGTTGTCGGGGTGGTTCTGGTCGTGGTGACGATGGAGGTTCGTCGTTGTAAATGCAATTGAAGCTGCCACACACTTACGCACACACCGCAAGGCAACGTGGAAGGTGTCAGGGTGTGGACTTGCCTGTTCAGGGCGAAGTGGTCCGAGCTTCTCGAGTGGGGACAGCTAGGAGAGGGCAGCAGGAGCTGTTTGGGGAAGGCGCAAGTCAGGGCTTAGTACGACGTACCCGTAGGCCACACGCGCTGGAAGCCTCACGTTGGCGTTGGACGTGCGGATTTACCCCTGAAACAGTCATTCTAGTGCGGAAGGAGCGAACGCCGCACACAACTTACAACCAACGTGGAAGGTGGACAACCCACCAGAAGGCAAGAACGAGCGAGTGTCGTGTTCGATATCTGAGAATATCCTCAATGTGGTTTCTTCGAAAGGTTTTCCTTTTTTTTTTTTCTTTGTAGGGGTTAATGTACGAAGATGATTTTATCTACATTTTAGTATTTTGTTTCGATTTTTTTTTCTTTTAAAAAAAAAGAAAAAGAAAAAAAAAAAACCAGACAACAGAAAACAGATTGATATCCGGAGGTTCACAACTGCCACTATCGAGGAAATTTTTAGAAAAAACGAAGCAGAGTAGCTAGAGTACGACTTCATTTAATTTGTATTAGGGATTGCAGTAAGATTTGATGTTCACTTATAACACGAGCTATAACCATCGCAGATCGTTCGCCCAAACCTCCTACGCCTTGTTCTCAGCAATCTCGGCCTGCAGCCAGGCGGGCAGTTCTGGCGGCGACGCCCAGCCGTCCAAAAAGGATTCGACAGCGACGCTTGGCCCGGACGGCTTGGCATATACAGCTGTCACGTACCATGCAGTCTGGCCGCTGCGCAGGGTGTGTTGCAGCGTGGGGATGACCGTGCGGCTGTGGATGAGGTTGGAGTTGGGATCGGCGTTGACGAGGTTGGCCTCGCGACCGGTCTCGAGGGACACCTCCAAAGAACGGATGCCGACAGCACCAGAGTCACGACAGACGGCAAAGGCACCCTCGTGGCCGCGGGCCCAGCCGTCGGGCGTCAGGGTGTCGTAGTTGCCGATAATCTTGGGCTGGCTGCCCTCCCCCGTGGCGGCATCATAGAGTCCGAGGTAGCGGCCGTCAATGGAGTTTTCGTTGTGGATGGCGAATGCGCCGTCGGCAGTCATAATGGAGCGGTCAGAGGGGCCCTCCTTCACAGCAATACGGTGGACACGGAGGTGCCAGTTGGGCGCAGCGTCGGTTGAGGGCACAAGAATGGTGCGGACCGTGACGTCCGATAAGGGAGTCCATACCGAGACCAGAACGGGACCATTCTCGCGAGTCTCAATGGCGGCATACGACGACAAACGACGGGTCTTCCAATACTCGCCGCCGTCGTCCGAGAAACCGAGCTGCGAGGCGAGGGCGTACTGCTCGAGAGTGAAGAGGCCGGGCGGGACGGAGTAGCCGAACGCGCTGCTGTAGGCAAAGCAGCCGTACTTGGCGTGGGTGCCTTTCATGGGGTAGCTGCAGGCCTGGCCCGAGGACAGGAGCATGCAGTGGCCACCGCGGTTGCTCATGATGTGGCCCGGTTGGGGCAGGGGCTTGACTAGCGGCAGCGAGGGCCAGTGGTCCTCCTCAGAGGAGGTCCAGAAGGGGTGTGTCTCAGGGACGGCCAGGCAGATGAATGCAAGACAGGCCCAGTACTAAGCTGTTAGAAGTGGACTTGACGGACTGACCATGAGCAGAAAGAAAAAACATACCGGACTACCGGGGCTATTGTAGTTTTCGGCCATCTATTGCTGTTAGTCTTTGTAAAGCCTCCAAGGACTGGACGGCATGGGAAAATAATTCACATACATACATGTTGGGATACGAGTACCCAACAGTCAGTGTGCCAGACGGACTCCACATGTCGTTCTGCGTCTGCCAGTACCGCAGGTGCCGCATCACAATGCCCTTGACTTTGCCCCAGGTGAGTGGCGCCGGCAGCTCAACATCGGCATACGCCAGCGCACCCCAAAAGGACACCATGGCAAAACGGTAGCCGACACTGCGGCCAAAGGGGATGGAGCGGCCCTCAGCGTCATAGTAGTGCGCCAGGTCGAGAGCACACTCTTGCGCACGGCGCTTGAACTCGGCCGCGCGCTCTGGATCCTCGTCGGCGGCAAGCTTCGCATACAGCAGCTGCAGGAAATGGATGGCAAAGGAGGACGAGTAGTAGTCCATCTGGTGGATGCCCTCGGGTCCATCATTGGACCAGCCGCCGCCGCGGTAAAAGGTGTCGAGGTGGCGGATGTCGCTGTCGAGGCGCTCTTGCGAGAATGTGCCGCCGTTCTTCTTCAGGCCCAGATTGGCAAACACACGGAACCACAGCCAGTTGGTGTTGGGCATGTTCTTTTCGTTGACCGAGTTGCCGAGCCAGGCCTCCATGTTGGCGCGCTCGCGCTCATTGAGATTGTCCCAGAAAACGGGCGCTACGGCCAGTGCAAAGCCCAGAGGACACATCTCGACCATGCGCTGGTCATTGTCGCGGGGGAACCCCCAGAACTCGGGGCTCTCGGGGTCGGTGCCGGCTTTGAGGCCGTCGACCCACCATTGGGTGCCACGGTAGTCGCCGCCGCCGGCCAGAAGACACGCCAGACCCCAGAGAGGGCGGCAGATGCCCTCAACCTCGGATGCAGTCTGGTCGAAGCGGACGGCTGTGGCACCAGGGCAGCGGACACGGGCCTTGGCGGGCGAAAAGAAGGGCTCAAGAGGGTCGAGCAGGGCATGAAGGAGTTCTTGAACGGAGGCGCGGTCGCCTCTGCTCAGGTCGACACGGCCAAAGGGGTGGACGGCATTATAGCCAAGGACGAGGCCGGTTTGGGACATGGTGAGAGGATGTGTTTGTGAAGCTGTGGGGTCTACATGTAAGTAAGCAGGAGAAGAAGTAAAGTGAGAGGACAGAGATCAAAAAGAAAAGAGAGGAAAGTGAAGCAAAGATGAGGGGAGCTCGAGGGGCAGTAGAGGTTCAAAGCGGATGACGAACAGTAGAGATGCCGTCTTTCGACAGAGGCCACAGCTCTGTTTCCGCCGCTTGAAAACGAGGGGTGAAGCGTATTGACGGCCGGATGGAGAGAGGAGGGGGGGCTTCTGTCGGATGTTGTTGCTTCGTTAGCTTTGCATCCCGCAGTCGTATTGTGCCGTCTTGAATGGAAGTTGAGTTCTGAGCTGACGTCAAGTGAAGATACATAGCAGACGCAAACTGCGACTGTAAATAGTCTGAAAGTTCTGAACAATGACAACAAAAAAGAGGATGGTTTCAAACTTCTGTTAAAGCTCCGACAAGATGCGCCGACGTGTGGGGGTCTCTTCTTGTTCCTCTTGGTCCGTCCATATTCCACGACGCTGAGGAGAGACGCTTGCACTTTAACCGGCAGATTTGGGGTTTCTCGGTGGAGCTGCCAAGGTTGGGGGACAGTCAACTGACGAGGGGAAATCTTGCTGCAGTTTTCTGTTCATGGTTCTCTCGTCTTTTCTGTATTTGTTTCTGTATTGTTCTCGCTTTCGAGGGTCTGATTGGCGGCTAATTACGTTCGTAGACTCCATTTTGTTAGTTGTTAGGAGCCAGTGTCGGGACCTTGCGTCTTGGTGCAGAGCCAGTTGACGCCAGTCCAGTCCCGAGAGGCTAGCCTGGGTCAATGTAGCTACTGGGGTCGTGGGCATAAGGCGTTGAGATGTGTGAACGGCGAGGTGGTGAGTTGTAAAGAGTACGGAGTAGTTAGTATAGAGTGACCGAAAGGGGGGAAAACAAGATGATGTGGAGAAAAGTGGACCTGCACCGTCTGCCGGCGGCTCTCGCTGCTGGCTTCGGGGTAGCAGCCGCCGTTCAAAGAAGGAGCACTCGAGCAAGGCCGCCCACTCTTTTGTTAAGAGGGAAGGTGCGACGGATACATTGTGATACTCGACTGTATCAGTATTTCTGAGACAACTTCTTACACAGTAATTTGTATTTTATATCATGAACTGTCACTTGGTATATGAACGCCAGTTTGAAAAAAAATCCCGTAAAATCGGACGATATCCCATTCCCTTTTCCAACGCCTGAACAATGCAAACAATGTAGAAAGTCCCTCTCCTGACTACGTGCTGTAGGACGAAACATAGTACTGTGAAAGACAACCTGTTAGCAAAGACACGTTCTTCCGGTCTGGTGTGCCACCGACGCAGCCTGCCATGGAAAGTAACGTACCGTAATCGAGCTCGCCTCGTCAGGATCGTCCGGGTCGTCCGGCTGCGACACGTAGACGTGCAAAATCAGCGCCGTGCCGTCCACGACACACGCAATCACCCGTCCGTCCAGCCGGCCCACGCTCAGCACCCGGCTCCAGTCGCGGCCGTCCACGCGTACCGTCGCAAACTTTTCCGGTCCAGCCTCGCGGTAGCGTGTGGTTGGGTGTTCTTCGAGCGGGACCGGCAGTGCGTCTTCGTTCATGACCGGGTTCTCGAGGTCGTTCCACACCGTCTCGACGCTTAGCGTGTCCGTCACGAGCCGCAGCCGCAGCATGCCGTACATGTTGGCGCTGATCTCGAGTTTGGGGCCGCTGCCGCCGCTACCCGTGTTTCCGGCGTTCGCGCCGTTTCCACCACCACCTCCGAGTGTAGCCGGCGCTAGGCCGAGCCCGCCGCTGTTGCCGCCCGACGTTGTGTGTGCCAGCTTCGTGAACCGGTCCGACACGGCCTTTAGCTGCAATAGCGGCGGCAGCACAATATTGACGTCCGATTCGGGTACGCCCGGTTCAATGACGTTCTCCAGAGCCTTGGGTGCCATGACACGCACCGGCATTTCCTGCATGACCACTTTCTCCCGCTCGCGCTTGGCTAGCAGTTCCAGCGTCTCGTCGCGGTCGCGGCCGCCAGCTGTCCCGACCTCGTCAATTGTGCTTCCAAACGTGCTCTCTCTGAACCGTTGTCCTCCGCCGTACCCTCCTGAAACACCGCCTGTTTGCCCGATAGGGCCGAACCCAAAAGCGCCCAGCCCGCGCGGGTTCGTCATGGTATGGATCGTCATCGACAGCACGGGCACGAGATCGCGCTTGCTGAGCTTGAGTACGGCATCGGTGCTGTTTAGGGCCGACCGGAGCGCGCGCTGCAGGGAAGCAAGTGTGATTTCGAGGTCAATGGCGTTGTTGGCATTGCGCGACTGCAAAACATACGTGTCCGGGTCGAAGAAGAAGTCGCGCGTAAAGGTGGACCAGACCTGCGAGCCGTGGTCTGGGATGACAATAAAGCGAACAATCTCGTCCTCCAGGCGGACCCAGACAATCTTTTCCAGGGCACCGAGGGCAGCAATGAGTTCTGGTAGGACCCAAGGATTAGCAGAACATTCAATTGATAATGGCAAGCAACGGCCTGACTTACTGGAGAATGTCCGAATGTTCCGCAGCTCTGCCTTGAACTTCATGGTGTCGGCGGGGAAAGGCAGCCGTCGCTCGCGACACGTGGCGGTCAGTTGTGGGGGAGAGTGGACGTTGAGAGTGGCCTGCCTTTCATCTGGTTAAAGTGAAGCTCCAAAACCCGCCTTTTTCGACGTTTGACGCGTTGCACTTTAAAAATGTCGCGACAGTGGAGCTTGGCGTGGGGAAGGTGCCTTCTGGAAAAGGCGGGGCGCCCCTCCTCGTTTGGTTCTGGCTGGCCCAAGACTGTCTTTCAACGCAGAAATGGCCACTAACAGGCAAAATTGCCCGGTTGGGAAAGAGCCTGGTTGTGCCCCGCATATGGAAACAGCTTCACACATTGTCTACTTCATGATGAACCTACCTGTAAATCGTCATCTTAGGGAGTTATTTTATTTTATTTCTCTGATTCAAGTACTGATCTATCTATGCAAAATGGGTATTGCTACATAAGTGTGTGCCTGCAAGATTATGCGGAAGTGGATCAACAAAATTAACTGGAAAACAAAAGAAAAAGAAACAAAACAAGCGAAAGAAACAGAACGTCAATATAAGTCAGAATAAACGCTTCCCAACGGAATAATAATGTAGAAACCATCAGCGATAATATCCATAGGAGTAGTACAGGCCGTCATGACCCTTTGCCATCACGGCCGGCCCTGAGGCTGGCTCCTGCACAGCCCACCATACATGGAAAGATAAACTGCGGGCATCGTACATGGCATCAAAGTATGCTTGTAGACGATCTTCCTCTAGTTCGGTGAGCTTCCCCTTTCCGCTGAAGAAGTCATCAAGACCGACGGTGACTGCACGGAGGACAGTACTGACGGCGTAGAAGCTGTACGCACAGAGGTACTTGGTTCCCAAGACGGCGATTCTTTTGCCCGGAATGCGGCTCTTCTTGACCCGTCTGATTTTTGGACGGCTGCGAATGTGATCACCTGTTTCGCGCATGTAGGTGTCGAGCATCATGAAACAGTAGGAGCATGGCACCGAAAGGTCCACTGTCCTCGGGAAGGCCATGTTCATGTACTTTGGCACCTGGCTTGGCACCTTTCCCCTTGTCATCAGGCCGGCCAAGATATCGTAATCATCATAATCATCGGTGCGAAAGGATCCGATCGGTTGGGGGGAATCTTTGAATGGATCAGTACCGGGCCTCTTTTGGCGCATAAAAAGGAGCCATTCACGCAGACTGTGCCGAGGCGGATTGTTCTGATTGTGTACAGCGGCTGCTTGCAAAATGGCGGGTTGCTGAGACTCTTGTGCTGGTTGCAGTGCAGCCGCTTCCTCAGGTAGCTCTTGTTGCCCAAGTGGAGCAGCACCGGCCGCTTGTTCATTGTCTGGTGCATGTTGTGTCTCTTGTGCCTGTTGCGCCTGTTGCTCTTCGTGAGCTTCGGGCACCTCGAGAATTGCTGGTGGCTCATTCGAAGCCGGCGAGTCGTTGCCATTGATCTGGTCGTTGCGGCCGTCGACACCGTTGCCATTGCCGTTGTTGTTGTTATCATTGGAGATAGACCCCACAAGGCGGGATGGCTGGACGTCACTGGATGAAGAGGGAATGCGCTTGGCAACTATCTGTACGCTCTTCTCGGAGACTGTAGCGCCGCGCCCTGCAGCCTTGTCTTCAATGGCCTCCTCATTTGTCTCAGCCTTTTCGTTTTGTGCAGAAGCAGCACCATCAGCAGCAGCAGAAGCAACAGCAGCATTTCCCTCCACGGTCTGTGTTTGGGCTTCTGATTGAGCATCGGGCTTTTCTGGCATTGTGCTGGAGTTCGACTTCAGCGTTCCCGGAACACGGTCCTCCCCCGGTTGAATATCCGCGGGATCGTACTCCGGCGGGGTGGTGAGCCGGGGTAAAGTCGGGTGGCCACAGATATGCGCCATGGATTTCTTGCAAATAGGACACTGGGCGACTTCTTTTAAACCCAGCCATCTTTTCAGGCAGAGAGAGCCAAACTTGTGCCCGCAAGGGAGGACCACCCAAGTTTCGATGTAGTTGTTCTCTGCCTCGAGACCGACAACATTAAGGCAAATGTTGCATGGCTCGGTGGGTGGCCGCGGAGGCTGTTGCTTTGGCTTTTCACGACGGCTGTGATCACCACGTAAACAACACCCTTTGATAGGTGGCCGTCGGGTATGAAATGCTTCACGATACATCTCCACGATTGAGGATTGTCGCCGACAGATGGTGGAGCTTGGGTATTGTAAACGTTGGCAATGCAAATTCGATGTGTAATGGTCGAATGGTGTGATGGTGACGATGTTTGGATGCAAATGAAGATGAAAATAACGAAGAGAACGGAAGAGAACGGAAGCGAAACACTAAGTTTGGTAGATAACGAAGAGTTAGAACCATCAAGAGGACCGCAGCAGAAGGGCAGTGGCAATATAAGAACACGGCGAGACTGGCAACTGACACCAAATATTTTCTCAAACGCATGATCGAGCGTTCTGGCTGTACTGAGAATCGCACATAAGTATAGCTTGAGTGACGTCGACTCTTCCGAGTCGTAGTAAGAGACGACGAGCTCAAGTTGAGGATGGTTGAGCTACTCGATGGTTCCCGGTAAGCTACCGGGACCAGCGCTGGGACTAGAGCACAAGAGCAAACAAAATAGATCAGACCGGACCACGGAAGCTTAGGGCTTAAGCTGAGTCTTGTGGATTTCGAGCTTGAATGCCTTGTCGAGCGGTAGAAGGTAAGAGTAAGACCACGCGGGGTAGGGATCCGGTACAGCCCAAGGACAAGTATCGAGGACTGGGTGTACAAGGTGAGATGCTGTCGAGGAGCTCCGTTATGTATGGTGGCGAACAGCTGGCTGTTGGCGAGAGTTGGTACCAATAGCAGCTGATTACGAGGATATTGCGAAATGAAATGTGAAAGTAAATAGAGATGGCCCTGCTAAAAGGTAAGCTTCTAGATGGTATAATATGCCGAACAGAATGAGGCTCCAGACGGCCCAAAAGCAAACGATAAGAAAATAAAAAGATGGTGGGTGGCGCCTTGTATTGGCTGGAAAGAAGACCACACGTGGACACCCGTTGAGTGGTGCTGAGGTCTCAGTTGGTCCTGCCAGCTACCAGCGACAAAAGCGATGATAGGGCTGGCGAAGCTCGAAGAGGTCTGGTGATGCACCCCGAGGTGGATGGGTAGATAAGAGAGGAAGATGGAGGATGGTGATGGAAAAAGAAGAGGACAGGAGCTTTGGTGACTAGGAAGGTAGTAAGGTAGATAAAAATCAATTTGGAAACTGCAGAGAAGAGAGAGGGAGAAAGGAAAGAGCGGAAAGAGCAGAAAGAGGAAGCAACGATGCTCTATTATTTACTGCAACAACTTCGGGAAGGCACAACCCACTACTGTGCGCAGTTGGTAGCCTTGTTGCTGGCGCTTGCTGCAAGTGACGATGTGAGGCCAGACAATAAACACAATTTCATGGCGCCATGCCAGCATCATCTGTCCATCTAGCCTCTAACCCATGTTCATTTCCACACGACTCTAAGAATCCAAGTTCTGCGAGATGTCCTGTCCGGCGACCATTGCCGTGCCAAGCTCTGTCCATTCGTAGGACTGCCTGTCCGTTCTTGCCTGTTCTCGACAAATTTCGCCAGCCAAACAAAAAAAGAGGCGCGCCTGCCTAACCTGCCTTTCCCAACCCCGCAGTCGGCATGTGCATAAATGTGTGCAAACATGCGTAATTTGACGGCAAGAGCTCACATCTTTTGTTGAGCTGGATTGGAACGAGCAATCAGAGAGCTCCTTGAAAGCCGCCCAAGCACAACTTACGGCCAGGCCACGCGCAAATGCAGGCAACAGGCTGCATGGCCCCGTTGGTTGAAAAGCTACAAAACATCATGTTGTATGGCATGCCTTCACAATAAACGGACATGCACCCGATACGCATGCATGTGCTTCGTTGTGTCGTGTTATGTTGCGTTTTGAGCCGCCAGGACACCCTCCATTTGTGTGTGTGTGGGTGAGTGAGAGAGAGAGAGAGAGAGAGAGAGAGAGAGAGAGAGAGAGAGAGAGAGACCCTTTGCTCTTCCTATGTCCGCCGCTTGACCTTGTCGCCTTGCAACTACTATCTCACGCCACATGCACGAGTACGCGATAAAGGCATTGCTTGGGGAACCTCCATGTTCAAAGACAAGATGCATGCGATTTCGTGCTTAGCAATATAAACAAACTAGGTTTTCATCTTCAAAACAGAATAGAACTGCATGCTGATAAATGTCCAATGAGTATGAATATAGAATAAACCTGCCCCATATACAGGCTGCTCTCGCTGATGTGGCACTTTCGTGAAGCTGCCTAGAAACACAATGATATAAAAACTAAACAATTATGGTACAAAGGAGATGCGTGGGTTCGTTTCCGTTCTTTTATACACAAGTCAACTCATCGCCTCGGTGGCTCGTCATCATCTTCACTGTCGTCCATGAAACCTTGTTCCAATCTATGTTGTTAGCTAGGCTGCATAAGGTTGGACAATGTGGGAGCTCCAACAAGACTTACTCTCGACTCAACCGCGGCGCATCGTAGACGGCACCGCCTCGTGACAGTTCGCTCCGCCGTCCGTTGCTGTTATTGCTGTTCGGCCGCATCGTGCCCAGCTCCTCGCCGATCTCGCCGAGCGAGATGCCACGTGCCGGGTCGTGCAGGTGGAGCTCCTCGTCGTCGGACAGCAGCTCGTCACCGCCGAGCTCGGCGCTGCTGTCGCGGGCGTGGCCGCCGCCACCGCCAGCACCACCACTCCTGCCTCTTCCAAACAGTGTGCGAAGCCGTCCGCCAATTCCGGTATCGCCGCCGTTCATGGCCACACGGTCGCGCCAGGAGGTGGTGGTTGTGGCGCGGAAGAAGAAGTGGCTAACAGAAGCCTGCATGCGGTCGCGGAGAGACAGGGTTTGGGTGGATAATGTGTCCATGGGGAGGTAGTGGCCGTAGCGGTTGCGGTAGTGCTGCCAGATGGGCACGATGACAAAGGAGAAGAGGACGAAGACGAGGAGGGCGATGACGGCGGGGAGGAAGAGGGTCTGCGAGAGGAGGTATTAGATGAGGTCTAATGATGGAGCGAGCGATCTTTTGCCTACCTTGACGACCGACAGAGTGGCGCCCATGTCGACGATGGACACCCGTCAGCGGGCAGAGACAATAAAAGCCGGGGATTAGGAGCCGAGACGCCGGAAGGCCGGACACGGGATGCGCAAGGAGTGCCGGGATATGCGCGGCGCAAGAGATCGCGAATGGATTGAGGCTGAGAAGCGATCAAGAGGACGCAGAGCCGGTAGGAGAGACCCTATCAAAGGGTGTCCTGTCTGTTTCGAGAGGCGTTTGCGGTCGGCCTCGTCGTTTCCGTTGTCGTCGTCTTGTCGTCTCGTCGTGGAAAGGACTATCGCCAAATGCAAGATCGAAAACACGACGCCGGAATGCCAGCGAAGCCAAAAGATGTTGGCGATCCCCGTAATGTGGAATTATGGGGCCGTCCTCTTGCAGGATGACTGACACTTACGACGCCTCGACGCTTTCTGACAAGGCCTGGACACAAGGCCTGGACCGCCTGTGGTCTAGGCTAGCCGTGGTGCACATAGCGCATGCAAGCCACTAGCAAGCCACTAACAAGCCACCTTTGGGGGTTGCAGAGAAGACAATGTCACGGACAGCTGGCCAGGCAGCACAAGAGCCTCGTGTATTTGTGTAACCCGCTGTCAGTCTACAATTTCTTTTGGGCTAGCAATTTTTATTGATTTTCACTGTTATTTACTGTGCCTCTTTGAATCAATTCGGAGCATTCCACATGCCGACATTTACGCTTTGACACGGATGGTGGCTGGCACGCTGCCGAAATATACATCGGACAGAAGAGTGCAGTTAACGAGAGGTGCACGTGATCTTATATAAGCAAGGGTTCGAGAACGACCGTTGCAAATATACGACGTAATAGACGAGAAAGACAAGAATCTCTGTCTATCACAGGCGATTGTCAAGCGCAAGCCTCCCTTTTGTTCTTTGCCCTCCCTTGTGCTCTTCTTCATCAACATGGGATTCCATCGTCTTCTGTCGTTTCCTGCCCTTCCGGGCCCCTATTCCATGGGAAATACGGAGTACGAACTAAGATACCAAGAGATACCGAAAACACTGGGGAATATCTCCCTGTCCAACGGCTGCCCGAAGCTCTCAGCCTCTAAAACCCCTAAAGATCCCCAAGGCTGGCCGCTAGCTGGGCACTAGCGGCTGGTCACTGGTGATCTGTCGTGCAGGGTATGGTGGGAGATATCTCTCTATTTTGGAGGGGCCATTTGGTGGTGGGTTTTTGCAGTGTGGTGTGTTTGGCGGGGTATTTCTGAGCTATTTCTAGGCTATTTCGGTGCTATTTGGGGCAGCTTTGATTAGGTGTAATCTTACAGGCGGCGTCTACGGCCAGCGCCAGAAGCACTGTAGGTGTGGCCGGCCCGCCACGGCGCTACGCGTAATACGAGCTATGTTACAGGGAGACAGTGTGCATACTGTATTAGAACACTATAGCTGGACACCTATTTACTGCAAAGCAAGACCATCGCAATTTCACCTATTCCAAGGCCGTGAATGACGACGCAATTTGCGTACTTTTGACTGCCAGAAGGCCAGAACAATGATGTAAGTAAACAGAGCACAAAAAAAAGGACGAGCACTTGTTTGCTGCGCAATTCAAGTAGAGTGTGTCACAGACCTAGCTTTTTATGCAGGGCGGGACGCATGCAACGAACGTGCACTTTGGCTGTTCAGTTTCTAGGGCCTTATATTCAGGGGCAGCCACTCTCGCCTCGCCACTGTATGAGTGTAGCTAGTGGCCACTGTTCCAGGGCCTTATGTCAGGGCTCGCCAGTCCTTCCAGTCGGGACGCACACTGTATGCAGCTCGCATGGAAACGGCAGGTGTGGCCCGTTTGGGACTAGCGTTGGAGCACGGGCAGCTGCTGCTTTCTTCTTGGAAACCGCCCCTGATGGGCCCCGTGTTCTCAGGGGAAGGGACGACTGTGGACGACTGTGGACGACTGTGAGGGACGACAAAAGAGGAAATCAGAGAAAAACACGGTACGCCGAACGAGAGAAGGAACGACCAGACCTCTCAGCAACTCTTGCCCACAGAGGGAAATCGCCAGGACGCCAGGGGTTTGAGATGTGCTAATCCTGTTTCAGTCCATCGCCTCCACCACGCACCACGCCGGACCCCTTCGAGACACCGTGCCAGAAAGGACAGGCAAAAGACCAACAAGGAACGAGCCAAAGACGAACGAGGCGTGCCGCGAGAGGGCAGACGCAAAGACGTAACGACAACAGCTACCTGTTTGCACCGCACACCACAGGGCAACGAGTGGTCAAATTGCCAAGACGACGACGACGACGAAGACAGATCGGGTTGTAGACAACAACGAGACGACAAGACAGAGTCGACAAGACACAGTCGACGACAATCACGAAGAAGACACGAAGACCGCCGAACAAAAGAAAGGGGCACACAGACGAGCAACCCCCAGACCTATGCGACCGCAGCGTGGTCTACTGTCCTCCTTCCTGGCGACGTGACGGACAGAACAGCCGAGAAGCCAGAAGCGACTCTGCATCTGTTTCGAAACATCACGACTATTCTCTGCGAGGCTTGACACCCGCCGTATCGGAGTACATCGACTGCCCCTCCTGCGACGACGTTTCCCAGTGCAGGGACACCGCCTCGGCAGGAGACGAGGTGCGTTCTTCCCTGCGGACATCATCCTGTTTCTTTCTCACACCTGCCTTATCTTCTTTTCCTCTTTCTTCTTCTACTCTTTCTTCCTCTACCTCCTCCACCTCATCCACCCCTGTCCTTTTCACACACACTCATGCTAAATCGTGTTTATGCAGACCGAAACCACCCCTGGCCTGCAGCCTGTGCCATCGCCTGCCCGACTGCCCGCCCCAAAGGGAACATGATGCGATCCGCCCGTCCTCTGAGACAGCACCGCATCCAGTGACGACGGCCGTGAAAGAACTGAGCTTTGACTGTTGTTTGTCCCTATTCGACAGACCGGCAAAACGAGCGTGAACAGCAGCGGCAACAGCAGCGAACATCACACGGCTCCACCGCCTGCCACCTCACCTATACCACACAGTACAGAAACACATACAGAAACGCATATTAGATACACACACAGAGAGAGAGAGCCAACTGCGTCTCTCGTACCACCCGCCGCCATGTCCGACAAAGCATCCAGACAGTCGTCTGGCGGCAAGTCCTTCTTCTCGCGCGTCAAGCACAAGTCCGACCGCCGCAACACAAACGGCGACGAAGGCAGGTTCCTCGGCCCCCTCGACTTTGATGCCCAAAGCCAGACCGGCTCCCGCACCTCGCGCCACTCCCACAACCGCGACTCCGTCATCTCCCTCGACCGTCCTACCTCCCCCGAAGCCGGCATCAATATGATGGCCGGTGTCATGACCACCATCCCCTACGAATCCATCACTGCCGACCGCCGCTCCCCCATCGCCGTCGAATATCTTCCCAAGAACGGCAACGGACCGCCGGGCAGCAGCCACGGTCAGCCTCCCTCCAGCAGCCACGGCCGCGAACCATTACCGCACCAGCTCAACAAAGCCACGAGCGACTTTCATCAGTACCCCACCTTCGACCCTTCCTCGACCACAGCCGCCGCCGCGGTCGCCGCCTCCATGTACGGCGCTGCACCTGCCGCTGGCAGCGCGGCCCATCTCTCTAATAGCAGTCAGCTGTCTGGCCCGCGCCCACCGCCCGGCCAAGGCGGCAACATGACCATGGCCTCGACAGGACGGCAAACACAGCTGCAGCAATGGGGTCCGCCGCGAGAGAGCGCGGCCTTCCAGACCGGCCAGCCACCAAGCGCCAACTCACACAACTCACGCTACAACTCGTATCAAACAACCTCCGCCGGCCGCAGCTCGACTGACCACGCCAGCATATTCTCGGCACTGCCGAGCGCCTCCTCACAAAGCTCCTATGCATCCCACCGCGAGTCCAATCGCCTCACCAAGTTTCCCTCTGGCGTTGGCGGCGCCGGGTTTCCAGGCGGCAATGGAGGATCAGGAGGTGGCGGAGGTGGCGGTGGGAGTGGCATGCCCTCGCACGACGGCTTCAACCTCGCGAAGCCCGACGACGACATCGTCATTGAGCAAATGTTCTTGGCCCTCATGCAGAAGCGCGGCTGGCTCAACCTGCCCGAGCAGGCCCGTCGCCAGATGATCGCCTACCCCCCGCTCAAGAAGTGGACGCTGATCTATCAGGACCGTCTGAGCGAGTGGCAGGGCGAGCAGCGCCGCCGCCAGACTGCCCGTCCGGGCCAGTACCAGAACTTTGACGTCACGACCTACTCCGACGAAGAGGGCTCGCCCGAGTGGTATGTGCGCAAGATTATGGAGAACAGCTTGGATGCCAAGAACCTCGCCAGTCTCGAGGTCAACCTGCGCACCCAGCAGATTGGCTGGGTCAAGCGCTTTATTGAGTGCCAGGGCCAGGTCGCCCTCACCAATGTTTTGCTGAAACTCAACCGCAAGAGCGCCCGCGGACCGACCGCCCCCGATGTGCCCCGCGGCGACAAGGAGCTCGACCGCGAGTACGATTTGGTCAAGTGCCTCAAGGCGCTCATGAACAACAAGTTTGGCGCTGACGATGCGCTGGCCCACCAGCAGGTACTTGTCGCCCTGACGCTCTCTCTCATCTCGCCGCGCCTGTCCACGCGGAAACTCGTCAGCGAAGTCTTGACTTTTCTGTGCCACTGGGACGACGGCAATGGCCACATCAAGGTCATCCAGGCCATGGACAATGTCAAGAGCACACAGGGCGAGACGGGCCGCTTCGACGCCTGGATGCGCATCATTGAGGTCACCGTCGACGGCCGCGGCAAGATGGGCAGCATGGTCGGCGCCAGCGAAGAGGTCCGCAGCGGCGGCATCGGCATGGAGAACCTGCTGATGGAGTACTCCGTGGCCACCCTGATGCTCATCAACATGCTCGTCGACGCCCCCGAGCGCGACCTGCAGCTGCGCCTGCATATCCGTGCCCAGTTCATTGCCTGCGGCATCAAGCGCGTCCTCAGCAAGATGGAGAACTTCCAGTACGACCTCATCGACAAGCAGGTCGAGCGCTTCCGCAGCAATGAAGCCATCGACTATGAGGACATGCTGGAGCGCGAGAACAGCAGCATGAAGGACAATGTCGAGGGCGACCTCAAGGACCTCAACGACCCCGTCCAGATTGTCGACGCCATCCAGATGCGCCTCAAGGGCTCGCGCACGCAAGACTACTTTGTGTCGGCCCTGCAGCACCTGCTGCTCATGCGCGACAGCGACGGCGAAGAACGGCTTCGCATGTTCCAGCTCGTTGATGCCATGCTGAGCTACGTCGCCATGGACCGGCGCCTGCCGGACATGGACCTGAAGCAGAGTCTCAATTTCAGTGTCCAGAGTCTGCTGGACAAGCTGCACACCGACTCGGAAGCCCGCCAAGCTTTGGACGAAGCGCTCGAGGCACGCCAAATCGCCGAGGCCGCCATGGCCGAGCGTGACGAGATGCGCGGCCGTCTCGAGTTGGGCGCCGATGGTCTGGTGGCCAAGATGCAGCGCCAGCTCGACGAGCAGACCCGGTTCATCGATGCCCAGCGTCGCCAGGCCGAGGCGCTCAAAGCCGAAATCGACAGTGTCCAGACCCTGCGCGCCAAAGAAGCCCAGCGCAACGAGCTTGAGACCCGCGAGCTGTACCTGATGCTGCGCGACGCCCAGGACGTTGCCGCCTCCAATGCCGCCCAGTCCAAGGCCGGCGCGGCGGCCGTGTTGGCCACGGGTGGCACCATCAATAAGACCCAGCTGGCCGACGACGACCCGGTGCGCATGCAAGGCATTCTTGACCGCGAGAAGCTTATGGACCGCCTGCGGATGCAGATTGAGCGCCAAAAGACGCAGTTTAAGCTAGAGGGCCGTGTCTGGGGCGACGCTGTTGGACCCTCAGACCGTCTGCGCGCGCTCCGTGAAGAGATGGAGGGCTTTGGCGGCGATGAAGACGGCGTTCCTGGCAGTCTGCTGGGCGTCGACGGCGGCAATGCTGCTGCGGCCATGTCCACCAACAGTGTGCTCGGCAGCGTCAACCGCCAGACCAAGATTGGCCGCAAGCCGATTGGTGGCGGCAGCAGTGCTGGCGCGCCTGGCTCTGGCCCTGCTGACGGCGCTCCTCCTAATGCAGGTGGTTCCCACTTTGACGAGGACGACGATGCTACGGACGCGGATGGCGAGGTGGTTTATGAGAAGCCTCGCATCGTCGAGATGCGCCGCCCGGTCATAGACCCCAAGCAGCAGACGGGTCTTCTCAACGAGATTGCCGGCAAGGTCAAGCGGTACGAGGGCAGTGACGACGAAGACGGTGACGGCGTGACCACGGGGCCTTCGCACCCCAGCCTTGAGTCCCAGTCACCAATCACACCGCACGACGGCGATGCACCCAAGATCCAGATCACTGGTGCGTCGCCCAGCAGCAGCCGAACAGCTGGTGGTCCACCGCCACCACCGCCACCACCTCCTTTGCCAGGACAGCTACCCGGCGCTCCTCCTCCTCCGCCTCCTCCTCCACCTCCGCCTGGCGGTTTGTTGCCAGGCGCTCCACCGCCACCGCCGCCTCCACCTCCGCCGCCGCCACCACCCGGCGGTCTCCGTGGTGCTCCTCCTCCTCCTCCTCCGCCGCCTCCTCCTGGCGGCAAGATTGGTGGCATGCCACCTCCGCCGCCGCCGCCACCGCCGCCCATGCCTGGCTCTATGTCAGGCCACTTCTTGTCCAAGCAGCCGACGTTTGAGCCAGTGCAGCCGACCGTGGGCCTGCCCGTAGTACGGCCTAAGAAGAAGCTCAAGGCGTTCCATTGGGAGAAGGTGGACGAGACGGTGACGACGCACTGGGCGGCACACACGCCGTCGGCTGAGGAGCGCGAAGAAAAGTACATGGAGCTGAGCCGCAAGGGTATTTTGGACGAAGTGGAGAAGCTGTTCATGGCAAAGGAAACGAAACTGTTGGGCCAGGGCACGAGCAAAAAGGACGACAAGAAGCAGATTATCTCCAACGACCTGCGCAAGGCATTCGAGATTGCGTTTGCCAAGTTCTCGCAGCAGTCTGTCGATAAGGTCGTGCAGATGATTATCCACTGCGACCGGGATGTGCTGGACAACCTGGTGGTGATGGATTTCTTGCAAAAGGACGACCTGTGCAACATCCCCGACAATGTGGCGAAGCAGCTGGCGCCGTACAGCAAGGATTGGACGGGCCCCAAGGTGTCGGAGGACACACGGGAGATGGACCCGGCCGAGCTGACGCGTCAAGACCAGATTTATTTGCTGACGGCCTACGAGCTGCACCACTACTGGAAGAGCCGGATGCGGGCGCTGGCGCTGACGCGGAGCTTCGAGCCGGAGTACGACGAGATTATGGAGAGCATCCGGCAGGTGATGGAGGTGTCGGAGTCGATCCGCGACTCGGTGTCGCTGATGAATGTGCTGGGCCTGATTCTGGACATTGGCAACTACATGAACGACGCCAACAAGCAGGCGCGCGGTTTCAAGCTCAGCTCGCTGGCGCGGCTGGGCATGGTCAAGGACGACAAGAACGAGTCGACGCTCGCCGATCTGGTCGAGCGCATTGTGCGCCAGCAGTACCCAGAGTGGGAGTCCTTTGCGACGGACATTGCGGGTGTGGTGACGGCCCAGAAGATCAACATTGAGCAGCTGCAGACGGACGCCAAGAAATACATTCTCAACATCAACAGCGTGCAGCGCGCCTTTGACAGTGGCAACCTGTCGGACCCCAAGAAATTCCACCCGCAGGACCGCGTCACGCAGGTGGTGCTGCCTGTGATGAAGGAGGCCCGCCGCAAGGCCGAGCAGATGGAGCTGTACCTGGAGGAAATGATCCGCACCTACGACGACATTATGGCCTTTTATGGCGAGGACAGCCGCGACGAGAACGCGCGCCGGGACTTCTTCGCCAAGCTTGCCTCGTTCATTGGCGAGTGGCGCCGCTCCAAGGAGAAGAACGTGCAGTACGAAGAGACGCGCCGGCGCAACGAGGCGAGCATGAAGCGCAAGCACGCGGCGCAACTGAAGCTGGGTGCTGGCCTGGGCGTGGGTGGCAACGAGGCCGGCGCCCTGGCCAGCCCGTCAAGTGCCGGCGCCATGGACAGCCTGCTCGAGAAACTACGGGCCGCCGCGCCCCAGACCCGCGACCAGCGCGACCGTCGTCGGCGCGCGCGTCTCAAGGACCGGCACCAGGTGCGCATCGCCTCGGGCCAGAAGATTCCCGACCTCAACGAGATCCCCGAGGCCGAGGCGAGTCTGCAGAGTGGCGGTGCTGGAGGTGGACTGGAATCGCCCACGACCAACGGCGAGGGGCCACCGAGTGTCGGCAGCATGCTGAGTCCCGTGATTGGCTCACCGCGCCCCGATGGCGGCGACGGCGCGGGCGACGAGGACGATGTAGCTGCACGGGCTGCTTTGCTGTTGCAAGGCATGCGCGGCGACGATGACGACGAGCTCGACGAGGAGAGGCGCGAGGGTCTGCGGAAAGCACGCCGGCAGACGGCCGAGGCCGAGCGGCAGTCCAGGCGCAGACGGCGCGACAAGGCGCAGAGCGGCGGCGGCGGCATTGCAGCAGACAGTGCGCCGTCGGGCGAGGCCACGCCTGGTGCGGCAGAGGGACAGGCGGCCGTTGCGGCGCCCGAGACTGTGCCAGAAGAGAGTGCATCCCCGGTGCCGACAGAGGAGTAAACCTACTGCTGCGGCTAGGTCGGGAGGAAATGGAGATCAAAATGTGCATATGTATAATTTAATATCCTGTCTTTTACGCGGCGTTTCTTTTTCTCTTTTGTTTTCTATTCTTTTCTTTTCTATTCGTTTATTTTTATCCCCTACTCTCTTTTTCTCGTCTGTCTTATTGGGAGGTTTCGGGCATAGAGATGGGGGAGAAGCGAGTTTTGGGTGTGCGCACACTGGAGACTGAACCGTCTCCTTATCTTCTTTTGGAATTTACTGTTTTTCTTGGCTTTTGTTCTTCCTTCTCTCCGGTCCTTTTACTACGAGGACTGCCATTGCGTTTGATTGTTGCGTTGCTTCGTTTCTGCGGTACATATGCAGCCTCCATTTTACATCTGACAGCATTTCCATTCTCAGACTCTTTTTTCTTGGGTATATCTCGTGGTTCTTTGATATGCTATTGTACAGGGGCCAGTCCCTTCCCGTTGGATCAATCCATTCCCGTTGAAACTGTCCATTCTGTATCCATATGGCCGTATCTATTGTGGCTTTTCGTCCTCTCGAGGCTTCCTGTCTCTTTCTTCTCTTTCTTGTCTCTCATCCCTTCTATCATCCCTTCCCCTGTCGTCACGCCGATCGTCTCGCCTGCGTTCATCGCGGTCTCTGTGTCTCCGCCGGTCGCCGTCTCTCGGACTGCGGCTTCTATCGTGTCGTCTGTCGTGACGGCTTTGTCTCTCGTCTTTTGAGTCTCTGTCGTACCGGCTGTGGCGATCACGTGATCTGCTTCGCCTTCTTGAGCGACGATCGTGTTCATGTCTGTCGTGTTTGTCGTGTCTGTCATGTCGGTCATGATCTCTCCGCCTGTCCCTATGACTTCTTTCACTCCGCTCATGTCGATCATGTCGGTCGTGTCGGTCGTGTCGGTCTCTGTTGCTTCTCTCTCGTCGTTCTCGCTTGCCTCTGCCGTCCTTTTCTTTTTCGCCCGACGTCGGCTCTTCTTGTGGCATGCGCGATGAGCTGGCGGGGACAGCAATCGAGTTGGCGCCTGTCCCTGAGCCTCCTGTTGTCGGTCCTCCCAGTCCACCACCGCCTAGTCGTGTGCCTGGAGGCAGACCGAGTGCGAGGGCCATGGCTTCTTCCTCGGCTTCTTTGACGCGTCGCAGTTCGTCGCGACGGGCCGCCGCAGCCTTGTCCTCGTCTCCTTCGCCTTCTCCTTCTTCGCCCCCATCACCCTCTCCGTCTTTGGCATACCAGGTCAGATCGCGGCCTTGTTGCCAGCGTCCAACGGGTGCTTTGATGCTGTGGCCCAGGTAGTGTTCGCGGCGGCTGGAATTGGCAACATCGTCCCAGCTAAAGTTGACGCCGCCACGGGAGCCCTGTTTGTGGACGGTGGCGACAAGATCCATTGTGGTGGGGGCGGAGGACGTATGTTGAGAGGTCGGTGATTAGATTGTTGTTGAGTTGAGTTGGAGAAGTTGAGTTGGTTGAAAGTTGACCAAAACGCTTTGGTGACGTTTGACAAGGCTGCGCATTACATAACCACGAATTTTAGCGTCCTTTCGTAGCCTGCAAGCTCCAGCGCGCCTTCCCCCGCCAGGTGACTTTCGCAGACTCCCCTAACTAAAACAGCGTCTCGCGACAGCTTCCACAACAGCTCTCTGGCCTCACTTTTGGCCTCACTTTCACAACGCCACGTCGACACTCCCTCCCATTGACTCCGCCCGGGCCTACCACCTACGATGTCGTTCAAACTTGACGAGCTCCAATGGAGCCGGCCCGACATAGCCAACGATATGCAGGGCGTCCATGACAACTCGGTGCTCTTCTACTTTATGTACTCGCCGTACTTTGACAAAACCTCCAACAACAACACCGTCTACAACCAGGCCTTGCACAACCACGACATGTATCCCATCCTGCAGTTCCGCGAGAGGTTTGAGGAATTCTTGCGCAGTATGTCGGGCGTCGAGTACATTGTGCACCAGGCGCCTGCCCAAACGGGCGCCGGGGCCGGCACGGGCGTCTGGGTGATTCGCAAGCAGCTGCGCCGGAAACGCAACGACGGCCAGCCTGACGATCTGACGGTGTACGCTGACTATTTCGTCGTCGGGAACAACATCTACCAGGCGCCGACGCTGGCGGACGTGCTGTCGTCGCGGATCACGTCGATGGCGGTGGCGCTGGGCAAGGCGTTTCCAGCGATGAACAGCATGCAGACGTGGTCGCCGGCCGAGGGACATTACTATGAGACGGCGGGGAAAGCGGCAGCAAAAGAAGCGGGCGAGGATGGATTTGTGGAGGGCCAGACTCTTGAAGACGACGACGACGAGGATGAGGACGAGGACGACTCGGAAGATTCTGAGGACTCTTCGGACGAAGATGCCATGGATATCGACAAGAAGGAGAAGACGGCCAATGATCACGGCAACAATGACAACTCCAGCGAATACGACTCGGATGACGACGCCGTGCTCGATCCCCGCCTGGCAGAAGAGTCGTATGCCATCCACATGATGTATGGCGGCGAGTACATGGACGAACAGCCAATCTCGGGCCGGCCCGGTGACTTCCATATTGCGCTGGCTGGCGGTGGAAGGAGCGCTGTCGGCGGTGCAGCCGGTGCAGCCGGTGCCGCCAATGGGAAAGGAGCAGCAGGAGCAGCAGCGGACAAGACAGACGACGGCAAGGACGGCACAGGCAGCGGCAAAGCAACGCCCAAAGACGGCAAGGAGAGCGCCAAGAAGTCGGGCGCCACGACGCCCAAGCCAAAACGGCGAAAGAGCAAAGGTCCGGCGGCCGCGTGAAGAGAGAGATGAGGATTAGACTTGTTTTGCATACGTTTACCAGCACGGTGTTATGGGTGGCATAAAAGCGAGGAGAGTGGTTGCTTTCCTCTCGATTGACTTTCTCGATTGACTTTGAATATATCTAAATTCCAACAACTTTTACTTAAATAACACGCTCAGGGTGTCTGTCCCTGTAGATGCAGTTCTATGTCTCCCCATCTATTGCTGAGATGCTCCCTTCGGCCTGCTTTCTCCGGTCGCGTTCTTCATTTCTCATGACCTCGACACCATCTCCCAGCCCTGGCCCGGCACTTTGCGCTGCCGCACCTTGATCGCCGGCAGCGGCCAGCCCATCCCGCCCACGCCACTGCCATCGTCCGCCTGCAGTGTCGGCACCACCCAGCACTCCCGCTCGCGCCCGTCGTCCGACCGGAACGTCTCCTTGATCGGCTTGCTGTACTCGAGCAGCGGCGTACCTTGCAGCAGACTGGCCAGCTGCAGACCAGAAATGTCGGTGAGGGACCGCATGCGCACTTTGGGCAGAGAGACAGTCGGGTCCATGTCCGGGTTGGGCGCTGTGCGCTGCAGGTGCGAGTAGACAATGTACTGCGGACACTCGGCGACGGTCATGTGGGCGAGCGGCGACGAGGGGTGGATGTAGACAAACTCGGTTCTCGACGAGCCACCATTCCCACCATTCGCACTGTCAGACGGGACGGGGAACAGCGTGCGGTAGGGCACTTCAATGGCGCGGCGCGGTTTGTGGACGGAGCCGCCGGCGTTGATGTACTGCGGCGGGTTGGGCGACATGTCGGCCCGGAGCGCAATGTTCTCGGGGAACCCGGCCGCCACCATCTGCTTGAGCAGTCGGATCTGCACGTCCGTCGGCCGCGGCAGCTGCTCCTGGTACGTCAGGTTGGCGTGGATCGGCAAATTGGTGCGCAGCAGGTTTGTGATTTGGCGCCGCATCTTTTGGATTTCCCGCAGCGCCTTGTAGTGCACAAAGTGCCCCTGGCACCAGGCCTCGGTCGGCTCATGCGAGAACTCGCCAATCACCTGCAGCAGCTTGAGTGCGTCCGACCTGTCGTCGAGCGACGTGAACTGGCGGTGCACTTTGCGGAACAGCTCGGCCGTGCGCCGCCGCGCCTCGTCCTGCCGAATATCCTCTTGCGTGCGCACGCGCGGCTTGTCCGTCTCGACATCGCTGTCGGCGTCACCGTCACCGTCACCGTCACCGCCGCCATTCTCTTTCTCGCTATTGTCCTTGTTCGACTTTGCCGTCGCCGACGCTGCAGGAATGGCATTGGTGGGCCGCACAAACACCTCGTCTGCCGACATGGCCGCCACCAGCGCAATCACATAGTGGATGCAGCCGCCCGGGTGGCCGACCATGAGAATCTTGGCGAACCGCGGCGAAAGCGGGAACGCGCTCATCAGCTGGCCCAGCGGCGTGATTTCGCGGTGGTTGCCCGTATGGTCTTCAGTCTTGGTCGCCGCCGATAGGTACATCAGCAGCCGCTCCGCCTTTAGAATGCTGCGCGTGTCGGGCGCCGTGGGGAAGGGGAACGCGCTGATGCTCGGCACGTGCATCGACTTGAGCTGCAGCACCACGCCCTCAATCGGCATCCGCAGGATCTCGGGCTCGGCAAACTCGGCAAAGTTCTCTTCGTAAACCGCCGACGAGTAGAGTCGGTAGCAGTGGCCAGGGCCCGTACGACCAGCACGACCGCTGCGCTGGCTGGCACTGGCCTTGCTGATCCAACCGACCTCGAAACTCTGCACGCCCGTCTGCTTGTTGAACGTCCGCGCCTTGGCACGGCCGCAGTCAAAGACGTAGCGCACGCCGGGGATGGTCAAACTCGTCTCGGCCACGTTGGTCGCCAGGATAATCTGGCGCGAGCCCTCGGGTGCGTCCCGAAACACGCGCTGCTGGTCCTTGGTTGACAGCTTCGAGAAGAGCGGCAGGATCTGCACGAGTTTGGGACCCGACCCGGCCGTCTCTCCCTCGTCCGGCACAAACTCTTCCTCCTCGCCCTCGTTGCCGTCGTCCTCCGCGTTGTCCTGGTCGTAGTCGTCGTCATCTTCTGCCACGTCCTCTTCGCCCTCGAGGTACTTGGCACCCTGGCCGTTCTCGTCACCCAGACCACCGCCAAACTCGATATCCTCCGTCTCGTAGGCCATCTCCGACGTCGAGAGGCGCACCTTGGGCCCTGTGGCCGTGTGCGCGCCGTTGATGGCGAGACGCAGCTGCTTGGCCAAGCGCTGGATCTCGTCCTCGCCCGTCAAAAACACCAGGAATCCACCCGGCGGCAGCTTGCGATGGCCCCGCACGATCTTCTTGAACGCCTCGTCGACGTAGTCGTGGCGTGTGTGCTGCGCAAAGTGCACGGTCACCGGGTACTGACGGCCCTCAACATGGACCATGCGCGGCGGACTCTCGAACAGGGCGCGATTTTTCGCGAAATCAGCAATCTGCATTGTGGCCGACATGATAATAATCTTGAGTGGCTTGTACGGCTTGTGCCCCGCTTCGCCCCCGTGTAGCGCATTGATTTCCGCTCGGATCGTGTTGACGCGGCTGACGATACCAATAAGCACGTCTGTGTTGATGCTGCGCTCGTGCGCCTCGTCAATCAGCACGGCCGAGTAACTGCGCAGCGCCACGTCCTCACTGAGCTCACGCAGCAGCACACCATCCGTCATAAACTTGATGGCTGTGTTGCTGGACACATTGCTCTCGAAACGGATCTGGTAGGCGACTGCTTTGCCGTGCTCCGGGCCCAGCTCTTCGGCCACACGACGGGCCATGCTGACAGCAGCGACACGACGCGGCTGCGTCACACCAATCATGCCTGGATATTCCGAGTCTGGGTGGCCGAAGCCAGCCTCGTACAGGAACTGCGGCACCTGCGTCGTCTTACCGGAACCCGTGCCACCCGACAGAATCACAATATCGTGCTCGTGGATGGCCTCGATAATCTGCTGCTCTTCGGCAACAACGGGCAGGTCCATGCGCTGCTTCTCGACCTCGGGCGTGCGCGCCACGTCGACGTGGAATGCTTTACGGTCAAGGTTCTTGGTGGGCAGTAGATTGGCGGGCAGCGGCTCGGACTCGACCTCCCGCGGTGTGAAGTCTTTGACGGTCGGAAACTCGTACGTCTTGGTCGTTTCGCCGGTAGCACCCTCGAAGCCGAGCGCCTCGTTGCGTTGTGCCTGGGCCCAGGCCTTGAACGCAGACGGGCGGACACTCTCTTCGGAGGACTCGTCGGAGTCGGAGTCGGAGTCGTCAGAGTCCTCTTCTGACGAGCCGTCCTCATCTTCGTGGTCCTCGTCATCTTCTTCCTCCTCCTCTTCCTTCTCCTTCTCTTCTACCTTGTCGTCATCAGATATGCCGGACCACTCGTCGCCGCTCTCTTCTGCTGCAGCGTTGTTTCCTTCCTCCTCTTCATCGTCCTCCTCCAGTTCGCTGTCACTATCGGGCTTTGTAATGACGTATGTCGGCTCAGGCTGCTTGACCGTCTCAACGTTAAACTTGGACTTGACACCGCCGCGCTTCTTGCGCTTCTTCAGGATCGGCCGGCCCTCATCGTCAAGGTCCAGTGGACGCTTCAGACCAGAGCCTATTGAGAAGCCTGCACCAAACAACGAGCTGCCAGTCGACGCAGTGGGAGCAGGAGCAGAAGCAGAAGCAGAAGCAGAAGCAGAAGCAGCCTTTCCATCTGCCATGGACACATCCTCCTCCTTGTCGTCTTCGCTTTCACTCTCATCGTCGCTGCCCTTCTCTCGGATGGCACTCTTGGCTTTCGCTTCTTCTGCCCGCCGCCGCTTCTTGCCCTTGCCCAGGTCCCGGCTGCTTTCGAAAATGGCCGGGTCGACACTGTGTGCCGCCAGCTTTTCGTTGAGCTCGCGGCTCTCGTCTTTGCGTAGCTTTGTCTCAATGTACTTTTCGAGCCGCTTGGCCTTCTTGGCGCTCATCTGCGTGGCCTGGCCGGCGCGCAGCTCGGCGCGCAGCTGGGCCTTTTTCTCGTTGCGGGCGCGCTGTTCTTCGGGAATAATGGTGGTGGCATTGGAGTCGACGACATCGTTGGCGTTGTTCTGCCTCTGCTTCGGACCAGAGCCGTCGCCCGTGGTATCGCCCTCATTGGCGCGCTCGTCGGCCTCGCGGGCGGCACGGCCGCGGGCCTTGTGCTTGCGCTGCCGCGGCACAAACTTCTTTGGTGCCGGCATGGTAGTGTGTAGAAGTGGGGGAAGAAGAAGATGAGAACTAGAAGAAACAAACCGTAGACAAGTTCCTCAGAGTTTCTGTCGTAAGAGGCTTCTTGCTGCGCCTTATGCCGTACCGTTGATCATGGTGTGTCGTGACGGGTCGGTGGTGATGGAGGTGGATGCAAATGCTGCCAAGATAAAAATGCGTGGACAACAAATAAGCAGATTGTATGTCTTGTGTTGGTTGAGAGTTTTATCAAAAGCGCTCGCCGTCAACTGCCCCTGAATTGTCGCTTCAATCTTCGTAGGCTGCAAGCACGAGCGGAAACAACGTCCATGGCAGCTTCCCTCGAAGAATTTCGAGGACATATTTTCGTTATCGCAATCGTTATCGATAAGACTTTTATGTGGGTCACCCTCAAGCTTCAGGCACGGCTTTAAGAGCCCGCTTTGTTGCATTCTGTGGATATGCAACTATATGATGGCTCACATGCCACCTTATCAATCTGGCCGACAACGGATCTGATTGTCCAACATGCCGTGCTCGGGTCCGGTACCCTAAAATGCTAAAATGAACGTGAGAGACAGCTCGTATTCCATGCATGACTATCACTGAATATGACTGCCAAGAATACAATTCCACACACTCTTTTCACAAACGGATCTCGGCACGGGCTTAAAAGCCGCTCTTTCCTCCACCGAGCGGGCGAGTTTGGTCCTCTTTTTCGTGAAATCTGACTGTGAGTCGTCCTCGTCAGATCCATCGTCGGCCACGGACATTGTGTTGGATCCGTGATCCTACACAGTAGGTTTATCCACTTCCAATGTCTTGCATGCCATGCCTGCCTGTTTCTTGTCTTTGCCGACCTTCCTTCTGTTCTTTCGTCTTCTGCCTGTGCCTGGCCTGCCCCAAAAAGGAAAGAGCTCGGAGCTAAGTGGCAGATATCCGACTCGGGGCTAAAAGTAAATAGTGGTGAAATGGTCGCGCCTTCCTGGCCAGGCTTGGTGCCACACTGCGGTGGGACGTTTTCCCCAGTGCTCCGTAGGCGTATATCCGACCCACTTTTTCCACGACTCGCCTCTCACCGGGGACGCATCGGCTGTTAGTTGACACGGAGGCAGGAGCGAACGGGACCACCTGGAAGCTCTTTCCCGTTTGATCAGATAACCCTGGGAAAATACATATAGGGGTGAAGAAAAGGGGCATTTCACATTTACAAACTTCACACACAATCAATTGACATCTTCAGGCAACAGCATCGATCTTTGGCTCTTTTTTTCTTTCTTTTTCTTTTCTCTCTCTCTTTTTTTCGCTTCCTTACTCTCCATCGAATTAAGCGACGCCCCGGCAGGACCTCTCGCTCGTCGGATATACGAGTCGGGACCACAACGCCACAAAAACCGGCACATCTCGCCTATATCGTCTGTTGTCGACACTCCTGCTCTCTTGCTTTCTTATATGAAGCGACTCGCCCCAGCATCTGTCGGTTGCCTTTTTCTTTCAACAACGATTGCTCTCCTCGTCGCTATTCTTTTCCCCACACTCTCTTCCTTTACAGCATCGCCATCTCCCACCATGTCTGTCCCCAAGAACCTTGTTGTCGTCGGCGGCAGCTATGTCGGCGTCAATGTGGCCCAGCAGCTAGCCGCAGCGCTCAGCGACTCGTTCCGTGTGGTGCTGATCGAGAAGAACTCGCACTTCAACCACTTGTTTGCATTCCCGCGGTTCGCATCCACAGCCAAAGTCGACACCAAAAAGGCGTTTATCCCATATATGCCGGGCACATTTGCGGCGACACCCGGTGCACACAACAACACAGTGATTCAGGCCAAGGCCACGGGCCTGACACGCACAGCAGTCGAGCTGGACCGCCCAGTCTCTTTGGACACGTCTGGTGGCAGCACAGAAAAAGTCACCAGCATTCCGTACGAGTTCCTCGTGCTGGTGACGGGCACGCAAATGGTGCCACCGTCGGCCGTGCCGGGCACCGAGAAGCGCGAGGGCGTGTCATACCTGCAGCAGCATGCGGCACAGGTCGAGGCAGCACAGCGGATCGCCATCGTGGGCGGCGGCGCCGTGGGTGTGCAGATGGCGACGGACATCAAGGAGCTGTACCCCACAAAGCAGGTCACCCTGGTGCACTCGCGGCCGACTGTGATGAACCGCTTCCACACGGATCTGGACGCCATCGTCAAGGCGCGCTTCGCTGAGCTGGGCATCGAGACCAAGCTGGGTTCGCGTGTCGTGTCTCCGCTGGCAAGCACAGCCGCACCCGCCGACGGCACACCCCTCGAGGTGGTTTCACAGGATGGCTCGCGGCTCGCGGCAGACCTCGTGATTGTGTGCACTGGCCAGACACCGCAGTCGGGTCTGCTGGCGTCGCTGTCGCCGTCGTCTATCAACGAGTCGGGCTTTATTCGCGTGCGCGACACGCTCCAGGTCCAGAGCGGCGAGGGTGCTGATGCTGCGCTGGACAATGTGTTTGCCATCGGCGACGTGGCTGATACGGGCGCCGCCAAAGCAGCCAGACCTGCCTCCAAGCAGGCCACCATTGTCGTGCAAAACATCCAGCACCTGCTCAAGAACGAGCCGCTTGACAAGTACACGGGCATCGACCCAGCCGCCATCCACATGACGCTGGGCCTGACCAAGAACATCGTTTTCCGCAACCCGCAACCTGGCGAGAAACCACATGTCATTCCCCGCGAGGACGGCACGTACGATATGAACATTGACGGCGTGTGGGCACGCCGCGGCGGTGGAGTCGATGCCAACTTATAAACCGCGTGGTATTGGTAGTGAATTGAATAGAAGTGCGTTAGTGTCGCTCGATCCCGATATATGCTGAGCTGTGATGTGTAATGAATTGGTCGTCTTTCGCCCCCCAAAAATAGTATTTGGGGGTTTCCCCGGCCCGCCACGAGGAGGCAGACGACATGGGCCGGACTAAAAATGTTGTAGAAATAACTGGAGAGTGATAGAGATGGTTCTTAGGTTCGGTGCGGTGGAATACTGGTTGTATGTCAACATGATAAATGATACATTTGTGACGACCCCCACATGAGTTATACATAAACATACGTATACACACTTGTATAGAGAGGGGCAGGGTGGATGATAAGAGAGAGAGTTCATACTTACATAGGCTTAAGGAAAATCTACTCGTCGTCTTCATCAGCCTCCATGTCGAAGCCTCCTTCGACTTCGGCGTCGCCGCCGTCGCTGTCGTCGCTCAGGGGGAGCTGCCCTTTCAATTTTTCATCTCGATCCGCCGCGTCAATCGCGTCCTGGTGGTTTTGCATCTGTCGGGCTTGGCCCCAACCAGGGGATGTTGCCGGGCTAGCGGCCGAGGTAGCACGGCGGTGGGCGGCAGCACGGCGGTGGGCGGCAGCACGGCGGTGGGCGGCAGCACGGCGAGCGGCAGCACGGCGGGCAGCGGGGGTCGGTGGTGGTGCTGGTGGTGGTGGTGGTGGTGGTGGTGGGGGCGAGGCCCGTCTTCGCGCCGGTCTAGGCCGGCCAACACAGAGGGCGAGGTGTGCCAGGGAGGCTGCGATGGGAGCCAGGGCAGGCGAGAGCGGCTTGCCATTCGCCGCACGCCACAGTGCCCCCACTCTCGCCGGGACCGGGAGGAGATAAAAGGATCCGGGGGGGCGGTCGGATTTTTCCAGGTATTCCTGGGCGAAGCGGTCATCAAGAACAAGCCTAGTAAGGCTGTCGACTTCGGCCTTAGTGGGCCCGTCCCACTGGACTGGGGACGTCGTGGTGTTATGGCCTGTGGCCGGGTGGTCGTTCTGGTCCTTTGATAACATTAGCTTGACTCCCCAAAAGACAAATTTAGTGATGTTGGATTGATTGAATATCTTGTGCGTACGTTCTCGTTCATGTTGAGAGCAGATGCTGAGTTGTGAAGTTGTGGGTGGTGACAAACAGCAAGCAATGCGTGGTTGATCTCTGTCGGGTAACTCTCCATGGTCTACGATACTATTTTGTTTACATGTTATTTTTTTATATTATTCACGTCTATTATTTGCTCTAGGAAAGTGCGTCCCTGCCAATATTCGCCCAGTTAGAATAGACAACCAGGAAGTATTTCTCTATGAATCAATCATGGAAATGCTAAAGCTCACAAACGTTTTGTTTTCTAAATTGTTCAGAGTCATAGTGGCTTAAACTTGGGCAAGCAAGCTGTTAAGTATCTGGTACTTCGTCGTATAAAGCTTAGAATTTGAACCAAGACAGTAAGAAGAATACCGCCCATCCATTTGTTGACGATGTATCAACAAATGTGTACGTTCCCTCGCAGCGCCTTATTACTTCTTCAGCCATGGTTGCTATAGGAAAGAAATACAACTATGAGGGAGCTACAGCGGGACGACGAGGCAAGAATGCACCGCTCTTTCCCTTCCAGCGGGAAGTCGCACCTGCCACATTTATTGCACCAGTCCGGGGTCGGCCGTCATGGCCCAAGTATCCGAGGAAGGAGCAATCAGTACTCCGTCAGGGATTACCTCTCGTTTGAAATTATAGAGTTCCCATATTCACGCATCGTCACATGAGCTCTTTGATACGATTACGTGAGGTACATATAGTAAACTTTAAACGTGGCGCCCGCAGACAAACCTCATCAATTCATATAGGGTTTATTAAGCCCACTGACATCTGTGACTTGAGAAGTACCAAATTATCAAGTACTAGCACCAGTTATACTTTTGAGTCAGACCTGTGTCAGAGATATTTTGTGACCCTCGTCGCCAACCATAGGGCTTTGTCTTTTATATATATATGTATAAACGATAACCCCTCGCCATTTCATCTTTTTATTTTACTCTTTTATATTAAAAATTATCTTTTTCTATCCACTTCATCGCCTACCTTGAAAGAACAGCCAATACAACCTCGGAATCAGCGCTCATCCTATTCACTCCAATATCGGTATCAATATTAACACAACCTGTAGCCATGTGGACACGATCTATGACCCGCCGGGCACTATCCATGGCGGCCATGCTTGACTGGGCCCGACTGCCCCAGGAAATCCAGCTTCTGATCGTGGGGTACGTAGCTGGATATGAGTATCCGCCGAAAAGGGGTGTGCATTACAGCGTCGGTGGTGACGATTATTCTCCTTCTCCCTTTTCTCCTGGGCTTGCTGCTTTGGCGAGTGTTTGCAAAGAATGGCAGCATTATTTTGAGCAATACACCTTTCACAGGCTTGGGCTGATGATGCACCATCCCGGTGAAGTCCAATTCCGCAGCATCGTGCAAGGTAAAAACTGCATCCGGCTGTCCTACATTGCGAAAATTGAACTGTACATATTCCTCGGCCCTTACGATTGCGGCGTATGCCAAAAGGATGAATCCGAAGACGAGATATATGTGTAAGTGACAGCCGGCTTTTACCATAGTTGTCTTTTTTTGTCTTTTTTGTCCTTTTAATATCCACGACTAACACGGCTAGAAACAATCTCCTGTTCACTTTTGAATTTTGCGCTCTTATTTCGATTCTGTCGACAGCGAAATATTGCCATTCAGCTGGCACTGGTCAGGGCCTTGTGCTTCAGTTGCATGCATTTGCGGGGGAAAACATTAACCATTCGTTCCGATCAGGTCTCGCATACTTACTCAACAGGCTCAGCCAGGACGAGGAGAAGCGCGAGGCTTTGATGAGCAACGTCCACAAGAACACATCAAACAGACATTGTTGGCGAAAAGGGAAACGCACAGTACGACTTCCAGGAGCAGGCGCGGCGCGGCGCCTTCTCGGCCATCCGCTAAAGTTGGACGCGGAGGCGGTGGCGGAGGTGGTGCCGGACGGCACGGCATGCGATATTCTCGGCGACTATACGATCCCGCAGCTGGACATGGTTGCCGGCCTGGTGATCAGTCGGCGGTTCTGCCGCATGATCCACCCAGATGTCATCAAGATGCTGATACGAGCATGCCCGAAGATGGTGATGCTGCGCATAGAGCACTGGCGGCCCGTCAGCGTCGAAAACCTTGACGAGGTGGAAGGCGGCTACGCAGGCATGTTCAACGGTGGCTTCAAGCCGGACGAATACCAACTTCCGCTGCCGCCCAGCCTGTCCACGTTGTCCTTGTACCAAGACAGCAGTGCAGTCATCCACCGCAAGACGCGCCTTTCTGCCAATCCCGCCAATCCCGCCAACCCCGTAGGCTCTGCGAGCCCTGTCAGTCTTTTCCGTATTGTGACGCGGAAACCCTGCCAGTGGATCGCGAGGAACCTTGCCAAGGCGACGACCGGTACCAAGATCCAGGCCATGGCCGTCTCGTTTCTCATGGAGGCATATGACTTCTTTACTGCAACAGATACTCGCTACCGCGCATGCCTGTGCCCTCGCTGCACCCGCGTCCTCGAAAAATGGGCCTTTGCCATGGAGTGCTGCGCCTACGCGAGCGAGAAACGCAGCCAGTTTTGGTGGCCGTGTCTGGAGCACCTGGTTTTGACATCAAGGTTCCTGTCTCGGCGTGCAACGACAATGGAGACGCAGGCACTGGTTGCAAAAGCCTGCGAGACGGCCGCACGCATGCCGAAGCTTGTGACGCTGGAGATGTGGTATGCCGAGAACAAATCGTGGGATGCATGTGTCATTCGCTTCGAGCGGAACCGTTTTAAGGAGGACGGAAAGGAGGGAAAAGACGGAAAGGATGGAGAGGACGGAGAGGACGGAGAGGACGGAGAGGACGGAGAGGACGGAGAGGACGGAGAGGATGGAAAGGGTGGAAAGGATGCAAAGGACGGAAAGGGTGGAAAGGATGCAAAGGACGGAAAGGACAAAACAACACTCAAAACGAAAAAGCGGCTGCCCAATCTCTTGTACCTGGGAGCGACGTGGGACCTGTCACAGGTTATTCTCGGGTCCGATATCCGTCGCCAGTGGAAACGGCTTTGCAAAAGAGACACCCACGACGTGTTTGACCTCACCAACGAGTACGGAAACAACCCCAACATCTACTACGAAAGCAACACAGCGCCGCAGTTTGACGAGTACGAGCCCCTCGAAGTGGTTGTGGATGTGTGGAGGGTAATGGACAAGGAGGGAAACGCCATCGACGGACGCAAACAGGCCCTAGGCAACCTCAAGCAGGTCGAATACGTCCTCATGAGCGACTCAAAAGCTGCCATGGACTGGGAGCGAGGCGAGGGCCGGGAGTATATGTGAGGGAGGGATAGACTCGCAGTTTTTTATAGACTGAGTTGGTACTCATTTGATTAAATACAAAGCAGACCATCCGAAGTACATACAAAAATCAATCATATGAAAAGGCCCATGGATAACGAGAACGAATAAAGAATTAGAAGTTCACAGTCAAGCCACGAGCGTCGTTGAAAGTAGAGGATTGCCAAGACGATATCCACCCATCCACGCAAGCACGTCGTAAAAGGCCCCATTAAAATGGGCTGGTGTGAAAAACCCTCGGAAAATAATCAATCAGATTAGATTAGATTGCACCCTCCGCACTCGGGGACCGGCTTCCATCCCACTTTTTCTTCTGTCTCTGATTATTTTGTGACCGATACCACGCAGACAAAATGGACTCCGTCATGGAGATGGCAGATCCTTCTTCCTCTGTTTCTTCTTCCATATCGTGCATCTGTTCGAAACTGCGACAACTGGTGAGAGCAGATGACGACAGCCCGGCCAGCACAAAGAGTCTCGCGTCGACGCTGGCGCCCGAGCTGAATGCGTTTCTGGGCGATCTGCGGACGCTGCTGTCGCGGTCCAAGCTGCTGTCGCGGCATGTTGACTACCAGATCATCCCGTGCAACCAGCGGACGATGAAGGCGCTGGTGGTGGAGTCGGCGAATCTGGCGCCGGTCGACGCGGTGTGCACTCGCTTCCGAGACGATCCGACGAGTTTTTGGTCACTCGCGAACGGCAGGGGAGACAAGGGAGACAATGGCGATAGCGACGCTGTGTATTCTGGCCTGCATCGCCGGCTGCTCTGTACAGTCGTCTTTTTGCGGTCGAAGCTGAACGTGCTGGACAGCGCCTCGATTCCGCCGCAAAAGAACTGCACAGAACTGCGGAATGCCGGGCGGAAATACATCAAGATTGCACGCAAACTGGGCAGTCTAGGCGCACTCTTCTGGCTGCCGCTGGACATTCCACACTCGACGTACGAGCGGTATCTCAACATGGACGACGAGCCGGTGTTTGACCATCTCAAGTCGCTGGCACCTTTGGACGACGACCAGCATCGATACTCTGACACTGTGCGGCAGCTGCTGCTCAGCCAGTTTCTCGGCCTGCCGCCCTCCTGCTCACACCACAATCTGTTTCCACACTACAGCGATGTCGTCCCGGCCTCGGACCAGCTTTTGCTGCTGCTGCATGCCCTCGGCGGATCCGATATCCCTTTGATTTTGTTCAGCAGCATCCGGTCCCCGCAACGACGATGGAGCGAGCACGGCGAGATGGCGACGACGAGTGCCTCTTCGTTTGGCCTGCCGCCAGAATTGATCCGGCTTTGTGAAGACGAGGTCACATTAGAACAGGCTTTGGCAGAAAACCCACACATCACGCAGTACACCAACAGCGACGGCATCTCCTTGTTGTCCCTCAGTCCCGAGATGCATGTCTTCTTTTCTGCCTCTCTGCTTCCGGTCACGGTCGCCACACTCGACGACATGGCTCTGAGATTGATATGCTTTGCCTGTCCGCCCTGCTACGAGGGAAATACTGTCTGGTCTGCATCAGTAAAGCGAGCCATCTGGCCGCTGCTCGACACCAGGACGGCCCGGCCCGACCTCATCCAAGAGCCCCTGTTAAGAACACAGTCTGTCGAGGCTGTCCTCTACTTTTGCGAGCGGGACGGCGTGGCGTTGCGACGAGTTGCCCTGATCCGAGCACGGTCACTCCTCAAGCGGTCGATGCCCTATTACATCCACGCGTCCGTCGTTCTTTTTCAAAGCATCCTGCACCGGCTCGACGGCGAGCTGGCCACGTCCCAACATCTCCTGCAAGAGTTTGCCTTGAGGGCCAAGTGCTCTGGAGGGTCGCCTAGGTCAACTTGTACTCAAAACAGTTCTCAAATGACTTCTACTTCTCACACTTCTCAGAAAAAGGCCACTGCCCTCACCCGTCGAGATATTGCCATCCAAGGCCGGCTGCACATTTCCCACATTGACAACAAGATCCGCGCCTACGACATGGACGTGTCCCTCCAGATGTACAAGTGGGAGGCTGCACAGCCGCTGTCGATGCTCGATATCCAGGTGACGTCACGGCTGCAGGGTGTGGCCGCCCGTTTCTTCCAGTCCGTGGGCGATTTCCCTGCAGCGGCTGCCTCCCTCGACCAGTACCTGTCTCTCTTGTCGTCTCTCAATGCGGGCTCTTCAGCCAACACACGACGACTTATTGTCGGGCGGCTGGCCGATTTGTATTGCGAGCTCGGCGATCCGCTGCGAGCAGCCTCGATCCTGCAGCCAGAGCTCGACAACACCGGTCCCGAAGAACAGCCCCGGCGGCCCTATCGGCGCCTCCTGCTGTCCCTCGTCGAAGTCCACATCTCCCTCGAGAGATTTGACGAGGCCGAGCAGGTTTTGAGTGAGCTCAGACAACTCCAGGCCAACAGTCTGCCGCCACCGCTCCAGCTCGACAACATCCACGACCAGCAGCTGCATGTGCGCGGCCTACTGGCGTCGGCCCGCATTGCCCATTCCCGGCCTGACCCAGATCTCGACGAAGCCATCCGCAGGTGGCAGCATGTCCTCCAAGAGATTCGGCACATGCACACCCTCAATACGCTCACTCACCAGTCCCAAACGGCGCAGTCGCAGTCGCAGTCGGTCCAGACACAGCACTCACCCGATCAAGGAAGAACGCCCGACGGAAGATCGCCCGGCGGAAGATCGCCCGATGGAAAGTCCCCAGACGGCAAATCACCCGCCGACCAGGCCGGCACCAGCTTCTCCGGCAGCTTTACCGAACACTTTACCGAAGCCATTATCCATCTCTCTCTGGCCCACGCGCAAATGGCCATTGGCGACAGCGACGGCACGCGGCACTCGTGGACGGTCGGCATGGAGATTCTGAGGCGAGAAAAGTGCGAGTTCTGGATTCCCATTGTGCCCACGCTCTGGCTTAAACGAATTGTCATGCAAGTCCACGAACAGCTGGGCTGGTCGTTCCGGATGATGTTACCGGGAGGAAAGCCCGATATGACGTCGCCATTTTGAGTGTGGTTGTCTGCAAGTGAGAAGATACTGTATATAATGAACTTTAATGCAAATACAGTCTGATGCATGCCCACACTGTGAATGCATCCATCTCGTGAGCTGTGTAGCTGACTAGCAACTAAGCTAAAAGACCTCGACATGGATTGTGTCAGTCATACTCCGTACTGTCTTCTGAAACTTGCACACTGTGTCATATTAAGATTCACTTTGTTTAATCATCAGTATTTAAAACTCTACTCTGTCCCCTGTTTTATTTTTCTTTTTTCTTTTCTTTTTTGTTATAACAAATATCTTCAGACATCCTTTCCATTTTTCAACATCCATGATTTCAGTTTCCGCAACAAGCTCGCCCATCTCACCAAGCCTATATTGCATCATTCTTGCAACTCTCCTTGTTGTACTACAAATGGTTCGTCCCATTTCAGAAGTCAAGCGGAGGCTCGGATTTCCCTTTATTCAGGATATCCCAAGCCTCCAGCCGTACATTGATAACGACGCCGTCTTCTTTTGCATAGACATTGAGGGCATGCCAAATGTCAACGAGCTGGGTATCTCTATACTTCCACCATCGTCTTTGCGTCGTCTGGTCAAGGGCGACATGAACGATGCACCGCCTTCCGACATGCATGAATTCTCGCAAGAGTACAGCCTCGAGACACACTCGTTCCGTGTCAACGGCGCACACGCGGTTGTGATGACTGGTGGCAAGCGGCGCGGCATTGCCCAGTTTGGCCTCGACCATATCCGGTGGCTCGACAGGTGCCATCTGGTCGATGCGGTCCTGGAGGTTCTGCACAATGTACGCAAGCGACATCCTGCTCCCCACCCCTTTGTTTTGGCTGGCTACCACATGGGCACGGAAATTGTCCGGCTTGATGATGAGCTGGCCCCCCTCGCCAAGAACAAGTACCACGATGTCGGCGTCGAGTTTGCCGCGTGTGTCGACATAAGGGACCTCGTCTTGGGCGTGGCCAGAGATTTAGACATGCCCTACATCAGGATACCCTCTGTTGCAAGCTTAATGGAAGAAGCCGGGCTGGCCCTGCGCCAAGTCAATACCGTCGAAGAGGTTGCGTCTGGCTACTTTGCGGACATTGGCAAAAAGAAGCTGATGGTGCTGCCACATCCCAGGCACGCCGCAGCCAACGATGTCGTCTGCGAACTGGCCATACTGTGTCATATGCTGCACGCCAGCTCTTTGTTTTCAAAGCAAGCGAAGCTTTCACCTGGGCCTCCGTCTGGTCTGTCAGGACCAGACGGACAACCTGGAAGAGCCAGTTTATGCCCCGCTCCTTTGCAGACTGGCGAAAACGGCCGAAAGCCAAAAACTAGATACACCAGTCTTTCCTGGACGGACGGACGAGGAGATGCTCATGTCTGCCCAGGCGCGCAGAGATCGCCTTTCTGGTAGGAAAGAGCGTCAAAGCTTCGATGACGATGCCTACGACTTTGGGCTGGCGTCCAGCCTGGACATTCTAGAGCTGGGTGAGAGCTAGACGGACCGTCTCTTGATGTCTTGCCTATTTTGTATTTTAATCCAGGATCTATACTCTATGTACTTTTAGCTTTCATAATCCTCGGAATAAAAGTCTACTCTATGTGCGCTTGTGCTTCTCTCTTGGTAGCTGGTTACCGAGCGTTGAATTGCTTTTGTGAGCGATCCAGGTCCACAGCCAGCCACCAGAATACGAGCATCGTCCTTTTCAATACCCCCGACGCTCCGCATGGCCGTCTGGATGACTGTGTCAGTATTCATCTTTGAGCTGATGTAGTTGATAGTTGAGTGATGAGAGGAGTGTGTGAGGTCGTAGCGATGGAGATTCTGTCGGTGGCTGAGCAAGCTTTCCATCCGGCCGACATCAACGTTGTCCACCAAAACCGTATCCCTTAGGATGAGAGACGAAAGAGGGTTGACCTCGGTCACTTCACTCTGTCCACCCGTGATATAGATTGTCACATTGACATTGGGGGCTGCTGCCAGGTTGACGAGATGCTCTCGAAACCAAGTCAACATGCCGGCTGTCCGAACAGCCCAGACAAAATCAACCGACTGGACAGCAGGCCGGTTGTTGTTGTCAAAGCCATGACCGTTCAAAATGCGGTTCAGCAGCCCAAACGTAAAAGCAGCGCCGCTTCCGCCAGCGACAAGGACTAGCTTGTCGTACTGTGCTGTATCTGGCAGCGATGAAGCTCCATACGGGCCGTCGATGGAGGCCCATATCGCCCGTCCATGCTGGCATTCTAGGTCTTGGGCTACCTGAGCATACTCGTGCAGCTTCTTTGTGAAGCCGTCTTGGGATTTGATAACCAGCTCAACACCCTGCGGTCCACTGTCGACAATTGTGAATGGGTGTGTTTGGTACCAGTTGATTTGCGGGATCCACAGGAAGCAATGTGCGGCCGCCATGCTTGTGTTTGTGTGTTGGGATGCTGCTTTGATCTTGAGGACGAGTCGAACGCCTCCACCAGAAAGCGGCTGGACAGAAACACAGCCAGCACCGCGCACAAGATTTCTTGCCACGCGAGCAGCTCGGGCAAGACGCTCCAAGATCCACATGCAGGACATGATGATGACCAACAAGGGCAGCTTGGGCCGGCGAGACCAGCCGGGACGATGCAGCCCAAGCATGACCAGAAGAACGGCGAAGCTCAAGACGTGGCTCACGATAAAAAGTTCGTATTTTTTGTGTCGCAAAATGCCACACAGGAGCACGACCGTGGCCACGCCGGCGACGATGCCCTCGACATTGCCCGCTGCGATCAGCTCGTCCCATTCCGACTGCCGCCCAAAATATATGGCGTAGCAGATGGCGTGCAGGAAAACGAGCACACCAGAAATGTAGCCCAGGGCAATGTGGACTGTCTTGAGGTCGGCGTGCGGCGTGGATGTAGATATGAGCGGCGCATTTCTCAAGGCAAATAGGACACACAGCATCATGTTGACCGTGGCCATCCAGCCGAAACGAGAAGCGTAAATATTGATTGTACGGGCACCCATGATGCTGAAGCATAAGGCGGTGTTCATGAAGACAAAGATGGCCAGCAGAAGAAGGAAGTTGTAGGAAGGCCGTCCGAGGCCCGGCACCCTCCATGCTGGTTGTTTCTCGAGTTTTCTACAGTCGGCAGTAGATTAATAAACCGCCAGGAAGGAGAAAAAAGAGAGGAAAAAAAAGGGACAAAAAAAAAAAAAAAAAAACCCAAAGTCTGTCTACATACCGACTGATAGAGAGAACTGCTCTGCACATTGAGTGTCTATTCCTTTGTTTGCCCGACTTTGACTCTGGCTTGAGAGTCTTGGCACAGAGGTAGTGCACCAATCGGGACAGAGTCACCAGCAAAGCCAGAGCAACAAGAGAGACAGCATACATGGTCAGTGCTCTCTCATTGTTGAGCTGCTTTATGCTGGTTTTTTTTCCTGCCATTTTGGGGGTTTGGTGGTGGTGGTGGTGGTGAACAAGAAGGATGCAAGATGGGCAGATTGATAAGATGATCTGATAAAAATGCGAGATGGACGCCAAGAGAGAACAAAAGACACAACGCACCACAAAAACAGGAAAAAAAAGGGACAGCCAAGAGTTTTTTATAGTCTCCCTTTTATTCCCATCTTTTTCAATTCCATTTTTTTCTATCCCGGTTCTCGGTGCCGGTACCGGACCTGTTCCTCGCCAATCTGATAAGATTAGATTAGGGCGCAGTCGACGTCTTCACGATAACTGTACGGAGTATCCTGTTCCTCACAGTGAAAAACAAAAGTGGAAATCAACACCCCTGTCGCCAAAGTCTCCATAACGACTCTGTTTTCTCACAGTGAGATGCTAGCTAGTGACAACCGCACGCAATTGGCTCTCTACAAAAAGCACGGCACTTGGCACTCTATAGCGTCGTAATTTTACCAGAAAACCGTCGAGCGTGGGCGTAAAAAGGAGTAAAACGCGTTAAAAAAGACGTCAAAAAAGACGTTAAAAAGACTTGAAAAACGGGCTGGACCATCCGATGGACGGAACTTGCACGAGAACGTGCACAAACGTGGACCTCGCCTAAGTTTAGAGTACGCCAAACGAGAAAAGAGGATCCTATTTCTCTTTTTTTTTTCTCGTCTTTTCTTCTCTTCACGTCTTTATCTGATCTGTCGATATGATTATTACAAAAATGCATTCTGAACATCATGGATAAAAGACGAGGCTCACCCACGAGTTGTCGTTTTGTTTCCGATCATCTTTCCTGATCATCCTTCTTGATCATCCGCTCTCTGCCCGTCTTCCCTCTTCTCGGCACATTGTCTTGTCATTTATTCTTCCCATTCTCATCAAGACTTTCTCTTTATCCCCCCACATATAATGTCACTTTATGAAAAGAGTGACAAGGCTGAGGCCGTCGTCGAGGTGAAGCCCACCGGCAGCGAGCCTTCTCCTCCGCCGTCATCACCACCTTCTGATCACGATCATGAGTATCAACAAGAGCATCACGGACGTGGTGAACAGACACTTGATTTTCCCTGGTCGTGGAAACTGACTGCTCTGGCCTGCGGTCTCATGCTGTCGTGGGGCTCTTCCTTTTCGGAAAACACCTTGGGGCCGCTCAAGTCGACGCTCGTCAAACAACTCAAAATTAATAATGCCAAGTACGGCGCCATTGGCTCGGCCACGTCGCTGATCAACACAATCCTGCCCATTGTCGGCGGCTATTGCCTGGACTACTATGGTGTCGAGTGGGGCTCGATGGCGTGTTCAGTTGCCATCTTTCTGGGTGCTGTTGTGTCTGCGGCGGGCTCGAACCGCGACTCGTTTGATTTGGTGCTGACGGGCCGCATCATCATGGGCTTTGGGTCGACCATTATCGAGACGTGCACCTCCAAGATCCTGGCGCACTGGTTCCAGCACAGCGGACTGGGTATTGTCTACGGTCTCGATTTGGCTATTGGTAAGTACGCCCGTCTAATCCGTCTAAAATTCAATTTGAATCCACTCGCTGACAGCTCAGGCAAACTCATCGTCTTGATCGCCAAGGCGACGGCGGTGCCGATGCGCGACGCTACGTCTTTCTGGGGCTGGGCTCTCTGGATTCCGGCCATTGTCTGCTTTGCCAACTTGGTGCAAAACATTCTGTACGTCTGGTGGGTGCAGACCCGGCCTGAGTGGACGCGCATGCCAACCGGCCGCCGTCTGGCCCGGAGCGCCAATGCCGGCCAGCGCCGCAACGTAGGCCAGGCTCTTGTTGCGTTTATTGTATCGGTTGGCCGTGTCCTGACGCTTGTGCCGCGCATCTTTTGGCTTGTTGTGTGTTCGCAGAGCCTGCAGGCCGGTGTCGTCGGCAGCTTCAACGGTCTGAACGCCGACATTATCACCATGACACGTGGTTCCACGGCCCAGATCGCCGGCTACACCTCAGCCGTCCAGCAGGTGATCCCCGTCGTCTGTGCTCCGCTGCTGGGAGGCTTCTTTGATTTCTACGGCAAGCGGATGCTGATTGTGAGCGTCACGTCGGGCATCTGGATTCTTGTTTACTGCTTGATTGGCTTTAGTCATGTCAATGCCCTCGCTGCCATGATTATTGCCTCTGTCGGCTCCACCATGAACGCTCTGCCCTTCACCTGCTCGATCCCCCTCATGGTCCCCGACCAGACGGAGCTGGGTCTTGTTTTTGGCATCTGGAAGGCCTTTAACAACAGCGGCAGCGTCATTGTCGACATGATTGCTGGCCGTCTCCAGGATATCACCCCCAACGGCACCTACGAGCGCGTCATCATCTTCTTTGTGTCGGCCAAGGCCCTTGAGTTCTGCCTGGGCCTGTTTTATGGCATCCTCGATAAGAAGTTCTTGGGTGGTGTGCTGTCCCTTAGCCAGAAAAAGCGCGTTTCCCTGGAGCAGCAGGGTAAGCTGGACAACTTAGTGGGACGCAGACCCTCCAAGCCGTTTACCATTGCTGGTCTGACTATCCTGGCGTCGCTTGTCGTTGTCGCCTGGGTTCTCTTCATCAAGTACTCTCTGTAACAGTACTCTCTGTAACAGTACTCTCTGTAACTTGGTAGATACAAAAGGTGTTTGTGTAGATATAGTGTGTATTGGATGATGGAATGCTGTTTTTGAATAAAAACTATAACATGAACAAGTGTTTTTATTGTACACTGCAGATGTGCACTCCTCTCACGGATTCATTTTCTTCTAGACGGGTGTGGCTGGCTCCGTCACATCAACGGTTGTCCCCTTCTTGACTGCATCATGGTTGTGCTCCTCGTCCTGGCTGCTCAAATGGCCGTCTGGGGGCACACTCACGACACCATGCGCCCGTTCTTCTTCTTCGGTCACACTCTTCCGCTTCAACCTCAGCCAGTACACCATAGCAATCGCCACGATAATCTGTGCTGCCAGGAATCCAGCCGCTGTCCAGTTGCCGGCCACAACCTCGGGCATCTGCACCGTCTGGAACACACCAAGCGGAATCGTCGCACTGAACACACTAGCCCACACATTGAGTCCGCCGCCAGCAAATGCCCGTGTCGCCGGGTCGCCCTTGCAGACTTCGTTGGTCCAGGCCCAGAACAGCGTCGATGTGGCCGTGCCCCAGCTGGTTTGTGTGTATAGAAAGAAGCGGAACGCGCGGTGGTGTTCAGGGAAGACGGGCGTGGCAGCCAGCAAAATCACAACAATCAAGTTGATGCCGGGGCCGATAATCAGGCCAGGCCAGCGGCGGCCTCGGAACACAGTGTCGGACAGCCAGCCAAACAAGAGCATCTGGAAGAGGTCCATGCCATAAAGCGTCGTCGAGTAGTTGTCGATCTGGGCCACCGTGTACGAGCCGGGGATGCGCTTGTTCCAGGCCTTGAACCAGTAGGGCATAGCCGTCGATGGATGAAAGCCGACGGAGTTGCATGCCGAGATGAACCAGAGTGCCCAGATCTCGGGTGTTGCGAACCAGCGCTTGATCTGGGTCCAGGTGATGCGCCCCTGCTTGACGCGGCCTTCAATCGGATTGCGGTCGCGGGCGAGCTCAATATCGGCTTCCGAAAAGACAAAGTCCTTTGTCTGGCGAGCAGGCACATCTGGGAAGAAGAAGACTTGCGGAACCAAGACACCCAAACCAATGACGCCGTCAATGATAAACAGCCACCGCCAGCCCGACCGGCCGTGCACACCGTTCAAGTTGGTGTACGCCGCGGCCTGCAGGTAACCGGCAAACATGGGCCCAATGGCCGTGCAGGCATTCAAAATACCGATGCGCCGGCCCAGCTCGTTCTTCTGGTACCATGCACCGAACAGATAACACATGCACGAGAAATGCGCCGACTCAAAGATGCCAATCAGACTCCGCAGAGCATACAGCTGCGGCGCCGTGTGCATCTGGCTCTGCCCAAACGTCGCCAGCGCCCATCCAAGCTCGATGAACGGCACAAAGTACCGCGGATGCACCCGTGTCATAATCAGCTGCATCGGCCACAATGCCAGACAACTGCACATTGTGTAAAAGGACGTCGCATTGACAATCTGGTTGCCGTAGAAGCCGAGCTCTTCTTCCATGCCCGACACAAAAGCATACGTCAAGTTGACCCGGTCCAGGTACTTGACAAACGTGCCCAGGCAGGCAAACAGCAGTAGTGTGCAGTCGATCTTGAAGAGAAGTGCACGCTCCTGGGGACCCTTGTCCCAGCTGTCCCAGATGTAGCTGCGCCATGTGCGCTGGCGTGCCGAGACATCTTGGCCGTTTTCGACGCCGCGGGCGGCCGCGTGAGCAACGTCGTCGCGCCGCAGGACGTTTTCCTCAAACGCCGTAAAAGCGCGGGCTTCCGACATTGTGTAGTTTTGTGCTGTTAAAACAATATTGGGAAAAAATAAAAAAGAATTGAACAAAAGAGAGAGACGAGATGATATGCAAGATCAGGCCCGAGTACCAAAGATCTGCAGAACGTCTTTTATATCAAAGATGCAGAGATGCAGGAGAATTTCATATGGCATGTTTCTGTTTGACAGAGTCCTCCTTTTCTCTCTCGTATAATTGTTCTCCCTCTTCGTAATCACCTCTTCTCTTTTCAAGCATCTCCGTCTACTCCCGTCACATTTCCACCGCGTACCCTCGCTTGTTCTCGTTCGATGTTCGCGAACCTTTTAGTTCTTTGGCTGTTCTTCTCAGTCTACAGAGAACTTGCATCCTTTTCAAAATAACGTGCCGCCATACAGGTAAGGCGTCACTGCAGTCCCATACATGGCATTGGATCAGAGGTAGATGCAGATGCCTGCAGATGCCTGCAGATGCCTGCAGATGCCTGCAGATGCCTGCAGATGCCTGCAAATATGCTGTTTAGTGGCACCCCCTGTCGAAGATGCACCCACTCTTCACCCACTTCTACTGGACGTTATGCTTACGCTACCGTACAGAGCCTGCAATGTCGGACTTGCTGTCGGGTTCAAGATGAAAACTTCCAGATGGGTGAGCTCTCATCTTCTACAATAGCTCAAAACTCCTGGTCGGCCGTGTAGCCTTTTTCCCTTTTTGACGGTTGTGCGAGCCAGACAAGGTGCGGATGGTAACATGCAAAAGAAAACGCCATGATACCTCGGCGATGCCTTTCTGGGAAAGAGATACAGCAGGAGGCAACTGTCCTGAGAAACTGTGAAAGACAGCAAATAAAGCCATCAACCCGTCTGGATGGCGAAAGAAAAGACTACGCGACCTCACTCCACTCGACGGGTCGACGGGGAGGCGGGTTGCAAGCTGCCAAAAGTGTGCCACGAAGTTGCTTGTTTTTATTTCTTGGACTGAATCCTGCGATAGGCTCGTAGGGCCATACTATTTCCATAAGTCTACCATGTCCGTGACTTCGAAAGATGCATCGTATCAGTGAACAATGTGCTGCCTTTCTGTCGCTGCTTTGTGTCCTTTTGGCAGCCATGTGGCTTGGCAAAAGCCACAGCCGACGGCCTTTCTTGTAAATAATCCAACATGTCGAATGAATCTATTCAAGGTGCCCTTTTCTCGCCGCGCATCGAATCCAACATCGGCAAGCGATCCCCGTTGGTCTTGCCGTTTTGGGCCACTTACACGCGGTTTTGTTTGTTCGTGCTTTTAGCGGAGATGGCACACAACATCCAGTAGCGGAAGGAACGATCCTTGACAAGCTTCAGCAAGTACTAAAAGAGCAGTAAATGATTCACTTCCCGCCGGGACGTACCGTTTTTGCCTGTCGCTCTTTCCTTTTTACTCGCTCGCCTCACGATTGAGTTACCACAAGTAGTTAGAAAGTCACCACAAAAAGTAAGCATTTTTTGTATAGACGTAGAAGGCGTAGATTCCCATTATGGCATATGGACACGCGGCACTACTCCGTACTCTACACAGTACATACTCTCCTCGACGCAGCGACAGGGCTACTTCCGCACAAAATCGTCAATGTCGTCCCACAGGCTCACCAGCACCGACCGGTCACCAACAAATTTGGTCCGCGAGTGCTGCACAGTGTAATTGTTGACAACGGCCACATCGCCCTCCTGCCACGGCACCAGGAAGCCAATCTCGTCCTGGATTTCAATCAGACGATCGTGATACTCGTCGGGAATGTCAGAGCCGTCACCGTACGACGACGGCAGCTTGTAGCCAGGGCCATTCTGGATCTTGTGCGGAGGCCGCAGCGAGCCGCTCCGCTTAGCACTACCGTAGACGCCGGCCAGACCATTGAAGAACGATTTGCGACCGGTCGACTTGATTGTGCGGATGGCAGGCACGCGCTGGACAACCTGCAGGCCATCCCCATAGGCATCGGGCTGCCAGACGGCCGTGGCATGGATGTCATCTCTCAGCAGCTTCTCGACCTTGGCATGCTGGACCTCGATGCTGTCGCCCTCCTTGATGTCGAATCCGTACGAGTCCTGCCAGTTGTAGCCGATGGCCTCTGCTTCGGGATCGTTCTTGGAAGGGTAGTACTGACGCGCCGTGACCTGCTTCTCTTCCAAATCCTCGACAAACTCTGGCAGCTCGGCCTGGAGTCTCTCATAAAGCTCTGTCGACGACAGCAGCGGTGTCTGGCCGCCCTGCTCGGGCACCCGTTCCGAGAAGAAGAAGACAATCTCGGGGAAATGGTTGGTGCGGGCGTATTCGTTGTGGAAGTGCATCGAGACACTGCCAGGCAGCTCGCTGGCAGTCTTGATGTACTTGGTCACGGACGAGCGGGCACCAGAGAGACCGAGCTCCTGGTGCTCTTCGCGAAAGCCAAAAGCGTCAACCAGGAACGACAGGTCCTGGGCTGTCTTTAGAGGAAGGCCGCGGAAGAAGAGGACGCCATCTAACACACTTAGCTAGAGAGAAGTAATTTTATTATAAACTGTGGGAAAGGCCACCTACGCTGGTTCAAAAGCGACCGGATGGTGCCGTCAGCGGCGAGCTGCTGGATGCGTGCCTTGACATCAGGCAGCGACACGGGCGTCGTCTTGTCCGTCAAAGTCAGTGCCAGAGGGAAGGCATTGCCGTGAACAACGCGCTGGCCTGGCACCTGGAAGGGTGTAAACTCAATCGTGGGAGCTGAAGCAGCAGACTGTGCCGGTCCAGCCGGCACAACGACAGAGGAAGAGACAGTAGCAGACATCGTAAGGGCAGTTTAAGTTGTTGTGTTTGCGATACGATAGGATGCAGTCATTACGAGTATGAGATACCATCGTCTATATACAAATTTCATTCTGGCAAACTTCAGCAAGATGCAAGAGTGGTGCAAGCGTGTTGCAGTGCATCTTACGTCTTACTCCATATGTCGAATAGATCACCCCCACTCCACCCTCCAGTCGGCCTTCCGATGCAGGCAATGGCGTGCTTGCTCCTTTCGAGGACATCCCAGTTCTGCTCACCATGCTCGCGTACACTCGTTCTAGCGCAAGAATACGCCATACTGAGCAGACTCACGCTATCAGCAGACTGGGGGAAACAAATTTGAATAAAGATGCAGGAGTATCCCCCACCAAGATTCCCGACAGCCTGGTGCTCCGATTGGGAAGGAGGTAGATCCCGTGACGGCACGTGGTTGGTGGCCGTTGACAAGCGAGGCTGTCACTAGATGTTTGGACTGTTTGGACTGTTCCTGGGTAGAGGTAGGATAATGGCGCCGTCAAACCGGGACCCTCCGTCTTGGCAACGCCACTAATAATAAACCACCAGAACCTGGGGACCGGTAACCAGTCAACTGGCAACCGGGGACCCAGAACGATGGATATTTCGATGAAAGAATCTGCAAAAAGATAGGCTATCAATCTGCCCGCACCTGGGATCGAACCAAGGACCTCAGCATTGCGAGTCGTTTACGAGTGCTGCGCTCTACCACTGAGCTATACGGGCTATTTTTTTTTTTTTGTCACCATCGTGGGTCGGCGCTCATTGGCGAGCATTGTTCATCTCCATGACGAGCTTCCAATGGGCTGAGATGAGAGACGAGACGGATCTCGGACGAAGCAAAATGCAAAGTAAATCTAGGCCTCTAAATTGAGCGGCTCTTTGTACTACCGGTTCATACTCGTGGAATTCAAAGTATCTTTCACACCGGAGAATATGATCAAATGAGCTCACAGTTTAAGTCAATGTGCGGTTGCACCCATGGTGCTCTTCAGAGACTAATAAATTAGGTGCCATCATTGTTGTCCTACCTTGTCATCTTCCACTGTCGACTTTGAGTTGTAAATAGAGCCGACAAGAAGACGGAATAACCCAGCATATGTAGATTGAGACCAAAGAGACCAAAAGCAGTTTCTCAGTCTTATCACTGGCTTCTGCTCACCTACTTCTCACTTTCATGAGAAAGGATTGCAAATGGCAAGTATCACGGAAGACGGAGAGCGCAGTTGCAAAAAGCAAGCAATTTTTTCACCCTTCTCTTTTTGATGCACAGTAAGACATCGAATCCAATACGACGTACGTCGTACAGACGCGACACATCCAATACAAACACATCTGCCGTATCGATACCGCATCTCTCTTTGTTCTCCACGGCACGGCGTCGTATTTCTGGGACCACGGAGCCACCTCGACATTTCGCCCGCTTCTCAACCACCAAAAGCACGACGACACTAAACCGTTTCGAGTCTAAACCACCGACGAAGGGCTCCAGAGTGAGCAAGTTTCCGGAGAATTGAGGAGAAATGGGCGTATCATGAGCGAGGCTTTTGCGCCTTTTGCTCTTTGTCGTCGCTTTTTGGGGTGTTGACTGTCTCTTTTTCTGTTTTTATCTCTTTTTCTTGCGCATTCTATCTGCACGTCTACCGCTGTTGCATAGCAGGGGGGTTGAGCAAATTTTCATTCTCTTCTTTTCGTCGCAAGACGACAGCCACTCGTTTTTGGGCATTCTTTTCACCCTCATTCGTTCCCGCTTGCGTCGCGTGTCGTCGTCAACCCGCCTCTCGTTCTTGCCGCTCTCTCTCCTCGCTCTCTTGTTCTGTTGGTCTTTCCAGCCATATACGTCGTAAACATATATTCAACGGCCCGTCCGCCAAGACATTGAACTTTTGCCAAGATATATGCCAAAATATATGCCAAGAAATCCAGCCAAGACGGTACCTGCCAAGACACTCAACTTACACCCTCATCCTCCTCTTTACAGCCCCTTTCCTCCCCAGTGGTACCGCCGCCATGGACATGGATGGCATGGACAGCGGGGACGACTCCTCGGTGCCCTTGAACGCATCCGGTGTCGACTTTAGCAACGCCACCCAGGCCTTCAACTTTTTGCAGGACATCCTAGACGACACGACACTGCAAATCGACGGCAACCATGCGGCAACACACTTTTGGTACGGCGTCGTCGTCGCTGTCGGACTCACAGCGGTCTGCAACCTTATTTCGGCCGTCGGCCAGCGTCAACGACTGCGCGCCAGCCGGGCCAACCACCCGGCACCCTGCCGGCCCTCGAATCCAGTCGCTCAAGCCATTGCAACCTCCACAGCGATCTTTAGAGAAGCAACCTACCTCCAACTAACACCCACATCCGGCCGTTTGGGTCGGCATGCGCCCTGGTGGTGCAAAGTGCCGCCGTTTGGCTCGCTCTTTGTCATACTGGGCTACTTGACCTTTATTCTTGTCCTGCAGTTCATCCCCGCCGGCGACGGCGCTCTCAGCGGTGCCCAGCACGACCAGGCCCTAAGTGTGCGTGCCGCATGGCTGGCCGTCGCACAGATGCCGCTCGTGGTCTTGTTAGCTGGCAAGAACAACCTGATTGGATTGGCTGCCGGCATGGGCCCCGGTGCCTATGCCCGCTTGAATGTGCTGCATCGCTGGACCGCGCGGGTCATGCTGTTGCTGGCCACGTTCCACTTTGGCATCGAGAGTGTCGGCTGGAACAAGTACGAGGGCCTGGAGGTGATGGAGTGGCAGACAGACTCGTGTCCACCGACGGGCATCGCTGCATATGCGCTGCTGCTATGGATGAACTTGACAACAGTTGCACCGCTGCGCCACTTGTCGTACGAACTGTTTGTCTTCCAGCATTTGATCACCTTCTTTGGGTTCGTCATCGCTTTGATGATGCACTTGCCCTCGACAGCTCTGTACTCCCGTGTGTACGTCTACATTCCCATTGGGCTGTACGTGCTCGACCGGGCTATCCGCGGTATGCGCTTTGCTCTGCACAACGGCGCACTGTCATTTGGCCGCAAGGGAAAAGCTGTTGGCCGCGCATCACTCGAAGCCCTCGAAGACGGTGCCAACTCTGTCGCCACACGCATCCGCGTCTCTTCTTCCAACCGCCACTTGGCATCCTGGAAGCCCGGCAGCCACGTCCTGCTCAGTCTGCCGCGCTACGGCGTCGCCCAGTCACACCCTGCCACCATTCTGTCGACACCCACCTCGCATGGCGGAGACCTCGTCTTTCTGCTGCGCGCCCACGGCGGTTTCACTCGAAAGGTGTTTGAGGGGGCCAGGAGTGCTCGCAGTACAGACTTGGTTGCGTTTGTCGACGGCCCGTACGGTGCCACCCAGGCCGACTTTGCCGCCTTCGACACTACCTTGCTTGTCGCCGGCGGTACGGGTATCACTTTTGTGCTGTCTAACCTCTTGAGCCTAGCAGAACGCGCTTCTGCTGCAGCCGCCTCAGAGAAGCGCCTCCCACTCCGTGTCGTCCGCGTCTTGTGGGCCGTCAAGAACCGCCGTGCCCTGGCCTGGGTGGACGCCGAACTCAAGTCGGCCACTGACACGCTGCGTGCCGCTGGTATTGAAGTCCAAGTTACTGTGTTTGTCACTTGTGATGGCATCCTCACCGACAAAGCCACGGCCGTCTCGTCAGAGAAAACGGGCTGCTGCTGTGCCGTCGACGGGCCGTCCACCAAAGAATGTTGCTGCGAGACGGGTGTTATTAGCGGAAGTGGTAGCGAAAAGAGCGAAAAGAGCGAGGCCGATGTTCGGCCAGTCCAGCTGCAAGCCGGCCGCCCTGAATTCAGGGCCCTCTTTTCGGAAGTGCTGCATGCTGCTGACGGCGAGACGGCCATTGGCGCGTGTGGTCCGCTGAGCCTGACGACATCGGTGCGGTCGGTCGTTGTACAGATCAGCGACGAGCGGGCTGTACACAAAGGAACAGGTGCCCAAGGAATCTATCTTTATGTCGAAGCATTCCATTAAGAGGTGCTCGTTTCCTTGTGTCTTGTTTTGTCATTGTATCATTGTGTCGTTTCATGTTTTTTGTCTGTCATCTTGTCGAGTCGTTGCTGACGAGAATAATGAGCCTATGTGCGTAATGAATTAGCGTGGGTTTTTTGGATTTTGGACAGAGACACATCCGTTGAAATTTTTTTGAAGTCAAAATAAACATTTTGTCTGATCCAGTCGTTTGCGAAACACGTGCTCCTGCCATGTTGTGACCTCGTGGCTGTTGTCGTCGTCGTCGAGGAAGGTGCGACGTCGTGGATAGTGGGTCAAATTGTCGGCCCCCATTGGTGCATACTTTCCAGCATCGTTGTAGTGGGGTTCACCACCTCAAGCTCCCCACCAGCTTCCTTCCTCAAACGTCGACATCAACTCTACAACACCAACCACATTAACCTCCTCGACTCACCTCCCTCACCACACGCGACAACACACAATGGCTGACGTATCTGTGCCCGAAGCTGGCCCCGTCCACGGCGCTCCCTACCCGGCCAAAACACGCACCGCCACCGGTTCCGTCAACAGCGTGCCCACCGAAGTCGAAGTCTCCTACTTTCGCGACAAGATTCTCGTCCTCGTCTCTCAGTCAGGCCGTCTCGCCCAATGGGTATGTTTCTGTCCTCGCTTCGCTCGTTGTCCCCCCCCTCGCTCGCTTTGCTCACTCGTTGTTGTCTAGATCCAAGTACCACTCTCCGCCCCCTCTGCCGCTTCCGTCGACGCCGCCCTCCCTCTCGGTCCTCGCAACGGCGGCAACCCAGCGACCGGTCTTCTACCTTCGACCCATTTGACACCACGGACACTCTTCGGAGCTGGCGGCGAAACCCGTGAGACGTTTGGCCAGCTTGTCGCTGCACAGATTGGCAGTCTTCTTGCGCTTCGCGATCCGAGCGAGACGCGCACGCTGGTGGTGGGGCTAGGTCTCGCTGGAAGTCAAACAGGAAGCGCGAGTGACGCGCAGGCGCAGGCCATCTACTTTGACGTGGTCGACCTGGTGCAGAAGGCGTTATAAGAGAGGACGCTTAACAACGGCAAAACAAACGACCCCTCTTCGCCGGGAATTGTCCGACTGTTCGACTGTCCGAGCTGCCGATTCTTCTTTTCCCAATACCCCGGGCCAACAGTCAATTCTGGACAACAGGGCATACACCTCAGAAGAAGGGTCCGTTGGAAATAATCTCCGCAGGAACAGACATACGGTGCATTACAAGATCTTACTCTGTTAGTGGGCGGTGGGTCTTACTCTGATAGTGGGCGGCTGTTCTTGTTCCCGGTGCCTTCTCTCCCGGACGCTGCGGGATGTTGAGGGAGCCCAGAGCCACTCCCCAGAACGTCATGCGGCAAACTGGATCCAGCCATGGAAAACGCTCGGCATGGTCTTTTCAGCATTAGCATGAGCATGAGCAGGCTGTGTGGGTTCAACTGACTTCTGACACCGGACAGTAGGGTTCTGCAGGATGGTCAACTGTTCCGGGGTCGGTTTGGCCACTCATCGGCGCAACAAGATGCCAGCCTTGCGGTCGTCAAAAAGGATCTTGCACCTAAAAGTACGCATTTGGAAAGGGGAGGAATGACAGGCATTGGCCCGTGTTCCGATATATGGTTCCTTTATGTTCTTCCACCGCGTTCTGCATCCCGCAATCCCCGTCCTCGTATTTTCAGTTGTATTCTCAGCTGTACACGGTATCAATCTATGCCGTAACTTGTATCTGCATCTTTCTCTCTAGATTCTCCCTTGCTCGACTTCCCCTCACTACCTCGACTCGTCCCTCCGGCTCCGTTGGTCACGCACGTTTTCCAACCTGACTGTACAATGTACATACAACTGTCCATGCAATTCATGTACTCTTACATGTCTGTCTTTCCCCTCTCTCCTGCATTTTCAACACGGCTCGATTTCCCTCCTTTTCGTCTTTAGAAGTGGTTGGCTGTTCGTTGCTGTGTTACTACGAAACAGCAATGTACATTACATGCGCCACACTCTGCACGCTGCAAACAAATCACATAAATCACACATAATACTGTGAAGAAACTGCCCGCTTCTTCGCTTTCATCTTCGCCGTCTTCAACTCCCATCCTTCCAGCCGTGTCTATTTCCATCTGCATCCGTCAACTGACATACTACGGCTATTCGTAGGTACACATGTTTCCGTACTTTCTGCAGCCGTCCATCCCATCCGTAATTTTCTTTTCTAATCCGTAATAAGACAAGAAAAGGAGAAGAACAGAGCGCTTTGTTGGTTGACGTCGTTGAGCTCCCCCTTGTCCGCACCAAACGCCCCACAATTTTCCACTGGACACCAGCCAAGTGCGCCTGCTGCTACTACCCCACATCGCTTTGACAAGCGCCCTACTATTTATTGCGATCCCGAACCTCCGCCGACACATCTCCGTTTTACATCGGAAAGCGGGGCAGCTGCCGCATGATACATGGGGGGAAGGCACCATCGAGGCACCACATGCACCACTTTCCCTTTCCAAAACGCGCGCCAAACCATGCGACCACGCGACACAAACATGAGCGGGAAACGATCACAGCGAGAGTACAGGCTCGTCTTCAATATTATTTTCCCTCTTCTGAAGTTCTCACTCAACGACAAGACTACCCCTCCTTACTACCGAGTAACATCCCTAGCCGAGCGGGCAGCCGGGTAATCTGGTTGAGACAAGAGCGTGAGAGTATATGTGAGGATTTTGAGGACTGCGAGAGAGAGTGTTGTTTGCTCCTTCCTTACGAAGAGCCCGAGCCCGAGCCCGATTTGGGTAAATATTTCCCACGTTTTGCGGTTGCCGTTTTTGGTACACAACGCCCGTACATCGTAGCTTCCGAAACTGGCTCCAGGCCGTCTCCGTTTTCCAGAGCTCTTTCCTACTCTTCCAGTTCTTCCATTTCGTTCCTGCCCTCCAATTGCCCTCCTTCTCCCAAAAGGCCCCGCTCGGCTTGATGCTTGCGTCCATCAAAAGGGCCAGCCAATTCGTGTTGAGATTTTCGAACCAGCATATCCCTCCGGCACAGCTAGTGTGCCTGGACCTTTCCTGTTCTTCACTCACTGGCCGTTTTTTTTTTTTTTTTTTCACGTTTGAGCCTCTTTCCGTAATATCGAAGAACGAAAACACTGAAAATTTACAGGACGGTGGTTCCTCTTACTCGCAATCATGAATCAAACCTAGAGGTCAAAAGAGCACTGGGTCGCGACTGCCTGTAGCTGCACAGAGTACGAAACGCTGTGGCAGCATCGGTTCATCGGTGGTCCTTCCTTCCTCCTCATATGCGTAGTTACAGCTAAGCTAGCTCCGACACTACGTAATTGCCCGTTTTAGCTGTCTCCTTTGTGTACCCGTTGCGCCCATTCTCCATTGTTTTGGTTTCTCGCCCGCTCTTTCGCTCTTTCCTCATTCTGCTCTTGCCCCCCGGCAGGGAGCCTCCTCTCCAACAGGGGCTCCACTTCTCCGACAAAGCCCCTTCCGGGAAGGAAAGTACTCGGTCGATGGCCATCCTCACTCCAATCGTCTGCAGTGTGCTACACATCGCACCTTCTCCATGATCGTCCCATAGGCCTGCCTTGGTGGTCTTGGTGACCCTGTTGCGACCTTTTCGTTGCCTCCTTCCCCTCTCTCGCGCTGCTTTCGGTTCTCTCCTGTCTTTCCGTTCTGCTGTCTCGCTTCGCTCTTGTCCTATTGGTGACGATCTCCGAACGTAGTCCATAGTTCCTTCCCAACCCTTCCGCCCCTTCTACATCCGTAACAGCAATGAGCTCCTTCCCTGGTATAAAGTAGCTTGTCCCCGCCGTTCCTTCCCACTGTTGTCTCTCTTGCCCCTTTTCTTCTTCTCCTCCCCTATTCCTTCTCTTGTTCACTTCTCATTGCATCTCCAACTCTCGTCTTCACTCCAATTCAACGCTTCTTCGACCTCATAATCCCCACACACCACACACACCACACATACACAACAACCCAATCCACAGTCAAAATGGTACCGTACCGCCTCCTCCCTCCTCTTTCGCATTGTGCTCTCTCGCGGTCCCTGGCCGGCTGTGTCGCCACTACTCCTCTTTTGGATCCCGTGGCTTTAGAAAGGACATCATCCTCTCGGCGCCGGTACTTGTCTTTGCACAAGTACTCGCCCTCGTCTGCACTGGATCGTTTCCTGCCTGAGCCCTGCCCACGGCTAGCCTGGACGATACGCCCACCGCCGAGACCGTGACTGCGAACACAACCATTTGGACCCCAACTCGCATGCTAACTGCTATCTGTGAATAGGTCAAGGTTCTTCTCGTTCTGTACGACGGCGGCAAGCACGCCCAGGATGTAAGTGTTTACCTGTTTCTGAATCCCACCCTCTCCCTCCCTCTTTTGCGGGGTACTGGACCTGCCGTCTTGGCGGCAGGTTCGTGTTAGATGCAATGCGCTGCTGGGATGCGAGAACCAGAGTCAAGGCGACTTGCAAAAGAAAACGGCAGTTCGCTGCGTAGCTTTCCTGCTGGTCCCCAAAACTTTCCCCAAGCGGCCATAGCTATCACAAGCTCCCCCGACAGGCAAAAGCGGCTCCACTCAAAGTTTCCCCGTGCCGCTGCGAATCAAACAATCCGATGGGCAACAACTCGCAAACATCACTTCACAACATTGCTTTGGAATATCTGTTAACCCCTCTTCCAACAGGTCCCCGAACTTCTCGGCACGACTGAGAACGAGCTCGGTATCCGCAAGTGGCTCGAGGACCAGGGCCACACTTTGGTCACCACCTCCGACAAGGACGGTGAGGGCTCCACCTTTGACAAGGAGCTGGTCGACGCTGAGATCATCATCACGACTCCGTATGTTCTCCTCTCCACAATAACATGTTTGTTTTTTGTTTTTTTCAAGAATAATCGCTGACAGACCAGCTTCCACCCTGGCTACCTGACCGCTGAGCGCCTGGCCAAGGCCAAGAAGCTCAAGCTCGCCATCACCGCCGGTATTGGCTCCGACCACGTCGACCTCAATGCCGCCAACAAGACCAACGGCGGCATCACCGTCGCCGAGGTCACCGGCTCCAACGTCGTCTCCGTCGCTGAGCACGTCGTCATGACCATCCTGCTGCTCGTCCGCAACTTCGTCCCTGCCCACGAGATGATTGAGCGCGGCGACTGGAACGTCGCCGAGGCCGCCAAGAACGAGTTCGATCTGGAGGGCAAGGTTGTCGGCACTGTCGCTGTGGGCCGCATCGGCGAGCGTGTCCTGCGCCGCCTCAAGCCCTTTGACTGCAAGGAGCTGCTCTACTACGACTACCAGCCTCTGTCGGCCGAGGTCGAGAAGGAGATTGGCTGCCGCCGCGTCGACACCCTGGAGGAGCTTGTCGCCCAGTGCGATGTTGTCACCATCAACTGCCCCCTGCACGAGAAGACCCGCGGTCTGTTCAACAAGGAGCTGATTTCCAAGATGAAGCCCGGCTCGTGGCTCGTCAACACGGCCCGTGGCGCCATTGTCGTCAAGGAGGACGTCGCCGAGGCCCTCAAGAGCGGCCACCTGCGCGGCTACGGTGGTGACGTTTGGTTCCCCCAGCCGGCGCCCAAGGACCACGTCCTGCGCTACGCCAAGAACCCCTTCGGTGGCGGAAACGCCATGGTCCCCCACATGTCCGGTACCTCGCTGGACGCCCAGAAGCGCTACGCCGACGGCACCAAGGCCATTCTGGACAGCTACCTGAGCGGCCGCTTCGACTACCGCCCCCAGGATCTGATTGTGCACGGCGGCGACTACGCCACCAAGGCCTACGGCCAGCGCGAGAAGAAGTAAGCGTGTGAAAACGCGAGGTGTCTGGTGGAGGAAAAGGGGCGAGAGAACATTTCCAATACAAGAAAAATGGGAATGAAAATGTAATGAGTGAAATGCGATCTTTTGCCGTTTTTGTTGGCACATACAATGTACAAATGTCAACGACCGATACCTGAGTCTAGAAGTGACAATGACTGTGAAATAATAATGATGCTCTTTGGTGGTTCTGAATTTAAAAAGAGTGTATATGATATTACAACAAGATAATGTATGTTATGTTTCCCGCCATGTTTCTTTGCCATAGTAAAGCAAGAATGAACGCCAGTTTTGTGCAGAATGAAGAGCAGATGACAATGCGAGGATAAAGAGATGAAAAAGAAGAAACGCCGCTCTCAAACAACACAAATATTGTAAAACAAAAATAAAATAAAATAGGAACAGAAAAGGGCAAGCAAGAAGACAAAACACAATCAACAATCGTCTCAACAACCCGTCGCCCCTGTCGGCCTTACTTGGCCATCACATCAACATAGCGACCACCCTTGCGGCCCTTCTTGGCGCCCGCCTTGCGCGGACCGGGTGTCGCACCCAGCAGATCGTCAATACTAGTGGCTTCGCCCATGCTGGTGGCGGGCCGGCTGGGCGGGCCGGTAGGCGGACCGCTGGCGTTGGAGGCGGCTGACGCGGTGCGCGCCATGGCCGGAGGCATCATAGGAGGAGCGCTGCCAGACAATGGAGGGACGGAAGAGGGAAGCGGCGGGTGGGCCAGTCCGGACATGGGAGGCGCAGGTGTCGACGCGGCCGAGTGCGGGTTGGACCGCGGCGGCGGCGGTGGCGGCGTCGATTTGGCGGCCTGGTCTTCTGGGCTGGCGTTCTTGTTGACCCAGCGCTTTAGTTCGGGGTCAAAGTAAAAGGAGCTCTTTTCACCAAGGTTGGCACGAACGGCCTTGGGGGCTTCGCCGTGGCCGCCGCCGCTGCTTCCACCTCCGGAACTGCTGCCGGTGCCGGCACTGCCGAGGCCGCCAGCGTCCTTCTTGCCCCACCACGAGGTAAAGCCCCAGCCCTTCTTGGCCTTGGCCTCCTTTTCAGCCTCAGCACGTTTGGCTAGAAAATGTTGTTAGTGGCTGTACATAATGCATGTTTTGTGACAGTGTGGACTCACCCTCTTCCTCCGCAATCCTGCGGATCATTTCAGCGTTCTCACGGTCCTTCTCCTCACGCGTCTTCTCTGAAGCAGACGTCTGCTTGGGCGGTGCCGGCATGCTGAAGTTGTCGTCGCCATCGTCGTCCATGAAGCTCTTGGCCTTGGCCTTGCCTTTGGGGGCAGACAGCTCGTCATCGTCGGCAGCACCGTCACCACCGCCCTCGGCGTCAACAGGCTCGTACGATGGCGGCTCGTAGCTGTAGGGCTGGAATGATGGGGGTTCGTAGCCGCCACCACCGCCGCCGCCAGCACTGTAACCGTTGCCGTTGGCATTGCCGTTCAGGTGCTCACCAGCGCCACCGTCCTCGCTCATCGCACCAGTAGCCAGCTCATCGGTAGAAGCAGGCTCAAAGGAAGACATGGTCGGCGGCTCGTAGCCGTACGACGGTGCCTGGTAGCCGTAGGAAGGCATGGCCTCTTCCGCAGCAGGGTGCTCCTCCCCCTTGTGCTCAGACTCCGTCTCAGGAGGCACCTGCTCGGTCGGGCCAGCAGGAGTGTACGGCGACGCGGCGGGTGCATACGGCAATGCCGAGGCAGAACCGTTGGTGGCAGCAGCAGGTGCCGTGGAGGCAGGCTCGCTAGGCGGCGCGTAAGGGTTGTACGACGAGGACTCGGCCGGCAGAGTCGGCGGTGTAGGCTCGGCGTTGGTCAGAGGGGCATACGATGACTTGCGCGACAGACCGGGACGGCTGTAGTTGCCGAGAGACATCTCCGAAGCCTTGCGCGCCAGAGTCGGCATTGTCGACGATGTCGGGATGGCCAGAGGTGCAGAAGTGGCTGCAGACGTGACCTCGCCCGAGACAGACTGGTCAGCGGACACGCGACGGGACGACGGAGCGGGTGCGTAAGGCGACGAGTTCGCGGCGGGCTCGTAAGGGTTGAATGAGCTCGAGACAGACGCAGACGCCGCAGGGGCAGGAGGGATGATGGAGCCAGGCGACACGCCCAGGGGAGTGTAGCCGCCGTGTTCGTAGGGGCTGCGGATCAGAGGCGGCGACGCGAGGCCTGCAATCGGGTTGGCCTGAGCGGGCTGCTGCTGCTGTTGTTGGCTGGCAGCGCCGCCCGGTGCATAACGGGAGGCAGCGCGTGTCGGAGGCATCGTGGACGGAGTTGGCGCAGAAGACGACATTGTGGCCGCACTGCCGTTGAGAACGCCGTACGTTGCACCGGCCAGGTTCAGGTTCAGGTTGCTCTGGCCACCAAACATCTCCATGCCCGTGGCACCCATAGGGCCAACACCACCGGCCGAGGGAGGACGGCTGATGGTCGGTGTGCCGCCGGCAATGCGTGAGAAGGGGCCGCTCTCGGCACCCGCCTCGCCATCGGGGCCCGCACCGGCACCCTCGTTGTCGTCGCCCGCGACAAACTTGTTGAAGCGGTTCCAGACGGTGTCCGAGACTTTGTTCATGCTGGGCTTGGGGATCCACGAGTTGGACTCTTCCTTGGGCGCCGACTTGAGGCGCTTCATGAGATCTTCGACGGCCGTCTCGAGCAAGGGGTGGTAGTAGGGCGAGCGGCGCGTCTGGGCACCAATGGCGGCGGCAATGGACTCGCAATATTGCAGGGCCTTGTCGCGCAGGCCGTACTCGGCCAGGACCATGGCGTGCTGTAGCTTGTAGGCAGCGAGGTGGGGGCTGTTGGATGCGCCGAGGTTGGACGCGCCCGTCAACGATAAACCATACTCGTAGACTTCACTCAACAGCACAGCATCCGTCTCCTTGGCAAACGAGTCGGCCTGGCGCTTGTGGTCGGCACCCAACAGAACAAAGTTGGCCGCCGGGTCGTCGAGGCCGCCAAAGACGGTGACGCTGCGCGAGAACAAGAAGCAGACGTGCGCCGCCTCGGCCCGGCCATATCCAGACAGGAGGTCGCCCAGCGAGTTGATGGCCTGGACATCGTCGACGCTGCGGTTGCTGAGGATGAGACTCAGCGTCTCGCGCCACTTGTCGAGACCAGAGAGCTCGTCGCCCTTGGTCTGCGAGTTAGCAGCCTGCGTAGTCGACATCAGATGCAGACCGGCGCGGGCGTGCACAGGCACCAGCTCGTCGACACACTCCTCGTGGTTGCCCGACAAGACCTCGTACAAAGCAGCCAGGGACTCGTTGTGCAGACCGGGCGTGTTGACCTCCTTGCGCACAAACTCTTGGGCCACCTTCTTGAACAGCTCGCGTGAGGCCGCGCCGGCAATGAGGAAAGCGTGGCCCCAGAGACGCTTGTCGACAGCGTCCCAGACAGCCTTCTCCTTCTCACCGAGCAACAAGTTCTTGCGGATCTGCTCAACAACCGTCGAGTCAACAGCATCGGCCTGGGTGTGCTGCGAACCGGCGGCGCCCTGGTAACCGGGGTAGCCGACACCAGGGCTCGTCAGAGGCTCCGAGGTGGATGGCTCGACAGGTTCGCCAGCGTGGGGCGACAGGACATCGCGCACGGCCTTGTCGACAGCCGGGCTGCCCTCGAGGACGCCGTCGTGCTCAATGAATAGGTGCAGAATCTTCCACAGAAGGACACGCTCTTCCAAACGCTTGTCCTCGTGCGAGGGCTGAGGTGTGAAACCGCCAACATGGCTGTTGCTCGGCAGCGAGCGCTCGAGGCCCTCAATGCCGGCCGTCAGCCAGGCCAGGACCTCCTTCTTCTTGGACTTGCCCTTGAGCGGGCCCGGGAACTTGGCCAGGCGCTCGTCGAGAGGCTGGATCTCCTTGATGTTCTTCACCAGAACCTCGCCGGCGGCGCGGTGGATCATAGGCAGAGCCTGGTTCATACCATAACGGGGCACATCCTGCGGGAACGACGACGCAAAAGTGCCGCCAACGCCCCAGGCAAAAATGGGCGCACCCTTCCAGCGCTGAAGCGGGTCGGTCTCGGAGCCGTCTGTAGGAGGCACCAGATTAAGGTTCTGCGAGGCAGCCCGAGGACGAGTTGTAGGCGCCGGGACGGCTTCATGGACCGACGAGGGCCGCGGGATGGGGTCGACAGTCCGTGCCACAGGGCGGTTGCCTCCGTACAGAGCACCAGGAGACTGAGTCTGCGAGCGACGGGGAGGCGAATGCTGGCCCTCGTTCTGGGGCGCGTAGCTGAGGATGCGCTTGGGCGGAGACAGGGTCGCTTGGCTGTAGGCGGCATTGCTCTGCTGCTGCTGGTGTTGAGGCGGGGGTGTCTGGCGCGGCTTCAGAGGCGAGTACTGGCTCGTCGTCTGGCTGGATTGAGAAGGAGGCGCGGGAGGGTAGGCACCGTTGCCCGACGACATGGGCCGCTGATATTGCTGAGTCGGCATTGGCGGAGCCGATGCAGGGGTCTGCGACTCCTCCTCTTCCTCGCGCGTAGGCGGCAGCGAGGGGACACGGTTCAGACGGGACTCAAACACGGACGAGCTGCTGCGGCGCTCGGCGGACAGCTGCTGCTGACCATCGGCGTCCGTCACGTTGTGGCCAATGGACGACGCTCTCGGCTTCTCATAGGACATCTCAAAGTGCGCCAGAGGACTTGACGTGCGCGGTTGGTGGGCCAGAATGGGCGGTGTCGGAGCCGGTGCATAGCCACCGGCTGACGGCACGCGGGGAGGAGGAGCAGGCGAGTAACGGCTGGGCACGCCGGCACCGGCACCAGGCGTGGGCAGCTGGTTCGGCGAGGGTGAGTAGCGGCTGGATGCACCAACAGGGGGTGTGGCAGCCGGCGGGCCGTTTTGAAGGGAAGCGTAAGGGTTAGCGCGAGGGGGAGCGACAAGGCCGCCAATTGTTGCGTTGGGCGTCTGAGCAACTTGCTGCTGAGGAGGAGTAGCAACAGGTGCTGAAGCGACAGGCAATGCGTAGTGCGGGTTCGGTGGCGGCACAGACGGTGTCTGCGGCTGTTGAGGAGCAGGTGCATAAGGAGAAGCCTGCCGAGGAGGAGGAGGAGCCTGGCCCTGAGGCGGGTAGGGAAGAGTGTTGGGAGTTTGCGGCGGCAGACCATAGGGTGTGCTCTGTACAGGAGAGTGCTTGCTGTGACGAGATGCCGGGCGGACCTTGGGGAGCATGGGCAGGTCCTCGAAGAAGCTGTCGCTGCGGACCGGGGGCGTGCTCAGAGCAGCTGGAGGAGGAGCAGATGCAGCAGCCGGTACAGGCGGCGGGGCCATGCCGCGGTTGTTGGCAGCAGGAGGAGGGGGTGCAGCTGTAGCAGGGAAAGAGTCCTTTTTGGGCGAGTAGGCATTCATGCTCGAGCTCCGCGGCGGCGGGCCCTGAGGCGGTGCCGACGTGGCCGCGGGAGACTGTTGCTGGAGCTGCTGCATGCTCTGGCGCTTCTTGGGCTGCTTCACAAAATCCATGGGCAGATCGTACGGCGAGCTGTAGCCGCTCTTGGGCTTGTCGACAAAGCTCTCGGTCTTGTTCAGCGTCGGCCGATTAGGTTCCTGGACGGGAGGCGCCGGCTGGGGAGAAGTGCCGTAGCCGTAGGCAGGGAACTGGGTGGGAGCGGCGCTCGGAGTGGAGTACGGAGACGGGACAACGAGCTGTGCGGCCGCGAAGGGAGTCGTAGGCAGGTAAGGGTTGGCTGCTTGTTGAGACTGTTGGGTCTGGGCAGGTGATGCCTGGGGCAAGTAGCGGTTGCTCGTGGCCGCGGGCTGTTGCTGCTGAGGAACAACAGGCTCGCCGGTTGGCTCTTCAGCATCATCCTCTAGGAAACCCTCGTCATCGTCGCCAAAGAAGGCAGACGGGTCAAGTGCCTTGCTCTCCGTCTCGGTCGTGGGATCCGAGTCTTCCAGAAGCAGCTCATCCTCGTCGTCAAGCAGAGCAGCCCACTGGTCAGCCAGATCGGAAGCAGCGCCGTTGGTCTTTTCTGCAGCCTCAGAGGTCTCGACAGTCTTGCCAGTCTCGGTCGGCTCGGACTCCTCGTGGATCGGGCCGTCCTCGACTCTTGACGCAAAGAACGAGTCCTCCTCGCCTCCGTCCATATCCAATGACTGCTGAATGACTTGCAAGGTTGATTTGCGCTCAAATGCAGGAGGGGCGGGCGCAGGTGCAGGTGCGGCAGCAGGTGCTGCCGTCTCGGTCTCGGGGCCTGGCTCGGCGGGTGCGCTAGCGTTGTTAAAGAAGTCGTCGTCATCGTCGCCGTTGGACTCGCCGAAGGGATCGTTTGTAGCGGAGGGTGCAGTCACCGGCTCCTGTGCTGGCGCCTCGGAAGTTGATTCTGCGACGGTCTCGGCGATAGGCCCATGAGCTGCCTCGGGAGCTGCCTGATGAGGAATCAGAGGCACACCCTCCTCGAAGCGCGCATCGGGCACCTCCCAAGCGGGTGTTTCGACCTCCTCAGCCTTGTCGCCGGCCACAGCGCCGGCAAAGAACGAGTCGCCCTCGGCATCACCTGCGTCAGAGCCAAGACCCCATGCGTCAATACCCTCCTCAGTGCCCTCCTTGCCCACCTCAGCAGATGAAGAAGCATCAGCAGTTGCAGCCTCAGCCTCAGCCTCTTCCTTCTTCGCCTCGGCATTGACCTCGCTGTCGACCTCCTGGATAATGTCCATGGCCTGTGTCGAAGCCAGCGGCTGCTGCTCGTATCGTGCAGCCTCCTCTTGTCCATCGGCAGCAGCAGCAGTATCAGCGGCCTCTGCGGGCTGTGGCGGCACAACAGGGAACGAGTTGGAGCGGTCGGCGGTGGCCGGCATGAACTGCTGGAATGGATCGGTGTCGGTGCGCGAAATGTTCCACTCAGGCTCGTCTTCCTCGGCGTCCCAGTTGACGTCGTTGGCAACGGTGCGTGTGAAGGATATTGTGCTAAAGTGTTTCGAGGCGACCTCACCGACGGGCGACGCGACAGAGGACGCGACAGGCGTGGTCTCGGTGGGTTCTGCGGGTGCGGCAGACTCGGGTGTGGATTCGACGGCCGGGGTGGAGGACGCAGGAGTAGGCTCGGGTGTTGATTCCCGGGGGACAGGTTCGGATATGGAAGCCGACCCTGAAGCAGCGGCAACCGGTGCAGCAGCAGCCTCTAATGTCTCGCCAAAGGAAGCTGTGGGTGGCTGCTCGGTCCACGGACTGCCAGCATCGTATTCGGGGAACCATGCGTCGACGCCGGATTCATCGTGCGCATCATGTGAAGAAGTGTCGATGTCGAGGGCCAGGGGCGCCTCTTTTGTGGATGTTGTGGGCTCGGTTGGAACTGGTGCTGCCGGAGCTCGTGTCTCGACAGTGTGTGGCATAAAGGCCGGGTGCCATGCCGCGTTCGGCTCGCCGGACGACATGGCGACGGATTCCAAGGGACGTCAAAGGACGCGCCTAAATAGTGATCCGAGTCCGAGATTGTCTAGGTATTGGTCGAAGGTGTTTCGTCGCAGAGGAAAGTATGGACAGGGCTGGATCGTCAGTAACGCGCCATCGCCGTGAGGATGCAGAGAAAGCAAGACGAAAAGCACAGAAAACACGAGTCGCACAGAAAATACGAAACTGACAAAAATGACAAGACACGACAAGAAGATAGAAAAGAAATTCGGAAAAGGAGGTTTTGCGACGGGGAGTCGACAGGGGTGGAGCGAGAAAAGGGACGCGCAGAAAAAAAGTGGACAGCAAGTTAAATGAGAAGAGGCGACAATGGTGCTCTGGGCCTGCCCTCTGGACCCGAGGAAAATGGGACAATGGGAAAATGAGCAAAAGCAGATGCCAACGAAAAGAGCAGAACGGACCTAATGTGCTGTAATAGGGGTAACACGACAGGGCGAGATTAGAACTAGAGAGCGCACGTCATCTTGGGAGTGCGGAAGGTGCCGGGGGCGTAGGAAGTGCGTGCCTTGAGGCCGTATGCTCGTATGTCGTGAGAGTCGTACGTTGTAGCAAAAGTAGGTAGAGAATCAAAAGCGAAGCAAAAACGGATGCACAAAAAGCATGAAAGAAGTTCGTAGCCTCAGATTTGCCGAGGGAAACAAGCCACGTTGATGGAATGGATTGCGGAGGCAAGAGCGAACGAACATAAGTATAAGTAAATCGTACGAAATAACTCCGTGCCTTGATTAGAGCAGGCAGCTGGTTCGCAGTGTCCCCTTCTGGAAGTGTTTGGTGCGTGTTTGGGGCGTTCGGAAAGTAGGGAATATGGAAACGTCGGGCAGTCCGCGCGCTGCTGCAGGCAGGTGCAATGCAGGAGCTTACCCCTGTGCCTCGCTGGTGCCTTCCCCAATCGCCAGTTGTCCTCAAGGAAGGATCGCTTAGAGCAATGCCGTTCAAATGCAGCTAACAGGAAAATAGTCTTGGCACAAAATGTACCTTTCCGCCCGGTTTTGGTGCGAAAGTACACGAACCTTCTACAGCGGCCTCGCGTGTCTCCAGCGGATTCCAATGCCTGATAAGAGTGTCGCGCCCCTATCGCGCAGCTCTTGTGGGGCCGTTTTCGTGCAAGCCAGCGCTGTAATAATACGGCGTAATACGACGTATTCCACTGTATGGAAAGAGTGGAAGGAGCGACCGTTGGTGGATGACGCAGGCAAGATTGGCCGCTGGCTCATGCTAGGGCAGGCGTCATCCAGATCCAGCAGACTGCGCGCCTTCCGCTAGGCCCCCGAATAACAGACCCCTACCCAAAACAGCCAAATGTTCAACATCGCCTCTGTTTTTGTCCTTTTTTCGCATGTGCAACCTCAACGACAACACAACTCTCAACAAACACGACACGACACAACTCGACACGCCAGGCAGACAACACAGCTTACCTTACTATTACTATCAGTAGTTGTCTACGGCATCAACATCGACTCATGGCCGGCCAGTCGATGCTTTGAGGCTTTTCGATCTCGCGATCTTCCCCTTTTTTGTTCTTTTTCTTTTTCTTTTTCTTCTTCTTCTATTGACAATCGACGACCACCCCGGCGTCTATCTATAGCGGCAGGCCACAGCCGCTCTTTTACCTTTCTCTTTGCCTCTCTCTACCACCGGAATGCCTCCGCCACCGGCATACCACTCGACCGAGCCGCCCGATTCGCCATCCGACCACTCCGACTCCGATCTCGAACTCGACCTCGACGAGCTCGACCCCAAGACGGCCCCGTTGGAGGGGTATACCGGCAGCTCGAGTCATACCAACGGAGGACGGCCAACGAACATTGCCCTGCGCAAACTCCGCATGGGCGGCCTGCGACGATCCGGCAACCGCGGCCGGGGCTATGGCGAGCTAGGACGGGACGGACGGCGGTCCAACGACTATAACAACGAGGATGCACGGGGGCTGTTGCAAGACGACGATGAGGGCCCTTCTTCACGGCGAGACTCGTACGCCAACGCAGAAGACGACGGACTGCTCTCAGGAAGCGGAGGCGGAAGCGGCCACCGGAGACGACGATCGTTCGCTCAAGACACACTACACAACCTAACAGGCCGCCTGCGGCTGCCCAGTTTCATGTCGAGCTCTAGCAGCGTCAACAACATTGCCCTCAGAAACGACCAGGACAATGCGGCGGCCAACGAGCAGGAAGAAGACGATCCGTCTGCCTCGCGCGTTGTGTCCGTTGGCGCCTCACAAGCCACGCGCTTCCCGCCGAACCTCATCTCGAACGCTAAATACACGGCATGGTCCTTCTTGCCTGTCACGCTCTACAACGAATTTTCCTTTTTCTTCAACATGTATTTCCTGCTTGTGGCTCTCTCCCAGGCCATCCCGCCGCTTCGAATCGGCTACCTCAGCACATACGTTGCACCGCTGGCGTTTGTGCTCATGATTACACTCGGCAAAGAGGCCTACGACGACGTGGAACGGCGGCGGCGCGACAACGAAGCCAATGCCGAAGCATATACGACGCTGCAGTTTGTAGACCCGGTGCACGGCGGGGTGGACAGCAGCGGGTTTGGACGGGCAGGAGCTGGTGCTACTGGCTCTCTTCGGGGCCGGCGCAAACTGCTGCGGTCCGACTCGTCAACGAAAGCACAACGGAGACGGCTGCTGGCTGTGGCCCAGGAAGACCGCGAGCGGCTGTCGGATATCCAGGAGGAGGAAGAACAGCTCGAAGGCCGTGGCGGCAGCCGGCATGAGTTTTCGTCGCGCGTGGTCGAGATCCCGAAGAAGTCGCGCGACCTGAAGGTGGGCGACGTGCTGAAGCTGACCAAGGGCCAGCGCGTGCCAGCGGACGTGGTGATCCTCAAGTGTCTGTCGCAAGATTCACATGCCCAGGAAGAGACAGAGCAGCAGGCAGCAGACGAGCAACCGGCCGAGGCCAACCTGCTTATCGACCATGACGAAGACAATGCAGCCTCCACCTCGACAAACGTCGCCAGCGTCAAGGACACCAAGAACGACAGCGGTAACGTAGGCGGCGAGACATTTATTCGGACAGACCAGCTCGACGGTGAGACCGACTGGAAGCTACGGCTGGCGTCGCCACTCTCGCAAAACCTGGCAACAGAAGAGTTTGTGCGCTTGCGGGTGACGGGCGGCAAGCCAGACAAGAAGGTCAATGAGTTCCTGGGCACGATTGAGCTTCTGCCCGGGGACGGAGATGTCGATGAGTACGACGAGGCCGAACACGACGGCGACGATAATGACAATGATGGCAACGATGGCAACGATGACAACGAGAACGCCATTGACAGTGGAAGCATCAGACGACCCAAGAAGAAGTCGGCTGCGCTCTCCATCGACAACACTGCATGGGCCAACACAGTCATCGCGTCCCACGCGACGACACTCGCCGTTATAGTCTACACCGGGCCCCAGACCCGCTCAGCACTCTCGACAGCCCCCTCGCGGTCGAAGACGGGTCTGCTTGAATACGAGATCAACTCGTTGACCAAGATTTTGTGTGCTCTGACCTTGGCGTTGTCGATCATCCTTGTCGCCATCGAAGAGGGTCTTGTTGGCAGCGGTGGCGGCAGCAACAAAGCGCCCGGCAACGTGATCTGGTACGTCAAGATCATGCGGTTCCTGGTGTTGTTCTCGACGATTGTGCCCATCAGTCTGCGTGTCAATCTGGATCTCGGCAAGAGCGCGTACTCGTACTTTATCCAGCGCGACCCTGGGATGCCGGGCGCTGTGGTGCGCACAAGCACGATCCCCGAAGACCTGGGCCGGATCGAGTATCTGCTAAGCGACAAGACGGGCACGCTCACGCAAAACGACATGGAAATGAAGAAGATCCACGTGGGCACAGTGTCGTATGCCAACGAGGCGATGGACGAAGTGGCGGCCTATGTCCGGCAAGGCTTTGCTTCCACCGACGCAGACGCGCCTCTCATTACGCCCTCGTCGACTTTTACGGCCGGCAACGCATCGGCTGCCACTGGGGGTGCTACGCGCACACGCCGTGAGATTGGCACGCGTGTGCGTGATATTGTCCTCGCACTTGCACTCTGCCACAACGTCACACCGACGACCGACGACGACGGCGAGGGCGGTGTCAGCGAGACGTCGTACCAGGCATCATCGCCCGACGAGATTGCAATTGTGCGCTGGACCGAGGCCGTGGGTTTGCGGCTGGCATACCGCGACCGTCAGGGCATGACGCTCGTGTCAACCGAGACAGGCCGTACCGTCGTGCAGGTGCGCATTCTAGACATTTTTCCGTTCACGTCCGAGGGCAAGCGCATGGGCATCGTCGTGCAATTCCTCACAAAGCCCTTGGCATCGGGTGCCGCCGCGCCTTCGCTTGATGCCAGCGAGATCTGGTTCTATGAAAAGGGTGCGGATACGGTCATGGGCAGCATTGTGGCGGCCAACGACTGGCTCGACGAGGAGACGGCCAACATGGCGCGCGAAGGTCTGCGGACACTGGTTGTGGGCCGCAAGCGGCTATCGTACGAGCAGTACCGCGAGTTTGCGGCCAAGTACCAGGAGGCGTCGCTGGCGATTACCGGTGGCCGTGATGCGGGCATGCAGCGCGTTGTTGGTTCGCTTTTGGAAGCCGACCTTGAGTTGCTGGGCGTCACTGGTGTCGAGGACAAGCTGCAGCGTGATGTCAAGCCGTCGCTCGAGCTCCTGCGCAACGCGGGCATCAAGATCTGGATGTTGACGGGCGACAAGGTCGAGACGGCGCGCTGTGTGGCTATCAGTGCCAAGCTCGTGGCTCGGGGGCAGTACATCTACACAATTGCCAAGATGACGAAGCGCGACGGACAGGCCGTGCAGCAGGACCACCTCGATTTCCTGCGGGCCAAGACGGACGCCTGTTTGTTGATTGACGGCGAGAGTCTTGCACTCTTCCTTTCGGGCCCTCTGCGCACCGAGTTTATCGCCGTGGCTGTCCAGCTGCCAACCGTCGTCGCCTGCCGCTGCTCGCCCACGCAAAAGGCCGACGTTGCGCTGCTCATCAAGGCGTACACGCGCAAGCGAGTGTGCTGTATTGGCGACGGCGGCAACGATGTCAGCATGATCCAAGCGGCCGACGTGGGTGTGGGCATCGTCGGCAAAGAAGGTCGGCAGGCGTCGCTGGCGGCTGATTTTTCGATTGAGCAGTTTTGCCATCTCACCAAGCTGCTTGTGTGGCACGGCCGCAACAGCTACAAGCGCAGTGCCAAGCTGGCGCAGTTTGTCATCCACCGTGGCCTGATTGTGGCCGTCTGCCAGACCATGTTTAGCATTGCCATTCGGTTTGAGCCCGAGGGCCTGTACATTGACTGGCTCATGGTCGGCTATGCTACAGTCTACACAGCGATGCCGGTGCTGTCGCTGGTGCTGGACAAGGACGTCGACGAGAACCTGGCGAACCTGTATCCAGAGCTCTACAAGGAGCTGACCGAAGGCCGCTCGCTGTCGTACCGCACGTTCTTTGTCTGGGTCTTTGTCTCCATCTACCAGGGCGCCATGATCCAGGGCTTGTCCCAGCTGTTGACGGAAGTGGACGGTCCGCGCATGGTGGCCGTCTCCTACACGGCACTGGTGCTCAACGAGCTGCTGATGGTGGCCATTGAGATTACGACGTGGCACCCAGTGATGATTGTGTGCATTGTGGGCACGTTCCTGTTGTATGTTGGGTCGCTGCCCTTTTTGGGGGGCTACTTTGACTTGGCCTACGTTCTTTCACTGTGCGTACATTTCTATTCTGACTTTTTCACTCCGTCTTCTTTTTTTTTCCCTTTTTTTTCTCATTTACTAACTTTGTGTGCAGGGGCTTCCTTTGGCGCGTTATTGCCATCTGTGCCATCTCCCTCATCCCGCCGTACGCCGGCAAGCTGATCCGGCGGACTATGAAGCCGCCGTCGTACCGCAAGGTGCAGAGCATATAGTGATCTCTGCAGTTGTTTTATAAGTTGGGCGTTTAGGTTCATGGGTTTCCATCTCTTTTTTTTGGCTTTGGCTTTGGCTTTTTTCTGTCGTCTCGTCCTGTCAAAAGCCATCACGCATGGGCCAGCTATGTTCTTGTTGCTTTTGTATTCGTTTTTTGTTTTCTTGTTTTTCGTTTGATTAGTGCGTCTCTCTTTTCCGAGTTCAATACTGTCTTTTTTTCTATCCTGCTTGTTTCGTTCTACTCTATCTTTGAGTGATTTCATACATCACAATGGCCGGCAAGGCAACCAAGCCTTGTGATGCAGCCTTTTTTCTTCCGCCTTCTCTTGATTGTACATTTGTGTGGTTTCCTACAGCTTCAACACTTGCCAACGGGCAAACGTCTGCGGATCCCTCGCTGCCATGTAGCCCAAAATACCATTGACGGGGCCCTGTCTCTCCTGTCCTCCAGCCCATGTCTTGGGCCCTGCCCAGGCAGCAATAAATCCGTCTGGTCCAGACACCAGCACCAAGTTCTTGCCAGCGTGGCCCGTAGATGCTGAGGCAGACACCAAAGCCTCGTCAACAACACCACAAGAGCACGTCTTGGCCTTGGGCGAGCCTCGCAATGCGTCTGCTTCCATTCGCTCCAGCATCCGTGAAGAGTGGTAGACACATGTCGGATTGGTTGTGGTTGTGTCTGGCTGCGTGGCCACTGTGTCCTCCCTCTTCTGTGTTTTTGTCTTTCCCCACGGCCAGTACCACGAGCCACCACTCACTGCTCCGTCTGCTCCCTCGATAGCCTTGCGCACGACAGGCTCTGTGATCAGCGTCTGCTGTGCATCCACAAAGGTATGGACACGAACACGGCCAGCACCGTAGCGAGTCTGAAGAGCCTTGATGTCGCGGACGACGGGGTTGTCATTGTCGTTGGCATTATTGGCCCCTCCGGTCAGGCCAATGCTGTCGTCCGCTTGCCGGTTGGCCCACAAGATGGAGACAGATGTTCTTCCGTGGGCCAAGACGGCATGAGCTGCCTGCAGTGCCGTGGAGATGCCCGTTCCACCGGCCAACACAACAACCTGTTTTTCTTTTCCCTCGGCCTGTCCCACCCTCGCCGCCACATCGAAACTCAGCCGCGGTCCACGCACATCCACAGTCGACCCAACCACCCGCCGCGACAAGTATCGAGACACCTCACCGCCGGGCACCACGCGCACAAACAGACGCATCTCTGTTCCGTCCTCGCTCACCACACCGTCCACATTGGGCAACGGCGTATAGTCCCGTGCAATCTGCAGTTGTGGCTGCTTCACCTCGATCGACCACAGACCGTGCTGCCAGGCTGTCTTGATGGCCTCCACCGTCCTCGTCCGCCCTTCACTGGATATGCCCTCGGGCAGCCGCAGGGTCAGGACAAACGCCGTCGGCGACACGTCCTCGCGTGCCACGACGGCAAAAGGAACAAACGTCTCCTTGTTGAGACCGACGCCGCCTCCCGCTGCAAGCCTGCGCTGGCCATTGTCATCGAATGAGCCGGAAGAGCTGCCGGCGGTGGCCCAGTAGACGGCGCCGCCTGCGATGGCGACCAGAGCCAGGAAGAGAAGAGGAGAACGGCGCGTCTTTGCTGGCGGTGGTGGCGGTGGTGGGGCTGGTGATGATGAGGCAGTAACCTTCTGAGATGGTGCTGACTTGCAGTGTGTCCGACTACTCGAAAATGTACGCTGCCATTGTGTTGACTGAGTACGCGCTGGTCTGGAGATTGTGGATGACTGATGGATACGATGTTGAAGACGAGGCTGAAGGAAGAATGTCCGCTGCTGTACCGCTGTCGTGGGCGCGCTGCCCAGCAGACTGGGCTTGATGGCTTGTCTCATATGAAGCGGGGTGTAGTCAATTAGTCAAATTACTTTAGATATCCCGAAGCCGTTTGTGTTGTGATGTCGTTGGTCTTATTGCTGAATTCGTAAAAGTTGACATGAGTTTTAGGTGTCAACTTTTAGTTTAAGAGGCAGTTGCGGTTGAGGTGGGGCTCGGCCGCGGCTCTTTCCCAACAAGTCGGGATGACATCTGTCGCAGGCTGAACAATGACAATGCACAGCACTTTCATATCGTGCACTTTCAGATGGAAACCCAGTGAAAGACTTCTTGTGATTTTTAAGGTCCAATTTAGATGAAAGGAAAGACGCTGTTTTTTTTGGTGTGTGTTTTTTTGTTGTTTTTTGGGGGACTGAATTTCTTCTCAATTCGAGGTAAATTTATAGCTGCAAGAATCGCAAGTTTACAACTATGAACAAAGCAACAAGATATTGCACGCTTATCCGACCAAGTCACAATTGAGCTATATTTAGAGACCACGGTCTTTTATCCTTTTCCTGTCAGCATCGTCCGTATATTCAATACGAACATAATACAAAATGACGTCTGTTCTGACTTGGGACGGAAACACCGGTGGCGCCTTCCCCTCTTCTACGGGTTCTGGTGGGCTTCCAGCGGCTTAGCGGGCGCAAAGCGGACTCAAAACGGGGCTCCGGGGAAAGAGGCAGGCGCAGAGACACAGCGCAGTTTCCTTCCTTGGAATAGCCTGTCAGAACGCGGCCATTTGCACCTGCGGCCGCAACTGCAAGGAAACAGCGACCACCGAGCCTCCCCATTCATATAAGACCGGCAGGCGCGTCCGAGATCCCAAACCCGCAATTTCTCACGACCTCAAGTCTCGACCTTCACTCATTCATACGTGTTGTCCAACGGACGCATGCACTCATATTCAATCATGTCCGGCCCTGCGCGGCGCATTTCGGCCGCCTCGTCGGCTGGTCTCCGGTCCTCTTGTCCGGCTTCCTTTACAATCTCTTCGTCGTCTTCCTCCTCCCCATTCACGATAGCGGCACATGCAGTACACAAAGTACACAAAACACAGCCAGCTCGGACAAATTTGTCAGTACCGCGCCGACTCTTCTCTTCATCTTCGCTATGCGCCTCGCCTAAAGCGGCGCCCTCTTCCAAGCGGGAACGGCCACCGCTTCCCTTTTCCACCGTTCCTTCATGTCCATCGCCTACATGTACCTGCGAGCCTATGCCAGAACTGCCTGCCGACCTGCCCATTGACCGCAAAACACCACTCAGTGGCCAGATCGCTGGTTACAACGAGCAGGTCTTGGTTTGTACAGGCACCAGTGACTGGCCTTCGAGGATTGAAGATGAGAACAGCGGCGACAATCTCGCTGCTGACTTGAAGGAACTGTTTGGCCGTGGTGGTACGTACACAGATCCCTTCCACCACATCTCTGTGCTCAACTCCTCGTTCCCGCCGTCTGTGCCGCGTCTTATCGGCCTGCAGTCGTCATCCGTGTACTTGCTGCCCAGCTTTACGTATATTCCCTTCTTGCCGCGAGTGTCGTTTAATGCCGTCGAAGTCCTGGCCCAGGGTTTTTTGCTGCCCGAGAAGCTGCACCCCATGCACGACGGTGCCCTCTCGCCCATCCACCGGGACCGCTTGACGCGCAAGCCGGCCGTCCGCAGTCTGCTGTATGGCGTGCGTGAAGCCATTCCGGACGTTCTGGTCCTCATCTGTGGCCACGGCGGACGTGATGCGCGGTGCGGCATCATGGGTCCTGCTCTCCAGACAGCCTTTGAAAAGGAGCTGGGCCGTGTGGGATTCAATGTCGACCAGGGCCCCGTGGACCCGGAGGACTACATGAGCAAACCACCCAAGGACGAGGGTGCTCCCAACCCCACAACCTCGACGACAGCCCGTGTCGGCTTGATTTCGCATATCGGCGGACACAAGTTTGCTGGCAATGTGATTGTGTACCTGCCGCCATCGCTCAAGGCGTCCGACGGCCTGTCTCCTCACCCCTTGGCTGGCTACGGTGTGTGGTACGGCCGTGTCGAGACGCAGCACGTTGAAGGGTTGGTGCAGGAGACAATTCTGCAGGGCCGCGTAGTCGAGGACCATTTCCGCGGCGCCATCAACCAGCAGCGGGAGGTTGTCCGACTATAGAGGGAGTGATGACTGTACGATTACGACAAGGACATGTACACTCAAGGCAAGAGAATAATACAAAAGGTAGACAACTTTTTCACTTTTTCATATTCAAGAAAACACCCAGCTGCTATGCAGAACAAAGTCCTATCCGATCCAAGCCTGAGACATACATGATATAAGATATAAAACACAACAAAACGCCCAAGAGCTACAGAAAACGAGTTTCCCCGCAGAGTTTGTTTGTTTACCGCCGCCACTTCAGCCAGAACTTGTACCACGGCACTCCATCGCCGCCGCCGCCGCGTTCCCGCTTACTGCCGCTGTGCTGCGACCAGAAGCGCCAGTAGTAGACGGGCACACCCGCCAGCACAAAGCCGACGACAATGACAGTCTGCAGTGGCTGACCGAACACGGCGCGGCTCAGCAAGAAAAGCGAGACACAGCAGAAGATGATGGGCGTTGTGATCCACGCCTTGTAGGGCCGCTCAAGGTTGGGCTCCTTGACCCGCAGAATAATGAGACCGAGGACCGTCAGGAAATAAAAGGTGTAGCCGGCCACACCGTAAAATGTCAGTAGCGTGCTGAACTCGCCGACCATGACGTAGGCGCAGGTCAGCGCGCAGTTGAGCGCCAAGGCGTAGATGGGTGTAAAGAAGAGGCCCGTGTCTTCGTCCGAGACCATGCGTGCAAAAATGCGTGCGAACCAGTTGCGGCCGCGGGGCGCATGAATGCGGGTGCGAACACCGCCGCCACCGAGAGCATTGCCGCCGTTGCCAGCATCTTCGCCCGATCCCAGGCCAATGCGGCCAAAGACGGCCGGCAGGTAGCCCTCGCGGCCGGCCACGTACACGAGCCGACTGCTGGTGAAGGTTGAGCTGTTGAGTGCGCCAAAGCACGAGGCACTGACAATCAGCGCAAAGACGAGCGAGCCGACAGGACCAAAGACCTTGGCGCCGAACACGACAGCAACGGTGTTGGTGGAGTTGATGGCCTCGAGAGACAACACCAAAAAGTAGGCGACGTTGGCTAGGACGTAGCAGCAAATGACCAGCGGCATGGCGGTGTGGATAACACGCGGCAGGTCGCGGCGCGGGTTCTTGAACTCGCCCACCACGTAGTTGGTATTGTCCCAGCCGTCAAATGCCCAGAGACCAGCGTACACGGCCACCGCCCAGGCGGACGCGTCCAGCTTGGTGCCCGCGAACCACTCGTGCGTCTTCCAGTCAAGACTGGGGTTGCCATTGTACGAGTAGCCGGTGGCAGCAACAACGATGCCCGTCACAGTCACGCCAATGAGCGCCACAAACTTGAGGAACATCAGCAGATCGTTGACGCGCGTGCCCAGCTTCGTAGAGACGCAGTTCATCACCGTCACCAGAAGCACGCCCAGCAGCGCCACCGTCTTGTTGATCCAGGGGCTGACGTCCACTGCATCGGCGCCCACGACGGCGCGCACCAGGTACTCGCCCATGATAAGGGCAATGATCGCGGCGCTACCCGGCTTAAGGACCAGCACGGCCACCCATGTGAACAAAAACCCAAACAGCTCGCCCAGGATCTTGGCCAGGTACACCTGCGAGCCGCCATTGAGCGGGATGGCACCGCCCAGCTCCGCATAGCTCGCGGCGCCCGTCCATGCCAGCACGCCGGCAATTACCCACACAATCAGCGCCGCGCCCGGTGACCCGACATTTGTGTTGACCAAACTCGGCGACGAGAAGATACCTGAGCCAATAATCAAGCCAACAACCAGCGACAGTCCATTCAAGTATGTCAACGTTTTGTGCCGCTCGAGCGAGCCTGCGCCCAACAGGCCACCACCACTGCCGGCTGCCGTCGATGTCGGGGCGCCAATGGGCGCATACCCGTCGCCACCTGTTGTCGAGGAGAGAGGAAAGAGGTTGGCTGCCAAGTCGAAACCGGACGACACAGAGAATGTGCGCGCGTGTCCGCTCCTCGGGCGGCCACCTGCTCCTCCTTCGTATCGTAACGGCCGGCTGCCGTCGTCGTTTTCTTCGTCGTAGTCGTCGCTGTCACGGCCGCCGCTGCGCCCTATCGCTGCCATGTTGTTGAAGTCGAGAGGGTCTTCGCGCTCCAGGGATGCTTTCCGTGAGGATGAGATACTGGGCCGCGACGAGGCCACGCCGCCATCAGCACCGCTGGCATTCGAGCCCAGATCGAGCTGGCTGGAGCTGGCCAGGGACGCGAGCTCCAGCGAGTCGCGTGTGTGCGGCTGCAGGTTGGAGTATCCAGCAGGCATCGGAGACGATGTGGAAGGCCGGAACAGGAGGGAAAGGGTAGTGGTATCTTCGAGGAGAATGCGACGACAACGTTTTGGTCGTTGTTATCGTCGTCGTCGGAAAGGAGAGGATCAGATCACAAAGTGGCTGTGCGCATGGCGGCCACAGCAGTCGTCGGGTTTTCGGTGCAGTAGGGTGTCAAAGGTCGTAGGAGTCGTAGGAAAGTGTCGGAAAAGTCAAGAGGAGTAATCGAAGAGATGCTGGAAGCTCAGTCTCCCAAGGCAGACGTCAAAAGGTTCAAGATGCTCAAAAGCCGCAGTCGTGTGCCAGATGCTGGAATAAAGTATATCGTAGTATGAAATGCGTCGTGAGAAATGAACGTAAATGCAAACAAACCATACAATATCGTCGTGGGTCGCTTGGTTCAAAAGGTCGTGGTGTCGTCGTTAAAGGAGAAGGGAAAGGAGCTGGCGATGCAATGGTCAGAAAAGAGACGACGTATGGAGAATCGCCAAAAGGAAAGCACTGAGGAAACAAGATGTTGCGCGAAAAGGCCTGGCCCAGACCCAGCTGTGTGGAGGTTGCAGTTCCAGGGAAGGAGCAAGTGGATTGGACAGAACGTACAGAACAGTAGAAGGTACGAAACGACAAAGCGCCTTCCGAAAACGTCGCTTTTTCCCCCTGTCGTTTCGCTGTTGGAAGGAGCATTTGGCGTGCACAGTTGCTCGACAGGGCAGCTGCGCCAGCCAATGGCGGTGCGGGAAGGAGCGAGGGGACACTGCAGAAATACTCTAAAAAATCTTAAAATACACAGCTGTGGATGCCAGTGAATTAGTGTCATTTTAACGCGCCCACAACGCCTCCAGGCCCCTATTAACGCGCCCCTAACATGTGCAGAACAGCGCATTCCTCTTTTCTTGGGAAAGAAATCAGGGGCACACCAACACGAATCTGCACGACACATCCCAATTTGCATCCGGCGCTGTTGCTTTCATCCCTTTGCACACCTGCAGGACACTTGGTTGTTTTTGTCCTCAATACCACCAGAGCGCTCAATGAATGCAATACAACGTAAGCTTAAACTGTTCACCTTGCAGCGAAAGTCAACTTGGCAGAAGATTAGACAAAATGTGAAGCTCCCGGGAGCAAGTTCACAATCTTAATTTCTTACAGCATTTAACGGCATTCTCTGTTCCACAAGTGTCACGTTGAATCATACCAGTAACCCTGGCATATTAAAGCTTTGTTTTGAATTTATTCAGCACCATACATTTCTCTTTCGTCTCAGCCTAACCTTTTCTTTCGAACCTCGCCCTATCACTTGAACAGCGGCGCAAGTACGCTGCTCTGGAACCAAGCGCGGTCTTTCGTCCATCCCTTCACCACAAAATCGGTGCCGAGCTGGATGGCCTGCTCAGCTTGCTCCTGTGTGCCAGGGAGTGGTCCTGTCGGTGCCCGCCGAATGAAGAAGCCGATGATTTGAACGCCGACATGAATGGCAATGCGGAACGCAATTCTGTCGTCCGCTCCGTCTGGAAAGTAGCCCGATACAAACCCGGCGAGGACGTCCAGTGACGCTCTCGCGCCCTTGAAGTGGTCGCGCTCGATCAAGTCACCAATCAGTTGGCCAATATCATAGGCAGGATGGCCATACTGGACAAACTCCCAGTCGACAACGAAGAGCTGCTGTGCAGTTGTGGTGTCAAGTTTGAGACTGTCCTCGCCCGGAAGGAGGATGCTGGATGCGAGTTAGCAAGAAGAGAAAAGCAAGGCTTATCCAAGAAATGCTGTACTTACTTCCCAGACCAAAAGTCGCCGTGGATGATACCCCAGTTATCTTCGTCTTTGGCTTCACCACTTTCGGCCGGCGGCTTCTTGTCAAACTCGGCAGCTGCGGCAGTCTGTACCTCCTCGAGAATGGAAAGCCCATCACCGAGTGCATCTGGGAACTGCGAGACCACTCTCACGAGAGCATCATATGTGATCTGGTGCTTTAGTTTGCGCATAGGCTCGTTGCCTGCAACGGTTTGTCGGAGGGAAGAGCGGGCCGGTCCGCGTTCCGATGTCCAGGAATGGAAGGAGCGCAACCATACACCGAGGGCCAGGCCGATCGAGTGGCTGAGCTGTGCATATTTTGTGAGGGGATGCTTTTCTTCCGTTCCTTGAGCAGCCGATGCCAGCAACGTTGCCTTGAGGTCGATAGCATCCGGAAAGTCCTCGAGAACTTGCGTGTTGGTGGCGCGGTCGAACCACAGCAGTTGCGGTGCCTTTGCTGTGAAGAGTGATGAGCCTTGGCTGTTTGACAACAAAGTTTGCTTTCCCTGCGGAAATTTGTTCAAGGCATCCAGCATTGTCTCCTCAAAAAGCTAATGCTGTTAGCACGGCAAGTCCCGCTTTGGTATATATGGTTTTAGATGCCATACAGATCTGGTTACGTCCAAGGGAAAGTCCTTGTTGACTGCTGCATAATCTGTTGCATGCTTGATGATGATGCTCCGCACACCTTCTGAATGTGATGTTGCCAATATGCCCCGGAAGACAAAGTTGGTCGTGCCGTTGGTGAGTGCCGTGAGCGGACCAGTGCAAGCGAACGGCGTCGGCGCCAGTTGCGTCAGAATGCGCTGCTGAAGAGCTGCTCTGTCTTCGTCTGTTTGGGGGGGCCATTTTTCAGATGTTTAGATGGCAAAAAGAAGCAAATTAGGACATCCTTGTTCTCGACTCGCTGTCGAAATCAATATATCTTTTGATTTCTATTGACTGTGTAAATAGTACCGTTTTTTCAACTGCATCTTCCGCACGCAAGCGTTACTCTGTGACTCACGGCCCAGCCTGCATGGGATCCCACACTACAACCAATGGGTTTACACAATCTCACGTTCATAGCCGTCAAATGTCCTCCAATCTTCCTCAAATACCACCAGAAGGTTGCGGTTCTGCTTGCACCATCGACGCCAGAGTGCTGTCAGTGTTAGCTGGTTTGTTAGTGGCCAGTCTGCCGATTTGGCAAGTGCGACCGGTTGCGCTAACCCCACAGCTCGTGCTCACCCCACGCGACCTTATGACGGCAGGTACGACTGTTTCCTACCTTATCGGCGATAAGAAAAAAAGCCCACCGAATGCGACCCCAATAGAGACCTCACCTCTTCATACCACCCCAACTTTGTATCCTCTTGTCCACGGACAATGCCCGCACAACCATGCTGCTCTCCAATGGACGATTTCTAGGCAGTGTGCCAGTACAGGCGGCATTGCGCCTGCGGCTGGCCGCTCGGCTGCAGACTCAGCCTGGCTGCTGGTACTCATCAACTTCAAATCTCACCACAAACTTCAACACATCATTGCCACTCGCTGCGCGCGGCCCAAGTCTACACAGACGAGACTATGCGGACTCCTCAAAGTCCCGGCATGACCATCAGAAAGTCGACTTGCTAGCCCTCGACAAGAAATGGCAAGACAAATGGGCGGCAGCCAATGCATCAGCCTCTTCAAAAACATATCCCTCCTCGTCGGACTCTTCCCGCCCCCATAAATATGTCCTTCCCATGTTCCCCTACCCGTCGGGCAACCTCCACCTCGGCCACTTGCGCGTATACACTATTGCCGACGTGACTGCCCGCTATTACAGCATGCAGGGTCACGATGTGCTGCTGCCCATGGGCTGGGACTCGTTTGGTCTGCCGGCCGAAAACGCTGCCATTGAGCGCGGTGTGGGGCCGGCCGGGTGGACACGCAGCAACATTGAGCGCATGCGCTCGCAGCTCGACCGCATGAACGGAAGCTGGGACTGGTCACGGCAACTGTCGACCTGTGAGCCCGATTTCTACAAGCACACGCAGCGCATCTTTTTGCTGCTGCACAAGCGCAACCTTGCGTACCAGGCCGAGGCGGAGGTCAACTATGACCCTGTCGACAAGACGGTGCTGGCGAATGAGCAGGTCGACGCCCAGGGCCGGTCGTGGCGGTCGGGTGCCGTCGTTGAGAAGCGTCTGTTGAAACAGTGGTTCTTCCGCATTTCCGAGTACCGCGAGGCACTCCTGAAAGACCTAGACGTGCTGGCCAAGGACGAGAACTGGCCGGAGCGTGTGTTGACTATGCAGCGCAACTGGCTGGGCAAGTCGACGGGCGCGCTCGTCAAGTTCCCGCTTCTCGCCTACGGCCAGGGCATTCCGTCAACGCTTGAGGTGTATACAACGCGCATCGATACTCTTCTAGGCGTGCAGTACGTCGCTCTGGCTGCCTCTCATCCAGTCGTGCAGAGCCTGGCCCAGTCGGACCCCGAGCTACAGGCCTTTTTGGACACGTTGCCCGCCCTGCCGCCCGACTCCAAGGTCGGCTATCTTCTGCCACATGTTCGCGCCATCAACCCATTGGCCTACCACGACAGCACGCCCGACGCTGCCAAAGAGTCGCTGCCCGTCTATGTGGCACCGTATGTTCTAGGGGACTACGGCGAGGGTGCTGTAATGGGCGTTCCGGGACACGATGTGCGTGATCACGCATTCTGGCGTCAGCACCGCGGCAATGACCCTGTTCGTTACGTTCTGGCCGCGTCCGAGGACGAGGCCACTACTGTCCTTGACGTCGACAAAGACGACAAGCTTGGCAAAACCAACACGGAGGACGCACCCTACGTCGGCCATGGCTACATGACAGAGCACAGTGGCCCCTTCAAGGGTCGCCCATCAAAGGAAGCTGGCGCTGTGCTGCTGTCCATGCTCGAGGCCGCCGGTCTTGCCACGGCCACTGAGCGCTGGAGACTGCGCGACTGGCTCGTCAGCCGGCAACGCTACTGGGGAGCACCTATCCCGATTATCCACTGTGACAGCTGTGGCACCGTGCCCGTGCCCGAGGAGGATCTGCCCGTGACGCTGCCAGATGTCGAGCAGCATTTCACTGGCAAAAACACCGGCAACCCGCTGGCCTCGCCTGCTGCTGCTGACTGGGCCGATGTGCCCTGTCCCAAGTGCCACGGCCCGGCCAGGCGGGACACAGATACTATGGACACCTTTGTCGACTCCAGTTGGTACTATATGCGCTTTGTTGACCCGCACAATGCCGATGCGCCCTTTGCCGCCGACAAGGCTCTGAAGAGCTTACCTGTCGATCTGTACTTGGGCGGTATTGAGCATGCTATCCTGCACCTGCTGTATGCACGCTTCATCTACAAAGTACTCATGACCTCGGAGTTGGTGGGTGTCGAGGCCAGCAAGGACGAGACAGCCAACGGCGAGGAGGCAGGGACTGACAACGCTCCCGTCCACGAGCCATTTACTCGCCTTATCACACAGGGCATGGTCCACGGCAAGACGGTTATCGATCCAGAAACGGGCCGCTACCTGCTGCCTCATGAGTTTGACATCACCACCAACCCGACCAGACCGACCATTCTTGCCACAGGCGAGCCCGCCATTATTTCCTACGAAAAGATGAGCAAGTCCAAACACAACGGTGTCGACCCGACTGAGACAATTGCCCGTCACGGCGCCGATGCTACACGTGCCCACATGCTTTTCCAGGCGCCCGTCGCTGATGTTCTCAACTGGAACGAGGACAAGATTACCGGAGTGACACGCTGGCTCGGCCGGATCCACGATCTTGTGGTTGCGCTGCCGCCTGTGAGCACGGAGGAGTCCAAGTCCAAGTCGGTGGCCGAGGACCTACAGGCCCGCCGTGAGGGCAAGGATCTCGCCCGTTGGGACGCTGATGCGGCTGTCTGGCGTGAGGTGCAGCTCACGATTGCCTCGACCACGGCCTCGTACACAAAGATTTACGCGCTCAACACGGTCGTCTCGGACCTGATGCGGCTGTCCAACACCCTGGTTGCTGCCCACGAGAACGGTGCCGTTACGTCCACGGTCCTGCGTTCTGCTGTGTCGGCACTCGTCCGTATGCTAGCACCCATTGCTCCTGCTTTCGCTGAAGAGTGCTGGAGCATCCTGGAGCCGACCGCAGGTGGCTTGTTTGTGCCCAATGCGCCCGTCTCGTTCCCTGCCGAAGACGGCTCTGTCGCCTGGCTGCAGCCTCGTCTGCAAAACTGTGCCGTCCAGATCAACGGCAAGCTGCGGTGTGCTGTCGATATTCCCCGCGCACCGGGAGATCTTGAGGGTGACGCTCTTGGTCCATGGCTTGCCGATGCTGTCCTGGCCACTGAGGAAGGCCAGACCCGACTGACGGGCGAAGGCAAGCCGGACATTCGCCAGGCCAAGAAAACGATTGTCATCCGCAACGGAAGGCTGGTCAACTTTGTCTTTTAGGAGGGAATGGATTTAGGAGGGAATGGATGAATGAAATATGATTTGGCTGGAGTGAAAATGAATGGGTATCTTTTGTATATAAAATTGCAACATCATCACATATCGTACAAACAAAAATAGCATCGCTGCTCTTCTGGGCCTTTTTTTACCTTTCAAAGGATGACTACCTCCTCCGAATAATGACCGACCGGCTGTGACCACTGCCTTTGATGTGCACCGTCCGACCAGCCACCGTGACAGACCGATTTGGGTCGTCCACGTCCACAATGTCCGGGTGGTCGGCCCATATTTCGATCTCGAGAGGTGCTGATGGCTGCTTTAAAGCCAGTCCAACCACCCGCTCGGCCTGCTCGAGCCCACCAGTCTCACACAACAGTATCCTTGCATCCATCCTGGCTGCCAGCTCCAGCAGACGCACATAAAATACGTCCTCGGCAGCAGCGCTGACGTATGAATCTCCCTTCTGGAGAGATGTTGGCACTTGGCCAGGAACTTGAGCAAGCTTTGGCTCGAATATGCGGACAGATCGTGCCGTGTCGTGTGCAAAGCCGTCTGTTGAGATGTACGGCGGGTTGGATACCAGCACATCAAGACGAGGGTGTTGAGACTCTGTCACTTGTAGAAGTTTTTGAATAGCAGGCTCGTTCAACCAGTCATCTGCAAACAGATCTCCTTGGACAAAACGGACCGAAGACGGAGAAGAATCGTCTTCCTTCAATGCCAGTCCCTTCAATGCCAGTCCCTTCAATGCCAGTCCATTTCGGACAGCATTTGTTCTTGACAACGACACAGCTGCTGGTGCCAGGTCAATGCCAACGACACGAAGAGGCTCGATCTGTGCTGTCTTTGCCCGTTTCAGTAGCCGTGCATACAAAAGCAATGCAATACACCCAGTTCCTGTGCAAGCATCAAGAATCGTGAGGGGTTTTGTGCTTTTAAGCTTGTCATTGGCCCTTTCTTGCAGCAATAGATCTGCCAAGTGCATTGAATATGCTTCTGGTTCGGGCCTATATCATTAGATATCATGAGCAAAATCAAAGGCTCCAATGAATGTGCACTCACCTCGGAATCAAAACCCCTCGCCGGCACAACAAGTCCAACGGCCCAAACGGCTGTGTTCCTAGGACATACTGCAAGGGCTCGCCACGGCCGCGTCGACGACATAACGAAAGGAACATCTGGTGCCTGTCATAATGACAAAGTCCGGTCCTCATACCTTCTTCTTTGACGTGCTCTTGGATCCATCGTAGCTCTGTCAGTGCCGACGGTAGGTCACGACAGACTGGCAGAAGCAGAGCTGCACCTGGTGAGAATCGGCGTGCACGCCAGAACAGCGATGGTGGAAGACGGGGCATCAAAATGTGCAGCGGGCGATATCCACCCCCACAATGTCCTTTATGCCAATGACGTCTCGTTTCAACTCAAAAGCTGCGCCGTATGGAATCAGCAAGAGCAACACAGTCTCGACCGGTCTCTTTTGGGACTCCTTCCGTTTTTTTTTTTTGGCACTTTCGCTCTGCACCTTCCGTGCTCTGTCCGCTAATGCGTATCTGCAACTGCCATAAGGCTGAATTGGTGTGCACTCCGACGCCTCTCTCTGGCTGATCTCTCTGGTGGAGGCAAGCACGACCGAATACGAAACAAATCAGAAGCAAGAGAAAGCAAAGAAAGAGAATGGGAAGGAGCCACCCTTGCAGGCCATGTCTAGGGCGGTTTGGAGCCACTAAAACCTTAGGAAACAGCGACACTTGGCGTCTCGGCGCCACGAACACTCATTTTGAACTGCAGGAAAGCGCGACCAACGCTTTTCTTTTTTTTGAGAATGAGAAAAAAACGTTACTTTCCGTAACACTAACTTAGCCAGGGCCAACAGTACGCTACGCCAAAAACCGTTCGAGCCGTCGAGTCAACTGCCAGAAATAGCAGCAATAGAGCAAGTCCCGCCGACCCTTGCCAATTGCGACACGAGAGAGTACGAATACACACACGCAAACACACACCCACACACAGTATTACCCATCCACTGAGACCCGTGCCTTCCGTATGTTTATGTCTCCAGCGGCTGAATCCTTCGATGAAGCAATCCCGGATAGGGAGGGAAAGCGCGACTGAGAAAAGGGATACCTGAACCAAGGAAAGAGCCGAGCAGAACAGATCACTGAAAAAAAAAAAAGAAAAAAAAAAACAAGGAACAAGGAAAGAGCTCCCTTGCCACAAGGAAAGCCCAAAAACGCCCGTAATAACGCCCTGCCACGCACCACCCTTTCGTACTCTAAACACCTTCCAGAGAGAGATACCAGACCACACAACCATTCTCCCGTCCCTTTCCTGTTTCCCTTATCCGCTACGTGGATCAGCACGTTTCGAGCCACAAGCTCCCGCCGGCTGCCTCTTTCCTCTTTCTGGGGTTGGTGCCTGTGTTTCGGAGGGGGAAAGAGCGAGTTGGAGAAAAGTGAGAAAAAGGAAGGAACGGAGCGCGAAAAGGGACACTGTATGTTTACGCAGGGCAAACACATGTAGAAGGAAGGAACGCGCAGAAAATGTGCAGCCAATGCAGAAATGTGCAGGAAAGGGCGAGCAACACAAGACAAAACAGGCAAACGACGCCAAACAAACAAACAAGAAAACGCCCTCGCGCCAACAAAGCCGCGCACGACGTCCGAAAACAAAAAAGGGATCAGATTAAACAAGATTGAAAGCTGACAGCCGCACACAATTCGTAGCACTTTTTTCACTACTCGATTACGTTCGTACAGTCGCAAAAGCGCAAAAGAAGAAAAAGACAGCCAAAAGGAACGATAAAACGAAGTACAGAGCCCTGTGCCTGGGCGCAGCGACCGAAGGAGGCTTGGCCGTGCCATTTGCACTCCCCATTTCTCTTTTGGGTCCAAGGCCAAAAGGCCCAGCGGGACGAATACGAACAACCGCCCGCCGAACCGGTTTGTCGAACAAAAGTCCACGAAGAAAAAGAAAAGAGGAAAATACGTCGAAAAGAGGATAGCAAAAGGCTGGGCGTAAGCAAGAGCGCAATTTTTCGAGCTGTCCAATTCCAGGCGCTATTACCCTTTCTCTTCGACAAACGCAACGCCCCAGGACGACAGACAACTAGACCGACGATAGCAACGGGCGACACGACAGGCGAGACAGCCAGCGACGTCCAAACGAGGCAAACGAGACACTGAGACGAAACCGAATCAAGATCCAACGAGATAGCGAGAGACACCCTAGAGCTCCAGCACGCGCGCCAGCCACGGACCGTCGCCCGCTCCTTAGCATGTTGCCGCCGCGCGCCGTCCTGTGCATTCGGCCGACCAGCGAACGCGGCCGGTAGAGGAGGACCCGAAAGAAGGACACGTTAGACGACGACCCACGCGCGAATGTGATGGAGACAAGGAGATACAACGAGAACTACGGGGAGGGGAGCAGTACGAGCACTAGCAGCAGCATGTCGAGGGCAAAGATGGCCAGCCGAAGCGCCCCCGCATTAGACTCGGCCACGTCGAAACCAGCAGCCGAGACCGTTGGCTCGCTGCTTGCCGAGATCGCCACGGCGCTCCAGGACGGCTTGCGTATCCTCATGTTCGCCGACAAGCGCGGCTGGGGCCCGGACGAGTTTGAGCAGGTCCGCGCCGTCGAGGAGGTGCTCGACGAGGCCAAGCGCGACTTCCAGGCCATGACCCCGCTCGTCAACGGCCAGTTCTACTACGAAAGCGACCGGAGGCGTGAGTCCATCTTCCCAGCTGTCTATAAAAGTTTTGGTGTGCACATGTACTAACAGTACAGCCGAGTCTCTTGCCGAGCTGGCCGCGTTGCGCGGCTGCTTTGACGAACACACACAACTCTTCCGCGACTGGATACGATCAGGCGGCGCCATCAACCCGCTCTGGGTGCGCGACACCGTCCGCCTGCGCCGGCAGCTGCACCGTGCACAGTGCCGTGCCGCTCGCCGCATTTTCAACGCTGAGCATGAGGCAGGCGACGGCAGCGGCAGTGGTGCGCGTTGTCTGGGCGCATTCCTCGTGTACCGCCGGTATCGTGAGCAGGAAGAGATACGGAAACGACTAGCTAGAGGCCAGACACAAGACAAGAGCAGTAGCAGCAATAGGAACAGCAGCCAGAACTGCAGCCAGAACGGCAGCCAACCCCAATCGATACCCGGCACGCCAGCATGGAAGCAGCAGATACCACAACTACGAGCGCGAGAGCAGCGGATGTTTGCTGGCCAGGAACGGTTCCGTGGCCGGACGGGATACAACGACGTGTACGGAGACGGCACGGTTAGCCTGGAGATGACACCACAGACACCAATAACACCCGCTTCGAACCCAAGTACGAACCCGACATCGACACGACCGCTTCTCAAGCCGGCAATGAAGGCACCACAACGAGCACCAACGACTCCAGCAAATGTATCCATTCCAATACCTGTATCAGCAAACACGCCCACGCCAATACCCACGCCCTCCGCCTTCAACGCCACCTTGGAACCTGCACCAATAACGATCCCGCTTCACCCTGACGAGCCTCCTTCTCCACCACCAAAACCACCAACCCTTGAGGACCTCGTGCCGTATTGCAACGCAGTTGGCACGTTTGAGCGTTTCGGTGACAATGACATTGCTTTTATCTGCGACTATTGCGACGGCCACATTGTCTGGGAGGATATCCAGCGGCTCCCCACGACACGAATACCCCCCGACGCCATATCATCCAGCAATACGCCACTCTCCTCTTCCTCCACATCCTCCTCCTACCTCCCATTCACCGCTCCGAAAACATCTGCTACGCTACAAACAACGCCTCTTCCTACCTTCCGACGTCCGTCTCCGCAGCTCTCGTCAATACCACAGTCAACCTCATCCTCGATGCTTTCACCACCCGACGGCGAGGGAGGTGCGGACGACTACCCAAGGTGGCAGGCAACGACTGTAGCAAATTCTGACGCGAGCAAGCCACGCACAATCGTGTTTGCACCACTAGCCATTGCCAACCACCTGCCGCCGATGATGGGCGACTGGGAGGCGCGGTTGTGGTGTCCGTACTGTGACGACTATCTGTACTACGACAGTGCCGAGGGTGACCAGACCAAGTACGCACAGGACGAGCACGGCTTTGCGTCTTTGGCGGACTTTCAGCTGCACTTGGAGTGGCATCACACGGCACTGCCTATACCAGCATTGCCAGCAGCATCAAATAAGTGTGTGGTGATGTAGGGTGGCGTAGGGCGATGCAGGCTGTGTTGTTGAGACCCTTTAACGTGTCTACTTTGCTGTTTATTCTTTATTTCTTTCTTTCTTTCATTCTTCTTCTTTCTCATTTTGATTCTCCATCTCTCTCATGATCATGACAGCGTATGAGCGACAGCATTCTTTGGTTACTGGATTGCGGGATGTTTGGAATATAGTTCTTCACTCTTTCTTCTTTTCACTCTATTTTTTTATCATCCAGATTTCTTTTACTTTCGTTGTTTTACGTACTCTTTTTCACGGCCGGGATCTCAATTCTCAATGCCGCATGACTCCTTTGGCGTCTGGGACTCTCAATCTACTTTATTTACTTCATATCAATATGCTCTCTCGTCCACTCATAGCATTAACAATTGTATCGAGAACACACCACAGTCGGTAAGGATTTGATTCTTTTTGCTCCAGATATATAATCTTACAATGTACAATGTGCTCCGTGAAATGTTCCCTTCTTTTTTCCTTCTTTTTACCTCACACCCAACTCCCCTACATCGACCGCAGGTAGTTGTTTTCCTTGATCTTGGTCCGCCGCTCCTTGCGCAGCGCAATCCGCAACGCCTTGCGCGCAGCCGCGGCCTCCAGCGTGTTGTCCACCAGCGTCGCCGACGGGTCCAACTGGCCGTCTGCTGTCTCCTTGCCCACCGGCAGGTTCAGCGTCTGGTGCTGCAGCGGGATCTTGGGTGCCAGAGCCTCGAGGTTGCCCGACTCCATAAGCTTGGCCTCAAGGTCGCGCTGCCGCTTCAGCGCCATCCGCCGCTGCTTTTTGCTTTTGGCTGTGTCCGTTAGCAGGAGATTCAAATATAATGTACGGGCGTACTATACTAGTCGGGGCGAGGCGTCACTGCCAATCACTCAAGGCACATACAGAACTCATCACCGGCGTCGGCGTCTTCGGCGACGGCGGCCTTCTTCATGACATCGAGGCAGTTCCACAGCCATGCCGGGTAGTCTTCGTCGCGCTTGGCGACAGGGTCGGTGCGGCCCTTGGTGTAGTTGAGGCCAACGAGAACAGTACCCTCGGGGCAAGACGAGACAATGGCCGGTGCCGCAGTTGCATCGCCCTCGCCTTCTGGTGCTGCTGCCGCGTCTTGTGATGGTGCGTCGGCGGCAGCGGCAGCGTTTCTAGAGGCGGAGGAGGTCGAAAAGAAGGAGGAGGATGTAGTAGGTGTGCGTAATGAGGAGGAGGCGGAGGAGACAAAAACAGTCCGTGATGTGATTGAAGAAGAAGAAGGGCGAGTCGAAGCGGCCAATGCTCGCCGCAGCAGAGCAGTCCGGCAGAAGTTCATTGTGCTGGCCATTGGTGTGTGTGAGGTTTTGTCGAAGGAATGTGGTCAGCTCTCAAGCTGTTTGTCGTCGTTGTCGTTGTCGTCGTCGTCGCTGTTGAGTGTCGCCCTTCACTTTTGGTCGCACGACGTTTCTCGCGAAGAAAGCTCTTTTCTGCCCACAGGCCCACAGTTTTTTTCAGTAGGGGTTGAATGTGCCTGTATTTTTCGGCGTTAGCTGCCTCTTGCCAGTGGCCAGCCCATAGCCTTGTGTCGCACGTGACATCCAAGCTGGGCCAAAACAGACACGCACAAGACACCGCCATATCGACGTAGAAAGCAGCTCGACTTGTTCTTTAAAAAGGCAATTGACTTCTCTTGGCATCTCTGCATCATTTTATCCCACTTGGTTTTCATTGTCAGCGGTTGCGGGCTGTCTGCACGGCTCGTCGGACCTCCCACCAATGCACACCAAACGTGGACCAATCAGATTCGCGCTGTTTCTGGGGAGGTCATCTGGGGCAGCTTTTTCTGGGTAGAGCTGTCGACTATGGCTCTTTATGACGTCCAAAAGGTCAACGTTGAAACAGATGCACCCTTTCAGCACACGTAGAACTCGTTTGTCATCCTTTTGGCTTTCAAAAAATTGCATTCAACACAGTAGATATGTACATTGGGTTCTGCTAGCGGGGCCATACCCTCGCCAACGGCCCGTTTTCCCTCCTCAAATCGCTCTCATTCTCTCAATGTCATATGCCAGAGACCACGGTCTGTAGAGAGAGAGCCAATTGCCGTCGTAGTCTCAGATCGTTGCTGGCTCTCTCTCGTCTCCCGGGTCGAGTGTGTGGTCCGTCGCGGCCCCGTGGTCGCTTTCCAGTGGGGGCCACCGTCCGTTTCCTCCGCGTACGTTCTTCGTTTCTCCCCGGTCTGCCGGGGTCGTCTATTGCTTGTTCTCAAAGTAGTTTTGCTGTTCGAACAGGTAGCCCTTGACTCTGGCCGTCTTGAGCAGCTGCAGATACCGTTCTGCCCAAAAGTTAGTATTGATCTAGACGCTTGCTTGTCATAGATATCATAAAAATATCCCGAGCGACTCACCTCTCAGATGGCCGCACTTCTCCAGGTGGTTGACGCCCTCCCGGTAGTAGCATTTGCTCATCTCCTCCCGCACCAGCCGGCCCATCATCACCTGCACCCACTGCTCGCGGATGACGGCATCCTGAGCCTGCTTTAAGCGCTTGGTGTCGTCGTAGTCGACGCCATCAAAAGTCGGCGGCACGGTCGGCTTCTTCGCCAGGAACGAGGCCGACTCGGGGGTCGGCATTGTGAGGGTGGGAAAGGGGGTTCGAAAGTAAAGAAAGGTAGGTAGACGTATCGTGTGTCGGACCGGACCGCGTGGTGCTGCGTTGAGGTGGTGATAGTTTTCGGTCAAATCAATCGAGTTCGAGTCCCACGGCTCTATGGGATTACGGGCCAAACGCAAACCACCCCAAAAGATCCAATGGCGGGCGCCGCATAGCAAAAAACTAGCTGCCTTGCATTCCAGGCCGCACTTTCCCCAATTGAGCGGCCCACTTTCTCGCTCGCTCTTTCCTCCTCCTCCTCCTCTCACCGCCCGGGCCCACTTGTGCAATGGTAAGTGACCGACCAACCACGCTAATATTTTTGCAGAGAATTTTGCCGCGCAAAAAAAAAAGTTTCTGCGGATGGCAGTTTGGACCCTGGCAGCTGGGCAAAGACAAAAAAGAAGGGTCTGGTCGCTCCTGCCCCCAAATCTCCCATATAACATCCTGCCTTTTTCTCTCTTTTTTTCCTGCTTCCCTCTTCCTTCCCTCTTTCCTCTCTCCTCTTACATCCATTCTCTCTCCAACATCTCTTTTTGTCAATCCCTTTCTCTTCTTCCATTTTCATTCACCTCTCCCTCTACATTCCCCCAAACACACCCACACACATTCACAATGGGCAAGTCAAAGGACACCAAGGTCAAGGCTGTTGCCGACCCCATCAAGAGCGTCAAGAGCGGCGGCGTCACCAAGCCGTCCAAGACCTCGGACGCCAAGTCCAAGAAGATTGCCAAGGACGTTGCCGCCAAGGCCGTCAACGGCAAGAAGGAGAAGAAGGCCAAGAAGGTCGAGTCTGACAGCGAGTCTGACAGCGACTCCGACAGCTCTGCCTCGTCCGGCTCTGACTCGGACTCCGACTCTGAGTCTGAGGAGGAGGAGAAGCCCGCTGCCAAGGCCAACGGCAAGAAGGCCGCCAAGAAGGAGGAGTCTGAGTCTGACTCTGACTCTGACTCTGACTCTGGTTCCGACTCTGACTCCGACTCCGACGAGGAGGAGGAGGAGAAGCCCAAGGCCGAGAAGGCCAAGAAGGAGACCAAGGCTGAGTCCGACTCTGAGTCTGGCTCGGACTCGGACTCTGACTCTGACTCGTCCGATTCTGACTCCGACTCCGACTCCGACTCCGAGGAGAAGACCGAGGAGCCCTCCAAGAAGCGCAAGGCCGACGACGAGGAGCCTGCTGCTGCCAAGAAGGCCAAGACCGACGAGGTTGAGGCTGCTGAGGCCACCGAGGAGGCTGCTGAGCCCGAGCAGGGCAGCACCCTCTTCGCCGGCAACCTGGGCTGGAAGGTCGACGACAACCTGCTGTACGAGGAGTTCAAGGTCTGCGAGGGCCTCGTCTCTGCCCGCGTCATCACCGACCGTGAGCAGCAGCGCTCGCGCGGCTTCGGCTATGTCGACTTCGACTCCGCTGCCAACGCCAAGGCTGCTTTCGAGAAGATGCAGGGCTACTTCATCGAGGGCCGTGAGCTCAAGCTCGACTTCTCCACTGCTCGTCCCAAGAACAACGACGGCGCCAACGGCGGCGCTGCCGACCGCGCCAAGAAGTACGGCGACACCATCTCCCCCGAGAGCGACACCCTCTTCGTCGGCAACCTCCCCTTCCATGCTGATGAGGACACCGTCTCCGGCTTCTTCTCCGAGGTCGCCAACGTCAAGAGCCTGCGTCTGCCCACCGACATGTAAGTTCATACTCACACTCAACTACAAAATTTCCCTCCCTTCACTGCTACGCATTGTACTAACAACGTCAGGGAGTCGGGTCGCCCCAAGGGTTTCGGCTACGTCTCGTTCTACTCGATCGACGATGCCAAGAAGGCTTTCGAGCAGCTCAACGGCCAGGACTGCGCCGGCCGCAACGTCCGTCTCGACTACTCTACCCCCAAGCCCCGTAACGACTTTGGTGGCGGACGTGGCGGCGGCGGTGGCCGCGGTGGCTTCGGTGGCCGTGGCGGTGGCCGTGGTGGCTTCGGTGACCGCGGTGGCCGTGGTGGCGGTCGCGGTGGCGGCCGTGGTGGTTTCGGTGCCAGCCGCGGCGGTGGTGGCTTCCAGGGCAAGAAGGTCGTCTTCTAAATGTAGAAGGATGACGACAACAACAACAAAACACGATCTTTTGTTGAGGGTGAGCAGACTGCATGTTCCAAAGGTTACCCCTTGGGTATGTGGCTCTTCTCACATCTCTTTTCCCACTTCTTTCTTTGGCGGCATAGCGGCTTGATATTTCCCGAGGGATCGTTCGGTTTTCTGCGCGTACACATATGTTGGTATTGGCTAGGTTGGCTGTCGGTCTGGCTTCTGTGAAGGATGTCCTCCGGGACATCTCGAGCAAGAAGCTAGAGGCTCGTGAGAGAAGGCTCCCTGGGCATCCTTTGTTGGATACCCCAGGAAGCCTCGATGATGCAACTGTGGGCTCGATCCGAAACTTCTGTGGGGCTTTGAATTCGTTTCCATTTTTCCCATCCTTTTCTGGGTGCGGTCTAAGAAACACGATGATGACCTGATGACTGGTATTACTGTTGGCTCTGCTCGTTGGCTCTGCTGGCTCCTGCCGGCTCTGGCTCCGTTATTGCTACGTTACCGAGGGAAGAAGAAAAGAAAAGAAACCAAACAAAAAGCTCGTCGGGGGCGGTGCCACGATTAGTACAACAAAAATTTTGGTGATGGTTTTCGGTTCATTATGGGTTCCTGTGGTTTCATTTTTCTCTTTCTTTCTTTATCTTGGGAGCAATACTTCACATTTTATCGGTATATTATACGTGTGCTTCACTGTGGGCTTTATTTGGCACAGCAATCATCACTACACATGGGGGGTTTCTCCTGAGGGCTCTGCCATCCATCTTCCACTACATCTTCAGAGTGTATGGGAGATGGGTGCTAGTAAAAAAGTTACTTCTTTCTGTTACCAACTGGGATCGGTCACACTGTTCCGGGGCATTGCAGTCTAGTCTTCTGGATCGGGTCTGCCTGAGGCGATGAAGAGAGGCTGTAACTTTTGTTGCAGTCTCTTTTTCTTTCGCTCTCTACATCGTGGGCTGGCAAGGCAAAGTGGGATTTACAAAAAGAGGTTTTTTTTCCTCTTCGAGTCGATTTTACGCGTCGCGCTGGTAAGTACACAAATGCAACAAAGAAAGAGAAGCTTTTTCTCTCCCCTTTCCCCCCTTTCCCCCCTTTCCCCCCTTTCCCATCCTCCCCGTGTCTCTCCCACCGTAATACCTTTGATAGAAAAAAAGGAAACCACAGAAGCGCTTTGGCGTTCAGGGTTCAGGTTTTATATAAAAGTTTAATTTATTATCATTGTCTTATCTGAAAAAGAGATCCCCCATTCTCTATGCCTCGTGCTGTAGCCTTATTTGGAACTTTGTGATGGTATACCCGGTGCCTAGGACTGCGTGTTTGCACTACCATATGTAGGCGACAGCCTTACCAGCTCAGCCTCGCTCAGCCAGCCTTGTCGCTGGTATTGACTTTACGTGCTGCAGAACTTCTTGATAATTTTTTTGTCATATGTGTTTCTATTTGTGTTTGTCAGTGTCGATTGTTGATTGTTGATTTTCTATTTCACCTTTTTGTTATCAGAACACCGTTTCGAAATAGAAAGACTACAAATAACCCATACAAGAATACGAACTATTTACTTATAAGGCCAGCTCCGACGACTACATATTGTTCTTCTTGTTTTATTTGCCTCCCAACAGCATGCCTTGTTATTCTGTGTTCCCCTCATCTTCCAACCAAGGAGGGAAGCATGACCTCGCCGGCCTTGATGATGATTGGCTACTTGATGAGGTCACATTCAACTGTCTTTCATACACACCACACCTGACATAATAAGGGTGAGTCTAACTCGGCCATTTAGGAAAACTCTGTGCTTTGCCTTTTGATACTTGTGTAGTTTGCGCATCTATGCATTCGGTCCCAGTCTCAGTCTCGCAGGGCAGTCGAGGCGAGTTGAGCTCAACTCTCCACTATAACCGGTTTAGATCTCATCGAGCCGTACGGCTGCATCATCTGTACCACCGTTTTGAATCAGGCACGGATAACATAAAGACAGTAAACAGACCACAAAACAAATGGCCAGACTACATTCCCCCTACCCAGGAGTAACCCTTCTCCCGTCTCCCTCTTTTTTTGCCATACTACAACATACGACTTATTGCATACAAGGCCAGGTCTGCCGTGCCTGTACCGTGCTAGATGCAGAAACAGCAGAAGCAAGGAAAATAAGAAAACCAACTATCGATCCACTTGCAGTCCCAAAAGTGCTATACTTGCATGTAGGTCAGATCAAAGCTGCCGTGTACGACGTATCCTCGAATATCCTCGAATTTCTTTGAATATTTTGGCTCGTTCTTCTGCAGCGTCCGGCCAGCATTACAACAAATCGAGCCACATAAAGAGAGATCTGATCCACCACCATCGTCTTGAGAATCTCATTGCGTAAAAAGCCCAAGTTCATAAAACAAAACGGCCGCGGAAGATCTGTCGTTGGGAGGCGAGAGATGTGAAGTCTGGGCAGAGTGAATTAAAGTGGATACTATTGACCCCCGAAATCGCAACGATGTACTAAAGTGTGACGGACAGATGCAAGCTATTTACAGCGCGGCATGCCAATGAGCAGCGACACGCGTTTTAATGCGTCTTGGGCGTTTATTGGCGTCTTTGACAAGGGCCGCCCTTGCATTCCATTGCGTGTTTCGGCGCGCTTTCCTGGCGACCTCTTGCTGCTTTGGTCCTTCTTCTTGTAAGTAGCCAGCTCTATTGTGTCATTGCTGCAGGAAGTGGGGGAAAGAGCCCATCTCGCCCGAGACGAGACGACAAGACGATTTGGGTGTTGATGGCAGGGGCCGCAGATGGAAACAACGACCCAGGCACAATATGTATGGAATCTGCCCATTCATGAAGATACATCCGTTTTGCACCTGTTGTGCCCAGAATAGGAAGTTGCCAGCCTCAGCCAGTCTACAGGTCCGAGTGTGTCGTACCTTCCTAACGCCACGACCAGCCCTGGAAGCATGGTAATCTCTTATTGCCCCTCGGCCCCCATCTCCTTCGTTCCTTCCCCCTCTTGCGTTTTCCCCAACAGAAATAACGTGCCATATGGAGTACGGGGGCTTTCCCAGTGAGCCAGTAAATCAATACGCCGTCGATACTGTCCAAATACAGTTGTCCTATGAGATGGCAATCTGCTTCACAACATGCTGTTCGAGGGTGCCCAAGGACTCAGGTGGGTGGGCAGTGATGCAGCTGCACGCCGTTCTTGGCCTGGACTTGGACATACCACACGTACACCGCGCATCCCCCACCCTTCCTTCTCACGTCTCACTCCTCACTCTTTTAGAACTTTCCATCCAGTTCTTTCTTTCCTTCTGTCCTTTTGACACTGCCGTGTTCCTTCCTTCATTGCATCTTATCAACACTCTCTCAAAACATAACGAGAGCAGGAGCACACCTGCACTTTTTGAGTTGAGAAAGTAGGGAAATGACCGAAATAGGACAAAGAGAAAGAACGATAGAGGGAAGGCGCAACAAAGAAAACACGCTCGCACCTACAAGACCGTCCGCCGCAAGGCGGCAAGCGTGATCGACATGGACTACGCCCGCCTACTGCTTTTAGTCTGCAGATGAAAGAGTGCGATTGGCAGAAAGAGCAAAAAAAGAAGGAACCCGTCCAAGACACTCACTATCAGTGAGGAGCATAAGGAGAATGAGGAAAGAATGGAGATAGACCGCTGTTATCTCCCCTCTCCGGAAGGCGGTCAGCCTTTGGCCGCGTGCTCTCACGCCTGGATTGCGCCTCGCTAGTGTGCTTCTCCCTGACGTATTATCGCTTCTGACTCGTCCCCTCCCGCGAGACCCTTTTATCTGTTGGGCGCGCAAATAGGTGCCGTGCGCAAGGAGACAAGGAGAGGAGAAAGGAGAGAAATCACAGCCGTTTTTGACTGTATTTGCTTCAACTCCCTCGTGCCTCCCTGTTCTCCCTAATCCCTATTATCTTTTCCCTGGCTCCTTCTTTCCTTCCTTTCTTCTTTCATTCCTTCCTTCTTTGCCATCTTCACATCGTGCCTTCCTTTCATCTTCTCTTCCCTCTCTCCCCGTTTCATATGTTGTTCTTTCCCCCTTCTCACCCTGTCACAGATTCCCCAACTGGGCAGTTGCCGAAACCGTCCATCTGCCAACCACCATCCTGTTCGCGTCTTCCTTTCAGCTAGACTTGCCCCTCTCACCTGCCTCCGAAGACGGTGCCCTGCCCCCTATTTTTCTCTTTTTGTTCGTGTAGCTATTCCAGCGAGTTCCTGCCCGCGCCTGCCCAACACACGCACTATCTTGGCCGTACATATATGTTATTACGCGGACCTCCTTCCAGACCAATACCGTGTCACGAACCCATTTGCCAGCACAGCGCCGACAACCGTGCGGGGGGCCCGCACCAACGCAATATATACAACAACAAAGTCTCGCCAGAACCTGCGACGAATTCATCTGGACCAAAAACAAAAACATCTCGGACAGTCGCAGTCGTTAATTATTGTTTTGTACGAGGATCTGCCCACGAGGTCGTGCATCTTTCTTGCCCGGATCGCTCCTTCCATTTCTTCATGATTTACGACTCTTGCCTATTGCCCCATTCCCATCCCACGTTCACGCCTTCTTTTCTTGGAACCAGGAACCGGTGAGAGAGTCCCGTGCCAACACCAAGTTTACTGCGCGCAAAGCGGTCTCAAACACGGGGTGCCTCTTTCCGCCCACACACCACATTTACAGCAGCACGCCCCAACTCGCACCTGCCTCCTCTTCTCACATCTGTCTCTATTTGTGTCCCGTGAGATTTTGATCATTTCCCCCTTTTGATCTTTAACAACACAGTTTCTATATCGTGAACTTTCATAACTTTCACATTGCATCACGTCGCTCAGCATCGTCAAGCCCCTTTCTTATCGCATCGGATCCACTATGCCGCCGCCAACTCGACGGGACCCTCCCTTGCCCGCTGAGGGTCCAGCAACTAACAGCAACACCATGTCCGCCACTATTAATAGCAAGAGCCACATGGCCAACACGGTCGAGTCCTGGGTCGAAATCGCATCGCAGCCCTCGTCCTCGTCGCTGTCCTCGATTGCCGACGAGATCGTCATTACCGGCCTCCGCGTTGGCGCCAACGCCACTGGCGTCAACGGCGGTGCCATGCCCGCTACGGCTCAGCAACAGCCTCAACGGCGGCGTCGCCTTCTGCAGCAAGTCGAGCAGGTCGAAGCAGCTGCTGGTCGGCCACCCACCTCACACCCAACAAATGACCCTTCCACACCGGCCACTGCTACCCTCGCGCCCCGGAGCTCGGCAGGCAGCAGCCAAGAAGAGTACGACGAGACGGAGAGCGAAGAAGACCGCGTCCTATCCAGCTCGACTGAACATTTGGATATGGCTGATGCTGGCCGGGCATCCCAGAGCTACTCCTTGATGCAGTACCAGGCAACACAGGCCCGATTGCGGCAGAGGGCCGCTGCCAGCGACGGTGACGACGAGGACGACGATGACGACGGTACGGCCCTCGGTATTCTCTCGTCCGGCCCGCCCACCTTCCGGCCACAGCCCAACGCCTTCTCGCACCCACCCACCCACTTGCAGCAGCAGCAGCATCACCAACAGCAGCAGGCAGCATCGCATCGCTCTGTACCCACGCCACACCACATGGCAGCCGGCGGTCCCTATGCGCCGCGCTCGTCTCGACCCGCGCGCAACTCCGCACCCAACTTTATGTATCCGTCCTACCGCGAGGACAACGATGCGGCTTTGCGTGCATCACTGACGACATTGCTGTCGTGCGCTGCCGCTGCCCGAGGCTTGCCTAAGAAGGAGAACACCGGTATCGGTGGTTTTGTTGTTGCTGGTGGTGGTGGAGAGCCATCCTCGTCTACAGCAAATGCTGGTGTGCGTCCAAGCAACCAGCCAATGGGTCTGCGCTTTGTACCCGAGTCTGAGCTGGGAGACGACGGCGGCAACGAGGCGCCCGTGTCACCACGCACACGCGCACGTTTCCACCCGCCAAGGATGCCTCCCCACATGTCGTCCAACACACAGCCGACCACCCGTTCGCCTGCCTCCTTCTCCTCCGTCAAGCAGCACGCCGCCTCTTCAAGTACACAGCAGCAGCAACATCAACAACAGCACCACTCGTCTCGAAACAGTGCTGTCAGCGCGGTCTCCACATCTAGCAAGAGCAAGCGCGCTGGCGCCAGCAAGTCCTCACCGCGCGTCACCAAGAAGAAGCGGACGTCTTCAGCAGCTGCCACCGAGGGCGACAGCGTCACCATGATTAGTCCCACTCTGTTAACGTGGGTTGTCAGTGCTGGTGTTGTCGTTCTTGTTTCTGTTGTTGGCTTCGGTGCCGGTTTTGTCATTGGCCGTGAAGTCGGCCGCCAAGAAGCTGCGGCATCCATGTCCGCCGCCTCTGCCGGCTCTTCCATGCCAGCCAACGGATCTGCCGCTTCTGCTTCGACGGCGTGTGGCCGTGAGATTATGCGGTCGTCTACGGGCAGCACGCTGCGACGTTTCCGTTGGGGTGGTATGACGAAGAGCGTCGCCGCATGATTTATTTTGCAATGATTTTTTGGACTTTCAACAGTCGTTATGACGGCCTCAGTTACGATATTTTGGGCTATACCTTTGTCAGCGTGATTTTTTTTATCCGTCTTCTTTTCTTCGTTTTCATTCGATTCTTTTTTTTATTCTCTCATATCGAAATTTTCATGTCTACTCTTCTTATTTATCTACTTCTCCTCCTCTTTTTATTCACGGTACAACGGTCACTATGGGGTTTGATTATGCATTTACGACAATGAGACAGAAATTGGGACATGCTGTTTTCTATCGCGCTTTTGATTTTCTTTCCTCAATCAAACATATTATGGAATGTCAATATTTATTATATCCCTTGTCAAGTGAACAACTCATTTTCCCATTTTCCTTATTTCGCCTTGTCACAACTGCCTACATTTTCCCGGAAAGACAAGATCGCGGCACCGTCATTCAGCTTCCCCTTCTTCGACCCTGTGCTCAACCAGCAAGACGGTATTCTCATGTTCGAGCACACGAGGGACGATGACCGCGAGTATGATCCATGGCCTGGATCCAAGCTGTTTTGGGGCCACAAGTCAAGAGGCGAAACACCAGACAAGCCATACTATGCAGGCGCGAGCACAACGCACCCTCTGCCGCCGCCCTTCAACCCTCATCGCTATGGCGGTGGCCGTCTATCAAAGGGCATTTCACACCGACAAATTTGACGCACCAAGCTCTTCTTTAATGAGACTCCCTGACCAGATCGAGCAACAGGAGCCGTTTATGGAAGCCCAGTTTTGAGTTTAGACCGTTGTTGGACTTGAACATATGGGAGTCCGGCTGTTCTTTCTTGTTGCTGCTATTGTGGTCATTGTGGTTATTTTTTGTGCATTTATTCAGTTCATACCCCAGCCGCTTTCTTTTTCGTTTGCAGTGAGGAAGCAAACCCATTTTCCATCTTTCCGTTTCCTGTGTTTGAGTGAGGTTTGTTGATATTGCCTGTCTCGCCTGTCTCCCTGTGTCGTCCACTGACGCGCTGTAGCCCAGGGGAAGCTTGCCCCGTAAATATCAATGCGGGGCGCACAAGCTGACAAGCTACAAACTGCTGCCCCTGTGTCCTCAACCTGTTAAAGCGGGGAGAGAAAGCATCACGTGCCGGGGCTCGGTGGCGGTACGCTGTTTGTGGTTAGGCCCACCAGCCTCCTTCCTTCCTGGTGCAGTTTCGGTATGAGCTTCCCACCAACCACGCACCTTCCCTGCCCATTTTTTGGGGCATTTTGAGGTCAGGTCCCTCTTTCCTTTCAGGCCAGCCGCCAAAACGTGCAAAAATCCTCACAGCTCTTCCTCCCAATTTTTCCACCCTCTCTTTTCACCTTCTCTCTGTTCTTTCGACCTCATTTCCACCACCTCGCATCCTCCCTCCCTTTCTCTCTCTACCTGTACCTTCTATCCGTTTCTCACTTTCTCTCATCCATCTTCTCACGATCAAATCCAGCTCTCTTTCGCCTTCTTCTTTTACCCGCCTCATCGTGATACCTCTTTTTTCCCTCTCTTTTCCTCCTCTTCTTCCTCCAGATTCTTCTTTTTTCCTCCCGTCCTCCTCCGTCCCTGCCTCTCTTCCTCTCCCTGCCTCTTCTTCTATCGTGTTCTCTACTGTCACTTCCACCTCTGGTTGACAACTGCTCGAGAGTCTAGCGCCTGACCCCCTTTCAATTGCTTCTTTTCTCTCCTTTTCTTCTGGCGTGAGCCACTCGCCACCATGTCTGAATTTCTTGGGTATGTCCTCACTCCCCCCCCCCCCCCCCCCCTCCACTATGCCTTCTTAACACAGCTGCTAACATCTGTTTCTACAGAGCTCGCATCTCCTTGATCTCGAAGAGTGACATCCGCTACTCGGGAATATTGCATAACATCAGCTCGGAGGACTCGACCGTGTCGCTGGAAAATGTCAGGTCATACGGTACTGAGGGCCGCAAGGGCAATCCTGCCGAGGAGATCGCACCCGCAGACCAAGTCTACGACTACATTGTGTTTCGCGGTACCGATGTGAAGGATCTTCGCATCGAGGACGGTAACTCTGCACCGCCCGCACCACCACCCGTTCCCAACGACCCTGCTATTCTTGGTGTAAGTTTTCTTCGCTCTGCTTTTCTCTTTTCCCTCTTCTACTCCTCCCTCTCCGCTGCCAAGGGACGCCTTTATGATGAAACATTTTCGGATGAAAAACATTACTTGTCTGAATTGCGCAAACAAACCCCATGTTGATATTTCCGTTGCCTTCCTTCTGATCTGGCTCAACTCCCTTGGCATTGCTTTTCTCCTTTGCTTTTTTATTTTCTCTGTCCTATGTCGAAAACACAGGTTGCTGACAGTTGCGTCTTCGGATTGCTAGGCACGCCCTCGTCCCGTGAACAACAATGGCCCACAACAGTACCAGCAGGGCCCACCCCAGGGCGGCCCTCGTGGCCCACCACAACAGGGCTTCGCTCCCAACATCCCTCCTCCTCCTCCTGGCGGCTGGGGCCCCAACGGCCCTCCTGCGAACGTGGCATACCCCCCGCCTCCCGGGTGGTATCCGCCACAAGGACCTGGCTTCGGCCCTGGTGGTCCTCAGTGGAACAACAACTTCTACCCTGGCCCGCCTCAGTTTGCTCCTGGACCGAACGGACCACCCGGTCCCAACGGTCCCGGCGGCCCTGGTGGCCCCGGCGCTCCCGGCCGTTCTCCGCAGCCGCAGCAGCCTAGTGGCCCTTCGCCGCCTGGTCAGGCTGACAGGCCAAAGGGCCCTACTCCGGGTCCTGCGGAGCTCGAGCCGAAGTCTTTGGGCCAACCCCCCTCTGCCAGCAGCAAAACCACCCCGACGGGCCAGAGCACAGACGTCCGCAAGGTTGCCCCGCCGGCAGCACCCGCTACGGCAGCTCTCCCCACCGGCCCCAAGAACACGACTCAGATCTCCCCCGCCGTCCCGCTCCCTGCCGGTCTGATCAACAAGACGACGACGCAGACGTCTACCGTGGCCGTTGCCACCAAGACCACCGACTCTACACAGTCTACATCGTTGCAGTCTGCGACGGAGGCCGCCAAGGCCGCTGTCGCAAGGGCCATGGCTGGTCTTGGTTCTGCGCCGCCGCCGCAGGGAGGCGCTAGTGCGAACGGATCGACTGGCTTGGACAACCTGACGCGCAAGGTGGACGAGATGCGTATCAACGCCGCTACTACGCAAGCGCACCAGAACAACAATAATAATTACAATAACAACGGCGGCCACTACAACAACCACAACAGTCACCACCATAATAACAACTACAACCAGAACTACCGCGGCCGTGGCCGTGGCGGCAACTACAACGGCCCTCGCGCTGCCAGGGTGGAGGTCCCCGATGCCGATTTCGATTTCGCTTCGTCGAACGCCAAGTTCAACAAGGACGACGTTGTTAAGGAGGCCATTGCGAGCGGCACCCTGGAAGCTGACGTCAACTCTGCCGCCGCTGCCGGTGTTTCCAGTGGACACGGCTCAGAGGCAGGCGGTGCGGCCGATTCTGAGGGCGGCGAACCCCCCGTGGCCTACAGCAAGAAGTCATCCTTCTTCGACAACATCTCGAGCGAGGCGAAGGACCGTGCTGCCGCAGCTGCTAGCAACGGCGGCAACCGTCCTGGCGGACGCGAGTGGCGCGGTGAGGAGCAGCGCCGCAACGTCGAGACGTTTGGCCAGAGCAGTGTTGACGGCGGTTACCGCAACAACAACTACCGCGGCCGGGGTCGCGGCCGTGGCCGTGGTGGCTTCAACCGGGGCCGTGGCGGGAACAACAATTACCGCCGCAACGACTACAACAACAACCAGCAGCAGGGCCAACCCCAGCAGCAGCAGCAGCAGTAAAGCCAAGGCGCTTACTGTATGTTTTACCCCCATTGTGATTTCCTTTTCATTTTAATGTCTCTACAATCTCCAGTTACCGATGCCTTTTACCATGTCGGGATGGATAGGATTGGGAAAGCCAGTCATTCGAGCTATTCCCTATTTGCGTTCATGTCTTTTCGCGTTGTCTTGTGTTTGTGGTTCCCTGCTTGTCTTTTCTCTTCTACGGATTTTTGGGTCAGGCACATGCGCTCTACATATCGTCTTTTTGTCTTTTATTGCGCTTATGTATGAATATCATTATTGCAACGTTCACTGGGGAACGAACAGGCACAAGAAGGGGGCTCTTGTGTGTGGGAAAGGCGAACATGGGATTGTCTTTCCTTCTTCTTATGGAATGGATGTCCCAACGAAGAAAGACTTGGGCACAAAAAATGAAAGCGAATGGGCGTCTATGTCTATTTTGTTCTGTCTTTTTTGTTCATCTTGCTCATTTCTGTCTTTCAGCTTTGCGAACAAAACCATTTTGCGAGGAACAGTGCTGTTTTTTTTTTGCAAACAAAACAACCAACTTTTGATACCAACAACAAACAATAAAAAATAACGAGAAGAAGCACAATATTGTGACTTCTTCAAACACACACATACATTCTTTGTACTTGCAAGAAGTATACTTTGATGGTTCAAAGTGAATTATTATTTTGTGAATCGAGATCAACTGAGTATCTGGACTCCCAATTATGATGCAGGTTGCTTCGTAGACGCTCTATATCGCTGTGCAAAATCAAATCAGAGTATTCCTGTACACCCAATTTCACTCCTCGTCCGACCCCTCAGACCACGAGTCGTAGACAACCAGTTTGGGCTTACCATCGGCCGGCAAAGTACCCGTGCTGCCGAGTCCGTGAAGAAGCTCAGGAAGGCGGCCATTGAAGCCGGGTTCTTCGTCCTCGTCCTCAACAAAGTCCCTCTCAAAGCCCTCTTCTTCGCTCTCACTCTCCTCGTCATCGCTGCTGTCCGAGCCACTGCTGCTGGTCTCGCTTTCCAGCAACTGAGCAGCGATCGCCTCCATATCCATGTCGGCACCCTCGTCGTCCTTTTCTTCGTCCCCTTCGTCGTCGTCGTTGTTGTTGTCTCCAGTCTTCCTCTTCTTGGCTGCAGGTGTAGACGCAGCAGCATCTTCCTTGCCGGCATCCTGCTGCCGCTTAAGGAAACCATTCACCTTCTTGCCCTTGTTGGCATCCGGCGCTGCTGGCTCTGGAAAAGCAAAGACTTTCCGCTCAATCGATCCCAGGGCATGGCCCGCGGGCAGAGCAGCGTCCTTGGGCAGAATATAGATTGTTGGGAATTCCAAAACAGAACGGCCAGGCAGCGCTGTCGCGAGTGTGTCCGTACTACTCAGGGGGATCAGCTCCTTGTCCTTGGTATGGCTGGCAACACCGGGCACACGCGGGCGCAGCAGGTAGTAGCTAAAGTTGGTGCGGGCGGCACGCTGGGCGGGGCTGTCGATGGCGTCCATCTTCTGGTTCGTCTCTTCTGCAGCGGCGTCGTCTTTGAGCGTGTGAGTGTGCCAGGCACCCCTTGTGGTGTCCTGGGTATCATAGGAGTAGAAGAAGGCGTTGTGGAAGGGGGCGGTCAGTGACGGTGCCAGCTTCTTTTGTGCCTGCTGCTTTTGTTGCTGCTTCTGCTTCCTGGACTTGGGTGTTCGTGGCAGCGCAATTGCCACCTCTCCATCATCCCGACTGTCCATATTGTCGTTCTCGTTGTCGTTGTCGTCGACCTCGTTGATTAGCGTCGTCACGCCCAGCTTCCCCTGCTTGCCCTCCTTCTTGCGCTCGGCATGCTGGAGGGCAGCATAGGCCTTGTAGAGGGGCGCGTCGTCCAGTGCCCGGCGCATCATACGCATTGGTGCTTCCGTCGTATTGGCGCTGTAGACAAGCCACTCTACCTGCCAGTGCAAGTGGACATTGCTGACCTTCCCGCCGTCTTTGCTTGTAGTAATTTCCGTCGCCACCGTCGTGTTGTTCTCCCTCTGCCGTGCAAACCCCCGTGGTGCGCCCAGCAGCTCAATGTTGTCACGCCGGCACATGCCCTTGACACGGATGCTAGTGGCCGATTCGTAGGTAGGGATGGTCGGTAGAGACATGAATGTGTCGCTTCGCAACGCCGGGAAGGCTTCATCGGCAGCGCCGATGTCGATGTCGATGCCGTTGCCGTTGTCGCCAGCTCGTGCAGCTGCAGCCGCTGCCGCTGCCTCTGCCGCCACGGCTGCAGCAGCGCCCGTCAGCCTTGGCCGTGCCGGCAAGTACACGACCTCATCGCCGGCCCAGTGTTTCACCAGAGCCGGACCATTGTGTGGCCGCTGTTGGCTGTTCTTGCCATGCGGCCCCTTCTTGTTGTTGTACTTGTTGTTGTTGTGCTTGCCGTATTTGTTGTACTTGCTGTTGTGATTGCTGTTCTGCTTGTTTTGGTCGGCCTCATTCGGATCGTCTTCGTTAATCACACGCGCTACCACATCGTTTGGCCGCAGCACATGCCGCTCGTCAACGACGTGCTTGACTGCGCTCGTGCGCGCGACATCGATCCCTTGCAAGAAGTTGTAGTCGCGGTCGATACCGGCAGCCGTACAGAGTCGTGCGCGCGGCACAAAGGTCGTGACATCGCGAATACCGCTGCAGCCTGTCCGTGAGCGATGGCGACGGTTGCAAGGAACAGAGCAGTAGGGAATGTTGCAGCGCGGGCACTTGTAGCGGGGCGGGTTTGTGCGGCAGACGCTGCAGCAGGATGTGAGCAGCGGATCGGCAGCAGACGCCATCGGGGAAGAAGGAGGGAGGGGGTGTCGTGATATATGTAAAGAAAAAAGGGGCTGCGAGGGTGTCGTGGAAAGAAGTCGTAAAAGAAGTCGTGTTCGTGATGCTTTTGTAGGAAAGTGCGAGGGAGAATGGTGGAAAGATGGAGCTGATAACGAAAGGAAAGAGCGTTCTATGGGGCAATAAAAGCAAGAAAAAAAAGTTTTAGGGGAGGCAGGTGCGAACGTGAACCTTATCGTATCGCGATAAGCCGAGCTAGGAACATTTCTTCAGTACGCGCCTTCCTCTAGCGCGAATCATCTCACTATTTTCGGTCACTATGGGAATAAGGCTCATTGCTCTCATCTCATCTCACTTACACACTAAACACCATGTTCATTCTCATAATAAGAAGTGCGAGAAGTGCGTCATTGTTCACACATTTTCTGTCACATTTGATACAGTTCAATCACCAGAAAATCGTCTTTCCAACTGCCAACAACTATAGCATCGTGTCCCTATGGACAACCAAAAAAAGAATATAAGAAAAGAGAATAAAACGGACTGCGGACATTTGTGCAGAAAATATAAAACTGAAAAACAAGAAAAACATACAAGGAGGTACTCCTTTCCCAGGTAGTAAGCTCTCCACAAAGGAAGAAATATATATCATAAGGAATGACGAGAAGAGAAGCAAAATAAACAGAGAGAAAAACCAAAACAAAAGATATCGAGAGGGCTGTGCAAAGACAGGGTAGAAGACAGCTAGAAAAAGAAAGAAGAAAAAGCAAAGAAAAAGCAAAGGAGATATCAACGCCAGTGTGCTCGAGGAGCGGGGAGTTCATGGACAGCCCCTTCCAAGATAAAATACAAGAAATCAAAGGACATAAGACAAAGGACGAGACGCGTGAAACAAAATAAATCGAGTAGCGAAGCGAAACGAAGCAGAGAAGACGCAAAAATGGGTCGGAAGGCTCGATCCTTTCATAAAGAGTGATAACCCCGAACAGGCTACCACCCCCAGCCACGCCGATCTTTAAGTCATCTCGTACCGCCTAGAGCGCTGATCCGTGCACCCGAGGGGCGGTGGATCAGGCTGTCGGCGTGCTTACCAACAATGCCCGAGTCGGGCATCGTCTCGATGTCGCTGCGCTCGGCGTACTCATCCTCCTCGTCCTCGACAATCTTGGTCGGGATGTCGTGGCCGACCACGTACTGCTGCGACGAGCGCTCGGGCGTCGTGGCCGTCGAAGCAATCGACATGGATGTGCTGGCCCGGTTGGGGATCAGGTCCGGCGTCGGCGGGATGCTCGACGAGCGGCCCGAGGCCGGGTGCAGCAGGCTGTCGTCGCCAACGTCAGATGCAGATGCCGAGTGGCCGTCGTCGCTGTGGGTTGTCGCCGTCGACAGGTTGCTGGTGCGGCGGAGGCGCTGGGCCGAGGCCGTGCGGCGCTGGCGCTCGCTGTCTGAGGACGACTCAACGGCGTCCTGGGCCAGCTGCAGGCCCTCGACGGCTGCCTGGCACTGCTCCGCAATGTTGCGGATGATGTGGGCAATCGCGTCCGTCTTGTCCTTGAGGTGGCGGTCAGCCACATCCTTGAAGCTCGACGACGAGTAGCGCTTGCTCTGGCGGGCCTGGGCCTTCAGCAGAGTGGCGGCCTCGATCTCCTCGGGCGTGCTGCCCTCACGGGCCATGGCGGCAGCCTCCTCCTCCTCCTCCTCAGTGAAGCCACCCTCGAGCTCGTCAATGATCTCGTCGGGCTTGGTCAGCGACTCAATGAGGTGCTCCATGTGGTGGCTTTGGCCGCCAATGAGCGAGCGCAGGTGCAGAACGACACGGCGGGCCTCGTCGCGCTGGCGGGCCAGAGTGACGTTGGTGTGCTGCAGGGCCGACAGGTCCTTGATGTTGCGCTTGCGCTCGCGCTCAAGCTCTTCGGCAATCTCCTGCTGGAGAACAAGAGCCTCGAGGGCATCGTCGCGCTGCTTCTCAGTGCCCGTGAGGCGCACCGACAGGCGGGCGTTGTCGTCCTTCTGCTGGTCAATGAGACCGTTGAGGCGGCGGTTCTCGCGCTTGTGGTTCTCAATCTTCATCTTGAGGTCCTGGGTCTCCTTGGTGAGCTGCTCAGCAAAGGCCTGGAACTTGAGGAACTGCTGCTTCCAGCTCTCGAGCTCCTCGACAAGGTAGTTGTTGCGCTTGGTGACCTTGGCGAGCTCCGTGTCCATGCGGCCCTTGAGGTTGATAAAGTCCTGCCAGGCCTCGAGGGCGTCGCGCGAGTACTGGTTGCGCTCGCGAACAATCTCGTTGAGGTGGCGCATAGAGACCTTGGTCATCAGGGGCTTCTTGACCGAGCCGCCAAAGACGGCCTTGATGCCCGAGTTGCGGCCCATCTTCTCGCAGACGTGGTCCATGACGGCCATGACCGAGTCCTGGGCCCACCACTCAGGGTCCTGGATAGACTCGACCTCGCCACGCATGACAATGATCTGGCCAGCGGGGACCAGCTTGCCGCCGCCGTAGGCAGAGCGCAGGTGCTGGGGCACGCCCGAGGGGGTGACGTCGCCGTTGAGCGACTGGGTCAGGCGCTGGACGAACTTGTTGCGCTGGCCAGGGGTCAGAGCGGTGGGCGGGCTCGAGGTCAGAACAAAGTTGCGGTCGAGATCGACGACCAGAGCATCTGTGGGCGCAGTGAAGAGCGTACGGCACTCGGCAGTGATACCGAGAATGTACGGGCCAGGCTCCTGGACGAGCTCCTTGGCGTGGCGAGCGTGCACAACGGGCACGTACAGGCCGCTCCACTCATAGACGCGGACGCAGTAACGAACAGTCTCAGCAGCCATGGTGAGCATGGCAGGGTAGTGAGACACAAAGATGATGCGGCGAGTGGGGGAGACGGCAGCCTCAATGACACCGACAATGTTGGGGATGGACAGACAGCAGAACAGGGGCCACATGGCAAAGTTCTGGAAGCCCGTGGGCGAGGAGGGGAACTGGTAGCAGAGGGCATAGTCCTTCATGTCGATGCGGACAAGGTCGTTGAGGCGAGGAGCGGGGAAGCTCAGGATGCGGGAGACCTCCTCGGCGTGGAACAGGTTGGTGGCCTTGTTCCAGTGGATCCACATGCCGCGCAGGTAATCGCCCAGCAGGTTGTAGAGGGGGTAGCGGGAAAGGAACGACAGGCAGTAAGGGATCCAGTAGGTCTCGTCGGCGCTGTCGTAGAAGTCGGGCTCGGTGCGCTTGCGCAGGTCACGGATGGTCTCGGCACGCTTCTCGTCGGCGCGGGACCAGACGCGCAGGCAGATACCGTAGAGCGTGTGCGAGGAGTCCTGCTGCAGGACAAAGGCGTGGTGAACGCAGTGCGGCTGGCTGCGGCCGGTGCAGATCTCGACATCATGAGGGAAGCAGGCCTGGTGGAGAGTTAGTATGACTAGTTACGAGTTTGGTGGTGGAGGTGGATTGGGCAACAAAAAGAGCAACCAAAAGAGCAACAAAAACACGGCAGATGCCGCTGCCTTTTTGCACTTTTTGCTTCTGCTGTCTTGTTGGACTCACCCGCATGGCGGCGTGCAGAGAACGGGCAATCTCATTGTCCTGCTCGAGACGCGGGCTGCTGCCAAGAATCTCGGGCAGCCAGAACTGGCCGACGGCACCCTTCATGTGGCCAATCTTGCCCTGAGCGGGCGCCGGAGCCTTGACCCATTGCGAAGGCTCACGGCCGACACCGCAGACCATGTAGGCATGGGTGAGGGTCTTGGGTGTGCGCTGCTGGGGCTTGGCGGAGAGAGTCGAGGGGATGGGTTGGGTGATGCGGGAGTGCAGCGACGAGGTGCGGCTGGGAATGATGAGGTTGTTGTCGCCCTGGTCGCGGGTGCTGGGACGGGCATCGCGATCGCCGGTGCGCGGCCGGGTGAAGGACGAGTGGGCGTTGAGTGAAGGCGCCATTTTGTCGATTGTGTTGTGTTGTTTGATTTGTTTGAAAGATTGTTGAATTGACGAATAGATGGACCGGCAGCCGTAATCAAAGGGTCGCCGTTAGAAGTCAACTAACAGGCTGAAGAACGGAATAAACAAAGGGGGGGATGAGAGAATGAGAAGGGCGAGAGGCTAAATCCAAAAGAAACGAAGGTTGCAAAAGAGTGAGCGGCCGAAACGCGTCAAGCTCTTTGTTCAATGTCGAATTCGTTTTCTTCGTCTCTCACAGCCAAGGCACAGCAAGACTTGATTGTTTCGTTTCGATGCGAGGGATTGCAATGAGAATAAAGAGTGAAAATAAGAAAAGAAAAAAGAAAGACGAAAGACGAAAAGAACAAGGTGTCGACCGATTGCAGAGCACACACACGACTGGATGAAGGTGGTGATACTGCCCTGGAGGGTTAGTAGGGTAGAGAAGGGGGAAAGGGGGTAGGAAGGGAAAGAGAGAAAGGAGGAAGAAGAAAGAAGCAGGAGAGGGGAGGAGAAAGAGTGAAAAGAGAACCGAGAGAGTAAAAAGGAAAGATGAGAAATGAGACGAGCCGCAAGCGAGCAAGAAGGCAAAAGGCCCAGTGAGAGCAGAGAGCGCAGCAGGCCCAGAGCGAGAGAGAGCGAGGCCAGAACAGAGAGACGCCAAAAAAGACGAGGCCCAGGCCAGAAAGGGGAAAACGGCAAGGTCCCCAGGGTCAGGTCGAGGGAAGATTAAGTGACTGGGGTGGTGTGGGCACAGCTCGAAAAGAGGAAAAGAGGCTCGCCCTCGTCGGGGAACAGACGTGAGGGAGAGGGAGAGAGAGAAGAAGGTGTGGGTGGGTGAAGGCAGCTGGGGGGAGTGCAAGATAGCCAAAACGGTGTGCCAGAAGGGCGCGAGGTGGCTGGCCGTGGGCGTGTGGTTCTCTCCTGTCGATCAACAGGGCTCATCGAGCGTCTACCAGAGCCTTTTTGTGACTTTATCAAGCAGGTTTAGTTAGCACATGAAGTGTACATGTATTACTCCGTACGAACTAGAGGGCATCATAACAGGAGAATTCAAACTCAAACTGTTGACCGTTCAGGCCATCCTCTGGCATGGCTCCAGGCTAGTCTCTGGGGAAAAGGACTTTTGCTTATGGAGAAGAAGAGACTTGTGATATTGGGACTTCATGCGAGCTGGCGCTCCCTGTGGGCTTGCGCGGTTCCTTCGGGGCCAAAACGCTCGAGCCCTCTACGCAACATATATGTACTGTCGTAGAGGGCTCGAGCGTCCGTAGACGGCGACGACATTTTTGTTCCAGATAGGACGGTACGAAGAAGATAGCGCGAGATCAAGAAAAGCCCAGGCAAGGCCCAGGATGAAGATGGCGTGCAGACGATGGATGAGGCATGCAGCTGACGCATCTTTCTGCTGGTGTTTATCTTCTTTTGAGGCGATGCCCTGTGCTTGGATGCAAAGCCTGTCAATATCAGTATGAGAGTCAATAGTCGATGTAATTACTCCGTATACTCAGTATTACTGAGGATGGTCTGAAGGCCTGTACTCCGTAAGATGCGAAGTAATACGGAGTAAACATTACACAGTATGACGGGAAAAGGCCTGAGGGAATAGGAAACTCAACTAACCTCCAGCATGCAAACCCAAGCCGAAGGAAAGGCCCGCGCGAGGACCAATCGAGCAAGGAATGAAACACTGAACGGGGTGTTGGGAAATAAGGTGGCCAAGGTGGGCAACGTGTGGGCAGACTGGGCCTAGTGTGGCCCTGGGGGTGTCATTTCCAGTGCAAAGAGCGCGGGTCAGAGCTCTCGTCGACTGCTCGTCGCGTTTTTTTTCTCTTCTCTCTTGTCTTTTTGCCTTTTCTCTCTCTTCCCTTTCCTCTTTCTCGCTAGTTTATGCCAGGGGCTGACCGGGATTGGTATGGGTGGGTGCACGGGCAGGGATGCACGCGAGCAGGGGTCAGGGGTGTTGGTGTCGGCTTGGCGTTCAGCGTGCCCCTTTTTTGTGCTTTTTTGTGTGTACTGTGGGATTTTCTGTGGTCTTTTTTTTTTCGTTTGGTTTGGTGGTGGGTGGGCTTCGCGGAACGGGCAGCCAAAACGAGGCAGAACGGAGAGAATATTGGGAGAAGAGAGGGGAGGGTTGGACGGAATGGTGAGAGCGAGAATGGGGAAAGATAAAGAGCTCATTTTACTTGTCAATTGGAAAGTACGCGTGATGAGTGAGCTCGGTGAGGTAGTCGCGACCTGCGAACGTGATGCCGGTGCTGGTCGTGGTTTCCTTGTGTTGACTCGAGATCGATATACGGAGTACTGTGTACCAAGTAAAACAAGAAGGACCACCCGCCCACCCAAATGGCCGCACCTTCCTCGCAGTAGCACAAACGGCTGCTAGCACTCCAGGGAAGGGAAACGGGAAAAGGAGCACAACTCGAAAAAAGGAAAGAAGTTCGAACAGGCGGCCAAGCACCTTCCCTCACGATGTGCGCACCTGCCAGCATGCAGTCAAGGCAAAAGCAAGGCAGGTCCCACGCCTACCACTCCACGCCCCTTGCAGTTTCAAGGACGCCAACCCCTTTTAGAGCTAGCCTACTAAAAATGCCAGAGTCCGCGACTGTCTCGAATCAACACGAGGGAACAAGATCCAGCAAAACGCCACCAGACACCAGACACCACGCAACACCGCTGCAGCCACTATCGACTATCGACTCCAGCCTGCCCGGGGACCGCCAGCACAAACACTTGCAGCTGCAGGTCAATCGAGGCAGTTTCAGTGCACCGTTTTCTCCCTTCCTCGCCTACATGTACTTTCACAACTTTCAAGAAGACGCCGCGTCTCCGCGTGTCGTTGCCGGCAGCTGAAAGTGGGAACAGAAGAGAGAGCAGACGGACGGCCAACCGGGCCCAAGGCGACAGACGAAAGTGAGAAGACTTTTCTCCTTGGCTGCACGTCAAAGAAGAAAAAAGGGAGTAATTACGTCGTACGTCGACAGGTCTGGCCTGGCTTTACGGATTGCTTTTTGACAGACAGAAGAAACCCTACCAGCCGGAGCACATCCGAGATCACAACCTGCCAACTCAGGGGCCAATACGACGTCAATGATCGGTGATTTGGCTTGGGGTGGCTTTGGGGAATACAGTGCAGCGAGTTTAATGCATTGCCAGCTGGGTGGCAGTGAGCAACGGTGAGTTACAGAACATCAAACAGAGGCCTGATCCTGGCCCTGGCCCTGGCCACCAACATCAACACCACCAAGCTCGCCGTCCACATGGGTTCAACTGGTTTTGAGCTTAATTGAACAAGAGGAGAGAAACAAAAACAACTCAAACAAAAAGGGGGGCGTTTCTGATTTCCACTCTTCCTTCTCTGTCTCTGACGATCGCTGCACTTCACAGCTGGACCTGGTTTCAATACGGTGCCTCGAGGAATGCGGCCATGAGGAACCATGAAAAACCATGAGAAAGCCATGCGGCCTCTTGAGTCTCTCTTTCCCGTCTCCCGTCCACCTTGCGGAGCATTGGACTGTGGACTAGAATTACTAGATTGTTCAGGGCCCTCGCATGGGAACAGCATGGACAAGTCTCTCGGAAGTTTTTGTTTTGAGTGCATTTCTCGCTCTTCTGTCAAGCGTTTCACGGTGTTTTACGGGGCCGCTACCCGCTAAGCCCACTGTTAGAATGAGGATGTGCAGCGCCGAAACAACAGCAAGAGGAAGTAATCAGAGCTGTCAGGGAAAAAAGAAGACGAAGGAAGGCGAGAAGGAAGAGTCGACGAACGACTCGAAAGAATGGAAGCAGTGAGAAAGAGTGGAAAGAGTGGATAGCTTCAGTGGGGAGTTCAGCGGGTGGCTGACTTTCAGCCAAAGGCTCGGAAGGGAGGACTCTGCCGTGTGCACTGCATTTGCGTCTGCATCTGCATTTGCATTGCAGCGTGCGTTGCATGGCATGGCATGGTATTGCCACGAAGCAAGTGCCCGCTGGTGCAGACGAACTGCATGCTTTGGGCCTTTGGGAGCCTTCCCCGAGATCAATTCAATATCCCGTCTGTCGGCCCCGAAATTGCTATCAAAACCATCACATCTCATGCCAGACGAGAGGCTGACAAACGAGCCCAAAATTACGGTGGCATACGACAAACATATCTTACACCGAACTACACTGTGAACTGACTATGGTGAGCACCGAGCAACAGGAATGGTCCGAAAAGGTGATATCTGAGAATACGGGGAACATACGCAGTGTGCAGACAAAAGGCATTGATATAACGAATTGCCAGCCCAAAGAGGAAATAAAGTATCAATATTCAAAGACCGGACTCGAAAACAAGAGCAACAGCAAGAGCAAGAACTCGAACAATAGCAACCAGCGTCTCGAGACCACTTAGCGGAAAATGAATGATATGGAGTCTCAACAGTGACGTTGACGTTGCACTATTCGAGACTATCAACGACCTCATCTATGACAATCCTGTCGATTTACCCATCAACTCCATTTTGTACATACGGAGAGTACGGAGTAATACGACGTACGACGTACACACTCGCCAGATGGCCACAGCCCACGCACTCTCGCCACTGACAACTGCCCACATCCCACTCGGAGCCACTGTGACACACTGACACCCACTGCCCACACTTTGCCAAGCAGAAACGATAGACCGCTAACAATACTCCGTAGTCTGGAGGAGAGGGAGAGCCGGACTAGCACCATACCACCAGAGAAGAGTGCTGTGCCTGGACGCCAGTCAGTGTTGCCGGAGCGGTTTTAGAGGCCGCCGCTACCACAAGTGGACGTCAATCAATGTCAAGGCCCCATTGAAAGGCTCGTTTTTCAACGTCTGTCGACTTCATCTACCACAGTAGTCCTCTTATCAGAACCCCGCCAAAGAATGGTGGTGGTCGACTGAGACATCACCAGCCAAACCAGCCAGATCAGCCAGGCTAGAAATGTGACAGCACCAAAAAGCCAGGTAGAGATGAGAACTGTCTGGCATCGGAACAAAACGTCAAAACAAGAAACGATTGACCTAGTTTCCCCTCTTTTCGAACTCTTTTCGACGGGGGCCCAGAAGAGACCGAGAGAGGCAAACAACGCAAGGGAGAGGATGACCTCACGACGGACCAACGTAGGGAGGCAGATGCCCAAGATGCACATCGATACAGGCACTATCTGATGCAGCGAGAATCAAGCTGAAAGAAGAGAAAAAGAGGGGGAAAAAAAGAAAGGAAAAGAAAAGAAAAGAGAGAGAAAAGGAAAAGAAAAAGAAAAGGAAAAGAAAAGGAAAAGGCCACGAGAAGAGGCTGCACTTGCCCCTGCAGTTGAGGCCGGTGATGGACAAGTGACGAGGGACGACAATCGACTCAAACCTTCTTACTTCATCCAGGGATAGGCGTGGCCGTGGGCAGGATAAGACGGGATAGACGATCGATGGAGGGAGAAGGAGAAGGGGGGGTTTTTGCCGATGCTGTCAGTTACCGCTGATCAATGGCCCAGATCTCCAAAGCGTGGGACCGCCGTGGCCGAGCCAAGGGAGACGTCTGTCGGTGCTGTTGTGTGACGACTGTAGTTTGTATGTACGGAGTACTGCGCGTATGTATGGCCACCTTTCTCGTACTCGCGCACCACGAGATGTGAGACATGCTTGGGTTGTCGATACTGTGTTTCTTGCTCGTGTGTTTTCCGTGTGTGTTTTGTGTTTTGTGTTTTGTGTTCTGCATGTTCTGTTTTCACTTGTTTCGCGGTTCTTGTTTCTCCGTTTCTTTTTCTTTTCTGTTTCGACTACTACATCTGGTCCTGTGTCTCGGCTTCCTCGCAAAAATTGATATGCAGAACGGCATGTGGTAAGTGGACGATGTAGACAGACCGAGAATGGCATGCATGCAGTAAAAGGGGATACGCTACTGCAGTGAAAAGAAAAGAAAATAAGAAGATATTGTGGTAGAGAAGCAAGCAAAGAAGAAGAAACGTGGTGAATCAAGAAAAATCGAGAGCACTCTTCGAGACGGAGAAAAAGAAACAGGAAAGCTCCACGCAAGGGAGCCCAAGGGCTGAGTGTGTAAGGTCGCATGAAGGTTGCGACTGGATAAGAGCATGGCGTCAAATATCAAGGAAAAGTAAGGAAAGGTGAGGAAAGGTGAGGGAATACGAAGAATGCAGCCCAGTGTCAAACAGAAGCACGCTCCTCGACGTACGACCGCTGGCGGCATTGTCTCAATGCATACGAACGTACACCGACGACGAGCCAAGAGACGGATGGATGGTGACAAAGAAAAAAAGAAAAGAAAGGCAACAAAGTCAAGAGAAGAGGATGTTGACGAAATGAAATGCAACGGTCATTTGAAGGGTTCAGTACGACGTACGGAGTACTCCTAGAGGAACTCTGGTATGGCCGTCTCACGCGAAGAGCGACAGCAAAACAATGTGCGAGACAAAGGAAGTCTGAGAAACAATGGGAAACAATGGGAAACGAAACAATGCCATCACGAAAGGAGATGTTTGTACATAAACGTGTAAACACATACACATGGCTGTAAGACCGCTAGAATCTCTTTGTATATAAACAAATAGACCACGGGCATGGAAGATGACGAGAGAAGCTGCAAAAAAGAAACTAAAAAAGACAAAAACTGAGAGCATCGACGATTGTGGATGAGATTGCAGTGCTAAGACTTCGGTGTGCCTGTGCCTGTTCTGTGATGATGCCTGTCTCAATACGTATGAGGCGTAGACGAGGCGTATCGTGCAACCAAGAACCAGGGGAACACCGTCTGTTCATCTGTTTTTCTGCCTGTTTTCATCTGGTATTTTGGGTTTGTGGCAAAGGGGCGCGCAACACGAGCGACCTTGTGTCTTGGACGGCAATTCATATCCTCCTGTCTTCCTGGTTTCCTGTCTTTCTGTCTTTCTGTCCATGTCCTACGCGCGTGTAGCATCTCGATGTGATACGACATACTTGCCTGTCTCCTGTGTCGCCTCTGAGCTGTCACAAAACGAAGGCGAGACCGAAGGAGAGACTGCTGTTGGGCCGCGCCGATACTGTCGGTGCATGAAGAAATTGCAATGTCTGGATATTGTTTTTGATTATGTTTTACGACTCGTACGACGTACTTTTTTCTGTACAGTTATTTCAGAGTGACAAAATACGCCATGCCATCGAAAAGAGCGATACTACGTTTCGGAAAGGGCCATTGGGGAAAACTAACACGGGAAATTGCACACTGCTACCCTCTTTGCCTCTTTTTCAAGGCGTCTTTCGTCGGCGGCCACTCTGAGTGTCCCTTTTCCAGTTGCGTGCTATCAGGACGTTGCATCGTCGGATTGTCTCCCCCTTGTGATTACTACACATCTTTGTGAAGCATGGGGAGGCACCTCGCTATATGTTTATATATATATATATATATATCACGCCTTTGTTATCGACGAGGGGCAACTTCTTCCCAACATCTCTCTGTCACTCCTTCCTCTTTCTTCTTTCAATCCCTCTTGTCTGAAACGAGCGAGCGTTCCGGCCAGCGGCTGTTCCTGTTGCGGCATACCCAAACTGGCATACATAGAGAGTAATATCAGCTGTAAGAGCATGGAGTGTAGATATGAGCACGGACGAGTACTGTCGTATCCACGTATTCCATCACATTTCCGACCGTTGCATGGAACATCGTGGCCAGTGCCCAGAAATCACAGTCTCATCACATCACTTAAGTACAAGTAGAAACAGAAACAGAAACACGCGCGTTGAGCGTTTGTTATTGTAGAATTGTAGAAGGAAACTAGAGCCATCTAAACGGCTTGCAAATCAAAATAAAACAAACCATATGGAGATCAAGTATCGACTTTATTAAAACGATATTCCTTTGCAGCTCAAGGTCGTAAGACGAAAAAAGAAGAAAGAAAAAAGCAAGACATGACTTCCAAAGCAAACGCAATTATACAAAGGAGACACGATATTGATCAAAAAGCAACAAAAGTTTAATTAAGCTCCAAAAAAAGACTAAATGCCTCTAACAACTTCATATGTCATCTCAGCCATTCAAAAGAAGTAATAGGTACGGGGTGGGAAAAAAGAGAGTACAGAGGAAATATGTAGAAGTAGAAGAATAAATAAAGAAATTTTGACACAAGGAAATAAGAGAGGAAAGTGAGAGAGTAAGTAGGATCTGTAAGAAAGCAAGGGACATAAAGGTAAAGTCAAAAAGAGGTCTGGTGTCGAGCAAAACAAAGCCCACCCAATATGCGAAAGGTATCTAATAAAAGTAAAAACAAAAAAAGAGAAGAATAGCAAAACAAACAACAAGAAAACGAGTCGCTAGGAGAGAGGCAAAAAAGGATAGAGGTCGCTTGCGCGAAGACGCTGTTTTTTGTTTGGCGGAGTGAAGTAGAATGTGAGGGTGAAGGAGGATGAAAGAAAAAAAAAGAGAAGAAAATCAATAAATCTCAACGCATCGCAAGACGTAAAATAAAATCAACAAAGAAACATCCAGAATGTGATGGCAAATAAGAGGGAGACAAGGAGAAGAGCCCACACCTAGAAGCAGTTCAGGGAGCCCTTCTTCTTCTTCTTGCTGATGGCGTTCATGCGCTCCTCCAGGTGAGCACGAGCAATCTCGGCATCGCGGCGCTTCTTGCGCTCCTCCTCCACCTGGTGCAAGCTCCACCGGTTGTCCTGCGCCGGCTTGTCCCTGAGCTCCTTGTTCTCGTTCTCCAGGTCTTGGGCCCGGCGGCGCCACGCGTCGCAGTCCGTCTTGAGCTTCTTCGACTGCTCCTCGAGGTCCGTGAGCGCCTCCTCCAGTGTCTGCGTGAGTTGCTTCTCCGCCTCGAGATGCTTCTCGATCGTCCGGATCCGCGCCTCCTGATCCTGCTGGATCTGGTGCAGCGCAATGTCCTTGCTGGGCGGCCGCATCGTCGTCGGCGTCGACGGCACGTTGTTGGCCGTTGGCGGCGGCGAGCTCGAGCTCGGCAGAGGCGGCAAGGGGATGGCCGGCGGCGGCGAGGGCAGCGAGACCACCGACGAGCTCTTGCGGAGCTGCGAGCTGGCCGAGTTGGACCGCTGCGGTGCGCTGCCGTCGGCCGGCAGGATGCCCTCGAAGCGAGCCTGCAGGGCAGCGTACTCCTCGCGGATGGCGTCGAGCTCCGACTGCATCCGGATCTTGGCTGTCGTCGCCTCCTCGAGCTGCTGGTAGCGCTCCGACTGCAGCGTGGACAGGCGGTTGGTAGTGATCTGCGCCTGGTCAAAGTTGGTCTGCAGCTGCTCCTCGAGCTCGTCCACGAGACGCGAGTGCTTCTTGTTCTTGGTCTCCAGGTCCGTCAGACGCTTCAGCACCGCCGCCGCCTGCTCGGCAACCGTCGCATTGGGCTTGCGCAACACCTCGGCGTCGGGGCCCAGCGCCTGCGTCAGCGTTGCCCGCACCGTCTCCAGGTCGCGCATCACTGAGTCGCTGATGCTCGTCAGCTCCTTGACCGTCTCCTGCAGCTCCAGTGACTTATTCTGCTCCACGCCCAGCGCCTTCTGGTCCGCAATCAAGTCCTCGATACGCTCCGAGATCTTCTCCACGCTGACATCCAGGCCCAGCGCAAACGCAACCTGTGTCGCCACCTTCATGAGGTCCTCACGGGCCTCCGTCAGGTCGCTCTCCAGGATACGGATGTTCTCGGCGTGCTCCGTCATCAGCACCTGCACCTCCTCGTCGTAGTTCTTGCGCGACGAGGCCTGCAGGTTCTCCAGCTCGCGTGCGTGGTTGGCGTGCAGCGTCTCGAGACTCTCCTGGTGCGTGGCCAGTGCCTTCTCGTGGTCGGCAATCTTCGTCTCGAGCTGGGACACGAGGTTCTTGTGCGCAGCAGCCTCGGCCGAAGCAGCATCGCGGGCGGCAACGGCCTCCTCAAGAGCAGATTTGGCCGAAGCGTGGCCGGCCTCCAGCTCGGCAACCTTGGCCGCGTTGCTGTTGATAATGGCCTTGTACTCGTCGACCTCCGTGCGCAGCATCTGCACCTGCTCCTCGTGCTTGGCGCTGGCAGCAGCGCTCTTCTCGTCGCCGGCGGCAGCGTTCTTGGTCGACTCGGAAAGCTGCTCGTTGGCCGTCGCCAGCTGCGACTCGAGCTGCGCAATGTGCTCCTTCATCTGCTTCTCCGTCTCGCCCATCGACGACAGCGCCGTCTGGTGCTTAGTCTCCCAGCCGGCCAACTCGGCTTCTAAGCCGCGCACCTTCTCGGCGTGCTCCTCGGCAGTCGTGCTGGCGTTGGTGGCCTCATCGGTGACCTCACGAGTCTCCGACGACTGAGCTTGGGCGGCAGCAGCAGCCTCCAGGGAGGCGCGCAGGCTCTCGAGCTCAGTCTGCAGCTCCTGCTCGCGGGCAGTGTGGGCAGCCTTGAGCTGGTTCATCTGGTTCTCGTTCTTCTCGAGCTGGTCGCGCAATGTCGACACCACGGACATGTCCATTGGCGAGCTCTTCAAGGAGGACCGCTCACGGGTCAGACCAGAGATAATGGCCATCTTGGTTTCCATCTCCTTCTTGGTCGACGCAACGTCGGCCTCAAGCTCCTGGATGCGCTCCGAGCGCACGTGCAACTCGTGCATGGCTGCGTTGACATTGAGCTCAAAGTTTTGCATGACGTCGGGGTTGCCCTCAAAGTTCTCTGTGGCAATGTTCCGCAGCGAAGCAAAAGACCGGTGCGCACGATCGATAATCATAACGTTCTGGCTTGACTTGCGGCGGATCACGGGCGTCGACGAGCGGGGTGAAGTCACCTCAGCGGCTTGTTGGGCCTTAGCCACCTCCGTCTTCAGCTCCTCGACCATATCGAGGGTCTGGTGGTGCTGCTGCTCCAGCTCGGCGTACTTGCCAGAAAGCTGCTTCTCGGCCTCTTCCTTCTCGGCGGCCAGGGCGCGCAGACGCTCGACCTCGGCTTCCAGAATGCTGCCGGTGCTGGATGACATGATGAGGCCATGGCCGTTGGCAGATGGCGACTTGGGCAGTGTCTGGCCTTCTTCGTGCTGCTCCTGCTGCTGCTCCTTAGGGAGCTCAGAGGCAGAGGCGGGCTCAATCTCGCGCACCTGCGGGATGGCCGTGGCGGCGGCGACATCGATGCTCGAGGGGCGAGTGCCCTTCTTGATGGGGCCAAGAGTCTCGGCGTCCGAGTGCTCCATGGTGGCAGGCGAGTCCAGGGCAGACGACAGTTCTGAGGAGAGTGACCGCGACGACGAGTAGTGGCGGTTCTTCTCGGGCTCGCTAGACCGCGCATCGGACAGGTACGAAGACGGGCGGGTCTGCGAGGTCTCGGCAACGGACAGAACCGAGTCACGGACCGTCTGTCTCGGGTGGCGGGCCTCGTCGACGGCATCCTGGAGCTCGGCCAGGGTGCGGAGAGCCTCCTCGTACTTGGCGTGCAGCATCTCAAACTCGGTAACAGTCGACTCGTGCTCGACACGGAGATCGACCAGCTCCTGCGTCACAACCTCGAGCTTGTCGGCGACAAACTTTGACTGGGTAGTGCTTGTAAAGCTCTCGGAGCGCTTGGTAGTGCGCAGCGAGTTCTGGGACGGGCGCGGCGTGACGGATTTCGGTGCGCCATTGGTCGCGTCCTCGGTGGCAGAAGCCTCGACATCACCATCGGCCGGGATCTCGGCGCCAGCGTCAGCAACGATCTCGCCGTTCTTGGCCAGCTCCTGCTCACCCTCAGCACCAACCTCCTGCTCGACGCCCTCCTCCTCCTCGATGGTGGCGTCAATCTCTGGAGCAGCGGCATCCAGAGCCTCACCGTCCTCCTCGAGGATGACGTCGGTGCTGTGGCTGTGGCTGTGGCGGCTCACATGGCTCAGGCTGCGCGAGTGGTGCTCGATGCTGCGGCTGGCCGCGCGGCGGTGGCCGTGGCCCATGCCGTTGGGAGCGTTGGGGGTGGCGCCGTTGCCGTTGGCAGCGCCCTCGGGAGCGTCGACGCCAGAGGTGATGCCAGAGCCGGCGCTGCCATCCTGCTGCTGCATGTTGTCGAGCTCGTACAGGAGTGAGTCGAGCTTGCCCAGGCTGCGCTGGCGCTCGACGACCTGCTCGAGGCGGTCAATCTCGCGCTGCATCAGCTCGGCATCCTGGTCGGCCTCGGCGAGGCGCTCTTCGAGGGTCGAGATATAATCCTCGCAAGTGGCCTCATTTTCGCGGATGCGGGCAATCTCCTTGCGGAGCTCGATGATGATGGTGGCATTCTTCTCTTCGCCCGAGGTGTGGCCGTCGAGCTTGGACTCAAGGTCGTGTAGGTAGTTTTCGGTGTTGGCTTCGCGGTCCATCAGCTTCTGCAGACGTGCCTGGAGCTGGGTGTTGATGGTCTCGGCGTAAGCGCATTTGGACTCTTTTTCCAGCAGGCTGGTTTCTGTGTTGGAAAGAGTAGCACGCGTGCTCGAAAGCGACTGCTCGAGCGACTGGATGGTCTTTTCATACTCGAGCACAACCTGCTCCACAGCATGGGCAAAAGTGTTGGAACGATTTAGCCGCTCAGTCGCACTGTCCTCGCCCGCCTCTGCCTCAGCCAGCTGGTGCTGCTGGGTCTCAGCCGCCTCAATATCGCGCGCCTTAGCCATCTCAGCAATTAGCTTTGCGTGCCGCTGGCTGAGCGCACTGTAGTTCTCCTGGGCGTCGAGCAGGGCGTTTTGCATTTCAACTTCCCGCTCACCCTGGCGCTCGGACCGCTCCGTCGCAGACACGATGCGACGGTCGCTAGGGCTGTTGTTGGAGGCAGAACTACGAATCTGCTCACGCAAGAAGGCAACTTCTGCCTTGAGACGATCGATAATGGCTTGCTTGTCGCCCTCCTCGACTTGCTGGATGCGCGGTTTGCTCTGAATGGCACGGGCGCGCTGGGCGTACTGAACAGTGTTGAGGGTTTCGCTGAGATGAAACTCGGCCGGCGTGACACACGCAATCATGTAGGTGATGGCATTGCCGCCCAGCGAGTCCTGCAGCAGACGGGTGAGGCGAGAGTCGCGGTAAGAGACATGGGATCCTGGTTGGCGCGAAGACAGCTGCGAGATAACCTTGCCCAAGGCAGCCAGGCCCCCGTTGATGGAGATACCCTCTTTGGCGCGCTCGCCCTGAGCGCCGGTGTTCTTGAGGCGTTCACTACCGGCTAAATCGACAAAGTGGAACTTGCTGTCGACTGTGACAAAGGACTCGGTGCCGGTCATGGCCTCGAGCGGGACGGACATGCGCTTCTCGGCCTTGGTGGACTGGAAGCCGTTCTTGCGCTGGACAAGGTTCAAGCTGAAGACTGCGTGCGAACGGGACGACCGTGCATTGATGGCAGTGGCGTCAGTCTGGCGCAAGGTCGAGCCAAAGTTGAGGGCGTTCAACAGGTCGTCGACGGAGTTGATATCGACCTGATGCAGGCCGGTCAGGATGATGTTACCCTTGACATCCTCGCGGATGGTGACGGAGGCACGCTCGTGGGAGGGCACGCTCTCCGGGATGAGCAGATCGCGCAGCTGCTCGTTGTAAATCTCTACGTAGGTGGCTTTAAGGGACCAGGTCTTCTCTGCGCGAGGAGCGGCCGGACCTGCAGCGTAGCCCTTGGGCGCACGAAGATGAGACATGGAGCTACGGTTGCCATTCGTCTTAGGGCCATCGAGTTTCTCAAACAGCGCCGCCGCGGCTCGTGGAATGACGCCTTTATTGAAGAGTTAGTCCAGGGTCTGTTGTCAGGACTGTGGGGGTAAACGGGCGCAAACGCAAACGCGGGCGCAAACTCGCTCGTGAAAGCTCGTCATTGGCAAGAACGAGGAAAACAAGAACGAGAAAAATAGGGAAAATTAAGGGGGCGTAACGGAATTCTAAACATACCCATGATTTCGGCGTCGCCCTGCTCAGAGGGACCGGAAGTGCCCATGGTGTAGGACTTGCCAGCGCCGGACTGGCCGTAGGCCAGGAGAGAGACATTGTAGCCCGTGACAAAGGCGTTGACGCTGTCAGTCAGGTAGTCCCAAATACCTTCTTGGGAGACCTCGGGGCTGAAGACGCGGTCAAAAACAAAGAGCTTGCGTCCCTGTGGCGAGTCGATGGCGAGGCTTGTGTCGGAGTTGACCTGGACCATGGAGCGCTGGAAGCGCTGGGGAATGAGTTCGTAACCGGGGTCGGTTGGTCTTAATGACGGTCGAACACGGACGGCTGTGAGAGGTTAGCGACTGAGATTCATACACAGAAAAAAAAAGGCAAAATACGGCTGCGAGCGGAGCGAGGACCAGAAAAAAAAACGTACCAACTTTGACCGACGTACGGCCATCTTCGTCAGATGCGCGGCTGCCACCATTCTTGCTGCCGACGCTCATGCGGCTGTTGCTTCTGGGCGAAGGACGGACCATCACGCTCATCGGCCGCTGGGGACCCGGCGAGGCTGGTGATTGTGGCAGACTGGACGGCGGGAGATGGCCGTGAGCGTCGATAGCGGAGGGTATGGAGGAAGCAGAAGCGGCGGGCGCGCCGGACGACGCGACGGGGGGCTCCATAGCTATTTAGATTTTTTCCTCCTCTCTCTCTGTGGAGAAAAACAGGCAGAAACGAATGGGGGGTCTTCGATTTGAGCCAACCCGCGTGGGCCGCAACAGGCGAAGGAGATGCGTTGGCGGCGCGTCCCTTCCTCGAGCCGTATTGGTGGTTCGAGTTTGCCTCTTTTGCGGTTTGCGGTTGTTTTACTTGTTGTTGGCGCGAGTCGTAATTGTTGCTTTGCTTTGGTTTTGCCGATAGGGGTGCGAAACGGTGTGTCGGTAAGCAAACAGCAGATAGTAGGAGAAATTAAGACGAATCGAATTTCACTGCGGCAATGCAGCAATGCAACGGCAAAAGGCGAACTGAAAAATCGACGAGACGAGACGAAGCGACGAAGAAACGAGAAAGGTGGGAACGAGGTGTGGTTCTGGCTCTTACTGGAGAGCGAGCGGCGTCATTCGTACAGGAAAGAAGAACATCAAACCCAGCCGGCGAAGGTGTGTTGTCGCGCGGGTAAAGTAATATTCGTGGACGTTGTGGCCGTGTCTCCTGGAACTGCGCGACCGGCCTTTTGGGTATTGGTTGTATAAGTTTTCTGGTTCTTGGGTCCGGTTGAATAAATTCCTAATCCTCTTCCTCTGGGCGAGCTGGTCGTGTAAGATTCATGCTCTGGAGAAAGAGAACAAAAAAGAAACGAGGATGAAGAGGGGAGGAGAGAACGAAAAGAAGGGAAAGGGGGGCGTCTGTGGGAGGAAGTGCCAAATTTGAGAAACAAAAGAAGAGGGCCCAAAAAGAAAAAGAAAAGAGGTGAACGATGACGGGAAACGCACCAGCGGGTACTCGGCGTTCTTAGTAGGACAGACAGAATACTGAAGAGAAAGAGAATCCACCACACGGGAAATAAAATTTGAGGTGGCAGAAAAGGGACCAAAGAGAGTCAGAATGCAGAGAAGAGAAACAGAGGAACACGCCCCATGTGTCTGGTTCTGGGGACGACGCGGGAAAAGAAAGAGCAGAGCCAGCAGAAAATAGGGGATAGACAGATGAGGGTTTCTTTCTGGGATGGGGTGTGTGTGGATGGCTCGATTTAGACATGGGATACGCCAACGCCAAAGCCAAAACGGAGAACGTATGCCCCATCCAACTGTCAAGCAGGAGCTGGGCGGTGGGTTCTGAGGCGGACTGAGAACTGAACTTTCTTCCTCTTTGGCCTCTTTTTGGGGGTCTCTTTGCTTCCTTTTCCCTCGCAGAATGCAGAAAACAGAAAGGTGGGTTTGTGGGTGTGTTTTGTGTTTGACTTGCGGCGCTCTGCACGCTCCTGAAATGATTTTGATTGCGACCGGGATGTCGCGCGCGCGAACTGGAGCAGCGAGTGAGGGATGGGGGGGGATGGGGGATCAGAATCGACAAGAGCGCAATTTGCAGCTTGCTCGAACGCGTCGCAGCACGTCTTTTTGCGTCCAACAGGACATAGGGGTTCGTCTGGGTCGTCTTGTCGTGTCCAGTCTGTCCAGTTGGGGCCGGCCGTTTTGGGCGAGAGATAAACAGAATGGGGAATAGAGCGAGGAACGAGAAAAACGGGCACCAACACAGAGGATTAGCAAAGGTCTAAAAAAGGGGGTATGGGGTGGGTGGCGGATGATGGCCGAGCTGGAGATGACAGGGGGTGATGAAAGGTGGTGAGAGTTTGATAAATACGCATAGAAAAAGATCACACACAATGCACTGAACAAACTGACGATGATAGCACTGCAAAATATATATATGATACGTCGTCGACATAGGCTGGCGATGCAAGGGAGACTGCCAACAAACAGATGAGTAGAGGTTGGGCCACACGAGGGCGAGGTCGAGACAGAGGAGATGGCACAGAATGGCAAAAAAGAGGTCGAAAAGGAGAGAAAAGCTACGAGTACTCCGTACAACAGAGGAATTGGCGATGCCAGAAAGGGACGCAGACATCAACACAGTCCCAAGTCACTCCGGAAGGAGCGCGCATAGGGGGCAGAGGTGAGGGAAGGATGCTACCCTGCATGAGATGGAAGGCGCGAGTTTCAGCTGTGAGATTACGGTTGCAGGCGGTTGTTGGGTGAGGGAAGCTGCTATTTGCACAGCACACAGCAACGCGGATGTTTGCATGTGAGGAAAGAACAAGGGGGAAAGTGAGGCAAAAGGAGGGAAAGAACGACCAGGATAGCTTGTCACCATCGGGCCTTCAATCGGCGACCTTGCAAACCATGACAATGGAGAGAGAAATCGAAAAGACGTGAAAGCAACCTTGTGCTTTTGTGTGTGCTTGGAGTGCAGTACGCAGTACACTCGAAAAACAAAAAAGGGGCGCGCAAAGGGGGACAGGGGTCGGAAAGCGACCTGGCGACCAGTGCCAGGGGCCAGGCCAGGGTGGGCAGCCCTAGCGCGGTGGGTCCGTACCAACGTATTTTGGTCGCTCTTTCCAATGCACTTTCACTTTTTGCTCTCGTTGTTCTCGTTGCTCTTGCTTGTTTTGGGTTGCAGCACTTTATGCTAGCGCGCAGCGGAAGGAGACCGTTAGCTAACGGCGCCGAGGACGAAGCGCATTCTGAGCTGTTGAGCTCCAGCAGATGCAGCATATGCAGCGGATGCAGCTGCAGCACTTTTGGAGACGCTATTTGCGAAATGCAGGCGGTAGATTAACACCATCGAATAAAAGAGCGTTAATTGCAGGTACTTTCGAGGAGCTCGACAGGCATATGGAGTACTGGGTCCTTACGACGTACTTGTTTCCTTCCTTGCTGAGAAAGAACAAGAAAACAAGGAAGGAAGAACGAGAAAAGGAACAAAAGGAAAGACCGAACGAGGCCGACCGTTTGCGCCTCATTGTGGCGTCCACCGTTCGCTGGCACGACGGCAGCACAAATGCTAGAAAAGCGCGGGCCCATATGTCGTACAAAATTAATCCTGTGATTTCCGTTTTAAATACAGAGGAGCTTCTGTAAAGAGTATACATTAGGGTCCGTCTAGAGAGTGGTTTTGGAGCGTGGTTCAAGCTTGCAAGCGTCAGAATTCAGAATAAGGCCTGGCCGGTGCGCTGTGAAAGCCGTGTCTGACAGTCTCACCAGGTCCATCTTCCCTGGTCTTCCCTTGTAACTGTGCAAATAAAGTGTGAGACACGCGCCCCAGCAGCTCGTCTGCCGCCTGTTCTGCCGCCGTTTGAGATGGAAGGATTGCTGGACGGGGCCTTGTCTTGTCGCCCTCTCACGTTGTCAAATGCCCGCACAGGTGGAGAGGGCGTGGGAGAATGGGGTTGTCTTCCAGTGAGCAGCTCGATGATCGTTATTTCGCGACAACACATCTCAGACACATCCCAGCGATTGATGGAGTTTTGCGGGTTTTGGACAAAGAAAATCGACAAAAAAGAGGTGAGCCCGGGCCAGGGCGTCCTACCCGTTCGGTACTCAGTAGCCGTGTCCCCGTGTGTCTGCTAGACGAACTGGAACGGCACGCGACGAGGTGCAGAACGAACCCAACGGCCATGTCTATCCCTCACGCGTTGTGGTCGTTTTGTCTCGTCGTGTCTGAGTTTGAGAAACGTCCATCATTTTGTCTGTTTTGGAGAGCTATATGGGCCGTCGTTCGCGCCTGCCAAATCAAAACTATTCCATCTGGACAAACCCCGATCCAGACTGGCTCTGTGGAGAAAGGACCCCTTTTTTCATGGTTTGCTCCTTCCTCGACGTCTTTGATTTTCTTTACGATGGTACATATTGCTTTTCCGCTTTGATACGCTGGGCCCACACGATTCGCTCCTTCCCTGCTATGCTTGTCCCTCTCCCTCGCCGGGCTTCCGCTGGCAGCCACCCACCAGCCTCCTCCCTCCCTTGCTTTCCCCGGAGCACTGGCAGCGGTAAAAACAGAACAAGGCAGGAGCAAAAGTGACAGAGGACCACAAGCCTCGTCAACCTCGCGAGGCCAGTCAACACACAAGCACTCTTTTGTTCCTTTTTTTCCTCATCTTTTCCTTACTTCTTGCTTCTCTTTGCACACTCTTGCCACCTGTATGGATGTCACGGGCCAATCAAAGACCGTAACGGCAGTCTTGGCCTGGTCGTGCACCCCTTGCGTCCTCCCCCAATGCTCCCAATGCTCCCAAAAAGCTCTCCCAAGAGCTCCAAACGGCTCCAATGGCTCCAGTATGGGAGGCCCGAGCCTTTTTTGTGGAGGTCCCAGGTGGCTGTTGGCGTGCTGGAGCAGGCTCGGCAGGCAAACAACGGAGAGGAAAGCAGCAGAAGGCAGCATCCGGGCAGGTCCTTCTCATCACGACGATGCCCGTGAGTACGACGGTGAGATACGACGGGAAACAGTGATATGATTTTGTGTGTCTGTGTACGGAGGTATGTATCATTTCATTTTCTTGTCTTCTTCTTGTCTGCTGCAGGATGTCCTCTGTTGTATTTTCTTTTGTTCCCTTTCTTCCTTAGTTGTTGCTTTCTTTTCTTTTTCTGTTGCAACGCTTTCTTCTCCTTCCCTCTTTTATTTCCTTCATGTCTCACTTGCACGAACCTCTCGCCGTCTTCGTCTGCTTCTTCGCCTCCAGTTTGATAACAGGGGATGGTGTCCCCGCTACCTTGCCGCCTTGTTCAGGAAAATGTCCGTCCAGTCTCCGGTTGTTTCTTGGTCCTTTCCCTTTTCTTCCAAGTCCGTTTGCTATTTGTCCCCATTCGTACAAACTACGGAGTACTGAGTAGTTCTAGAAGGCCAGAAAGAGTGCACACAGACACACACAGACACACACAGACGCACAAAGACGCACAAAGACGCACAAAGACGCACAAAGACGCACGATGTCCCCTTTCGTTTTCCGTTTCTTCGCAGCTGCATTGGTCTCCAGACGCCGGCCAGGCGCGCGATGAGACGGCAAACCGCCCAATGCAGATGTGCGGGAGATTGCAGAAGAATGGTGGGTTGACCAGAATGTGTGCGGAGTATTCCGTATGTGTATACGAAGTAGACCGACTCGGTAACGCTGTACGGAGTACGGAGTACATGTGCTTGCACTCGTTGTGCTTTGTAATACTCCCTGCCCGTACGACATGCCAGTCGAGTTGCACAGTCGCACTGCAGACAGCTCGCACTGCATTTGCAGTGTATTTTTCAATTTTATTTTGACGCGATATTGCTGCACATGGAAATGACAGCGACACGCGCCGAAACGGGGCCATTGTTACAGCTAGCCACATTACACGAAGTTGACGACACTTGTGACCGGGTGGCTTCGACATGTTTTGTCGTACAGGGTGAACTCCAGCCTCTTGTACCGCAATCCGTTGCGAGCAGACTGTCAAGACGGTCAACCACGAACGTGGACATGGCCTCGACCAGTGATACTCGAACCGCCGTTGTATTCTACGCCACTTGCCGTTGTCGCCTGTCTGCCGTCGTCAACAACCGCTTCATGCATCTTTTTTTTCTTAACTTTTTTTCACTTTTTTTTTTCACCCACAGCATCTTGGAGCCAGCCATTCCGGCATCAACAGCATGTACTCCGTATCTCCCTCCCGTGTCAAAGTGTTGCTGTTTTCCGGGTGCTTGTGTGCTTGCGTTTCTATGCTTTTGCATGTTCTTGCAACGCCTGTTGGTCTGCACGAACGGTTCGGCAGCAAGGTCCAAAAATGTGACGAAACACAAACAACTCTCTGCCGGACAATCTTCTCCATTGTCAACAAAAGCTCACCAACCGCCCTTGCCTGCCTCGACCTGCCCCTCCTTTGTTGGTTGTCTCCGTCTTTGATCTTCCCCGTCTGTTTTACAGTTTTGGATTTTACATACCCCATGTATCTTATCTTACCTTCGCATCCCTTCCCTTCCCCTAGCCCACCGGGGCAGACTGTTGGTTTATGCGGTTCTGCCCCATCCCTTGTAAGACAAAGGAAGAGAGAGATAGCCCTGGCCAACGTCCAAAAGAGGAACAGGAGAGAAAGGCTTCGGCCACATTAAATCTGATCGAATTTGTAGCAGCCGTTCAAAATCTGGTAAGGAGGAAGCTGGCCGGCTAGATCGGCTTGCACTTCACAACCCATCTAGATTTTCTTGGTTGTATATCTTTCATATTCTCCATCTTGACATCTCTGGTTGACTAAATAGCCTATTCGTCAGGGTATGCCCCCTTCGTCACAAAAAAGCCGAGGCGATGTGTTCTACATGGCACGATACAAGACTCCGTCTTTAGCTACATGTTTTTTTCCTTCCCAGCGCATGTACTGAGCATCCGTATCGGCGTGTCGATCGCTCCACGGGAAGCCGGGCGATGGTCGATGGTCGTTGGTCTTGTGCGAAGTGCTGTTTGAAGTGTAAGACCTACATCGTGCGTTAGCCTTCTTTTCGGTCTTCTTTACTTCTTCTTTTCTTTTTCTTCTTTTTTCTTTTCTGTCTCTTTGCCTATTTGCCTCTGCTTGTCTCAATTGTCTCCCGCCCGCCATGCATGTTATTGCGCGAGCGTGCATCGTGCATGCGGTGTGGTGTGTGCTGGCTGAACATGCATGGAAGACCACAGCAAAAATAATGTGTGCAGACAAAAGCCGGTCACAAAAAGAGAAAATAAAACAACAGCGGGAGAGGTTCAAAAGAACACTGAAAGAAGGTAGTCTCTGCACGGCCAGAGTCTGTGACCAGGGAACGTCGAACAAACAAACGCGATTGGCTTGACAGTATAGGCAAAGTCAAAACGTTTGTTGCCAGAGATGCAAGCGATGCAGGCGATGTGAAGAGTATCCGATATGACAATGCCAGTAATATGATGTGCCCACAAAAACATATATTGCAAAAGATCTTTTAACAGTCCTAGCCTGCGTCGCTTGCATACTCTCGAGCATTTTCACAGTGCAGAAAATCAGACTCTTCATCATACTCTACTTCGTGCGCTCGTGACTCTGTGCTCTGTGCGTGTGCACTGATCGTTTGGCTCTCGCATGTGTCCATTGCTACTCGTCAGACAAACATGCCTGTGTGTATCTTTGTCTCCGTTGCACATTGTCCACCGTCCATCGTCCATCGTCCATCGTCGTCTTCAGCACAGGTCTTTGTACGAAGCAACACCGATCAAAGGGATGACGCTTTGACACGTGGACAACAGCCCTGGTCGTATCTTACTTTTGTAGATCATCGTCTCGTGTTGTTGCTGTGTCCGACGTTCCCGGAAGGACATCTCGCAATACTCCGAGCACAGGCAGTGACGATGATACAGGCAACACGGTAGCATGCGTTCCTTGATGTTAGTCGTCTCTTAGAGTATCTCGAACTCTCTCCGGAATCCGGGTAGAGGTGATGAAAATGAAATGTGTGTCAAGCAATGTAGACCTCATGGACACTGATCACCAAATAGAGTCCCAGCCTGGGAGGGAACGGCAGGTCCAGACGATGAATATGAAAAGAAACACATTTAGCCAGCCAATGACCAGAAAGTTGGTGCTACCAGTAGTCTCGTTGACACCTCTTCCTCTCAAACTCATATCCTCCTTCCTTGACCGGATGGCGGGGATGTGGCGGCATGGAGCTGCACGCCATGACGTTTTTCTGTATTTTGTGCCGCTCGACTACAGGCGAGCCTGACAGGAAATCTATGCACGACAACAATGGTGTGGATCTAGAGCTCGTTTGTATGCGTACTACGTGTGCTTTGTTTGTTTGAAGTCCTCCTTACTCTGCATGTTGTCGTAGTTTTGTCGTGGTGATTGTCCCCTACATCTGGACTAGATCGAGAACGCCGTCTGACCACAAAGTTCATCGCCCTCATCGCCCTCATCGCCTCTCATTTGACAGAGACTAAGAGACTATCATCATTTCAAACAATATACTGTAGCCGATGCCAGATTTTGTCTATATTTTCATCAATGATGCCCTTCTCGGCCCCGCCCCCCCCCCCCCCCCCTCACCAACTCCTCCGTCGACAAGGCCGTGCGCACACCTGCGAACAAGAAGCAAAGGGCAGACTAAAAAAACGCCCGAGAGCCCTCAGACGTTGGACTTTGCACATCACATCTTCCCACTGGCCTGCCGTTGTGTCTCTCCCGGCGCTACCGGTTCACACCCTCATTTTGGAGCGTTGTGGCCTCGTCTTTTCTTCTTCTTGGTTGTATTCTATTGTGCGTCGCTTGTCTCGCTTGCTGTGTCTTTGTGTCCTTGACTACGGAGTGCAGTTATTGCCACTGAGAAATTACCGCCGCTTCACTAATGTCACACCAAACTGGCCATCTCTCTCAGACCCGTTTCAGATGCTTGCTGGTAGTCTATCGCTCTCTCGCCGTCGTCTATGCGTATTTCATGTAATGGAGAACAGCAGTTTGGCATCCAACAACACGATCATGTGCATTCCAGTCTGTCAGTTCGAGTAGACTGAGATATTTTGAAAGTGTGACTTCTTGTGAGTTTCCTGGTAGTTTCTATTTTCATGGGGTTTTACATGTTGATTTTCAGAAAATTATAGAATATGTTGTAAATAAAAATCAAATTTGGTAAATTCAAGTGAAATACGAACTAATAATACACCATATAGTTCTAATACGAACAAACACAACATCATCAGTCAACACCCGAATCTGCTTATATAACACAAAAAAATAAAAGGAAAACAAAAAAGCAAACAGATACAGATCAAATGCGCCGATCAATGATGCATTCTACAGACAACCTACTGTCTGAACAAGTCGTTGTTTGTCGTCCTGACAAGGTCACGTGTCACCGCACGAAGTGTAGCTGTGAGCTGTGGGAGGCGATTGAGTGTGGCCCCACTTAAATTAATTTGGGCCGTGGACTTTGAGCGCAGTTGAGACAACGCCACAGGGAATACTCCGTACCCAAAGGGAAGTCGCGAACGACGTCAAGTCTCCAAATCCAGCCAAGACAGCAAACGCGCCCGCGCGTACAAAGTCCAACATTGCGACTTTCGACCTCTTCCTCCAGCTTCCACCCATCTGCCGATATCGACGGGGGGCACACGCGACCCACAACAACAGACTCACAATCGACCATGGCCCCGGTGGCGGTCGCGGCGGCCGACCACCCTGCAGCGAAGCGTCGCAAAGTGCGTGAAGGAGAAGAGTCGACAAAGACAAAGCCGACAAAACCAACAAAACCAGCAGAAAGGCTGTCGATACGGGGACCAAGAGAGAAAGAGGCGCCCAAGCGGACACAGCGGCGACAGTCGACCGACTCGCCGTCGGCCCAGCTGGCAGGGGCCATCTCCAGACCCCGCGACGAAGAAGAGGACGACGACGAAAGCATTGGCGACATTCTGTCCCCCCGGCGGCGACAGCCCAAACGTCGCGAGCCGAGCACATCACCATCGCCGAGCGTCTCACGGTCGCCAAGATCACGGCCACGGCCACGGCCACGGCGCACACCCTCTGCTTCTGCATCTGCATCTGCATCTGCGTCTGACTCGGAACTGAGCTCGCGTGCACACCCTCGACACTCGCGATCGCAGTCACACTCACTCTCTCCACCAAGATCACTGTTACGCCCAAGATCACACTCACGATCCCGATCCCACTCTCGCTCTCGCGCCCGGCCACGCGCCCGGTCGACAAGCTCGCGCTTCAGCTCACGGTCGCGGTCACGGTCACGGTCACGGGCACGGTCAGGGTCGCCAAGGGCCAACGGCACGACGAGAGGGGAGGACACGAAGAAGAGCACAAACACGAGCACACGCCGTCGAAGAAGACGCCGCCGCCGAGATGCTACGCCGCGTCCACACTACCGCCGCGTCCTGGCCATGCGCGGCCACGAGGGACCCATTGCCCAAGTCCGCATCTCGCCCGACGGACGGTGGATCGCATCGGCGTCGGCGGACGGCACGGCACGGATCTGGGATGCCGCCACAGGCGCACACATGACGACACTCGTGGGCCACGTTGCTGGTTTGTCTTGCCTGGCCTGGAGCCCGGACTCGAACACGCTGGCGACCGGCTCGGACGACAAGGCGATTCGTCTGTGGGACCGTGTAACGGCTGAGCCCGCACACGCTGTGGGCGAGACGGCGAGTGACGGCGGTGCGGGCGAGGGCGAGGAAAGTGAGGACGGCAGCGACCAGACGAGAGTGGCAGTGCCGTCAGCCGCGGCCATGGCTGTGCGGTTTGCCCGGCGCCAGTTGCGCGAGGGCATTAACGGCACCAACGGCAACGGCACGGCGAGCAGCGGCGGTGCCCGGGGCACCCGCTTACCTTTGCTGGGCCACCACAACTATGTTTATTGTCTGGCCTTCTCGCCCAAGGGCAACATCCTGGCCAGCGGCAGCTATGACGAGGCTGTCTTTTTGTGGGACGTGCGCGCGGGACGGCTGATGCGCAGTCTGCCGGCCCACAGTGACCCCGTCAGCGGCATCGATTTCTGCTGTGACGGTACGCTTGTTGTCAGCTGCTCGACCGATGGCCTGATTCGTATTTGGGATACGGGCACTGGCCAGTGCCTTCGCACCCTGTTGCTGCTCAACGAAGACAACCCGGCCGTCACCAATGTGTGCTTCTCGCCCAACGGCCGCTTTGTGCTGGCCTTCAACCTCGACTCGTGCATCCGTCTCTGGGACTATGTTGCCCAGCCGAGTATCGTCAAGAAGACGTACCAGGGCCACTTGAATAAGCGCTTCTCCATTGGTGGCTGCTTTGGACGGCTGGCCGACAAGGATGGTTCCGATTCAAAAACGAAAAAGAAGCACAAGCCGTTTGTGGCTGCTGCTAGCGAGGACGGCGATGTTGTGCTGTGGGATGTCGGTTCCAAAAAGGAGATCCAGCGTCTACGGGGCGCGCACAAGGACGGCGTTGTCTTTTGGGTCGATGTCTGTGGTGCCACGATGGTCAGCTGTGGCCAAGACGGCTGGATCAACGTGTACAGACATACCGATCATACCGATGAAGCGGACGGGACAGAGGGTGGAGGCAACGGAGTGGCCAAGATTGAGGACGAGGAGATGGTGTAATACGGCCATCCAAGACGGCAAACGGGATAGCGTGGTTGCTTATACAAGGCGTTGATAGTTTCTCTACGGATGCTGGTTTACATTATTGCGAGACTGATCAATTACAATTAAATGGAAGGCGTTCTGGGCGATGAATATAAGTCAAAATAACTAAAGAGTCAAGAGTTTTGGTTTTATTCTGTGATCCAAGGTCTCGTTCGATGCAAGCAAGGGAAAGTGATGTGGAAGAGACTAAGACCAAGAAAGATATCAAAGAATGCAAAGCTGAGTAAAGTAGAGCTAAATACTGCTTAGAGTGTACAGAAAGACGGTCTAATATGCCCCGATGCCGTACTTGCTACCCTGATAATGATGTTGTCGTCAAAGAGTGACGAGGACCAGACAAAAAAGGCAAATTATGAAAAGAAGAGGCTAGAAGCAAGAAAACAAAATAAAGCAAAAGACCACCCTGTATAAGCGTCACTGCACCTCCGATTCAAGCGCCTGTCCGATCAACCGCCCATCTTTCCTTATATCGTTTCCCACCCGCCATTGTTAATGTCCATCTCCAGCTTGCGGCTGATGAAGCTCGGCACACCGTGGCTCAACCACACGGCCCGCAGCATCGAATCGTACCGCCGCTGGTTCAGCTGGAGCGGCCGCCCATGGCGGAAGCCCAAGTCCACCTCGCCGTACTTGTCGATGTAGGGCGCATAGCCGTACGATCCCGACATCCGGTGCAGGTAATAGATGCAGCATTTGCGGATGTTGAGGAACAAGCCCATGTTCTTCTGGCACCGCCGCATGTGCTGCTGCGCGCCGCCGATGCGCCGCCGGGCGTGCGTGCGCCCGATGCGCTCTTCCTTGAGGCAGCAGATAGCCTGGCCGCAAAAGACTTCGCCGCACAACAAGCATATCATTGGGTCGGAGACGTCCTTGCCGGTCGTCGGGCAGCGCGCGCGTGTGCATTCGTCGAGCAGCTGCTCAAAGTTTTGCGGCAGGCCGACGAGTTCGTAGATGCCCGGGTGGCTGAGAAGCGCAGATGAGGGTTGCGGTGGTTGTTGTTGTTGCTGTTGAGAAGCAGCATTGTTCTGTGTCGATAAAGACGTCGTCGACGAGCCTGCAGTTGCTCTGTTGGACGCGCCCACATTATTAGAGGCAGCGCCCGGTGCACTGCTCGGCGCCGCTGCACTACTCGGCGCCGCCAGCTCGCCCGACATCGCGCTGCTAGCATCGTCTTCGGCGGCTCCAGATACAGAAGCATCACCGCTAGCAGACGACGATGCGCGCGCCGCCTTGTGCTTTCCCCAGGTGTGCGTGTAGTAGTGGTGCACCCAGCCGTTGACCAGTTGCGCTGTCGTCCCTGGCCAGCCTGCTGCCGAGGGCTCGGTGGGCGGCGCCTGGTACAAAATTAGCGCCGTGCACATCTCGTCAAACGACGGCAGCTTCAAAACTTCGCTGAGCCGCTCTAGTTCCGACAGCTCAGGCGCAGGCGACACATGGCTGTTAAAGTCGACGCCCGCGTGCGCGTACATGAGCACCACCGCCTTGCGCAAGAAGACGAGCGCGTACTTCTTGACAAAGTTGTAGTAGCCCTCGAGCGTGTTGACGCCCTCCTGATCGAACCCGAGGTTGGCGCCCAGCGCGTCGGTTGCGAGCAGCGAAGCATCGATGACCGCGCTCTGCCGACGGTTCGAGCGTGCGCCGAGGTCCATGTGTGCAATGCTCTGGCAGAACAGTGCAAAATTCTCGAGGGCGGGGTCGCGGCCGTGCTGCCGGTTCATAAGCTCGTTGATCCATGCCGAGACAGGGATGTTGCGGCCCATGTGGTAGACCACCTTGACCAGCTCGGCGAGGTAGGAGAGACGCAGAACGTGGGCAATCTCCATCTTGAGCGCGGGCACCATGCCAAACACGCTCTCGCACAGGAAGATGAACGGATCCAGGCCCAGGAGGGGACCGTACTGCTCTGTCGGGCGCGTCGTTGCCTCCGTCTCTTGGCCAAAGTACATTGTCACAAATAGCTGGCAGTGCTGCCGCTCGGCGTCGCGCCGGAACTCGCGGTCGATCCGGTTGTCACCGCCGTGGCGCTGGGCACCAATGGAAATGTACGAAGTCACAGTCTCGCACAGAATGCGTAGATGGGTCAGTGACTGCTCGGGGACCTTGGACAGCAACGTCATGCCGTACTCGGCGTCCGTGCCGCGCTGCTGGATTTCGACGGCCGAGATCGAGTAGCCCACCGCCTGCGCAAGCGTGTCGCTGCCGTAAAGCTCGTTGCGGCTACGTCCATTGTTGATTATCGGAAGCATGGGCAGGTCGTTGGTTCGAAGCGTCCGCTTGAGGCGACGGTAGGCCGACACGAGATCACGCACCACGTTGGCGGGTTCGGGCTGCACGCGTGCGTTACCACCCGACACACCCGACACACCCGACCCAGAACCAGAAACAGTACCTGGGCCACCACCAGCCACACCGCCTCCAGCATTGTTATTTCCGCCGACACCAGCAGCAGCCGCAGCCGCAGCAGCAGCACCGGCCATGGCTGCCGGGATCGGGGGCCAGCCGGCTGCTCCCAAGGCTCCACCAGGACCGGCCGAGGTTGGCGCCATGTAGAGTGGGCTCTGCGGCAGACGCTCCCATGCTTCGTACACAAGCTGGGATGCCTTGTCGGACACGCTCGTGAGCATCGACGAGCCAATGTATTGGCGCTGGGTGGCCTGCACTTCATCGGGCGGCCGTGGCGCACTAAGCACGTAGTGCCCCTCGTTGGCCATCTGGTCATTGAGGAACGATGCAAAGGCCGTGTTGGGCACGAGCGCGCCCGGGTATGACTCCTCTTTGCCCTTCCAGACAATGGGCAAAAAGGCATTACCCAAGGCCTTGCAGAGAGGGCACACAAACTCGAGCTTCTCTGTGTCTTCCGGGTGGTGCCGCGCAATTTGCTGGTTATGCCGACGCAGCGTCGCCTCAAAGTAGGCCTCGAAACAGTGGTGGTGCATGATGTGGCCGCAGCCGACCGACAGCACACCGGGCTGGCAGTTCTTCGAGGGGAAGCCTTTTCCTATCACTTGCCTTTCCGACTCAAACGGCTCGCCGTCTGTACCAATCTTGACAACCGTCTGGCGGTTCTCGTGCGCCACACCGAAAGGCCGGATGCTCTCGGCTGACCGGTCGAGGTTCTTGGGGGTCGATGCGGCCTCGCGCACAAAGTCGGGATCCTGCAGGTCTGTCTGGCGCAGGATCAAGCTCTCCGTAAAGAAGGCGAACGTGCCGTGCAGGCGACGGTCATCAGTGTCCTCTTGGCACAAGATGCACGTGCCGCTCGGGTATTTCCAGAGCTTCTTCTCCTCCTCGTAGCCGGCGCCGGCGCCGGCACCCGGCTCCATGTCCTCGTCCTCGTCCTCGTCGATGCCCCAGTCGATGTCGCCCTGGTTCGCCAGGAAGCTCTTTTGCTGCTCCTGAAACTGCGCCATCACACGTGCCTGGCGGTCCATGGCCGCCCGCTTCTTGCGCTCGCGCTCCTCGTTGGCGTCACTGCTGTTGTAGGCCGGAGAGGCAGTGCTAATGCGGTCGACCGACACACCAAGACGGGCATACGCCGACTCAAAGTCCGTAGGACGCTTCTGGTGCATACGCTTGAGAATCAGCGAAATCTTGGGATGACACGCCTTGAACTCGTCCTTGGTCGACATCATGTCAAGCAGCGAGACAATCGTCTTGGCCTCGGGCGACTCGGGCATGAAATTGCTGCGGGCCTGCTGGTTCAGAGCATAGCGAATGAACGAGGTCGCTGAGTCGTCGCCGCCGCCCTGGAAGACGCCCTCGGCACCGGCACCATACGTCTTGTCTTCGGCAATAGCAATGAGCACCAGGTGCAGGACGACCTGTAGGAACGTCTCGATGCGTGTAAAGGGGACCGTGGGCGTCAGCTTCTGGGCCACCAGGGGGTATAGCAGCGAGTAGTAGATGAGCTGCGCAAAGACACCCGTGCTCGTAAACTCGGACAGGCCGACAAAGGCGCCTGTCGTAATGGCCTGCAGCTTGGGTTCGTAGACGATGGACTCGGCCGGCTGGCCCGTCTTCTTGGCCATCCACTTACGGTAGGCCGTCTCGGATTCTTCGCGCTGGTTCTTGTTATAGTGTGCGCTGTAGGGGTCGACCTCTTCAATGTACTGCGGGTCGAGCTCGAAGGTGCCGAAGCCCGTGTTGCCGTCGGGCGCCTTGAAGGTGGCCATCTCCTCGAGCACTTCCTGGAAGTTTTCTTGCTCTTGGAAGCGGTCGGGCAGTTTGTTGCAAATGTCCGTGTAGGACAGCGGCTTGAAGCACAGCACGTGGATGATATCACGGCGCAGGGCCAGAAGCTGTGTGGCAGCGTCGTCCTCGGCATCAACGAGAGAGGTGCGGTCGCTCACCAGGACAATCAGGAGGTGAATCATATCCTCAATGACATCAAGATGCTGCGAGTCGTCCTGGGCCTCGGCCTTTTGCTCAAAGATGCCCTTGACCCAGCGCTCCATACCGAAGCGGTCAATGATGGACACGAGCACGCGGCTGGGGTTGCACACAACGAGAGCAGTCTGTAGCAGAAATATATCGCGGTGGTGGGCGACGTCCCGCTGGCTGACGCCCCGGTAGGTGCCGGCCTGGTGGCGCAGGCTGATACCATTGCGCACCCACATGCCGGCCTTCATCTGGGCAAGCCAGGCACAGACACGCAGGGGGTAGTCAAAGGCCGCCATCAGGTAATCCTCGGGCGTCAGGTTGAGGCGACGAGGCATGACCTTGCGTCCCATAGAGCGCGGCTGGGCCTTGAGCTCCTGGGTGCTGAAGCTGAGGTAGTGGCGTAGGTTGTCGAGCGACAGCGACTTGCCACACTCGATGAGCCACGACAGAGTGTAGTGCAGCGCATGGTGGAAGCTGATGGGCTGCTCCTCGACGACAAACCGCACGACGTCGTAAAACGCTGCCGGGCTGTCAAACTCAAAGTCCGACAAGACGCGGAACTGCACCTCCTCGCGCACCTCGGCTTGACTGAAGCGCTGGCGTTCGGAGCCGATGGAATTGAGGATGACGGTCTTGGCCGTGTAGCGGATGGCGCGCGCGAGGTGGCTGAGTTCGGCCCCCTGCAAGTTGCGGTAGGCGTCGGAGAACTGGCGACACAGGCGGTTGATCTCGCGGGTGATGAGTGATGCGCTAATCCACGTCCCAGTCTCGTACTCGACATGCTCACCAATGGCACGGGTGTTGGGACAGATGCCCTGGTGGAGCTTGACCAGGTCGAGGAACTGCATCATATAGCGGTCCTCGGTGCGCAGGCACTTTTGCACGTGCGGCGATGAGAAGAGGTATTTGAGGTCAACGAAGAAGTGATACATTCTCCGGTTGGTGACAGACCCTGAGTCAAAAGCGAGGACGGCGCTCGATGACACATCCCATGGGTGGCCGACCTGGCGTGTCGTCAAGAAGGTGTACAGAATGGCCATCAGACTCGTCAAAAAGTTTCCGCGCTCTACTATCTCGGTTGTGATTGACGGAGTCGTCAGCATCTGCAGGGAGATGTTGATGATGGAGTGGTCCGGCTCACGGTCGCCGATAAGGTACAGCTGGGCCAGTGTGGTGTAGAGGCCGGCGAAGCGCAGGCCGAGCACACGCTTGAACTCGGGAATCGTAACGACGGTCGAGATGTAGAGTGAACGCAGATCGTTACGGACCTTCTTCCACATGCGCAGGTCGAACAGGATCAGCCAGTCCAGACGCACGCGCTGGAACAGGTCTTCAGCTGGCGGTACGCCCTCGACCTCCATATAGTCGGGCGGCACACCGAGCCAGTAGCGGCCGGGGTTAGGCGGCTCGGCTCTGTCGGACAGGTTGATGCCGGGCGTCTTGGGAATATCGAGGCCGGACTTGGAGTACGTGGTCGGGGCTATCAGCGGCTCGGCCGTATCCGAGTCGGAGGGCGTCACGTCGCGCTCCCGAGGGTTGCGGCGAGACGAAGCTGTCGCTGCCGCGCTGCTCCTCGATGCAGAGGTGTTTGCGTCTGCTGCGTTGAGCGGTGCAGATCCACGGCGAGACCGTGACGATGTTGTCCGGGCTGGCTGTGATGTTGGGAGAGATGCGTGAGGAGGGACCGGAGGAGGTGGAGGCGGTGGTGGCGCGAGGGGTGCGGTGCCAGTGCCAGTGCCAGTGCCAGTGCCAGACATGGCGGCCTCGCCCTCTTCGAGCTGGTCCTGGGCTGGCTGCCATGCGCCGCCCTCGATGACCATCTCGCTGTCTGCGTTTCCTCCCGTGGCAGCTGTGGCGGCGTCGTTGGTTGCAGTAGCTGCAGATTGAGCCGCGCCGGCCTCGTTAGCTGCTGTCGCTGCTGCTGCACCTTCTCCAGTCTGTGTGCCCTCGTCCTGTCCTGCCGGCGCGTCTGTTGCTGCTGCTTCTGTGACCTGCACATCAATCATCATCATGTCGTCGTTATCGTCAAGTTCTTGGCCGGTGAGCATTCTTATTAGTCCAGGCGTCAGGGCGGCCCGAGTGGCAGGATTCGCGAGCGTCGCCGGCAGCAGGTCGCCGTCGTCGTAGTCGTCGTCCTCTTCTTCCTCCTCGTCGTCATCGTCTTCGTCGAGGGCATCGATGAAACCGTCCAGATCGTCATCGTCGCCGTCGTCCATGTCGTCGCCGTTTTCAGCAAAGAGGGCGGCCTGTTGGGCCGCTTGGCGCATGCGGAGGAGGCCGATTTCGTGGGCCAGCACAGGATTGTTGTCCTGAGTAATCAGTTCTTCGTCGTCGATGCCGTTGGCGCCCACAATAGCATGGGTAGCCGGGCTGCCCTTCTTCCAGGGCCGGAGCAGCTCCTCGCAGACGACACGACGCAGGATGTCGTGGTCGTTACCGACGCTGCAGCCCGCGATGTCGCCCAGCCACTCGATGATGGTGCCGCACATTTGCTCGCGGAAGGTGTCGCGCGACGAACGGATCGTGACGGTGACCTTGATGTCCTCGAGAATGCGGGCGGCGTTGAGCAGCTTTTCAACGCTTGTAGAATGCATGAGCAGACTGCGGCCAATCTCGTCCGTTTCGTAAGCACGAGCAAGGCCGTTGGGCAAGGTTGTCTCGCAGGCACGGGCGACCTGGTGCATGACGTCGGTGACGGTGTGCTTCTCGTCGTTCCACAGCAGCACGGCAAACTCGTCCGCGGGGGTGCCGTCGCTGGCGTCGCCGTCGCCGTAGGTCGAGGACAGCCGTGACATACGCTCGTCTTGCTTGATAGACTCGAGCGTTTTTGTCTGCCGCAGCTGCTCGGGCGAGCAGGAGATGACGTCGCACATAAAGTCGAGGGCACGGCCAATGGTCATGCGGATGCTTGCCTCAAGCTCGGGCGGTGTGCCGGCGGGTGCCTTGTCCTTTCCCTTGCCCGAAGAAGATGCACCACCGCTGCTGCCGTCGCCGTGTGTGTGGCCCTCGGGAAAATCAGAGTGGATAGTGCAGAACATGGGCGTCTTCCAGGCTTCTGGGTCACCACAATCGCAGCAGCCGCTGTTGCCGGGTGAAACACTGATTCGCACCATGTGGCCGCGGTGGTCGGTGGACTCGAAGCAACGACTACAGAGGCAGCACGTGTCGTCGGTACCGCACGTCTTGCAAGAGTAGGTCGCCTCGCCCGGGCGGAAGATGTGGCCGCAGGCGTGTCCGCGAGCAGCTTCGGTGTATTCGGCGCCATTGACAGCACCCTGGGCCTCGCGCAGCTTGAGGGTGCCGCCCCGTTGTGGCCCGCCGGTGGGGAAGAAGAGATTCATGTATTCCTCTTTCCCGCTGGCCATGCACCAAAACAGGCTCCCCAGCAGCTGCTTGGCGACATTATCAGTGTAGCGGTTGTTGTGGTCGGTGTTGAGGCCCTTGAGGAACTGGCAGAGCTGCCGTTCCTGTGTGGACATGGCGGTGGCCATGGTTGGTTGTGTGTGTTTGTATGTTTTGGAGATGTTGCGGGGTGACAAAAGTGAGCGACGCTCGAGAGGAGAGGGAGAGAGAGGAGGGGGGGTTGTCGGAGCGAAGCGGGCGTCGTTCCTCAGGCCTGTTGGTGTTTGACCATGGGCACAGAGGACGACGGGAGCTGTGTGTGGTCGGTTGTTTGCCGGGTTGTCGCCGTTGTGGGCGTTCCTGTGGGCGTTCCTGAAGCTATTTTTGGATGTCTCGAGATGTATCTTAGCTCAAATGGTGGGATAGAACGTCTGCTGGTGAGACAGCGCTCAGAATGATCAGAATGAGGAAAAGTTGAGACAAAAACCAGTCTGCCACCAAGTACCCCAGATTGGAAGATGTTGTCAATAGAATCTTCAGTGTGGGGGGGGGGGGGGTCCCTATTTGAGGTGGGTGGGAGGCGTTGGGGCGAGGATGTCGATTATTTTGTGTGATGATTTGGGGAAGGCCTTCAGGAAGGTATCTTGTGGGGGACTATTCGTCACTTTCCTGCCACCTTCAGGTGCTTGCCGTCTGTTGGTGGCCGTAGTCGGTCGCTACTGCTTTTTGTGGACGCTAAAAGACTGTTAGGCATTGAGGCAGGAGGTAGGCAGGAGGCGGGCAGGAGGCAGTTACGGAATGAATAGCGGCAGGAGGCAAGAGGTGGGGAGCTGGACTCGCCTCTGTAAGACTCCGTACGTCGTATGGTAAGGTTTTGTTAGGGCCAATACGACGTACTCAACGAACTCGCTACTGTTATTCAGCTTGCGGCAAGAGCGGGAGCCGTCCTCCAGCGGAGCTTTAGCCTTTTCGCCCTCTTACTTTTACCTCTACTCCTACGATTGCGCAAACGTCGTCATCTCCTGTTCCGCTCACTAACGGCATGTTCTAATCACGCACAGGCGGTCGTCGGGCGTCTGTCATCGGCCGTCTTGGACGGCATTCTCCGTCGTCGGTTAACGAGCAGCCGTCGAGGACTCGCAGATGTCGTTGTTGACTCTTTGGTGAAACTCTTTGCTATCGACTTTGACACGTAGTCACGTGATATACACTGCCCTATATATTGGGCGAACGTTCTAGTTATTCTCTGCTGCAACTCAGCAACAATGATGCCTCAGTTTATGGTAATGAAATTCTATTTCGAGATGCCCTATCCAGGCTACTGTGTGGTTTTTGTACAAAAGTGACCCGACCCGCCGTACCACGCACGACGAGGCGGCCGTGCTGGGACAGGGCACCAAACGAAAGACGAGTCCGCCTCACGCTGTAATGCCCTTTGTCTATCCATGTCTCCGTGTGTGTTTGTTGTGTGTATTTTCGTTTTTATTTTCGATTATATTTGTATTTGTGTTTTCGTTCGTCCTCGATCGTCATCCGGCACATCCTTACTCGTCGTCCTCATCACCGCCCTCCAGGTACTTGGCGCGGATGTCCTTCCATTGGCGCTGGGATATGTTAGCAGTTGTTCGGGGGATGTAGCATGCTGAGAAGGCCATGGACTTACGCCGCGGTTGATGTTGTCCCAGACCTTGTTCATGCCGGTGTCGTAGGCCCTGGATTGCAAAGTCAGCATTTCGTCATGTCTTATCGTATTTTGATTGACACTGGAACTGTGTCGCCAATCTCCTCCCAGGGTATCTCACATCTGCCAGGCGAATGCTGAGCCGAAGACGACAGTAAGCATGGCGTAGTTCTTGCGGAACAGAATGCTGTAGAGAGACTCGTGTTAGAATGAGGTCGGTTGCCAATAGTGACGACAGGGATATCTAGAAGGTCGTCGGGATCGATGCGGAGGGAACTTGCTTGTAGATGGAACCGTAGGCGGCCTGGAGAGTGAAGAAGAAACAGTTAGCAATTGTTCACGGCAGCAATTGGCACCCCCCAGAACCCAGTGGCGACGTCAAGATGGATCCTCGGCGCGAGTTTGAAGCTTTTGCCGGAGGATATCCAAATGAGCCGTCCGGGCCGGGAGGCGACGGCAGGAAGGCGACGAGTCGGGTGCGCGAACCATTGTTACAGAGATCGGTGTCTTGCGACGGTTGGTGGGAGAATTGAGAGGCGAGGTGGTGCGTGGGAGGGAGAGGTCGTTGGACGTTGAATTGCGGGCGTGCGGGTTTTTGGAAGTGGTTTGACGATTTTCGGGAAGTCTCGCCAAAATGGAGATGCTGTTTTTCCAGTCTTACCTAATCTTCCGCCTAACCAGCATCTGGTGGCGTATGATTGGCTGGAGCTGGACTTCAGTGCCGAGTGGACCTTCTACGAACTCCCCCGTAGTGGACCGCTGGAAGGAGCCCACTTTCTAGTTTTAGCACTCAAAGTCGCGGGCACATGCCGTCGTCGGACCGTATTACAGAGGGGAAGGTACGAAAAAGTGAAGGTGCACAGTGCACAATAGAGCTTTCTACAAAAAAAAAAAAAAAAAAAAGAAATTCTGGAAAACAAAAATGTAAAACCACGAAAAGGGAGGAACACAAAACTGACGACACACTCGACGACACATCTTTTTCGTTATTGTCCTTTTCTCCCTACCCACCTACCCATCTACTACCGACGACTATGGCCTCACAGCCGACCAACGCCGGCATCATTACGGACGCGGCCGGCGTCCGCCAGATTCCCGAATCGACTCGCGCCGACGGCAGCACTCGGCGGGCCATCAAGATCCGCCCGGGGTACCAGCCGCCCGAAGATGTTGCTCGGTACAAGAGCCGGATTGCCGAGAACTACCGCAGCCGGATGAAAAATGGCACCGTGCCCGGCGCGGAAGTGAAGGCAGACACGAAGCCAGCAGCTCCGGCGGCTCCGGCCCCGGCTGCCAGAGGACCTGCCGGCGTTCCTGGTGCTGTCCCCGCCAGCGGGGCATCTGCAGAGAGCGCCTCGGCTGCCAACAAGAATGCCAAGCGCCGCGAGGCCCGGAAGAAGGCAGCAGCCGCAGCCGCTGAGACCACTCCTTCCACGACCACGGCGACGGCGACGACGACGACGACCAACGGTTCTGCATCACCTACGACTAAGACGGAGGCTGCACCTCCTGCGCCGGCGGAAGACCCACAAGCCGAGCGCGAGAAAAAGGCCCGCGGCCTCAAGAAGAAGCTCAAGCAGGCCAAGGAACTGCAGAACAAGCGCGACGTGGGCGAGGCGCTGCTGCCCGAGCAGATCGCCAAGGTCATCCGGATCAACGAGCTGGTGCGAGAGCTAGATGCTCTTGGATTCGACGCCGAGGGCAAGAGCAAGACATGAAGAGGTGGAGGACGATGTGTTGACCAGGCACATCTGCCAATCACAACTACTCTACGACGGCCAGCCCGCTCTGACCGATGCGATACTAGCACCGGCTCTCGGCACATCTCCCGGATACTCAGAAAAGCTACCGGCTTATTATGCCATCGATAACGCGATATTCGAGGCCGGCCCAGGACGCCGAGATATACCATTCTATCGGCGCATTCGTCGAGGTGTCACCATCTTCTTGCTGACCCAGATGGCTTCCTGCATACAAGAAATGGCGTCGGGATAAATGAAGAGAGACGAGGGAGAGATGGATGGAACAAGAACTGCTGGATCCTTACTGGCAAATATTTATTGAAACTGTAAGATAGCTCTATACTGTCTAGTCTATACTGTCGTCAGATACCCTTGTCTAGGTATACCTCTTTAGGAGCCATGCAATCGATACACATCCAGGCCTATCTGTGCCCATTTACCGCCCATTCTTTGCATTTGCTTCGTCTGCCCGTGAACAGCATTCCTCCATGACCTTCCAGAAGCCAGGGATGTCCAGTCCGCGCGGAATACGGATACCCTCAGCGCCCGGTGGCAGCAGCTTGGCGACAGTGCGGCCCGTCTCGGCGAGACCAGCCAGCGCCTCGTCGGTTGTGCCGGCAGTAACGACAGTCACCTCGTAACGCTCGGCCACAGGCTCTGCTGTTGTGTTGGCAGCCTGGACGTAGTCGTAGAATGGAATAGCAGCGGGTGTGCCCGTTAAAACAGCTGCCACAGCAATCGGGTCGTGCAGCGGCGGGCCCTCCTTGATGCCAAAGACCTTGTTGTAGGTGTCGGAAAAAAAGTTGAGCAGCTGGACGAGCATAGTGCGCAGGACGGTCTTGCCCTGACCCGGGACTGCGGGTGCGCTCTCTGTGGTGCCTGTGACGACCGGGTTGGCAGCATGGGGGCCGTGCAGCAGCAGATCCTGCACCTCGGCCGTGGCCAGCACGAGATGTGTCAGGTCCAGTGGCACGAGTGTCGTCTTGCGTGCCAGGCGTGGGTTGCCAAACACCTTAGCCGCCGCTTCGGGATCCAGCAAAATGTTGAACTCGGCAAAGGCCGTGCGGTTGCCGATGCGGGGCACGCCGTTGACCTCGCCAGCCACAGCAGCCGTGAACCCGCCACCGATAGCGCCGCCCATGATGGACAGGCCACCCAAGTGGTCGGCAATCTCGGGGTGTCTCTCGAGCAGCAGGGCAACGTTGGTCACGCAGCCCGTGGCCACCAGCCAAGGGACGCCAGCAGGCTCAGCCAGCAAAGAAGTAGCCATGGCCTCGATGGCCTCGTCGGCATTGGTGCTCTTGGCTGCCACACGTGGCTCTGGCAGCAGGTCCGTGCCGTCCAGACCCGTCTCGCCGTGGATGTCAGCACTAGCTTCCATAGGTGGGCGTTCTATCGGCTGCGATGCGCCAGCATAGACGGGGACATCCTCTCGAGAGATGGCTGTGAGGATCGATCTCGCGTTCCACAGTGTGTGACTACAGTTCGTTAGGTAAATATAATATAATTGCAGCTTGATGAAAACCCTACTTTAGTGACGCATTGCCGTAGACGGCGGAGATGCCAAGAAGACGCATGGCTGGATGGTGAGCAGCAAGGAGGATAGCAAAGACGTCCTAGAGAGTCAGTGAAGGCAGCAAAGATGTCGGCAAGGGCCATTCACGTACATCGTGGCCGGGATCGCAGTCGAGCCAGACCGGGACCGGTGTTTGTAACTTGGCCATGGCGACTGATAGCAGGGGAGATAGAGGTGAGATAGAGGGGAGATAGAGGGAAGGAGAAGACGGTAATGGGGGATAAAGAAAGATGAGATAAATTAGGAGACGAGGAGGAAGAGAAAAGATAGGATCAGAGACTGAACAAGAACTCAATGATGGAAAAGGAAAAAGAACCAGATGTGGTGTTGACGCGCAGCACTGATAACTGTCGCTCACCGTATCTCGCCGTCTTATCGTGAGTTGGAGGAGGTTGAGTTTAGCTGAGAGTTGTGGAGAGTTGAGAGGTGTCTTTGTATTATGGCTGGTTTTGTCCAGTTTGGGCCTAATTCTGCCAAAGTCCGCAGGGCCCGTCGCGCCCCGTCTCTACTGTAAATAGACCCCTTTTGGCAGCTCGGCTGGCGGCAGACTTCAGGGTCTTTTCAGTCTTTTAGGGCCAGGTGTAGCCAAATACGGAAGGCGCAGCCTACGCTCAAACGTCACCAATCATTCTCACCACATCTGTGATGCTCAAGTACTCCTTTCAGATGCAAATGGGTATATTCCGAAAAAGTCTACAAGATCTGTTCATTCCTCCACCCGCTCACGACGCTTCTTCCTTCCGCCTCTCCAGCACACGCATCACGTCCTCGGCATTGTTGCCGTCGCCTTTGCGTTTCTTGCCACCTCGTTTTCTCTTTGTTTTGTCGCCTCGAGAACCGCCTTCTTCGTCATCGTCGTCGTCTCCTGCACCACCACCGCCGTTCCCACCTCTCCACGTAGACAGTCGCTCTTTGCGGCCAGCTCGGTCCTCGTCCAGGTCCTCAGTGTCCTCCAGCCGGTTCGTGCCAAAGCCCATGTCCAGATCTTCGGCATCGCGGTCGCTGCTCTGCATGAGTTTCTTGAGACGGGCTTCACGTTCGGCTTCTTTCGAGAGGGCCTGGCTCTTGGCTTCAGACTCGCTTGCCTCGCGCATCTGCTTGGCCTTGCGAAGGGCTGCCAGCACGGACGGGTCGTTGAGTGAGGGTCCGCCACGAGACGACTGCTCGGACAGCAATGTCGAACCGCCAAAATAGTTGTTTCGTGGCTTTGCGACTGCTGGCTCTGCTGATGCCTTTGAAGCTGCTGCTGGCCTCCTTTCTCTGCTTGTCGATCTACGCCGCCGCCGCCCACTGTCGTGGCTTCTGCTTGACGCATCGCTGGCCTCGCCGTCCTCGCGGCTGCTTGAAGAAGGCGAGCGTCTTCTCCGTTTGGCGTCCCGGCTGTCGTCCTCTTCCACCTTCTTTTCTGTCTCCTTCTCCTTCTCCTTCTCCTTCTCCTTCTCCTTCTCCTTCTCCGCGTCAGAGTCGTCGTCGGAACTCTCCAAGTCCATGCCCGCCAAAGGATCGTAGTCGGACCCTACGTCCTCAAAGATATCCACTTCCTTGGCTGCTGCCGCTGCTGCCTCAGCCTCCTGTTTCTTTCTGTAGAACTCGGGCACTTCCATACCGAGAACTTTGCCGTCCGCCTTGGGTGCGTCAGCGTCGACACTGGGAGGCGCCGCCTTTCGTACCTTGCGCTTCTCGTGCCCGTCTTCGTCGACAATCACCAGCACTTCGCGACCGCGGCTGTCAATCTCGATGCGCGAGCCGGCTGCTTGAGGTGCGCCAATCTTCTTGAAGCGCGAGTTCAAGGCCGGACCGGCGGCAGCTGCCTTGGCTTGCTTGGCCGCCTCGCGTTGTGCCTTCAGCTCCGCCAGGATCTGGTCGCGCGACCGTTTTTGACCGGCCACGGCTGGCGTCGTCGTCGAGTATTGTCCCCTTTTCTTGGCCTTTTCGCGCTCGACGGCCTGGACTTCCGAGCCTTCGATCTTTTCGAATTCGTCGTCGAGGTCGCCTTCTGGAGCTGCAGGCTTCTCTTTGTCGTCCCTTTCAGTCTCTTTCCCCTCCTTCCCTCCCTTCTCCCCCTTCTCTTCACTCTTGTAGACATCCTCACCCATGCGCACGCGGTTCAGAAGCTTAAAGTCAAGGCCCTTGACGAGATGCGTACTTGACAGGTCGCCGCCGGCAATTTCGAATCGCAGTTTCTCGTAGACGGCCTGCTCGACCTCGCCCTTCTTGTGTAACTCCTCCAGTGCAGCCAGCCGTGCCGCCAGGTCGCCGTCCTTGGCCTCTTGTTCCGACCGCATCTTAGCCCGGTCGACGTAGCCAGCGGCATACTTGCTGCCCTTGGGTTTCGACGTTCGATATTTGCTGTTCTTCTTGTCGTCGTCGCCATTGTTGTTGTACCGGCCGGCCATCTGCTTCGCAAACGCCAATCTGCTGACATCGCTTCCGTAGCGGCTGAGATACGTTAGCATGTCGATTGTAAGTAGTACGCGGTAGGAAGAGGGACCTACGGAGTCATTGGGATGCTCGCTTTCTGTCGAGAACCGAGAGCTCGTGGTGCGCCTGGCGTTGCGCTGCTGCTGTTGCTGGTCGTGGAACTGCCATTCTTGCTGCCAGACGATGCACCGGCGCCGAGGGCCAGCTTCCGAAACTGGTCGTTGTTCATCGTGGCGGTGGTTCGTGACGGTGGACGTGCAATGCGAAGCAACAGTCCTCGATGCCGAAAAGCCAAAAAAGTTGATGATGACGATGTCTTCCAACCTCCAGGTTTGGCCGCTAAATCTACAGTGGGTCGTGCTGGAAGAGCGCCCAGATTTCGAGATTTCGGTGGAAGGAGCGACCGACCAGGCCTGTCACGCTCACGTGCTTTCGTGGACTGTAGTAAATAGTAGGCACCTACCCACTTTTGCCACTTTACGCGAGTCGCGTAATCTTCACCACTCCCACTCTCTCAAGTCACACATCAACTCCAATTACGACATACAACCGCACCCACTGTCCCTATATGTAGACTAATCCGGCTGGCCCGTTCACACGGCGGACATTATGTTGCTTTTGAACTCGGCCGGCGATGGCTAGTGTCGCTGCCTGACTCGATTGAGGACGACGTCTATCGCTTTTGTCTTTTCTTTCTTTTCTTCTGACGACATCTCATCACCCGGCCTTATCGGCCTCTTCATCGTCCTCCGCACCATGGCCAACCATCAACTCGACAAGAACTCGGCCGCGGTCCGGAAGCAGCTCGAGACCCGCAAGTTCGAGGGCGAGGATGGCGAGGAGTACGGCGCCAGCCGCTTCGGCGAGTTTGGCGACTACTTTCGGCGCAAGAAGCTCAAACTTCTAAACGAAGACACGATCATGCGCCAGTCGGTGCAGGGCAAGCCACAAATCTTCAAGGGCGTGACCGCCCATGTTGCCAGCTATACACAGCCGCCTCCCGAAGAGCTCAGGCGGCTTCTTGTATTGCACGGCGCCGCTTACATCAAATATCTCGACTACAAGACCATGGTATCGCATATTATTGCATCGACCCTACCACCGAAAAAGGCCGACGAGTGGCGCCGACTGCGTGTTGTGCGCCCTGCCTGGGTGGTCGACTCGATCGCTGCAGGGCGGCTGCTTCCGTGGCACGACTACCGACTGATCAACGAGGGCCCTGGCCAGAAACGGATCCAGTTTGACGGCGGCAAGATGGCCGTCAAAGAAGGAAAGCCGGACCAGATGGCCGGCTATCGTGAGCAGAGCAAGGACAGCTACTATGCGGACCAGATGAAGCAGCTGGCTGCAGCTCAAGAACGTGCTGGCTCATCCACGACTCCGAGCATCTTCCATCAGCTCGAGACAGAAGTCATGGGAGACGACGACGAGCACGACCTACCTCCCAACTTTGGCATCGACGGCGACCCTTTGTCGTCGTTGGAAAAGGGAAAAGGCAAGGAAGAAGGTGGGGAAGTCCACAGTTCATTCAATGCCGACCACCTGCTCGAGGACATTGATATCGACGACTCGTATACGAAGGAGCCGGAGCTAGTGCCGGAGCCAGTGCCGGAGCCAGAACCAGAACCAGAGCCATACCTAGAGCTGCCGCCAGGACAAGGAATGTTACAGAGTGTCGACGACAGTTATGAAGAGGAAATGGCTAAACTGCAAGCCAGCTCGCCCAGCAAGCCACCAAAAGAGATACCACGAGACGCTCCACGGAAACCCATTACTTCTGAAGAACACAATGCCATGCTGCTGGCCGACCCCAAGATCCGCAAAGCGTCGACGGCAAACCCTGATTTCATCAAGCAGTTTTACTCGGAAAGTCGGCTGCACCATCTTTCGACCTGGAAGGCCGAGCTCAAGTCCAAGATGCAGCGTCTGGCAGCCGAAAAAGGACGGCATGTGGCCGCACCCAAAACAGGCAGGAATTCGAAAAGAAGACGCTACGTCATGCACGTTGATTTTGATAGCTTCTTTTGCGCTGTATCGCTCAAGAGCGCACCCGAGCACGTCGGCAAACCGGCTGCTGTGGCTCATTCTGCTGGCAACGCCTCTGAGATTGCTTCCTGCAACTACCCGGCCCGCAAGTTTGGCGTCAAGAACGGCATGTGGATGCGGCGTGCCATGGAGTTGTGCCCAGACCTCAAGGTGCTTCCGTATGATTTTCCAGCCTACGAAGAAGCGAGTGCACTGTTCTACGAGGCCATTCTCGATGTCGGCGAGGGCAGTGTCGTCCAGAGCGTAAGTGTCGATGAGGCACTTGTGGATATAACAGACATTGTGGTTGGCAAAGGCCATGGTGCCACGAGCGACCCGACTATTCTGTCGCGAGAACAGGATGCGGCCAACACTCTGGCTTCCAACCTGCGACAACAGATCAAGGCCAAGACTGGTTGTGACGTCTCTGTCGGTATTGGCGGCAACATTTTGCTTGCCAAAGTGGCTCTGCGACGCGCCAAACCGGCCGGCCAGTTCCAAATGCGACCTGAGGATGTGCTCGATATTCTCGGGGAACTGAAGGTGGACCAACTGCCCGGCGTTGCGTACAGCATCGGCGGTAAGCTCGACGAGATTGGCGCCAAGCTCGTAAGTGACCTCCGTGCCCTCTCCAAAGACCGCCTTGTTACGGTGTTGGGCCCCAAGACGGGCGAACGTCTTTACGAGTACGCCCGCGGCATCGACCATGCCGCCGTCGGCGACCAGCCTGTGCGCAAGTCTGTCTCCGCCGAAGTCAATTGGGGCATCCGTTTCGTCAGCCAAGAGGAGGCTGAAGAGTTTGTCTTGAATCTGTGCAAGGAGCTCGAGCGCCGACTACTCAATGAGCAAGTCAAAGGCCGCTCCTTGACCATGAAGATTATGAAAAGGGCGGCGGATGCCCCGCTGGACCCGGAAAAACACTTGGGCCATGGCAAGTGCGACACGTTCAACAAGAGCGCCATCTTTGGCGTGGCAACACACGATGCCGAGCAGATTGCTAAAGAGGCCGTGTCTATTCTGCGGTCTTTCCGCTTTTCACCAGGCGATCTACGAGGACTGGGTGTACAACTACAAAAGCTCGAGCCCATACGAGGCGGTGGCCTAGACTCGGCTGTCCACGACAGTAGCCAGAAGAAGCTGTCGTTTGGCAATGCGGCTGTGCCTGGCGCACCAAGGCCAGCACCCAGACTGCCAGTATTACAACAGACTGCGCCCAAACAGCCTCGGAAGAGTATATTCACAACACCGATTGCACCTCCTATCAGCAGAGCACCCAAGATGGAGGAGCTCAAGCAAGATGATGAGAGGTCTGTTGCACCACCGCCTGCTATGGCCTTTGCCAGCACGCAGTTCTTCATGCCAGCCAACCCGGATCCCAGTGTCTTGGCAGAACTGCCGCCAGACATTATTCGACGGCTTGTCGGACAGCAGCCAAGAGAGGTTGAGAGCCGCACGGGTAGCGGCAGCAACAGCAATGACAGTAATAGTCGTAATTTGTCTCCTGTGAAGAGGGAGCCAAGAGTACCGAGCCCAGTTTCAACTTCCAGAGCCGCGAGCGTGCCTGGCTTTGACGACCTGCCGCCAGACATTGACCAAGAAGTGTTTGAAGCACTGCCGACTGAGATGCGTGCCGAGTTGCTTGCTGAGTATAGACGCAATGCACGACAACAGTCAAACTCACCAGCACCCTCACCTCGCCGCGGCAACAAGACAAAGGCTGTCAACTCTTCGGGAAGTGGCAGTGGCAGCAGCAGCAGCAACCACAACAAAAAAGGATCTCCGGTCAAGCGTGGCATCTGGGGCACACGAGGTTTGGCGGCTGCAGCAGCTGCCCGTGAAAAAAGACACGACGCTCAGGCCAACCGCGTGCAGACGAGCATATTTGTCCCATTACCGCCACTCGAAGAGCCTGGAACCGATAGCAATGGCGACGACGGACTTGAAGAGCTTGATCCTGAAGTTCTGGCCGCTCTTCCCGACGACGTGCGTGAGGAAGTGCTCGAGGACTACAGACGGAGAAAACAGGAACGTTTGGATCAGCAAGCTCAGCAACTGCATGCTCCGCAGGCCTTGCGGTTCGAGATGCCTGCCAACCGCGGCCGTAGTGGTGCTCCTGCAGTGGAGCAACGTACCGGAGAGGCATCTACTAATACTGTGCTTGGGCGAAGGCCTTTGCAACCCTTAAAGCGGCCCATGCTGCACTTCCCACCTCCACCGCCCAAAATGAGCTTCCGCGCATCGTCTGCTGATCCATCGTCGTCGTCGTCAGACACGGTTCCGCCTGTGGTTCTGTCTCTTGCCGAGACCAAAGCAATGCTCAAGACGTGGCATGGTGCTACACGCGAAGAAGGGCCACACGAGACGGACGTGGAAGTGCTCGAGCGATACCTTGCTGCCGTCATTACCCAAGAGTGTGACATGGAAAAGGCGCGCAAGCTGGTTGTGTGGCTGGCGTGGCTGGTCGAAGACAGTGAAGACGGAAATGAGGCTGAATACGACGGGTACACGGCCGTGGGACAGCAGAGCTGGCAGTTTGCGCTGGCCAGAGTCAAAGAGGCCGTGCAAGCAGCCATGCAGTCGCGAGGGCTTGGCCCTTTGCAGTTTTGAATATTCACTGTTGGACATGTCTGGATGAAGAAGATAAAGAAGAAGAAGATATAACTGTACAATTGACGTCCTTGGATGTCCGATACGATACTAGCAACGATAAATGATACCCCAATGAATAAATAAAGAGTAAATCCATAACACCTGATGCAGCCTTGACCTGGATACGACAGAAAAGCAGAATAGAGCGAAATGAAACCAACGATGAATAGACACGAGTGTCGATTCTAGCCATCGAAACGCAAGGTGGGTAATATATGAGGACGACAGTTTGACAGCTTTGTGGCTGTCACCGCGTCCTTTGAGAGTACATTCGGCTGACGGATGCCAATCGCGGTACGGACAGGAACTGGCCTTTGCTCACTCCGGACAGCTGTCCCAGTGAGACGTTTGCTGCCTAGGAGTAACTTCTATGCTGCACAAACTGCATCTCACAGCAGCTGCACGACGGCGGCCAGTCCAGCAACCGCTGCCATTGCCCCAAAGGCAATCTCTGGCCGCGTCGCCGGTGATTTGAGCATGTAAAGCTGAGTTGTTAGCGAGGCGCTCATGTGCTCAAAGCATGAACAAAAGAAGAAAAAGAAGAAAAAGGTGCATACGTACTGTCAACCGCAAGCCACCACCGCACAGCATCCCGTTGTCGCCGTCGCACGGCAAATTGCACTCTGCCTCGGCCTCCTTGGTCGCCAGCGACGACAGTTCCTGGCCGCACCAACACTCGCGCGCGTACTCGAGACCCGCGTACGTGTAGGCCGTGCCGCTGCCCGCGCCGCCGCAGAAGGACAGGCACTTGGCGACGGTCATGTCGCCGGGCAGCACTTCGTCGGTTGTGTCACCCTGGAGAGAACGCGCGCCAGGTGCGGTGCCATTCATGCCGGAAATGTCGAGGTAGCAGCCCTGGTAGCCATAGTTGCGGACGATGCCTGTAGCGGCAGCAGCGCCCGTCGTGGGTGCTGAAGAGGCAATGTAGACGGTGGGCGTTGCTGCCGTGGTGCGTGTAGAAGAGTGCGTTGTATTTGGCGCAGTGGTCGAGGTGGTTGTGGGAGACGAGGCTGCGGCCGAGGCTGCTCCTGCCCAATGAAGCAGGAGCGCGGCCGCGGCGATCGTCGTTAGTCGCGGCTGCCGCATCTTGGTGCTGCTGTTACGGCGCCCGTCGTTGTCCTCGGCGTCGGAAGGCGCATCGGAGACGTAGTGAATGAGAGAAATCGAAGAATGAGAAGGAGCGACCGATAAAAAGCGGCCGAGCCACCGAGGAGGAGCTTTGCCAAGACAATTGTCGCCCAAAATGTTTTAATCACTTTTTTTCTTGGCTTTTTGGCTTTTTGGGCTTTTTGGCAGCACAGCGTTGCAGAACGAACAGCGTCTTCCTTGCCAGTTCTCAGACGCTGCGACATCTACCGTATCGTTACGCCAAGGGCCGTGTGTAGGACATTCACGGTGATTGGCTGGCTGTGGAATATAGGACCCACCCAATAAAGCATCTTGAAAGGAAAGAGACGAGACACAAAGACAGCAGGAGCGATTGCTGTGCACAGGAAGTACTCGTACTCCGTATTTTGCACTTATTAAAAATCGCACGCACATTAGTCCCGCCGTAGTGCGCCGTAATATCGTCCACAGAAAACATAACACAAAAAGGCCGCATCTAGACGGGAATGCGTTGCTCGACATCCTGTGGCCGCCCCTCAGCCTAGAACACAATGGGCGGGTACGAACACGGCTCGGAAAAAAAGGAAGAGTCAGTTGAATGCAGTGATTTTCATTGAGTCTTGCAGTCGTGGCGTCTATATGGTACCCCGAATATGCCCTTCCAATATACAATATAACAATATACAATATACAATGCCCTTTTTATAAAACCAAATAACGCCAGTACTTCCAGTCTGACACCGTTGTCGTAGACAGTTCCAGAGTCTCAGACCCGTCTCGCTGACTACTGTCTGTGACTTGTGCCCCAGCTGCCAACAATGGCCATGGCCGCCTCGTCGCCTGCCGCCAGACGTCCGTCCCGCAGCGCGTCCGACACACACCGCCAAGGATCGCGTCCGCCACCATGGCGCAACAGACTCTCGCGGAGATGCTCTCCATTCTCGCGTTTCAAGGCACCGCCCTCTTGGCCACCGTTGAAGACAACACGCCACACACGCTCGGCCAGCACGCGGTCAAACAGGTAGCTGTAGTAGGTGCTGCCGTAACCAAACAGGTGACCAAAGAACCCTTGCCAGCACGTGCCGTTGGGGTCGACGGGCCCGCCGCCGGCCATGACGGCGCGCTGGAGGTTGTGGAAGATCTCGGTCGAGTTGTTGCCGACAGGGGTGGCGCCATGGTACGCCTGGTCGAGCATGGCCAGCACAATCTGATTCTCGTCGTCAAGGCCCTCGAAGCGGCGCGCACGGCGCAGGCCCTCGGCGACCTGTTCGTAGTCGACGGGCGCGTCGGTCTCGTAGTGGCGTGCAAAGAGCGCGAGCACTTGCGGGTCGGCGACGAACTGCTCCATGAGCGTCGAGGGTAGCTCGGCCAAGTCGGTGGCGCAACGTGTACCGGCGACGGTTTGGAGGGACGTGCGTGCCAGCACGGAGTGGATAGCATGGCCCATCTCGTGGAAGAGCGTCTCGACCTCGTGGTAGGTCAGCAGGGCCGGCTTGGCTTTGCTGGCCCCACCAAAGATGGATGCGACGCCGCCGCCGCCATTGCTGCGTGCAAAGTCACACACAAGCGCAATCGTCGGCAGCTGCTTGACGGCGCCCGTTGCGCGATCCTTTGACGTGGCCATGCCGTCGTTGGCGGCCGCTTCAGGCGACAAACCGCTGTCAGCCGAGGTGGCTGCGGCCTCCTCAATCTCCTCGGGCGCAATCTCACGCGAGCAGCGCACCGTGAAGTGGGCCGGGTTGGGAGACTTGTCGTCGCGATAAAACAGGTCGCAGTACAGCACAGCCACATGGCCATCGGTATCCGACACAACGTCAAGGCGCCGCACATCCGGGTGCCACGTCTCGCCTGGTGGCGTCTCGCGCGGCACAAATCGGATGCCGTACAAGCGCTGGAATAGACGTGACAGGCCCTGCATGACGGTGCCGAGGGAAAAGTAGTGCGACAGAGGGCCGTCGCGCTTCTTTGGAACAAGGCGCTGGCCAGCTTCGTCAACCTGATCAAGTGGTGCTCCTGCGGCCTGCCGCAATGCGCTCATGTAAAAGTCGCGGTCCCAAGGGTTGAGTGTGGGAGCTTCAACCCCGTGTTGCGCCCGGCGCTTGGCTGCCACCAGATCCTGCACCTCGCGCTCGACGAGGGGCGCATTGCTACGTGAGAGGGCCAGTAGAAACTGGTTGACTGATTCGGGCGTCTTGGCCATCATGCGGTCGCGCAGGGCCATGTGTGCGTAGCTGTCGAAACCGGCCAGCTGGGCGAGTTCGCTGCGCAAGCCCAACATCTGCTCGAGCAGACGCACTGACGAGTTGGACGCCGTGCGAGACGCATAGTATAATCGCTTGCGCGAGGCCTCGTCCTGGATCGTGCGCAGCGCCAGTGCACCTTCGGAGCTGACAGACGGCAGGCGCAATGTCTTGCCGCGCGTAAACCGGCTGGCCACCACAGGGTCCAGCCCACGGCAGGCCGTGCTTGGCAGCGACACCCACGCCTCAGCAGGCGCCATGGTGTCTACAAAGTGGGTGCCGACCTCGCTGATCTGCTGGGACAGTTCGACAAAGCGGTCACGGGATGCCTGCGGCAAGTTGACGGCTGACTTGGTAAAGTCCAGCTTCAGCATCTCGGCAACTGTCCGCTCCTCCTCTGACCAGCCAGACACGACGTCCGGGTTGGCCATGGCGACACCCAGCTGGTCGTTGAGCACCGTCGTCGTGTTGAGCTGGTTCATGTACTGGTAGGTCGTGGCCCATGCTTCGTTTGCGGCCTGCTGGGTGTACTGGTCGGGTGGTGTCGTGCGCACAAAATCGCAGAGGTCGATAACACGGCACAGAAGATCGCTGAGGCGGTCGAGGTCGCGGACGATGGCTCTGTACTCGTCGAGCGTTGACGCGCGGGCCACTTTTTCGACAATCCGCTGTGCCTTGCTCAAACTGGCGTGTGTAAACTCAAGAAAACCCTGGGGGTTTGTAAGATAGGCGTTTCGGAAGAGGCCGACCTTCTTGCCGTCGGCAGCCTGACTGGCGGCCTTGAAAGCGTTCCAGGCCGTGGGGGAGTCAAAAATCTCCCGGAGCGTAGCGTCGTCGTGGTTGATGCTGGCGGCATGGTCGGCGGGCGATCGTAGGACAGACGAAGCTGCAGCGGCGGCAGCAGAAGCAGATATGCTGCCATTGTGTTGCTGAATTGAAGCCTCAGCAGCCGAGGTCGAAGCAGTTGTCGACGAGGCCGGCGTGCCCCAGAAAAACGAGCGGCGCCGGGTTGCCTGGCCGAGGCACTGCCGGCACACCCACGTCTGCGGGCGGGCGCGCGCAAACTTGATCATTGTGGTGGAGTGTGAGGATAGCCTTGCATGGCAGTTGGGGAGGAAGAGGAAGAAAGAAGAGAAAATTAAAAAGGGGAGAGGACGGGAAGGGAGTTAAGGAGGCAAGAAGAGGCAAGAGGCAAGTGACTCTTGACGTCGACGGAAGGAGACAGCGAGCTCCTTCCGAATTCGCTGTTTGTTAGTGGATATTGAATTTTCTCGCCGTTTGCCTTCACGTCCATTGTCTCCACTGTCCAGCCGCCCCAAAAGCCCCAAAAGCTCGCTCGCATGCACTCAAGTGCGCTGTAATCCCGTCTGTCCGCTGTTGCGTCAGTGGGTAGTTCTTTCCCCTGCTCGAGCGCCGACAGCTTTGTGGGGCCGTAATAAAATTAAATCGAACTTTTATGCAGAAAATGACACGCCAAAGAGAACGAGACGAAAGAGCGAACCATGCCACCCGGAAAATAGCCGCGTCTTTAGGGGAAGGTACGTTATTGCCGGGGACGGAAACCGCCAAACTCGCCAGCGCCTCGCCCAACAGCAGTCACGCTTTCTTGAGCAAGAAAAAACGCATGAAAGCAGCTTTTCGTTCTCGCTTCCCTCACTCATCACCATCTATCTACTCATTAACAACCAACCCCATCGACGCCCATCGGCATCACCACCCCTACCGACCGGCACCCTTTCTTTTCTTTTCACTTCTTCGTCGTTCGTTTTCGAGCTGCACAGTTTCTGCAGCGGATTTATAATTAGTTTTCTTCGGCCTTTCTTTTTCGTCCTTTCGGCTTCTTCCAACAAAAACACAATGGCTGCACGAATTCTTTTTCAACGGGTTCGTCACGATCCATCCCCGCCACGCCAATTTGATGGGATGGCGCGTCATTTTTGTCGCGGACCGTACTGGAAACAATACTGACCGAGTGTGTGCGATATTACAGACAGCCGCAGCTCCCGTGGCCGCGACGCTGCTGCTGGGCGGCGCCGTGCTCTACCCCCGGACAGCCTTTGCCGAGGCACCGGAGAGCTACGTGAGTTGACACGAGCCACTGACGGTGACACTTTGACGACTCATGGACACACCATACTAACATTATAGTCCCGCAAACCCATCTACGACGACTACGACGCGCCGGCCACCTCGGCCACACTGACGCCGACACCTGCCTCGTCCGACGATGCCTCTTCCTCCTCTTCACAGTCTGACGCCACCTCGGCCGCGACCTCCATAATACCCTCCTTCTCTTCGTCTTCCTCGTCCGACGCGCCCACAGCTGTCCGCCACCGCGGCCCCACCCCCACCGACCGTCTTGCCGTCCAGATCGGCCACGCTCGCCTCTTTTTGTATCGCCAGGCTTGCAAGGCCGAGGACGGCGTCAACCGCGCCGCCGACAAGGTCTTTGGCCTTGAGCGGTCGTTTACCGAGACGCTGGCGTCGCTGGCCCCCTCGCGCGAGAGCGGCGAGCGTCTGCTGCCCGGTGCCGTCTACGTGCTGGTGGCTGCCATGGCCGGCAGCATTGTGACGCGGCGCAGCAACATCCTGTTCCGGGCGACGGTGCCGCTGGCGTTTGGCGTCGGTGCCGGCTGGGCGCTGCTACCCGTGACGATGCGCAACATCTCGGATCTGGCATGGAAGTACGAGCAGCGCGTGCCCGTGGTGGCCCAGGCCCACCTGCAGACACGTGCGGCGCTGGAGCGGACGGCAAGCTTTGCCAAGGTGCACGCCGAGGTGAGCAAGACTTTCGCGGACGAGAAGGTGCACGCAGCGCGTGAAAAGGTCGAGGACTGGGTCAAGCAGGGGAAATAAGCGAATGCAGAAAGGAACGGGCGCGAAGGAACGAGAGCTGGAGGGTGAGTGAGTGAGTGAGTGAGCCACTGAAACTCACACTTGTCATATATGTGTATTACATTTTGTATTGTCTTTTCCCCCACTGTATTATAAAGAAGAAGGGGGTGAAAGTCACCAAAAGCAGGGAGGACAGCATAGAAGTTGCTTTTTATGTTATTTTTACTTTGTCAAATAATCATTATATTCAATCATTACAATCGTCGTAGGTCTAGTCTAATAATGTACAGGAAGTGAAGGAAAGATGCCAAGGGAGAGTAACAAAGGAAAGGAAGACAGCATACAAAAGGCCACACGGTGCCGTCGCTCATAGATTCGCTTGGATGGCCTGCTTCTTGTCGCTGTCGAGTCGAACCAGAAGATGCAGCACGCGCTCATACGTCCACATCGTAATGGCGTTGGCGGGGGCTGCCTTCATCAAGCTGACGGTCAGGCCTCTGTACAGACCGCGCATGCCCTCTGTCCGCAAAATCGTCTGCAGCGTTCGCACGACACTACCGTCGTACGCAGGGATGTTTTTGTGTACATATCGGCTGCGTGTCGGGCCCTGCACCTGGATGCGCTTCCGCACAAGGTCGAGTGGGAAGACAAACGTCTTGGCAGCCACGGCAGCGACGACACCTGCCGCTGCATCGCCTGCACCGAGACTCTGGCCGACCTGACCAGCGAACTGCCCGGCGACAGGTTTGAGGCCCTCGTAGCAAGCAAAAAAGGCGCCCATGTACGGCGCGATCTGGACCAGGGCCGGACCCAGACCTCGAAAGAAGCCGCGAGTGCCCTCGTCCCTCGCAATATCGCGAACGGCGCTGCGCAGGTTTGTATAGACACGGTCGGCGCCGTTGCCCTGCGCGGCAAAGCGTGTCCTTAACAGATCGAGCGGGTATGTGACGGCAGTAGCGGCAGCTCCAGCTGAGGCACCGGCGACAAAGGAATCGACGTGCGGGCGGGGCGCGATGCCGGAGGCTTCGTGAAAACGTTCGAGGGCGGCGGAGGTTGCGCGGTATGCAGTAAACTGGGCGGCGCCGTAGCAGACATAGAGTAGCTCGGCCGGGACATTGCCCTTCCAAAGGCCGGTGACGCCTTCATGCCGCAAGATATGACGCATGGTAGGAATAGTGCCCTTGTAGACAGGGCCGCCATGGAGATCGCGACGAGCAAAGAGGAGAGGGTCGGAGAGGGAGTGGACTTGGAGCTGGAGGCGTATCTTGACGACGTCGAGGGGCGCAACGATGAAACGCGCAATCAGGCCGGCCGTGCCGCCCGCGACAACGACCTGCATCCTGGTGCCCTGGGGGAGTTAGTGGCTGTCATGGAAAAGATTGATATAAAAAGGGGGCTCTTCACACCTCATCCTGGAGGCGCTTTTCCTTGCCAGACATGCATGCGCGTGGTGGCAGCCGTCAGCCTTAACGGCTAGAGAGGGGGAGAGGTGGATCGTGTGCGTGTGAACCAGTCTGGCCAGTTGTTTGATGGCTCAGATGGAATGAATATCGGTATTGAATAGTGATGTATGGATTAGTGTTGGCATTGATGTTTGAAATCAACGGTGAGCAAGGAGTCGCTGAAAGGGGAAGTCGCTTTCTGTTGGCTGTTGGGGATGACGATAACAAAACTGGCAGGCACGGGGGAGCGATAACGAGAGAAAAAAAAGACGGGCCGACACCGACAAAACACGGGCCTTTTAGTGGTTAGCAGGAATTTTCTATTTGTTTTGCGAATAAATTTTAACTTTTCGCGGCCTACTATGGCCCCCTGCCAAGCGGGCATTAGCGTGCCAGTACACCGCTGCAAGCCGTCATACGCTATCCGCGCTGTCAATGCCGACAGGTCGCAGCACACTACGGGCTACGTCATACGCGCTGAGACGCTGTAATTGTAGCGAAAGGCTGTCGCCGGATTGACTGAAAGTGGAAGACGTCAACAACATCCAACTTCGCAACGAAAGTAAATGGCATGCATCTAGACCAGGCCAAAGTGCATTGTCTTGATTGTTGTTTCTAAATGTGATTAGTCCAGGTCACTTTCTTACCTGTTGCACAGAAAGGTCACACAAAGAGGCAACCTTGCCTTTATCGGAAACACAAAAGTCTGAGCCATGGAGATTTGTAAACAGAGGGTATTTCATGGGTATTCGAAACAGAGACAGTGCATTGACGATGTGGCTTGAGTAATTGGGCAAGTATCGTGGTACAAGTCGTGGCAGACTCGTGTATTTGCTGTTCCGAAGAATCTGCTTGGAAATGCAAGTGATGTATCTCGCTATCACAAGCCTGGCTGCATATGACGAGTTTGCAAGACCACGTTTCAACCTGCAATATAGCAAGATGGCAAGCAATTTATTTACAAGGTCGTTCCAGTCGTGTAAGTAGAGTTCGATTGAAACTCTCGTCAGAGGCTGAGGCTCAGTTCAGCCATGCAGCGACTCCGATGTTGCGTCAGGCCTCGGATCGAGCCAACAGCCAAGTTGAGAAAGTGGGAAAGTGGCAGGGAAAGAGGAGGACAGACCGAGGAAACCAGCCGGCGAGCCCAGAGCGTAATCGGCCAGATATCTCTCAAATCATGGCATTATTCCTGATTCAAAAGAAAACGATGAACTCTGTTGCTAGTCCAGGCTGTCCCTTATTTTTACATTATGTTCCTGGCTATTATTGCCCTGGCACCAGCCGTGTTGATCGTTTGTTGTTTCCCATAAGGACATCCTATCGGCTGGGCTTCAGCCGGTGAGTAGACAAGAACATGGGATAACCGTTCACTTTTATATGTCGTAATATTGAAACGGATAAGAGAGAAAAGGCTGAAGTCGGGATTGGCGCTCTTTCCATCGCTCTTTCCTCCCCAGCGGCCGCGGCCGTCGTTCACACGACACGGCGATTGCGGGACCTAATTTAGCAGCTGCCAGGTGCCACTGCCTCGCTGCGAAACGAAACGCGCTGGAACCCCAGGCCTACTGTTACCTCGTCGCTGATTGGCTCCGTCTGCCCGAAGCGCAGGTGGCCAGGGCGGAGGGAGAGGGGCGGGTCACTGAAGATACAGTGGAGATGACCAGTTGGCTCCTTCTATTTTGCTGGAGATTTGGCACTAACAGTTGTGTCTCCCCCGTGGAGTAACGAGGGAAAGAGCGAACGAGAAAAAATCCATACAACAGAAAGAACGTTGCATCTGCCGTCCGCGCTGCTTGTGTGTTCCCCTCGTGCCTTCCTTGCGCCTCTCTGCAAGAGACCCAAGACCCTCGTCAGTCCGCTCGCTCGTTCCCTCCCCCCGTCCTCGCAGGTGAATCGTGTACTTGGGTACGACGTACTTTCCTTGAAACTCGTTCTTTCCATTTTCCCTCTCCTTTATAACGGCTTGCCCCCTTCCTTTTTTGATCCCTTAAACTGACGTTTCCCATTTCTCGTCTTTTCATCTCTCATATCTTTTCTGGGACACTCAAGAGCACTACTCTCTCCCCTGTTCGAATCCACCCCGCCCAGCAGCCAGCAATTGTCTGCATGTGACTGGCCCAAAAGTCACCACTTTCAGTCACAGAGGCAGTGATCGACCCCAAAGGCGAGACCCTGTGCGATCGACAAGGCGACAACGTCTCTAAGAGACTTTCTGGGAAAACAATCTTCGCCTCGACTACATTTTACAGAAGCACTTTCTAAGACGCAAACCTACGAACGTCACTTTTACGACTTGAGCATCGACTTCCAGAATCAGAGAATATCTCCTCTTCCACCTCCTCTTCCTTCTCTCACCACCACTTCTCTCCTCCTCCTCCTCTTCCTCTCTCTCTTCCTTCCCACCCTCACAATGGCAGAGGTCGTCCGCCCGCTCGACCCGCGGGACATTGTGGCGCCTCTGCTGCCCTCGCTGCCCGTGGCAGCCATCGCCTCCCAGCCGGCGTCTGGTGTCTTGCCGCTGCTCTCGCCCATCCTGCGCCAGCGTGTCCAATTCTTGTCGGCCTCTAGCTCCGAGCCGTGGATCCGTCTGCTGTCGTACGACTCGACCAAGGCCGCCAAACTTGTCGATGTTGCTCGCAGCGCCCGCCTCGAGCCACATCCCGTTTCGGGCGAGATCGAGATCGACTGGGACTCCAGCACAGGTGACGTGGAGACGCGGTACAAGCGACTGGATGTTGAGACCCTGCAGGCGCTCGTGCTCCTGCGTGACCTGGATCTTGTGTTCCGGCTGGTGCACTGTGCGGGTGACGAGCAGGAGAGCAGTAACTCGGGAAGTGGCAACAACGGCTGGCGGGTAGGCGAGGTGAGCGTGCCGGACGTGCCCAATGCGTTTGGCGCGTTTGGCGGCCATGCCACAGTGGCCGAGGCCGAGCGTGCGTTTGCCGAGGGGACGACGACAAAAACATCCACAGCGACGACAACCGCCTCTATACCCGTCCCGATGGACACCCCCGAAGACGAAGGCGGCGAAGACGACGACGACGACGATGACGACGACTATTGGGCACGGTACGACGCCACGCCCGCCCGCACACCCGCAGTCAAGCGCTCACCGGCGCCCTCCTCATTACGCCAGACGTCGGCCCAGAACAACCACGACACAAACACGCCCCAGAACGCCGAGGCCGAGGATGCATACTTTGCCCAGTACGACACCGTGCAGCCGGCCATGGACAGTCACGATCCGGACGAGGTGGTCGAGGGCGAGGAGGTGCAGTCGGGGCTGACCGGCGATGTCACGTCCGGCCTCATCAGCAGCTATAAGCAGCAGGTGCAGGCTGCGCCAGAAAACGCGATTGTGGACGACGAGTACGAGGTCGACCACGAGCGCCTCGCCAACCTCGTTCACCCCCGGCCTGCGTCGGCATCTAGTCACGGCTCGTCGTCGGTGGGTGGTGCCGGTGGCTCGGGCGGCTCGGCCGTGATTGTGTCGAAGCTAGAGGCGCACGCCGGCCGCCAGGAACAGAGCGAGTTTGGTGTCAAGCAGCACGTGTCGCGCAGCATCAAGAGTCTGTACATGCTGGCGCGCGCCTCGGGTATTGACCGGGACGAGTTTGAGCAGCTGGTCAAAACGGAGCTGGACATGCTGTCCATGTTGGAGGAGTAGGAGGAGGGTGCATCGATAGTGGTGTAGTTTTTGTTTTTCGGGCATCTTGTCGGCGCATTCTTTGCTGAGCGTTTCCTCATTTTCATTCTCGTTTGTCGTCTTTTGCTGGTGTACTGCATCGGAGCATCTGGGTTCGGCACATGCTTTTCTTGTTTCTGTCGAGTTTGATTATTTACGGCCCACATACTTGCCTTTTTGTTTAGCTTCATGATACACATTTCGACGTAGTTTTGTTGTTGTTCTGACCGTTTAACATTGAGAATTTGTTCTGGAGATTGTTTTGCTTATTGTTTTGATCGTAGGACTTTTGGCCGGTGAGCGTTGGGCCTTAGTTTGAGACGACAGAAAAATTTAATATATCTGCTAATTCTGAACAGGCGAGCTGTGTGACTTCCCAAATAGGGTGAATGCAAAAGAAGAAGAGAAGTAAAAACGAAAGGAGGAAAGAAGAATGAACGTTTAAAGGATGCCTGTTGAGAGGTAAAACAAGGGAAGCTACGGTTGACGAGTTTCCGAGGTCCACCAGGACGGAAAGAGGGTCCATGGCCACTGTGAGCTGCTCCTGCCTTTCCAGCACACATCAGTCCACAGTTGTGTCAAGAGCGGGCAGGAGCTACTGTTTGAAGTGTGCGTGGTGAAGTGTGGGGCGGTCAGGGGCGGCAGAATTGTGCATCTCGCGGAACGAACGATTTTTTACTAGCCAGCGGCTAGAGAGCAACGAAAAAAAGCTTCATGTAGCGGCGCGTGCGACCACACCACAACCACCCACGCTACACCCGACCAACGGCATTGACGGCGACTGTCGACCAGATACTCCCCGGAACGAAATCAATTGACCCCTCCGCCACCGCCCACCCCTCCTTCACAATGTTCCGTCCGAGGTTACGGACACCGGCCGCGCTCGGCGGCAACGGCATCATCAGCGGCTCTGGAGCTTCGTCGCTCTTGGCACGGCGGTCGGCACAGAGCGCGCTGGCGCCATTATCACAGGCCCGCCGCAGAATACACCTCATGCCTGTCTCGCGCCACGATGCCCACGTCGGTGTGCCCGGCCTGCTGTCTGCCGAAGGCTACGATTTGGCCTGGACCCAGCACATGACCCTGATGCTCAACCGTCTGAACCAGCTGACGGCTGGTACGTCTCTCTCCCTCATTCCTTTTTTTTCTTTTCTCTTTTGGCTTTTCGCAGTACCCAATTCCTGAATGGTCAGGGCTAACAGCATAGGCACCGAGTACGAGAACCTCAACCTCAAGACGATTGTCCAGGAAACGGCCCGCTTCCCTCACCTCGCCTCCACCTTCAACCACGCCAGCATGGCCCTCAACACCGACTTCTTCTTCAAGCAGCTGCTCCCGGCCACATCGCCCGAGACCGCCGCCCCGCCGTCACAAGAGATACCCCAGGTGCTGCGCGCCGCCATCGAGGACAACTTTAGCAGCGTCGAGACCCTGCGCCTCGAGTTTGCCGCCATTGCCGCCGGCATGTTCGGCCCCGGCTTCATCTGGCTCGTCAAGGCCAACAACCTGCACCAGACCGGCCGCGGCGGCGACAACCTGCGTCTGCTGACGACCTACCACGCAGGCTCGCCCTTCCCGGGCGCGCACTACCGGCGGCAGGCTGTGGACATGAACAACGTGGGTGCGGAGATGGGCAACGCCAACGACCTGGCGGCCAAGTGGCTCAGCGACCAGGGCAAGGCTGTCGCTTCGGGCAGTGCACCGCCGCCCACTAAGCAGGAGACACCGGCAGACGGTGCGGCCAAGGCGGCGGCTGCGGCGGCTGATGCCAAGGCGGCGGCCGCCGGCCAGCAGGCCGACAAGCGCCCGCCGGGCGGTGTTGATGTGATCCCGCTGCTGTGCTTGAGCACATGGGAACACGTGTGGCTGCGGGACTACGGCCTTGGTGCTGACGGCTACGGCGGCAAGGCCGCGTTCGTGGACGCCTGGTGGAAGGCGATTGACTGGGAGGCTGTCGATTCCCTGGCCAAGCTGAACCGGCCGAAGCTCAAGGTGTAGCGTGTGCCTAGCAATAACAGACTTGACGAAGTAAAGAATTGCATAATCTCAACAAAAGAAAAAAAGCGGAAAACACAACTAAAAAGACAATATGTCGGGGACAACCATTTGAATTTTGTATTTTTCTATACTATATGTTTGTACGATAGACCAAAAAGAACACATCATATAACAGGTGAGGTTACGGGGCACTTGGATGTGTCTAAATTGAGGAGGTGGACGTGAGGAGAATAAACCCTGATACAAGATGTCGAGATCATGTGATTTATATCTTTACTGTCACAATCTGTGTACATTGTCTACTGCTCTATTGTTTAAGAAATTATTTTTTTTACATGCCACTAATCATAAATCACATTTGCAGTTGAGATGGTTTAGTTTTATAGTAAAATATTATTCAAAATGCCGTCCCATGGTAAGGAGCGTGGTGTATAAGTAACTAAAATAAAAAAGGAAAACAGATCCGTCGTGAGAGGGAGTACATAATATGAGACAGAAAAAGAAAAAAAAGAAAAAGTCCCAGGTATCCCAGTTCCATCCCAAAGCTATGATATGCAAGTAATCGAAAAGAGAAGAAAAGAAATGATGAGAGAATGTGGAGTAAGACGTAAGGAAGACCGCTGAGGTAGACAGGTATATCGCATGACGCAGAAAAAGAAAGAGAAATCAAACAGACAAGGAAAAGCGGAAAGAATACGTGACAAGCGTAGTCATTCAATTTTATGCAAAAGAGGGCTTGCCGTAGCTCGTTGAAGGCCGTTGGTCACAGCTTAAATCATATTGCCGTTGACACTGACCTCAAAGCCCTCGCCCTTCTGGCGCATGGCCTTGGCCAGCATCAACTCGCGCATCCACTCAATGCGGTCGTCACGGCTCTTGACGGCAAAGTGGTGCGTCTTGCCAGTGCCGTTGACTGCATCAGGCGGAGGCGGGGGAGCAGAGGACGATGAAGAAGCGAGCGAACCGGCACCAGACGAGAGAGTCGAGGCCGACGACGGGGTCAGGGTGCTGTTGCCGCCCGAACCGGGCATGGCACTGTCGCGCTTCCGGAGGCGCACACCACCCTTGGCGTCCTGGGGAATGAGCTGGAAAGCAAAGGCAGCAACATCGTTCTTGGACGAGCCAGGACCGGCGCTGTCAGCGCTGCCACGGCGAATGTTCATGGCCTTGAAAGCAGCGTTGAGCTTGCTCGTGGAGGCAGCCATGGTGGAGCATGCAATGGCGTAGTCGTCAATGTCGATGTACTCGAGCGTGCTGTGGTTCATGCTGGCCTTGTCCTTGTGGACAGCCATGCGCGTGCCCTTGAGGGTGACATAGCGGTCATTCCACTCGTGGCGCAGCATCTTGGTCTTGCGCTTCTTGACTTCTCCCTGGTAGGAGATACCACCGGGAGTCGTGGCGCTGTGCATGCTGCTACCAGCCGATGTCAGAGCAGTCGAGGCACCCGACATTGCCGAGCCGGGTGTGCCAGTACTGGCCGAAGCCAGAGACGACGACGACGAGTTGTTGAGCGCCGTGGTGATCAGAGACAGCGGGGCAATGGCCTTCTCAAAAGTAGCACGCTCAGGCGACCACGGGTACTTGACACGAGGAGGAGGCTGCATGCGAGCACCGGCAATGCCAGAGTCGTTGCCCAAGCCCTCGGGGCTGACGCTGCGGTAGGTAGGGCGGTGGCCCATGGCCGAAGCGGCGCGGGGAGGACCAGCAGGCGCGACACGACGCGCGGCAGTAACCTGGTTCTCGGCCAGAGAAGGCAGAACCGGGAAAGAGGGACGGCGAGCCGAAGCACGCGACATGGTGCGAGTGAGCGGGGCGCGGTAGTTCATGTCAGGAGGAACCGACTGCGAAGCATCACGCGCAACAGGACCAAGAGGAACAGCTGTGACGGGCACATCGACCTCGGAGAAGGGAGTACCGAAGCGGTACGGCGCCGTCGGCGTGCGACCAGGCGACTCCTCAATAGCAGTGTTTGTGTACGACGTGGTCGAGGTCGGTGCGGCCGAAGCCGTCACTGCAGACAGAGGGTAGGAGCTGGGGACAACAACCGGAACAACACCAGTCTCTGAGCCAGAAGACTGATTTTGCTGCTGCTGCCGCTGCCGCTGCTGCTGCTGGAACTGAAGGAAAGCCTGGTTGTCCGGGACAGTGTGCGTCTGGCGCAGCTGCGAGGGAATGGCCAGCTTGGGGAGCGTGCGCAGACCCTCATGCGGCTGCTGAGCGCGGCTGGGGAACAGCTCAAAGGGAGGCGTGGGAGGCACCTCGCTCGAAGTGACGTGCTGGTGCTGGAAGTCCAGGAACTGGCGCACATTGTCCTGGGGGTCGCGTGACTGGATGGCGCGCAGGCTGCCCTCCTCAAGTGCAAGCGGAGCCTCAATGATGCCGGGTCCCATAACGTCGGAGGAAGCAACAACCGAGGGCATGGCATCAGAGACGGGGCGGAAGACCTCGTCGTTGGGAATGATGGCACGCGCAGTGACCGGGTTGCCTGGGTCACCTGCGACCATGATGACGCCGCCCTTGTCCATGTCGACAAAGGGGTGGTCCTTCTTAAAGGCCTCCATCATGCGCTGATTGCGGCGCCACTTGGAGCAGTTCTCGCCCTTGGAGCACTGGTGAGGCTTGGGCATCATCTGCTCAATACCGACAATCGACACAGACTCCATCGGGGTAATGGTATCGTCGCCAGAGCCCGGCAGGCTAGGGGAAGTGCGGGCGGGCTTCTTACGGCGGGAGCTGGCGCAGCGACGCATGGGCTTACTCTGGTTGCTGCCGTGGTTGACGCTCTCCTCGCGGCGCAGTTCGCGGCGCACCTCGCGGTCGGGCTCGTCTTCGATGGGGGTGTCGGGGCGGGGCTCAGCGGCTGTGACGTTTTTCATGGCATTGATCTGGTTCCAGACGTTGGTGCGGACACCAAACGACGGGATGCCGAGCTCCTTTAGATCCTCAAACTTGAGGGTAATCAAAATGCTGCCGGTGATGTCGTTCTCGATAAAGCGTTCGCAGACCTGGATCTCAATGCCAGCATTCAGCATCCATTGTGCGACCATCTCGGGAGACCACGAAGCGAGAGTATCGGTGTCGAGCTCCTCATGAGAGAAGCGGAAGGGGCCACTCTGTGCCTGTGCCTGTCGCTGGCGGGTCGGGGGCATCGGGGTGATGCCGTGCGGCAGGGGCACGTTGTGGTGGCTCTGCTGGAGGTGGAAGGCCATGGCAGCGTTGGAGGGGGCTTTCGGGGTGAGTGGCGAGAGGGTGAGGGCGTCCTGGAACTCGGCAGAGAGTGTCGAGATGCGGAACAAGTGCGGGCCGCAGGGGCCTTCGACGGGTTTCGCCAGGTCGATGGACATCGGCAGGTCCATATGCATGCGGCTTGACCTTGGTGTTGGGACCTCATCGTAGGAAGAGATGGTAGTGAAGCTTGGCTGGCCAGACTGTGTGGTGGTTAGCGGTGATAATGGCAAACTGAGAGAGACACTATTACTTACCGAGTTCATGCTCCCTCTTGGTGAGTTGTTGCCACCGTTGTCTGCACTCTCATCGTCGCTCAGGATGTCGTCCTCCTCGAAATCGGACTCCATAAATTCTGTGGCGACAGAGACGGGACGGTCCTGGACGCCCTTGAGACTGAAGAAGGACTCATGAAGCAGGCGTGTGTTTCTTTGCAGCATCTCTTGTGCTGGCCTGAGCGAAGGCGCATACAATTGTGTGGACTGTTTTTCGTGTTAGTGGCGATGTAAATCAAAAGTAAACAAAGTGGCGAAATCTGTAGCGAGACGGGAACTGCGCTCACCATTTTGAACAGGTGAAGCTGGTATCCAGCTATGGCCCTTTTTTGTTGTTACTCTTTCTCGATATCGGATGTTGATCCGCGTGAGGATGTTTTGGTTGTTGATCGAAGTCGTGATGTTTTGTTTGATATATCGATCGGATGTGTTTCGAAACAGTCGTATAATTTCCCGGTGGTTGTTTTGAAACTTTGTTACCGTTGCCGGCGGAGCACCCTCTTTGTATGTCTTTCGGCTCGATCAACGAGGGTCTAGACAGTCGCAAGAAGAGTGGCGGTAGTCTTTTTGATATGATATATCGATGACGCACTTTTGACGCCCGAGCAAGGATGACGAGTTGGGTAGTTGATATTTGATAGAGACAGGTATTGGTGAGCATGAAATAGGAAAGTAATGGAAGCCTCTTTTTCAGGGGAACACAAAATCACAGAAATGGCAAAACAGAGAAAAAGGAGAGAGAAAAAGCCGATCATTCTGATGCCCAAGATGGGCGGCTACAGATGGTTATGTATGGGATGATGTAGGGGATATTTTGGGATGTGGGAGATGCGGACGATGGAGGGACGGGACAGAAACAGAAACAGAAGCGGGCAGTGTAGTGAGTTGAGTAGTTCGCAAGTCGGGCGACTATGGGATATTCTTAGTACCTGTGAACAGAGTTGCAGCGAGTAGCTGCAAAGTGTGCTCAAAAAAGAAACAGGCCCAGCAAGTGTGGGCTGGACGGCAGCGGACTGGTCAGAACGACGGGCCTGGTGGACTGGTGGGCTAGGACTGGACCGCAGACGGGTACACCCCCAGTAAATGAAGGAATGGGCAATTGTGACGAGAAAAAATGTGCGGCTGGGGGATCACAGCACTGACATATGCAGGTCAAACCATCACAGTGATAGGAGGACGGTGGGGGAGGAGAAAGAAGAGGAGAGGAGAGAGAAAAGGAGAGAAGCGGTGGAAGCAGTAACTGCAGAAGCCACTGTAGGACAACAGAACAACAGAGAGTACCACAAGAGTACTACAAGAATGCACAGCAGGCCGCTGGCTGCCCTCAGTTGAAGCCGGATGATCACCCCATCACGATGCAGTCGGCTGCCCGTCTTGTCTGTATGTCGGGCCTTTCCCTGGTCTCTTTTCGGCTGCCAGTTCTTAGTTTTTGGCCCCTCTCCCTACGGAGTACTGTCGAGGCCTGTTGTTAGTTTGCTAGTGTGTTAGCGTGTTAGTGTGCTCGTTGTGTTCAAGAATAGCAACAGAGGCTGCTGCAGCGAGACGCCGGCGGTTAGCCAAAGCGGCAAAGAGGGAAAAGAGCGGCGCGAAGAGTGAAGAAAGAGAGAGAGAATGTGTGAAAAAGAGAGCTCAAGCACAGAGAGACACAGAAAAACGGCTGCGAGCGACCGCGGTTGGCGTGGTCCTTCGTGTGTGATGGAATGGGGGTGTAAGTGACAGGGGTGGCTGGTAGGGTTGCAGTGAAAAAGAGACAGGTGAAGAGAGAGGAAGAGGAAGAAAGGAGGAGAAAGAGAGGAAAAAGGAAAAGAGCGACAAAAGGGTTGGGATAAAAAAAGATACATGCAGGATGGGGGGAAGGTACGACTGAGAGCATGTCCAGTGTGGTGCGGGCAGATGCGGTGCTCTCTGTACCGAGTATCGCCTCTGGGCACTTACGCATATGTTTACACGGGTTGTGGAGGGCAGGAGCGATGGGACAAGGGACACAACGTGCATTGGCGCCTCGAGGCGGCGGTGTGATTGGCGGGGGGGCTTTTTACAAGGAAGGTACAAGGTCATCCGGACAAAAGAGGAAAGCACGATCTGCAAAGCGTGCAGTGTGCATTCTGCACTGCAGAGACTGAGAAACCGACAGGAAGAGAGACCTATGATAGTACGAGCTCGATAGTACTGTGTAGGTTGACCGAGACGCCGATTGGCCATTAAAGGATGCCGTGCCACTGGCTGGCCAGGTGCAGCACTTAGGACACTAGCACGCCATTGGACAGAGCACGAGAAGTGGTATCGAGGGAAGAGAGTTTAGAAATAGTTCTGTCTGCTGTTTATCAGTCTTTATCGTCCCATGTAGCTCGTACTGTGTGTGCATATTTGTGTGCGTATGTACCTGTGATCCTGCCGCATCGTGAGGTTGGTGTGAGGAAGGCACGAGGGACGGGAGCAGAATATTGCACTTAAGCGCCGGCAGCCCTGTATTTTGATTGGCCGTGTGTTCTTTCCTGTCCCATGTCTGTTTCGTTCTTTCCCTGTCAGGCCGTTGTCTCTCAAAAGCTCAACGGCAAGACCCCACCTTTCTCGTCGAGTAATTACTGTGTACTCTTCCGGCCTCCGTGGTCGCTCTTTCTTTGCCAGTATCGACATTCCGTCAGGCCTCGATCGGCTCATCTTTTTGGCCGGACCTGGCCTCACCTCGACTGGCCAGGTCTGGTCTTTTGGTCTTTTGGTCTTTTCCATGGCACTTACGTATGTATATGGCCTTGGCCACGGCCGCGACCGTTTCTCGCCTCTTTGCCACGATCCCCAACAGGAGGCCTCGAGTCAGCAATATCAAGGCAGAAATGAAGAACAAAAATGAACGAATGAGGAATCACGAGAACACGGCAGCTGGATCATCATGATATTCTCGCCCTGTTTTTTGGCACTGCTCGCCCCGTTTCTTTTCCACTCTTTCCTGCTTCCTGCGCTGTTTTCGTGCAGAACGCAGGATGAGCAGAAGACGGGCAACGGGACGGCCGCAGGTAATGGCCGCGCAGCAGTGCACGAAGCATATCATGCTAAGAATGGAGAGTGAAGAGAATGAAAAAGGTTGCCGTCAGCATGGGGGCCAGTCTGCACCAGAAAGACAAGGATGTCGAGTTCTCTATCCATGTCTGAAGTCTTCACAGTCCTCATTCCTCTGCTGCTGCTCCACTGGACTCCGCAAGAGCTCCGCACGTGTGCACAGAAAGGCAAGACTTGCCCCATTGTGTCGATTACAGAGTGGACTACATACAGACGACGTACGACGTACTCCGTACAGACTGCAGAACTATCTCAACGTTCGAGTGCAGATTCACACCGCCGTAGTGTATATGCCCGTTTTGGCTGCAGATTATGGGGACCCTGTCACTTTGAGTATGTTGGACGACGTCGAAAACGTTGTGGACGTCCAAACAAGAGGATAAACGAAAAGAGAGAGAGAGAGAGAGAGAAAGAGAGAGAGAAAAGTCTCGCCCGTCGGTCCACGGCTCCCGGCTTCGCGACCGGCGAGAAAATCTATTCTCGTAGATTGCCAGCACACCATCAGAATGGACAGACAAAAGGACAAAGAGGACGAGAACTACTTCGTACGAGAACTACGAGAACGACATTCAAAGCTCTCTCCCCCTGAATCCATTCACTTTACACGATGCATCGAACCTTTCCCGACCGGGTCTCCGCTCCTGCATTCAATTCATTTAGTTGAGTAACGAGTAAGGGTGCAGAGACAGGAGTGAAAGATGCGCAAAGCAGCGAGGCAGCTCCTCCTTCCTCCGATGCTTGCCGATCCCATGATGATCGAGTCAGATCGGATAAGAAAAAGGACAGTAAGAGTCAAGAGAGTGTGTGGTCAAAGATGAAGCCAGTGGCAAACTTCAAGGCAAAATAGTCAGGTACGGACACAGTACTCCGTAGGAATGCTCACAAAATGATTGACAAAGGGTCCAACCATCAGCCAAGAGAGCTCCATTCCTTTGCTGCTACTGGGTAAACTTTTTAGTCTAACCCAACGGTCCGTGCCATGGCTTACAAGGAGGGGAACAGCTTTGATCAAGGTAATGTACGAACATATTACTGTGTAAAATAGCGGTCGTTAGTGAGACTGAGACTGACGAACCGAAAGGCAGAAGACGTCAATGGCCAGACGGATGAGAAACGAAGCGAGCTTTTAGCAAGATTGGTTTCTTGAGCATAGTCTTGTTCACTGGGACTCTTTTGAAAATCACGCGGCTTCACGCGGGAGTCATTTTCTATGGATAGAAAAAAGGAAAGGAAAAAGCAAATAAAGAAAAGAGATGGCGAAGCTATTTTCCTCGTCTGAGACAGAATGCCAGCAACGGCTTGCGACTGGACAGAGCCTAACGGGACCTAATGAGAGCCAACCTGCCAGCGTGGAAAGAGAAGCCAATGTACTGCTTCTGCTGGAGAGAGGTGTGAGAATACGTCGTGCGGAGTAATTACTCAGTAGGTGATTGTTGATGTGAAGGGGGCCCCTCTTTTACCCTTGAGTTGCCGCCTTTTTTGCCTTTCTTTTTGGACTTTCCCTCTTTCCTGCTAGCGTGCCGTTAGCCTCTGTTTCTTCGTGTAAGTCGCTGCCCAATCGCAGGCGATAGCAGGGGTTGGAGCCCGATGCACCAATTTCAGCATGACCAGAGACAATAAGAAAAAGCAGAAAAAATCAGAAAAAAGGCAGAGAAAACAGAGAGGCGGTGCCACTATGAGCCAGTAAGAGCCTGTAAAATTCAGAGAAGAAAAAGCAAGTGCACATAAAACAGGGCCAAAAAGCCCAGCCACAGGCCTGTCTGCCTCTTTTCCAGCCTGTTTTTGCGTGCTTTTGTTGGGCACATGACACTGAACAGCCCAATCCCGAAGAGTGAAAAAAAGGGTCGGAGTCACTGGATGCCGGTCCGTCTTGACCTCCCTCCTCCCTCCAACTGTTGACTCGGGTTGCCCCCAGTGACCTCCAATGTCTTCGCTTTCATGATTATGGCTCGTTCTCACTCCATCCTCGGTTGCTCCGCCGATAGCAGCCAGGGTCAACAAAAACGAGGCCGTTATTTGCCTCCGATAGGCAGAGAAAATACAGAGTGGAAAGAAAAGTCCTTGACTGGGATTCACCGCCTCGTCATTGGTCACGGGGGCGTGTAGCTAGGATGAGTCCAGCCATGACTCCCAGGGCCGAGACTATTTTAAACCTTCATCCCCTACGAACGCACTACATATCGGGCCATCTCGGAGTATCGTGCCTCGTGACCGGTGGTTGATCTTGCAGGTTCTACGAATGGGAGCAGACGGTGAGTTCTTTTGACGTTGACTGGTGCTTGTCTGTTATTATTTCTGGGGCTTCTGAGGCCTTTCGGGAAATTTATTATGTATTTTCACGTCGATGGACACAAGAAGAGACAACGTGACAGAACGACAAGGGCACAATAAGACCACAGGACTGAAAATCCTCTTTTGCATTTCTGACGAAAGAGAAGCGGTCAGCCAATCCTCCCCTGGACTTTGGAGGTACTTTTCTTGTCAGGTAGCACGAGGTGCCGTGCCCATTCTCACGAGGCAAAGAGCACGAGGGTATGGAATATGGAAGATGCAGTATGACGACGTCGGAGGCGGGGAGTCACAAAAGAAAAGATGTGAAGAGATGGAAGAATGGGGGAGAGAAGAAGTTGTCCGTTTACGGGACGTTGTGTATGACAGAGAAGGCTGGAGAATTTGTTGTTGGGGAAAGAAGAGGCGGCGAGACAAAAGACAAAACAAAGATCGATATTGAAGAATGTCGTCACACCGCAGCTTTCCTCATTGTTCGTGCTTGTTCGTTACCCGTTGCCCGACTGTCTGTTGTCAAACCCTGCAGTACACCGTCCGCTGGAAAAGTTTGTAGGAAATGAAGGAACCCTCAAAAGATCCCAATGCACCGTCCTGGGCGGCGGCTCAAGGTGAGGCCGCATTACCTGGTCGCAGAGTGCAGAGTGCAGAGTGCAGAGTGCAGAGTGCAGTGGTGGAGCGAGGTGGAGGTCATTGCAGTACAGCATGCACAGCACAAACGGGCTGCACAGCTGCACGGCATATTCTGGTTCCAGCCGCCGTTGGGGCAGCTGTACGACAGACCACTGCACAGATAACAAAGCACAACACAAGAAATGACTGGATGCATATCTGTAAAACGTTGTACAAGGAAAGAGGCGTTGAGGCGTTGTAAGAGAAAAGAAGGAGAAGGAGTTGAGAAGCACAGCAAAAATGACCACTATTAAATGCATCTCGTGTTATTATCCCCGTGATCTGTTTGTGTTCTTCTCTGCTGTGTTTCTGTATCCAGCCCTGCTGTACGACACTTGCACGGCGAATCCTCTGTCCTACACCATCAAGTCGCCCTTTGACACGACAACCTTTATGCAAGTACTCAAACACGGCAGTACTCTGTAAAGAGATGTGAGACAGAATAAATGCACAAAGAGAAGAGAGAACGTAAGGAAGGCAAGGAAGCCAGATTGGGCAGAACAGGGCAGCTCATAACCCCAAACTGGGCGTCGGGTGTATTACTTTCAATTGTGCCTCGTGGCGGCCAGGTTTGGGGCGCAAGATGTGCAGTTTTCGTCTTTTGTGCTTTCCTTCCAGAACGGGCTTCTGTTTGTCTCGGTGCTCCATAATGTCTTGGACACAGATTGGCACGACGAAAAAGAAAAGAGGAAGAGAAAATACATGCAGAAATTTACAAGACTACCAGGACTTTTGAGGTTGGCCAACCACATGGCGTTGGGGGCCTCTCCACACGCGGACCTGCGGGCGCCGTCGTCTTCAGAATGTCTCACCAACGACAAGGAGAGTGCAAAATGTGTGAAGAAGGAATTTCAATGACGAGAAACAAACACTGCTTTGGCGTATACACAGTAGCTAACGTGAAAAATTTATCGAGATTTTGTTTTTGTTTTTGTTTTTGTTTTTACTCTTTTGTGGTCTGAGATAATCTTTTTGTCCTTTTCAGGAATTTTGCAATAACTCGTAAGAGTAAAAACGTTGCATATAACGTAATGTTTATCTTAAAATATTTCTATCAGATTTAAGAAATATAATCAATATTGCACGAGAAACAAATGATATTAATGAATACGTTTTTTTTTCTTTTCAACTGGATTCGTTTACTAAAGAGTTCATTACTTATAACGAATCTCATAACACCAACTCTTATCTCGAAATATGAAAATATATCTGCGTAGCAGACATCAGAGAGACAACGGATGAAGAATAAAACTACATGTCAACAAGCGACTAAAAGACAAAAACTAGACTTATTGGGGGTCGGGCCCGAGTATCAGTCCCGTGTAAAGTCGCGTCCATGAAAGATGTATCTGAAATATGAAATGTCAGTTTTTGAAATAATCATCGTGAGTCCATTGTTCTCTGATTTTATCATGTCATATATCATATTCACCCGTTGGTATTTTGTGAGTACTACTGACAATTTTGACCGTATTGTTAGTGACTATATTCACGCATCCTGTCTATCCAAACATATCCACCACACACAGAGAGAGAGAAAAGATGCACTGCACAGGTCTATGACTGCACTTCACATCCAATCGTGTTCAGAAAAAAAGGCACGTTGCAATGCCTTCCTGTGTCTCACATGATGAAAAGTCGATGCGGGCCTCGTTCTCTTCTTTTGTGGTTCCTTCCCCTATCTTTTCCCACGTCACCCCTTTTTAACACTTTCATATCACAGCTCTCGATCCTGCACTTTTTGCATTTGTTGATGCGGCCGTCAATTTGGGTGTTCTGGCTCGGGGTTGGTCTACTGGGTGCAGTGTGTGATGAGATTTTGGGGAAGAAAAGGGACCTCCTCACAACAGTAAAAGCTTGGATTGGTAGGCTGTGGGGGAGGTGCATAATCCAGCCGTAGGGTTGACAGGACCAAAAAGACGGCAGAGAATAAGAGGAAGGCAGTGCATCTGTCCACAATTTGTTCATAATCTGTCCATGCTGAAGTTTACGCTGCCAATGGGACAGTGATAATCAAAGTCTCTGAGCACATGTAGGGGGTATGCATTGTGAGCTTGTGAAAAGTCCTGTGAAGATCTCTTTGGATCCTTTTTGTGATCGCATTAATGCTCGTTGTTTTCAGGATTTATTTTCGTGTTTGCCTTACTTACAAAAATTAACAAAAAAAGATGCCTTGTCACTCAGCTCATCCTCTCAGCCTTTGCTTGTTTGAGAGTTATTTGTGATGTTCAATGTGAGGTTTTTTTTTATCCTCATGTTTTTCATGTTTTCTTCCAGGTTCTCTGTCATTTTGTTTTCTCTTGATAGCGGCTCGATTTGCCCGGATCAAGTCGTCGTATTATTGAATCGGCCTGTTAATAATCCCTATGCCGTTGGTTGTATCTGTGCGCAGAGGCGTGTGGAAGCAATAATTGTGAATACGACGTAAAGAGAAATAAAGAGAGTGAGCACACACTAAAAGTACGACAAACGTCTTCAATACAAGGATTCTTCAGCTCAATACTGGAGCTGTGATAAAAAAAATGGCAGTGAGGAAAGATCACGAAAGAGAAGAGCAAAGATTTAGGCCCCCAAAGGCTCAACAACTGCAAGAAGACTGCCCCCAAGAAACTAATGCCGCTCCGTGCTTCCCCGGCCACCACCCTGTCCTTTCAGTGCCCACTCAAAAGCTACTGTGCCATTCTTCCGTCTGTGGTCTTCTGCTGCTTTGCCATTTTGTCCGCTGCAATGATCAACCACCCCCCTCCCTCAGCATTCCCTCTTCCCGTCATGCATGAACAGGCCTATCCTTGTCCGAAAACCAGAAATGAGCCAGACCTGGCCACAGTTCATCTCAGCGAGGCTGCGCCTTCCGTCCCCCTAGCCGTTAATCGTCCGTCTTTTTCGTGATTTTCGATGGCACAATGCCCCCCGATCGCCCCCCAATTTTGCTAGTAATATTGTGTGAAAACTCCCTGTTGATCTTCTGATCTTCTTTTCCACTTGATTTTGGGGGCTCGGCCACCTCGGGAGCCTTTGCCTCCCGTCCTATGTATTTTTTTGGCCCCCAACTATTGTGGGTAGGGCCGTGTAAGTCGAAGCTGTAGTTTTTTCGACTGCAACGGCAACGGCGCATTTCTTTTTGCGGAGAGACAACGCACGGAGCACATTGCATGGGAAAAAAAGAGAGAAACGGTTGTCTTTGAATTCAGCTTCTGCACTTTTTAGGCAAGAGGCGAGACATTCAACAAAATTCGCGGCGAGCGGTGAAGAAGCAGGACTTCGTTTTCTACTCCGTATTCGTTTTCTTTTCTTTTCTGTCGCCTTTCTCGCTTCTTTTGATTTTTTTTCTATTTGCTCCTCTTTCTGCCCAACCTCTTTTGTGCATCAATATCTGCAATTCTCATCACATTGAATTTCGTTCAGCACATGCCATGTCTTACTTTGCTTTTCATGCCCAAGCTCCATTCGGCTTTGAAGTTGCAATGAGTGGAGGAGCATCGTTCGTAAAGACAGAAACCTGGACCACGGTCTGCGAAAGAGGGGGGTGTGCGGGCAATTCGCAGTCAACCCGCACGAACGCATCAGGGCATTCACATTATCGAAAGACGGGTCGCCCCAAAAAGGTTGCACTGGTGATGAAAAATGTACACACAAACGTAAAATAAGGTCGCATATCAAGTATCACACCACAAACACAAAAGTGCAAATTCACAGACCGTTACTACAACCGCAGCCCACCTTTCTTTCATCACCGCCGACGTTTGCTCTTACCCCGGCTCTATTGTCCAATGCTTGCTGCTTTCTGTATCTGTTCACCGGGGCTTGTCCTCCTTTCCCCGTGGTTGAATCTGGCCCACGGACCTTCTTTAATCTCTTGACCTTTGATCTTCCATCTCCGGCATGGCTCACAGTTCTGCCTCACGGTCCTGGCTCACGGTCCATGGTTCGTGGGCAGGTCAATCAACGATGGGCAGGTCGCACCATTGAAGTCCGAGATCAAATGTCCTGGAATTCGAACGCTCCTCGTAGTTCACTTCCTTTCTGAGCATCCCTCCGTTTGCCGTTTGTACATGCGATCGACATGACGGACGGGCGGTTTTTGACAGGAAAGGAACATTTGAGAATGCACGATGCGAATTAATCCTTGTCGAGCTGGTCACCTTGGCAGGCGGAAATCTATTGCTGTGGGATTTCAGCAAGGCATTTGAAATGGGGCTTCACATTCGGCCTTTTCCCACTTCGCTTCGCATCTCCCTTTTCGACCTGATGCCCTTCTGCGGAACATCATGGTTATCGCGTCTTTGCTCCGTGTGCCCCGGATATCCTCTTTCTTGTTTTCTTGTGTACGCACAGACCAAGTTCCCTCGTCCTCTCTTCTCTTCTTCACTTCAGCTTCTCCTCCTGACCCCTCTTCTTCTTTTCAATCCGGACGATGTACCCCTCTTGTCCAGCATCGGTGAGCTGCATGGCACTAGAGACTGCTAAGAAAGAAAGCCGTTGCTCAGAGTGCATTGGCGTAGAATGGACCGACGACACTACCTGCACGGACGACGGACGGCGGATTACGGAGAAATGCGCAAAGAGCAGCGTCACATTGTATGGTGAAAAAGCACAGAATAGTTTACGTCGTAGTGTGCTCACAGAAGGGCAGAATCCGCAGAAAAAGGTGGGAATACTGCATGGAATGGTCTGAGCTTTTTGTGGTGGGCAAGCCTGGACAAGCTCACTGAACCTGGTCAACTCCGCAAAAGGGTCCTCTCTTAAAAACCATTCCGAACTCCGTGACAGGGCAAGGCCCTGTCTTTTCTTTCTTGCCAGTGCGTTAGTGGATGAATTGCCTGCAGCTGACCCCCGTTCCCCGTACGGAGTACGTCGTATCTCCGTTGCATTTGCAGTCTTTTTTCTCTCTTATCTGTATCTGGTCATTCGCCGTACGAGTTAATCTGTGCGTGGGAGAAGCTGCATCGTTATGTTATTCTGACCATTATCCTGCACGGAGAGCGTTGAAATGTCCACTTCTTTTACACTCTTCAACATGAGAATAAGCTTCATTCGTTTTGCCACCCATGTTGATTAAACCTTTTCATGCGTTTTAACGTGTTTCTCAAACGTGCTTCTCGTTTTCACAATCTTGTCGTCCACGAGGCTGGTTGTCAACGACACGCGTCATCTTGTTTATTTCCTTCTTCTTCTTTTCTTTCTTTTCTTTCGCATAAAGAAGCCAAAAATATAATCACAAAAGGAAAGTCACCGCACGGCATCGTCTTCTCAAAATCTCTCCTTACCTCTTCTAAATAATACTCGCCATATTCAGTCAAGGCGCGCAATGCTGCTCAGTTAGGCTTAGTTTTGGCGTGGTTTACACTCGGCTGTTTTTGTGTCTTGGGCTTTCTTTTTGCCGTTTCGTTTACAACAAGTGCACTTACTGGTGAGCTTTCTTTTTTCTGTCTTGCACGTTTTTCATTATCCTCATCAAGAAAGTACTCCGTACGCCCAGTATCTTATCAAAACCCTCCGTGAAGCACTAATCGTAACGGCCGTCGGCTTGTACTGTGTAAAGTTGAAAAACAAATTACGGACAAAGAAACTCTAGAAAATAGCTTCTGACCGAAGAGACCCTGACCCTGAATGCTTGACCCTGAACCTGAACAGATCCTTCCTGTCAGAATGGAACTTGTGCAAATCACACTGCGTTAGCTTCTGCGTAGCCCGAAGTAGCCCATGTAGCTCAAGATCCTGTAGCTTTTGCGTACTGTGCACTGCGTAAAAGCTTCCAGCTTAGCTTGAAGCCAGTCCCTACCCTTTGCATGTTCGCCATGCCCGTTGCAATTTCTTCATATCAAACAAAGACCATCACACAGTACATATAGGCCGCAGCAGGTCAAGACGACTTTGCAGAAGAAACCAACTCCCTCCTCGACATTTTCGTCTCTTTCGTCTCTTTTCGTTCAACAGAATACGAGCGGGGCTTCAACTGGGGGTCATCAGTGCACGGGGGTCGTCCTGCAAGCAAAAGAAGGTCAAAAAAGCTACTCGTAGATAAGATCCCACATCCCCCACTTGAGTCCACCTCAAATCCACCCCCAATTATCGATTGCTGACAGAGAATTAGTCGTAGCACGAATCCAGTAAGAGGCCGTCGTCAGACACTGAGACCTCAACAAGACCGGAGCATCAGTCCGGTCTTTGCGGCCTTTTCGACAGGGGCAGGGGTTGTGTGACGAGAAAGTGCAGAAACTCAACAAGGTGGCTGAAAGGGAACATTTTCAGCACACTTTCAGCACACTCACAGGCCTAGCCTCGCTTTTAAAGCAGCACTCTTGACAAGCAGCGGCCGGAGGAAATTAAACGGCTGATCCCCCCGACCTCTTTCCTCTCTTCTGTGTCTTTTTCGTCTGCAACGGCACTCGCGGCGTAGTGGTCGATCTGTGCAGGGTTGTTTGCATAAAAGAGGAGACCGCAAGAACAAGAGAACAAAGAAACTCTCTAAAAAGACAAAAACAAAAAACAACGCAAGCTAAAGTCATCAGGACATGAACGAGTCAACAAGCTTGACTTCTTCTTGACCTTCTCTGAACGTTTAAACTTGACTTTAACCTTTTCACGATGCCCACTTTGCTAGCTCCTTCTCGGCCGTATCTCGTCGACTTTCACGTTACTCATTACATACACACACCAAGAGCAAAGATAAGGACAATGGATAACATTGCGGATGAAGGTGAAATCGAGTGACTTCACTATAACCCCTGCTACGATCTTCCATGTGATGCGTGATTTGCGGATAATTTCTCAACAGGGAAAGAAACCGTACGAGGAGAAGAACAGAAAAAGGCATGGCTGCAAGATCGAGTATTTCGTAAAGAATGAGGAGGATGAGGAGAAGAAAAGAGATAATAAAAGAAAAACGAAAAAGACAGGAAGACGGATCAACGATAAAAAAAATGGGTTGATTAAGGATGGCCATCCATAATTCCCGTTTCCCGTTTTTTTTTGGTTCTCTTTCTGACTCTTTTAGTGCCAACAGACGATATGATCACCGTTATGGCTCCAGTTTGTCCATCTTATTATCGCTGTCTTTTTTTCTCATCCAGCGTTTCTTGTTACTGTGTAGAGTCTTGGTCTCACGTTTCTTTGTCCTCGGGCAATCTTGTCTTTCGGCTCGGCCCCGAGCGGGGCGCTGGCTGTTGGTCCTTTTGTGATCGATAGTATGATTCTTTATTACGGGAGGACCCCCATCAATTACAACGGGAAGGGATAGAATGGCACGAGGCTCGATGAAAGAGAGAACAGAAAAAGAGGGTCGAGGGGGCGAAAAAAGAAGGAAAAAGAAGACAAGAAAACACGTTCGTAGTACTTTCGGTAAAAGAGGAAGTCAAAAGGATAGAGGGTTGGGGGCCGAGTATCGATACAAAGTGGCCAGAGAGTCTAAGCTCTTCCCTAAAACTAGCGGATGCCCGCTTTATTGCAACGGCTGCCGGCTGGCAAAAGAGGCAAAGGAAGGGGAGGGGGCAAAGTGAGACAGGCCGGCCTATTTGTACTTGTAGTTGAAAAGAGTGTCGAGACCGGACAGAAACAGACGAGAGAACAGATGAGGTTAAAGTGGCCATGCCGCATAAGTGCATTCGGGTTTTTCTTTGTAAAAGTGAAGCGGAAGAACGCTGCAAAATGGAGATAAAGAAAAGGAGGTGAATAAAACGGGGGAAGACGAGAATATAAATAGTGAAAAAGTGAACGAAGCGCCAGAGGAGAGGGTGTACTCTACGATATTGAATATGGAAGCGAAAATCGACCTGAAAAAAAATGAGAGCAAGAATGGACGAGTAGAATTTGCGTTCACTTCTCTGTTCTCACTTCTTCCAACTCCGGGAGCTAACTCGGCGGCAAAGCAGGTCACAAAAGCAGGTCAGACCATGGTGCACATCCAGTGTGTGTGATGGTGCAGTGCAATGCAGGCTACAGCGAGTGAAAAAGACGAGAGAGAGACATCAGGGAAGATGGGAAGATAACGGAGCATGTGAAGTAGAAGAACGGGAAACGACAATCAAAACGATCTCCCGAGGGCGCCGTTATACTGACTGTTGGGGCTTTACGGCACTGAGATCTCGATATTACATACGGAGTACCTGAACATAGACCTGGTGGCTGGGGGCCGTTTTATCGCTGAATAGGCGTAAATGGTGGATAGAATGGCGAGCATCGGAGTATTGAAGAGCATGTGGCGGGTAGTTCGTATATTACGGGCATTAAGTGGTGTTTTAGTGGACTGGCCCGCCCTTGGGGGCCAGTCCTGCCCCAAACAGAGTAATCTCCAGCGCTGGAAGCATGGTAATTGCGTGGCAGAACATGGCCAACATGGCGACAAGGCCAGGCTTGCCCTGCAAAGATCTGAAGAAAAAAAAAATCATGTGCAGATCGGGGGCAGAAAGCGCAGAGCACTCCCGCCATGGCCAGTGCATTTTAGCTTGCAACATGGTGTACGGAGTATGTAAGTACTAATCTGGCGTGGCTGGTCAGGATTACACAGTAGAGAGAGGGCTGATGGGCTGGATAGGGCTTTGGAAGGTGTTGACAAAAAGATACAGGCTTTGCCTAGGAAGGAAAATGGCCTGTTGCAGTCTGATAGTGGGTGTTGGGCGTTCCACTGTGACCGGAAGGGGTGGAGATTGCGACTGTCGTGCGGAGAGCATAGACGTGATGGGCCTAAGGAATTATGCTGGAAGGAGAAAAGCTCAACAGGCTGTATGTGGAGGACGGGGCACTCTGTGTAGTCTGTGCACGAACGTATCAGCACTCAATGATAAGAAAAGGTCCTGTTCGCAGAAGGTCAAACAGTCACCCAAAACGGGAAAGAACAGCAACCATCATATCGCGTATGGCAAGAACGACTACACGGTTAGAATGAACTTTCATCGACAAACACATGAACACACACAAAAATAAACTGGGTTAATCTTGTGAACCGGGCTAAATAAAAATAGAATAGCAATATTGGACGTTCATGGCAGGAAGATCCAAAGTGAAAAGAAGGCGGTCAAGGGTGGTCAAGACGTGTGACGAGAATGGATAGCATGCATAGTGAGAGAGGTCGGCGCGAAGAGAGAGCGGCTGCGATGGCCAAAATTAGCCCACATTCGATCGTTCCTTCCTTGTATGTCTCTCCTAGGGCGGCTAATACGTTCTTGCTAGGAAAGAAGGAAGAGGAAAGAGCGACCGACCGAATAAAAAAAGAGAATCACGAAAAAGCCTGACCATCACCATAGAGAATACGACGTACTGAGAGACTGTGATCTGGTCCTCTCTCCCGTCGTCACACTGGGACCCTTGCCGTCACCGCATCGTCCAGCCAGTGCACCAATGCCCGTTGGCGCTGGCCCTTGTGATCCGCATCTAGGGCCAGGAGCTCTAAAGAAAGTGGAGACATTAGGGGCTAGTGCCGCTTGTGGACTGGCTTTGACAGGGGTCCAGAGAGCGCGCTAGCAGGCGGTTGGTCCCGGCATGCCAGTCTTTTTTGTCTGTTTTGCAGGAAGGTGCGAGGGAGGAGCAGAAATACAAGCAAAATGCACTGAGAAAACGAGTCAACGTCTGAACGTCCTCCGCGCATGCACGGCCATTGTCTTTTCGTCACACTTTGGCTCCACAGAGAGTCATCCAATCACCGTTCAGAAGCGGCTCGTCAAGACAGCACCCCTGCACAGCTGCACACCCACTCACGGCTCGTTCTTCAATTCAGTCACTTTCATGTCCCTCTTCCCCCATTTCTGTCTGTTCTCTTCTTTTGTTGCTCTCTCAATTTTGTGCCCTCATTTTGTCTTCTCTCACTTCTGTCCCCTTGTTCTTCCGTTAGAGAGACACTTTGCCCTGCCGTCATTGTCTTGCCCGTGCGCACAACACCGGGCAAGGGACGTACTCCAGTTTTTGTATTTTTTGTGTGCCCGTAAAAACAAAGAATGTAGGAAAGAAGGTGAAAAGAAGAATATGACAGCATACAGTACGGAGTATCTCATGTATGGAGTACCCCCCACAGCACGGACAGTGAGCGGTACTTGCATTTACCTGCGATCATAGCTCCCCAAGCTAGACCGGCTAGAACAGTCCTCGAGAAAGTGAAAACTGACTACTCTTCAACGGGGGTTGAATTTAGTCGAGTCCTCGAGTCTTAAGTGCCCTTTTGCTCTTCCACACCCTCTGATCAATGGATTTTGTCAAATACCACCCTCGGTCCAGCCAATCCGCGTTCTTACCGCTCACTTCTCGCAGTTGATTCGCCCGTCATTGTCGAATGAGCAAATCAGCCGATGCTCCAACAGGGAAAGCATAAACGAGCCAGTCTCTCAATGTCGACTAATACAATTGCCTGGGGAGTCAATGGGCAGGAAACACACTGGTCGGAGTCAACGTTTGTGATCTGCCATGGACATGCTAAGAACGGCGACCGCGTGCCTTGTAGTGGTCCGGCCTTTACGTTGCTACTGAGTTGCCTTAACCGGCATGTTTAATCAACCGGTTGTTCAAAGCAGCGTGGTGACTGTCTCGGCCAGTGTTTCTGTTGTTTTGTGCCCTCAACGGTAGCACGGCGATGTTTGATGCTCTGGCAATGCTCTCACAACAACTCTCATATTAGGGGGGGGGATACACATACTGGTCAAAGAACACACATCTCCACACTGTCCTCTCTACCGATCCCTGTTTAAGAAAAAGAAAAAAAAAGAACAGGGAATCAGGAAAACAACCGCATCCTCAGCCGGGTCCGATTGGAGAATGGGTCCTCAGCAAAGCACGTCCTCTTGGTCTTTTCCTGGTCGCCTTTGTCGCTTTTGTCGCTTTTTGTCGTCCTTTTAGCTTTTTGCTTTTTGCTCGTTGACCCTTATCCGTCCATGGTCCATCAATCCCGCTCCCAGCGCAACTTCCTTCCCCATTCAGCCCGTGCTCGCCAGACGCCCATGGTCCTCTGCCCCCCTCAACCTTTTTCTTTCTTTTACTCCATACGCGTACACTTATTTCTTTTCTCCTCCCTGCAAGTGACCAGGGTCAGAGAGCACGTCCGTTACCTGCCTTACCCTCCATCAGCCGTCACACTACGCCCATGCTCCACTCTGGTATTCGGTGTGCAAGCCCTGCACCATCGGCAGCGGGAGGGAAAAGGGAAGAGAGCGAAAAAAGAGGGCAGACAGATATCGGGCAGCAAGAAAGAGAAAAGAGCACACGGTTCACCGCAGGATGCGGGCTCTTTATTTCGGATGAAAAGTCGAGAGTGGGATGCACACTTTTGTTTCGTTTCTTCCGGTCGTCTATTTTCTTCTTTTCTATTTTGTTTCTCTTCCTCTCCATATTCTTTTGTCTTCTCTACTCTTACATCTTCCTCTCCCCGCATGAACTGGCCTTGTCCCACGGCAAGACATGTTTCCGTGGAACGGCGCACGGCGGGCCATGTACTCGTCCAGAAAGAGCAGCAAGATACTGAGTACGGAGTACGGCGGAAGTGTAAAAGACAGTCAGACTACGAACGTACCAACCACTCTAGAGCGTAGTACGTGCCCAGTCGTACGGCACTCTCGCACAATATCTTGTACTTTCTGTCTTTCACGCCTCGTGCCTCACTTTTAACGCCTCGGGATTCCCTTGTTGGTCGACGTCCATCGCACCTGCCATTATCGAGTGGAAAAAGCTGCTCTTGCCATATCTAGTCTTGCCATCTTGGGTCATTTGGTGTGTGTGGATATTCCATAGCTTGAGCCAGTCAGCGGCAAGAGCGGCCTCAGTGAAGACGTTCTCCCTCTTTTGCGTTGACTCGAGCTCGCAAGCTTGTGTTCTATTTCGAGTGGGATTTGCTCGTTAAGTCGACTGCCTGCCTTTCTGTTCCCTTCCCGGCCCACTCTCCCCGGCACCAATAAGCGCAGGGCCGCTCTTTTCTCTTTTCCCTCATGCCCCCTCGTCCCTTGTTTACCGCACCTCTATCGCGCCTTCCCTCGATAGTCCCTCCACACTCCGCTCCTTCCTGGTCTTCCTGCCGTGTCTCTCCCCCCTTCCTCCCCTCTCTGCACTGCGTGTGGCTGCAGGTAGTCTCCTCTTTGGGACTAGCGCACATGCCGCGAGTATGCATGTGGCCGTCCGACAACATCCCGACATCCACAGCGTTGCCTTTTTGGCTTCGTCTTGCACTCTACAACACACCACTGGCAATATGGCCGCCAGCACCACCCACAGCCTGCATGCACCACGGTCGGCCGGCCGCCGGCCATGTCGCCCACTCACTCACCCACCCACTCATTGTGTTGCTCTCCCCGTCCTATTCTTGTCCGCCCTACTCGTCCATCTCGCCCTTCCGTCCAAAAAAAGCAATGCTCGCCTTGGCCCAGTCCATTTCCCTATGTTTAAACATATTTCCCTGTTTCTATTCTTGGAACACGCACGCAAAAGTGCTCTCTGCTGGCCCAGTTCGTCCTCCGTGTCTCCCATTCACACGCTTCTTCCCACCCAATCTGCGTCTACGTCGCTCGATGCACGCAACGCACCCGCCCAAAATGCCCAAAATAACACAAATAGGCGCGGCCATCATGAGAGGCGGCCACGATATAAGTCGTGGGCCTGCCCAGTCCGATTCGATTCTGGCCCCCTCTTCTTTTCCTCTTTTGTTGATCAAGCTCAAGTTGTTGTTATCAAGTGTTTTTTTCTTGTTTCCTTGTTTGTCTTCTTTTCTATCTTCTCGATACCCCTTTTCTCTTTCCTCCTCACTTCCGATTCGCCAGTGTCAACTGTTCAAGATTCGATTTCGATCTCTACAACAAATCTCGACGACAGTTTACCTGTCTCGTGTCTCGATCTCGACCCTCTTCATCCACCTGGCAACATCTTCTTTCAGTGAACAGCAAGCCGGTTCTTGCTCGGATCCAGTCAATCATTCGACGACTCTTATTTACTACTGCTACAATTTTACGACTACGAATTACTACAACCACTTGTTTACCGTCGGGCACGAGAAAACAAACCAACTTCTTATTATCTAATCTCCCTGGCACGAACCACAGCGTTCGCCTTCAGTTTTTCTTATTTTCTTATTTTATTTTGTCCCCTCAGCGATCTACGGGACTACCGGTCTGGTCCCCCATTTCCCTCCTCTTTCCTCTTTCCTCTATCCCCCCCCTTGACCTCGGGGCTCTCTGCTGGCTTTGACCCCCTCGTCCACCACCTCCACTCGCCCGCACCTCTTCTTTTTTTATTCTTTTGTTTTTTTATTTACCCTGTACCTTTTGCACACACCCCCCATTCCACTCCAACCCCCGGTATTTTTTGCTTTGCAAGGTACCCCCCATCTCCACCCATACCTTGTGGCTCTTTGGCTTTCCCTATCGAGCAATCAACCACACACACCACGCACACCACGCACACCACGCACACCACGCACACCACGCACACCACACAAGCACCCGCAGCCGAGGCGCATACAAAGATACAAATGTCGACTCTGTCCCCCAACCACACACACTCGATCGACAGCATCGTGAACATGAAGACCGGTGCTGCTTCAACAAAAACAACAAAGACGACCACAACCAAAGTCAATATGGCAGTGTCCGCAGCAACAAAGCCCAAGGCGGCTTCCACAAAATCAAAGGCCAATGCCACCGCCGCCACCAACAACGCCGATGCCAAGCAGAAGAGCTCACAGATGCACCGCCGGTCAAGAACAGGTGAGCCTTTGTCTTTTGCTCAAAAAACATTATAAAAAATATACTAACAACCACAACCCAGGCTGCTACACATGCCGTCTGCGGCGCAAGAAGTGCGATGAGGGCGCTCCCCTCTGCACTGCCTGCAAACATCTTGGCCTGACTTGCGAGTACAAGCGGCCGCACTGGTGGGGGAACAACGAGGCCCGTCGCAACCAGAAGGACGACATCAAGATGATTATCAAGCGCAAGAAACTGTCTGAGAAGGCCGCCTCTTCCATCCACACTTCGGTCGTCGGCTCGCCGCCGGGTCTGTCGCTTTCCAGCAGCTCCTTGCCCACCTCCGCCACATTCTCCGATCAGCTGGACCGCACCCGCTCTGCCTCCATTGACTCGCACTACGCCGCCGCCGCTTTTGATTTCAACAGCCCGCCCACTTCATCTTCCGAGTATGGCGGTGTCATGACCAACGGCGACAGCAGTGCCTTTTCGACACCCCAGATGCACCCGGATTTCATGTTCGGCAGTGGGTTTGCGCCCTACGAGGTCGACATCAAGACTGAGCGCCAGATGTTTGTCAACGATGTGCCCACTCTGCACGAGTCCACCACCTCGACCTTCAGCACCTACCACACGCCCCCGCCTCCCGGCACTGTCCTACCTCCCTACACCATGGCCATGGACGGCAGCAGCCTGGTTGTCGACCCGGCTATTGGCCTCGGCATGGCTGGTGTCCCTGTTGACCCGCAGATGCAGATGCAGGCTGGCATGCTTGGTGTCGGCGGTGAGTGGATGGAGCAGGTGTACTCGGAGCGCCGCGAGAGCATGACTGAGGAGACTCTTAACATGCACGTCTTTGACTTCCCGCACGCCAGCTCGCACCAGGTGGCCATTGAGCTTGATAATGGGGACCAGTTCCTGCTGGACCACTTTGTTCAGCACGTTCTGCCCACGCTCTTCCCCATTCTTGAGGCCAACCAGCACGGCGCTGTCGGTTCCGACCTGATCCTGCCTGCCCTGCAGAGCAACAAGTGCTACCTGCACTGCTGCCTCAGCGTCGCCGCGCAGCATCTGAAAACGATGCTCAGCAGCGCCCAGGCCGCGGGTCAGCCCGGTCAGCTTGTTCCCACAGCCGACCTGGACGCCGACATTATGCGCCACCGCTACGCGACCATCTCGGCCCTCTGCCACGCTCTGCCTCGCGACGAGAATCATCAGCAGGTGCTCGAGTCTGCGCTCGCCCTCATCTTCTTCCAGTGCGGTGTTGGTCGCTACGACGATGCTCTCCCTGACATCCCCTGGCACCAGCACTTCCAGGCCGCGGCTTCTCTCGTTCAGAAGCTCGACCTGCCTGCCCAGGTGACTGCCGCGACCCTGGCACCCGTCACTGCTGTTGAGGATGGCTCGGTGACCGCTGCTCCCATTGACGCCGGCACTGTCAGCGTTGCCACCACGGGCGATGCCACCCAGTCCACTCCCTTCAACATGACTCTCATGTCCTGGGTCGACATCCTCGGTGCCACCATGCAGGGCCACGCACCCGTATTTGCGCACACCTACCGCGAGAAGCACCTGTCGCCTCCTCACCTGTCTTCGCTCGGCCTGCGGGAGCTCATGGGCTGCGAGGACCGCGTCATGTACCTGATCTCGGAGATTGCCTGCCTCGAGGCCCTCAAGGCCAGCGGCATGGACGACATCATGCTCTGCCACCACGTCAGCGTCCTCGGCGACCAGATTGGTCTCACTGAGATTGGCGAGGCGCCCGCCAAGCTGCCCTTCAATGCCAACGGCTCTCTGAGCCCCAAGCAGCTCAGCAAGAACATCACTGCTGCCTACCGCCTGGCTGCGCGCATCTACCTGTGCTCGCTGGTTCCCGGTTTCTGCCCCTCGCAGGCCAGCTGTCGCGGTCTCGTTGACAAGTTGACGGCTGTGCTGCAGACCATCCCCTGTGGTCCTGCCGGCTTCGACCGTTGCGTCGTCTGGGTCTACCTCATGGCCGGCTTCGCTTCCATGCCTGGCTCGACCTTCCGCGTCTTCTTTGCCGACCGCATCGCGCAGATGGGCGAGACTGCCGCCAGTGTCGGCTCCTTTGGCCGTGCGGTCTCGCTTCTCCACGAGACCTGGCTGCAGCAGAACGTGCTCATCCAGCAGCTGCTTGATGACCAGGAGCAGCGCCGCCAGCAGCGCCAGAAGGCCAAGGCCGTCGCTGCCGCTACCGGCTCGTCATCTCCCTCTGCCTCTTCCACTTCGCCTGTCGACAATGCCGACGAGGTCGACATCCTCCCGCCTCAGTATGTGCACTGGCGTGAAGTCATGCACATGAAGGGATGGGACTTCCTCCTAATGTAATTTCTTGTGCGATTTCCTATTTGTCTTCATTATACCCCATTTTCCTTTTTTTTTCCTTTCTCTCTTATGGAGCTGGCTCCAATATGAAAACAAAAACAACAAAAAAAAATGGTGTGGCGAGTCGAAATAAAAAGGGGCCCGCCGCAAGGCACATCATATCTTCTGGGAAGGCGGTTAGGATCAAACAATCATGAGTATGATGGGGAAAACATACTTGATAACAACGGCTTCTTTTTTTTTGTTTCTTTCTTCGTCTTTTGCATTTTCGGGTTCCTCTTCTTTGGAGCATCGTCTTTGGCGCATTTGCTTGTCGGGAAGGTTTTTTGGGCATTCCCAGGATAGGAAATCATCTTAGTTAAACAGTCTTGACTCGAACTTTCGAGTCGGCTATGAGAAATGACATGCAAAACTCTTTTCAAAACAAAAACCTGTTCCAAGATGCAAGTTATCAACACAGTGACAGCCGCAACAACGATTGAGTAAAGGTAAAGAAGTGTGAGAAATATATATATATATATATATATACATATATTGCGCTTCGAAATAAAAAGGCTTTGACTCAGCTGGATAATGAAGTGGTGCCGATTTTGATCCTTGGATGGGCTCGTGTATGTGAAGCATGTTGAAAATAGACAGTCGATACTGAGGACTTGAGGGCATCAACATCAACATTAGTGACTGTCGTCCTCTCCTTTCTTTATATCTTTACATCCTCACCGTGGCCGCAATGGCCGGCGCCAAATATGTAGTAAAAAGGGCCCAAATCAAGATATCACCATCAAAACCAGCACTGCATCGCGACAATATTGGCTGTCGTGAAGTATCATGAACAATAGTTTACCGCCGTTGAGGCGCGCTTCTAAAATTACTGCCTTTGTTTTTGACTGACGTCCGGCCGTCTACCGGTCTGCACTACCAAGGCCCGCGTTTCTCTTCGCGCCGGCGTCAACAAAATGTCGTCAAACTTGACGTCTTGACGTCTTGACTGGAAGGGGTAGAATGCAAACAATGACTTTCTCTTACTCGTTATCCCAGCACGGCGGCCCTCTGTCTATGCTGTCTGCTGTCCTCCTCAAGAGGCTACGGGCCACAGTCTGTCTAAGCATCCTGATTTGATGGGGCCTCGTCCATGCCGGCCATAGAATACCGCGCGGCAGCAAAAAGAGTCTACGATGCCTTCAACAGGCTACTTGTTCTTGTGGCTCTTGTGGCGGACCCGGTGGCCCAGCGGCAAACAAAATTACAAGGGCTCGTCAGAACAAAGATAAGAAGCACAACATAGGGTACTTGGGCAGGCAGTCTCGTCAACCTTCTTTTCTTCTCTCTTAAATAGCCGCTTTTGGGGTGCGCCTGCATCAACGTAATAAACAAACCCGGCAGACCGCTGTTAGGCACAAACCAAACAGACATTCACGACCCGACGCGCCGTTTCACGCACGGCAGTTCATCGTCGTGAATATCAGTTTTTCTCTCTCTACTTTTTATCCTTCCCTAATGCTCATCTCTTCTCTCTCCTCCCCACCAGCATTCACGTCATTCGGTGGCTGTTTGGTGGCTCGTCCCGCTGCTTCGTGCAGGCGGCTATGCACCAAGAATAGACCTATTGTCGATGCTTGGGTCAAATTGGGGGCTGGCCCATGCATATCATCGTGGATGTCAATGCTCTTGCTTGAAGCCTCCACCGGATGCAGGATCTCAATAAGCGCTTCTTTATTCTACTCTTGATCGTGGCTTGCTTGATCGTAGCTTTTGTTCGCGATATTGATCAAATTGATTCCAGTCTGACTTTTTGCTCTGGGATTTTTTACATGTGTCTCATCGTAAAGTATCTCTTCGATAAAAGAAATATGGCACAATATCGTGATAAGTGTTCTTGGGTATAAACACACACACACACAACCTTGACAGCAAAAAGAAGCACGTGATGCTCACGATGTTGCTCCTTCCCCTTTCTCTTTTGCCTCCCCTCCTTCCATTCTCGGCGGTTTGCGCAACTTCCGGTTTCGTGTGCATCGCCATCGCGCTTTCCGCTCGGCGCCAGTACGGCAAGACTCGTGATGGCCAATCGTGCCTTCCTGTTTAACGTCGAATTTGTTATTCTTGTCGTTGCCACTATTTGCCCTTTTTAGACTGTCATGTCTTTCTTGTCCAGATCCCTTTCTCGCTCCGCTTTCTCGCTCCCCTTTCTCGCTCCCCCTTTTCTGTCCCTCTCTCCATGTTACTCACCACTGCGGCCCCCATCCATTCTCCGCGACACGCCGACCTCGCGTGCCGACGATGTGCTGCCCCTTCACTCATCTCTCGCTTTCCATTGTTCTCCCCTTTCTCAACATGCGAATACAACATCCCCACCGTCGTGCCTGCTATGACTCTCCAACTACGACATGCTCTGACGAGACCCTGCCTTTACCTACCTAACGAAATCCACTATCCTCTATGGACTTCTCTTCGTGCGAGCGCAAGTCCCACGTCGGGCGAGCAGCCGGCAACAGTCAGCGGGTCAGATTGCGTTTCAAAACGACGACACTCCAACATCAGAGTGGCTCATGCGTCCCCTGACTCATGTCGGCAACTGGGAAGAGAGAAAGCACGCACGTCTGTCCAGTTCGTAATCCCGCTTTTGGGTTTCCTGGCCTTCCTGTTTTCATTGTTTGACGTCCTTGTTCCCTGTTCTTGGACCCTGCCCATGATCGCTAGATTCTCCCTGTTCACCTTGGAAGCTTTGCTTCTTCTGCCGGTCTAGTTGACTCCATAATAGTTTTCACTCTGATCTTTTTGGGGTGAGCGGGGATCTGCCCGGGCCAGGAAAAGACACGAGAAATCTCGTGGATCAGGATTATGCCGAACTGACAATCATCGTGGCTTGGCTGTAGGGGAAAAATTATACCAACGGCGTCCCAACTTACACGGCACTGCAAGCACCAAAATAACGACAAATCACAACAAAGAAACAGGCAGCCACCTCGGCCCATTGTCTGCGGCCGATTCTAACAAAAGAACGAGAGAACGAGGCCAAAAATACCAAGAGGTCACGCACCACAATACAAGTTTTTTAGTTTTTTTTTGAGAGAGAGTTTTAAGTTTCGAGAAACTACAGCCCCAAAGGAAGAGGCAGCCAGACCCAAAGGCCAACGTTATGACGGATCGTGGCCGTTCCGTGGCCGGTTGTCGTCATCAGTGCGTGCCCTCGTGGCTCCACGGCCAAAACAAACAGACCTCTGATCGCCAAACATTCACGAGGGCCTCATAAAACAGTAGGCAACAAACAGTTGGAAAGAAAAAAAAAAGTTCACCAAAAGGCCCTCGTGAGCCACTGAGCCACAGTCGACAGCCCTGGTCTGGCGCCCTCAGAAAAACAATGTCGAACATTGACGGCCAACGGATCAAACAAACAAAAAAGTGCCGAGCGATGCTGGCCAATCAGCACCCGTCGACGCTCCAGTTTGAAGCTGTACGAAGTAAGTGGACGCTCTTAGCACGACAGAAGCCCCTGCAGGCGCCGAGCCTTGACCAAAGCGCTTGCATTTTGGAACGAGGGCAGAAAATGAGGGAAAAGCCATGGAGGGCTCATGAGAATTCAAGAAAGATCGCAAGAAATAACTGCAATCATCGAACATTGCCCTCAAAGCCCATTGCAAAAGAAAACTCCTGGACCTCTCGTTCCGCTGAACCCTGCTCGCTGGCGAAACGTGCGTGCCTCAGATCAGGACGGCGGGTCGCTCACCACGCTCGCAATGGGCGCCCCAGTGAAACATCTCGCTGCCCCCTGGCTGTCGCACCAACCAACCATTTTCTCCTGACGTCGCTACGCTCTGGTGGACGGTGGTGAAAAGCTCGCAGAGTGCCTGTCGATTTTTTTGTTCGATGGTCGGTCAAGGTCACTTTCCCCCTTTCTTTTGCCTGTCGGGGTACATCCTTACTCATCTCTGCCCGTCTTTGCCTCACCTCCAAGCTGTTTTCTGCCTCTCTTTCCCACTCCACGATGCGATGTTGCCCGTATTGTGCTCTCGAGGAGGGTATTATTCGTCTGGACTGTCTCCAGCCTGCTGTTTCGGCGCATCCTCTCCTCCCCCTTCTGCTCCACGTTGCTCGCACCTCTGTGCTCTTTTCCCCTGCTATTCTGAGTGAGTGTACTGAACACACACTCTCATTGCTCTCACTTTTCTCGTACCGGAAGCCCGGGCCCCGCACATTTGTCCACTTTGCCATGTATGTGCTTGGGTGCTTGGGTGCGTGCTGCGAGTGCATGCACCGTTGCTTCCCGTCCATCACAGATGGTCAGAGCCCCCTTTCCCCCTCCTCTTCCCAGCCAAATGCCGCTTTGTCAAACGTAGAAACACACGATGATATCACTGGTCCCCGGCGATCCATCCATATTTTTATCAATTTTTGATGTCTTCTGATTTATTCTCTGCTCGGAAAATTGCCTATCTGAGCTCGGAAAGTTCCTTGAGCAGGGCAGGGGTGGCCATCAATTCTTTGTAGGCTGGGCAGTCTGAACAAAGGCCAGCCAGTCGTTTGTTCACTTTTTCGGACCGTTTTGTTCATCGTCGTTTGTTCATGTTTCTCTTGCTCCCCGTTCTCCTTTCTTCTCTCTCTTTCACTCGTTCCTCATCGTTTCTTCCCTCCTTTCGGCTTCTCTTTTCACTTTTTTTCGTTCATGGACTCAAAGCCATCAGGCCTTTCTTGAAAAACGTGCCGCCACCTTTGTTCTCATCTTCGATTCTTTGCATTCTATTCCCTTTATTTCTCTTCAATTCCTTGTACTTCCTTGTGCCTCCTCTTTGCTTGACGCAAGGAATCAGGCAAACAAATCAATCTTTCGATCCGATCAGCCGACCTTGAAGGTCACGACTCGCCCCGAACGGCCTGTTCATGAATCACTGGTCTGGCTGCGCCTGCTCTTCTTATATTTGAAGAGGTCCCCGTTGCCGCCGACCTGTTCCTGGCGCCTGGCCGCCTGCTTCTATTTTGGGATTCTTTTGCTTTTCTTTTTTCTTCTTTTCTCTTTCTTTTTCGTTATTTTTCTTCGCTTCTGCAAAGCTGAACTCATATTCTCCCCGACTGCCGACATATTGGATATTTCGAGCGGCCTCCAATACCTGGCCTGGCGCTGTTTCTCTTCTCTCTGTCTTTACAAAACTGTTCCAGATCTGCCCTTCTCGTCGATCCTGGCCTGCATATCACCAACTCACTTACACCAACAACGGAACCAAAACAAAACAAAACAAAACAAAACCAGTTTACAAAATAACGAAACACATTACGAACTAACGAAAAATTGCTGTGCAACACGACGACTACATTTCTACGTCACGGCTCAACGACTCAACGACTACAAAACGTCAAAACCATAACTGATCCGTAGCGGGGACGCTTCCTCTCCGGCCATGACGAAATCGCCGCTCCGGGCGGCATGGTTGCTCATCGCCGCAGCTTCCTGGACCACCACAACACAGACGGCAAACGCCCTCTCCATTCCCTCCAACATCATTCCCGCTTCCGTCGACAGTTTGGGACTCGCCATCTTTGACCGCGCCACATCTGGCTGCTCAAGTGGGTTTGCAACATGTCCGGGCTTCAACCTTCCCAGCGACTTCTGCTGTTCATCCGACTCGGTCTGCAATGTGCTCGCCGGAAATACGACTCTTCTCTGCTGCCCTACAGGACAGACTTGTACCATTATCAACCCCATCACCTGCGACATTACGCAACAGGACCCCGAAACTCACCCAGAGGCACCCATCAAGACATCGGCTCTCAACGGTGTCTTGACCAAGTGTGGTAGCTCCTGCTGCCCATTCGGCTACAACTGCAATGGCAATGGCCTCTGCGTGATGGAAACCAACCAAAACGCGGCACCACTTCAAAATGTGCCGATGACATCAGCCACAAAGGCAACGACCTCGACAACATCAACATCAACATCATCAGAAAAGACCACGTCGACCTCGAGCTCGACGACACTAGCCCAAGCCGGCGGAGCACAGATGACCACGACGGCAGACTCGTCTGTCACTGTAGCTGTTTATACCGGCACCAGCACTGTCCCCACCGCAGCCTCAACAAGTACCGGCACATCGGGTACGACGGGCACAGATGTGAGCGAAAGTGCCGCGGCAAGTGCCGCGGCAGGTGCCGACGACAAGTCCAAGGGCACATCGACTGCGTCCATTGTCGGCGGTGTCATTGGTGGCCTGGCCGGTTTGTTGTTGGTTGGTGCCGCCATTTGGTTCCTCTGTGGCCGCCGTCTCCGCAAGGGTGGAAGCAACGGTGGTCTTGGTGGTCTGGGCGGCGGTGGTGGTGGCAGCCGCCTTGGCAGCGGCATGAAGCAGCGTGACCCGATGAATTTCATGTCGGACACCAACAGGCTGACTCGATCAACCTCGTCGTTTGGCAACATTATCAACAACCCGCTGTCCATCAGCTCACCCAAGCCGCAGGGCAATGCCACAGCCTTCCGCACCGATTTTATCCGCAAGCTGCCGTCGTCGGGCGACTACTCGCGTCCTGTGACACCGGCAAGCAGCTTTGGTGGCGGCATCGGCAGCAGCGGTGACGCAGCCAGCTCGACTGTCGGCTCGGTTGGCTACAACATCAACGGCCGCCCACAACAGCAGCCACAGCAGAAAATGGGCAGCCCGTCACCGCTGGGTATCAGCCTGGACCGCGAACTGCCGTCACCGCCGTCCCCATCACCGCCACCATTGGTCCTCCGCCGCTCTCGAGACTCTGCCTCCGTGGCACCCATCCGGGGCATGCGCAACTCAGGGCTGCGCCCACAACAGTCGAAGCACAATCCGCGTGAGCCGAGCACGGAGGAGATCAATGTTGGCGTCGACCCCAGCATTATTCAGTTTGGCGGCAACTTTACCCTCAGCCCGCCCGGTACACTCCTCCCACCAGCCCGGGCGGCAGCCGCCACGGCCGCGCTTGCGTCCGTAACGTCGAGCAACAACAGCAACGGCGGCCTAGCCGTCCCCGGCGCAGGTGCTCAAGACCGCAACCGCAGCAACGACCGGTTGACGACGTTTAGCAGCCTGCTGCAGGCGGCTAACCTAGACGCTGAGCGGCCGTTTGTGCCCAACAGCGTGCAGTCGTCGCCGGCGTCGAGAAGAAAGTGATCTTTCCTCACTCGCTTTACTTTTTGTTCGTGGAAGCAACTGCTTTTTTGTTCTATTCAACCACAGTCCTTTTTTCAATGTTCTTATTTATGTTTTAATCACTGACCTGTACTTTATCTTGTTTATTCTCATTTTTTCTTCACGGAGTTTTTGGAAAGGGCCAAACATACCCCCAACTTGCATAGAGCAACACACTTTGCATAGCATTTAGCCAAAGCATCATTTTTCATTTCTTTTCTTCTATTGTCACTCATTTCATCATTGTCATCATCGGCGCCTCATTCTCTCTTACTGCTATTTTACATGTCACTGTCTGCCATCTATGTGCCACGGCCATTGTCTGTCACCATTAGTTTCCTTGATTGATCAAAACCTTGTTATAATTTACCTGCCGATAAGCTGTGCGGTTAATATGCGAGAGTGCTAACTAAAAAGAAGGAGGTCTAAAAGAAGGCCGCCACTGTCGCCCAGAATGTCTTTCCGATGCTTAAACGCCAACCATATGCAATTTGCACGGGCTTTAATCAAGCCTCACCATTGGAGCATGTACACTTTGCAAACTGTCAATATATCAAGTTTAGTTGCAAAAATGAAAGGTCGCAAAACGTTGTAAAAGTTTTTTTTTTTTAAAAAAAAAACCCAAGCATATACGAATGTGTTGCAGATAACCCCGGGAGAATCAGTTTTTCTCTTTGAGACTATTCATTAAATCGAGACCAGACAACACCGGTCTGTTTCGTCTTTTTTGTCCTCACCACGGCCGCCCTCCGATTTCTTCTCGATCCTACCATTGCGTTTACTGCTTCTTCTTCTCGCGGGGGCTGGTCGCACCAGTGGCAGCGGCAGCGGCCTCCTTCTCCAGCTTGGCCTGCGCCTCCTTGCGGTCCTGCTCCTCGTAGTCTTCGGCCTCGCGGCGCTCGGCGTACCACTGGCCGGCCTGGAGGATTAGGACACCGACGAGGACCAGGGCGAGAATCGTGTTGGACGCCGACAGGACCTTGAGGGAGTCCTCGCGGCCCAGCAAGATGTCACCGGTGAGGGGGCCCGAGTGGGGCTCAAAGGCGCTCGGGTCGTCCCAGATGTTGGCCGAGACAGTACGCAGGCCCTGGACGATGTTGGCAATGTAGATGCCGGTGCCAATCAGGTACAGGACCAGAGAGGCGCCATCGAACAAGACATTGGCCTCGGAGGGGCGGAAGAGCTTGATAAAGAAGCCAATGAAGCCGACGCTGATGACCATGGACAGGAGACGGGCGATAAAGGGCGGGCTCTGGTGGATGAACTTGAGGTGAATCTCGAGCTGGTCATAGTACTCGGGCGGGACGGGGGCGGTTGTCCAGAGGAGGGGGAAGTCGTAAGGGAAAAAGGCAAACAAGATGCCGAGGAAGAAACAGACGGCTGGAAGCAAGAGTTAGCAGATGCAGTAGCAGCAGTATACGAGCGGAGCGAGGATGCTGCGCGATGAGCGCAAAGACGAGCGCATGCGACAGAGGATCGCGAGCAAAGCGAGAGCCCAAAAGAAAGCGAGCGCAGCGAGGAAAGAAAGAGCACGTACGGCCAATGATCATGAACGTGGCAAAGGAGTTGCTGCCGCGATAGTCCTTGGAGCGGGTGGTCTTGGACCAGTCGATCCACTGGGTAGCCATCTTGAGTTGAGGGGGAGGGGGAGTTGGGAAAGAAAAAGGCAACTAAAAAGTTGTCGCGATGGTAATGCGCCGAAGATGTTCGTCGCAAAAGGTGGTGGAGGGAAAGTTGTTGAAGTTGGAGGTTGGAGGTGGAGGTTGAAAGGGGGAAGAGATGGCGAAGATAAAGTTGTCGGGTTGTATGCGTAAAGGCAAGTGCAAACTGGGAAATCACCACACACAAAGAAAAGCTGGCGCCACGGACGCGGGAAAGAAAGAGCGATCCTCTTTGATAATTAGATAGGGCAGGAGCTCTCAGGGTGGGTTTGGTGGCTTGGCTTTGGAGGTTGGTGCTGATTGCGGCTGAGCTAACGCCAGCGGGTGAAGCAAATACTGCGTATATGTACGGAGTAGGCACACCAGCAGCAAAAAGGCAGTCGCGACCGGGAAACTTGCCAGCAGCCAACTTATTAGTGGATCAGACAAAAGACACGGATAAACTTTCAACTTGTGGGCACTGTGAATGAGTGTACCGAGAGCTGTTGAGTAATGGACCCAGGCGACCGATCGACAGGCTTTCCTATGGCATTTATTATGAGAGAGCTGTGCAAGCAAACTCCCAAGGCTTTGAGAGCGACAAAACATGCGAGAAATGAAGCCCCTTACAAACGTCGCCGAAGCGATAGAAGAGCTTATCTGCTCCGCGGGAAAGTGGCACCAGAATGTTAAAAAAGACCCCTAAAAATGCGGCTGATAGGGGCTGCAGAAGGCGCTGTAGTTATCAAGTCAGAGCTACTCCGTACCATCGGACAATTGCAGAATCGAGCATCTTACATAACGAATTGGACAACGGACAATTGGCGGGAAAGAGCTGTCTATACGGAGTAATACGACGTACACAGAGAGAACATAAGATACATACTCCGTACTTGAACAGGACTGCCCTAATTAGCTCACCGAACGACCCCAGACAACTTTTGACGCCAGAACACAAAAAGAATATTCTCTGCTTATACATTCCCCAGTGTTATCTGGCGATGTCTACATATAGACAGATATAGACGGTAGACTTGGGTGCCTCATGCAAGAGAACAACTCAACCCTCGCGCTAGAACATTCGAATCTTCGAATTCTCGGCGAGGCCGTCTCCAGACCAGAAGGAGCACAGGCAAGAAAGGGGAACAAGGCCGCTCAACAGGCACACAGCAGACGCAACAAACACGAAAAGGCGCCGTCACTCCATGACCGCTAGGCCCGTTATAGAAGGTCCATAGAGCAGCTTTGACAGCTTTGGCCATCTTTCTCCAGCGGGGACAGCTACGGATGCACTTGTACATGCACCTTTCCCTATCGTGCAGCCGATAGGGACATTTACACTACTCCGTAGAGACATGTTAACATGGGGTAGGCTTCCAGAAGGTTACGCAACGGTGAATCAATGGACGCGGGCACATGGCCTCTTGGAATTGCTGATTGAAGGAAAGTGAACCGAGTCCAGACGAGAGAGTGCAAGTTTGGAAATGACAAGTGAAGATTAATGAATGTTAAGATATCACAAGCTAAAGAAAATATGCTGCTGCTAGGCTAGATGGTTCCTGTTTAAAGATATGGTCCAAAAGATAAAAGTAAAAACAATACATCAAAAAGGAAGGGTAGTCGTTTGTTGTTACAGAGTGGTATATAATAAAACAATGAGAGAATGAATAATGAAAAATGACCTTGCAGGAAGGAAATGAGGAAAGAAATGCAGAAAAGGGCACAAGACGGAACACTCGCAAAAAACCAAAACGCTGAACCACCAAAAGTCAAAAAGTCAACATTGTCAAGTTAACATCATCAAGTCAGTCACGTCTCAGTCACGTCAACGTCTTTCCGCATCATGTCTGGTAACGTCTGTTACGTCTGCACAGCGCTCTTGCCGAGCGTCAGCTGGCCAAGACTCAGCGTCCGTGCCGCCTTCTTCTTGCGCTTAGTGTCGTCAGCTTTGCCAGTGGTCGTTGTGCTGTCGTTTTCATCGGCACCGTAGTTGTTGTAGTTATAGTGACCTTCCACCGGTGTCTGGAAACCCTCCGACTCTGTCTCTTCGTCTGCTGAAAAGGACGCCACACCGTGGCCGAGCGCCTTGGCTGTCTGCAGCACCGACTCCGCCTTCAGCTGTGTCGCTGCTGCCGCTGCCGAGGCCGCTGCTGAGGCCGACTTGCTCCGGAGGCTATTGGTGCTCGGAGCCGTTCCCAAGGACGGCTTGTGATGGCTGCTCTTGGGCCGCGCGGCCGGGTCACGTAGCATCGCGTACATGGTTGTCGACAGGGCGTTGACGCGCTCGTTGAGCTTCTTGACCTGCGTCTCGAGCGTTTGCCGGACCTCGCGCTCCGACTTCAGCTGTGCCAAGAGGTCGGCCGTGCTGTTGTCCATGGCTGCGTTCAGGGCCGGCAGGCTCGTCGCACCACGAACCGTCGATACGGACGTTGGCCGCAGGGCTGGTGAGTGGCTGCCACTGCCCGGAGCAAGGCTTGCATTGGGATCGCCAGCTGAGGCCATAATAGATTGTGCCTGGGTCGCTGAGCTCGATGGCGGATGCAGCGAGCCAATGTATGTCTGGCCATCGCCAAACGACATGTGCGAGTGCTGCAGGTCCGACTCAAACGAGTCTCCAGAGTGCGCCGAGTGGCGACTGTTGCTGTACCGCGAAGACGATGTGGCAAAGGGCGTCGCAGCCTGAGCTTGATAAATGGCCGGGATGGGTGGGATTGCTGGCTGTCCGCTGAATGCATCCGGGAACGGAGGCACTGAACGCGGGATCTGGTCGGGGCCTGCTGCTGTTGACTCCTTGTATCCAGGAACCGTGTGGCATAGCTGGTCGACCACACGCTCCATCCGGTGCATACGGATCTCCAGGCCACCAATACGGTTGTCCATGCTGCTGTTGGTCTGGGTGATCTTCATCGGTCCAGACACCCCGCTGAGACTAGACAGGTTGCCAAACGGGAATGGCTGCGGAGGCGTCTTCGGTGGTTGCTTGCCCTTCTGGCGCTCGTCGTCCTGCTCAATAGGCGATTCGATAGGCGAGTCGGGCAGGCTCTGCAGCAGAGAGATGGCGCCAGTCAGGTCGTCTTCACCACCATGGAAGGCAGCTCCGTCAACACCGCGAATCCCTTGTCCGCTAGGACCTGCGTCGGAACTACTTTCCGGGACATTCAGCCCATCCTCATCCTCCTCGTGTTCATGGCCCATATCGTGGTTCGAGGACAGCGGTGACAAGAAGGCTGGATCGTAGCTTTCGCGCCAGTACCGAATCTCGTCGTTTCGACCACGGGACTGGGACTGGGCCTGGGCTTGGTTCTGTTCAAGGGACAGGGTGTGAAGGTTTGACAGCGATCGAGACCGTCGCCTGCTGCTGAGATCGTTGCCGACCTCGATACTGTCCCGTCCGTTGGAGGTAATGGCACGGCCGATCTCATTCGGGTCGGTGCCCGGCCCACTTCCATCGCGCCCAGCACTACCAGCACTACCGAATAGGTTGGGCCCAGCACCTAAGCCGAGGCCAGCACCAGCACCGGCCGAGCTGCGCCCAAGAGCACCGCCGGCGGCACCACTGACAATATCTGATCCAGACAACCGGTTCTGGCTCTTCCGTCCCTGCGCACTGGCGGGACGTGGAGATAGACCTGTCCATCCGCTACCACTCAAAATATTGGCATATGTCTCGCTCTTGTTGTTGAAGCGCCGCTGTCCGCCTTGCGTTTGCGGCGGGTAGAAGGCACGGTTGGTCGCTGTTGCAGTACGACGACGGCCGCTGGCATCAACCAGCCCCGCGTTGCCTCCTGGCCCATGGTCGGCTTGGAACGAGTTGCGCGCACTTTCGATGGCCATGAGCCCCTCGCGGCCAATTGAGTGTGACCGGAGTGCCCGGTCGTATTCTGCAATCGGAAGCGAGGCTGAGCGCTTCGGCTCACTGTCTCGGGGCCGGCCAAGGATCGTAGGGTCAGATCGTACGCTGCGGTGTTGTGGTGCTTGCTGTTGATGCTGCTGCTGCTGCAGGGCTTGTTGAGAATCACCATTATTGTAAACATCGTGGGCTTGGTCGGCAGCAATGGTCGGAAGAATCTGGCTGTCCGTCCTCTTGCGCCGACCGAACAGTTTGCTGAAGGCACCACGCAGAGTTGACTTCTTCCGCTTTGGACTGCCGCTCACTGTATTTCCGGCACTTGTGCCAGCTCCGCCAGATGACATGCCGCTGGTGCCCGAGTAGCGAAGCGTGCTCGATGGGTTTGTGCGGTGACGGAAGGCGGGCGAGGCGGCCGAGTTGGCGGCACTTGCAGTACCACTGGCCCGGGCACTGGACAATGCACTAGGACCAACGCTGAGAGGCGGCGGGCTCGAGCCCGAGGGTTGGCCAGGCTGCCTGAAAGGACTTGGCTGGTCCTGTGGCACTTGGTATTGGCGACGTGCTTGGCTTTGCGATGGTGGAGATGCTGGTGGTTCTGGTAGAGGAAGCTGCGGTGACGTCTGAAGATCCTGTGGCCGCGGAGAAAGCTCGGATGTCGGTATCCGCCTGTGTCCGATCGTGTATGCACCTGGTGATCTAATTTTTGGTGACTGCAGAGGAGGCAGTGGCTCCTCTGAAGAAGCTTCTTCTTGCTCCTCGAGGGTGTCTTGGTCGCCGTTGGGCTCGGGGACGCTGGTTTCCACAGGCTCGCCTGCAGAATTTATGTCGTTGCCTACGTCACCTGCTTTTGCTGCTTCCTCCACACTCTCTTCGTGGTCTGCATCACCAGTAACATCCTCTTCGCCGACTACTTCCTCCTCTGCATTTGCATCCTCGCCACGGACTTTGTCGGCAGCTTCCTCTTCAGCATCGGAGTTCTCCAGATCTTCTGAAAATGCGCTGACAGCCGGAGGTGGTGGAGATGCTCGGGTTGGCGGTGGTGGCGAGGTAGGCATTGGCGGGTTTGCTTCCGGAATGACAACCTCCTGCACTGGGGCAGGTGCCGGTGCTGCTGCCGGGACCTCGTTTGGTGCTGGCGCTGGTGCCGGTGCTTCAAGCGGGTCGGGAATGGGGATGGGCGCCGAGATGCGGCCGCGTATGGACTGGCGGTTGGACTTGGCTTGCTCCGGGCTCGATGGAGCAGCCGATTTGAAAAATGTTGCTTTCTTCATTCTGAAATATTGTTGACAAGGGCCTGTGGAGTGATCTCAAGAACGATAAAGAGACGAGAAAAAAAGATGGCGAGGCCAGGTCGAGCGAGAGCAAAGAGGGGGCGGAAGGGTTGTCGAGAGGGCGGCGAATGAAGACGTTGAGTACATGAGGGGTCCCCTGATGATGCCAACTGCCAACACGTCAAGCGTAAAAAAACGACCGGAGGAGATCGTTGGTCCTTTTAAAATAAAGGGTTTCGGATCGGACACCGTTGATGAGAACTAGAAAAAATTGAGGAATGCGAGAATGCGAGCCGTGGCCCTTTCAACTGGAGGAACCGATGTCCTCTGTTGTCCTCTTACACCTCGTCCCCTTGAGTCGTGCCGCACATCATTTGCTGGCCAACGCCAGGACTGTAAGAAGAATAAAGGGACGCGGATCGCGAACGGAAAGACGCCGCAAGAGAAAAAAAAAATTCAGAGAGCGGCGGGAATTGTCAAGGAAAGGATACAGAAAAAGGCCAAGCGGAATGCAGTTTTGGACGGAGGCCCTATGAGCATTGTTTCTTGTGGTCCTTCGGTGACGAAAGGGAGAATGAGACGGGTGTCTGATCGTCGACCTTTTCCGTATATAGTGTGTAAGTGGTGTTGGTTGATGTGTGATGGGCGTGGCCGGCGGCGGAAGATTAAAAAGAAGGAACAATCAAAAGAGAGACGATGGCGGAATGACCCTGGTTGAACCAGCGGTAGATACCCAAGGGGAAAACAATAACAGTAAAACAATAATAACAGCGAAGAGGCGAGCGAGTATAAGAGAAGAAAAAGAAGACGGAAAGGAAGCAATGCAAGAAAAGACGAGTGGGCCAACGAGAAGAGAGGACGAGGGCCAAATAAAAACGAGAGGCGAGAAAAAGAAGATGAAAAGAAATTAAGAAGAAAAAATAGGAAAAGAGAGTATGGTAAAGAGAGTGCGTGTCACGGAAACAAAAATGCAAGAAGGGGGGGAACAGGAAAAAGAGAGAGAGAAAGAGGGGGAGCTATTCGTAGATAATACTCTGTAGAGAGGAAAAAGAGTTGACAAAGGCGGGTGGAACATGGGCGACCGATCCTGGGCACAGCATCGAGTATCATATTGCGTACGTGCTCCTTGCTGACCAGCACCTGCGACGGGGAGGCGATCCGGGGGGGTGTGGGTAGCGGATTTAGACCTGCTGCTCTCCAAAAAGGGCAAGCTTTTGGTGGTTTAAGAAAAGAGCTCTCAGGGCGCGAGGGATGTTGAAGATCGCCCTTTTTTGAAAACGAGCCAAGCCCGGCAAGTCTAGGCCCAACAATAGACATGAGAAGAGGGGTGTGTGTGGGTGCAGTCGTGAATTTCTTGTGCGTACGAAATAAGATACATAGCAACGAAGAGAGTAATCGACCGGGAGAGCGAAGTTCGAAAAAGACAAGACAAGGAAAAAATAGAGACGGCTGTGTGGAGATCCTGCGTGCATCGACGGCGCCACTGTCTGGACATTTATTTGTTGAGATATTGCGAGCTCTGGCTACAAGACAGAAGACGTGCTGGCCGCGTTGTTGCAGAAAAACGTGCGGTTTGGGCTGCATCTGGACGGCGTGTTTTTGTGCAGAGTGCCTTGCAGGTTTTGTCTTTTGTGCCTGCCATCGGCGTTGGGTTGATTAAGGTCCCGATTTTCCTCGGGCAGCAGCAGTATTAGTGTCTATGAAGTTCGTGTTGAGACGGCATCTCATTGCCCTCATTGCCCTCATTGTCTCCATTGGTAGGCATTGATTGCTCGGTCCGTGTTCTTGTGCATTTGTTTTGATGTGGCCGGCCGTGCAATTCATAGATGGAAGCGTTCGCAGGATACGATGCCTGTATCTGTCATACAATGCTGTGCTGTTTCCACGGCCCTTTTTGGTGATGGACAGTTGACACCGCACTGGGCCGCAGGCCGACAACACATCCAGCGAGACTGCGAGGAGCACACAGGCCACGTCCATGAAACAGCCGAGTGGCGCCAATGACAGGTTGCGATTGGGGATTGTCGAGCTCTGTCCAGCAAGGACCCTCAAAAGATGACTTCAGAGGGAGCCTTTTTTTTTGGCAGCAATGCAACTCTATGAGGAGAAAATGAGTGGTCAGGGGGGCGGACGAGTGTGGGCTAGCAGGGTCACAGAGTAACCTTGTTGAAGGGAAAATGTGTTTTGTGGAGACAGGGATATGCCAGGATGGCCCAGAATAAGTCGATAGCTCGGATGAGACGACAAGTGTGGTGCTGTTTGATAGAAGGGGACCTGCACGGGGCCACGACACGACGAGCTCAGGGCCCCATCGAGGGAGGGACGATTTGCAGAGCTTGGGAGCTTTCGCAAAAGGAGGCTTTTTTTGGCTTTCAGAAAGAGACACAAATGGTGGCGGGGGTGCTTTTGGATGTTGTGAAAGTTGGTGTGTGTGGAGCTGGATCGGTAAGACGGATGCTGTGGACGTGGTCGAAGGAGGTGCATCTGCAGTCGAGCATCCGTCGAGGGTTGAGGGAAGAGCTTCGAGGACGATTCGAATGTGAGAACAAAGAGTAAAAATATCACAGCCAGTTCTCAGTACCCGTCAGCCTGAACCTCCATTGGACTTCTTGTTGACTTCAGGGTTGCATCCGATGCAGGATGCGGCCACCAGACCATGCAATAGAGTGAGCCTCTGTCTGCGGCAGCGGCTGCCCATGGCGTGGCCGTCCGGAAGGGTAATTTGCAAGTTGCAGGCAAACAAACAAGAAAACAAACGACAACGCAGCCAGTACGGATACGTTCGTGTCTTGTTATTATTCTGACATGGTATCGCGGCCGGCCGAGAGTGGCGTGCTGTTTACCTTTTCCCAGTGTAACTTGACTTCCCCTGAGACACGATGCGCCATTTGTTTCGTGTCTGCTGTGTTTGTGCTGTCCACAATCAATCGCTGGAGTCTGTCTGCCGCGAACGGACAATTGTCGTCTATTTGCGTCTCCTGTTGCGAGCTATTGGGACTCGGGGCGTGGGCGTCGGCGAGGTCAGAGGACGGAGGACGTGCGTGCGACGGCGGGTCTGTTGTGTTTTGTGTCCGTGTTTGGTGCATGTTGGTGGGCGGCTTGTTCTCATTCTGCTTTTAATTCTTGGGGGCCGTTTTTGTTTGGAGCAGCCTTCTCGTCGATTTTGTGCAACAAAACGAGGCAAGCCCGCACGGCACATACACGGCAGGCACAACTGGGCTCCTGCCATTACAAAAACACAAAATGAAAAGAGAATAGTCGCATCGCACTAGGCAAGAGCGTGCAGGGCAGTGAGGGCAGTTGCATGGGTGCGTAGCTTCTCTTTTTGTGTAGGTGCAGCAACGTCATGTACGGCGCAAATGAAGGGGAAGGCTAAGAAAAGGGTAAAAAGGAGAGCGTCGCGCTCTTTCCCCACGGTGAGCATTGAAGCATCGTGTACGACGTATATATGTACATAAATGAAAACAAAAGGGAAGGAACGAACCAGGCTCCCAGTCAAGTTGAACGATTGCAGTTTGCAGGAAGGAGCAAACAAATCAAACAAGCAGAGCCTTTCCTCGTCTCCTCGTCTGCTCCTTGCCTCCTTCCCTTGCTGTGACCTTGTGTTTCCCATGCTTCTTTCTTTCTTTATTTTCCTTTGTCGTTCTTGCCGTTCTGTCTCCTTGCATAAAACACTGAAAAAGCTCGGGGTAGAAAGCAGTCGGACACGACATGCGCAGAAGGACTTGGTGCGACAAAGTGGGGTTTGGCAGTGCTCTTTTTCTCCCCTTTTTCGCTCTCTTTTCATCTTCGATGCTCACGCTCGCGCTCACTGTAAAAAGCGACTGGCAAACAGACCAAGCTAGGAGAATACACATGTCTCTCAAAAATACGACGTACTATTATTACGGAAGCGGATGCTACCTCGCGAGCTTGCATGGCGACAGGACAAGGAAGGCACGCGAAAGAGGAGCCTGGCTCTCCTTCCATTCGCTCCCCTGGCTCCTTCCCCCTAGAGCCCCCTCTGCGTAGGATGTATTACTGCAAAGGGAAAGGACCAAAATAGCCCTTGAGAAAAAGGAAGGAGAAGACAGAGCAAACGGGGGAAGCCACGATCGAAGAGGCAAGTGCAAGTTAGTCCATACTTGAACAGAGTACATAAAGGAGCGGCGGTTGGTATCGCAATCGTATTGGGAAGTCGAGAAGGAGCGATGCCACCGGCTTTTGAGGCCGCTCATCAACGAGGCAAGAGCGATGCCAACTTTTGACGTCTGCTCTTTCCTGCTTTTGCTGGACGATAGTTGTTGCACTATCATTGTCGCGCGCAGGTTTGTCTTCAGCGAATAGGAGAAAATCTACATCCCATCGCAACCACACTCCATCTGCATGGCATGCACACAACTGCACAAAAAAGCATACACATCATGCACCACAACTCGCCCCCGGCGGCAAATGCATCTTGCCGTCCTATCGTCCCATCCTCCTTCTCGCCGTTCTCTTTTAGAACCTTTGTTTTTATTTGATCACCTGCTCAACCGCCTATGCCGCTTCTCGCCAAAGTTTCCTTTTGTCGTCTTTTCATGAGCCAGTCGATTGTGGTCTAGGAGCACCCATCAGACGGCCATGGGCACGGATGGAGAGGGCATATCCTAATATCGAGTCCCACGCCACGCTGCCACGGTCGACGCTCTGGACGGTGCGTGTTAGCGCCCGCCCCCCGAGTTCTTTTTTCTTCAGTGTCGTTTAAGCATCAAGACGACGTCGTGGGTTGTTGGCTTGAAGCTACTGAGCTACAGCGCACTAACAATGATTGGCGGCGGCTCTAGCCTCGTTCGAGCACACCTCCCTCGCAAGTAGATACAGTGCCTGCGTCGGGCTGTGGGTTGAAAGAGGAAAGGTTTGTTGCCTCCCCTCTTTTCTCTCCGCCTGCTGGTGTCATGCAAGCTGAAATTACAAGAAAAATACGATGAACACAGCCCAATGCAGAACAGGTCAAGGACCTCGGAGTTTTCAAATGCCTCAAAGAAGCCAATATTGGAAGACAATGCGGTTATCATGAGTATTTCCTCACCGAAAGCTCAGCTGCAATAAAGTCCCGCTCCGCAATAAAGTCGCGATGACATCCAAGAAGAATTCGGGACAGGCAACGGGCGGCCTCTTTCTTCATCGGGGACTTTGATATCAAAACCCCCACATTATCGACACTATGAACACGCTTTTGCGTATCGCACCATCACCCAGAGATCCATCAAGAGCGGACACACTACTCCGTACATGTACACAGTAGACACAAGACACTCGGACAACTCTGACCCAGAAACTCGAAAAGATCAGAAACCAGAGAACCCGGCCCGGGTACGACGTACGCCAGAGCTGCTTGATCGGCCCTGGAGCTGGGGATGCAATTGCTTCCTCTCGCGGGCGTTCCCATTGGGCTGGTACGGTAATGTGGGAGTTTCTGGAAGTCTGGGACACATATCAGTACCTGGAGAGCACACAGACATACGGAGCTCTATGAGCTAGATCTACGACGTAAGGCTTCCTCTTGAGACGGCGCAGCAAAGACGTCGTATATGTGTCGCACAATATATGGCCAAAGCGCCCTCATAAGTGTAAGAGAAAAGGGACGACAAGGGACAGCAAGGGACAGCAAAACCATACGAACAAGCCAAAACAAAGGATGAGGCGACAAAACGAAATACCGAGACACAAACGATCTCCAATGAAGTGTACTTGGTACGCCGTGCCTCTGTGCATACAAAGCATTCATGATGGACGCACAAAATATATTGACAGCTCTCAATCTCGACGTCTCGCGCTTCATATAAACAAGCTCCATCTGCAAGGGTCAGGGGAAACTCAACGCGACCAGCAATAACCGATAACAATGGGAATAAGAAGCCATAACAAGCTTGATTCGTTTTTCTTTATTCTTTCATCACGAGAGTTGAAGCGGCCCTCTGCATTGTTTTGCTTCAAAAGAAGTACAGCCGCCGAATGGCATTGGCAGTGGCCATCCTGCATGGCCGAGAGCCTGCTGCAAGTCATTGATAGCATCTTTTATGCAGACCTCATTCTGGTCAACAACGGGCTAATGGCCAGACTAACGGCAGGCCGCTCATCGCTCCCGTCGCCGGCCCAGACATCGTCATGGAGCTTCTTTCCTTATTCCTTATTCCTTATTCCTTATTCCTTGATCTCTTCTTTTCTTTTATGCAAAAAACCATAGCAGCCGCCTGCACATCCTTTCCACTCTCTGGATAGTGCATTTCTTCAACACAACCAAGACAACCAAGACAACTCCTCAATATCCTGTCCGCATTGCGCTACTCGTGCAGGGCCCTTTTTGATTTGTTGGAGATCTGCTGTGCCCGCCAAAGGGGTTCAGAGAAAACAAGAAGGGGGGTTGCAGGGCGCGCCTATTTCCTGGTCCAGGCCAATGACAACAGAAAAACGGCGGCACTTGCAGACAAGCAGGCAAGGCAAGGTGCATCGAGAGGCAAGAAGTCGACAAGCAGGAAGAGACACTGCCCGGCAATTTGCATGAACGAACTGGGAGCCAGCCGAGCAAAGTGCAAAATCCAGATAAAAAGAAGGAAGAAAATTGGACAAGAAAAATCTTCACCTGCAAGCAGAGTTACAATGCAGAACCAGGGAAGAGACGCGAAAAGAAAAGAGGAAAAACAACAAGACGGCAGAATCAGCAACCAACAGCGATGAACACAATGAGTTTCGAAAGTGTTTCTTCCTTCGAAAAAGATGTTGGGATCGAGCGTCTCCTTTATTGCCACTCGACAACAGTGAAGCAACGTCATCGTCAGTTGTCACAATTTTGGCCACGTTTGAGCATCTCGAGTTTACTTTGTATGTACAAGTAAGTTATGGGTGCACGTTTTATCTTCTCTTTCTTTTCATTCGTGTCCCTTTTCCTTTTCCTTTTTTTCTTCTTTTCTTTTCTTTTCTTTTCTTTTCTTTTCTTTTCTTTTCTTTTCTTTTCTTTTCTTTCTCAACGGTTTTGATTCTGTCACTTTCTTGTCTTGGATTTTTATTTTTGGAGTTTATCAACATTGTGAACTACGGAGTACGACGTATGTTTGGTGGTATTTTGGTATTTTAGCACACAGAACCTGAAACAAGGTCCAAGAAAATCGCAGCACGCGAAGAGAGACGAGATATGCAAGACTGCAAAACTGCAAGTCTGCAAAACGCATTGCGACTCTGAACCCCAGTCTCGACCCCACCCGGCGAAGAACAGCAAAACGCCGACAGACGGCCAGACAGACGACCAGACAAGAAAGCACACAGAAGAGAAGCGTCGTGTCGTCTTCTTTCCCTTTTCAGCCTGGCCTCGTCGTCGGTGAGAGAGCAACGAGGGAGAATGGGAGACGGCAGCGAGACAGCCACACGACGAGACAGGGACTCGGAGACTTGACAAAGAAAACATCCCCTGGACCATGGCCCCATCTCCCATGCTGCGGTGGCCCATGCGGACCATGTCTAGGCAGGGGCCCCAAGCGAGCCAGGCCCGTTTGACCCCAGTCGACCTCCAGTCGAAGCTTCAGTCTCCAGTTCTGCCCCTTTCTGCTTTGTGTTTCCCCCCTTTGCATTCTCATCTTGAGAACAACTTTGCACTCTTTTGCAGTCTTTTATTGCAGTCTTTTGCTCCCCTTGTTGGCCCACCGGCATCCGTCCAAACCGAGGTCGCAGACGGGCGAAAGAAGAAGATGGCGAGGATAGAGCGAAAAGAAGAGGGTGTCGTCCAGGGTCTCCGTATTACACTCGCAAAAAGAATCGCTGCTCGGAACATTCGTCATTCGTCATTCGTCTGAATTGTACCATGAAATAGGGGACAAGCCAGGGCCTTCCAGTGTCCAGCGATTGATAAAACGGCCGAGAAAGGCGAGACGACCCAGACCCGAACGACGGCTTTCAACGGAAGAGAGCGAGGCTCGGAAACGAGAACAATCTCCGCCGGGTCGCCCGACTTGGACGAAAAGGGGAAACGACCGAGAAAGTAATCCGCAGACATGCAACGGCCATGCTCCGTATGCACTAAGCAGATGGGTCGACGGTACATTGTCCTTTGCGGAGCATCGGTTTTTCTCTTTTACTCAGTACTGTGTACGTTGTGAGCAAGAAATAAAAGGGGGATTTCGGACGATCATCGTCTACACGTCACCCTTATCCTCGGCCGACCACAAGTCCGGTTCGGGAACGAGAAAATTCGCTCAGTGGATGTACTTTGAAGGAGCCAAGATTGCAGAGAGAACGGACGTTGGGAACAGCGGGCCGACTAGAAAGAGGAAGTGGCCAATATGCACAAAAACAGCATCTCGCTATCCGCTGGGTCGGCCGTGCGGGTCTATCCGTCTCCAAAGTCGGGATGGGATCATGACTCGGCGACCACGGCGGACGCATCGGGGTACCGCAAATCGGCATTCTCCTCCAAAAAGTCCATCCAGTTCATGAGGAAAGCACTGCCTCTAGAGTTACGGTATATCATTAGTAATGCACTTGACTGAAGATATCGTGTGACACAACGTACCGCTTCACTGTCTCCGAATCACCGATGACCGTAAGTGACCGCTTCGGCCTCGTCATGGCCACTGCCGATGTTAGCCTCATCCACACAATGAGACGATGTATGTAAGCACCTACCGTTCAGCCGCCGTTTCTCGGCCAGGAAACCAACATCACCTTCGGTGTTGCTCCGCACCAGACTGACAATCACGGCCTCCTTCTCGCGACCCTGGAAACCGTCGACACTGCCTAGCTCGATGCCCGGGAACTCCTGCTTGAGCGGGCCCGACAGCAATGCTAGTTGCGCATTGTACGGCGTCACGACGGCAATATCGACCGCTCGTAGACCACCCACTTTGACAAGAGTGCGTACATGCTGCCGCACCAAGAGTGCCTCCATGGCGTTGCACTTGCTGTCACCAAAGAGGCGGGCTCTGGCTGCTTTGCTATCGCCGTCGTTGTCGTTAGCACCGGCACCAGTCTCCTCTTCCGTTGTCTCGGGGAAATCACCGCCTTGCGTGTCGATAAACACAAGCGGCTCGCTCGTTTCGTCAATGTCGTTCACCGCAGAAGCGGCCGCACCCGTGTCTGCATCAGCATTGTATTTGATCTCTCGCAGTAGCCGTGCAGCAACACTCTCCGCCGCCACCAGTTTGCCCTCGTACAGCGTGTCCGAGGGGAACCGCATAATGCGCTCGTGCATGCGGTACTGTGTCGTCAGCATGCGCTTGATGGCGCTGCCGTGGAGGTCCAGAAGACGGTCAAAGAGTGTGTACTCGAGCGTAACGGCAGGTCCCTTCTTTGCCTTCTCGTCCAATGAAAGCTGGTCGACCGGCAGCTGGCCGACGCCGACATCACCTTCCGTTTCGGCTTTGCCCTTTGTCTTCTTGTCCTTTGCTGCCCTGGCCTTTTTGGTAGCAGCCTTTGCAGCTGCTTTTGTAGCCTTGACTGTCGGCGGCAGTTGGAGATGGTCACCTGCCAACACGACCTTTTTGGCCGACAACAACGGCACCCAGCACTGTGCCTCCAACGCCTGGCTCGCCTCGTCAATAACCACGACGTCAAACTGTGGTGCTGGGCCATCGGCTGGCGACGACACACGTAATTGAGAGCCGCCTGCACCGTGGAGCGTTGCCAGCACAACTTTGCTCCCACCGACCAGCTCTCTCGTGCACCGCCGCTCACGTTCGCGGTACTCCCGCCGCAGATCACGTAGTTCACCATAGATGGCCCGTCGTGCCGTCTTGTTGGCCGGGCCGCCCTTTTGTTTGGGCTTTTTCAGGTCCGCCTGTCGAGCATCCATGTCGGCACGCACGTCGCGCACAATCGCACCGGCTGCCGAGGTTTGCGTCAAGACATCCAGGGCGTGGCTCAGGACAGATGGCAGTAGACGGGCTGGATGGCCCAGCCGGACCATGGGTACCGAATGCGGTGCAAGACGCTCGACCAGGTTGTCCACGGAAATGTTGGACGGTCCACAGACGAGCACTCTCAAGCCGCGCTTGACCATTTGCAAGATCAGCTCGACGAGCGTGTGTGTCTTTCCTGTTCCGGGAGGACCGTGGATCAGTGCGACCTCGGGCGACGCCAATGCAAATCGCACGGCATCCTTTTGGGAATCGTTGAGCGTCGGATCAATCCATTCTACATCTGTGTCGGCCGTCTTTGCCAGACCCGGCGACGACAGCCCAAAGAGCACCCGCATCAACGACGTATAGTTGGCCTCTGGCATGCCCTGGATCGTCCGCATCGTCGTCGCCATGCGCTTGTGCGTCACTTCGTCTGCTAGCTTCAGCAACCAAACACGGCCCGACACCGACTGCATCAGTGCATCCACATTCTCGTCGTTTTCCGTCTTGTCGTCGTCCACGGCCACTTCAATGGCGGTCCGCTTCAGCTTCGTCACCACGCCGCGCACGCCGCGCTTCTCGAGATCACGCATTGTGCGCTTCTTGGCGCTACCGCCAGGTTGTTCGGCCACGAGGACAACATCGCCTGTCCGCAGGCCATGCTCGGGGAGCTCGTCACCCGACGAAGTAGCCGAGTCGCCTTCCAACGTCAGCACAGTCCGGCCACCCATGCCTGTGCGCCGGCCACCAATGACCAAGTTGACGAGAGCGATGCCTGCTCTTTGAAGTGCTGCTGGTGTGTGGCCGCCGACCGTTTCAGCTGTTTGGGCGATTTCCGACTGGAGCTCGGCGGCGAGGAGCTCGAGTTGCGTGGCCGCAAAAGCCGGCACGTCGACAGGGGACGGTGCCATTATGTTGAGGATGCAAACAAATAAACAAAGTAATTAGTGACGCTGTGTATAAAATGGAAGCGTAGACGTAAATCGGAACAAAAGTGGTGAGCGCTGCCTGTTTGCAAGTTGGATATTTGGTTTGTGATCTTTGGTGGGATGAGGTCCCGCTAGAGTGACGTTGACAGGCGTCGATCCCATTGGCCGGAGCTTTTGGGAGCTATGGCCTGGAGCTGGTACGTCAGCAGAAAGCCCGGCATCAAAACAAGGCTACTAACATAAAAAAGAAACGATGAAATACACGAGACAGAACACTTCACCATACATAAAAGGAGAGAAAGATGGAAATAAAAGTGGTTTCTTTGATATCTGTGGTATTTGGCTCGCGGGGCGCTCGCTACCTTTTGCAATAAATTTGACATAAAACTGGTGGGTGGTCTCTTGTGGAAAATTGTAAGAAACATAACAAAAGAAACAGAACAGTTGAAAAACTGACAAGAAAAAGGAAATAGTTGGAACAGGATAAAATAACAAGAAAGTGTACAGTCAAGTGAGACTCAAAAACTCAAAATCCGGTGAGAGGGAAAAAAAAAGAAGAAAAAGAAAATGGAGCAATAAAACATCAAAATGACTTTTTTCCGTCTCGGGGTTTTTTTTTTCTTTCGCCTGGCTCTGTCACAAGCTCTCGAAATGCCGCCATGCCGCTAGGTTCTCAACGACCCGTGGCGGACAGGCTGCCAAAAGCAAAACAACTACCAAAGGTAGGGCCACCATTAGTATACATTCAATAACACAGGGGTTCGCCCGTTAAAAAGACAGGCAAACCCAGGTGGCACGGACGGTCTCGCCACCACCCGTGCCAATGCAGTGTCAGTTGACAACTCGTCGAAGGAGCTGTGCGTGTGAAGGAGCACGTTCACACGTCCCACTCCTCCTCCTGCAGCTCGTCCGTCGGGTTCTCGACGGCCAGGGCGGCAAACGAGGACTGAGAGGCAACAGCCGTAGGCCGCTGCTTCTGGGCCACCGGTGCGGGGACAGGGGCAGCAGCAGGGGCAGCCTTGGCTGCAACAGGACCGGCAACGGCAGCGGGTGCCTCAGTGGCAGGTGCGGCCGACTCCTTGTTCTTCTTGTTCTTGCGGCTCTTGGTCACCGTGTTCCACGAGTCCTCGCTTTGGTCCTTGCGCAGGATCTCCATCTGCTCCTCCTCCGAGGGCAGCGACGACATCCAGTCCTCGTTCTTGTCGTAGGACGGGACAGACGACTTGGAGGCGTCCGTCTGGACGGCGTTGGCGTCGAAGGTGTCGAGGGGCTGCACAGGGACGAAGCCGTTGGTGCCGGTCGAGGCCGTCTTGCCGTTGCTGCCAGCCTCAGTCCAGGCGTTGGACTTGGCGGCCTGGGCGGCCATGAAAGCAGAACCATCCTTGGCAGCGCGGCCCTCGGCTTGCCGGGCAGTGCGGCGCTGGGCCTCAAGCTTCGACTTGCGGTCAACCTCAGCGGCCTCCCGCTCAGCCTTGGCGAGCTCAGCCTTCTTACGGTTCTGGCGCTGCTTCTTGGTCTCAACGACCTCGGGGGCCTTGGTCTTCTGGGGCTTGTAGTTGGGCTTCTCCTCAGTGCCGGTCAGACGCAGAACAGAGGGGCCGGGGGCGGACTTCTCCAGCATGTCGTCGACGGCGCCGGCCTGGGTAGCGGCCAGAACAGGCGAAGTAGCGGCAGAAGAGCTGTCATCGTCAGCATCGATACCAGCAGTCGAAGACGGTGCCGAGACCTTGCCGGTGTCAGCGACAACGGGGGCCTCCTCGGCGCGAGACTGCTTGACACTCTTTTGGCGCGTCTCCTCCTTGGTCTTCTTTGCGAACGTGGTACCCTGCTTGGCGTTGCTGAGCTGGCGCGCAAACTCTCTGTTACGAGCTGCGTCCCGGTCGCGGTCGGCCTCCAGGTCGTCCGAGCTGTAGTTGTAGGTCTGCGCAGCTGGTGCTGGTGCTGCTGCTGGTGCCGGTGCCTTGACCTTTGGCTTTGGCTTGGCGTCGCTGCCCTGTGTCGCCTGCTTTGGCTTGCTCTCCTTTGGCTTGTTGACCTTCTTAACAGTCTTTTGGGCGTTGGCGGCTTGGCGGAGCTGGGCACGCTGCGAGTTGGACCACTCGCGGTAGCCGTAGCCACCGGCCAGTGCCAGGATGATAACCCAGCCGGTCAGTGTGGACATGGAGACACCCATGGTTGTAAATTTGGGAGATGGTGTGTGGGAAGGTAGATATAATAAAAGGGGGTGACGAGGTCAAGGTCAAAATCGTTCTCGACGGTGAGCGCGATATCAAAGGCTTTCGATGCCGAGAAGACACAGAAGCGACAGCTGTCAAAGGTGGTAGGATGGAGGATTTCGCGTCGGACAACGAAAGTGGTTGTTTGTCGAGGTGGGACTCGGTCGTATTCGGATGCTTGCTTGACGAGGGTTCCGAGACGTGGATAGGTGTGACGACAGGTGTTTTACTGGCTTGCAAAACTCGGTCGGCTGCCGCTTTATTGTGTTGTGCAGCTGGTGCTTGTTCCTGGTCGAGCAGACTCGAGGTCTCACGGCTGCCGGGGAAAATAAAAGCAGATGGCAGACGCAGAAGAACGTGTTGAGATCAAAGGAGCGAGGTCGGTGGAGGAATCGAGAGTCGAGGATGTCGAGAGACGGGGAGCACAACAAAAAGCGATTGTTGTCGGGCTGCGAGTGCGCAAAGCGTGGGGAAAGGGAGGGGAGTGTGGTTTGGAAAAGGGGAGAAATGGAGAGAAGGATAAAGGAAGGGAAATCGAAGGCTAGAGATACCAACAAACGTTCCAGGCGAGGGAGATCGGCGAGGGAGGAGCGTCTGATCGAGGAGACGGCAGGAGCGAATGTATTTGTTGATGGCAGTGCTTCAGAGAAAGAGCAAGAGATTGAGAGGCAAGGAAGGAAGGCCTTTGCGAAATACAAAAGGGAATGAAGGTGCAAGAAAAGAAAAAAGGAGGGTTGAGGAACAAGGGGAGGAAAGAGCGAAGGCGTGAGGGAGAAAGAGGAAGGAGGAAAGAGAGGCAAATGAGACACCAAGAACACGGTATTTCACAGCGAATAGGGAAAGAGCAAGCTCGTTCCTTGCCGTTTTGGGAGCTGAAGGACTGGACAGGCTGTTCAATAGCGAGAAATAGGTATGGGGCGGCCAGACCGAGAAAGAGCTGTGCTGTACGGAGTATATTTAGTTCGTATTACGGACTATTGTGCTGTACTGTGAGACACACTTTAGGTTGTTGGCGGTTGAGGATGTGCGGGAAGGCGCGAGGGAGGAAAAAGGAGACAACGAGAAAAATGGCAAGAGGTCAAGAGGGCAAGAACGGCAAGAACGTAAGGAGAGACAAAACGGGTGGCGAGACAAAAAAACGAGGCCAAAAGGCAGCAGCGCGCGTTGTGGGTGAGGAGAAGGCGAGACTAGTTTGAGAAGGCGCGATGGGAAATAAACAGGTGGCTTCACCACGTTTAATGTCGCGGCTGCAGCTTGTTCGGTGCCCACAAGGTGTAAAATTGGCCACTAATCGGCCACTGTTTTTACCCCCGTATTTGGGTACGTGCGTTCGTGCGCTGTGTGCTTAGCGCTTTGGAAACAGCTCACAGTGGATGTTAGTGTATCTTGCGATATATTCGGCAGATGTGCCCGGTGCAATACAGTGCCAAAGTGCCAAAACGTGGTCGGGCCGCCTGCAGCCGGGCTCATTGCGCGGCGTTCTGTAAGCACTCTCATTCCCCTTACCCCTGCACTTTGCGAGGCCTTCTCGACATACATTAAGCTTTGAAGATGTATGTGTACACATATTACGACGCATTCGCGGCTTCTGAAGCTCTCAAGTGCATCCATAGTTTTGCGGGAAGGTGCGAGTAAGCATATATGTGCGCTGCTGGGAAGGCGCACTATGGACCGTGCAAGGAAGGTGCTCCCCAGTGTACGCATATATGCGTAGAGTGACCAGCAATCGAGTGCGGCAAGAGTCTGCCAGGCAAGATACATTGTTTTGCACGGTCGGTCAGGGAGAGGACAGGTTGCTTGCACTTGCCCCCGAAAAATGGGGACCTTCCTTGCTTTCAATAATGGTCTACGGAGTACGGAGGATGGGGCAAGACAAACGGCGTCGAAACGGAGAGAAGAAACGTGCAAATGACTCGAGAAAAGACACCAATATGCAAGGGAGTCGAGACAACAGCAGTCTTTCTCTCTTCTTTCTTCGTTTGTTACGATTTGTCTCTTTTTCAGCTCGTCCATGTCTTTTGCCTATTACGTACGACGTATACCAGTCAAATACCGTGGCTGGCTGGAAGCTCTTGGGGACCATTGGAGCAACGAAACGGAGTACGGAGTACGTCGTATAGCGGAGACAGAACAAAGAAGAGTGGGCGAAGAATAGGGGCCAGAAAGGGGCTGCTGTAATAGCCGTGCTGCGACGTACTGTGCGTAGACAGTGTGAGTTCTATTTTCGCACATGTATAGCGGGGACTCAGTGTCAGAGCGCATGGCAGACCGGGAAGGCGCGAACCACACTGCAAAAGGCAAGACTCCAGGGGCTCTTGCCCTGGCGGCTGGCGACCTGGCTCCTGCTGCAAATGGTTATCGACGGCTGACTGCCTGTTGGCGCAAAGTTGAAGTTGCCCTATCAGCTGCCGATAACGTTGACTCCTCGTATCTCGACTTCTGTTCCTTGTGCTTGTCATCGGTAACTCCAATGACATCTATCTTTATCAGCAGCACCTTTCACCTTTATTACAAGCACTTTTTTCTTGGATCTGTCTTTGGTTAAGAATTTAACTCGTTGCCTTCCCCCCTCTTGACGGCGCATTGCAGAGACTCGCACTCTCTTCCTTGCAACCCATCACCCCTCATCCCGTCTCATCACGGAACACCAACCCCCGCATAGTGGGACTTCTGCCGCCGAGATATATCGACATACCGGACGAGAACCAGAGAATAAAATCAGGACTTCAAAAGACGGCTGCAAAGTACAGACACATACTGTGTACAGGTGGTGCCAAGTCCCGACAGAGACCCGCCAAGCCGAACCAGGATTTTATTTCCATTTGATAGTTTCTGTTCATTTTCATTAACGAGCAGCGTAAAGCACAAGCTGAAGAGCACAAGACCCCGAACCTGACTTGTCGCTTGTTGAAATTACTGTTCAGCCGCGGAGACAGTTTCCCCCAGCACGAAATATGGCGCCCAAGAATCGTATCATCATCGATACCGATCCGGGTAGGTCTAAACAGCTTTGGTGCTTTTTAAAGTATGTGCTTTGCTAACGTGCGTAGGTGTTGACGATGTCCTCGCCATTTTGTTGGCGCTCAGCGCCTCGCCCGAGGATTTGGAGGTGGTCATGCTGTCCGTGACGTACGGCAACGTGCCTTTACAGGGGTATGCCAACCTCCCGTACTTCAAGTTTTTTTTTGTTTTGTGGTTATTACTTATATTGACTTAACAGCTGCCTGCGTAACGTCGTCGCTCTCTTCCATGTTCTGGAGAAGGAGATGGCCTGGCGGGAATCTACCGGCCGGACCAGCAAGGCGTTCAGTGGCCTGAAGGCATTCAAGCCGATCGTGGCAATCGGTGCCGAGCATGCGTTGGAGGATGAGATCCTCATGGCTGATGACTTCCGTATGTTGTCCTCCTTTGGATTTTTTTTTCTGGTTTTTTTTTTTTTTTTTTTTTCCTTCTTTTTTCTTGCCCCTATAGAGTACTAACAGCCCCCTCTACAGACGGCTCTGATGGTCTGCACGGTGTTCATGAAGCTGTAAGTAGGCATAAATCGGGGGTCTCTTCCTCTCGCATGTTGACCACCACTAACACTTCCAGCACCCGGATCTTACGCCATCCGAGACATGGCGGTCTCTCTTTGCTGAGGGCGATGCCCCGGCCGCATCTGACGCGCTGTCATTCTCCAACTACTTTACGCCCTCCAAGACGCCCTCGTACAAGGAGATTCTGCGCATCCTGAAGGAAGAGCCTGAAGACACAATCACCATCATCGCCATCGGCCCGCTGACCAACATGGCCCTGGCTGCCGCCGAGGACCCAGAGACATTCATGCGTGTCAAGGAGCTTGTCGTCATGGGCGGCAACGTCCACGTGGAGGGCAACATCACACCCGTCGCCGAATTCAACTGCTACGCCGATGCTGTGGCGGCCGCCCGCGTCTACGCTCTGACGTCTCTCACGCCTGCATCCACCATGCCGCCCACGCTGCACGGCGAGTCCAAGCTGCCCGCATACCCGGCTAAGCTGTCGCGCACCCTCAACCTCACCCTGTTCCCGCTCGACATTACGACTCCGCACTTGTTGAACAAGAACTTCTTTTTGGAGCAGATTGCCGGACCCGAGCAGGCGGGCAGCCCGCTGGCCCGCTGGTGCAAGACATTCATGATGGGCACGTTCAAGAAAATTGAGGAGATGCTGGGTGACGGCAGCGAGCCCGGTCTGTCGCTGCACGACCCGCTATGCGTCTGGTACATGATGCTCCGGGACGACCCGCGGTGGACGCCCACCCCAAAGCCCGAGGACTTGCGCGTGGAGACGGCGGGCCAGTGGACGCGGGGTATGCACGTGGTCGACCGTCGGCAACGCAGCAAGCCCGGAGATCACACGGAAGGTTCTGCCGGCGTGGCGGCCCAGGCTGTCGTGCAGGGCGCGGCCACTGAGGTGGCAGAGGAAGATGACAACGTTCCCGGCGACACAATGGGCTGGCTGAGCGTGCGTAAGGGCAACCGGATCAACCGCATGGTCGGCTCGCCGGGCGAGATGGCCTTTGCCGGCTTCCTCATGAAGAACCTGTTTGCGTAGGCATTACACCGTGTAGAAGGCGGCACGTTGCTTTAGCGCATTGACGATATCTACTTTATCTGATGAATATAATATTGGCTTTTTTTTTTTTTTATGTAGGTCGCGGCCTTTTATGACTTTGCTGGGTATCTAGTTCCAATTGTTCTGTCCTCCGCCGTGTGTGTCCTTTCGTGTGTCCTGGCATGATCTCGCCTTTTATGCTCGTTCTCCGCAGTTCTTTCCGTGATGTAGCGTCATCGGTCTGCTGGCCTGCCTATATATGCTTCGTCGTTCCAATGACTTGTCCGCGTACTTTTGTCCAGTCAATTGACGCGTCCAGTTGCTCGTCGACTAAGCCGATGCTGCAGACGTTGTCGCCGCGCACGAGGTAGAGGCCGAGAGGGACTTCCGCAGATGGCTCGTCGTCGTCGGGGGTATTGATGACACGTTCAACGGTTCCTAGTAAGACCTGTCGCCAGTTAGTAGGAGACCATCGCCAGTGTTGAAGAGCCCGACAAAGCGTACCAGATTGGTCGAGTTATCGATGCTAGCGAGGGTGCCGACAAGGATGCGCGAGTCGACTGTGAGAACGAGGACCTTTTCTGGAGGGAGAACAGCATGTTAGGTTCAGCAGGTCCGGCACAGAAAGCCATGTACTGGAGAGAGAATGTACAGGAGAACGCACTCTCTAGGTAGTTGTTCAAAAGGGCCGCCATGGCGGCGGGTGTCGAGGAGGGCGCGCGAGCTTGACGGAGGGGCAGGCGAGGAGAGAGAAAACGGCCAGGCCGTGGTCGTTGTGTTTAGGACGAAGCTGCGCTATAGAACCTTTGTATCGTAGTTCGTCGTGGTCGTCGTGGGGATCGTGGGGATCGTCGTCAAAGTCGTCGTTCGCTGAAAGGTGAGGCCGCGAAAGGCAAGCTTCAATTCAAGGTCGGTCGTAGCTGCCTTTTGCGTCAACCCGCTCTTTGGCGGTGCTAGCTTTCAAAGGTGTGGCGCATAGTACGACGTACTAGCCACAGCGATAAGCCGCTACACAACGGTACGTCGTACCTGAGACTGACATCCCCTACTTCTGTCAACAAGTCGTCGTGAGCATGTCTAAAAACAGACAAAATGATGCCTAGACTCATGTTGAAACTCACAAATATACAATGAACCCTTTGTCTTTTTTTTTCTACATTTTTTATTGCTAACTGCTGGGCAGATAGTGGTTTGCACAGCATTTGAAGACACCGCCCGTAAAGGGCATCTTTGCCAAGTTAAGCGGACCCACGTTGTTCACGATATCGTTGGTTCCCCGACACGGAGAGCAACGGCTCAACCCCGCAGCTTGCCTGCCCAAAGCGTCCGCGCCCTGTAGTTCACAAGGAATCCCACTGGATGTTAATCAGGCGATATCGCGGTTATACTCCGTATATCTGGTATAGGGAATACTAGAATTTAATAAACTTCTTTCTTCTGTCGTTTTTAATAATATTATTTTCCCTTTTCATATTCTTGTTGATCTTGTTTGCGGCATCGTTGCTCCTCCCGTCAACATGGCATCCCGCGCCGCCTTATCCGTTTTCCGTCGGCCTAGCCAGCTCCGCACCCTCGGCCTATCCAGGAACACCTCTTTTACGGCTCAACGCTCATATCAGACTTCGGCGCCGCCAGCTTCGTCCAAACCCCTCGCCCGCGATGCCATGACCCAGGCCAACCCGCTGCGGCAGGCCCTCACGCGTCTCCGCAGCGCCGACAGCTCTGCACGTGGACAGGCGAGTCTGGGCATGTGGCAGATGTTGCCCGGAGCCAATGTATCTCGGGCATTGGCACGGACGCCGGGCATTGACTGGGTTCTGATTGACTGCGAGCACGGTAACATTGATGGTAAAGCCCATAGTATCATAATGCAGTAAGGTAGCACGTGTTAACAGACAGACGCTGCTATGCACGAGGCTGTGCCTGTGATTGCCGCTGAGGGTGCATCGCCCATTGTGCGGATTCCCGATTTCCAGTCGTGGATGGTGAAGCGTGAGTCGCTGTCGTAAATTTGCAATGTAAAGTTGTGCTGGGTAACTCGACTGACGACATATCAGGCGCTCTTGATACCGGTGCTCACGGTGTATGTTACCCGAGAACACCCCCTTTTTTTTTTTTTTTTGACAAACCCACTAACCCCTTGTAGATCCTCGCACCGCTCATCCGCACCGTCGACGAGGTCAAGGACTTTGTCGCAGCGTGCAAGTTCCCGCCCCAGGGCCGTCGTGGCTTCGGATCACCACTGGCCATGCAGGGCTTTCGAGCTGTTCAAAAGGCCGACCCATCACACCCTGTGGCGTCGCCCACCTTCACCGAGTACCTCGACCAGGCCAACGCCAGCGTCTTGACGATTGTCCAGATTGAGACGCAAGAAGCATTGGACAACGTTGAGGCCATTGCGCCGCTCGTCGACGCGCTCTTTGTCGGCCCCTTTGACCTGGCCAACAACATTGGCCGCCCGATCCGCGACGGCGTGTTCCCGACTGAGGTCAAGGACGCCATGGCGCGTGTCCTGGCGGCAGCCAAGGCGGTGGACAGCTGCTGCTGCGGCGTCTATGCCGGCTCACCGGAGCAGGCTCGCGATTACGTGGCAGCCGGCTTCCACATGGTCAATGTCGTGACAGACGTGCTGACGTTGCAGGCGGCGGCGTCTTCGGCGGTCAGCATTGCGAGGGGTTGAAGGCCGGTAGCGATATAATGCAAATACAGCCTATGACTCCTTTCTCTCAACAAGGTCCATTTTTGCTTGAATGTCCCCAGGATCGAAGCGGTGCATGAGCTTGACGGCCTTGGATGCCAGCTTGGGGTCTTCTTCGGGAGCTGTGATCTTGCTGACGTGAATCTGCCTTGTTAGTGAGGCTCATAAGTAAAAAAAACAAAAGTGAAGGGCACAACTCACCACTGGCACGTCCATATCGTAGAGATCCCTCCATTTCTTGGACGCCGGATCAATAACGTCGACCTCGCGGTAGTCAAACGGCCGAGCATCCCAGACGTTGGACAGTGCCGACTTGGCGCGTGTGCAGAGGCCGCAGTTGGCACGCGTAAAGAGCGTGATGCGGCACGTCTGCTGCTGGAAGAGGCGAGCTGTCAGTCTCATTTTGGGTCGTAGAGAGTGAAGCTGTAGTTGTTCACATAAAGTAAAAAAGAGGCCAAGCTCGGCCGACCGCGCCTTCCTCGTACAATGTTGACTTTTGACGCAAGCTCCTCAATCCAGTTAGCGCGGTTCTTTCCTCCTTTCCATCTTCTCGTTCTCGGGCGGCAGGCACTGTCTCGCTGTCAAAGCAAAGAGTGGGGCACATTTTCGACGTCGCGCTTTGCCCTATGGCGACCACCCTGTCGGTATCGAGAACGTGCGCAGCCTGTCTTCACGAGGACTGTATCGTCTTTTACAAAAGTCCATAAACATTAGCTGTAGCTGCATGCAAACTCTGTAAAGCTGTTTGTTCAGACCCACGACAGTTGTTTGACAGTTGTTTACACTCCTAAGAAAAGGCACCGTGTGTACACAGTAAAAGCACGTTGCGTTGTTGGCCGCTCCTTCCTGTGGAATCGTCGATTAGTCCATGTAAAACAGGGCAGGAAGCTACCGCTGTCTTGCTGTAAGACGCTGCTGCACGGCAGGCGCGAACCGACTGGAGATACCCAAATTCCCCCGCCAAAGAACGCCAACGACCAGAAAAAATGGGGTCGTGCTCTTTCTCTCCTTCCCTGATGGAAGCTGTTGGAAGATCGCCGTCAGAAATTCCACCGCCCAAAACAACTTCAACCAAGAGGCCCCTTAACGGAAAGGCGGGAAGAGGTAGACTACAAGTCGTCTTCTCTCCAGAAAGCATTGACTTTTACCTTGCATCTCACATTTTTCTTCACCAGTCAACAAAGCGCAAATACTTGACGCTGTGCTGCTTCAGAAGTGCGACAACAGCCCCTCCATCAAGCTATTTCTTTGTTTGCTTTTTCTTTTCTATTTATTTCTTCAGCAAATCGGCGATCGATTTCGCGGGGTAGATTTCAGAACCAACAAAAGACAGACGAAAGACGAGACGAAAGCTAGACGACAGCTGTACAAGACACAAAACGAAGCTCGAAAAGCTCGAAATACCCAAACAATTGAGCAGCAACCATGGCCCAGAAGTGTGTGCACCAGGGCTGCGGCAAGCAGTACACCGACCCGGAGGAGGTCTGCAAGTACCATCCGGGGCCGCCGGTCTTCCACGAAGGACAGAAGGGTGAGTTGGAAGTCAAATCGAGGACGAATTATAAGTGAGGAGAACAATTTTCTAACAAATCAGGCTGGGCATGCTGCAAACCGCGGGTCCTGACATTTGAGGAGTTTATGGAGATCAAGCCCTGCACAGAGGGCAAGCACAGCACGACCGACCTGCCGCCCAAGGTCGAGAAGAAGGAGGCAGCGGCAGACGTGGTGCCTGTGCCTGTCCCGGCGGCAAAACCGGTCTCCACCTCAGCAGAAGACACTCTCGGCCCTGCCATGCCGCGCACGCCCATTGCGATGCCGACCCGCGAGAAACCGGCAGACCCGTCCTCTACCTCCACATCCACAGCAGCTCCGGCCGTCGCAGCAGCACAGTCGCCGCCACCGCCGCCCGAGTCTGACGACGACGATCCGGCCCTCGAGATTCCTGATGGACGCATGTGCCGGCGGCGTGGGTGCGGGGTGGCCTTCAAGAAAGGCACGAAGCGCGGCCCCGATGGTGACGACGAGAAGTGTGTGCACCACCCGGGCGCGCCTATTTTCCACGAGGGCAGCAAGGGCTACAGCTGCTGCAAGCGGCGCGTGCTGGAGTTTGACGAGTTTATGAAGATTGAGGGCTGTGCGTCGAAGCCGCGGCACTTGTTTGTGGGCAGCGGCAAGAAGGACAAGAAGGGCGCACAGGGCGCTGAGGGAAAGACAGACGGCGCAGATGAGGAGATGCTCGACAACGTGCGCTTCGACTTTTACCAGTCGGCGACGTCCCTGACAGTGTCCGTCTTCCTCAAGAAGATTGACAAGACGCGCGCCGTGGTCAACTTTACGGAGCAGGGCATCGAGCTGGACCTGCCGACGACAGACACGCCCACGCCCAAGCGGTACAAGAAGCAGGTGTCGCTGTTCGGCACAATTGACCCGGCCAAGTCCAAGTACACTGTACTGGGCACGAAGCTGGAGGTGGTGTTGGCCAAGGCGGCCGTGAGCGCGTGGCCGGTGCTGCGCAGCGACGACCGGCTGACGGGCGAGATCTTCCAGGTTGCACGGGCCGGCAAGATGGAGCGGTAGAAACGGTCGAGGAAGAAAGAAAGAAAGAACAAATGAACCAAAAAAAAGAAAAAAAAAGAGAGAGAGAGAGACAATGAAATCGGAGGGCAGGAAAGAACGGAGTAACGGCAACGGGTGTGAATGGCACAAAGAATAGCATAGAACAGAACGGAGACACGGGACGTGTTCGGCCAGGTGCATTGCGTTTACATATTCACACAATAGTCTACATGATCAAATATAAAACAGTTCACAGTTCGGCATGAAAGCTTTTCTTCAAGGTCATGACATGCGATTTATATATACATTTTACATTTACTTTTCAGAGCTCTCTGGCCGCTCACGAACTCATGCCCTCCATCAGCTCGACCTGGTCTAGCAGCATGCCCTTGCGCATAATGTACTCGCGTAGCGCCTGGAACTCGGCACCCTCTTCCTCGCCATACCGGTGCGCCTCGCGGAAACCAAAAGCACACGCCACGCTGTCGAGCGCCGCACGCTCCTCTTCACGCAGCCAACGCTCACGCAGAGGTGTTCCAGGCGCCCACGTCACACGCCGCATCTGGTCATTGGCTGTCGTGTTGGCCACCACGCCAATGGTGCCTGTGAAGGCAATATACGCCAGGATGGCTGCAAAAGACAGGCTCGTCGCCGTCGTCGTGTCCATGTTCTCCTGCAGCGTCGCCAGCTTTGATGCCAGAATGTACGTCGCCGCGGGCACACCAACAACGACAAACGCCGGCAGCAAGCCCTGGCGCAGCAGTTTGGCGCGGATAAAGGCAGGCGTGGCGTACGTGTGCTCAATCACACCAACCGCGGCGTCCAAGTTCTTCGCTGTCAGGGCTACCTCCAGAGCAGCCTCGGCCACGCCAGACTCGACGGCGCTCGCAGGCCGCTTCGGGTTCTGCTCCTTGTAGGTGATGGGGCCACCAGCAGAACCGGCAACGGGCGCCGGCTTGGAGGCATACAGGCTCAACACACGCGGCAGAGACTCGGGCCGGCCCAGACGCGCCTGGATCTTGACATACTGCTCGAGCAGCTCTGCTGTCAGAAACACACGCGGCTCGTCGGCAATGATGTAGGCTGCGTCCGAGATCTGGTCAATGACACGACGGAGACGCGGGGCAGCGTCCGGGGTTTCTTCCACGGCGGCAGCGCTCTTGCGGCCGTCGAGAGACAGCAGAGTCGAGGCAGCCGTGTCCGACTGGTGGTCAATGCTGCTCAATTGTGGCTGCACGGCGGCGTCCATAATCAGATCAGCCGCCTCGCCGCAGATGCGCAGTGCTGTTGCCGTCTCCTGCTCTGTAGGAATACCCGGGTGGCTCAACAGCCGGTCGCGCGCGCCAGTGACAAGAGCTGCCACCTTGTCGAGGTCAGGCAGGACCGGTCGTGGTGTTGCCGGTGCATCTGCGGCGTCTGCCTGTCTCTGTCTTGTGAAGAGTGTCGTCGAAAAGGGCCGGCAATGTAGTGAGGAGAATGGCCTTGAGCTACAACTTAATGATGCCGTCGCTGCTGTCTCCCCTATCCTTGCCCGCCGTGCTGTGTGAAGGGCCATTGCCGCCCCTGCCGCCGACATTGCACCCCGCGCATCACAGCCCGCCATCGTCTTCGATAAGTTGAATGCGCATTCGAGCGCTTGGCGCAGCGGCGGCTGTCGTGGCCGGCGGACCGCCCGGCATTGAGCGAGCATTATGTGCTGTGTATGTTGTGGATTGGCCGTCCGTGTCTTTGGAGTGATCGAGCGTGGTCGCCTGAGTCGCCTTTTGCCGTGCCGGTTGAAAGGTCGTCGTCTGTTGGTGGTCGAAAAATTGAGGTATTACACAGTACGAGTAGATGCAGGGATCGGTGGAGACTGTGTGGCTAGACTGTGTCGCTACAGAATTGACACAGTACGTACTCGCTGTGGTGTCTGCGCCTCGCACTCGCTCTTTCCTCCTTCAGACAGGGCTCTCTTGCAATGGACCCACTTTCTCGTACAACTGCATGTGTACGACGTAATTACTCCGTACAGGCAAGTGCGAAGTGCGGCAAGACTGACAAAACAGCGCTTTCCCAGTTGGCGAACAGCGAGGAAACTCTGGAAACCCGCCCCACTTGCACCCAAAATGTGGGTGCCTGCTCCCTGCCAAACAGCACAGCTGGGCTCGCTGGGCAGCAGCGCTGGGGCCGTTCCTTCGTGTTCTGTTCTCATGTTCCTTCTCCTTTTGGGTGACAGCCTTTCCACAGTTCCTGCCAATCTTGGGTCCCAACCATTAACCGCCATCAGCAGCTATCAACGTTTTCGCTCCTCCTCACTTTCGTCGCCTTCACTCTCTCCTCTCTGAACTTCTCGACAACGGCTCGATCAACAGCCATCTACCACACCCCGCACCATCCATTCTTACCTTCAGCATTAGCTTCATATTATAAGCCGCACGAGCACGACCGGCGCCCCTGAGCCTGAACGGCCTGTCATCCTCGACGCATAAGCGGCACGCGCTCGCTTTTTGATCGACAAAAAGCTTGAAAGGCCTTTGCTTCTCGACAACCGAACCACTGAACCCCGTCCTCCTCTGCTCTCTGGCGACTCACAGCAACAAGCAACAATGCCGCCGCCTCCGCCGCCTCCGCCGCCCCCTCCACCGGGCGGCATGTCCGGCATGCCTCCTCCTCCGCCTCCACCACCGCCGGGCGGACTTCCAGCAAGACCTCCTCCAGGCAAGGGATTGGTGAGCTCAGCTTCCTACTTGAAAGTGTACTTATTATGACGATGCTAACCCCCTTCCTTTTTAGAACACTGCTCTCCTCGGCGACATCCACAAGGGCAAGGCCCTCAAGAAGACTGTGACCAACGATCGCTCCGCACCCATCGTCGGCAAATCTGGCGGTGGTGCAGGCCCGTCACCATTGGGCGGCGCTCCTCCTATTCCTGGCGGCGGTGCTCCTCCCCGGCCAGGCGGTGGTCTGGCGCCACCGTCCGCCGGCAACCGCGCTCGTAGCAACAGCGACCAGGGCGGCATGGACAGCGGCGGACCACCACAGCTTGCCGGCCTTTTCTCGGGTGGCATGCCCAAGTTGCGCAAGACTGGTGCCGGTGTCAAGACAGGAGCCGATACGACCGCCTCCTACTTGTCCGATCCCGAAGACTCTCGCTCCTCCACCGCACCGCCGCGGCCACCTGCGTTTGGCGTACCAAAGCCTCCTGGTGGCGCTGCTCCCAAACCACCCAGCCGTCCCGCCGTTCCAGCACCCAGCGCACCCAGTGCTCCTCCGCCAGCTCCCGGGAACCCACTCGGCGCCGGCTTCCACCCGTCCATATCCAATCTGCGCAAGGTGTCGGCGCGCGGCGACCGCCCGGCGTCGTCTGCCTCCCAGATTATTATCGGCAACAAAGGCCCGCCGCCGCCCATTGGCAAGAAGCCACCGCCACCGCCAGGGTCTAGAAAGCCCTCGTCTAGCCTGGCCTCACCGCCGCCTGCCGGCTCGGCACCGCCCATCCCCTCGGCTGCCGCCCCTCCTGTTCCCTCGGCTCCGCCAGCACCTCCTCCGCCGCCACCTCCTTCATCTTTTGGATCGTCTGCACCACCCACGCCGCCTCCGCCACCACCCCCACCGAACGCAATGCCCTCTTCCCCGCCATCCCAGAGCCTTGCGGCGCAGGCTATGATCCGCGCACAGCAGCAGCAGCACCAGCCGGCGTCTCCTCCTCCTCCTCCTCCTCCGCCACCGCCAAGCAGCAGCGCACCCTCACGGCCACCGCCTCCTCCGACCGCACCCCCACCACCAGCAGCACCATCCCACTCGCCTTCTTCGTCTTTCTCGTCCGCACCTCCTCCTGCACCCCCTCCGCCGCCTCCACCACCGTCGGCCGCCGCTCCCTCGTCCCACCCGTACAGTAACGGCGCCTCGGTCGCTTCCTCATCGGCAGCCAATCTGCCTCCTCCACCGCCTCCGCCGCCGCAGCGTGCCGCCAGTACCAGCATCAGCGGCGGCAGTGCCAACAACAACCCCGTGCGTGTATCCATGCTGGACCCGTCCGCCTACACGCTGATGCCCAACGGTGGCGGCAACAGCAGCGCCCTCAACAGTCCCTCGCCGACACGGGCCAACACTACAGCCGGTGGTGGAAACAGCGGGTCTCTGTCGCCACGGCCAACGACGTCCGGTGGTACGCGCTACATTGTGCAGGACACACGGTGGCGGTTCGTGACGGAAGACAAGTTCCCGGTGGCACGGACGTTTACTGGCGCACCGAAGCGGTATCGGGCCGGCCGCGGGAGCAGTGTGCCGTTGGACTTGAGCTTGTTTACGTAGAGACGTGGAGAGAGAAGGCGTGGTTCTTTTGTATTTTGTAGTTGGTTCTTCACTTTTAGCAGACTGTTTTTGGGGCTGGCTTTTTCTTGATTATATGTCTATCTTTTTTTTTCAATGCCAAATTGTTCACTGAAGCTGTCCGCATGTGCCATATTTTGATGTGACGATTGGGTTCCCACTCTGTGAAAAAAGATGAATAGTCACTTATATAGTAAGTGAAAAATCATATCAGATTTTAACAAGCTTCTAATTTCAGTTTTTGAAAATAGGAGCAAATTCTTAAAAATAGATGCAAATACAAACAGAAATATTCAATCACCTTTACAATTAGTTTAGATGAGAGTGAGGAAACTATTAACTAGCTTTATTGAAGTTGGTCTTATTTTCCAGTTTATTCCCCATCTCAAAGAGAGAAGATATTTGGCCTCAGTGCCTCACTACGTCAGTTTTCCATAGCTCTAAGTATAGTTACATAAGCAAGGAGACCGTCCCCACTAAAAAATTGACAGCTTCAGTGGCGGGGTCAATTCTGCCGGTGACTGTTCGCCGTTGGTGGTGCTGTTGCCCTCCAACGACGTAATTGGCAGGTGCTGCAGTGGGTGAGAGCTAAAAGTCTTATTTTGACGTCTTCTCTTCTCTTTTCTTAAACACCTGCATGGTCTTTGTTTCCAGATCAACAACCACACAACACAACCACAACCATGTCGAGCCGGCAACTGAAGAAGCTGCGCGCACAAGAAGAGCGGGCGGCGCAAAAGTCGGCGCTGGGCACTGACAATGACCATGGAAACGAAGCGAGCGACAATGAGAACGCTGAGGGTGACGAAAGCGAAGAATCCGAAGTCGATACGCGACCAAAACCGAGAAACGTGTTTGCAGCGTTTGCAGCACTGGGTGACGAAGGCGACAACGACGACGACGACGACGAGGAGGAACAGCAAGAACAGCAAGAACGGCAAGAAGAGGTAACGCAGCAAAAAGAGGACGACAGCGACGATCGAGCAGCACCAAAACCGAGCAAAAAGAAAAAGAAGAAGAAGAAGAAGGGCAAGGGTGGCAAGGCAGAGGCAGCAGAGGTGGTGCCTGCCAAGATGGCTGCAGCTTCTACATCTACGACGACAAAGGCTGAACCAGCAGAAGACCTCGACGAGATCGACCGGGCTCTTGAGGAGCTTCGCCTCAAGGATAACACCAAGAAGGACACGGCCGGCGCACCCGGCGCGGTATCCTCTTACAAAGCTTCACAGTACATCAAGGTCAACTTCTCGGACCTGCGTGTGATGAACGAGCTCCGTGAGGTGTTTGGCCGCGATATTGTGCAGCAGGCAGCCGCAGACGATGCCCAGGGCGTGCCCGGCCGGCCACGCGGCGAGGCAGCAGAGGGCAACCCAAATGTGGTCATGATGGATCTCGAGTCCTTTTTGCGGGCTCCACCACCACCGCCACGTGGCATGGTTTACGTCGGACCCAACGGCCAGCGACTGCCCACGACCGGCATGGGCATGGTGGCCAAGCGCAATCCGTTTATCCAGTGGAAGGATACGTGGCCGCGGGGGACATCCGGTGGGCTGGCGATGCGGCAGTTGACGGACAACAAGGTTGTGGCAGCCAACGGCGGTGTTGCGGTGTACACGTTTGTGCACAGCCCCGCATACGTGCACCTGGAGGACGAGTTCTTTACGCTGGTGATGATGCACAACCCGCAGCCGCTCATCCAGTTCCTAAAGGCCCACCCGTTCCACATTGCGTCCCTGATCCAAATCAGCCGCGTGGCCAAGCTGCAGGACCAGAACGCATCGCTGGCGGCCGATCTCTGCGAACGGGCGCTCTTCTCATTTGGCCGGTCGACACTCTCATCCTTCCGCCAGAAGCTGGGCGAGGGCAAAGCACGGCTGAACTTCTACCGCCCCGAAAACCGGCAGTTCTTGCTAGCTGGCTACCACTACCTGCGGAGCTTGATTGCACGCGGCACATACCGCACGGCACTGGCGTGGACAAGGCTGTTTATGAGCTTGTTCCCTGACGACGAGTACGCACTGGTGCTGTATGCGCAGTCGCTGGCGGTTCGTGCGTTTGAGGCGCGGTGGTTGATATCGTACCTGGGAGCCACAGCTGAAGACGAGGAGAGGATGCCCTGGGATGAAGTGCCGGCTCTGCGTCACAACCCGATGCGCCACTACGTCCGGCAGTCGCTCGTCCCGGCTCTGCTGCAAGTCAAGGATGTCGAGGCGGCTCGCGCTGCTTTGACGCGCGGCATGGCCCGTTTGCCCTGGTTGTACGGTGCCATCTTCCAGGCTCTGGGTCTGGACGTGCCCCGCGCCGTCTGGGGTATTCCGCCGCGTGACGACAATGAGACGCTCTACACACAGCTGTATGTGCACTTGACGAAGGAGCTGTGGGATGCGCCGCAGGTTCGGTCGCTCTTGACAGAGGTGGCCGAGAGCTTGGCGACCGCCCCCAAAGTTGACCCCAGTACGCTGCCGCCCGCGCCGACTCTTCCATTGAGCATTGCTCGCTTTGTCTATCTGGACGGCACGCCCGCCCTCATGGGCCTTGTCCCCCCAGACCTGCTCCACGCCGCCCCCAACTACGACTTTGACCCGCTGCCACCGGCACGTGGCGACAATGATTTTGCCAACCCATCGCAGGCCCGCCCCTGGATAATGGCCGAGAGCGACCGCGCGCACGGCGGACACAACCGGATGCCCGTGCTCCCCGACGACTTTTTGATGCCGGGACAACTGATTGAAGTGGAGGAGGCGGACGATGACGACGACGACCAAGAGCAAGACGAGTTTGACGACGATTACGACGACGAGGAGCTTGAGGTGGCCGAGGACGAAGACTACGAAGACTACGAAGCAGAAGGCGATGGCCACGAGGAGCCTGTACCCACAGCGGCGGACACGCCTACGCCAGCAGCAGCACGACCGAACAATCCAGGCGGCGGCGGAGGGATGCCGGGTGCATGGTTTGACGATGATGAGTAGAGGAAAGCTTGGGCTGCTGGGCGAGACGAAATCAAAATAATCCAGAAAATAGAAAGCAATGCCACCACCACCGTATCTGTATCTGCATCTGCATCTGCATATTGACGCGCTCGTACGACAAACAATAGCTGGGAGAATATGACGGAAACGTGGACTGAACAGCAACAACAAGGGTCAGAGCATGGCAGATGTCTTGCAGTAGAAGTCCTTTCTTGCATCACCCCGCGGCATGCAAGCAGTACAGTACAGAGCCGGCTGCAACGATTCGCGACTAGGCGAGGAGGTGCATGCAAGTGCCAGCGTGTCCGACGATGTCCTGAGTACTCCGTATGTCTACATCTACGACCGGCATATGGTGGTCGATGTACTGTAGCATTACGTCGTAAATTCGTTAAAATATCGTTTGGATGCCGCTCGGTTTGTTAGTCTCTTTTTGTTGGCTCTGGCCGTGCCAAGCGATCAAACCAGGACGGGAAGCGGGAACGAAGGGTGGAAGATGGTGCATTTCAAAGCAGGTTGTCGACGTTTGTATCAAACTGCTCTTCCTCCTTTTCAAGTTTTTGCTTGTTGCTCTCAGTCTTGCTATTGTTTAGAAAGACTTTTTGCGACAGACAATTGAGCACGTTTCAGCTTGATGGGCGATTGGCCAAAGTGCCAAAGAAGCAATGACCAAGACAGGAAAGAAAAGAAGGGTTGGAGGCCGTTTGGGCGACCGTTTCATGTCACCTTTGGGAAGGAAGGTGTGAGCGAGGTCCGTCCTGGCCTTGCTTGGGCATTGCCTGGTCTTACCGTATTCGTCTGACGAGAGACGGCGAAGCTCCAACTAAATGGCCCTCGTATCGAAGTCGAAGGCAGGTGCGGTCAGCAGGCACAAGAGTGGAAGGCACGATAGGCACAAAAGACGCAACCGCACAAATATCGCAACTGACAAGAGTACCACCAACATAGCGCGAACGGCCTAATACAATCTGGCAGTCTTACAGTGGCGATGGCCACCCAAAATAGCACATATTAGCTCAGATACTTTGCCTGGACCTCGATACAGCCAGCAGCACAGCCAGCAATGTACAGAAGCTGTCGGTCGGAATCGCGGCACGCACAATTGACGCAGATGCTTCGAGATGGTCGGGAAGGAGCGAGCGGCAACTGCAGTGACTCGAGTAAACCGAGTTCCTTCCTTTTCGGCATTGAGGTCCTTCAGAAAGGCAGGAGCGAAAGTATTAGACATACCAAAGAGCCAAAGCAAGTCCCCCGAATCTTCGGCAGCATCCAAACCACTAAACGAAGTAACGAAAAGAACAACTTGTCGAAGCCCCGTACGACGTATTGTCTTACACGAAATGGTGACAGCAAGCACGAGCAGCAAGCACGAGCAGCAAGCACGAGCAGCAAGCACGCCATAGAGATGCGACAAAGCGCTTGTTGGTCTTTCAGGGCTTGATGGACTGGTTCTGCCTAGCCCAGTGTATTCTTGCTCCTTAAAGCCCCGTAATGCCCCGTAACATTGTTAATCCTCGTCGCTCGTCCCTGTGCGGCCCCCGTAACCCCGTCCCTACAGGGCCTTGATCGCTCCTTCCCGCCCACTAAGACGACCGTTTACCAGCACCAACCGCCGTTATTACGCGCGCGAACTGCCCTTTCTGAGCAAGTTTTGGAAACGTCAGAGGCGGGAAGGGGCGAAGCCGCATGCGTCAGAGCCCAGGGCAGCAGTGCACCAGCGCCCCTCGTTCTTTCCCTTCACCCCCTCCCCCGAAACACCCCTAGCCCCTCTCGCCTCGCCTCGTACCTTCCTCTCCTCGCTGCCACCCCTAGCTCTCCCTTCCTGTTCGGCAGGTGCGGGCTGGCGCAAGCGCTGTCGCAAGCACGAAGCGATTTCTAATTTCTAATAAGCTCCGAGACCTGCGAACAAATACAAAAAGGACGTCAACCGCCACCGCCTTTCACACATTCACAGTTATGCCATCCTACCTCAACACACAACGCACACTCCCACCCAACTACATTTCCACTCCCGCCTCGAACCTACAATCACAAAACGAAGTCCCCTCTTTTACAACTACCAACACATCCACAATGGCCGACCACACCTACAAGTTCAACGTCTCCATGTCCTGCGGCGGCTGCTCCGGCGCCGTCGACCGCGTCCTGAAGCGGTTGGAGGGTGAGTGCTCGCGTAGTAGTCCTGCTTAGCATGCAGGCTGCTCTGTACTGTTCTGTTCTTTTTGCGGTATTCGCTCGTTGCTAACACTTCTGCAGGCGTCAAGAGCTACGAGGTCTCCCTCGAGAGCCAGTCGGCGACGGTTGTCGCTGACCCTGCGCTGTCCTACGAGACGGTCCTCAAAACCATCGCCAAGACCGGCAAGAAGGTCAACTCGGGCGAGGCTGACGGTGAGAGCCGCAGCATTGAGGTGCCAGCCGAGTAGACGCGCGAGCGAAGCGAAGCGAGCTACGACGACACACCGATGCCGATCGAGCGAAGCGAGGAAAGAAAGGAGGGAAAGAATGCGAGAACAATACTCGAAATGGAGCGAGGAAGAACGAATCACGAACCAGCGTTTTCGCGTCCAACAAACAAGCGTTTTTTTTGATATTTTATACACGGGCCGTACCTCTATTCGAGGATGGAGGGATACAGAACAGCAATGCCAAAAAAAAAATATTGAACTTTCTACTGGAAGAGACAGACGATGTGTAGTGACGTGTTGCGAGCTGTAGATCGTGTTGCATATTGTTGATGTCTTTTGGACCGTCACCAAGGTTAACCGTTGAGGCTATGGAGAGGCTGTCATGTTCTGGTCTAATATGGACTTTTGATGGATATGTTTGCCTTAGTTCATGTCTCATCGCCCGCATCTATGCTGGACTTTGCAAGTCACGGCAGACTTGTGCTCCCTCTTGCATTGATCTACTAAAACACCCATTCTATTGATGCGTGGCCAGGGGGGACAATGTGGACTGCCAGTACGGATTCGAAGCAAAGCACGAAAGCCCGGGACATTTCGGACACGGCTCGACTTGCCTTGCGAGTCGGGGTTCACTGTTGCAAGGGAAAATATGGGAGACAATAGAAGAGCTTAGAGAATGTCAGAGAAGATGAGAGAGCGTAGCGACGAAACGAAACACGAAACATCAAACTAGGGTACTGTGTGTTGACCCGCTCGTGTGGACTCGCATATGTGGCTGTCGTTATTTACCGGCGGCTCGACGGAACGTACACAAAAGAAGCGAATGGTGATATCAATAATTTTGTGCCTCCCGGACGACCACTTTATTTATTTTACATTGGTAGTACATGCCCTGCACTTCGATGGGCTCAACATTTTATGCTGCGAATTCCAAGCAGACATTGGCATCGTGATATCTGAGTGCCATGGCTTAACACTTACCTGGCTGTGCATTTTGAACAAAAAAAAAGGAAGGGATGCAAGGTCGGAAGAGGCGACGGATGACCGGGTGAGCTGGTAATGGGGATGAATATGGTTTTCCATATGCTCCATCGTCCTCTTTTTGTCCCCGGAACCGACCTCCTGCACTTGAGTTTACATCCACAAACACGTACATATCACACCCACAACAATATATTGATATAATTCCCACTCCCCACAACATGGCAGATATATCGAATGTCTTAAAGATCCCCATGGCACTGACCCCGGCTGGGGGCTTGATCACCTTCTGCTTTTCTTGCCTACTCTGTACAGTGCCCCATTGCACTTTTTCTCCCTGCTCTTCTCTACTACGATTTATATTCGTCGAGCGCGTTGTTTATCGTATGCTTTCATTCTTGGGCATCCGACCTGGCAATGGCGGCATGCCCAACCTCGGCATAGAAGAAATAGTCCAGCCGGTGTCGACGTCCAGAGTATGGCCCTTTTCTCCGCTACTCACGATGCATACCATATTATCTGCTCGCCATTTACTAGGCCCAGCGAACGACGGACCACACATTTTAAGCTCGCTGCCTTCCCTTGTCATAATGCGCAATCCACATGGCCGGGCCAACTCTCTCGTTTGAGCGGGCCGTGCTTAGAAATAAACGCGCCGGCTCAGGCGGCCACTGTCTTTATTTTGTTTTTTCTCTCATCCTTCGTCTCAGTGGAATGAATGAATAACAAGAGCAATGCATACTGAGGACGAGCGATTCCCGTATTGTGGATGGCTCTGTAAACCGAGAACATACTGTTGATCAGCGGATGCCAAGCACTCGATGGTGACAATTCGAGTATCTTTTGACCTCTGCGACCGATATCATCACCATGCACTCCTTGTCCAGATCCGCAGTTGCGGCCGTTGCGGCCGTTGCGGCCGTTGCGCTGTTTGCCGCACGAGCGACTGCTCATGGCATCGCCACTGCCATGGTGCACTGGCCGGACGGTACATTGTGAGTGCTGATCTTTTGGTCTTTAGATATTCAAAGTCAACAAGCTCCCATCACTAACCTTCCAGCTATCGTAGATATGATCCCAGTTACCAGTACCAGCACCCACCGCCCGTTGTCATCGGATGGGGCATTCCCAATGACTTGACCAACACCTTCATCTCGCTCTCCGGCTATGCTAACCCGGACATGGGCTGCCACCTCGGCGCCACACCCGCGGGCATCGCTGCACCCGTCAATGCCGGCGACGCTCTCGAAATCCAGTGGAACAAATGGCCTGCCTCCCGCAGGGGTCCCGTCCTGGATTATCTGGCCAGCTGCAACGGTCCTTGCGAGACCGCCGACAAGACCAAGCTGCAGTTCTTCAAGATTGGCGAGGCCGGCCTGCTCGACGTCGCTAAGAACCAGTGGGCTGCCGACGAGCTGCTCGCCAACAACCTCAGCTGGTCCGTCCGCCTGCCTTCGGACACTTCCCCGGGCAACTATGTCTTGCGCCACGAGATGATTGCACTGCACGCGGCCGGTAACGCCAATGGCGCGCAAAACTACCATTTCTGCTTCAACTTGGTCATCAGCGGCAACGGCACGGCTACTCCCGCGGGTGTCCCAGCCGTATCGTTCTATAAAGAGAAGGACCCGGGCATCCTGTCCGACCTGTTTACCAAGTTTACGACGTGCGTGATTCCCGGTCCGCCGCTCTACTCGGATGCCTTGACGGCGGCGCAAACGAAACCAGGCGCCATCAAAGCGACGGCTTCCGGTGTGGCCAGCTATGTGGCGCCGGTCGGGGGGGGGGGGGGGCTGCGGCGCCTGCTGTTCCAACACCGGCAGGCCAAGCCGTACGCGTACGCGAAGCAGCACCGGCTGTCGAGACACCGGCAGGAGTAGCCAACGACGCCGCCCTGGCGGCCACCGTGGTTGCTGGAGCTACAGCCGCCGCTGTTATAGTGGACAGACAACCGGCCGAGCCGCTTCCGACCACTGTTAACCGCCGTTCTCAAGGTGAAGGGGCGTGTATAGAGGGACTGTGCAGATAAGTTGTCTTCTCTCTCTCTCTCTCCCCCCCGCCCCTCTCTCTACTGAGTATTGTTCGCTTCCGCTCATCATCATCTCGTTTCTGTTCATAGCCTACCATCAGCATTCGCATTATCTAGCAGAACCATACCATTCACACAGGCTCGATGTCACTGCGACTAGTCGCTGCGTCCCCTTTTGAGCTGCGCCCGCGCCTCCCGTTCTAGTGTTGCCTTTTTTCAATAGTCTGGACAGCCCTGTCTGTGCTGGCAATTTAATTAAAATGCTCTATTCGCCGAGACGTCGTGGGCAACCAAGTAATCCTGAATGAATTGTTATCGGTCCTTGCTTCTTTTCTTTCTTTCCGGGTATTTTCTCTTCTCGTGTCCTTTGACCCTATGCATAGTTTATCTTTATAGTTATTACCCATCTTCGCCATTCTTCTTATGAATCTTGTTTGATTAGATTCATGCTTTCTTGTCGATGTGTACGGAGTAATTCTTCACATTCTTCTCCTCACGTTTCTCACTATTCAGCGTACCAACGGGTCGGCGCACGTTGCTGTCCGGCCCTCACTGGCCCTCACCCCTATATATGTAAATGCCAGATAGGATCGGCGGGTCCCTTTTGTGACCCTTTCCCTCTTCTGGGTCAGCTCTTTCGACCGGTGAGCGCTTGCGTTTTTCCACTGGCCGTCCACATGGCAAATGGTCCAAAATTTAGGAAGAGAAAAAAAAACGCAAAACTTACGGAGACAATACGTAATTCAGGAGTCAATTCTGGACGGAGCAGCCTTTGTCCTGTCAGCAACGGTTCTCCTGGAACGGTCGCCACGTCGCATGTATTATGTATTCAGTATATGTTGGAGTATTGTATGAGAACATTGGTTTCTTCATCATTGCCTTTTTTCCTTCATCATTGCCTTTTTTCTTCATCATTGCCCTTGTTTTTGTTATCATCACCCACCCAGATAACCCAATCACCCAAACTCAAACAGACCCATCCAGGATCTTTAGTAAAGGGGCTCGCGTGCGCGTTTAAAGTTTTCGAAGCCATCTCCGTGAAAGGAATATGAGGAGTGGGTTTGCAAGCGCGAAAGGAAATCAAAGGAGCCTAGAGACGAGGAAAACAACACTACGAGACTACTGGTACGAGACTACGTCGTACTCGTATGTAAAAAGCCAAAACGACGGTACTCGGAGGCAGATAGCCACGTGTGGCCCTGGACCGCCATCAAAACCCATGCCCCAAGGGCCCACTAAACGCTCGGGACCGCACCGCGGAGAACACTGGTATCCGAAGTACGGAGTACGACGTAGATAGTGAAAAAGGACATGATGGATAGTGGGCGGACGAAAAGAATTAAGAGATGCCTCGTCTCGTCTTTGGCATCGTCCCGTCTACGCTTGCCTCTTCCTTCCCTACGACGTTCTCCTCTTTCGCTACACCGCTGTTTACCCGATCTCCCTTTGCCTGCGTACTTTTCTCTTCCGTCCTAAATATATTCTTTATTTCCCTATTTCCGCGTGGAATCTTTCGACGGAGTGGGTTCGCCGACGCGTGGCACAGCCCTGGCGCCAAATTTACTATTTACATACATAGAGAGAAACAAAGAGCAAGCTCTCAGCTTTGCTTTGGCCAACTCTCTTTCGGCCAGCTAGTCAATTATTACCGCAGCCTCTCATCGAGGGGCGTGGTGCCCATTTCCTTTCGGGCTTGGGAGATTTGGGGGACTTTTGTGTGAACGTTTTGTTTTATTCACATTTTTTTTGGTCGTCCTTCGAGCCTTCCTTTCCTTTGACTCCTTTCTCGTTCCTTCCCCAACAGTCGAAACGCCACGAAAAACGGTCGGGTCGCGCAAATACGGAAAGGGCAAATGGAGAAGGAATAACCTGGGAAGGCGCGAGAGAAACAACCCTGCTCCTGCCACTTTGATTTCTCTTCTTGCTCTGTACCCAGTAGTCTGTCTTGCCTGCTGTCCTGCACGTCACGCGAAAGAGACAAAGCCAGGCGAAGGAAGGAACAAAGGGAGCCAAGAAGCAATGCCATTCTCTTTCCTTCCTGTCCTAAATTCTCGTATGATCTACACTACGTTCGTAAACCAGCTCAATGCACGCGCACGCCGTACTCCGCAATGCGACTAAGAAAACATGATTTTGTTTTCTTTTCCTCGCCTGTCAATGGCCAGATGAACGAGGTGAACCCTCAAACAATGGCTTTTTCTATTTTGCTCGGCCGTCGAGTATCGGGTCGGACAAAGGTGCCCGCGCCTAGCACGCATAACATGCCCAAAAAAGAAGGGGGATCGTGTTCGTGCAGTAGCCTGACGCTCCTTAATGCACTTTGACGCAAATTTGACGCATTTTTGACGCATTCTGTAGGCGTTCGCTGGCGTTCTTCAGTGGACAGTATCGCGTAAGTATAATCATGATAGTCTTGCGCGTGCCCCAAATCGGAGACCATATCGTTGCTGCAGGTTGCTCTTTCCGTCCGAATCTGCTCTGGGTACTTGCCACTTGTGTGCGCACGAAACGTCTTCCTGGTCAAGGCAAGCGCGCAGTCAACAAGCGAGAAGTAAGTCAAGCGTGCTTTCCCCATGGGCCATTCTTGTCAAAAGAAGACATCAATCACAAGCACGGCATATTCCGTGCTCGGCACTGGCTCTTGCCAAAATAACACTTTTTGACAATCAGCCCTGATCAACGGAGTAAACTTGGCACAACCCAAGCTTACGACCTCACAATCGACTTGGCACCTGTCAAAAGACGTGTCAACTCCGTCTAATTCTCCCTCTCCTTGCATTGTGGGCGGAGCCCGGCTATGTTTCGTCTTTTTGCTGATGGCCACTGGGACTGGCTCTTTGGTCCGTCCGCGGCTTCTTCGCCTTCTTTGCCTTCCGTCCCTTCCTTTGGCCTTCGCTTGCCATGCTTTTATGTCGCTTTTTTTCGTCGCTTTTCTTTCCTCCGTTCAAAACCCTTTCCAATAGCTCCATTTTGGGTCCCATCCGCTCCATCCAGTCCCACCCAGGTCCATTCCTGTCCCATTTCTTCGCCCACTTCGCGCTCCCATCTCACCCCTGGTCCCGCTCAGGCAAATTTACGGAGTCCCGTGGCACATGGCACAAAACACAGATCCCCTATCCCGTATCTTATGGAGTATTACTATTTAAATGGAGAACGGGACGATGGCGAGGGAGGGGAACCAAAGGGGCCAACAGTGCAAACGCTTGTGCTTGGCACCTTGCCTATCGCACTTTCCCTCCAGTTACTGAGCTCAAGTGTTTCTGCTTTTCTTTTGGCCCTGTCTCCCCGACGGGAAAGCGGTAAAGCGGCGGAAATCCGACACCCGCACCACACAGCACTCACACATTCGACGGGCATACGCACTCCACAAAGTCCCCGTTTGAAGCCCGTTGCAGGTTCACCGCTGCGAAGATCGAGAGCCCCGAAAGCGAAAACCATGACACTCGGAGCTTAATGCCACGGCACTTACGACGTACGGAGTACTCCGTACACAAGTCGGTTGCAACACTGCTGTCGCAATGACGCAGCGCGGACAGGTGCTTTTCAAAGCAAAGCTCGGCTTCACGGACCGTGGCTTGGCCTGGCTCACGGCCAGCACGGCTATCGCTCATGTCTCTTGTTTAAATCTAACGAGATGCAAAACTGAACGCCGCTTACCGTTACCGTTTCCTTCAACCTGCATAGACGCCCTTAACATCCTGCCTTTCAATCCTTCCGCGTTACAGCAAAGAATGTGACCCAACGGCGGATGAGGACTGACGGAAATTCAGAAATATAAATGCATACGGAGATGGAGTGCAACGTACGACGCATCTTTCCTGTATATAGAAAAAGACCTCGCCATAAATCTCCAGTCCCGGGTCGAGGACCACATGCCGTGCTTCGGTTTGTCGCACGATCTCATGCCCGTATGTTTAGAAGAGGCCAGCATGTCGTATTTTATGCGGAACAATACATGCCTACGTCGTAGAGGCGGAGAAACTACTCCGTACGGGGCTCTGGGGTCTTGGCTCTGAATTCCTGGCTCTCACTTTCGGCTTCGCTCTTATTTCTTGATTTTCTGAGCAGTTGAGGGCCTGCGGGCAGCTTTTGCTGAAAAAAATCTTTGACTTCGTTTTCTTGTCCGGTATTTCCACAATTACTGATATCTTACTCTTTCCTCGTTGCTTCCCTTTTTGTTTTGATTTGCCTCCTTCCTTTTTCCTGCTCTCCTCTTTCCCTCTTTCCTACGTCTCACCGTTCTTCCGCTCTTGCCTGTTTCCAGCGCCCATCGGTACCCGCTTGTCGCCTATCGCTTGTCCGTTGCGTCTAGGCCCGGTATGGCCATTAGCAGCCCATCATATCGATTTGGGGGCCAAAAAATAATAATACGAGTACGACGTACAACAATACTATTTAGAATTTAACAGTGAAAAATAATACGCCAACAGCCGCCGACCGCACTCTTAAACGACGGTTTGGCCGAGACTGTAATACGTCGTAGCTCGCTTTTTCTTCTTCTTCTTTTTTTTTCTTTCTTTTTTTTGGCGACTTGGCTTGCGTCTTGGTTCCTTCTTGGTTGGCAAGGCATAGTATTGGCTGGAGGCGACGGTTTTGAGGAAGGAGCAAAGGATGAAATGCTCCCTCGTGCTTGCCTGCTATCATTGCGCTCTCATTACTCTTTCGCCGAAGGAAATCACAACTGACCCACCATCGCAGTGTGCGGGGATTCCTTTTGCCTTTGGGTTTACTCAGTCCGGAGCCCAAAGTATGAGAATGAAAAGTAACGCTATGGGCGTTCTAAAGTTAAAATACTCGGGACAGGCAAAAAGTGGAGATCCGGACTCTTCCCTACAAGACCCCCTCTCTCCTTCCCTACGAGTACATACGACGTGCGGGCATGCGATATAGCGGTGCACTTGCCTAAAAGGCATTGGAAAAGACGGCAGGCTTTCTGGGATTTTGGGAAAGAGCGGCAGAATAGCAGAATAGGAAAGAGCAACAGTCGAACCTCCACGATCATAGACGACATGTTGCCCAGACCTGGCTTGGATTCCTGGAGAGGGTGGCCTGTTTTGCTGGTCTGTTGGTCCTGTTGAGCCCTCTTGGGATGGTCCCTGTTGGTGCTTGTTTTAGCGAGTGGTCCAGCCCTGGAACCTGGTCGTGCAAGTCCGAACAGGGGTGTCAGCGACCACGCGAGCGCCGCTCACACCAAAGAAAGTAGAAAAGAAGAAAAATAGAAGAAAAAGAAGGACCAAAATCACCCCCAATAGAGTCAAACACGCGCCAACTCGACAGAGTAACCAGCTCGTCCTCCGCACATGCAATGCTGCAAAGCTCCCCTGCCCATCCGCCCCTGCCCTTCTCGCCCATCACCGCACCTGCCTGCCTTCCTACGGGCGGCAAGAGCATGCACGCGCCAGTAATCAGCCCGGAGCGTAGAGCCTCAGACACGCAAACAAATCCATGGCAGTTGAGCGTTGGGCTCGGCTTCTATTTTTCGCACCGTTCGCTATTTTCCTAGATTTTAATCTCCATTTTCATTTATTGTTGGTTCAGTCAGTGGGAACCCCCCCCTTTTTTTTTCGGGATTTTCGTCCGTATCTTTGTAGCCTATGTATGAGGGAAAGAGCGATCTTGGAGAACAATTGAGGCAAGCAGCCACCACCACCACTACCGAAGCGACCGAAGCCCTCCCCCGCTACCCTCTGCTCTGGGTCCTTCCTTATGTACGGAATACCAGTAATACTGAGCTAGTCCAGTTCACCCCATCGTGCCTGCCGGCCGGGTCATCTCTGCAACAGGAATCTTCCCTGCGCCTTCCCTCAAACACTCGCACACTGCCCACACTCTTTTCTTGGTTTGCTGTCCTTGTCACTTGCCTTGCATTCTGTCTTTCACACGTCTGCGTCCCAAAAGCGGAAGCAGCTACTCCGTACGTCGTACTCGTACGAAAGGCACCCCCTGTTCTCTAGGGCCAATCAGGATCCACAGGCCACACCCCAGGAAGCTGGGTCCTGCCTCTTCAGCCCTCGAAAGCGTCTGCCTTTCTTCTGTCTTGACTAGACAAACACAACGCTCTTTCCTTTCTCAATATTACTGTTTTCTCTCGGCCGGACAGTCTTTGGCTTCCTCTCTTCCCTTTTCTCCCTTTTCCTCTTTTTGCTCTTTGACGTCTTTTGCCCTTGTTGTCCATTGACTCTTCCGGCAGCCCGTTGCTTGACAGAAACAAACCACTCACATCACATCACGACTAGGACGAGGTACACGGCAAGCCTCTCTCACACTCTCAGCCCCTGCTATTCGCAACAGACTCCGCCCCTATTGTCGCGTCTCACCGAAACTAAAACTGGATGACAAAGTTGGCCGTTGCCTGCGACTTGTCATATTTTTGAGTTTTTTTTTTCTGTCAGGTTTCTCGAGTCTCGCTTGCGCCGGAACTGGACACGTTCCGCCCGCAAACGTTTTTTCTTTCTTTCTTTCTTTTTGAGGTTTGGATTTGTTCTCAGCCCGAGATCAAGCGCAACTCAAGTCAAAGTCAAACGGACCTTGCTTTGTTACTTTGCATTACTTCAATTTTTTTTTATCTGAGTTTCGCGACACGCCCACGGACCCGAGCTTCGGCCTCGACCCGGGAGCTTGACTTAGCTCTCACTTTTGCGAAAACAAAACAAACGACAAAGCCAACTGGACGACAAATAGAACGACGCATAGAGAAACGCATAATGCCTGGACGCCCAACGAAGCCCGATATCATTGCGTCTGTTTCTGCCCTCAGCCTGCCTTGAAATCTCGAGCCGCATAATACTTTCTTTCTTCTTTATTTTGTTTTTCGTTTCTGGCCTCTGCTTTTGTTTTGTCCTCCCCCACTCCCTTACTTGCCGGACGAACTATCCCATCCTGGACTCGACCTGTACCGCAGACCATCGCCTCTTCCCAGTGTGTTGTCTTTCTTCGTTTCTCTTTGCCTCCCGCTCACGTCACAACCTCACACCGGGACCGAGATATCCCCCTGTGAACGAGCACTAGAGTGGGCTGCAGCAGTGCCGAGACGGGATAGCAAGGACCCAGACGCTCGTTTTTCGTCGGGGTTGCCTTGTTCCTTTTGCCTTTCCTTGTGCCTTGTCTTTGCGTTCGTGCGTGCGTGCATTCGTTTGTCCGTGTGTGTGGTGCGTTGTCCGAGCGAGAAATGCAAAAGCCGCCGCCTCTTTTCTCTTCCCACCCCTTGTCCAACGCCTCAGCCACGCACTCTGTTTTCTGCATTCCTCTTTGACAGCTTCAGCAGCGGACACGGCATTGCAATAGCAGCAGCAGCAAAGACAAGCAACAAGCAACACACGTTCGCCACCAAGAATAGCCAGCCGGCCAGCCAGCCTTCAGTTCAGCCTTTACGGCCTCCACAGTCGTTACGGTTACAATCTCGCAGTCTCCCACCTCTCTTCGCTCGCCGCGATCTATCCCAACGTGTTGGCGTATTTGAACGGTTTCTCACAGTCACGCTTTTTGTGCCCCCGTTCCAGCAAAGCAGGCGGAAGTACACAGAGCCACGCAACTGTCGAGCTACCAGTGCTTTATTGGCCAAACCGGACACCCGGCTCAGCTCAGGCAGTCATTCAACTCCTTACTCTTCTGGTACTACGCATAGACCATCAGAAGACGACACTTACCAACGCTCACCACCGCTCACCGGGCATAGGCTACACCGCAGCCGCTCCTTGCTGACACGGCGATCTGTGATTCGCGAAAGGGGTGTCATCTCCCGGCGATCTGCTTCTTTTCAGCTCGGACGTTTCTTCCCCCAGTTCCCATTGTGCGGAAAACCTGCCAAATCCGGACGTCAGTCGACTGGATGCCACAAGCTTTTTTCAACAGCTATATTCACACATCGGCTTTGGACTGAAGAAAAAACCACAACGACGATTTAAAGACGCAGACGAACTACACAGGCAATCACAAGCAACAGCGGAGAGAGCCCTGATTTTTGTTGTGGCCGCTGTTATTGCCAACTGAAACCCCCTCTGGCATCAAGCTTTTCTACCTAAAATACATCAAGATCTCCGTGGGGAGGAAGACATAGCTCACATTCCCACTATGGACGGCCATTCCCGGTCCCAGGCTCCGGATCGGACAGATCGGACAGACGGACAGGCGCCAACGCCTCAGAAACAATCACCGACGCCGCCACTAGGATCCAAGCATATGGTCTTTGACGTCGCAAATTGGCACCCAAAACCTGTAAAACGGCCACGACCCGTGAAATCCTGCACCGAATGCCGCCGACGGAAACTTCGCTGTGATCGCAGCTGCCCCTGTTCACAGTGCCAGCGGTCGTACCGCGTGTGCAAGTACGGCAGTGGCGGTAACGGCAGCCGGGGCTCTCCCAGCAAAAGCTCCGATCCGAACAACCCGAACGCCGATAGCGATGGCTCGGAGGACGAGGAGGACGACGATGACTCGATTCCGGGGAGCGGAAACGCCGGCGAGCGACCGTCAAAACGCCACCTCAGTCGACCCGGCTCCGGCACGATACCACAGCACACTCACGCAATGCCAATGACCACCGCCACCAGCAGCAACCACCCGCCGTCGAGCAACTCGTCTCTCAATCTCCTTCTGAACCCACCATCACCGACCCAGCACCATACGACTATCCCGACCTCGGGTCATGGACAATATCATCATCAACATCAGCAGCAGCACACGCGACAGCAACAGCCACAACAACAGCCGCAACAACATCCGCAACAACAGCAGCAACCTTATAGCCCTTACCAGCCATCTGAACAGCCGGCCTCCACCGCGTCTATGCAAAGCTCGTTTCCATCCCTTGCGCAAATATCGAGCACACTCGAAAACACGGAGTCGCTCATGTCGTACGAAGGCGACAACCTTCGCAAACTGGCCGCTTCGTATATTTTGCAGATCATGATGCGCATGGAGCGACTTGAGAATATGGCAAAGGCCACTGACCCGCATGCCCTATCCGACCTGCCTGCGGTCCCTTCCTCGTCGATCCTGTCACAACTACACCTACGGCAGCAGCCATCACGCGAAAAGCTGCAGCGCGTGATCGAAGCCTCAAGCACGACAATGCGCTCCTTGACCGTCAAGGGTCGCAATGGGTTGCGCACAAGATATTTTGGACAGAACAGCACGCGCGTCCTACTTAACCTGGTACGTACCTACAACTGAATGCGGATTGCAGATGCAAAGCGTGAAGAAAATGAAGAGATTGGGAAAGCAGGGAGAACGTGCAAGAAATCAAGCTTGGAACGGCTCTCAAACGCATAGGAATAGGCACGGACAAATATAGGGTTGGGGTGTTGTCGAAACGGACATGAGCTAACCTGCTTTTTTTCGGGGCGGTTTATAGTTCGACGAGGCGAAAGATTTCATGTCCAACCGGGCCAAAAGAGACACCACAGGGGATTTGTTCCTGCGACTAGAGCGGATCCACACTGCCCTGCAGGAGAACCACCAGCAGACGCTGAAGCCGATTACTGTCTATGTCGACTCGATGATGCCTGTGCAGAAGCGCATGGCCGATATTTTGCCGCGCCGTGATGTCTGCGACCGCCTCATTAGCGCCTATGTCAATGTGTCCGAGGGTCTATACCGCGTTATTCACGTTCCGACGTTCCGACAAGAATTCGAAGCGTACTGCGCCCATGGCGTGACAGGCAACACATCGGGTGGCCAAGGCGTGGCCGAAGACTTTTTGCCGCGCCTGCTGTGCATTTTGTGCATTGGCGGCCGGTTTGAGACGGATTCCAAGGGATTGGCGTACGACCGGTCCGACGGAGTACACATTCCGACAGCCTGTGCTCTTGTGCGCTCGTGGCTCGACGGACTGCGCGGCAAGCCGTCCGTAGACTTGACTACCCTTCAAACGGAAGTTCTGCTTCTTCATGCGAGCCGCATGATCTCGCCGCGGTCACAGCGCGTCTGGACGGAGTTGGGAATGATCTCCCGTCTGGCCATGGCCATGGGCCTGCACCGCGACCCGTCCGAGTTTGCTCCTGACGTTACGCCGTTCCAGGCCGAGTGCCGGCGCAAGCTGTGGTTCACGATTCTGGATATGGACTTGCACGTCTCGCTGGCATCCAGCCTGCCAAGCGCGCTTCGGCCTGGCGAGTTCACCTGCCGGCCACCTCGCAACCTCGACGACGCGGACCTGTACCCGGAGATGCCATCGCTGCCTCAGGGTAAGGCTATGGACCAGTACACTGAGGGCCAGATGCAGCTGTTTGCGGCGGACACGCTCCCTCTGCGGATGCGCGCTAGCGACCTGCTTTGCCACATCGACTCGCTGGCCGACTACTGGGGTGTTTTGGACGTTGGCGGCGACCTAGAGAAGGTGCTCGACGATATCAATTGCCTGTTCCCACGCAACGCGGCGCTCAACAACCACCAGAAGCACAAGGAGTGGAGGATGCGTGCTATGCTCGACATGCATGTGCGCCGCCCTCTGCTTGCTCTGTACAGGCCGTTTGCGCTCAGCGCATCGGCCGAGTGCCCGGCGCCGGCCGTCATCTCGGATGTCTACCTCAAGTCATCCATGGCGATGCTGACGTACATGGATGAGCTAGACCCGACGATTCCTGGTTTCGACGATGTCAGCCACATGTACTATGTGATGCTGCGCAACGACATAGTCCAGGCCGCCTTTAGTGTGTGCTACTACATCATGCAGGCCGTTGAGGCCGAAGCATCGCCTGGTCCTTCTGGTGGTGCACCTGGCGGCAGCGGTGCTTCTGCGAGTGCGGCGAAGGCGGCGGACGGCAGCTCGCCGCCCATGGGCCACGGCCACGGCCCTGGTTCTGTTGGCGGGCGCAAGAGCACGCCCTTCCTCAACAGCAGCGGCACTCCACGCAAAACATCGCCCATCTGGGCATCGGCGTATATGATTCGGACCGTCGAGCGGACAGTGGAGAACCTGGCGCGTCTTGTCAATGATCTCAGCTTCGATCTGCGCGATGTGATTGCACTCGCAACGGTCCTGGGCTCTGTCATGCCGGCAGCCAACCAGGCACGGCGTAACGACAATATTCGCACACAAGTTGGCCGCGTTCTCGATACCTGTGTCGAGAAACTGCGCAACCACAGCTCTCCTGCTGTAAGTAGTCTTATCCTCTACGCTATTCATGTGAAGCGTCGTGTTCTCCTTTTCACAATGCTAACTGGACCGCAGATCCGCAGCGCAGTTCTGGGACAGAGCCTGCCGCCGATTGCGCATCGTACGCCTGGCTACGATGGACGCCAGCTGTTGCCCAATGGAAACCCCGCGCAGACCGACGAGTCTATACACTGGGACACATACTTTTGGGATCTTTGGGCGCCCAACAGTGCCTAAGGCGCATACGGTGCATACATATTGGACATGTACGCGCACGAATCCAACTATTGGAACATATTTGGCACATATTTGGCACATGTTTTGCACATATGTCACGGGACGTACATTGGTCGTACCCCCTGAGCATCTATTTTTTGTTAACATTTTTCTTGTTATTTTATTATTGCATTGCCTTGTTTTTTCGGTCCGCTCGATGGAGAGCTTAAAAAAGAAGCTCTTGGGAAAGGAAACATAATACGAGCAAAATGCAGGTGCCTTTTGCGCATCTCCTACCTCTAAACCGTTTTGGATACACTTTGCCGTCTGCTTGCCCCATGACATGACATCGTCTGCACCTAACAATCACTTGACATTTAGGATCTCTCGGTGTTTGCCGATGATGAGAATATCAAATAAACACGGCCGTTCCGTTCCACGACTCCTCGACCGTGATGGTCGTCCCAATTTGTCAGGACCAGGAGAAAAGAAGAAGAGGAGAAAAGAAGAAGAGAAGAAGAAAAGAAAAGAAGTGAGAAATAAGCGGGTCCACCTCCCTATATTCTGGCCGAGGTGATAGACGCCGCCGAACCTGAGACGCCCTGCCTTCTGGAACCTGGCTGGTTTCTGGCTCGGACTTGTGACCCGGGACGTCGGGGCCGGCTGTCAGTTATCCAGGTATGTATGACCACGTGACTTATTACCCCGGCAATTCTCATCACAGTGTGGAGCCACCATTCGCTTGTTAGAATGGCTCCCAGTTTTAGACCCCCCTCAGTCTCTCCACTCGAGCCTCCTCCAACCACCCCCAACCCCCAACCCTCTTTTGCCCCTGGCGGTTCATATGAAAGAAAAACGACGGACCTGAACTGACTCGCAGCAGTTCCTCCCCCAAATACTGAGTAGGAGGAAGGGTCCCCTGTGGGCTGGGATTTGCCTCGGCTGTCTACCGCCACGCCCTCCCGTCTTTCAACACACTGCTTACTGTTGGACCGCAACTCTTCTTCCCCCGCACGCCGGTGTGATGCGGGCTGCCTTTTCTTGTCCAAGAGGCGAGGCGCGAAAGAGCAAGCAGCGAATCAGGGGACAGCCAGGGGCGGCCAAAGCAGCCATTTGTTGTCCCTTGAACGGCATTTTTTTTGCGTACAGACGGCCTACGGCAATAGCACTTACACGGGGTTTCGTTTTGGCCGTCGGTTGATCGACTGGCAGTTCTTCTGGTACTACTTCATGGTTGCTTGCTTGCATTGCTTCGGCCTGTGAAGAAGACAAAAGGCGAGTGCTTTAATGCTGCGCTCGTTGTATTTTTGTTTATCTTTGTACATTTTCTGTACATTTTTGCATTTGACACGTTCTCCGCCATTCGCAAGGTGTTGCCGTGGAGGCCGTCCCCGTACATTTGCCCCAGTCTGGTCTTCTCCTCAGTGGCCACCACCCCCAGAGATCCACGCCTCCACGTTAGTTCCCATTTTGTTCCTCGGCAGGAAGGCAGGAAGTCAGATCACTAAACTCGCTTCTCCTTAGCGGTGCGGCTTTCCTTTCTGGGCGGCCTTGTTCGCTTTTATCTGGGCTTCCTCGCTCTACTTTTTGCCTTCCAGTTGCCTCTTGGCTTTTTGTTTATTATTTCTCCCTTGCCATTTTTCTTTTTCTCTTTCACATTTTCTCTCACATTTCTTCTTCCTTTCATATTCTTTTTCTTCTCTCCACGTTCATACTTCATACTCACCTTCAACATCCTCATCCTCCTCCCTTTCCTCGCCCCCCGAACACACAACCGCCAAAATGGTCAAGGCAAAGGCACCCGTCTACGTCCTCGGCGTGGGCATGACCAAGTTCATCAAGCCGCGCGGCAAGGTCGACTACACTGAGCTCGGTTTCGAGGCCGGTGTCAAGGCTCTTCTTGACGCCCAGATCAACTACGACGATGTCGACCAGGGCGTCGCCTGCTACTGCTACGGTGACTCGACCTGCGGCCAGCGCGTCTTCTACCAGTTCGGCATGACACAGATCCCCATCTACAACGTCAACAACAACTGCTCGACGGGCTCAACCGGTCTGTACATGGGCCGCCAGCTCATCGGCAACGGCGGCGCCGACTGTGTCATGGTTGTCGGTTTCGAGAAGATGATGCCCGGCTCGCTCCAGACCTTCTTCAACGACCGGGCCAACCCCACGGGCACCTCCACCGAGATGGTCCGCGCCACCCGCGGCCTGACCAATGCCCCCGGCGCAGCCCAGATGTTCGGCAACGCCGGCCGCGAGTACATTGAGAAGCACAATGCCAAACCCGAGGACTTTGCCGAGATCGCCCGCGTCAACCACGAGCACTCGGTCAAGAACCCTTACTCGCAGTTCCAGGACGTCTACACCCGCGACCAGATCCTCAACTCCCCCACCATCCATGCTCCCCTCACCAAGCTGCAGTGCTGCCCAACCTCGGATGGTGGCGCCGCCGCCATCCTGGTCTCGCAGGCCTTCCTCGATGCCCGCCCCCACCTCAAGGGCCAGGCTGTCCTGATAGCCGGCCAGTCCATGTGCACCGACGACCCGTCCCTCTTCTCCCGCAGCGCTGTCGACCTCATGGGCTACGCCATGAGCCAGCGCGCCGCCCGCGAGGCCACCACCGAGGCCGGCGTCACCCCCAACGACGTCCAGGTCGTTGAGCTGCACGACTGCTTCTCGACCAACGAGATGGTCACCCTCGATGCCATTGGCCTGCCCGAGGGCCGTGTCGGCGGCGCCCGTGGCGGCGCTGTCGAGCTTGTCCGCCGCGGCGACATTACCTACGGCGGCCGCTACGTTGTCAACCCCTCGGGCGGTCTCATCAGCAAGGGCCACCCCCTGGGCGCCACCGGTCTGGCGCAGTGCGCCGAGCTCGTCTGGCACCTGCGTGGTTGGGCCAACAACCGTGCCGTCCCCCACACCCGCGCTGCCATGCAGCACAACCTCGGTCTCGGCGGTGCCGTTGTCGTCGCCATCTACAAGCGCGCTGACGGCCAGGAGGCTACTGTCCTCGACGACGCCACTGTCGGCCGCCTCAACAAGCTGGGCTACAACCCGGCCACGCAGGCCAAGGGCTTCACCGCCGAGCAGGCCAGGTCGGTGCGCAGCAAGACCAAGGCCAGCGACTGGGCTCTGGGCGACACTGAGGCCAAGGTTGAGGCGCGCTTTTAAACGAGGCTGTCTTTTTTGTCTTGAACGAAGTGGGGGAAGGGAGAAAAAAGGTGTAATTTGCTAGGATCATTGTACATGTAGCTATCGTGTTTCTTTTTGCTTGCCATGGCATGACGTTATCTATTTATTAGCATCAGAATGAACATAAATAAGAATCAAAAGAGCAGAAATAAGCTTTCATTCTCATTTACCAACCCGTTTTGTAGCAATCCGACGTCCGTGTATTGTATAAATGCATGTAAACCTACCAGAGTGGCAAGGAAAGTGCGATTGTGTCCAAATGGCCGAACTGAGAAGGCAAGCATTCACCCTGATATAGATGGAAAGTGCAATGCGCACACAATGGACACACCGTGGACCTGTGTTGCAAACTGAGAAGGGGTCTTCTGCAAGATGCTCGGGCTTTCCTTCTGTTTTCGGTGTTGTTATTCCGGTTGCGCTGCCCACCCCTTTTCCTTTCCCTTTTCCTCCTCCCCACACGTCGCAGATTGTTCCACGGAGCTTCGAAAAAACGACAATCATACCAGTCTAGTCAACTCTTCTTCTTTTCCCACAACGTCGCTTTCTGTGTCGCATGCCCCAAACTCACGATGCTTTTTACGTCCTGTCGACAGGCTTGTGACTGCGTCTGTGAAAGGGCTAAGATGCAAAGACAAAAATGCAAAGCAAACATGTGAGCCTCTCGTTCTGTTATCTTGGGGGCTTCATTTTAGCCTCTCCATTGTTTGTTCACTGGTTCTGACAGCTCAGCCTCACCGAAGCGTCTCAGTAGACACTTGCATGTGATGACTGAATCGGCAAATCGGACTGGTTGAATCAACAACGAGGCCTCATCAACAGCCAGCTCTAACCAAGACTGTCGAGGTAGAAGTTGTTGAAGAAGACCTTGCCGCTGTAGAGCAGCAACTACCGCAACACCGCCGTCTGCCGTCCAACGCATCTGGAGTTGTTGTCACAAGTAACCCTTCCAATGACCACGGTCACGGCCATAGCCACGGTCGTAGCATGTCCCGCCATAACTGTATGGATTCGGACAACGACTGGGCCGCGTTGCTGCGTGGTGCAGCACCGACTCCACCGTCAGGCTCTCGTGGGCCATCGCGACAAGGGACTCGGGGTCCTTCGCGGCGGGGACTACTAAGAATGTCCATTATAGGCTTCTTGCTTTTTTTTTTGGCTTTTTTTCCTTTTTGTTTTCTTTCCTTCACTGCCATCACGATGAGGTTTGAGCTAGGCGCTTTCCATTCATCTGTTTGACTATCAAATTTCACGACAGCAGCGAGCGAGCGGCCCAAAAATAGGAGATACCCAATGTACGATTATATCTGTCGATTTATTTTGACAGGCTTCTGAGGCTTGCAAATGTTTGCGGTTTTTTTCTTTTTTCTTTTCCTATACATAGACTTATAGACACTAAAGAGCAATGAACCCTTTACAAACCAACCAATATGAAATACAAACTGTACTTGTATCCCGACGCCATTTACATAATTTCTGACTGTGATGAATCTACTTATGTGGCTGACTTGACTTACACGCAATCTCCGCCTAACGCCAGTCATGTTTAGCTAATATTGAAAATCGAACCAAAACACACAGCAAATAGGGAAAACCTTGTACCTAATCGAAAAATGTGCGTGTGCACAAAATAACGAAATAGAAAAGAAACAGAAGAAAAAAAAATCTGTAGTCATGAAATGCGTTCTTTATTCACCACTTTTCTAGAACTTCTAGAATTCCCTGTCAATATAATGTTGTAGATGGATATCGTCATAGATTTGATTCGACGTCTGAGGATGCCGTCGGTTCACTTGTCTCGTTTGTCAGGACCGCCCTAGTCGGTTCTACATCGGATGTTGTTGTTTGGGTGGGCGACGACGATGATGCCACAGTGTCGGGGGTTGCCTCTGCGTCGCTGACAGCCGTCCCTGCCTGTGGTGCAGGGCTTACAGAATCTTCGTGTATGCCTTGAGCGTTGCTACTCTCTTCGCCACCAACATCTCTGCCTGCAATCACGAAAACAGGCTCGTGACTCGGCGTGCCAGAAACTTCACTCGAGTGGAGTGATACCGGCTCAACACCGACACCAGCACCGACGGCTTCCTCGTAGTCGGGACTCGGGCTTCGACGGGACGGCCAGAGTTGTCGACATGAACAGGGGCGAGCAACGAGCTTGGGGCCAAGGCTGATGTTGAGGCAGACGTTGGTGTGGGAGGTGATGCCGATACATCACTGCCGGTGACTCGATGCAATGGGGTATAATCGGCGATTGTCGGGGAATTTGAGTATGTAACTGTGCATCCGTTGCTGATTGTATATCCCGGTATGTTCGGTGGACGGCCCAGCGGATCGTCTCTATGATAGGGCGGTAGGTCTTCGTATTCTTCACCATCATCACCATCTTCACCGCGTCTTCGGGTATTACTGTCTCGTGGACGGTAGGCAGGAAGTGACCCCGGTCTCTGCCTCATGTTTTGTCGGTTTCCTCGACTTCTGCCGCTTCCAAGCCGTTCGCCTTGGCTTTTTTGTTGATGTAATAGTAGTAGGCATGCGGCTATAAAAAAGACGCAGGCGAATACCTGACTAGTAACGGAGATCCAGATAAGGCTGGATGCTGTTGAGCCAGCACTAATGGTTTGGCATGGTCGCGTTAACGGGCAAAGTTGCATTTGGTGCCGCCCGAGGCGCCAGGGCGTCGCTCGCCAAGGGGCAGGCGTCATCAGCTAATGGGAGAGTGGGCGTGTTGTCTTGATCTGTAAAGGAGCCAGCAGAAGCACCATCCTTTGAGGCCTGCTTGGTCACCCAGGGCATGCCACTGACAAACAAGCTAGCTGCAATGATGTTGGCCGATGTGGCAAAGGCTTTGGTGCAACCCATCAGTAGACGGCCGCGCTTCTGCCACGGCCTGCTGCCGCCCAGGAACAAGTTCAACGGCCAGGCAAATAGCGTGACGGCAATGGCGTTAATATAAAAGGCGAACGATCAGTTGTTATAGTCCAATAGTTGCATATTGTGGCTGAAATAAAGGACAAAATATAGCTTTTTTTTGTGATTTTCGGGTCGCTTTGTGGCAACCATTGAAGATCTGGGACTGTGTGTGCGGGTGGTGGTAAAAGTGTGCGTAGAAAATGATGTTTAAAAAACGTGTGTGAGCTTTGTTGACATCGTGATAGTCGAATAAAAAGTGTGACAAATAGGGGCAAAGAGACTAAAAGGGGGGAAAGTTCGGACTGTTTTTGTTTTGCCAAATATGGAAGGTATCGTGGCGTCGTCTTTCTGCAATAGGGAATAATCAAAATTCTGGACGACGTCTCAAAGTCTCAAATTATAGAAGGTACGACTGACAAACACCGTGAGCAAAACAAACCACAAAGATATAGATTAGGAAACTACGAGCGGCGGAGCGTGAAAATGGTTTAAGAAAAGGTACTTTTTTACCTACGCATACTAAACTATCGTATCATCAAGTCTCCTACACTGTGTGTTGTTGGGTATCATGTCTCCTATCGTACATCCGCCTTTCTCCATGTTGGCTAGAGGCATAGTGCTAGTCTAGACTTACTTTCTTCTTCTTCTTCTTCTTCTTCTTCTTCTTCTTCCTTTTTAAAGTTGTTGAAAGTCAATATGTTCATGGCTTTACCATATTATATCATCCTCCCGGTATTCCAGAAGCGCATCGACAGCCTCGCAATGAGCGCGAAACTCTGCAGTCTTGATGCTCTCCATGTGGTGAATGCGACATGCCTCAGCGATGGGGTCGTCAAAGAGTGGCTTGATGGAGGTAGAGTCGGGAAGATCGGGACCATCCAAGCCACCAAGCATCTGACCGCCCTCAGCCTTGGTCTGGTCCATGCTGCCAAAGTAGCGACCAATGACATCGATGTGCTCCGGCTCATCGTAGATGCTGAAGCCATCACCCAGGTCCAGGAAGCCGGGTTCAAAGGGCAGAGGCTCGAAATTCAACGTCTCGGTGAACCGAGGCTGGGACATCTCGAGGCGCGCGTCACGGCGGTTGTCGGGGATCTCGCGCACGTCCTGCACATCAAAATATAGTGCGTCGTGCACTCTTTGCAGAGCATCCTTGACAATGTCGGAGTAAGTGCTGCGGTCTTGGTGGCTTAGGTGACGAGGAGGACCATGGCGCATGCCGTAGCACAAATTTTGTATGCGATGAATCTCCCTCGTGTACTCAATATTGTCGAGGTAGCACTGGGCGATCCTGGCGAACTGGGCCCCGTGGTCCAGGGGGCTGTCCGCATAAAGAGGCGGGTGATGCTCGTCGATCGAGCCGAACACGTCAGGGTCCTCGCTGCTGTCGTCAGACGCGTGGGAAGGGGGAGGAGCAGGGTAAGCAAAAATTCCATTGTCATCATCGTAGGGCAGAGGCAAGGCAAGGTGCTCGACCGGCTTCGAGATGCAAGGTGTCTCCGAGTTGGAAGTAGCCTTGGAGTCGGGAGATGATCCCGAGCTAGGAGGCTTGGAGTTGGGAGTCGACCACGAGGTGCGAGTCCTGCTGGGGAGGGGGTCTGAAGCATGCATCATAGCGAAGGTTGGCAAGTGCTGTGACGGTGTGGGGGTATGAAGATATGAAGATATAAAGGTATGCAGGTATGAGAGAGCGATGGAGATGGGTACTCAAGATTGCATAAGCGTGAGCAAAAGGCAGGGCCCTGAAGGGTTGTAGGGATGAAGAAGATGAGATCCAGAACAGAAAAAAGATGGAGCAGAGATCAGGATATCGCGGCTTTTATACCAGTTTGAATAGGGCTGAGATTTAAGGTTCACCCGTAGTTGAGTCTATGATGCCGGATGTTGCTTACACTTGGAGCAGAGCATTGGCTCATAAATATGGCTTCGCGGCTTGTAGTTTGTATATATTTAAGGTTCACGATGGACATTTCCCGCTCGCGGATACTGCCGCGACATCCATGACGCTGGACTGCCAGAAATAGCCCCCGGCAGTTCCAGACTTTGGATTCTTAAAATAGCACAGAGCGCCGTACATTATACAGACACAGGATTGTTGGTATTTTTGTCGTGACTGACACTGGGAATTCAACTGTTGTCTGAACCCTATTTGGGGGCGTGACCATAACAAAACAAGCCAGACCATGTAAGCAGATATTCAAACTTCAGCGCCACGCCAGTCCCAGTCTTGCATACATAATGGGCTGAACTGCCTCTACCTGCAGGAGTCATTCTCATGTGTTGTAGCAAGTATGCGACTTTTTTATATGTGGTTCTGCAAAATTCAACGTTTGGAAGAACAAAGCTACCAAGATCTATATCAAGTATAAAGGTTAGTCATCCAAAAGGTGGGTGACAGCGATGACGATGGCACTTTACGACACCCACTATAACCTCTTCTTTTCTTTTGCGAAAGCTACTCTCAAACATACGAGTAAAGAACGCAAACTGAAAACTGGTAGACAAAATAAGGTTTTAAACTTTATATCGAAAGAAGTTATTAGTCATCCGGTTATGGCTGCGACGACGACACTTTCACGACTAGCAGCACATTGAGCACAGCCTTTAGTCTTCTTCTTTCGCGAAAAAAAAGTATGTAGTATTCAAACATATAAGTAAAGGGAGCAAGTGACATGTGTTTCCAGCCTAGGAGCAGTCTATTGAGTGTATTTTGTTTTTGTAGGCTCCTGATATCACACAAACCGGCACGCAGAGTCTCTTTTACACGAGCTGGTCGCTTGTCCCAGCCCAATTTGCGCCTGTGCGCAATTAATTCCACGCCATTTCATACAAGCAATGATGGCCACTCGAGGATAGAGGGCGCATCAATGCATCGCCTCCAAAAACGGCCCATTACTTCCAGGGCCGTCAGGGTGCAACAGCTTCCACGGCGCTTTCCAAGGATGACATTGCATCTCTGCAAAAGAACGCCTGCGCAAGCTCTCTATCATGGACCCAGCGGGCTGTTGGTACATACGGTGTCAGCAAAGTGTAAAGAGCATATAGGAGAAGGTCACAAAATTCAAAATAGGACAGGAGAGGACAGGAGAGGACAGGACAGGATGGAGCTGCTGTGTCCGATGTATGCACATGTTTTCACACATGCACAGATTTTGCACATACCCAAGGTAATCCTCATTTGTCGTTCCAATCGCCCACATCTCGCCGACCTCGCTGCGCGTGCCCATGATCTTGACCCGGACGTGTGTCCCAGGCTCGACAAGCCATTCCTCATTGTCGGTGAACTGTGGTGGCGTTGCGTTCGGGTCGTACCTGACGTGTGACGGGATCATCTGTATGCATGAGGGATTAGTATCGGGTGGCTACAATGAGTAAAGAATACGGCGAGCAGCAAGTAATGTTTAGGCGGGAGAACACACGTGTGACGACACAAACAGGCGCAGGGGCCCTGCTTGTGCAAAGAAACCGTGCGGGTTGACGGAGTAGACAACAGCGTCAACAGTCTCGCCCTTGAACGGCTGCCAGACAACGGCGCGGTAGCCGACGGTAAACTCGGCCAGACCGTTGCCCGGAAGGATCTTGCCGGCAGAGATATCAAAAGTGTCCATGATAGATATTATGTAGTAGTTGCCGGCGCATGTGCCCTCGACGTCCTTGAGCAGCTTCGTCGTGACGAGCTCGTGCATGTTGCGGCCAAAGTAGGACGGGTGCAGCGTCACGCGCCGCTCGAGGTTGTGGAGGAAGAACATGGTGGAGAGAAGCCAGCGCGGTTGAACTATGTGTTGGAGTGATAGTAGACTGTGAGATGAAAGGTCGTCGGGATAGCGCGAGGGGGGTTGAGCCTCGTTGATGCGCTACGTCACTGCGCAGCCGTTATGATGGCAGGCTGGGCGGGTTGGGAAGAGGAGGAGGAAGATGCGAGATGAAGAGGAAAAGGAGGGAATGAAGATAGCGGGTGTCCTATCGATGGGCTCGTTATGTCGTCGAAGGGGTTGTCGTCGTAAATTCGTCGAGGTCGTGATAGTTTGGTGATGGAAAGCGATCGCGTGCGCAAACCGTGTCGACCGGCCGGGAGTGAGGTGAGAAGGGGGTAAATCGGTGCGACAACAGGATAGATTCTGGGAGAGTGTCTTGCGGCTCTGCTCTCGCTCAGGCGGGATCGTCGTCGCTCTTCTTCTGCTGTTCTGCTCGTCTGCTCGTCTTCTTTCCTTGGGCCTCCCTTTTCAGTTTTGACCGTGCGTCAGGAAGTCAAGAGAACGAATGCGACAACAAAAGCCAAAAATTACAAAGGCGACAAAGGACAAACCGTCAGGGGACAGAGGGCGCAAGCGAGGGGACAGGCGGTGGCGGTTGTTGGGAGGTCGGCGCGCAACGAAAACGTACATCCACACAGTCGAGAAGGAGAGGAAGAAAGAAAGCGACCCGAAAAAGGCCAGGCGTCGCTTCCTGTCGTTTGGTTGGCTGGTTGGTTCGCCAAATGGGCAGGAACAGTGAGTTCCTTCCTCACGCGGCTGAGCTTGTTGGTCCGTGCACCTAAGGCCTCACATGCGCTTGCCCTTTTTGCCCTTTTGCCATTGTTCGTTGCACAAAAGCGGCCAGCTCAATAAAGCCACAATAGTCACGTGTATTTATTCACCAGCCACAGCTTGCCTGCGAGAGCCGTTTGCTGCCCAGTGATAAGTCCAGACCAGTGCTACGAGCAATACGTCGGAGAACCGGCGCACCTTCCAAGCTGGCGATTCAGGGCTGGTGACGGCACTTTTCGACCCCTTTGCCTCTCGCCCATTTCCGTTTTCCGTCTTCTTTTCTTCTTCTTTACGCCCTCTCTTCAACCACCAACACACAACGACACTGCACGAGACGACTGCACACACCCAATCGACTCTTGAACCAGCCAGCAGCTGCCTCCAAACGCAACCGTTCTCTTTTGGAGAGATAGCATCGTTACACTGACCAAACCTGCATCATCGCCATCATCTCCAACCTTCGCGCCACTTCGATCTCAAGGCGCAGGTGCTGCCTCACGCCTTGACGGCATCTCCCACCCACCTCCACCGTTTTACCGACCTCTCGCCATCGCCTCACAACACCTCACATCACCATGGCCAGCATGTACCGGGCCCCTCGCGAGGCCTATCAACCACCACCCATCCCTCAGCCATCAAGACCACAAGGCGCATCGACAGCACCCTCAATACCGCCGGCCGTGCGCAATGCACCGACGATGCCGCCCTCTGCTGAGACCCTGGCTCGCCAGTCGCAGTCCCAGTCGCCCTCCACGCGCCGGCGCGATGTGCCGCCTGCCGTCCCTTCGCCTCCTACACATTCTTCCAGAAACTCGCCGCCGCATCGGCCATTATCACGGCGAAGCGCCTCGCCGCGACGAGAAGCCCTGGCTCACCACCACCAGCAGCAACATCACGGCAACAGCAGCAGCAGCAAAAACAGCCACAATAACGTTTCCTCCAACACATTACACTCCCAGACATTACAGCCGAGACAGTCGACAGCCTCGCCAGCGCACAATCATCACAACCACGCGAGCAGCAACAACAACAACCAGCCGCCGTTTGCCAGCCAGTGGTTCTTCACGGACGACGAGCTGGTGAGCACGCCGAGTGTGCTGCAGGGCATAACACCAGCCGACGAGCGTGAACGGCGCAGCAAGGGCGTGAACTTCATCTACCAGTCGGGCATTGCTGTGCGGCCGCATCCACTGCCACAGATGACCCTGTATGTCGCCTCCGTCTTCTTCCACCGCTTCTACATGCGCAGCAGCATGCTCGAAGAAAAGGGTGGCATTCATCACTATGTAAGTTTTTTTGTCGTGCATATGGTACATGTTTTTGATCGTTTACACTGTGGGGACAGCTTGCTAACATTTTCCGACAGAAAATCGCTGCGACTGCCATGTTTCTCGCCAACAAGACCGAGGAGAACTGCTTCAAGACCAGAAACATCATCATCGCCGTCGCTAAAGTCGCCCAGAAGAACATGGACCTTATTGTCGACGAGCAGAGCAAGGAGTACTGGCGCTGGCGCGACGTCATCTTGACCTACGAAGAGCTCATGCTCGAAACCCTGACGTTCGACCTGGTCGTCGCCAACCCCTACGACCAGCTCTGGTCTCAGCTGCGCAAGATTGGCCAGCTCGGCACAAAACCCCTGCGCGAAGCCGCCTGGACCTTTTTGAACGACTCGGCCCTCACGCAGCTGCCGCTCGCCCTCGACGCCAGCGATCTGGCGGCCGCCTCCATCTTCTTTGCCAGCATCGCCACGGGCGAGACCGTCGACGACGTCCACAGCCGGCCCTGGTGGCAGTACCTGCGCGCCGACGAGAAGCGCATCACCCGCGCGACACACACCATGGTCACCTTCTACACGGACAACCCGCTCCAAAGGAAGCAGACCAATGGCCGCATCGCACAGGGCTCGCCCGCGTTCCAGCTCGAGGCCACGCGCCGTCCACACGAGCTGGCACAGCTCAACAGCCAGTCGCTGAGCCACAACAGTGTCTTCAACGGCGATGGCCATGGCAAGGCGAGCCGCGACGTGACGCCTCTGGAGTTGGATCAGCGGCAGTCGCAGCCACCGACCACCCAGCCCACTCAGAGCCAAAGCCAGGGTCGGACGCAGACACAAACACAAACGCAAAACTTGCCGTCAACAGCGGCCACGTCCGTCCCCGACCGCGACTCGACGGGCCCGGGCGACTCGGATGTTGCTCTCAAGGCGGCCGCCAACGACCTGGATCACCACCCCAGTCAGTATAGCAATGGCAATGGCAACGGCCACGGCAGCTACGGTGACTCTTCTAGCCGCAAGCGCAAGAGCGTCGAGCCCGACGACCGTCACCTCTATCGCGACCGTGACCATCGGGACAACCGCCGCCACAGCGACGGCATCGAAGAGGGCGAGTACAATAGCAGCAGCTCGCCGCCAGCCAAGCGGGCTCGGCGGACGTCCCAAGGCGAAGTGCCCGAAGAGGGAGAGCGGTAGGACATCAATCTCAATTTGTCTTTGTCTCTCTCTTGTTTCTCTTTACTTTATCATCCATTTCTTCTTTATTTTACCGGGTTTCATATATTTGCGTCGGTGACTGGCGAACCATGGGAGTTTTAACCGGAGGAATAGACTGCTCTTACGTTTCTTTTTTATTGCTTCGCCTTGCTCTCATCACCTTTCTTCTTCTATTATCTTATTTCCCCTTGTTTCTCTTCTTTCACAGCACACATTTTGCCTATTGGGAAGCAAAGCATTTTCGCTCTAGTCATGGGGCCGGTGGCGGCAATGGCGGGTAGGCGGGACTGGCCTCTTTTGGACAAGAAAGAGATGGCCGCCGGATATCGGATATCGGTCGGGCTTGTTGAAGTTGTAAAGATATCGCGCATCGTCGAGCAAACTGTGCTACTAGATTACAATACAACCCTGTCACTTTATACATAGCACCCAGTGCAATGTCTCACGCAATTCCGTGCACCCATGTCGCTGCAGTGTATTGAATCCAGTATATTCATAACTGCTCCGTGCTTTATTTGATCTCCATGAAAAATAACTACGGGAAAAAAAAAACACCAAATTACTACTTGATATCGTCGGTTTGTTTCAATTCCTTTTGAGCGGTCACCAACTCAAAAGTGCAACTAAAGACAATTAACCAGCCAAACTTTTGACAGTCCGGCGGCGCAGCCTTGTACTTGTAAAATGAGACGTGAACACCTTACACTTTCTTCTTTTGCGCGCGACCCGGCGTTCTTTTTCTAAGTGTTTTTCGGTCCGTGCTCCATTTCGACTTTTTGTTTTTCGTTGTTTTCCCGCAATTCTTGCAGTCTACCCTAAAATGCACATGCACATAAACGGGTCATCCTCTCACACCTTGCTCTCGTTATTTCTCCTGCACCAGACATGCGGCGCCGCTTATGCCTGGTAGGTCGAGGCAGAGACGTTGCCACCACGGCCGGTCCAGTTGACGTGGATGTCCTGGCCAACGGGGTACTTCTCGGAAGCGAACTCGGGCTTGATGCGGAAGGTGTGAGCACCAAAGTAATCACGCTGGGCCTGTAGCATGTTGGCGGGCAGGTCCTTGGTGCGGTAGCCGTCGAACCACGACAGAGCAGTGCTGAAAGCAGGGGTCGGGATACCGAGCAGGGCCGACTTGGCCACAACGTCACGCCAGCCGGGCTGAGCCTTGTGGATGGCCTTGTTGAAGAAGTCGTCGAACAGCAGGTTCTGCAGGTCGTTGTCCTTGCGGTAGGCAGCGGTGATGTCCTTGAGGAAGACGGAGCGGATAATGCAACCACCGCGCCACATCAGGGCAATGGAGGGCTTGTTCAACTTCCAGCCGTACTCCTTGGCGGCCTCCTGCATCAGCATGAAGCCCTGGGCGTACGAGATGATCTTGGAGGCGTACAAAGCCTGCTCAAGGTCCTCGAGGAACTGCTCCTTGTCGCCCTCGAACTTGTTGACGCGGCCAACGAACTCGAGCTTCTTGGAGGCAACGACACGCTCGTCCTTGATAGCGGACAGGCAGCGCGACAGGACGGCCTCGGCAATCAGGGTGACGGGCATGCCCAGGTCAAGAGCGTTGATAGCGGTCCACTTGCCGGTACCCTTCTGGCCGGCCTTGTCGAGGATCTTCTCGACCAGGGCAGTGCCATCGTCGTCGTTGTAGTACATGATGTCGCGGGTGATCTCAATCAGGAACGAGTCCAACACGCCCTTGTTCCACTTGGCGAGAACGTCGCCAATCTCCTTCGAGGACATGCCCAGACCGCGCTTCATGATGTCGTAGGCCTCCGAGATCAGCTGCATGTCACCGTACTCAATACCGTTGTGGACCATCTTGACGTAGTGGCCGGCACCCTCGTCACCGACCCAGTCACAGCAGGGCTCGCCGTCGCTCTTGGCGGCGATGCTCTGGAAGATCTCCTTGATGTAGGGCCAAGCGTCCTCCTGGCCACCGGGCATCATCGAGGGGCCGTAGCGGGCACCCTCCTCACCGCCAGAGACACCAGAACCGACAAAGCGGAGGCCCTTGGAAGCCAGGTACTGGGTTCTCCGGTTGGAGTCGGGGAAGTGTGAGTTGCCACCATCAATGATGATGTCACCGCTCTCCAGAAGGGGGATCAGGGTCTCGATCCAGTCGTCGACAGCCTTGCCGGCCTGGACAAGGAGCATGACACGACGGGGCTTCTTGAGCTTGGAGACGAACTCCTCGGTGGAGTGGGCACCGACAATGGACTTGCCCTTGGCCTCGTTGGCCAGGAAGCGGTCAACCTTGGAGACGGTACGGTTGAAGGCGCAGATGGTGAAGCCGTGGTCGGCCATGTTTAGAATCAGGTTCTGGCCCCTGTTTGCGACAGCTGTTAGCACGCCATTGGCAAAATTAACAGCACAAACAACTAAGCTCGGTAAAAATGCCCCTCAGATCGCAGAATGTCAAAGCAGAAGCTCCGACAAAGCTCGAAATGAAGCTCCATAGGGGAGCTTCGAGCAGATTTCTCCGGCGATCCGAGGAACAGCAGTACCAAAATAGCAAAAGGAAGCGTTGGGGTGAATGGCAACTTACATGACGGCCAGGCCGATAAGGCCGAGATCAGCACTGGTAAAGCCGTTAGCATTTTTCTGTTCATGATTCTGATTTGACGCAGCGGTGCCTCCCCGGGAAGATGCTGAATTTGGATTTGGTGAGGGTGAGGATGAGGAAGCAGTTATGGATGTGGTGGTCTGGAGGGCACCGCCAAGCATCGCCAAGCGGGTTCTGTGAAGGGAAACATGAGAAAACGGTTCAAAGAGCCAATGTCTGGAGAAAACAGGATGTGAAGCAGAAGTTCAGGAAGCTCAGAAAGCTCTCAAAAGAGGCTCGAGAACCTCAAAATATTCTCGCGGGACGATGCAAAGTAAATTGCCGCAGCGAGCGCGATTTTGGGCGGCCTCCTGAGCTTCGTCCATCCGGTTTCTCTTTTTCTTTGTTTGTTTTTCCCTCACTGGCCCGCGATATTTTTCTCTTGCCCTGGCGCATCCCGCCTCGCTGCGCTCTTGGGCCACGATCGCAACCAAAGTGGTGCGGGGGTGGGGTAAATTTTCCCAACAGTAACGCCTCTCAGGGGCGACCCAGGAACGACCAGGAACGAAGAACCTGACGATGCGACGACGCAACCAAACAATGGGAAAATAGAGTAAAAGAAAGACCCGACAGCCGACAATGACGGCAGAATCGACCTTCTCTGGGAAGCAATGGGGCAATTGGCAGAAGGGAGTGGCCCGAGGAGGCAGTAGACAAAACAAGCTGCAGGGGGTGCTGAAGAGGGGCACTTACACAGGACCAGACATGGCTGTATCTGTTGAGCAGTAGACGGTGGTAGGAAGATGGGATTGAAGGATTCTAAGCTTCTGGTATGGATGGGAAGGTCGATGCGATGGAGATGGTGATGTTATTTGGGGAAGAGAAAGAAAAAGAGGAGAAGAAAGGGAAGAAAATGAAAGGAGAAGAGGAAGGTAGAAAGAAGGAAGGAGAGAAAGAAAAAAGGAAGGAAGGAGAGAGCCAGAAAATTAAAGCGAAGTAAAATAAAATAATGGGATTGCTCCCTGCTTCACTGGAAGACGACTGGATCGCTGGACTGGCGTAGGCCGGTATTACGAGGAGGAGGCAAGAGTGACGGACAAGGCAGGCACGGGGCGGCGAAGAGAGCTTTAGGCCATACACAAAGAGGCGACGACACACACATACCATGCTACACAGCAGTTTCCTACTTGGTACTCTCAGACACACACCCCACGATGCAGTTACTCCGTATAGTTGCAGAAGCACACAGACACGGAGAAGGCAGGCGCGTTCGGTTGCAGTCCACGGTTCGCTGCACGGCGAGGCAGGAGCAATGCACAGGCAAAATCAAACACTGGCAGGAGGCAGGTAAGAAGCAGGCAAGAAGCACCCAGCAAAAGCGAGCAGAGGGCCGTCGTAGGAGAAAGACGATCCGGTAGTTGCGACACACGGCAGGAGCCACCCTGTGGCGACCCCTCATCGCAGAATGGTTTCCACTAACACCGGCGGCATAGACGAGTTAAAAAGACGAGGCAACGCATGGCAAAAGCGAGACAAGCAAAAGCTAAAGCCGTCAATAGGCTATGGAAGCTGGCTCGTCACTGGGAAAGTGTAGCAAATTCAGCAGGCTTTGTTAGGGAAACGGCACTAGTAGGGCCTCGCAGCATTGGTCAGGCCTTGCAGGAACTAGCAGTCGTCGCGAGGCCCAGCCGCTTTCCAGGCGAGCCAGGGTGGGCTGGATGGGGCACACCAGGCTGGCACCGACGCCGCCGAGGAAGGAGCAACGATTAGCAAGCAGTAATAAGACATGACAAGGCCACGGGCCCCTTCCCAATTCAGGTACTTTTCGTCGTATGCTCCGTAAGTGCATGCCTCTCATACGTATCGGGCAAGCACCAAGATACAGGACGAGACATTATGGCAAGAGCAACCTGGCCGGCCATAATAAACACCAGGATTAGGAAAGAACATGACAAACCATGACGGACCAGCTACAGTTCGCAACGAGGCAGGAGCAATGGACGACAATGGACGACCAGGAAGACGATTGCTGCTCAGGTCCGCTAACGGTCGGAAAAAGGACACGGGAAAAATAGCCATAGGCGGGTAATTGAAGGTGGGGCTTACTGAGAACAAAATCGACCCGGGCACCCGAGCTAAAGGAGGGTGAGCAGTACTATTTAGAAATGTAGGACCAAAATGGCCCAAAAGAGACATTTTCTCGCTGCAAGCTGCTCTGGGCAAGTCTGAGCTACGGCGGGAGGTCGGCCTTGCGGTTTTTGCTGGGCTGGTTGCTGGGTCGGGAAACGTTCATTTCCCTTTTTCCTTGTTGGGGTACGGCGGCATTGGGTCGTCCTTTCCGTCCGAACAAGCTTCCCCCGTTGGATTGCCCGGAGTATCTCTTGTAAGCTTTTTCAACTCCTGCAACTTTTGTAGACTTATGTATCTAGGTATCCGTGGCTTCCATTTTGGGACATTGTGAGGGCCGATTTCGCGAAGCAAGGCAGGTGCGAGGTCCGTATATCACAGAGTAGCTTACCAACGGGGTGTGCAATCCCCAGAGATAAAGCAATTGGAGAAGGAGGGGTGGAGGAGATCGCAAGAGAAACAGGAAGGAGGACCGGGGGGCAAAGATGGGGATGCGGCAGGAAAGGCAAGAACGGGATCGGGTGGCCTTGTCAGCAACCTCGATATAATGGCTTGTTTTTGCACCTTTGTTGCATCGTCTGGCCGTGCCTTGCAAGATACGAAGCAGCCATCATCTGATGGTTTGGGCCGACCATTTATGTCCGATCCGACAACACATGGCCAGCCTTCGAAACCGTACATGGCAGTTTCTATGTTTGGCCACCGGCCAAGGCGTTTTGGCCTGGAGTGAAACAAGAAGAGAAGGAGGCAGGCAGAACGACATAGAAATGCTCCTCGCTCCTTCCTTTGTTTGTGTGTCTCAACTTTTCGTTTCGTAACCGCAATTCGAGGCATTTTTTGTATCTTTCTCGAGCTTTTCCTTCACTCACTTTCCCTCCCCTTGCCCTGCCTCGCCAAAATTCTATTGAGCGAGAACCGGAGGCTTGTCGTCTAGCCTTGGGCTGGAGTTTAACAGAACACAAGACGGTTTACGGCGAAATACAGCCACTTTAGGTGAGGCACAGGTGAAGAAAACTTTTAGTACCTTTTCTCTCAACTGGAGTCGGAGGGGCAGAGCGGCACCTTAGCGCGACTTTGCACCCATCCCACCATCTTGGCAGGGAACGAGGCAGTGATCCGCCAGCGGCCCCAAACAGGCCCATCGCCGCTGCCAAAGAAGAATGAAGAAAAAACGTCGTTCGTCACCCCCACGCGCCAGCTGCAGAGAAAGAGCGAGCAAAGAAGCACCACAACTGGGTGGCTCCTACCCGATAGGCTCCATCGGCGCCTGGTTCGTTTCTAAGGGCAGGCGTGACGAGGAACGTGTGTAAAGATGATGTAAGTGGAAAGAGGTAAGAGGTGTAAATTTAGTACGTCGTAGAAGCAAGTACAAATAGGATATTCCACACTGGGAGGCTGGCAGCAAGGATCGAAGAGATACGGCATATCCGATGGGCAAGAAACTGCGAGCGTTCATCTGAAATGGCTGCTTGACCTTGCTTTGAATTTGCTAGGAGTTGCTTGGGGTTGTCTGGGCTGCTTGTCGCGGAAAGGTGGGAAATGGGCTGTTTTCTTGTCGCTTCTCCCTCTCTCCAACACTCCACGTTGCCCTGGTGTTTTGTTTTCAATACGTCGTACTTGCGCGCCGTTTGAGAAATCTGAGACGCCAGGGGAGAAAGCAAAAGCAGCCGGGGCGAGGAGGGGCAGTCGAGCTACGTCAGAGCTTTATCTGTCGGGAGCTGAGCAAAGCTCCAGATGTGTACCGTATATCTACTGTGGCACTGTACAAAAAGACACTGTAGTTCCTGATTAGTCACCTCTCTTCACTAGTCACGTGTATTTTTCACCGCCACCGACAGTCGCGCCTAACGTCGCCGAAGAGGCAGAAAAAGATAACGCGCAAAAAAAAACATCACCATCGCATCAGGCTGCATCATCAGGCTTCCAACGACAGCCGAACGCGTGACACGACAAGCAGCTGCATTTTGATGGAACCCATCTAAACAAGAATTGCTCGACTCACAGGTACGTTTGTGCTCATTTGCACAAGACACGTCGCCCATCTCTTTCTTGTCCACTCTCTTCTGTTTTTTTGTGTTTTTTTTGCAATCGAAATTCATCATGGTCTCCTCGGGCCCTCCAGGCGTCAACCCGCCGCACCCGTCGCTCCCTGCACGGCCACCGCTGTCGTCTATTAGCGCGGCACCGACCTCGACGACTCCTGCAACCACATACGGCCCGTCCGCACCACCGACCACTTATGGCGCACCTCCGTCAACTGGCGGCGCAGGCGCAGGCGGCGCCGCAGGCCCCAAGCTGGGCTACTCGCGGACGTATGCCCCCATAGGCACCGATGCCGGGCGCGGTTACAACGCCAACAATAACTACAACTACAGCAACAACAACAACTCCTACTCCCAACCACAGCGGCAACCACAAGGCCCACCGAGCTATGCAGCGGGCTATGGCCCCAGCGCACCCTCGACGACGAGCTACGGACCTCAGTACGGCGCCGCAGCACAGTACGGTCCGCAGATACCATCTGCCGGCGGTGCGGGTATCGGCCCGCAAGCATACGGTCCCACGGCGCCTCCCCAGATCCAGAACCCCTTCCCGGCACATGGACCGCAACAGCCGCAGCAGCAATACTACGGCGCTGGTGCTGGTGCCGGTCGCGGCGGTGCCGGTGGCGGTTACCGTCAGAATAACAACTACGGCAACAACAACAACAATTGGCAGGGCGGTGGTTATAATAACACCGGCGCAGTCGGTGCGGCTACGACATACGGCCCCTCCTACGGACCCAGCTATGGCCCAAGCTATGGCCCCACAGCACCAGCAGCGACAGCCTTGACCTACGGGCCGGACGGTATGCCAATCCAAGCCGATACGACGGCCGGCCAAGAAGGCGCCGCCCAAGAAGACGAGGGTCACAAAGAAAAGAAGACGGCAACCGTCTACCGTTCGGGCGGCGGCAAGACGTGGACCGACGACTCGCTGCTCGAGTGGGATCCCAGCCACCTGCGTCTATTTGTGGGCAACCTGGCAGGCGAGGTGACGGATGATACGCTATTCAAGGCGTTTTCGCGGTGGCGGTCTGTGCAAAAGGCCTTGGTGAAGCGGGACAAGTGGACCAAAAAGTCCCGTGGCTATGGCTTCGTCAGTTTCAGCGACGCCGACGATTTCTTCCAGGCGGCCAAGGAGATGAACGGCAAGTACATTGGCAGCCACCCTGTGACTGTCAGAAAATCCACGACGGACATCAAGGTCGCACCGTTCAAGGACGAGAGCGGCGCCGACAAGCGGAACCACGGCAAGAACCGCAACAACAAGAACAAGAACAACTACAACAAGAATAACAACAACGCAGGAGGATCTGGCGACCTGTCTGCCAGTGCAACCAACAGCGGCATGAGCACGCCTCTCGGCGCTGCTGGTGGCGCGACTGGAAAGAGCAGTGGCAGCGGCGGTTTCAGCAAGAAGTCGTCGGGCTACGAGCCAGCCCTGGGCCCCGTATCCTCGGGTGTGCACAAGCCCAAGAAGACCAAGAATGGTCTTAAGCTGTTGGGCTAGAGGTTTTATATCACGGGGTTCTTCATGCGGGTTTCGAAATGTGTATCTTGTGGGTATGGCGGGCGTCGGCGTCTCGTTGTCATTTCATATTAGCTTTATATCAAAATAATACCATAATCTAAAGCAAGGTTGTCTGCTATGTTATATTATAGTCCGAAATCTATTGGGTATCGCTGCATCTCAATGTCTCAAAGTGTACGTCGTACGCACAATCCTAAATCTCATCCTCTTCATCGTCAAAATCGTCTTCGCGGCCCATATCGTACAGGATACGACCGCCCTCACCAGCACCAATGTCCGTCTGAGCGTCAAAGTAGGGTAGCACAATCCCCTCGCGGTCGCGGCGCTGCTTGTCGGTAAGGCCCAGATTGAATGTCGATGTCGGCGTGTCCTCGTCGCCGCCGTCTTGGCCGTTCTTATCGTCTTCTCTCGGGTCGCGGGCGGCCGCAAAGAGTGGATGGTCATCCATGACGGTGATGTTAGTACATGGCGTTGCGCCGGCCTGCCATGGGAGGGCAATCTTTGGTTTCGTTTGTGTAGACTGTGCTGACTGCACCGCCTTCAACTCCGTCCCCAGTACCATGACGTATTGCTCAACAACAGCCCGTCCGCTTCGCCGCCGCAGTTCCATCGTCACCAGCAGAGCACGCTTGTCCAATGCCTGCGGCGTACCCCCAATCAAATCTTTCCGGCTGCCATACCGCAGGGCCTGCTCCGTGTGCCCGTACGGCCAGCCCTCGCCCTCGGCCCATCCGAAGCGGGGCACCTCTTCTGCCCGATCGCGTGCTCGTTTGCGGGCAACCTCTTCATGCAGAGGACGGACGCGCAGGACGGCCGTAGCCAAGTGGCACAGAATGCGAAAGGGATGTGGTTTGCCCCGGTGGAGGGCAGATGTGCCCGGCATCGTAGACGCTCCAGCAGCATCAACACCGTCGGTGTGGTACAGGCCAATGACGGATGCCGTCGGCGACACTAGGCTCGACACGAACGCGGAGGCAAACAGAGGATCCTGCCGGGCAATCTGACACACTGAGTCAACGACAATCAACACTTTGGTGCCATCTGTCCCGGCTGTCCCGATAGCCGCCATAATCTTCTCCCGGAACTTGTCGAGAGGCTGCCCGCGGCGTTCCACATAGACATCGGGGTGCGGGGACCGTTGGAGGGGTGCGAGGTGGCTGGCGACATAGACGACTTTGGTTTTGGCGTGGCCGGGCGCATCCCGCTTGGCCCGCAGCATCAGTTCTTCGACAAGCGGCACACCAGACTCGCGGACAGTGTCCAGCACCAGCGTTAATGGACTGACGCCATCGCGCATATAAAGCAGCTTCTGGAAGAGAAGGACGCGAGCCGACGACTGCGTGTGCACTCGTGCTACAGCCATGGCATGTGGTGGACTGGTACTCTTTCGTTGGTAGCTGTTCCGTAGAGTTTGTGAATGAGCCGAGAGGAATTGGAGAGGCAGGACGAAGTTGTGTTCGTCAATGACAGAATTAGGCAGTTACGACGTACAGCCTTGTGAGATGTTGGGCGAAGACGCTAAATCTGAAGTTTCTCTTTACACGCTGCGTCACGTGATGCGGTCTCGGATTCTGTTTACATCCTGCCTGTTGCTGCACTTCTTATTCATGATGGTCGTATTTGGCACTTTCGTTTTGTCATTATTGTCTTTGACTTTTTCGGGTTATCATTATGGCTCGTGTGAATGGCCGTCGCCGTGATTTTTTATGATTTTACTGCTGGTCGGTTATTTTCCAATACTCACGGCGCGGAAGAGAAAGACAGGGAAAAGAAGTCCCCCTCCACCGCCAAATTCTGCACTTTCTATCTACCACCTTGTTCTTGACCTTTCAATTTGTGAGATGCTAGAGTTCCTGCCATTTCAATGCATTTTGAGCGTTTGTGCAGTTGTGCAAATGATTGGATTCAAGTTACAACCTAATTGGTGGTTGGGCTGGCGTTGTAATACTGGCTTATGGATAACGTAACTTTCCATTAATAGTTTAAAAGGGTGGTGCAAATGTGCACACACACATATATATGAGCATCTTTGGCCCCCTGATCTCAACAATCTCCTTCTCCCATTACAACGATACCAGAAATTGCGAAACAAATACAGTATAATACATATACAAACCCAGATATCATATAAAACAAAACGCCATGTCCCCAACTCCTAGACTCATACCTCAGCTAACAATCAGTTCTTCTTGTCCTCCAGGTGCCACTCAAACACTCGTCGGAAGACAGCCTTGGCGTCCTTGGTAATGTTCTCGCCGTGGCAGGGGATGATGGTGTCGAAGGGCATGGCATCGATGACACGAATGCCCTCGTTGAAGCGCGCGCGGTCACCGCTGCTGGCAATGTACCACTGGAAGCGCCGTGGCCACTTAAGGTCGCCGTCGGTGCGCATCACCGCCTGGAAGATGCGGTTCAACAGGTTCGAGTGACCAGGAGCACCGCGCCGAGTAGCGGTGTCGACGCGCTCGTACTGTTCAAGGGCGGGCAGATTGAACATGAGATCGGCCTCAATCAGAATGTTTTCGGCGCGGTACAGGAGGACGATTTCCTTGTTGGGGTGCATATCAAAGTAGACGAGGCCAAAGTCGGCGTCAAAGTCGGGCGCAACCGACTGCGGCTCGCTCATGGGCTGCGTGCGCTTGTCCTGGAGGACAGCGAAAAACGTATCGTCGACATTGATGCGTGGGTTGTTGCCCTTGGTGGCGGCGCGCTTCTCGGCCAGGCCCTGAGGCGCGACGATGCGGGCTGTGGGGTAGGCCTTGAGCCACTCTGACAAAAAGATATGGTGCTCGACATCGGGCGCGACGAGATAGCGGACGCCCTTCTCGCCGCCGAGGCGCTTGACAACAGCAGCTGCGTCGGGCGTGAGGGCCACGGGCGAGAAGACGAGCACGCCGCCGCCGGTCATGCGCACAATGGTGCAGCGGCCGCCAATCTCAATGACACCGCCGCGCAGGAAGGGCACCGACAACGTCGTGATGTTGGGCGTGATGTCGCGGATGACCATGACGTCAGCCGGATTGGATGGCACAAGCTTGTCCGACATGGCGCTGTTGTGTTTGTCTTGCGACGACTGCTGGTTGTGTGGGAGATGGGAAGAAGCCTGCGGCTTGGATGAGGGCTGGCTCGAGTAAGTGCGGCGAGCTGTTACAATGTTGTTTGAAAATTTGCTTGGATGCTCGTTGCTTGGATGAAGGCCGGGGACGATGGGTCGATTTGTTCTTGAAGAAATGCTGTGAATGCTTCGAATGCTTTGAATGCTGGAAAAGTTTGCTATCTGTGTCCTTAAATGCCTTTGGACGTGATGGCGAGGCAAAGACATGGAGCGCGGTCGTCCCGGTGCCCGATTCGGTGCAATGTGGTATCTCGGACGAGTCGGACAGATTCGTACAACGGCCATGACGACACCTCTTTAGCTTTCTAGAAGCTCTAAAAAAGGCTGCCGCGGGCTCTGCAGAGGTATTAGGCCTCGGCATGCAACTCTCTTTCTCGGACCTAAAACGGGAAGGAGCTGACTAATTTCTCGGAAAGACCGCAAAATGGCGTGAAATGCCAAAATACGTCCGTACAAATACCGTGAAGAGATTTGCAATTGCGACCTCTCAGCCTTGCGATGCTGAAATTCCAAATCCAGCGTGAGGAATAGAAACCTCTGATGCGGCACGGGAGGATGCCGTCTTCCAAAAGCGACGAAAGCCACCCACCGAGTCACCGTCAGCCCTGAAGAGTGGGAATAAAGATGGACCCACATAAAAGCGATGACGACATTCACGTGATGTCCACCATGTCAGATACACTCGACACCTGACTCCCTGCAGATGAAAAGAAATCAACGCAAAAAGTCGTCCAAAACGAGCTGGATTTATTTTTAAGAGCAGCATATAGTTACCGCATATGTATAATCCTAGGAATGTGAGATTGAAGAAGAGCTCTCAAAGAAAAAATCGGCTATCCGAAGTGGTGTATCGGCGACGAGCAGCGAGTGTAGAGGCCTTTAGTCACCTGACCAGACATATTGGAGGGTATCGCTCCTGAACGGATCGCCCCTGAACGGGATCGCTCCCGCAAGTATTAGTCATCTTTCTTACGCTCGCGTCCGCCGACACATTTCCCCTGAGAGTAAACAACACTCGTCTCTGATCGCTGCAAGCCCTAGTGCCTCATCTACCGGCTCTTCACGATGCTATCCTATTCAAGCTCTCCTGAAGCCTTTTAGCTGAGACCGGCAGTGGACAGAGCGGACTTACCCCGTTTTTTGCATGTCATGCGATCCCTCAAACAGACGGAAAACACGGCAATATTGATACGAAATTAGCTTTTCTCGCCGGCCTAACTGCAAAGATCTCGCTGTCCTTTCCCCTTCTCAGTTCGACAGACGAGAAAACAAGAACAGCAGAAACCAGTCTAACTTTCGGCACCGAGGGTGCGCCACAAAAGCCGTTGCCAAGACGCTCGATAGTTAGCTTTGGCGTACGATGTGCAAACCGACAGGTTCTCCATTGCAAGCTCAATCATTGTCCACCGTGGGTCGGCCTTTGCCTGATACAGCACTCTGAGGGATTGCCAGAGGAATTGCTAGAGGAATTGCTAGAGGCATTTGCGGGCCAGCTAACGCCTTTCCTTCAGTTTTCAAACCCTACGAGTCATCTCAGTCGACGAGATATTCCACATTTTCAAGAAATTATCACTGTCTCAGGTCTCAGAGCCACAGAGCGCGCGGCTGCGGCGAGCTTGCTCCGGCCCGCTCGTTTGCCTAGGTTGGCTTGTTTGGCCAGGCTGGGTCAGACCAGGCCATTGCTCTCCCGAAGCTGCCACTGAGAGCTCATCTCGACGCAAAGCGCTGGCCTGGCTCGCATCCTCAACGGGTAGCCAATAGCCTCTTGCGCTTTCCGCATAGTCAAAATCAATAGTTTCGGGGCTCCTTCCCACACTTTCCCTGGATTCGGGAGTTTCGAGCGCCCCTTCCTTATTCGAAGCACACGATGTCGAGGGTGGCTGCCACATCTGGCTTTACAGGCTCTCGTTCGCCAGCTGAGATGGTTCGACTCTTGCTTGAACATCGTACGTTCTTTCCCCCTCATTTCTGAGGTGTTTGGGTTCTATGTGTGTTTTGTTTTGTTTCGTTTTGTTGTGTTGATGGCAAGTGCCAGAGGGGCACAAAACAAGAGACTGCTGCTGTTTTCTGCGACGTTTGTTTCCTTCATCTTTTGATGTTCAGCAAGCACAGTCTGAATCTCATCCCCCCAACCGAAGCAGCTCCGACAATCATAATCTTCACCTACGAGTGCCGCGTTGCGCCAATGCTCCTGGATTACACCAATGATATGGGTCCCGCGATGAGAGATAGACTGGCCCGCGGCCACCAGAAGCCGCTTTTCCAGCATTGTCAACGGCAGCAACGGCAGCAACGGCAACATGAAGGAATACTACCATGACCGATGAGCCCCGTGCCAGCCCCCTGCTCGCCATCATTATTCTGTTCCCTCGTTTGGACTCTATTTATGAAGAACCACCCAAAACACTGTATTCGACACTGTGTACGGCCAGCCTGTATGATACGCCGTCTATCCACACTCCCTTTTCGCCGAAATCCCCCCATTGTTCGCCCACTATGCCGCACAAATAGCATCCGGATGCAAGAAATATGCTTCCCCTGTGCATCGACCAGGAGGGCTACGGACGAAATTTTCGTTCTTCTTGTCTCAAGCGAGAGAGACCAAACACCACGGAAGTTTGGGCACAGTGCCCACGGACTGGCGCCCGCTCGCCAAAGGAGGCAAGGTCCGACCAACCATTTTCACAAAGTAGTGGCTCATCCCCGGTTCCCAATCCCCAGTCTCCAGTTGAGTGGAAGGGGACCATGGCCGATCAGTGATGGGCCAAGCAGACGGGTCAGTCTCGTATCGGTGGTCGGTTTGGTGACACTCAATTGGAGTTTGACCTCAACTCGAATCCCAACATACAGGAAGCGAGAACGTGTATTTTTCGCGAGTACCAGAATCCAGGAAATTCCCAGAAACGCAGAACAAAGAGCGAGACACGGCCAACTAAACCGACTGCCCGGCCCCGCGGCAATGGGACGACGCAATCCCAACATCCAAGTCAAGGGAGAGATAGAGAGGCTCCCCCGCTCCTTGTCTTGCCCGCGATACAGCAGACCTAGAGACAGACGATTGTCGAGGAAACGGAAACAGTGAGACAACACGTCAGACAACACGCTTCTTCAAGGTCCCGCTATCATGTGCTTTGTTCCTGGCCTCTCGGGCCTCTCTTCTCTTCCTCCAAGTCTTAGGACCCTTCCTTGAAGCTTGAGGATTGGTTTTGACGTGGGGAGGACTGCCACTGCCTCGACTTGCCCGGAAAAATTTGTCACGCTTCTTTGCTTTTTCGAAGCACATTTTTATTGCAGGAGGCAAGCAAGATTGGACGCTACTATACCCGGAACCGTATCAAAGGACTAATGCCTCTTCCAATACGTCTTCCATTCTCACCCAGAACACATAGTCTGGGCCTCAATAGAAGGCTTCTGTTACGTCGTTTTGGCAAAACAATGTATGGTTAAAGATACAGATTCGGTCCCGCCCCTTAGGCCAGAGGAAAGATAGGCAAGTCTACACGGCCGATAAGGAAACTTGTGCTCCACCATTTCAAACGCAAGAGATATTGATGAGGATCGAAGTGGAAATGGCGAAGCAATTACACACCAAAGAAAATCAAACGACACCTGACAGGTTCAGCTACGACAATTCTTCTTACACGCATCTCGACCGTGGCGTCGTAATCGGATTGAGAACCGACCTGAGACAACGCAACAATGGCTTTTCTCCACTCCTCCTTTTCTCTGCACCGTTGGGGTTTCAACTCATGGCTTAGTCCTCTTTTCACCGTGCTTCTTGATTCTCCCAACGGCCAGCGATCCACCATGCACTGGAGAAACAGAGACCCAACACGGACCCAACACGAATAATAGGGTGTTTGTGATGTGCATCTTGCTTTCTCGCCACACCACTGTATGCTTTTTCTGGCATTGCCCATTTTTGAGATCTTTTCCCTGACATACCTTTTCAATTTCCCGTCTTTTCTCCTTTTTTTTACAAGCCATACCACACCGGGTGCCCGTCCCAGCTGAAGCCCCAAAGCCCAGAATGAGCCGCATCGGGTTCGAGTGGACGGCCAGCGCTCTAGTGGCTGATCAAGGGCCAAATTCGTGTGGGGGAAAGCATAGTTAAATCCCGCTACGGAGTAGAGAGGCGTTTATTGCTACGACCGATGGTCTTGGCAAATAACGGGAAGACACCAATACACTACTCCGTACTAGCTAGCAGACTGTCATCCGTTGATCAATCGCCCACCGCGCCGCCCACATAGACTCGCGAGAGAGCCTCGAGAGCCAACAGAACAGGTCACTGCGCCCGCAGATGATGGAAATGGCTCCTTGAGAACAGAAACCACACAAACGACGCCTCCCCTCGATACTGACTACGCTATTGATGCATTCACCTCGAGCACTATTACGGTTTGAGCAGGTCAGCGTCGTCTTGTGCAACCACTACGGAACACGGAGCCCAAACGAGTGTGTCTCGGACGGAGATCGAGACTTTGACCCAGGCACTGTTCTGGGCACAAGCATGTGTACGAGTATATCTTACGAATATGCATGCTTGCTTGACATGCAACAACAAGGGAAAAGGGGAAAAGGGGGGATGGAAGAATGGAAGATTTGCAACAATGCCATCATGCTACACACGCACAGTACGAAATACGATACAATAAAGCTCCCCTCTGGTACCAAGAGATGCCAGTTGTCGCTCCCTTGTGTCAATCGCTGTCCCTAGCCTTCGGATAACCTGTCTTGCTCGTTCCTCCTCTTCATCACCAAATTTCAACGTCGGATTCAGTGATGAACCTGTACCACACATTCTTTGAAGCGCAGTATCACTTTGCTCCGTAAGCTGCAAGATGCTTATGTAGCAGAACTTTCCCCCCTTTTCTTTCTTTCTTTTTCTTCTCTTTTTCTTCTAAAATATTGTCAAACGCCTCACCTGGTCTCTCCCTGCCTCTGCTGTCTCACTTTCTTTTTCCATTTAATCCCTGACCGTTTCCTGCAGCGTGCTGTTCCTCTAATTTAGCGTTAGGGGTTTGACTGAACAAGACGGTTTCTAAGACAGTTCCAAAGCAAAAGCGCCCGTCTCTGGCGTTGAGAGAGTCCCTGGAATACTTTTCTTCTTCTTTTTCCTGTGGCCTCAAGATTATTATTGCAACTTTCTGCATAAGACGCTCAATGCCCTCTCCTTTTTGGGCCTGCTGCATATGCGTATTGCACGCCACCACAAAAAAAAAAAAGAAAAAAAAAAGAAAAAAAAAGAAAGAAAAAAAAAAGAAGCAGAAAAAGACAACCACACTGCGGAGCAAGGTTAATTCCACCAGGGCTTGGAAGCTACGGCTAGTTGACGCCCGATGCCAAAATGCGGCTGGCTGCAGGCGAAGACAGCGAACAGCGACAGCTGGGGTGCGATTTTCCCACAGTCACCACTACTGTGTACTGAGGACTGCCAGTTGTCGGCCAAGGCCCTGGGGACAAGGAGTGATCTCAGGATGCCCGGCGTTTTGTAGATTCCAGAGAGAATCGGGCAGACCATCGGGCAGACCAACACGATGAACCAGCGGAGTCTCGTTCCGAAGTGTCTGCGTGGGCTGCACGAGGGGCTATGTGGGTTGCATGGATTGTGTGGACTCAGATGGGGTCACGATACGAATTCCTATTCACCTTCCAAGCTCTTCCTAGGGGGAAGATGCGTTTATGACCTGATTTGGGAGCTTGCCAAGTGGAAAGAAACCCAAACGAATGCTGAAAAAAATAGTTTTTAAAAACGTCTTTTTCAGGAACACATACTCCGTACTGCATCTGGCCTTTTGTGCTTCTTTGATTCTTTGCTTCCAGCAACCCCCACGCTCGCTAAACAAACTGAAGCTCCCAAAGCCAGCAGGTGGGTCAAGACGAGGGGGTGTGCAGTTGTCGTTTTGCTCAGATGATCTTTTCTGCGTCAGCACGCCCCTCCAGATACACCTTCCAGAGTACATGTATGTACGAAAACTCGAGAACCTTCTTCTCCTTCCTACAGTCCATCGGAGGATGCGCATACGATTCAAACAACCAAGATGCACGCTGCCCTCCCTGAAAGAAATTACACTTTTCTTTGCACACGGAATAAATAGTATGTACATCAATGGATACGCCTGATGCACATGTACTTTTTATATGTACGTCTCTACGTGGCTGCAAAAAATGAGGATCAAAATGGAGATCGTAACGCCGCCTGCTGGAGCCAGTGTCCCACCGTTGTGGGCTGGCATGAGTGTAATGAGTGCATCTTGGCTTGTGACTGCCGGAGACAGAGGAAACTGCTCCAAAACAGTCGAGTTGCATATTGCTGTCCCGACTTGGCGGGCTGTCTGTTGACCCCCGAGCTCATCGAGCCCATCAAACATCGCAGAATATGACAGAATGGGGGTTAGAGCCAACAGAAGCACATCCAAAATTGGTCGACCAGCGCTTGCGAACGTAGTCAACAAGCCCACTAGCCCAACTCACCGCTTCAACCCGTTCACCCTAGGGTGTCTGTTGGCTCTAAAGACAAAATACGTCTAGCCCAAGGCTGGCACATTGTGCTTTCCTACTCAGTAGCTGCTTTTTACATACTGTGTACGAAAAACAGACGAAGCTCAACAACAACAACGCATGTGCTCCTCCTCCGGGCGAGCAAACCTCCAACGTGCGGCCACAGCAAGCATCGTTCGCGATCAAGACGGGCCGGGAGTGGACCAAACCAGGTATAGGACCATTGGCTTATCTCCCTTCTCCGTACTGACACTATGTATGAAGACTCTTACTGTTCTTTTGCCTCGAAAGTATCTTTCAAGTAACCCTTTGCAGCAAAATGGGCACAGCCGACATAAGAGTTGGATAGTAATGGGGGATAATTTATGCCAATCTGGTTAGTTTTGCGCGGGCCTCGACTAAACAGTGGGCTCAAACAGCTGGGCAATGCTTCGAGACTGACCGACGTATCACTTATCACCTTCATTACTCTGCTCAGTACGTCGTATTTCCCCTCTGGTTTCCTCTGGTTTCCTCTGATTTTTTTTCTTTGTTTTCTCGATAGTATGACAACGTGCTGACACTTTGCAGGAGCACTCCACACACACATTTAGACAGCAAACTCAGACGTGTTCAGGCAGCAAGAGTCCACTTTCTGATTCATTTTTTCCGAGCCGTTCCTGAGAATCCTTCCTAGTTTTGAATTTCCTGGGAATAACAAAATCCTATCTGCGGAACAAGTGCCTGGGCGGACCAGACAAAGACAATTTGATTCCCGACGTCCGAGTACAAAAAAAGTCGCCAACAATACCGACAATAAACGTGATGCACACACATATGCACATACATTGTACGAATCAAACAACAAGGCTACAGATTGCAAATCAATAAGACCAACAAGCCATGGATGTAATGCAAAGATCATAATGAAAAAGAGAAGAAAGACGTTTGCATGTTTTTGGTATCCCTGGCTCCAAAGTCGCTGGTTTGTGCTCTTGACAGCGGACAGCTACATATACAGAGCAATGAAGGGGGTTGGACTTGGACCCCCGCACGATGTGACAAAGGTAACCAACGGCATCTGCTGTGCATTCACAGTGGGAGTGATACACATATACGGAGTATTACTCTTGGTTTTTCTCCTACTCACGCGTCTTGCAGCCTTGCCTGGTCGGTCTTAGCGGGAATGCAAGGGAGCAGAATGCAAACCCTGCGGTTGGTTTTCCAACATTTGTCAATAGGTGTAAGTTAACGAATGTCGAATGCAAAACTATGATGCATATGGGTAATGAAAAGGAAAGCAAAGACTCTGAAAGCATGGGTGAAGAAAATTTTGAACAGGATAGAAGTATCATCAAGAGAACAACGCCAGTCTTACTCTGCTAATGCCGCCAAGAACAAGAGCTGTATGACTCTAAAATATATAGAGATTATTATAACTAAAGCGGATTAAGGGATCGCACCTAATTCCTGTGGTCATGAGCCACAGATGTTACTATTACACCAGACCGAAAACAAATTCTGTTGGGAAACGCGTACAATGACACGGGAAAACGTTCTATTCAGGGGGAATGAAGTTTCTCCGAGGGGCACTCGTGGGTCCTCTTAATGGAACCAGTGCAAGCGAAGGCGCAAAAGGACTGGCAGTCGCAAGTGATATACTTGACAGAATTGACAGAATTGACAGGGCTTAGGTGTATGTATATAAAGATGGTTAAAAGAACATTAGTGCATATGTACGTGAGATCATCAGCCTGGCCAAGAAAACAAGTATGTTTTCCTGTCGACTGTCGGAGAAACAGATTACAAACGGATCTCGATAGCCGTTTTGCTTGCTTGCTTTTTTTTTTTTTTTTTTTTTTTTTTTTGGGGGGGGGGGGGGGGGGTTTCCTCCTTTTTTTTGCCGGGTTTTCATGGAATCCTTTAAAATCGATCTTTGCTCGTGTGGCCGGCTTGGCTGAGAGGAACGCAATTGCGATGTTCCAATTCAGGGAAAGGCCGGGGTGATTGGGAATATGCAGGATTCCTGGCCAGGCAAAGTTTCATAGAAAACAAAACTACAAACTCAGCTTTCCCCGGAAGCAAGGTCTGAAAAGCTGGGTCTCGGGCAGCTTGCCAGGCAGGGAAAGGATAGATTCAAATATGATGCGGCTGAGAGTGATGACGACATTGACTCGATTTTGAAAAGAGCCGGTGTGCCGCAATATGTAGATTTGGACAATACAAAACAAAGAACGAGGCCAAGAAGGCCAACAAGGTGAAATGGAGGGGAAGGAGATGTTTGAGGTTTGAGAAAACAGGGATGCGAACCCCGAATTCGTGCAGATACCGGACAAGAGACACCAAAATAAATCAGACAGGGCAGAACCAACAGACACCAGCTTCGTACATGTATGTGCGTTGAATGTACAGAGTACATATACATATGTGCGCGAGGTACATGTGAGACATTTTGAAGAAAGACAGCATGAAGAGGAGGGGGCGTGACAACTTTCTTTTTCTTTTTCCTTAAAAAAATTATCAGCATGACGGGACATAAAAATGCTCATGATCGTAAACCCGAGATGCGCAAAAGCAAGGAAGGCAAGAAGACGGACGACTGAATGGGGACCAACAGATGGGACCTAAAGATGCAGGCATGTGGCAACTCGGTGGAACACGTGCACACGCTCTTTATTTGGGGAGGGGGGGGCAAGAGATTGTAAGCGAGGAGTAGGATGCACAACGTGCAATGTACGATCAATGGAGTCAAGCAACAGTGCCGAAGATGCATCGCTGCAAGCTTTTTGTAAAAGTACATAGTAAAAGATGGCGGTGATCTCTTTGAAAATCAAAAGAGGGGGGGTGGTTGCCAAGAGGGAAAAGCTGCTAGAAACTCCCAAAAATGCGAGAACGCGATGGCGAGTGGGGGAAGCAAGGGAACAACGACAGCTGAAGAACCCTGGTGCACTACCAAGGGGCGTGATGCAAACAATGCGACAATGCAACGATGAATATCCCAGTATCGGTCTGCTCGCTAGCCTGAGGGTCAAGGGTGGACGATGTGCGATGTGAGGGGGGAACAGGGATCTGATGGCGATTGCCCAGCAGACAAGCACGATCCCGGTGCTTGGAACGACAAAGTAACTACAGACTACTATGCACCAAAAGTTACGATGCTACCTCAAGCGACGCCTACGACGATTTGACGGGATGGATGTAGAAATACAACACAATACTTCACAAGCGATGGCGTTAATAGATTGATGGCTACACTGAAGATTATCGTATACGGAGTAGGCAAGTGTTGCGTAATGAGAGTGCAGGGCTAAGGACCTGGTGCCTGTGTCCTTGAAGAACGAGAACGGCAAAAAAGGGTAAGGCGATACGATGATAATTCGATGTGAGACAGCAAAAACTGCATGAAAAGAAAGCAGGCAGAGGAAGCATCTAGTCGCCCAGACATATGGCGAGGCTTATGAGCATCGTGGCTTGCTCGTGTGGTTGCCACGCGTAAGGGGAGCGAAGAATTCAAGAAGACAAACAAAAGAAGAAAAAGAGGAGAAGAAGGAGACAGAAGCCACTGAATCGAGGTCCGACATTCAACGAGATCAAAGGCCAGTCCCAAGGTTAACCGTTGTAGAGCGGCTCTACGCATAAAGCTCCTGTGACCATACCGTCATAAGCGAGATAGTGTACATTTAATCCTGTACAAAGTATAACGTCTCCCGAGCTATAGTTTTGCATAGGAACTGTGGAAGTTGAGATGTTTTCTTTGAGAAAAAAGGATGGAAATAGATATAAAAGAGAGCCGTTTTTTTTCTTTACACAGTCTGCAATAATCACAGAAAAGAGTTTGAGACAAGATAAAAACCGGCACAAAGGTCAATGTAGGGAAATGAAGCAAGCTACGGAGGTTTTCGCTTTTAATTCGGGACAGTTTTACCCAAACGAGAAAAGAAGGAAATACATGCTTGTAGGATGAAGCTATGCAGGTTTTCTATGCACTCTGCAGTTGGTTTTTATAAGCGAGGACTTGGCTGCTCCTGCCTTGCCTGCCCTGCGATCCATGTGGGCCAAATCAGGAAAGAGCAGCTCTGGGCGTCTCCTGGACACGCTTCAGAGAGCTTCAGAGTACACACTCTCGCTGCTGGGTGTTGTCTGCCGCCTGCGCACGAGCTAAACTCCTACAGTGCAACCCTCTAGAATACGCTCTTCACAAAATAACATCCCTGGACAGCTGAAAGGCAGTGAGACTGTAAGATACAAGTGAGATACGGAGCAAGACAAGCAAGATACGGAGTAATTACAGGGTTCGCCAAGCATCCAAGACGGTGGACCAAGAAATGCGATTTACGACATCAGTGGGAAGGTGCAAATGGCATTCCTTTCTTGTCGACAGCCAAAAACGCACAGACGCACAGACGGAGGGAAGGCGTGTGCGAGGGTGTGCCGCTCGCTCCTTCCTGGAATACGACCCTCGTCATGCCCCGGTGGCTGCTCCGGGGAAGCACCTTCCCCATTCCCTTGGCCCCTTCCTTCCTTGGACGGCCTCAGCGGTTGGCGTCTGTGAAAGGTAGGCGCGCCCGATAGGACGATAGGCAAGGAGCGGTAAGCCCCTTCCTTTTATGTAATAGACTAGTAGTAGACATGAAAAAAAGGAAGAAAAAAGGAAGAAAAAAGGAAAGAAAAAGAAAAAAGAAAAGAAAAAAGGCACGAAGTACTGCCCAAAGGAAAGAGATTCAAAGTCAACAGAATGACAGGTCATCTACAACACGACATTTACGCGCCCTCGCCTCGATTAGCCATTCTTGTCGTAGCCAACGTACATAGGAAAAGGGCAGACGGCAAACAGCAAATAGCAAACAGCAAACGGCGAGAAAAGAAGCAAGTTCTTCAAAAAGTCAAACGCAATAATAGTCTACCAAAATACACAGAAAGCAAGGAAGCCCACAAGAACGTACGTAAAAACCACCCATCGCAGCGCCCATTAACGTGCGCATCGCCGTATGAAGAAACCAAAGACGTACAAAGTACGACGTAGTACCATAATGTGTACTCCGTAAATACAGATTTAATACAGATCCAGGATCTAGGGTTGCACATCTTCTTGTCCTTCTGTCTTTTGCCTAATACCCTTATACTTTTCTTATTTTCCGCCTTCTTGCCTAGTTCTTTCTTCTTCTTTCTCGTCTTCCATTACATCTATAGTACCTTTTACCCTTTTATACCCTCAGTTCGCCCCTCTCTCCCCATTTCTCTCTATCTTGGGTTTCTTCATTTACACACCGTTATTACGGCCCCCTCTTCCTCTTCTCAAGAGGGGTCTTCCACAGTACTATCCCGCTGCCTCTATGTCGTACTTTTCAGCTTTAGGAATAGTACATATACACAGTAGAACCCCCCTTTTTTTTTCTTTCGAAAACGGTGTACTCTCTTGTCAACTTGTGGTAATTGTGCTACTTTATCAGTTTCTCTAGCCGTCCCTTGTCCTTTTTAAGAGAGAGGGCGACCTTCCATTCCAAGGAACAGGGACGGGATCTTTGTACGCCGTACGTCAAAAACTTTCAACGTCTGTCATCTACCTGCATCCTTGTTGCAAGAAGGCGCATCTTCTCGACTTACCCAGGTCCCATCATGAGTCTCATCCGGTTTTTTATTTACAACGACTTCTTAAAAGAGCATCGTACGATAATTTGCTTTTACCTCATTAACGAGGGTTCCTTTTCCACCGGTTCATGTGTTTCTTATCCTTTGGCGATATATCAAGGTGCTTCATGTGTACCGTGTGCGGTGTACTGAGCAAGATGTGTATAGCACTTGGGTATCTCTGCTTTCCCATTCTCCCGTTTTCCCAGTTCCTCCTTCCCCATTTTTTCACTGTTTTCCTTGCTTTCCCTCTGATTTTTATGCTCCATTTCATTACTTTGTGTTTGTTCTAAGTGTACTTGCTCTCATATCTTTGCTTGGCTTTTCTCTCCTCGACCACTTTTCAGCACGCCTATTAGTCTACTGGACTTGGCCAGCACGATGCGATGTGATGTTCACGCTGTTTCGAGCTGCACTACTGGCCCTACACGTTTTGGCGCTGTTTAAAAGCGCCCCCGTATATTGTTTGACAGCCAATGTCAGAACGGTGCATGCATCGTACTTTATAAATCCTCACGTCGCCAAATATACAAAAGCCTTACCCACTCAGCCACTATGAGGGCAACTCACCTAGTACGTCGTACTACATAAGAGTTAAAAGAGTCATATAGTGATCGGTACTTGTAGGTGGCCCTTCCTTGTCCTCCCTCTTGTCTTTCCTCTTTTTATCTTTTCCATCCCTCCAAGAAGCCCACTAATTCGGCCAGCCCCAGCGTCGCCACCGTTTTCGCCCGTTTCCTAACCCAAAATCTCCATCCAACTTTATCATCTTTTTCTCATGCCTCGCCATACATAATCTTTCGTACTTTCATTTTTTCAGTGATCTTAACTTTAAAGACCGTTGAAATGTACTCTACTCCCATTCATTGAGCGAGTGCACAGGGCCCCCAAAGAAAACCCCTGTAGCGCAGCTGCGGCTCCGCACAGAGGGAGGCAAAGAAGAAAAAAAAAGAAGAAAACCGCTTAAAGAGAAAGCGCCTGTTGAGAGATGCAAGAGACCAAATGCAGTACAAAAATGTGATAAAAATATGTGCTCCAGGCGGGGCGAGGCCACTTAAGGGAAAGAAGCTGTCGAGAAACAGGGCGTATTTTTCAGCACAAATCCAGAGTGTAGAAACATCCATCTTGGTCTTTCTTTCTTTCTTTCTTTTCTTTTCTTTTTCTTTTTTCTTTTCTCTTCTTTCTCTTCCTTTTTTCTTTTTTCTTTTCTTCTTCTCTTCTTTCTATTCTCATTCTGCCCCTTTCCTTCTTCACGAAAAGAAAAAGAAGAAGAAAGAGGCGTCTGCATGCAAGCACACGTCAAGGACAATGGTCCAATGAACAAGGCCCCAAATAAGTTTCCCCAACACCAAACCGACAGTTGCATCTGTGTGGTAACGGTGTGACGGAGATACGACTCGGTCAGATGTGTCTGCTTGCATGCGTGCATGTGTGTGAGACAGCCAGCCCATGCCCGCAGCTTGGGACGACATGTGCGACTCGAAAGTACCTTTGTCAGTTGGATATCATTGTCGGAGTGCTAGCGGAGTCTAGAGCTTGTCGAAAATAAAGCCTAGAATAGGTGTCATGTATCATTGGGCGTTTTAATCGTGTAAGTATCTCTTGGAACAAATTGGGTTGTATCCTACGAATTCCTGTTCATCAAATCTGTCAGTGTCAAAAGCTTTTTGATTTTTTGTGGTTTTCTTTCAAGTAGCCTTTCCAATCTTGCTATTGAAAGTCCCAGGTTGCACCTAGCTTAAAAGCAGCGTCGCTCCGCCGATTTCCCTTTTGGGTAATTAGCCGTTGAGCTACTGAGAACTTCGAGTCTGACTTTTTCGACAGAGGGCACACCCACTTTTCAAGCCGTTTTGGTCTTGTCTCTGAGGCTTCCTTCGCGCCATTTATTTGACGCTCTCTATTTCTCCAAATTCCCCATTCCAGGCTCATTTTAGGCATACGAGCGGTTTCGAACCGACCAGCGATTACGGAGTACACGGACGTGATCTCTACCCCCGTTCTATATATATACGAAGTAGGCGAGGTAGGATATAAACATCCCACATCCCGTACATACTCGTAATTTTTAAAAGTAAGCGCTTGCTCGTCCAGCTCGTGCTAATAATCCTCTTCAAGGTTTTTGGGTCCTTTGTTATTCCCGTGAATTTGTGTCAAGGCATCGGTTTGGCGTGTTGTTCCAGTCGGTGGATTTTCTGCTTTGCTCGGGCCTATGTCCCTTCTTGGGGTATTGAGAGACCCAGACAGCCAAAATCCCAGGCACAAGGTTCTGCATAAGGGTGTGGTGTGACGATCTTTGGTGGCGCTATGCAGTCCGGCTTGTCAATTGTGTTGATTGTGTTACTTACACAGTATGCTTCCTCAAGGCATATCCAATGTTGTCGTGTATACACATCGTAAAGAGTATTCTTCTTTATTTTTGGGGGGTTCAGAGGTGAACGGCCTCGCAGAAAACGAGATGCGCTTCTGCATCTTCGAGGTTCGCACGCACCATCCACTCCACGCATCACATCGCCGACCTAGCCCAGTGCAGATCCGGAAAATCCAACAGGGAGGGGAGGGTGTGCACTCTGGGATGCTCGCTCACAGGGGTCACGCAAGCGCTCTCAGAGGTCTCTGCGCCTCGCGAGTTTTCATGAAAATCATGGGGGAGTGTGCATTGTGGTCCTGCAGAGCTAGTCAAAGATATGCACAGCCTGAACTGACGCACCTGCTCCTCCCGTCGTTTTGGAGCTTTCGTTTCTGACCGGTCCTGTTCACGAGCCTGGCCGTTTCGGGAGATGGCTCTCTTTTTGCGATCCTCTTGTTCCTTTTGTCCCTTTTTGCTCCTCTTGTTTGTTCGTTGATTTCGCCGTTGCTATTTTGTGCCTTGGAACGCAAGACAAGGGATCCTTGTTTTGCGCGTTCTCTCCCACTTCTCCCAATCGTGCCAGGCTCGACCAGGCTTGGGGCGCCCATTCCCAGGGCTTGAACGGGGCCTCTGATTTGCCCGGGGCCAGCATCCGACTCGCCCATCGACAAGCTCTTTTGGCATCTCTGGCCAGGAAAGGGGCTCCCTGTCTTCTTCCCCCCGGCCGCCCTACCTCGCTTGTCTTTGCATGCCCCTCCCCCCTTGTCCGATCTGTTTATCATTTGACGGCCGGCGCGTATTTCTCACTTGCTCGTTTCAAACGAGCTTCCGGCTCAACGTCTTAGCTGTGCGTGTTATGCTCGTGGTTTTCGTCACCTTTCGCAGTTCTTTTACCGTCGATTCAACGTCCAGACCTTGATTATTTCGCGTCGTTTTCTTGTGTATTGTGTTGGACTGCAGCTTGTCCGGCAGCGGGTCTGGTGATCTGACGCCCGGGGGATTTGCTGCTTTGGTCTGCAGCCGGGGAGAAGACATGGGGCCGTCGGACGTGCATATCGCATGCAACTCTTTGAGCGCACCCCCTCTTCTTCCCTCTGCCCTTCTACCCTATTTAGCCTGTTGGCACTTGGCGTGCTTCGCTTGCTTCTGAGCACCTCTGGCTGTGGCGATATGTCGCCCGTAAACCTGGGAAAAGCTGACTGCATATGAGATTGCCTGTGAAGCAGATGTCGTGCGAGTGCTGCCATGCCGATCATTAGGTTATCTGGCTTTTCTGCAGAATAGTGCTGCCTTCATAGGGCCCGACCACGCTTTTGATGTGCCTTTTTTTGGAGTGACTATTGGGGGAAGCCAGGCCAGAAAAGGCCATCGAGCCATCGAGCCGTTTCCATGTTCTGCGACCGTTCTCGAACTGCACATGGCCACCTAGAAGGGGAAAGATGGGCATAATTGCTGCACAAGAAAGCTCGAACAGGGACAAAATAGGTTTGAAATGGGAAATGGCATCAAGGGAAAGGCTTTTGATCCGTCTGACCCATTCGACGAGAAAGGGGGAAGCATGGTCCCAGACGGAACATGCCGGATGTGACTGAGGAGAGAAACAGGCCGAATGAGGGTGGGTGAGAGAGACACTGGGACGGAGAGTGGGTAAAGCGAGAACCAAAATTTGGGATTGAGGACACCCAGAATTAAGAATGGCCTTTGAGAATTCCTAGTATCCAGCGACACTGCGACCTCGGTGGCCCATGGCTCCGGCTCAGACATTGAAAAGAGAATGAGATTGCCGAGCACCGCCTGGCTTTGGGTCGGGGCCCTTTTGGGCCCCCAAGGCTGGCCTGTTTTGCCGACAAAGGGTGGGCTCGACAAATATCACTGGAAGCCATTCCGTCGTCTTAGATGATCTTCTTGCGTTGTCTTTCTTGACTCGCTGCCGTCTTCCTTTTCGTTTTCTTTTTCCACTTCTTCGCACGTCAAACTCTGTATTTGTGACTGGCTGAGGCCGACAAATCCGACATGCCCCTCTTCTGACCATTGTTGGCAAGTGCTTGACCAAAACCGCAGAAGAATCATGCTCGCAAATGATGGTCTTTTTCTTGTCTGGGCCCTTTTCATGCTTGTCACTGTTGTCTGTTGTTAGACTTGTCTTTGTCGACCAGCGTCCATCCCACCACCACACCGACGCTGCGCACCAACAGGACCCCCTCTCGAGTTTATTCTCCGATGGCCCTCCTGCCAAATTGCGCTCAGACAGCTGGCTTCGCCTTGTCTTTATTCTTCTTCTTCAGGTTGCGGGCACTGTTGACACTGTGTGATACCCTCGGTCAAGTTGGTGTCTCGACTCTGTACCTATGCTTCATGGTTGCTTGTGCCTTTTGACAATTGGGGCACAACGGTCCGTCTTATGAGGAGCTCAAGGAGGGGACGGACAATACTTTCTCTTGGACCTGAGTCTGGCCGCTGACAGTGGCTCCTGGCAATGTTGCATTGTACCGATGTGCTGCCACTGCTTCGATGCGTCGGTTCGGCCATCAGTCAAACTTCGACGTCCGAATGGTCAAAATGTCGAAAAGCCAAGACGCTTTCCCCTCTCATGTCAACACCCAGAAGCCGCTGCTGCATTTCTCGCTGCTGTGCGCTTTAGGCCGTCGATCCCACTGTTGTCACGGATGCATCTCCGCGTTGTCAATTCGCGTGTAAAGATGCTCGTGTACTTGCTTTGGGTGTGCATTGTTGTGCATTTATGCCGTGCCCGAGGCGTCCGATGCTTCTTTCTTTGCTCCGAGTCCATACCGTATGGGGGATCATGTCGAACGCAGGTGGCAGGGCTACTACATCATTTCCGTGTCGTGCTGCCTACTGCGTCTTGCGCCGTCTGCATCCCGCCTGCTTGCCGCCTGCACTCTGATGGTTGTTCTCTGCTCTAGTTTCCTTCTTTCTTTATTTTCCTGGTACCATCATTGTGTCTGCCTTTTGCGGCTCTTCGTGTCTTCTTGGAGATTGTTCGTTCGGGGTCGTCGTAGTCATAGTTCGTACATCGTGTGTTTTGCCTCTTCTTTCTTGCCTCACTCTTGCCTTGCCTGTCGTGCAGGATACTCAAGTCCACATATTTGTGCTTGCATCTTCTTGATGTTCATACCTCACTTGCGTGCCTGTTGGTTGTCGTCGTCTTTTTGGAGCTTTTTTCTGGCATTGGCTTTCACCCGCTGGGTTTTGTCTTTGCCCCCTTGCTCGTTCTAATAAGTGGACCTCAGGGATACCACAACTGGAGCGTGGCTACGCCCGGGCAAAGCTGAGAAAAGAAGAGCCAGAGAGCTTCAATAGTCGACGATTGCTGGCTCGCATGCCTTTTCTGTCTCGAACCACGCTGTTTAGTCTCCTTCCTCAGTTAAAAGTAGAAAAGATGAGCGTTTGCAACAGATACGTACATACCATGTGCCATACATAAACTGGCCCGATGCGTGTGCTGAACTTGTTTTGTCGTTTTTCCTCTTCCCCTCTTCTTCTGCATGCCTTCGAGCCCTTCTTTGCAATCTCCTTCTCGCCGTCCGTTTCAATGGTGCATGTCGGCTGCTGGCCCTGTTAAAATAGCGTCGCTGTCTCTGTCCATTCTGTCATCCATTCTCTATTTCTCTTTTTTGCCCGCGCTTGTGCATGTCTTAGGCAAAAAGAACAGCCAAAGAGCGTGGGCGCCATCGTGATACGCCGGATATCTCCATATGGCGCTGACACTATTTTTGGTCGATAATGTGTTTGCGTATTCTCTTTTCCTTTGTTATATGTTATATTTGTTTTTGAAGTGCAAAAACAGAATCGCCAGGGGGTGTCATGTTGGCAACGGTGCAGTTCGCTCTTTCCTAAATGATATATTTGCACCCTACTTGTTGGTCGCTCAGCTCGTCTTGCCCTCCCTGTACATGCCTCTGCCTCTCCTGCCTTGCTGCTGCATTTGCCATGCATGCGGCAGTGCATGTGGAAGGAGCGTTGTGAGATTATTGCCTGCAGGTCGTTCCTTTGCTCCTTCTAAGTTGAGAGTTAGTCTTGGATTGCACCTGCCTTGAGTTCGCAATTGCTCCCTGCTTCTTGAGTCTTGTGCAACGCTCTTTCCTCATTTTCATAGGCTGCATCCACATGTACACATAATATCAACTACCGCAAAATGTGAGGAAGGAACGACGAGCTGTCTTGCTGTTTCTGATTCTCGACTCTACATTACTCAGTAGTGAATGGGTCTGCAATTCGTCGCCTCCCTTCTAAAATCGCCTCCCTGCTTCTTTTTGCCATTGTTCAGATTCTGTCACATTTCCCTCTATTCTGTCACATTTTGCTTCCATTCCCCCTCGCCTCCCCTCATCTCCCTTTTTCGACGGCCACCCTCCACCACATTTCCGCGCCCAGCTCGAACATACGGAAAGGTCGAATACTGCAGACAGAACGTCGTAAAAACGAAGAAAAAGCGAAACAATCCAAAGATACAGGCAGAAACAGGATCAAGACCCAGAGCGGAGAGATAAAAAAGGAGGGGGCACCAGGAAAGAAAACAAAGAAAATGTCTCAACCAACGGCCGTCGAGCCTTTCCACCCGCCGTTAGCCAACGCTCTCCTAGCCTAGCCGACTGGTTCTAGGGAAAGACGATGGGTCAAAAAGAAGCAAGAGGAAAAAATAGAATAGACGAAGAACCGACCCGACCAACGAGATACAACTGCTATCAGCCCAAAGGTCGAGAAGTCAAGACATCTAACGAATCTTGACCCCCAAACGAGCTTCGATATTGGCATCGTCAGGCTGTCAAAGGCTCTATTCCGCCTCGTCTTGTCCTCTTCTGCTTTGGCTTTCCTGCTCTCTTGCCCTTCCGCACCCTTCGCCTGCAAAACAGTATTGCTCCGTACTCGCCCTGTCGTCCCCACCGAAGCATTCCGCCGTCTCTCTTTTCTCGCCGTTTGTCTCCCTCCGGGCTTTATCACTGCCGATCCTCTGCCTTTTCTGGCCTCTGCTCCATACAATGTTCTCCATACCGATCTAGCCTCTTTGGCACGTATTACCAGCACGGAGCATTCTCATCTGGAGTCGAGTATTTTTCGAGAAGGCGAGCGAGAGCGAGTACGATGTACTCCGTACGTGTACGACGTATTCAGCACACAATCCAGCACTCCCAAAAGATACTTCAACAGCTCGCAGGGGATCTGGGTCAACACGTCCCCGGCACGCCGAATCTCGATAGACGAGACTGTTCCCCCTGGCAAACACTGGGAAACTAGATCGCAATGCCACAATGCCTCAATGCCTTGCAAGACAAGCTCTTGTCTGCTCTGGAGAAATCTCCAGGTCTCACAGTGCCACACGGTACTTTTTTGACACCTGCCAACGCCCCCCGAGGCCCTACAAAGGCTACAAGCATACTCTCATACACCGTTCATCCTACACGGCAAAAGAACGTTTTTAATGGCATTTGACCGTTTCGCACTCCAGTCTTGGTTGCGGCTTCATATGTGTATATACGAGCACGCATATGGGGCTCCTGCTTTGCCATGGGAGCTGAGGCAAGACTTTCTAAAGCATGTACTATTTATTGAGGACAAAACTCTCAAACAACAAAATGGACAAATAGACAAAACGACAGAAATAACGGAGCCTGGGAGCTCACCACCAGAAGCACAGCCCACTCGGAGCATTTTCATGGCTGCACAGCTGCACATCCGTTGCGTCTGTGCAGGAGATTTCTACAATAGGGCCAGCCAGCTTACCCGTCCCCATCTCTTGCTCAGACCCATCGCAATACAGATACGATCGAAGCGGGCTAACAGCTTTATTGTGAGGTCCCAAGTGGAGAAATTGCAGACAGGTCCCCATGGGATTTGCACTGACTGATGTTTCCATTGGACTTTGAGGGTCACTTTATCGTACTCTATACAGCGAGATCCGGGAATACTGTCATCTTTTCTCGACAAACACGCATACACATTCATGTGCACTGCACGCACCTGGCATCTTTTATGGTGCATTTGTTTGATGCCCTCATTCTCGCATTCTTTAGCCCAAGAGGCGCTTCTGGACGCCAACTCGAGAGCTCCAGCACGATGCATCGCAAGTCATACCTACTCGTATTTGTATCCACGCTCCACATTGCTGCAAACTCAGCGGCTGTATATTAATCCTAACTGGCCCACTGGGACTCGTTGGTATTCGGGGAGTACTCGAGCTCTTGGCCTGGAGAAACCGAGCAACAATACGACACAACATCCAGGCCCCCCTGCCATCGGCCTGCATATCCTGTGTCCTGTACGACGTACAGATACTCCGTACAGACGCATTGCCTTCACGCCACCACCGCCGACAGCCTCTCCGAGTTTTCTGGGCAGCACATACTGCATGCAGGCTGCAGATGTCGACCGTTACATCGACACGCAAGTTTTGTCGCCTAGCACTCGTTCCATGCCTGTGCATAGTGATCGAGTGACGTCTGTGGTTGTTGGCAGAATATGCGGAGCTTGAAGGCATGCAACCGGATGAGGACTGGCAAGCCTCGGTGTGGACAATCACGACAAATGACAAATGTACACGCAAGATACAACGAGATGCCACAAAGATACATTGTTACAGAAATACTCCCATGTATTTTGGACTTGTTTTCTATTCAACGCCAGGCTCGTAACAGGTCTGTTTCGTCCTAATACTGTGGTTTCCCTCTCTCCTCTCCTTCTTTTTTATTTATTTATATTTTTATTACGACGTACGGAGCACACCTTCTTTCTTTTCTGCTTTCTTTTTCCTCTGAAGCAGCCAATGGGGCACAGCATGTGGCCTACCTTTCCTTAGTGGGTTAAGAACGAGGACGAAGTCGAGAAACGCTTACTTCGTATAGGTGTGCAACTACAAATAAACTCAACTTACACCCCCTCCCCCCTCCACTTCCACTCCCTAATACTCCGTACACAGTATGTACGAACGTACCAGCAAAGCCAAGCTGGGGCTTGAGGAGGACCCTGTCCACAAGCCAGAGTGGTGTGGCAACATCAAGACCAGAAAGAAAGAAAAATTAACACAAAATACCTACGAGGACAAATCAAGTAAGTAGCCGGCCGTTCTATCTCCTTCGACGAAACACAGGGTACTGTTGTAGTTCTGTGTATTGTGTGTACGGATCCCCATACTGAACCGGTCTGGTTACATTTTCATATATCATCTGCATCCTGCTCCCTCGATCCCCTTCCTTCTACTCTTCTCTCTCTTTGTCTTGTTTCCCCTTTGTATCTTCTTTTCTCTTCATCTCGTCTTTTCTACAGGACACCAACTCATTGAGTCTCATCCTCTCTTCATCTATACTCGTTACCTACCTCCATTACCCTTCTTTGTTCTGTTTGCTAGGCTGACGCTCCGAGTCATCTCTTACATCGTTTTCGTGTTTTGTCATTTTCCTTTGATATACCCCTTTTTGCGATTGTCGTTTTTTCTTCTTCTTATGCCATACCACCGTCTTCTTAATAGCCTCTTCTCATAAGAAGGTTTTTCATCAACACCACGACTACCCGGCATTGTTTGAATTATCACCTGCCACGAAAGACAGGCAGCATCATAGCCGCTGCATACAACACTCAGCAATTATGGGACTGCACGTTACGCCGTATGGCACATTTTATGTGCAGCGAAGCCTCCAGACCGGTGAAGTCATGCAGGTCTTGCCAGTAAAACGGCCAGACATGCCCAACCGTCTCCCGTCTGTCGACTCTCTCGGTATCACAGAGAACTTTATCGAAAGCCGGAGAGCATCACTAGCAGCGGACACTGCCCGAGCCGAGGACTCACAGGGGCGCCTCCAGCAAGAATTGGCGACAGCCGGCGGCGAGAGCCTTCTGGCAACAGGCAAGGCAGTCCTAAGACAGAATGGCAGTAGCAGCAGCGACAGTAACGCACGACACTCGCCATCAGCACCAAATCACGACGGAGACGTTGATATGGCCTACGGTTCGTCAACGGCAGGCTCGGCAAGTGGCCCGCCGACATCACCTGCTTCCTATCAGCACTCGTCGACGACAACACGGCAAAGCAGAAGCAACAGCCACCGTGGCAGCAACATGAACTACATCCTGAGTGAGGACCCGCACCAACAGCCATCATCCTTGGCTATGGCTCCGCACATGCTACCGGTCCGTTCCTGGCCTGACGCCCTGTAGGTTGTTGTTTTGGGCGATGCTATCCCCAAGGGAAAGGGCGCAAATGTGCAACAGAAGCAATTATTCACGGTTGTCTGTGCATATTTCTGGGGAACATGGAAAGCTAACAATCATCAAAGACACCAAGAGGCTACGGTGAATCTTCCTCCGTTTCGCGAGATCGACTCGGCCAGAGCTCTGACCCACGAGGAAGAGCTTCGCCACGAAGAGCAGACTCCCAGTAAAGGCGGAGGTCATAGAAGCGGCCGGCGGAAGTCAACGGCCTCACCACGTATGACGAGCTTGTTGCGAAGCACCAGCCGGAACAGCAGCCGAAGTAACAGCACAAGCAGCATGAGCCACGGACATGGACACAGTCACGGACACGGACATGGACACAGTCATCACGGGCACGGTCACAACAGCGCCAGCATCAGCAGCAGCACGAGCAACACATTTAGCCTCAGCAACATGATCGGCCATGGAAGCGAAGGCAGCGTGAGCAGTGCCTACAGTGCCAGCGAAGTGAGCACGCCTTCGGCACCATTCTCTCCCGGGCCGGATTACTATTACTGCAACAGCAACAACGGCTACTCTCCGTCAACAACCTACGCTGCCATGTCTCCAGCAGCATCTTTTGGCGGAAACAACAGCTGCAGCATGATGGTCGACGGAGATCGCTCACCGCAGGTATCTACACCGATGCACCACCACCGTTCTAGCAAGTCAAGCACGCCCAAAGCTTCTCGCGGCCAACACAGGACCCGCACATCACCATCACCTCGGCCGCCACCAGCCTCGCTATCTGCATCTGGATACCCATCTGCATCTGGCCCCTGTCACTCTTCTGCGGCCCCATATGCTCCTCCCGCTCCCCACTCTGAGGTGGCTCCCCTTGCTCCTTCACCGCTTGCCGCTCCTGCTTCGCAGAAGAAGAACAAGACGGTCTGGATTATTCGCACCCTAGAGCCGCGCAAGACCTCATCACGACAGACAACCAATGGCGGCGAAGACTACGACGACTACGAACCGCAGCGTGTCCAGACTCACGTGGAGACACACATTGTTCCTTGAACGGCACTTGCTAGGCCGATTCGCTTCTTCACTTCTTTTTTTTTTTCGGCCTTTGGCCTTCATTTCTTATTCCCCTCTTGATGATACATGAGACCAAAGTATCCTATCCCCCGATGGCAAGATCTGCCACGAAAAGCCCACCGGCTCTCTTTCCGCCCTTCTTATGTCTCTTCGTTTTAAACCATGTAGCATCCCCTGGCCCATCTTTCGTGTTTTCCTTTATTCTGTTTATATCCGGAGTTTCACGGGGTTTTTAGTTATCGACTTTATTTTTGGTTCCAAGTTCTGGCAAGACCTTTTGTGTCTAGCCAATTTCGTTCGAATCTACTCGAAACTACCCTTTGATTTATTGTAAATATACGGTTTGCTCGTACAAGCAAAGTATGAGACATGGAGTACCGTATGGTTTTCTTTCTTCTTTTCTTTCTTCTTTTGCGTTTTGCTGAAAATACAAGCCAGGAAAGAATCATCAGTATGCAAATACCATCGATATCCCCAATAATTTGATGTTTTAAATTCAATGTAAAAAGTCGTTTGAACAAACACTTCCCCACATTGAATTATTGAATTTTGCTGCATTTGTTTTATTTCCATCTCATGCACGTCGTATTAGTTAGTACGTTCGCATCCGTCTCATAGACCAGACATGTTTTCTTTGTGTGGTGTCTGTGTTTGTGTGAAGGATTCAGCTCGTGGTCTGTGCTTTTTGATTGGCCAGCATGACCCCTGGAGTGCAGTACACCACTTTCGATCTTTCTCACCCCCTTCCTCACACGTAGAAAAATAGCGTGGTGTGTGGTGGTTGATCTTTCCAGTGTACATCATTACCTCTTTCAGCATGGCCTGTCGAAGCTCAAGGGCCCAAATTCAAAGAGAAGAAGAGCAAGAACGAGCTAGAACTAAGCGGAAGTCGGCTCCAGATTTGAACAGACGAGACAGAGAAAGAGGCGAACCGGATGCCAAAGTAGTGTGGTTTTGGAGCTTTACACAGTACGTGGCATATGTACATGTACATAGGGAGACGTTATGCCAATCTTGCCTTGAAAAGGAAGAATCGCAAAACGCGAATCGGCACCGATGGCCAAGGGCAGGGGTAAAGAGGCCAGTCAATGAACACAAGCGAGAGCTAACCGAACTAGCGAGGTGCTCTGAAGGCAGATTGCAGATTTGGAAGAGAAAAAAAGAAGAAAAAGTGTGAACGAAGGAGACGATCAAGAAAAGAGGATACAAAGAACAAAGCGAAACAAGAAAAGAATGGATAGGCTGGGCTACGAAAACTAATACAAACAGCTACTCTCGGATGCAGCTGTACTAACGACAAAATGATAGCCCCCTATCCGAAACACGGGCGCCCTCGACCGGTGAGTGCTAATAGGGACCCTCTCCGCGGGAGAGTCTATCTTATCCGTCCCGAAATGGAAAGAAATGCTTGCGAGTGGGGCTGGGCGAAAGGGAAAACAAAAATTGAAGAAGAATGAAGAAAGACACAAGGACAACAAAAGCAAAGAAGACAAAGGATGAGCAGAATATCATCAAGACGCTCCGATACTGTGACGGGTCCAGAAGACAAATAAAATGTATCCAAGTCTTAATAAGATAAGGGGTAAGTCGGCAGTGATAGCATTTCTCCTCCAGGAGTAGAAGATAGGAAATAGAAGATGGAAAATAGAAAATAGAAAATCATAGACAGGAAAGATACAGACAAGTATGGACAAAGCCCAAACCACAAGCGATACGCCACAGCACTCCGTAGATCAACATACTTTGCTCGCAGCCACCTGCATTGATCCCCAGAGGTACGCTCCGCTGTTCTAGCACGCTAAAAAGTCCAAAGCGGCTGCCATCTGTCTTCCTATTCTCCTATTTTGGCACATTTCGCCCCCGTTCTTCTCCATCTTGTGTCTCCATCTTGTGTCTCCATCGTGTTATCTCCATTGCTGTCCACAATACACTGCCGTGTCTGTGTGCACATGGAGCATTATACTCTGTAGTGTACGGAGTACGTCGCACTTTCTTGCCATCGTCAGCCCATCGCCCGCGTCTCGGGGAATGTACAGAGTAGGTAAGGATCAGCCATTAGGCCAGCCTCAAAAGCGCAACTGAAATCGAGTCGAGATCGCTCCGAAAATGGGGTCGGGATGAAAGAGGAAGTGGAGGTGGGTTGTGTGAGCAGACTACCACAAGTACTACGGAGTAGACCAGGTCGATGGACAGTTTGTCCATACTCGGCATCTCACCAAGAGGTACGAGTAAAAAACTGCAGACCATCCGACCATCGAAAGATGAAGCTCATAGACAGGGCTCAGAGCTGTGTAACTCAGTTGTTCCGGAAACAGGACACAAGATAAAAGTCCGTTTAATAACGTTTCGGTTTTTAGGATCCAGATGCAGGGCAAGATCCCAAAGAAATCTCCGAGCTGTCTTGTTCTGGTCACAACACGGTTCTGGCTTCGCGATGCTGTCTGAGATGCATCTGGATGACAGTTGAGTCATGTGGAGAAGTGACCGATGAAGAAGATGTAAAGCTGTCCATTGACGATGAAAAAAAGAGACTAGATTTCACAACGATGTACTACGTATCCGTATGGGACCTATCTCCTTCTGTCTCCCCTCAGGACAACGCATGTCGTACGATTCCCACATATTTGCATCTGGACTCTTGGTCTATTCCTTTCCTCCAATTCGCTCAATAGCGAAGTGCCGGTCGTCCTTTATTTCTACCTCTATCCATTATTTGACTGTCGTTCGACCCTTGATTTGCAGCTCGCTTGCCAGTCTGTGGTTTGGCCTGTGGGTGCCCTGCAGCCTCTCAAATCCCGACATGCACGCCTCTTGTGCCGACTGGTAGACCAAGTGTAGTATCAAGGGGGTGGCAAATAATACAACTATATTTCAATGTCGCTGAACAGAAAGAGAGGGGGAAAGAAGACGGAGGAAGGGGCGTGTGAAGACCGTGGCGAGCCTCCTTGTTTCTGTTCGGTCTCGCTCAAATTTGGGGCCGCGCTCTCTTGTGGGATACTTTTTATACTTGACCGGTGGCCCAATCTCTCCACCGTTGCTGCCTCTCGCAGTAGTCCGCTGTCGCCCGTTCGTTTGCAAACAGTCCGAGAGCCTATTCTGCTTAGTTGGCTGCGTCTCATTTCGTCTTAATGTCTTGGTATGATGTACTTTCTTTTTTTTCTTTTTCTTTTTTTCTTCTTTTTTTTTTTTTCTTTTTTTCCTTTTTTTTTCTTTTCTTTTTTTTCGGATGTCTCCCATTTATCATAGGAAGGAGAAAAATGCAAAGGGAGATGCACGATCTCGTGAGCGTCCGACTTTTTGTAAAGCGGCGCGGCATATGCAGTCTACAATGGATGTCCTCCCCGATGAAGATCAATAAACCTAATTTTAAAGTGACTTACACCGCCAGCTTGGTTGACAGAACCATGGAAATGCCAATTGGGGGGGTTTTATTTGGGGCAGGGTGGGCCAGGGTTACATTGCATGTGTCCGCCATTCTGCACCTGGCTCGCCATGGAACGGCCCCTTGATGGCCTGTGCTTTTTTCTTTTCAAGGCAAAGGGTCTTTGATGGACCACCTTCTCGCCCCCTCCCCGACGACAATCAAAGACATGTATGTTTAGTTCGTAGACGAATCGAAAGAAGTCGAAGAAGAAGAAGCTGGATAACAAGGGACTACAAACGTGTTCAGTGGTTTTGCAATGGCGTACCGGTTTGCCGGTTTCCCGGAAAATAAATCGTGTCACTCTTTATTTCAACGTTATTCTACTTTTCCCATGCAAACTAAATCCTGTCAACACCAGAGCTAAAAAAAAATAGGGCATATCGTTCTGGTATCTGTGACACCTAACATAAGACAGAATATGGAGTACATCGTACTGAGATATGATTGTGCAACTTTAGTGGACAGCGGCTCTCATAATCCTTGTTGACATCCACAGTAGAAAACAGCACACCGCTCTGCCACTAAGTGTGATAGAGCGAGGGGCTTGGAGGGGCCTCGGCTGCTTCCATAGAATGTTGCTGATAAAATGCTTGTAATAGATTCGTGTGGCCACTGTCTATGCGCACTCAGGTCATTTTATACACTTATGTATGTGATATAAACAGTAAGGAAAGACAGCATGTGAGTGTGGGTAAGGCCTCCCGTTTATTTTACGATAAAGTGAAACGTTGAAACTCAGATTAATACTAAACAAAAGGGATAAAATAGAGCGAGGCTTTGTTAATTTTCCCCCTGCACACTTGCCATCTGGGTACATTGTTTTCAAATCATTTGGCTCATTCAAGGGACTCTTCTTTGTCCTTGAGCCGTACTTTTTTGGTATTATGTACACATGGGTAGCGAACTTTTTTACACCACACTGGGAGAGCCCCTCTCGGCGGCCGGTCCGTCCAGTCTAGCCCATGGTGTACCGCACCTTTCCGTTTCGACCAGAGCTGTCAAACTGTGCTGTATTTGAAAGTCAGGTATTGCTTTTTTGTTCACGTCCAGCCTTCAAAGACAAGACAGTTTCAATGCCATTCAGTCCTCAACGGCTGCTTTCTCCGAAAAATGCACATTCCAGCCCACTTATGTTCGTCGTTTTGCTATATACAGTTCGTCTGCTCTGGCCTGTTAGCGTCCGCCTTTCGTTTCCTCTACTGTGTAAAAACGAGAACTAAAAGAGCACAGTGAGATCAACTTTTCAATAGCAGCGGCGAGGTAAGGCGACATTTATTCCGAATTGGGCCAATAAAACCAGGGCCACAATTGAGGGATTGAGGGATTGAAGCATAGACGCATGGCGCCAGGGAACAGGACACCCATTCTGTCGGCGGACAATCCCAGAAAGCAAACGAGCGGCGAAGAGAGTGTGTTCCAGAAGACTACAAAACGTGAAAAAGAATCACATGGTTTGAATCCACCGTGTTTTCCCCCAACTTCAAGTGTCTGGGAAAGAGGCAGGACGAGGTTCCAGGAAATTTCAGTAAGGACATGGCTTGCAAAAAAGAGGCTAGGACAAAAATTACCACAAAGTGCGAGGGCCGCGCGGATAGCTGACAAGGTAAGTCGGGTTTGAAAAGCGGAGGAAGAGACGAGGAAATGGTGAGAGGGGAGACAATAAGGCAATGCAGAAGCCAGAAACTAAAAACTCCCTGACGATCGGATCGGCGCTCTCTCGACTCCATAACTTCGGTGCTGTCTGGGCTGGGAATAGATTCAAAAACGAGAGAGACAAGTGAGACAGTTTTAGGGTCCTTGCTTCTCCAGGCTAGATTGCCTTTCTGTCTGGTTGTCGTTTTCCTCTCTCTTCAGCTGGCCTAGACACCCTTGACAAGCGAAGAGAAGGGGGGTTGCTCGAAACGGTGAAGATTTTCGTGATAAAGGAGAGCGAGAAACACTCTTTTCAGAACCTACTATGCGTATGTACGAACTACTGTGTACTGAGTAAAAAACGCGGGCAAAACGCACGCGTGTGGCCATTGCTCAGCTGCTGATCCTCGTCTCCCACCCTCGTTTTTTTGCTGGTTTTCAACTCTTTCCTTTTCTGTCCGTCTCGTCCTATCCTCGCTGCCTTGCCAGCTCGCCTCGCCTCGCCTTTTCTTGCGTTATGTTGCGTGAGAAGTGCTCTTGGCTCCGTTGGCCCGCTGCTACATATCTGCCCGCACTTATCCCTGCTCGCGTCTCTTCTCCCCTGCCTCCCATGGCCCCAGGCATTCCCCACGCCGGGGAGGGGGCGTGCGTTGCGGGAGGAGCAGGGCTGCGGTGAGCAAAAGCAATTTTATTTTATTTTATGAATTAGCATGCTCTCAATGCATGTGGCTTGCGCAAGAAGGCATGTATGTGTATGCACGACTGGCCCTTGGGACACAGATGAGAATAACAAAGAATGAGCCATGCTGGTAAGAGCTTGACAAAACCAAATAGAATCAAAAGCAATAAAAGGCGGGGAAAGTACCGAAATGAAGCTGTCGGCAACAGAGAACTCTTTTTCCTCGGGCCATAGCCATCCATCTTCGGTGCAATTTTGTTTTTGTGTGTCGAGACATACTCCGAAGAGAGGCAGAACCGGGGATTGTGCACATCGGATGCTGTTCTCACGCCTTCACGCCGTTGTGATATGAAAAAAGACTTTGTCTACACTGTGCTTTTCTTCCCCATTGCACTTGCTTTCTTTGTTTGCCTTTCTTTCTTCTTGCCTTCTTTAACCATGCCTCCGCCGTTCTTTCCTATTCTGCATAACCCCTGCTACCAACCAGTCGCTCCTTCCTCCCCTCCGCACGGCGGACGGATTGCGATTACCCAACCCAGCCAGCATCTCGGACTAAATCCTACGGGCGCGTAAAGTAAGGAAGGAGCGGCCGTACAGCCTCCGAGATCCCCGCCACACTGTATGTAATTTGGAAAGGAAGCGATTAACACGGCAAAAAAGCATTTCTGAGTTGGAGAGATGTGATGGCGCCAGCATTACTTCTAAAATTGAGCTTTCGTCTCTTTTCTTATTTTATCGTTTGCCTCTTTCGTTTCTCACCTCACTTTATTCTTACGTCTCATCTCTGTTGATTTTGTGCAGCCCGTATGGACATCAACAGCTACTTCGTACGTTACTTGGCCGTCCCTTCGCTCTTTCCTCCTCGGGGGCGCCTTCCGTTGAAAATAAACACGCTTGTGGGAAGGATTCGGACTGGTCCGCCTCCCTTTATTACGACCACACCTCTTCGTGAACCTGTGCTTTGACGTTTTGACGCCTTTGTTCTCGTTTCCGCAACCATATTGTCCACATAAAATCAGAGCCTCGCCGTGTCCAGAACCCACGCTTCCGGTCCCGAACCCTGCTGCACACCGTTAGGGCACTGATCATATGGTACGGGATCAATTCCCGGGTGGCCCACTGACCGTCCGCAGTTGACTCTGCTTGACAGACAGTCCGGCTTTCATCGAGTGCAAGCTCCATGCACTCGCTAATTCTCATCTCATTCTCATTACGCCTCGTCAATCTTGGCGGTTTTGTTTTCGGCAGAGTGGCGTGCCGAAGCCCCCGACCAACGTCAACCTCCTCTTTTCCGGTATTTTTCGTCTTACTACTCAAATCCCTTCTCTTTTTGGTAAGTTTGGGCGTGTGTAAGAATAGCCCCTTAGCGTAGACAGTGCTCAACTCTTGGATGCTCAAAGAGTGAAGTTTGGCCCCGAAAGCACTAACATGCAACCAAGCTGCGGCTGCATGTGGAAAAAGTAATTTAGGATGCTCTCCCAAGGCTTTCCAAGGCTTCAATCCAAGCCTTGGCCAACGCTCGATCTTGTAGCTTCCATGCCACGCCCAAGATAGATCGTCTCCCTCGATCTTCTTCGCCTCTTCCAAACTTCTCTTGGTGGATAGATTAGCCCTTGGTCTTGCATGGACAGTAACCCAAAAGGGTAACTTGAAACACTCCGGACTCAGGCTCCGCGCCCTTGGAGAAATGCCAATCATCAATCAAGTCCGGCCTTCCCTGCCAATTCCCTGTTGATATTTTCGAGGACCGGTTCGAAGAGGTCAAAAGAACGTTTGACAAGGAGGAGGTGTGGGCATGGCCGCTAGGCCAAAATACAGTTGCAAAATAGTGTGGATGGGGGTGACGGGTTCCCTCAGGTCCCCCTCTGGTGTTAATTCTTCCTGATCGGCTCGGCTCCCACGTCTGTTCTTTCCTTTCCTTTCCTTTTTTTATTTTATTTTTAATGTGTGTCATTTCGTTTCCTTGGATAGGTGACAACGTCTCCTCGGGACTTCCCATTAGGGGGCACATGGTGAATAACTGGAGAGAGGTTCATAATATGGGGTTGCTTTAAAAAGTCAATTAGTGTGGGTAGCTGATAGGAAAGACGGCTTCAAAACGGGTACAGGGAACCAAGACGGTGGGAATGAGGATTGCTTAGTTGAAAATAAATCGAATCTACAAGATGAATAGATAAAACCAGGGATTAATGCCCACTTCATATCTACGGCAGTTTTACCCATTCTATCTATTCACTATCACAGCGCCTATCACGAAAGATATACATTCTAGCATGTGACCATCTACGGATGTCGCTTAGAGACAGGGAGATAGAGGAGGGGGAAGCTCTCGCTGAGCCGTTGCTGGCCTTCCCCTTGCGTCTTTGATCTTGTGTCATTTTGTCATTGGCAAGCTAGTCATTGGTGATACGCATCGCGTATCGAACAACACCATCTTGGGAAATACGTATTCCCACGTATTTTCCATGTCACACCCTCATAAACAATTCAAATTCCTCCGAGGCTCCCCACGCTCGTCCCACGCATCCGGGCGTCTCCTTATCTCCATTGGACTATTCCCAGGCGTTCGCTTCTGCACCGGGCACTTATTCTGTGTTGTCGATCCTAGACCCTACGGTCCCATGATTGTGGTATCTTCCATTGTCCAGAAATCATGTCAGTAATCGTACCTGTATCTCGAACCGAGAATGACGCGTGGTGTCGATTTGAAATTTGAATAATAATAATGATGATAAAAAAAAATAAAGCGAGGCAACAGTCGCCAAGCGAAGCCAACAAGCAAACAACAAGAGATAACCGGTGAAACAACCCTTATTATGTATCGGAAAACGACATGTCAAAAAGGACAACAAAGCGTATGTGTCAAGCAGGACCGATTAGCCTAAACAGGAAAAAAAACCCAGCAATCATACCACTAGGAGTCTGCGAGGAGTTCACAGATTGCGAAGCGGGATGCCTGTCCACCAACCCCGGCACCCGATGTAGCGGGCCCAAATAGGAACGGCAGATGAGGGCAGCCCTGTGAGTGGCCGGTGCCTCGGTCACAAGCCTGGATGGGCCGGAAGTGTGTCTGAGAGAGGTGAGGGTACCTCACCAACTACCAAAGTAAGAGTTGAAGAGAACAAGGACCATAACTGACGGTTGAAAGATGGCAACATAATACTGTTTGCGTACGCATATTCAAGTGTGTAGACCACATACAAACGTCATCAAGGCGTGAGTTTGCGTTGACCAACAGAACGCAAGCAGATTGTGTTGGACAGCAGGAGACATGAAAAAAGCTTGATGCAAAGAATGCCCAGGTATTTTCCGTGATCGCTGAGTATAAGTAGAAATAAATCAACATAGGTTGCTCGATGGCAAAAATGACGCCCGACACCGGAGTATGAGACCGAACCAGATCCAAAATCAAAATCAAAGCATGAACATTAACGAACAGCTGGAACTGCCGATGAATGCCTCGCCATCACGACAGCTGGTCGAGTATCCGCCGCTTTCTCCGCTCCAATAGCTCCTGCTGCACCTCTTCGACGGTCGGCAGGAGCCAGCCCTTGCCGTCGCCCGTATCGCCCGGCAGTGTCTCCCAGCCTGGTGGTGGCTTGCCTCCTGCATCTGCTGACGCGGCCAGCCGTTCTTGTGCCTCAGCCTCCCGTGCCGCCTCATAGGAAAGTAGTGTGTTGTCCTCCTCGTCGGGGCCGTAGCCGTAGTATGCCGCATCCACGTCCTTGCGCAGGTCGTCGCGCTCCTCGAGTGGCGCATCTGCACCACTGCCGCCGCCAGTACCGCCCTTGTCATTTGGCCTTCCACCGCCGGCCTTGGCTCGTGCCGCCTCAAACAGCTCTTTGACACCCGGAAGCTCGCGCGCCCGACCGTAGTACCGGTAGCCCTTGCCCGCGCCAGGAATCTCGCGCCCGTTCTCGTCGTACTCCTTGTTGGACCTGCCGCCGGGTCCCGTTCGCAGTGTGTAGTTGGGGCCACCAAGGTTGCGGATCTGCACCTCCCACATGTGCTTCTCGCGCATCAATTTGTTGATTTCGTCGTTGAGGTCGCGGACTTGGAAATCGCTGAGCGCCACATCCTGGATCTTGGACACTTTGCGCGAGATTTCTTTCAAGACCTGTCCACGCCACCGCTCGCAGTTGGCCACGTTTGTCTGTTCGGAGATGACCTTGGGCCGGCGCTGGCGGCCAATATCTGTGATGCCGAGGTCGGCAGCCTGCGATTCGCGGAAGCGAAACAGCATAGACTGCGCCTTTTCTGCATTGCGCGCCTATAAGGAGACAAATTTTAGCTATATAAATCAAAGGGATACCTTCTGGGACGAGCGCTGGGGCTCTAGACGCACCATGTTGTCGGTTGTGAGAACGAGATGCCTCGATAGAAGGGAGGAGTAGAGAAAGAGGCGGAGGGCGAGAGAAGGACAGTGGCGCGGCAATGGTCGTAATATGGTTCAGATATATTCGCAATCCGTATTTGCGTCTATGGAGCTCAAAGAAGTTGTCGGTAATCTGTTGTCGTTGTGGTAGCCGTCGTTGATCTTGAATCGCGAAAACACGCTTTGGAGCTGTCACGACGAGAAGTCGTTCGCAGTCGAAAATATGGCGGCCAGCCTTGCGGGGCGCTATAGTGGTCTGGCCAATCAGAGTGCGCTAAGGGTCCCTTTCCCCTTTCTAGCTTTCTGCTTGAGAGCCTGTCTTTATAGAATAATTAGCGAGACTTTTAATCATACAACATGCCCGGGTAGCACAGTGGTAGCTGCGCCTGCCTAGTAAGCAGGAGGTCCGCGGTTCGATCCCGCGTCTGGGCAGTTCTTCTTTTTGTTTTTTTTGCGACCTGAGTTGTTGTGACAAACCACGCCGTAATATTTCTTTTGCTTTTCTCTTTTTTGAAGCCTTTTTTCGTTGTTATTTTCGAGAGCTTTGGGCTCCTTCCCGCTTCATCTCAACTGTTGCCATTCGCTCCTTCCTCAATAGCCATCCCATCTACGATTGCACCTTCCTGCCATCCCGTCTCTTGAATCAACATAAGGAAGGTGCGCTAATACAAACGCGGCAAGAGGCAGCCGCAGCCAGCGTGCCATCCAGGTACCAGTCAGCCCACTGTAGCGCCCGAGCTCTTATCACGAGGTCACTATCTCCAGCCGCCCGGCCAGCATCTGGGAATAGCTTGTGACTGTCTGCGAGAAACAGCACACTTCCAGCCTCCAATCACCGCCCTCGAGCGCACAACACTCGCTTTCCACGTTCTCCTTTCGACCTCGAATCTCGTCCTTCGTTTAGTTTTACAACTGCCGCTCTCCGATCAATGCAACTCGGCGTGCAAATAGCTCCAGACTGCCCTCATCTTTAGTCGAACTTCACTTCTCTCCACTTCTACCATATCCTCCGACAACAGCTATGGCCATGACGACAGCCGCCTTTGTGGCAGCAGTGGCTGGTTTCGCTCCTCTGGCCCGAGCGATGCAGCCGGACGCTGTGCCTCCGTTACCGGCACCGATGCGTCCTCTGCAATGGGGCCAAATCAACTTCCTCCACACGACGGTGCGTCATAGCCTTGTTTGCATTTGCGCCCGCTTTGTTTGCAGCTGCTAACATTATCTGGCTCTACGGCATAGGATACACACGGATGGCATGCGGGACATCTCCAAGAGTAAGTAGAGACTGCGACTCGTATGCGCATAATCCAGCGCAAGCTAACATTGACCCTCCTTCAGATCCCAATATTCGGCCGACTGGGGCGACTATGTCTCCTTCGCGAACCACATGCGGCAACGCGCCGACGACGAGGGTGTAGACCTGCTGCTTGTCGATACTGGCGATCGTGTCGAGGGCAATGGTCTGTATGATGCGTCGACACCCAAGGGCGAGTACACCTATGACATCTTCCGCAACCAGGACATTGATATCATTTGTTCTGGCAATCACGAGCTCTACCAGGCCGACACTGCCGACCGTGAGCACCACCAGACCGTGCCCAACTTTGCCGGCCACTACCTCGCCTCCAACCTCGACTACATTGACTCCAGGACGGGCAAGCAGGTGCCCATGTCCGAGAACCGCTACCGCGCCTTCCAGACCAAGCACCAGAAGCTGGATATTGTGGCTTTTGGCTTCCTCTTCAACTTTACGGCCAACGCCGCCAACTCGGTCGTTCAGCCGGTACAGAAGACGGTGGAGGAGCCGTGGTTCAAGCATGCAATCACCAAAGAGCCGGTCGACCTGTTTGTCGTCATTGGCCATGTCGGTGCGCGCATGGGCGAGCTGCGCGTCATCTACAATGCTATCCGCGCCGAGAACCCGCACACACCCATTGCCATCTTTGCTGGCCACGCGCACGTCCGTGACGCTGTCCACTTTGACGACCGTGCCGTTGCTATTGCCAGCGGCCGCTACTTTGAGACCATTGGCTGGATGTCTGTCAGCGGCGTCGAGCACACGGCAGGAGCGGATGCCGAGGCCAAGAAGGACGCTCCCATCAAGTTTGCCCGTCGCTATATTGACAACAATCTGTTGGGTCTTTATTATCACACCGGCAAAAACGCCACCACGTTCCCGACCGACCACGGCCTCAACGTGACGGCCACCATTGCCGCCGCCCGCTCAGATCTCGACCTCGAGACACCCTATGGCTGCGCGCCCCAGAACTACTGGCTGCAGCGCCGCCCACACAACCACCCGTCCAGCGTGTTCTCCCTGCTGCGGGACCACGTGCTTCCCGAGGCGATTGTGAAGCCGGACCGTGCCGATGTGCCGCGGATTGTGCTCATCAACACGGGCGCCATGCGCTTCGACATTTTCCACGGTGCCTTCACGCGCGACACGACCTTTATTGTGTCGCCCTTTATCAGCCTTGTACGCTACATCCCGGATGTGCCATATGCACTGGCTCGGCAGGTCCTGCCTATCCTCAACCGCTTCGGTCCCATCCTGAGCGGCATGGCCGAGGAGGCTGCTGCGACTGGTATGACGGACCAGACTATGGACTGGCGCGAGATGGGTGTGCCCGAGCAGTACTCCTTGAGAGACAAGGACACTGTTGTTGGTGCTGGTGGCATATTTGACAACAATGCTGCTCAGCAAATGCCTCTGTTCGGTCGAAAGACTGACACTGGTAGTGGTGGTGGTGATGATGCAGCCCGCCCGCCGCTGGTGGCTGGCTATACGACGTGGGACGACTTTGGTCTTGACGGCGACGACGCCATCCACGAGCCACTGCCGCGATTCCGTCTGCCCAACTGCATCCAGGCCGAGGCGGGTTTTCCCAAGGCGACCGACGAATCGCAGAGTGCCGCCGAACCGGAAACGGTCGATTTTGTCTTCTTTGACTTTATCCAAAAGTTCGTGCTGCAGGCTCTGGCCTATGCCGAGCAGAATGCTGGCGGTGTCGCTCCCGACGGCACAGCGTACAAGCACTACACGGACGCAGACGTCGAGTCGTACCTCGAGAACAAATTCACCGACTACTTTGCCGACTGGGTGAAGAAGAACTGGGGAGATAAGTGCTAGGGGGCAGGCTCATATTGGATATGTTTAGTATTATCATCTTGTGTATACATTGCGAGCGTTTATATATTTTTGTTTGGTCGATTGCTTTCTCTTGGTCCTTTTATTGGCTCTTGTGTACGATACGGCTCCTTTTGTAGTCTGAGTGTAAGCATTATTGACAGCATATTTACAATATTATTTTATTAGGTGCGTTTTGATTTAAATACCACAATTTATTGTAGTCACGAAATAAAAGAGAATTCAGATGCAAGACCAAAAAAGACTGATATAAAACAAAATGCATAAAGTAGTTTTTCTTTGCTGAATCCCTTCTTTACTGAAGATTCGGGTTATAATACTGTTAGATACCCGTGACAGACGGTGATAAGCCTGCTCTTCTTTTCCCCTTACCCTTCACTTTTTTACAAAGTCTAGGATTCTTTTAGTTTTCAACTCCTCTGCTCAGCACCCCCATCGACCCCCTACTGCGTCTTCTTGCCGGCAGCCACCTGGCCTGTCGGCTTGGAGTACATCCACAGGGCGCAGAAGGCCAGCCAGCCGGTGACGGTGGCGCCAATACCCGTGATCCAGGGCCAGGCGCCCGAGATGACGTAGGACCGCGGCCACTCGTCGTGGGCCATGTGGCGAACCGACACAGTAATCTTCTCGTCGAGGTAGGTCAGGAACGGGCGCTTGTAGTCGACCAAGAAGTTGAAGATGCCGTGCTGGTCGGGCAGGGTAAAGGACGCGGTGTAGACGTTGGCGTCATCAGTTGACTGCTCGGGGACGACAGTCAGAGGCAGGCGGTGGAAGGGCGAGAGCATGGAGAACTCAATCTGGAGCTCGTCGTCGGCGGGGACGGTGAAGGGCGTCCACTTGTCCCAGTCGTGCTCGGACAGCGAGACAGAGTAGGTCTGTCGAACGGTTAGTAAAAAAAAATCAAATGTCATATGCATAAACGAACGAGGACAGGGGATGACTTACCACATCGTTCTTGACCCGGTAGATCTCCGGGTTGGACTCGTTGCTGGAACCGGCCTCGTTGAGGTGGTGCTCGATCCAGTTGACACGCAGGACGGCCGTCTCCTGGAAGGTCCAGCCGGCCAGGCGGCGGGCAAACTCGCGGTTGTAGGTGGGCACGGCCTTGGCGCCCGGAGCCGGCAGCTTGACCTTGGCGTCGAACCAGGTGTTGGAGAGTAGCTCGGCCGAGCCGAGGAGAGCAAAGCGGGCCGAGTTGCGGGCCTGCAGACCCGAGACGAGCTTCAGCTGCACGCCAGCGGCAAAGAGCTCGCTGTCAGCGCCGCCCGTGACAGCATCGGCCTGCTCCTTGGGGTTGTAGCTGTAGGCGGTGCGCGGGGCCGACAGGATGGGCGCGAGGAGGGGGCTGTCGCCCAGAACGTGGCCGACACCGCGGGGGAAGGCCAGGAGCTGCTCGCCGCTGGCGGACTGGGGCGTGTCAAAGAGCGACTTGACGCCCGACTTGGCGGCGGGGACGGGCAGCAGCAGGACATCGTGGTGGTCGGCGGCGGAGGTGGTGTCGTAGTTGAAGTGGTCGACAACCAGGCCAGTGCGGTCGGCGGGGATGGCAATGTCGAGCTCGCTGAGGAGGGAGACGATGGACGAAGAGGCAGTGTTGGCGCTGGAAAGGGCAACGAGGATGTTGCCCTCGGAGTTGAGGAACTGCACGAGCAGCTGGGGCGTCAGGTTGGGGCCGAGGCCTGGATTGTTAGCGGGGGCGATGAGCAAGATATACATATATTAAAAAAAAAAAAAAAAGGAGAGAGCACGCACCCTTGGCCTTGGTCGGGAAGAAGATGACATGGTCGTAGGCACGCTCGCCGAGACGGAAGAGCGAGACGGAGCTGCTCTTGGCCGTCTCGTAGGCGACGTTGAATCCGCGGCCTGGGGAAGTTAGCTGCTGTCAAACACTTTGGAGGAAGATCACGGGTCGTTAGGGGTCGGCGCACCCTCAAGATCGCCGAGGAAGGTCGAGTAGGTGTCCTTGTCGGCAAGGTCGTCGAGGACAGCCAAAAGCCTTGGCCCGGAGACACTGACGGCCTGCACGGCCGAGACGGCGGCCAGGAGGAGGGAGGCGACGGATGCGAGGAACTTCATGCTGAAGGATGTGTAGGAGAGGAAAAGAAAAGGATGGAAAGTCTGCCAAGAGACGACGGGCGCGCCAATTGGAGGCGTGGCGCGTTTGGGCGTCGATTGTCGATAATCGAAATCGAAATCGAAATCGAAATCTCGCGATGCTTTTTCGAGGAGGCGCTTTTAGTCGTCGAAAGGAACGGGAGGTCAGAGGAAATCAGTTAAATCTCAAACGCCCTGCCACAAAACCATAGGCTGACAGAATGAGAGTCAAGAAGAAAAGAGACCGAGCTGAGGAAAGAAAAGCTGCGTGGCGGGAACAGCAGCAGCAGACATTTATGGATTGAAGCTGTTTCGATGAAATAGGGAAAACGGTGTCCCAATGGCCTCTCTGGCTCCTGCCTCCCAAAAGTAGTGCAAGCCGCGTGTTAAACTTGGAGCTTCCCTTCAGGATACGTATCCAGCAGCTAGCGCGGGCAGCCCAGCCGTGCCAGGGGCGTTTGGAGTAGGAGCAATAAGTGGAGACAGCCGGAGAGCTGTTGCGTTACAGCGTACGGAGTACGTCGTAATATGCGTAGTCGTCCAAACTCCGGAGAAGCCTGTGCTTAGTCACATTAATCCGAGCCAGAGTTAATCCGTTCCTGGCCTTGCGGCTGTTCCTTCCGCCCCCCCCCCAAATTGGCCGAATCAGCGTTGAGCCAATTGGGCCCAGCTTTTCCCGGGCATCTCGAATTGAGTTATCGCGACGTCCAACGACATCTGCTCGACCTCGACCTGTTCACACCACCACCTCCACCACACACCACCCGCCACCATGTCGTCCACCATCCCCCGCTTCTATGCCGGCCCTGTCCGCTACATGCGCTGGGCCGCCCGCGAGCGCCCGTCCTACTTCTGGTCGTGCGTGATCGCTGCCGCCGCGCCGCTGACGTTTGTCGTTGCACCGCCCTTCCGCCGCCTCATTGGCGACGAGACCCCGCCGGCCATTCCCATGACATATCCCAGTACGCACACAGGCACCCCCGATGATAAACCTAGAAAAGCCACCACTAACAATAGTAGTCCCTACTGGCCCGCGGAAACAGCTGTCGGGCTACGACGACGATGTCAACGACAAGTGAAGCGATCGAGAAAGAACAATGGCGAACGAGATGAGATGAGCGAGACAATACACAACACCACAAACAATCATATAAACACCAACAAAATACAACCCACAAACTTCACGCCACGGACAACTCCATTTATAGCGAAAACACTCGACATGAGGCCGGCCCAGAGGAGGAAAGAGAAGGGCGCAGCCGCAGTCCCGTGGAAATGGCGACTTTGAGAAGAGGGCACCGAGCAGCCCTGTGTACATAAATGGCGGCTTTTCTCTTGAAATAGGGAATCCGCAAAGACAATAAAAACATCATAACATTCAAGCAAAACTTTCGTGGAGGTCTATTGTGCAATGTGGAATCTGGAAATGCATTGGATGGACTTAAACCGCCAGTATATCTACTGTTCAGAAAACAGAAGAAATGCCTTTAGCGATCAATGTGTGTATAGAAGAAGACGTAAAACATAACAAAAGAAACGCCATATCTATGCAATGCTCCCCGTATATATATATACTGCCCCTGTAAGGTTTTCCAGCTCCCATGTTTGTTGCCTTGGTATCACTGCTTTTTCTCCTCCGCTCTACTTATCCCTGTGAATCAGACCCCATTCGTACTGTATCATGTTAGTAACCCATTCACACAGCATCATACTCAAAGAGAAAAGACAAGACTTACCACACGCCCATCGTCATCACCCGTGTACACAATCTGCGGCATCGGCGTGATGCACGTAATGGCCGCGTCCACATTCGTCCCGTTCTCCGACTTGGGGTCGACATGGTCCAGCCGCCGCACCAGCTCCAGCACCCACCGCCCGCGGGGACCGACTGTCTTGCGCCAGATATTGACCCGGCCGCGCCGGTGGCCCGTAAACACGAGGTAGTTCTCCAGCCACTCGTTGCCGGCACCCTCGTAAAAGGCACAGGCGTGCACATAGTCTTCAGGCCCGCCATCACAGACATTCTGGTCCAGCAGCAAATCGCCGTTGAGCGTGTAGAGCACCACATTGGGCCCCGAGCACAGCATAATCTCGCCCGTCACGTCGTTGATCCGCGCACACTCCACGGGCCGCGCGCCGGGCAGCTTACGGATAAATTCGAGCCGGTTCAGGTCCCACAACATGGCCACGCCGTCTTGGCTGACGGTGAGCAGCGTACTGAACGCATTCGAAACAGCCACCGTAGTGACTGGCGTCTTGTGGCCAAAGAGCGAGCTGCGTGCCAAGAGCTCGACGGGCTTCCCGGACCCGGACTGCACCACCGCGTACACCGACACGGCGCAATCTTCTCCAGCCGTGATGAGTGTCTTGGAGTCGGCAAACGCCACGCACGATATCTGGCCAATGTGCAAGTTCTCAAACAGACCCGCCAGCTTGCGGTTGTCGCTGTGGTAGAACCGCACGCTGTTGTCCGTGTAGCCCCACTCCAGATACTTGTCGTAGAATGGCGGCAGGTTGAGCCGGAACGGCGATGCGCACAGCAGGCGGTCGAGCTTCGGCACATAAATCAGCGAAGCGACACGCTCACGACTCTCTAGGATCGGGTGTGGAATACGGGCGAGGGAGTCAGCCAGCGAGTCGAGCCGTCGGATCGGGCACGCGTCGTGCTCGCGCGCCTGGTGCGGCCGCGAAAACACTTGCCGTGGCGTCTGTCCGAAATTGTGGATAATGCTCGTCACAATGGCACGCTCTTGCTCGTCCTTTATGTTGTCGAGGTCAATGGCGCCGTGGTACGACAGGTGGTGGAACACATTCAAGGCCTCAACAGCCGCGTCACCGCGCTGCTTGCTGCCAAACACCAGGTCGATCCACTTGTGCAGGTGCTGCGACACGTACGGGCTCTCGAGTGCTTCGCGATGCTTGGAAATAAAAATGTTCGGGTCGCCCTTGGCCCACGGCGGCAGCAGCACATTGTCAATCTTGCTGCCATCCTGGCGGCGACCGAAATCGTAGCCGTTGATGTTGACCAAGAACTCGGGCAGACAGAAGAACTCCGGGATCAGCTCACGCACATCGGCGCCGTTGTCGTGCGAGGCCGACTTCCATGCGCCTTCGATCGAGTAGAACAGACGGTCGGGGTGGTCAAAATGGCCGCCCTGCAGTAGCAAAAAGGACTGCACAAATGGCGGCAAACGGATAAGGTACGACGAGACGACCATTGCCGAGGAGTAATGCGTGCCGTAGTGGAACGGAGGCTGTCCCATTTCTGCCAACGTGTTGTACCGCATCGCAAAGTCAGACTGGCGCTGCAATGTCTGCGCACCCATGGGCTTGGAAAGGTCACGGAAGGTCGCCGGGTTGGTCAAGTCGAGCTCGTTGCTCGTGTAGTCTGCCAGCACCCAGGGGAAAACGGGGTACTGCGTCAGGTCGTTGAATGTACGTCCAGCCATCGTGTTGACGAGCATCAGGTAGTGGAAGTTGGACATCTCACCCTTCTGCCAGCGCCGCATATACGGGCTCCACGGCGACGAGTTAAAAATGCTACCAAACTTGGACCCGAGCGTCTGCGGTCCTTCCTCCGAAACACGGAGTCCCTCGAGGCGCCAGGCGTCTTCGGGGTTGGGCAGAGCGTTTGCTGGGCCTGTCGCGTGAGGGATCTTGCCAATCAGTCGGCCATAGACATCGTCCCGCTTCGCATTGTCGACCAGCGTCAAGAGGTAGCTCCGGCCATCGCGGAAGAAGAGCTCGATAGCAACGTCGCGGAAGAGGAACCGGCGCTTTGACACACTGATCACATCGTACCACCGCCAGCTCCGCGACTCTTGCTCGACGCCCTGGAACTGCGACTGAGCATTGTTGCCGTTGGCCACACTGTCTTTGTCGTGGTTGTTGGTCGGCTTCGTGGTGATGATCTGGGAATACGGGTCGCGCTCGTCGGCAGGCGCTTGCCAGGCGTTGACGATTTCGCCGTCGCGGCACTGGAACACATTGTCCATGATGTACAGTGCATCCTTGCCAACAATAAGAATGCCCTCGCACGCGTCGAGTCCGATGATGCGGGACACATTGAAGACATTCTGCACGACATCGCCCTGTTCCAGACGCCGCATGACCTTGCGGTTCTTGTCCTCGAATCCGTCCTCGCCGTCTGGTTCGTTCGGATCATCAATGAGCTCAAAGTCTTCCTCTGGAGCAACGCTGTTGTCGGCTCCAGGTGCTTTCAGGGCGCCACCGGGCAAACCATTCCCGTCTGCACCTTCAGTGATCGAGACGGCGGAGAACGGCTCATTGGGCGGCGCGTTGGAAGCGATGGGGGTCACTGCAATACCACCGGCCGAGCTGCTGGTCGTATCGATAGGCCGCAGCGTGGCTGTCGACACTGCAGAGGAGTTTGAGGGCACAGTGGTGAGAGCGGGCTGGATTTTCTCGGATGCAGGGGTACTGCCGCCGCCGTTAGGAGCGCCTCCTGCCGATGTGGGCGTAGATGCAGCAGCAGCGGCGGCGGCGTCCGTTGCCTTCTTCTTGGACTGGAACATGCTCTTGACCCGGTCAGAGGAGTCGGGAAGCAGGCGAAGGCGCATGCGGTTGCGGCCTTCTGTGCGGTCCAGCTTCCATTTGATGGGGACACCGGGCGCAGAGAACACGGCTCCAGGGCGTCGCAGATCACGCTCCATCTTGCTGAATGTGGTGGCCAGGTACGTCAGGTCATCCTGCTGATCTTGGAGGTGGCGCTGCAGCTTGAAGTGCTCCGTGCCAAAGATACTCTTCATCCACGCGGTATTAGCCATTTCGTGACGAAGCAGAATGCTGCCACGCTCTTGTGTCTCTACATGCCACTGCTTGAGTTTATCGCGGCGACGCGACAGCCGTGACTTGGTCGATTCGGCGGCGCGCTGGTTCTCGCCCGTTACAAAGTCTTCCCAGAACTTGGACATGCCGCCGAGGAAAAAGGCATCGAGCGATGGCCGGTGCTTGTCGACCCACTCGAGGAACGTCCCGTCGTCAACTTCGGTCAAGTTGCGGAATGAGCGTGCCAGGTGCAGTTGGTCGGTAGTGGCGCACGAACGGAGCACCGTGGCCGACTCGTTGGTCTTCTGGACCAAGATCACGCGCCAGATGCTGGCTGCTGCCAGACGGACAGACTCGTCCGGGTCGAGGAGACGCGCATAAAGCTGATAGAACATCAACTTCATGTAGTATTCGTCAGAAGTGATCTCGGTAGACAGGCAGTCAATCAGCACAGAGTGCCAGTAGAAGATGCCTTCGAGCACGGGTAGGGCAGCCTCGGTCTCTGGCTTTTGCTGCCCGCCATTGTTTTCCATATCTGCATCGACATCCGACAGCCGGAAAAGAACAAGCTTGAGAAACGACGTCCTAATTGACATTACGGCTTGGTTGCAGAGCCGCACGCTCTTGAGCGATGCAACATCGGGCCGGTGGAGGTACTCGAGGATCAGACCCGTAAAATTCATCAGCGGGTCGACGCCATTCACAAATGTGCCGTCAAACGTCGCGTCCACCATGTGTGCGGTGAAGCGAGCCATATTCGTCAGCACCTTGGGCTCACAGAGAATGCGCAGGTCGCCCTTAAGACCCTCCTTGATGCGCGCGATGGTGCTCCGCAGAATAGCCGACTCGAAGTATGCCTGGTGCTCTTGGAACGATGGCGGCGTCCGAAGGCCAAGGTTGAATCCTGGGAACTCCTTGCGGACAAGGACTTGGTCCACAAAGCCATCGACAATCAGGCCCTTCAAGTTTTCCTGCAGTTTGTTGGTCTCTTCCTGTGGGATTACTACTAGTTGTCTCTTGGGCGAAGCATGCACTGCTAGTTTTGCTGTGTGCCACGAGGGGGGTGCAGCCTGCGTTGTGAGAAGAATAAACGACGATGATCGGCGTTCGCGTGTAGAAACAGAAGGTCCTGGCCGGCCGGCTGTCGCGTGGATCGATTCGGTAGAGGTGAGGACGGCCGAGTCAGAGGCCACATCGACAGTTGACCCGCCGATAGTTGAGTGCAAGCTGGAACTAAGGCTTGAGTTGATGCTCGATGTACGGACCATAGCCGCTGAGGTAGGTCGCTGCCGAATGACAATGTCTGCGCCGTCAAATCGGAGAGGCGCATCCTTAGAGTTGAGCTCCGTCTCGGGCGAGAGGGCCTCCATACTGACGACGGCGGGGAAGAGAGCGGAGGCCAAGAGTCGAAAATAGTCGGAAGCCAGTGTAAAGTCCCGGAATTCTGGAGACGAGGCGTGCAGGTTCGACAAGAACTTGACAACAGAGTCCAGGATGTGGGCCTTCTCAGGCGCTGCAGCCACAGGCACAGAAGCAGGCGCCGTGGCAGATGTGACAGCCGGGGAGCTGTTTCCGTCGGAAGGAGGGCTGGGCGAGGCATCAGTTGACTTTAGGACATCGCCAAGGCCCTGCTGGAGCATAGCAACCACAACAAAGAGGGCATCCGGACAGACGATCTTGGAGCCAGAACCAAATGTCGAAACGAGCGAGTCAAAAGACAGCGTCTGCTGAGCGTCGATACCAGCCACATCTTTGCCAAAGAAAATAGCCAGGACGCAGAGCCAGACACTCGGGACATCCCACCAGTGCTTGAGTCGGTGTGCCATGATCCAGAAGCCGCCAGACTTACTGCCAAACTTCTGTGCATAGCTCGTTCCCTGCGTGACAAGGAGACGGGTCAAAATCCGGCACCCACTCAATAGCACGCCCAAGTCATCGGATGAAATGAGGCACAGCAGCCACTTGTTGGTGACGGTCCGGGCAAATTTGCGGATGTTAGCCACGGTGCCTTTCTCACAGAGGAGCTGCTCGTACAACTTGAGAATGCGGACTCCGAGTTGCTTCTTGGTTAGGTTCCTGGACTTGTCGGCCACTGAAAGAGGGCTGGACTCGGAGCCACCTGCCCCAATAGAGGAGCTGCCGGTATGCCGCCGCTGGAGGCCACTACCCAGGCTGGCATTGGGCCGGCCAGCCGCGCCGGGTGGTCTCGGTGTACGAGACAGGTTGGCGGAAGCCGGGGAGTGTAGAGCGTATGTTATGTACAGAGCCAACGACCTATGGACCTCTGCGTTATAGTTGCACCGGACGAGGCTTTCAAAGGATTTCAAAAAGTGCGGGAGGATCTCCTCGGACACGGTCTCGACCTTCATAGCGTCGAGCAGCCGTTTGATGATTCTCATTCGAAGGAGGCGCCGGCTGTTGAACTGATGGAACTTGCTCATAACAGCGAAAGAATCAAACTGTTCGTAGTACAGCTTTTGTGTATCTGGCGGCGCCTTGCGCCAAGTGTCAAAGTCGATGAGAAGAATGCGGTACGCCAATGGGTTGATGATAAGTGACTCAAGGGGGTTCGCATGGTCATAGCCAACAAAGGTAAGCACGAGCTTCAGCAAACGCAGGCTCGTCTCCTTCCGGTTACCAGTGACAGGTGTCGCCTTCCAGCCAGAGCTTTCCGAGGCAACAGGCGTGGTAGTGATGAGCAAAGGTGACGAGGAGGGCGCGGTCCCTAATTTAGCACGTAGAAGCATACTCAAGATGGCATAGCCATTGTCACGTTCCATGGCGTCGCTATTTCGCCAGCTGCTGTTGATGCAATGGAACACCATCTCGGTGGCGCGAAGGAGGTCCTCGGAGGTGACAGTCCGCTCCACCAGCTTCAGAGCAAGTGATGAGAAGCCGGCAAGACGCCACAGATTGTCGTCAAAGTAATATGGGGTCGCCAGCACCGGGTCGCCCGTGAGAATCGATACGCCGTGAGAGCGCACTAGAGCGTCGTTGATACATGGCAGGGCACCATTAATGGCAATAGCCGTACCGCTCTTAGCAGTAAGGGAGAGCAAGTTTGCTGCCGACGTCCGCGAAAGAGACCGGAAGAGGAGCGATTCGAGGAAGGTGCCATCGGTGCGGAAGGTGGAGCGAGGAAGCGTGCTCATCAAAATCTTTTGTTCCGGTACAATCGATGAGGCCTTGTCGCGAATGGCACGGAGTATATCCGAGTTCTCGTCTTTGCCACCGTGGAAGTCGTTCCGAAGAGCCAGGCGCGCTGACGCCGAGTATGTTTGGAAACCACCGAGACTGTCTTGGTAGTTGGCTTGGTAGCGAGGCCCAAGACGGTAGTGGACAGCAATGAAGTCGTCGCTCAGTGTCTCTTCGAAAAGGTGCGCAGAGGCCAAAGACCACTTTGAGAACACAAGGCCGGAGCCGACTTGCGTCGACAGATCTTTGGGCGTACCCAGGAAAGCCTGGACGGGGTTGGGCTTGCTTCGGCTGTTGCTGGCGAAGGAAACGAAGCTCTCGACGCCAGTCAGTGTTGTAGGCGGCGGTACCGGGTAGGCGGCCTTGACTTGCTCCACGAACTCGCCGTTGACATAGAGAGACGCGCGTGTCTTGCCGCGGCGGTGTACAAGAGCCACATGGTACCACTGCTTCTCATTGAAACTCACAGACCGGAAACGGACACTAGGCCGAGACGACGTGACTGACGTTTGAAGGATAAAGTTGCGTGTATCGCGCTCGAGGTAGAGAAGGAGAAAGCATGTCTGCGAAGCGTCAAAGACGCCAAATATTGTCGTGTGCGATTTGGGGTCGAAAGCGTCAACGCGCATCCAGCACGTGAAGGTGTAGCCGTTGCCAGCCATGGGAGGGAACGAGCGTCCAAGGTTGGGCAGCTCGATCGAAGAGTGGCCGCAGTGCGACAAGTCGAACTGGACAAAGGGAGGTCCAATGTACTTGGAGGCCATGTCTAGGCAGAACACGGATGCTGCAGGGTCTGTACTCGAGAGCAGGAACTGGGCGTCAGACAGCTGGTTGACACCAAGGTACATGAGAGAACGGCAAATGGGGAGGATGTGTTCGCGTTCGATGGTGGTGAGAGGCAACGGTACCGCGAAGTAGAGGCGGAGGAATCGCGATAAAATGCCGGCGCTGTGGAGAGCCGACAGGTTGGCAAGCGATACGCGCATAAGCTCTGTGATGGTGTTGAGAACCAGGAGAGAGATGGGGTCTGTGCCACTGTCCTGACTCCGTGGGATGCACTCCCAGAAGCCAATGACTGTGCGCATAACCTCGGCGTTCTGCAGCTCCATCTTGGGTCCAATGATGTCCCGGAGCTTCTTTTTCATTTGTGCCTCGTCAAACGTGGCCCCAAGCTCTTTGTTTTCTGTCGCGTCTTCCTTGCTAATGTGCTCGAAGCTCTCGTCCTTTGCCGTGGTCTCGTCACGTTTGGTCGTCTTGGCTTCCGTCTCCGCCTCGTCTCCGCCGTCCAGTTTCGCGTCCTTCTTTGCATCCTTGTCTTTGTTTGGGCTTTTGGTCGTCCCTGACTTTGACGCGTCCGCAATGGAAACCGTGGCCACCCACTGGCAGAGCTCGTCCATGCGCTGGTCGTCGAGTGCAAACGACAGAAGCTTGCCAAATAGCTGGCAGTTGCCCCAGACGTCCGCCTCGTTCACACCAAGTCCGATGCTAGCAATGACCTGCTCCAAAGCTTCCCAGCCGCCGCCCTCGACCCGGTGGCGGAAGTAGCGCCGGTTACCATGGTGGCCCCGGAAAGCAGCAGACAGGACGGCCAGCATCACATGGAGCAGCTCAAAGAGGGCACGTTTCTCAGGTTCGCTGCGCACCTGCGGGTTGTAGAAGCCAGAAAAGGACCGCAGGACGTTCAAGAGCAGCTGGAAGCCGTGCATGTGTCGGAAGTCATCCTGGGCGGTGCTGGGCGGCGGGTGTGCGGTAAGGTATTGGTGAATCTGACGGGCGTATTTGAGCAGCGCCTGGATGTCGGGGTAGCCGCCGACGGTCCGTCGCCGTGGCGGTGTCGAAGCTCGCTGGTCAGCCGGGAGCAGCTGTTGGCGTGCTGGAGAGGAGGATGGCTGCGAAATCACAGCCTGGACACTGTGCAGCAAGCTCTGGAGAACCTCGGCTGCCTTGCTCGTCGTCAGCGGGTTCGATGCCGAGGTCGATGACCGATAACGACTTGGCCGTGTCGCCATCGTCGTGGATGTATATATGTGTGTGTGTGTGTGTGTGTGGTGAGGAGGTCTATTGGCCTCGGTCTCGCTGCCAACAGAGCTGTCATTCGTTTCGTGTCTTTTGTATTCGAGCTTGTTTTCTAATGTATCGTTTATAGCACCTTTCGATATTCGATCTCGCTCTTCGTTCTTCGTTATGCGTGTCTCAAGCCTCGCCTATCTGGTTACTGCTGGCGCTGCTGGCGCTTCTGGTGCTCGCCCGGCCGTTCGTTCTGGCACCGCCCCTCATGCTTTTGCTCTCCGTATCGAGTGCGGGCGGCGCACAAAAGCGCCCGGATCGGCTCTAAAGGGGTTGGAACGCGTCCTGGGCAGCAAAATAGCTCGCTTCGAAGCTGTCGGTGAGCTTGGTCGTTGGTGTTTTCGCGTCTATTCTTTTGCGTCTGTTTTTTGTGCGTTTGTTGGAGAAGCTCAGTAAGCCAAGATAAGACCAGTCAAACAGAGATCCCAGAGGTGCCTCGTTCGTGGCTGCTTGCGTGTAACAAGAGCTCGAGGCGTACGTCGTAGGAAGAGGCGTCTGCGTGAGTCGAGCTGGAAGGGGGCACAACTGCAGTCGAAAGGTGGGAGGCCGGTTGTTTCTGGCACACGACCAGGGCTGTGTTTTTGTTTCGAGGAGGGCTCGATGGAACTCGGCGCTGCGCGCATGCCAATTGTATGCAATCCGCCAGTCGCTCCTGCCTCAGCACTACAGAGTATTTACGGACGATACGCCAATGTGGGGAACAAGGGAGGGGCTGTAACAGGTCCAGACACAGAACAAGCAAGAGCTATCGGGGAGGCCTGTTTAGCGGCAGCCTGGTCAACTAGGGGCGCAGCAGGTAAGCAGGATCACCTGACGATTAGTGGACGTTTGGGGAGGCAAGCGCTATCAACAGTCAGGGAAGGAGCAAAAGTTGAGCCTCGCTCTCTGTAACGGCGGAGCATTATTTATTATGTCGTTAAGTTCGTAACTCTTGACCAAGAAGGCAAGTGCAAAACGCCACCAATCGAGCCGCTTGAGGTAAGTACGACGTAATACGACGTACGACATACATCCTCGTGGGTTTTGACAATCTGGAAATGCAGAATTTCGATTTTACATCTATCAACGTCTACTCTTCTTGACACATAAATTTTTCGATTTCATTTACTCTTTCATGCAGCTCTCTGACTTATACGAATATGCCGCTGAATGACACTGGTTGGCTATGACAGGCTACCCAAGTGCTGCCTGCATAGTCTCATAATATACTTGGAAGGATTGAGGACAATGGCCACCGGCGAGGGGCGCCAGCCAGATATCAAGATCGGGTTTTGCCGTTAAAAAAGCTGCGACGACATGGGATGCGGCTTCCGATCCCGGCATGTCCTTGGCCTTGGTCAGACTTTAAGGTCTGGCTTTGCCGGGGGCGTTCCCGTCAAGCACAATTCAAACATCTACTCAACTGCCATAGAGACAGGAGGAACCGTCCTGACGTATCTGGTCAGGAGAAGAAAGGATGAAAGGGAGCAAGGAGACTGAGGTTGGAAAGTTTTTGGCCTTGGGGGAGTTTGTTTGATCTTTTTTTTGAAATTCAAGGGCTTGGCTATAAATTGTGGCAGGAGCGACACCCGCTCGTGTAAAGAAGGGGAGCGACGCACCTTCTGGGAAGGCAGGCAGGTTCAAGGGAAAGAGCGATGCTGACGAAAGCCATTTCTGAAAGGACCAGGAGAAGCACAGTAATACGTCGTAAACCATGGCATTAACTCATCGCGTCTTGAAGGTTCCCAAACAGGAAACTATCCATCGAAGGAAATGTCTTTAAACGTAAAAGATGAGACAACAAGATTCTATCACAAATTCCCTCGAATACGGCTACATCCAGAACTCGAACCAGGTCAAGTAAAAGTAGTGCGAATTTATTCAATCAAGTCACTTATTCTATAAAACTTTTGATTTGTCCGTATCCCCAAGTCACGTAGACATTGCCCAGGTTTAAAAAGCTTAGACAATGGTCTCCTTGCAGTAGATGCCGTACTTCTCCTTGAGCTCCTTGATGAGTGGGTCGTTGAGCTTAGAGTTCATGGGAGCCAGGACACCCTTCTCAGAGATGGTGCCGTTCAGGACCTGCTGAACAGCAACGGCGCAGGGAACACCGACCAGCTTGGCCATGGCAGAGTAGCCGTTGGGCTCAGTGCTGCCGTACTCGCAGAGGGTGGAGAGACGGGTCTGCTTGGTACCATCAGCCAGCTCGACCTCGAACTTGTGCTGGAGCATGACGAGATCGCGCTCGCCCTCGGCGTACTGCATCTTCTTCTCAAGCGTGGCGCAGAGGGTGTCGAGAGGGTTGCCTCTGGGGATGATCTTCTCGTCAGAGAAGAGGCCGATCCACTTGAAGCCGGCCAGGATGTGGTCCTTCTGCTCATCGTCGGCGAACTTGGTCTTGGAGACGATGGCGGCAGAGAGGTCCTCCTCGCTGGTGGACTTGGCGCCCAGGAGCTTCTGGGTAGCCTCCTTCCAGGCGATGGGCTCCTTCCAGTAGGCCTCCTCCTCGTCCTTGAGGAAGTTGATGTCGACGAGGACCTTGACGAACTCGGGGAAACCGGCGTATCTCAGAGTACCACTGGCGGGGGTTAGTAGGTGTCAAAGGTAGATAGATATTATGAGACAGAAGCCATATAGGTCATATGGATCAGGTGAGGACGTACCGGATGACGGTTTGGGCCTCAGGGATGTTGTAGCGCTCCTTGTAGCCAGTCGAGTCTCTGTTGGGGTAGGCAACGAAGGCGAAACCGGGGTAGATGTGGTACGGCTTGGCAGTGGCCATCAAATCTGGATTTTTTGTTAGTCAAGCTCAGCCCCTTTAGATATCAAAGATTATTTAGGCCTTATCAGTAAGACGTACCAGGGCCATCGACGTTGACGACCTTGCCGTCCTTGTAGAAGCTGGCAGCGTTTCTGAGGGCCAGAAGGACACCACGGGGCGACCACGAGAACTTGTAGCCCAGCGGGTTGCCAGAGTCCTCAGGGGCGGGGAGACCACCGCAGTACGACAGGAACGAAATGATCTTGCCGCCCTCCTTGTGGACCTCATCGATGGTCTTGACAGCGTACAGGTGGTCGATACCGGGGTCTACAGCAGTTGTTAGCAGGGAGCACAAGCTTTTGCGGACTATGTCAGTCGTCGGGGTACGCACCAAGACCGATCTCGTTCATGACGGTGATGCCGGCATCCTTGCACTGCTGGTCAAGCTCGAGCATGGCGGGCGAGACGTAGCTGGTGGTGACGACATGCTTCTTCTGGCGGATGGCCGACTTGATGACAGTGGCGTGGAAGGTGTAGGGGATCAGGGAGATGACCAGGTCGTGCTTGGCAACCTCGGCGTCGAGAGCAGCGTCGTTGGTCACATCGAGGGAGATGGGGACGGCGTTCTGGATGCCGGCAGACAGGCCCTTGGCAGTCTCGAGAGTACGGCAAGCTGGAGGGCGTAAGGTTAGACTATTGGTTACAAATTCGGTCTAGGAGCCACAGAGGACATACCGACGGAGACGGTGACACCGGACTTGGCGAGAATCTCAAGGGTGGGCTTCGTGACGAAGCCGGCACCCAGCATAAGAACCCTGTGTAAAAGAGACATTTTGTGAGCAAACAAGCTCGATATTAGAAAATCCACAAGATCTAGCCGTTTGTTTCTTACTTCTGGGAAGACATTGTGACGGTAGATTGGGAGGAATGCGCGTGGTAGAATCGAATTGGTTGTTGAAAGAATTTGGTGACTGTCCGATACCGAGCCAACATTTGGAGAGAAAAAAAATCATCTACGGAGCACGGCAGTAGCACGTCGCGATTTGCGTGACGGTTCAACTGGCGCCGGTTACAGGAGCCGGTTACAGGCGCCGGTGCTCCAAAATACTTGAGGGGCGAGGGGTACAGCGCTGTTGGAGGGGAAGTGGCCGCCGACAAACGGAGCTGGCGCTAAGATAGCCAGATGACAAAGATTAAGGCATGATGGAGCACGTGATGTGAAGCTGCAAGTGCATTTGGCCAAGGGGCATTCACGCTGGAATGTGTACGGAGTACGACGTACATGTATGGCCATCGTGCCTGCCAAACTTAGGCCGTTTCCGGGCCGCTATGCTCGGCTAGTGAAGGCTGTCTGAGGCAGGCGCCGATGGCCTGGCCATACTGGCAGTGATTACACTTGCTTTGGCGAGAGTTGAATGTAAAAAGCGTTGAGAATTCTAATAAACTGATCGAAATGAAATAAAACATAAGTGCGACGTACAGAGCACAATCGACAGAGTAACTCATTCACCAAAACGAGAGACGACAAGATACGGGACGCCCTCAAGACCCTGTCTTGGGTCCTGGATCCTGAGGCAGTCACGAGGTGTTGAAAAACAAACTGCCAAACATGCAAGCTGTCGGGCGGGCTTATTGTCAGCTTTTGGCCCCTCTGGCTCCTTTTGGTTTCTTGTGGCTTCTTCTGTCTATTTGGTACATCCCTTGATGATAAGCTCGACAGGGCGTCCAGCCATTTACGTTTTGCCTCCAAAAGACAGGTTTTGGAAAGAGCGCTGCGAGGAGAATTGTACGGAAAGAGCCTCACGATAGTCGGGAGAGGAAAGACCGCCACTGGCAGGCCCGGAAATCTGGGAAAGAGCGACCCGTTTTCCTAACTGCTACTTCGTACAAGTAAATACGACCAAAACGACGATCGCTGGCCAACCTAGCGGGCTTTTCTACCCCCGAGATGCACAATGACGAACGTGCCTCCACGTCGCTTGCCCTGTCTGTTCTGTCTGCTCAGCATGTGAAGCCGAAATGCCTCAACTCGCATGAGGACAAGAGGGGCAAGTCGGCGGTGTACCCTCACTAATTTCACTCTTCTCTCGATTCTTCTCACGATCTTCCCAGAATTGCATGCTTGTCCTACATAGAGGTCGCCGCCTTTTTGTCTTGTTGCCTATCTCTGTGCCTTCTTATCCAGCAGCCTAAAGCGTACATATCTTACTTGCAGCTTGCGAAACATGTAAACGGTGAGCCTTGCACAGCCTCTCTTTCAATTTTGTTGGGGGTGTTTGTAGATTTGCCGTCCATCAAAGAGCGCTGCAAGAAACTGCCAAAAGTGCCGGGACAAGTAAAGATAGAAAGGCTGTCTCACATTTTCCTTTCAAACGTGTTTAAAGGTAGCCTCCAAGATTCATCAACGTCAGGCCCCTTTTGTTTGGCGCACCTGACTGCCTATCATGAGGAAGAAACAACAAAAGCTGTTGGGGAAGATGGGGGATTGAAAGTCACAAAGAGCTTAACACACACATATACACACTTACTCATGTAAGAAGGCAATAAAACAGCCTACGGCGTACAGCCAGTATGACTTATATCTCTACCTCTTGCCGTCCCATTTCAGCCTTATGACCAGCCTGCGGGACGAGAATACGACGCGTTGCAAGGATGTTTTGTTTCTGGCTCTTTTGGAACATGCCCCACGTTGCCACCTTGTAAGATACCTTTGCGTACGGGACGTGTACCCATATTTTTGCAGTGCAACAGTACGAGATGCAATTACTTTTGACATTGTCCAGAAAAACCAGTTTATGTTCTTACGCGACGTGGTCTGGCCTATATCCATGCTATGTACCTTGTGGGCTTGTCGCCTTGTCTATGAAAAGTACGTTTGATATGTAGTTGTTGTATCGAGCGAAGATGGGTTAATGGGACTCTAGAATTCAGCGGTGTCAAAAAACGTGCCCTCGACGTGTGTTCCTACTAGATTATGGAAACGTGGGACCAACTGGTGACGTATTTGGCTGCCACTTGGATGTCACTTAAACGCTGCACTAACAAGCGCTTTTGACGTGCGACGAGACTACCTCTCAACGATCGGGACCGTCCGCCTCTAAACTTTCTTTTCTGACTTTAAAAGTCCTCACTACATGGGCTTGGCAAAGTTGCAAATTTGATTTTCTTTGATACTCCTTTCTTTCTTTTTTTTTTTATTGTTACCGTATTTTTGGACTTGCTAGCATCAACTTTATGAACCGTCGCTACTTCTACGGAGTACTCAAACATGCTTCCCCAAAATGGAGCTACCACTCTTTAAAGCTAAACCTCGTCAACCATTCTAGCCTGTCTAAAAGCCCAAGCACCAACTTCAGCTCCCCCCCAAAGGCACTTCTCAAATTATGCTGTCATCGTGCTCAGCGTTCTCGGCGGCCTCTCGTGTGTGGCCCGGTGCCGATCTCGACCATGGGCTGCCTGTTTCTTCCATGTCGACGCTTCGGTTGATCTACACCCTCAGCTGCTCAGGTGACACGACAGTATCTCGGTGAAGGCACTCGAGTTGTACTGGACGAGCAGCTGGTGTTTGCCCTGTGCGGTCACCTAAGCTCGCTGTTGACGCACAAAGGCCCTGTGAGACCATGGCACGGAGATCGGAATTCTCGTCTGTAAGGGAAGGTTCTTGGCCTAGCGGTTCTTGGCTTTTTCCTCGTGGGGAGTGGGCGCTGTCTGACCTCGTTGAGCTATCGTGAACCAAGCTGGCCTGCTAGGCTTGCACCCGAGACCACTGTCCTACACCGTCAGAGTGGAGAAGCGGAGTATCGTCGTTCACCTCCCTCAGCCTCGCCTGCCCACAGATGTTGGCAGAAGCTGGGCTTCCGAAGTGGTCCTCAACTTGGCCCCCGTGTCGTGCTCGAAATGTAGACGCCTCCCCTTCAAATTTCTTCACGTTCTCACGTAGAGCTCGTTGGAAGGGGCTTTTCCCTCGGAAAAAGTATTGTGGTGATGTAACAGTCTGGCTACTAGCTACTGCTACTGGAGGCAAGATGGGAATGTCTGGGAGGACAGGGTCAGCCGGGGTTGTTGGGGCCGACTTGAAGGCGAACATGGTATGGCCCTTTTTGTGTCCATCGTAAAACGGGTCGTCGTAGATTGTCTGTACCTTTGCTGCCTTCTCTTCCCTTTCTTCCTCGCAAACCTTATGCAGGTTCAGGCTCAGCTCCTGTAGGCGGCGAAGAGCATCTGGTGCAATCGCTTGCCTGGGAGTACCTCCACGACCACTGCTAGCGAGAGAAGGTGACGAGGTGGACGATGATGAAGAAGAAGAAGAAGATGGGGTGGAAGAAGCTTGTGCCGCACGCCGCATACGGATCCCAGACGCCAGTAGCCCGGCATCCCTGTCGGCCAGCCTCCGCGGTGGAGGACTTGTTGTTAAGACCTGCGGCAAACGGCGTGCGTCGGCACCACTATCGTGAGGCTCGGCCTGTGGAGGTGCAATGGGTGTCGAGACCTCGGGCTGACCATTGGTCTCGGATATGACAGGCAGCGGCTGAGATGGAAATTCACTTGCCTGTTGCCGATTGCTTGCCGTTGATGAAGCCCGCCGCACTGAGCTAGACCAGCTTGTAAACCGGGACGTCTCGCCGCTGATTTCGCTTGGCACGGCCTGCCCGGTCTCGGAAATGTGAACGACCGTTTCGGCATCGTTGTACTCGGAGCTGGTATGTAAGCCATTTGACATGGACAACCGCATTTCACGTTCTGACATAAACTCTTGCCCACTGAAAAGATTCTCGTGGTGTGTAGGGGCCTCTATGTGCTGATCAGGCACCTGTTCACAGCCAGAGTCGCTCTTGGAGTGGCTCCAGAAGCTCCTCAGTCTCATCTTGACCCTCTTTGACACTCTGCTTGCGGTGCGGCGCAAACTTCCCGTGCTGTCGATTTCATTCCCGATACCCTCTTCTGCGTCCTCATTGACCTTGGGTACTTGCCGTTCAGGTAGGATGTTTGGCCGAGGTGTCTGGGGCTGGTTCTTCCGTAGTGACTTGCGCATGCCCTTCTTGTCGCTGCGCGGTGTTCGCAGTGTGAGCCGTTTGTGAGTATGGTCCATGTTGGAAGGGCCAACTGCAAACCTGTCGTCATCGGTGCTTGAGAAAGAATAGTTGCGTTTTCTGTGTGGCCGCAGGAAGCTTTTTGATGTTGTTGGACACGGCCGCGGTATGCCTGCCAAACCCACGGTCAAGTCTGTCACGGCCTTTGGCTGAAGGTAACCTGCGTCTGTCTGGATGCACCCGCCGTTGTAGGCATTTTGTAGTGAAGGTATTGCCAAAAGCGGTTGCCTTTTGGTTGCACCGCCAGCACCAGGTGCCAGTTGCTTGTACTCATAAGCAGGGTCTGTTTTGGTAACCGCACCACTAAAGTACGGTGGCTGGCCATATGAAGGGGTGATGGGATTGGCCCCATCTGTAACTGCTCGCAAAGACTTGTCTGCGAACGTCGGTGCTGTGGAAGTCTTGTTATGCATGATGCCCCTTGATGGTGGGCGTGACCAATGCCTTTGGCTTAACAACGTGCGGCAAGGTACCGTGCTGGTGTGGATGGTGTTTCTTGCCATAGCATTGCTTGCCGCCGCATCTCTATAGTTTTCCTTGTTTCGGACCTGTGAAGAGGACCAGGTCTTGTTGATGTTTTGCTTAAGCATAGGGGTACTTGGTAAAGAAGTGGTATACTGAGAGTAATTGCTCTCGCTGATCGCAGCACGCCGTGTCGACGGCTGAACATCGGAGGACACCACATTTCGGATTGGTGTCCGATATGAGGCTGGTGTCCATGGTGCATTGGCACGTGTTGCTTCGAGCCGTGCGGAGCTGATTGTTTGGCCACCATTTTGGACGAAACGAACACTGCCGGTTTGCGGTTGGCTGCCCAAACGTGAAGCTGGTGGGTGAGAGCTACTCTCGGCTTCGCCATACTGTGTGACCCGCGCCGCGGTGCCGACATTAGGGTCAGGGAACAATGTCTGTGGCGCTTCAGGGCCGCTTTTCTCTCGGCTGTGGACAAAGGCCTTGCTGGCAGCAATGTGTGCATCTCTTGTGGCATCAATGGCATCCATATGCTGGAGGTGGACACCACGAATGCTCGAGCGGCCTTGGCCGGAAACGTTTGACCGGGACTTGGATCCTGGCATGGTGGTTTCGGTGTTGATCGTCGAGATGTTGCAGTTTAGACTTGTTGTTGGCTTTCTGGTGTGTAAAATGAGAGCTGGGTATGGAGAAATAGAATCCAGGTGATTGAAAAGAAGTAAAACAGAAGCAGAAAAAGAAAAAGAATGCGATGCTGATGTCGATGAACAATAGCGTATGGATAGATGGATAGATGGATCTGTGGTTGATGATAATCGCAGACGGTGGTTGAAGTGAAAGTAAACAAACACGCCAAGATGCGCAAAAAGGGGGTGCACAATCAAAGAAAGACGAGCTAATTGAGCCAGTCCCGGGAACCGCATAGCAGAAGGAGCATTCTGAGCAGACATCAGACGAATGCGGAAAGAACGACACAGTCGCATGGCTTACACCCAAAAAGGCAAGAAGCTGGCGTCCAATTGCATAAAGGGAAGGTGCGTCCGCACGGTTTACAGCATCCACAGTCACGAAGCACGACGTTGAGTAAAGTTTTCGTGGTGTGGTATTCAAGAATTAGATTCTACGGCACGAGAGTACAGAACGAATAGCTTGATTAGGAGAAACGAGCCTGCCTAGTAGATGTATGTGCATATGTACGACGTATGTCATGTAAAGAAGAAGAAAAGCGAAAGCGGAGTAACAGTGAGTTGATTGTGAAACCGGAAAAGGATAAAAAAGATAAAACACAGCGTAAGTTAACGGTGAAGCCAAGCAAAAATACAAAGTCCCAGACTACTACAAAAACATGATAAAAGGAAAAGGACATAAGAAACGTGTATGCCAAATAGAGGTGGCGCGCCAGTATCACCCGGCCGCCATTAAATCCAAGGACACACTACAACAAGTAACTGGCAGCTATAAAATAAAAACAATCTACAGCTTCAGCTCCTCGAAAAACTCCTTAAGCTCCTCGTCGACGAGCTCGTGGATCTTCTCCGAGAACTTGTGGGCCTTGCGGCCGAAAGCCGAGGCCTTGCCAACAACCTTGCCGGAGACGACCTCGAAGTCAGCCTCAATGGCCTTCTCGAGCTCGGTGACGGAGTCAAGGACGACATCAGAGGCAGACTTCTCGGCGACCTTGTCGGCGGCAGCATCGTAAGCACCCTCCGCGACAATGGAGGTGTAGTTGGAGCATCCACCACCGTTCCAGATCAGCAGGTTGGGGGTGTCAGCAGGGATGTCAGTCAGGGTGCCGACAGTCGAGACAGCAAGCAGGTTAGACTTGAGCTTGGCGGGGGTGATGGGAGCAACCGAGTACTCGGAGTCGGTATCGGGTTGCAGAGACAGGTAGTAGGCCAGGAGACCGCAGACGTGGGGCGAGGCCATGGAGGTACCCGAGATGGTGTTGATGGCAGTGTTGCTGCCGATCCAGGTGGACTGGATGTTCAAGCCAGGGGCGAAGACGTCAGTGCACTTGCCGTAGTTGGAGAAGTAGGCACGGCTATCGTCAATGGCAGAGGCACCGACGGTGACGGCGTTGGCAGCAGCAGCGGGAGAGTAGTTGCAGGCATCGGCGTTGTCGTTGCCGGCGGCAACAGCAAAGTGCAGACCAGCGTTGACAGCGGCGTTAACGGCAGCATCGAGAGGAGTGGTCTTGCCACCGCCCAGAGACATGTTGGCAACCGAGCCCTTGAAGCCCTTGCGCTTGCCCTTCTTGGCAGCAGCAACCTGCTCAATGTGGCGCTGAGCAGCGAACTCGACGCCGGCAATGACGTCGGACATGGTGCCAGAGCCGTTAGACTTGAGCACCTTGACGGCGTAAACATTGGCCTTCTTGGCGACACCGTACTTCTTGCCGGCAATGGTACCAGAGCAGTGGGTGCCGTGGCCGTTGCCGTCAGCATCCTCATCACCCTGGGGAATGGTCTTGCCCCAGTGGGCACGGCCGTCGAAATCGACGTGGTCAACGTTGGTGCCGGTGTCAATAACGTAGGCATCAACACCCTCACCACCCTCCTCGGCGTACAGGTACTTGTTGAAGGTACCGAAGTTCAGCGACTTGCGGTGGGAGACACGGGCCAGACCCCAGGGGGCGCCCTTCTCGGTCTCGGGAGAGCAAGACTTGGTGACCTCGATCTCCTGGTACTTCATCGTGTGGACGACAGTGTCACGGTGGATGTACTCAACCTAGACGGGATGCCATGTTAGCCAGTGTTGCTCAGTGTAAGTGTGGTACAGTGCATGCTTGCAGCCTAGTACAGTGCAAGATGACGCATCGCGTGATCAGCAGCTACCTTCGGCGATAAGACGCCAAAGGCGAGGAGCAGGGCCGCGCATGCTAGATAAGCGGCAAGCTGCAGCTTTATCGACAAGGGCAAACTGGAATCGACGGGAATCGATGGAGATGACGGGAAATGGGGGAAATACTCACGTCAGGGTGCCGGCGGACCTGCTCGATGATGGAGTCATCAAAGTGGCCAGCGTAGCCGACAAAGCCGTTGCCGATCTTGTAGGTGTGCTTGAGGCCCTTGAAGACATCGCCGGCCAGCTCGAGGCCGAAGCCGCGCTTGCGCAGCTCCAGAACACGCTCGTCCTTGTTCTCGGGGAAAGTCTTCACCCAGGATTCATGGATGTTCTTGACCCACGAGTGGTGGTCCGAGGCCGCCTTCTCGTCGACGTGGTCCTTGAACTTGATGATGTATGCGCCAGGCACCTCCTCAGCGTTCGCGGACGACAGAATGGGAGCGGCATCGCCGTGGATGGTCTCCGTGTTGAAAGCAGGCGCCGCCGAGGCGACCGCCGCTAGAGACAGAGCAATGAAGCCCTTCATTGTGATGGAACAGAGAAAGAAAACGGAGACAAGAGAGAGAGTCAGAGAGCGACGTCGGGATTCCGTTCAGCTCGCACAGAGAAAGCGAGAAATAGGGAACGGGGCGGAGAAAACGAAATACGAAACAACAGAAAAAACGGCGAGTTGTAGATGACCCCGAAAAGAATACGGGAAATGATGGCGATGATGGGGGATGAAGAGGAAAAGGAAGAAAGAAGAAGAGAGAAGAGAAGGAGAGGAGGGAAAGAGAAGATGGGGAAGGAGGGAGAGAGCGTCGGAGTGGCGTAGATAAAGGAAGCAGCGGCAGTGCGTGAGAGGGGGGAAGGATGGGCAGGGCAGCAGCGGTCCAGAGGCGAGTGAGTAACCGCTAGCGACTGAGCAGGTATTACGTGCGGGACCACACAGGTGCGCTTGAATCTTTGATTCCGAATACGTCGTACAGCGGCACCAGATACGAACGTACTCCGTACCTGTTGCGCATTCGGCGGTCGCTGTTGCCTCATCCATCAGCGTGACGCAGGACTGGGGTCTGGTCAGAAGGTGGCTGATTGGCCGAAAGAGGACTAGCTCCATGATTCTGGCCAATAGGCTGACTGAAACGAGGAGGCGGAGGGTTTCCTCGGCAATGCGATAAGAGATTCGCACGGTGCGCTGGGTTGCAGCTTCCCCTTTGTGTCTGGTTGTGTCTGGTGTCTGTAGCGCAGTGCACGTCGGTCTAGTGGCGGCAGGCGGCAACCTCTTTCTTTCTACTGTACGTACGCAGGTACGATACGGGCAGGAGCTCGCCAGAGCGCAAAAAGACAACATCGATAGATGCGCAACGATTGTTGGAATATCAACCGTATCTTGGGATTTCGTGCATCTTCTCTCTGCGATGGCACCCGTACCGCTGATGGCAACGGGCTTTGACTTCCCAGCGAGATAGCTGCCGTTTGGTACCCGTTTGGATGACGTCTTCTTTGGGCAGAATAACAGCGCTTCATATCGCTAATACCGCCCTGCTGAGCTCTCCGCACTGGGCAATTTATGGGGCGTCTGGGTCCACAGTTGCGGATGAGACATGAAGAGGGTCGCTCTTTCCCCCAGGCTGATCCCCCCGGCCAGGTTGATAGGGCGTGCTGCGCCGTCTGGGCTCAGGGCGTTGCTCCATACAGTGTTCCTGGCAAGCCACATACGAAAGTAATAGCACGGAGTACCTCGCTGGCCTCACATGGCGCAATGGCACATGACCTTCCGGACGTGTTACTCCGTGGTGAATAGTAGTTTGTACGAGTCAACATACGGTGACTGAGTACTCGTAAGATACGTTCTTGCGCCGGGACCGATTCGACGGACGCAAGGACGGTACTGATAAAGCTATGCTAGAGCGCGATACGTCGTAGTTATCGGGATGATAGGCACCGTCTGTCACTAAGCCCGGCGCCTGCCCGCTGCGATCTTGCCAATGAACTGAAGGCACTGCTGATTGCAGATAAAGCACACCAGATATGTAACCAGGTACCCAGGTACCCAGGTACCCATATACGAGTGAGATACAGATTGAGATACGGAAAGAAGGACTGGTAGACTTGCCATATTCACTGGAGCACTTTCCTCCCATGACACAGACAAACAGCTCTGTTTGCAAAAGAGGAAAGAGCGACCAGTCACAGCAAGCGGGCCCTGGGGCCAGAACAGCCCCTGTCTGTTATGGGCAGATTCGGGAGCTTCCCCCGCTCACAAAGGCACCCACATGCATGTTAAAGTGCAAAATGGTGGAGACGAGGCGATACGAGGAGATAAACAGCTGCAATGTGCAAGTCAAATGGAGTCAGCGAGATAGAGAAGGCAAAGGCGTGAGAGCGATAGCTATCGGCGTCATACGTATTAGGTGTCCGTCCGTTCTACGCATACTTGCTCGACTTGTTAGGTTGGCAGTATGTACCGTGTGCGTGTGGCATGAGGTCGCAGCCAAAGACAAGACAGGGGAAGGAGCGGGAAAACGGGCAAAACCAAGGCACACGACAGAAGACAAAGAAGGCTCGGAAGGGAAAGAGGGCGCCAGGGCGCCAGGGCGCCACCAGAAGAGGCAAGAGCCAGGCGATGCAGGGGACGCATCAGCATGCTGCCTGCGCGTTGTCGCCAGGCCAGGAAGGACTGACTTGGCCGCCACTGATTCTGTTGGGGGTCTCGTTAATTGACGCTGATCTGGGGGGCTGACAGGATGTGTGGTCCGCTGGACATGCAGCCGTTGGCTCTTTCCTTGCCAAAGTGGTCGCGCTAGTTGCGACTGGAAGGCGCTATCGAGCAACAGTTCGCGCCTGGACAGTTGGAAGGAGCACTCGCCCATATTGGCGGGCAGGAGGTACACGTGTACCCCCCGTACCTTCCTGTAAGACAGTTTGCGTGGGTAGCAGTGACCGTATTCACTCGCGCGCTCCTGCCCTGGTACAGACCTAGTGCAAGTGCCCGATGCGCTATCACCGCGCTGTGGCCCCCCCTGTAACGGCCCTTGTTTGCTCCTTCCTTCTCGCTGCCCCTGCTTCCTTCCTCGCGCGCGTTCTTGCCTTCCTTCCCCCCTGCTCACTTTTTTTCTTGATCTCATTTGCTTTTGTCTCTCCTCTCTCCACCCCCTTTTCCAACAAACGACACTCGAGAGCTCGACATGCGACGACAAACGAGCCTCGACGCCTCGCGTTGACATATCTTTCTCACCCTTTTCGCATTGCATCTTAATTTCTAATCACACTCGGCCTTCGCTTTGCCTCGCTCGTCCACGACAGCTCAAGGCACCAGCCGAATCCATCCGCGCCCTGGCTACTTGAGAGTCTCCAAACTCTTCAAATCCGCCTCGTCATCGTCTTTGTGGCCAGTTTGCTGCAGCATCGTCGACCTCACTTTGTGCGACCACCGACCCGGCTTTTACACGTCGAGCACCGATACTCTCCGTCTGCAATTGACTGTGCTCTGCATTGTCTTCTTGAGGAGCTTTTTGCTGCTTCTTCGACATAACCATCATTTCACCTTCTCGCGATTCTCTCCTCGTTACCGAATCCTGTTCTTTTTGTTCGCCTTTTATTCATGAAATTATCTATCCGACACAACCGCTCTCCCTCTTGTTCTCCTCGGACCACCGTGTCAACTGCTCTCCCTTTACGCTTTCGTCGCTTTACAACTCAGCGGTGATTGAACACGACACTCTTACGCGTCCCAGCTCCTCTGCTGCAGCGGCCATTGCCGTGAGCTTTAATCAGACCGACGACTACCCCTACCTCAACTTCTCCACGACACCTCGGTACCTCGAACGACAACCCGTTCGTCCTCGTCACCATGCACGCCATTGCACAAAAGTGCCGGCCAAAGCACCAGGTCCTGGTGCTCAAGTGCTACCCACGCACCACCAAGGGCACCATCGACGTCAAGCCCAACTCGAGCGAACTGAGCTACTTGCTCTACTACGCCACCTCCCGCCGGAGTAAGATCCAGAAGGTCGGTAGCTTCCTCGAGCGGAAGACCGCCAGCGATGTCTGGCGCCAACGAATCGGCAATGTCCAGGTCACCCTCAAGATTTTCGAGGCTCTGATCGAGAAGAATCCCAAAGACCTACCCTTGTTCGCCCCCAATGTCCTCAAGATCCTCGACGTCATCCTCCGTTCCAACGACATCACCATGGTCGAGTCATCCATTCCCACCTTTGAGGTTTTTTGTTCGAACCATGACGCCTCTACCTTGCTCGCCGACCAGCTCTACCTCGCCCAGTTTGAGGCTGTTGTGCGCCACTATGCGTCGTTCGCTTCCACTCGCCTGTCGCCCGGTAAGAGCCGGCCCAGCAAGCCCGTGGCCATGCGGTGGCGCAGCGCCGGCCTCGAGGCCATCAAAGCTGTCGCTGCCTCCGACGCCCTCTCATCTATTGCCGGCCGCCAGTACGACATGATGGTTCCCATGATCCTCGAAAACCTGTGGACTGATAACGAAGAGTTCCTTGACGTGCTCCTCAACCGGGCCGAAGCCGAAGATCAGGACGGCAACGACCGCCAGTTGAAACGGCGGAACAGCGTGGCTACTGTGCGCACCGCCGACACCGCCGGCGACACGAACCCTATTGCTCTCTCCGGTACTGCCATGGATGTCGACAAGCTGGCGGAGCAGGACATTGGTGTGCTGGCTATCCAGTGCCTGAAGCAAATCTTTATCTCGTCGAGCCGCTCGCTCATTCACTACGCTACGCTGGCTCTGCTGGACTTTGTCAAGGACCGCATTGACCAGGGCGAAGCTGTTGTATGCACAGGCCCCGGGGGCCGGGAGGGAGGCTGGTCCGTTAAGATCTGCGGCCTTCTCCTACGCTGGGCACCTGTGCAGGAGCGCTACATCATTCCCATTACCGTTATGGACGCCCTGGCGCGTACGCCTCTTTCCGACGAGACCCTCGACCGCCACATTGCCCTGACCACCATGATTGGCTCTCTACTCCGCTCAGAAGAGAGCTTGATCGGCCTCAGCGTCATGGACGTGCTCCTTGGCTTTATCCAGCACATCAAAAAGCTCGTCCAGATGCCCGGTGACCCTGCCGCAGCTGCTGCCGTTGCTGCTTCCGAAGGCCCTCTGCCCGGCCGTCCTGACCCTCGGTCGCCCACCACGTTGGCCGCCATCGAGTCTGCCTCGACCGTTGCGTCAAAGCGTAAGGAGCTTCTGACGCGGCTGCAGCAGTGCATCGGTGACCTTGCCACACACGTGTACTATGCCGACCAGATTGCCGACATGGTCTCGACCATTCTGTATCGGATGAAGCCGCCGCGGTCCAACAGTGCCACGGGCAGCTCTACACCACCTGGTGAGAAGTCCAACGAGGGCGCAAAGACCGACGACGATGCCGGCGACTCGCCACAGAAGAACAACCTCTCGCACCACCCCGCAGTGGATTCACTCTTTTCACTCAGCGTGGCCAAGACGGCCGTCCTTCGGTCCATCAAGGCTATCCTGCTGGTTGCCAACTCCAAGACCAACTTGGGCGGCAACCAGACACTTTCACGGAACCGCGTGCCGATCCAGGTCTGGGAGGGCACGCACTGGCTGCTGCGGGACCCCGATGGCCAGGTGCGTAAGGCGTACGCCGATGCCCTCATTACCTGGCTCGACCGGGAGGTTTCCCACGGCGACCAGCGTGCCCGTGACGACAGCACGATTGGGTCATCTATCCCGGTCACTTCTGTGATCGGCAACCGCCCCAGCACAAAGAGCGGCCCGTCATCCGGCGCCGGCGGTGCAGCTGCAAATCTGGCAAGACGCGCCCTGTCGAGTGCATCGAACCGCGGCGACAATGGCTTGGCGGCAAGCAGCAGCACTGCCAAGCAGCCCGGATCCAGCCGGAGACGGCGCACCTTCTTCCTGTCCCTGCTCCACCTCGCCATCTACGACAATGCGCTGCAGTACGTCGACTATGAGACCGATATTGTCCTGCTGCACATTCTGTTGTACAAGCTGGTCGACAAGCTGGGTGTCAACGCCACACGCTATGGTCTGCCCATGATCTTTCAACTGCAGGAGGCCATCCAGGACGTCGAGACGCCACAGGCCAAGGTCCGCGTCGGCAGTCTGGTGCACGGCTATTTCTGGACATTGACCGAGAAGTTCCGCTTCGAGGCGACCATGGTGGGCCACGCCATCCGCAACGAAGTCACCCGCCGCCGCTCCAAGCACTTTTGGGTCGAGGGTGTGCACGTCCCGCCCAATTCGCTGTTGGAGCTCGTGGGCACACCCGGTATGATTCGGCCGCAGCCGCGGATGCCGCTGCACGAGATTGAGACGGAGGCCTTGCTGCCGTTTGACGATCGCCTGTCGCTGGTCGAGAACATCTGCTCAGGCTACCAAGAAACGGCCGGCTCGCCGCCGCAGAGCCCTGCTATTGGTCCCAGCAGGGCCACTGGCTCGTTTAACTTTGGCATCGCAGGGAGTAGTGGTGCGGGTGCAGCAGCCTCCAATGGCAACGGCAACGGCAACGGCACGACTGACTTTGATGAAGAGGTCCCTGCCTCGTACAAGAGCCAGATGCTGTCTGACTGGTCTCGCGACGCCGTCATCCAGGCCGTGCAGCAGAGCACGGGCAGCAAGTCAGTATCTCTTAGTGGGTCGCGCACTGGCACGATGGCGACCAACTCCAACAACGCTGCTGGCGGCCGCACGCGCCTGATGGCCAACACCTCGAGCGGTCTGGGCAGAGAGTACCTGTACGCCAACGGTGGCGGCAACAATGGCCCGTCGCCCTCGGGTAGCCACCAAAATCTGGACGCCAACAACGACAACCTGGCGCCGCTGATGACGAAGCTGCGCAAGTCGAGCATCCGCAGTGGTGTCTCGCCCTCGCCCGGCGGTAGTATGTCGAGCTGGGGCGGTGCCCGCAACGGAACGGGCTTTGTCACGTCAGTAGACCAGCTCAAGATGGCTCTTTCGGGTGCCGCAGTACATGCCAACCTGGGCAGCCGCCACGGCGAAACCCGCGGCCATAACGATGACGGAGACGAAGACGACGACGACGACGAGAGCTCCAGCATGGCCAGCTACGATATCTCGGCCTCGGAGTTCTCGTTTAATCCACCGCAGGGCGCCAACGCAGCAGCCGCTGCTGGTGCTGCTACCGGCGGTGCCGACCAGCAGCAACAGTCGTCGCAGCCTGATGCCGAGGGTTCTAGATCGTCGCCGACCAAGCAGGCGACGTCACCGAGCCGCAAGAGCTCGACAACGGGCGAGTTCCTGGAGGCGCCCAACGGCAACGGCAGCAACTACAAGGGCGGTGGTCATGACGACGAATCGGTCCCGCCGGTGCCGCCACTGCCGTCGCCGATTATCCGCGAGCAGCACCAGTTCCAGGCGCAACAACAGGCCAATGCCAATGCCAATGCCAATGCAGCCAAAACGTCGACACCTCCGCGCCCAATGACCTCGCCGCCGGCCAAGTCCTCCGCAACTGCAGCCACCCGGCGCAACATCAAGAGCCGCGGCGGCGAGAGCATCCTGTCGAGCGTCCTGGGCGACGACATGGACACGCCGCCGCTGGATCTGACGTCGCTGCTCAAGGGCATTGACAGCCGCGCTGGCGAGAACGGACTGGGCAACCTGTCCCGGCCGCCGTACTAGGTGTCTTTCCTGTTCACTTTTTGTACTTTTTTTTCAATTCTTTGCATTCTCATTTCATGTTCTAGTTTTTGTTGAGAGAAGAAAACACTTTGCATTGTATACTACCAGTCAATATCAGCATGCGCTTTTTTGGGAGGTCTTTTTTTCTTTTGGTTACTTTGGTTCTGTATACATATATACTATTCCGCGTCGATTTTCCTCATTCATGCATCGACAGCAGTTGCAATGAAGAAACAGAAAAGCTGTACCTGTCCCTTTAATTTCCTTGTCGTCAATCATCTCATATTGGAAGTGACGTCCATGAACGTTGTTACGACGTACGACAGGAACGAGAAGCTAAAAGTGGGTCTGATCGAATAGTGCCGAACGAATGGTCGGCCAAGTCGGCTCTAGCTTTGTTGGTCAGGTCCCTCCAATTGAAAGAAAAAATCGCCTGCAACGGTGACTCGTGACAAAGCGGGACGTTGGACTTTCAACCTGACTGTCAACTTCTACTTCTTTCCCACCTTCGACAACAACATCAAACTTTGTCCACACAATACACAAGGACCAAAGTTACAATGCGGTCTGTTTCAAGAATTCGCCTGTCAGGCGCATCTGCGTCTACGGCACGCACTAGACAAGCTATTCAAGTCCAATGCCGTTTCCAGCAGATTAGCACATCGTCGTCGCCGATGACGGCAATTTCCTCCACGACCCAGACACAATCCTCCCTTTCCCGTTCGCGACCTTTCCACAGCTCTGCCGCCGTCGCATCACCGCTGCCGACTCCGCCCCGCGCGGCCGACGTCGTTCCCATGTACGGCCAGGGCCCGCCTCCCAATGCGCCGACACCGCAAGAACCCGACGCAGCCAATGGCGCAAGAGCCGCCGCCCGCGAGACCAAGGAAGCCGCCAAGCGAGCCGTCGACCTTGTCCGTGAAGCCGAAGATCGTGCCATCCGTATTTCCCGGCGCAAAGCCCTGGCCGCCAAGACTAGCGGACCGGACAGCACCCGCTTCTGGAAGAAGACGAGTGTCGAGTCCGTGGACGACAGTCTCCAAGTGCGCCTCGATAGCCGTCCGCTGCGGCACCCGACTACCAAGAAAATCCTGCAGATCCCGGCACACAAGAAGCTGCTGGCCCACGCGCTGGCGACAGAGTGGGACGGGCTGGCGTCGGTGAAGCAGGCCACCCAGGGCCACCGGGTGCCATTGATGTCGCTCGTGTGCCGGGCGGTCGATCTGGAGGAAGAGGCCGTTCAGTACCCCGCCGGTGACGGGCCCATGCGCAGGGCATTGATTGAAAACCTGCTGCGCTACCTCGACACGGACAGCCTGCTGTGCTGGGCGCCTCCGGACGAGCTGGCGAGCCTGCACGGGCCCGGCGGTGCGTCCACACGGTTTGTGGCAGGTCACGGCGAGATCACGCTGCGGCAGCTGCAGGAAAAGACGGCCGGCCCCATTCTGGCATACATGAAGACACATGTTTGGCCCGGCGTGGTGGTGGAGCCCGTGCTGGGCGGCGCCGACCAGGCGAGCCTGCTGTTCCCCAAGGCGCACCCGGCGGAAACGCGGACGGCCGTGGGCGCGTGGCTGGAGCAGCTGAACGGTTGGGACCTGGCAGGTGTGGAGCGGGCGACGCTGGCGGGCAAGAGCATGGTGGTCGCGTCGCGGCTGGTGGCAGGGTGGTCGCCGACGGCCACCACGGCCACCACGGCCTCCAACTCGGGGAAGGAGAGCGGCAGCGCTTTGTCCATTGAAGACGCCTTTGCTGCGACCAACATGGAGACGGCTTTCCAGACAGCGCAGTGGGGCGAGGTGGAGGACACGCACGATGTGGAGCAGGCGGACATGCGGCGGCACTTTGGCAGCGTGGTGCTGCTTGTGAGTTGAGAGGGAGGGCTGCGAGTTTGATACCGCAACTGTACGATTAGAAACATAAAATATACATCCTGCATTAAAAGGCTTCAAGAAGAATGCAAGGGCACAGCCAACACCGATGTAACAATGAGGGAAAGCATCGAGGATAGACCGCTGCGCCAGTGTCAATAAAGCTGTAGCAAAGCCATGGCCATCGCTGGCCATTCAAGAATTACGACATGTTCAAACGACGTGTTCAAACGGCATGTTCAAGCGACATATCTTCTCGTCGACAAACCTTTGTTCAAATACATCCTTTGAACATCCTCGCGAGGCAAAGCCGCGATTCTCCAAAAAAATGTATCCGAATATTGCTGAAATGCGACACGCCACTCATAATCGAAAGTCGGAAATAAAAAGAGACAAGACACATGCAGCTACAGCCCACGGAACGATCCGTCCTGTCGAGCTTGCCCAGATTACTAGGCAGCGGAGAATGGCCGCAGACTAGGCATGGCTAGGTGTTTTGCCCTCAAGTCGATGCCTTACTATTTAGTCTGTCAGTCAAGTTACCTGTGTCTCTTCTCCGCTGCTCCACTTTGACGCCACCAGGGGGCAGAGCGGAAGGGTCGGTCTGCACTGAGTAGCAGGCAGGAGCGACTCAGCTTTCGGGGGGCGACCAGCAAAGTCATTCGCCCATTATCTCACAAAGTACGGAGTATGTTGCTGTGCTTTCCTAGTGCTTTCCTGTCTTCTTAACCCATAAACAAAGGGGCGCGGCAATTTATTTTGGCTCTGCGTAGAATTTACCGTGAAAAAGATAGTGCCGCAGTCTCACAACCGTGTGTAAAAAGCTGGAATCCCACCAGCAGACGTCTATAGCTAAAGATGGCAGGCTGCTCTCAAGACTCTGTTTTCGACGAGAGCGCAAAAAAGCACCAGTTCAGCTCGGCATTCAATAGTCTTAATATAGAGCTTCGAGATGACCACCGAGAACCTGCGTGGTGGACGGGCTATCGCCTCTGATTGAAAGTCGTTATTTGGGGGAACATGGTAAAAGTCGTAGTTGAGCAGCATCGCGCCTTCCTTCTTTTCTTCGGATGCTGGGAACGGCAACCGTCGAGGTGGCAATGCGCTAAGCGTAGGGCACCTCTGCAGCACCTATCTGCAAATGCAGCGCTGTCCAGGTTGCTCCTTCCCCGCAGGCCCCCACAGATGTGCCGAGGTGCGCTATCCCGCCTCTGGTTCACCTCCACACTCGATGTACTCCTCACGCCAATCCCACTGAAGGAGGAAGGGCAAGAAAGAAGAGAAGGAGGGCACTGCCGGTGGGAATGAGGGAAGCTCAAACTCCCTTTTGCGGTCCCGCTCGCTTTCCAGGAAAAAGAGACAGAAAGGTCACGACAGCAAGGCTACCTCACTGAACTTCCGTGCCTCCTTATTTTTACTCTTTTTATTTCTTGGTCTTGGCTGCCGCAACTTATTTCTCCTCCCACCGAACTCCTCACACCTTCTTCCTCTGTCCTTCCGCTCATCCTCTTGCACATCGCATCTTGCTCTTCCTCTTGCATCTCTCTTCTCTCACACCCACACTCTCACTCACACTTTCTCGAGATTCCAAATATCTCATATCGTTCTTCACCACAGTCAACAGCGATCTCGAAAGTATTTTTGTGTTGTTTCTCGAAACCCTCACGCCTCTCCCCAGCGCATCCGCAGATCACCGTCAAAACACACAACAGCCATGGTGTTCCATCCTCCGCCATGGGTGCCGCAGCTGCCCATTGGTAAGTCAGAGGCGGGCGGGACAGTATATGCCGTTCACCAAGACGGAATGACTGAATAACAGCTAACACTCTCTTTGCGTCTAGACCCCCCGGACTCGGTCACCATCGAGCAGTTCATGACCGATGAACAGTTTGGCCGCCGCGCCTTCAGCAAGAGCCGCAACCCCTTCACCTGCGGCCTCACCGGCAAGACGTACTCCTGGCCCGAGATCACCCAGCGCGTCGACTTCTTGGCCCGCGCTCTGGGCAAGCGTCTCGGCTGGCAGCCCGCCGAGGGCACTCCCTGGGACAAGGTCATTGCCGTCTTCTCCCTCAACGCCATCGACTACATAACCGCCTTGTACGCCGCCCATCGCTTTTCGGGCATCAGCACACCCGCCAATGCCGCCTACTCGGCTCTCGAGCTGCAGCACCAGCTCACAACCTCGGGCGCTTCGGCCGTCTTCACGTGCCAGGCCCTGCTCGAGACCACCCTCAAGGCCACGCGCGCCGTCAAGATCCCCGACGACAAGGTGTTCATTATCGACGTCCCCGGCGCGCCCGATGCCGCCCAGCGGGAAGCAGCCAAACAGCCGAGCCTGAACCAGCTTGTGGCCGAGGGCTCCAAGCTGCCCGCGCTCGAGGCGGTCAAGTGGACCAAGGGCCAGGGCGCACGGCAGCCGGCCTTTTTGTGCTACTCCAGCGGCACATCTGGCCTTCCTGTAAGTTTGTCGCCGTGGTTTTGTTTAAAAGGCTCTGTGTCGTATTCGTGGCGTATTCGAATGCTAACCAGCATGTTCCTCGCTCACAGAAAGCCGTCATGGTCTCCCACCGTAACGTTATCGCCAACATCCTCCAGATCAGCACGTACGAGACCGTCGGTCGCAAGCTCGCCGGCGTCGACACCCAGGTCGAGGTTGGTCTGCTGCCCTTCAGCCACATTTATGGCCTTGTCGTTATCGCACACTCTGGCTCGTACCGCGGTGACACCGTTGTCGTCCTGCCCAAGTTCGAGCTCAAGACCTTCCTTGCTGCCATCCAGAAATACAAGATCCAGCAGCTTCGTATTGTAAGTGTGCCACCCTGTTCGTCCCTGTTCGTCCATTGGCTTGTCGCTCGCCGGCTAACTTTCCTGTCAGGTCCCCCCGATCATCATCCGTATGTTGCAGAGCCAGGACGTCTGCTCCAAGTATGACTTGAGCTCCGTTCGCTTCTTGTATGCCGGCGCCGCGCCCACCGGTGGGGAGACCATCAACGACCTGCGCGCCATCTACCCCAAGTGGATCATCGGCCAGGGCTACGGTATGACCGAGACCGCGACTAGCGTCTGCTCGACAAGCGAGCACGACACATACGACCGTTCATCTGGCTCGCTCGTGCCCGGCGCCAAGGCAAAGATTATCGGCTCCGACGGCCAGGAGGTCACCAAGTACGACACCCCCGGCGAGCTGCTCGTTCAGTCCCCCTCCGTCGCCCTAGGCTACCTTAACAACGAAAAGGCCACCAATGAGACGTTTGTCTTCCACGACGACGGCCGCTGGATCCGCACTGGTGACGAGGTCATTGTCACGCTGTCTCCCAAGGGAAACGAGCACCTGGTGATTGTTGACCGCATCAAGGAGCTGATCAAGGTCAAGGGTCACCAGGTCGCGCCCGCCGAGCTGGAGGCCCACCTGCTGACACACCCCGCCGTCTCCGACACGGCCGTCATCCAGGTGCCTGACGCCAACGCCGGCGAGGTGCCCAAGGCCTTTGTTGTCCGGTCGCCCGCATACGCATCGAAGCCCGAGGCCGAGGTGGCGCGCGAGATTGCCAAGCACGTCGAGGAGCACAAGGCCCCGTACAAGTGGCTCAAGGGCGGTGTTGAGTTTATCGACATTATCCCCAAGAGCCCCAGTGGCAAGATCCTGCGCCGTCTGTTGCGTGACCAGGAGAAGGCCAAGGCACGGAAGTCCGGTTCGAAGTTGTAAGATGTGTGTAAGAAGTAGTAGGTATGGAAGGTGGTGTCGGTTGTATATAGAATAAGTGGTGTCGGCCTCAATGCCGTTCGTGTCCGATTTATTTAGCCAGAAAGTATATCAACTGCTCTTTTTTATTTCTTCTCATGAATCACCCATATCGACTCATATCGATGACGCATCGTGAACAATGCCACGAGAGAGGAAGAAAACGCTTGTTCTGTCCACCGCCCGTTGGCTAATCTCAGCCTCGTCGCCCTCGACCGTGGCAACCCAGAGAGACGAGTCAGCAGGGCTGGTGCTGCCACCTTCCCGGCCTCCCCAGAGATCCACAAGGTCGACTGGAAGGCGTGTGAAACAGACATGGAGACTGCAATAGTAGTCCAAAAGCGTCTTATATTGGGGCTCGATGCACTGTGCTTTGGCCAATTCGTCACAGCATAGTCGGAACACGTTTGGGCGGCCGATATGCCGCCCTTGCTGAAGAGCCGTGAGGGCAAGTCGATATGTAGCGTCTTGGTTGATTGTTTGTGCTGGGACTGTCGCCTGTCTTTCATCAGGACCGCCAAAGGTGTCATCGGCTGCTGCGGTGGTAGTATTGGGCCCCTCTTCGGGACGCTTCGTGATCGTACTATTGAGGACAAAAACAAGTGGCCGATGCGTTGTGTCTCGGTTGGGCCAGCTTGTTCGAAAAGCAGCCAGCGCACGTAAACGACGCATCAACTGCCCATATAGCTCGTACAACCGCCCGCCACTGCTTTGAAGACGCATCCACTTGAAGTGGTGGTCCATCTCTGTGAGAATGACGATGCTGGGAGGTTTCAGGTTTTCCGCGGCATTCGCAGCGCCCCCTTGTCCTGTGTTGTCTGCTGCGTCCATTTGCCTCTGGCCAACCTGCTCTTGTCGGCTTTTAGTCGACCACAGGCGCTGGAAAGGCATGCCTGCCTCAAGCTCGCCAAGGACAGCTTGAAGGTCCTCATGGCCGTAGACGCGAGAGATCAAGATCCGGCCAAGGATAGAAACTCTAGCCTCGTGTGAAAGCTTGCGTTTCTCGGCTGCATTGCCGTCCGTGCTGGCACTCAGAGTGCACTTTAGGACGCCCTTTAGTAGACGTATGACGTGGGCCACGGGAAGTGTGGTGATCAGTCGTGTCGTGGCGTTGGCATTTTGGTGCAGGTGCTGGACGGCTACTTGAAGAGATATCTGCCGGTGAGTTAGAAAGAGTTTGAGAATAGGAATGAGGAGACAACTTACCACAATGCCAACATCACCCTCGGAGCTTAGTCCGATCAGGCCGCCCTTCAGTCCGTCATTCAGTCGGCCGCCAAAGACACGGCTGTCCAACTCGGGACAGTCGCTCGTGTAGCATGGCGTCGCCGGCGTTGTCCTTGTTGTTTCTAAATTTGCAAGAGCTTTCGCTTCTTCTTGCAACGGCTGGTCGATGTTGGCTTCAGAATGTTCAGCGAGACTTTCTCCATATCGCCGGCCGAGCACTCCGGCTTGGCTCATGGCACTGCTCAGTCGAGTTGTGAGAGATTGAAAGAGTAATCAGCCCCAAGCTGTCAGCGCCGATGATGTAAGATTCTCTCGACGCTTAAGATGAGAAGCGCTCACTCCCTCTTCCTTTAGCATGCGTGCAATTGTTTCCCCGAGACCCAAATTTGTATTTGTAGCTTTGTGGGCGCGGTCGGAGGATCGTCCAGCCCTGCCTGGGCGTGCAGTCAGTGTCAATCGTCAGGCGAAGGTCGAGAAGGCAGCTTTTTGCGCTCGACAAAGAGATGGGTACTGGCTGTTCTTGTAGCACAAAGTGGACGACTTGGATCTAAGGTGGGGTGGCAGTGGATAATGAGAGTATCTAAAGAGAAACAATCCAAAAGTTACCCCTTTTTCTAGTTCTGCTTCCTGCTTGTTTTTTGCGAGATGCTGTCGGGAAAGTACGATTGTAGTGCAAGACAATCAAGTCGTTCCTGCCTTTCGGCACGTTAGCTGGACCCCACCAACGATTGGCGGGCTGGCAGCAATCGTCTGCATCGCCCCTTCCTCTCTCAATCCACCACGTCGGTAATAAATATGATACTTCAAGTGCAGATGGATACGGAAAGAGCCCTGGACGGAAAGAGAGATTGTCTAATCATCACTAATAGTTTGCCAACAAGATGAAGAAGGAACGGTCGCCGTAGCAGTGTGCAGTATTATTGTATACATGGATGAGCTTCTACAATTCATTAGAGAATCACCACACAGTCAAAAACATCACGGAATAGGATTAGGACAGACCGTTTAGAATTGATCTTTTATATTCCAGATTCATTACTATATGGAATGTTTACAAATAAAAGTTGGGAAGGAGTGTCGGTGACAGAGCAGAACCAAAAACAGAACAATTAAAAATCAAAAGAGAGCAAAAGAGAGCAAAAAAAAAAGAGAAATCAAAAGGAGCGTATCAAAAGAGACAAACGCCAAATTTCCTCCCAGAACTGCCTTTTTTTGTCGGCCCGTCAAGCAGAAGTCAGTGATCAAGTCGAGAGTGCAACGGCGAGATGAAGTGGAAAGTCGGGTAAGGTAAGACCAAGAAAATGAAAGAAAGAGCAAAATCCGCTCGTTACCGGCCTCCCAACGCCGCTTATGCTCGTGCACATCGCGGCGCGATGTTTTGTGAGATTTACTTCTGTTTTGCTCGGGTATTTTTTGTGGGTTTCCCTTGTCTCCCTTCTAGAACAACAAAAAGTACATAAAACTCGTCCTTCGTGGCCTCTTGTCTTCCAAAAAACAAGGAGGGCCCACCGGCCAGGGCACCCAATTCGTCTTGACCATCGTCGTTGTCTTGTTATGTAGTTCGGTTACCACTGGCCTCACTCTCGCTATTCTCGGATGCCCGGCAACTGCTCCGCCCTGTCGCCCGTGCGATAAGTTTATCTCTCTAAGAGTCCTTCGCCATCGGAGGGGGAGGAGGTGGTGCCGGCCGGCGGCCGCCCTTCAAACTCTTCACCCGTGCCAGAAGGCCAGATGGTTTCTGCTGGGAGTCTTCGCCTGTACCGCTGGAGATAACTGTAGTCGTAGGGTTGGCACCATCGCCGCCCGGGGACGTGGCGGTCGTGCCGTCGGTGGTCGACCGGCGCTCAAGGCCCAGGCCACGCGGTGGGCTCAGTGGCGGCGAGCTGCTGGGCAGAGCTGCCGAGTTCTTTCTCCGGACAGTGATGATATCCTCGCCACCCTTACGGTCGTATTCATCGAACGGGTTGGTCTCATTGTTGTATCTGCCAGCTGCAGCACCAGCAGAGGCCGGCCCGCCGTCCGTGCTTAGAGCGCGCGTCGGATGGGGTTCACGAGGGCCGCGATTGATGCTGCGGAAACGCTGGGCCAGAGACTTTTTCCGCTGCAGCGGGTTATCCTGGATGTCCTGTGCGCGTTCGGCCTCGCGACGCTGAATGGTCGTGCGGGCCGCTGGTGTACCCTCAAGGAACGTCGAGGTACCTAAGCCAAGAGACTGGTCGCCGTGCAGAGCAGTGCCACGCTGCAGGGGATCAAAGACCCCGATGGGGGCGATCTTGCCGCTCGACGGCGGCTGGTGGTTGTTGGAGAACTCTCTGAACGCCTCGTCCTCGCCCTGGCCCATGAAGGTCCGGTGGTCAGGCCGCTTGTTGAGAGGGCCAGACCCGCCAATGACGTTGTTGAGCGAGTCCTTAGGGAAGGCCTGCATGGGTGCGCGGCGGCTGCCCTTGCGGTTGCGGTGGGGGTTCAGCGCGTCAAAAGGACCGTCATGGTGGAAAACTGCGATATGTTAGTATCTGTCAAGCTCCCATCATATCTGATATTGTACACAGCCGACATGCCAAAAGGAGCTTACCAGTGCCAAAAATGCTCGAGGCATCCATCTGATCAATGATGTCGTTACGACGGTGGGGCTTGGTCGTGCCGGTCATGCGCTGTTCTTGCTCACGCTTGCGTAGGTCACGGAGCACCTTCTCGCCTCTGGACAAGGTCTTGTCGTCGGGGGCAATAGACGATTCAGAGTTGCGGCGTGCACGTGTGGGCTGAGACGGACGACGAGTCGAGGAGCTCGCACCAATAGGCTCACCCTTAGCGATGTTAATGGCGCCTGCCTTTGCCTTTGTGGCCTCTTCCTGTGACTGCGACGGGCGGTGGTTGCCTGGAGGAGACTGCCGCGGCGGGGCGTTCTTAGAGCGCGGCGGCGGGGCTCCTCCACGGCCACCACGGCTCGGGCGGCTGCCCGGCGGGCCAGGCGGACCACCAGGCGGGCGCGGCGGGCGACCGTCTGTGGGCTTCTTGAGCGGTTCACCACTGCTCGTGGGAACAGAGGTGTTGGGGTCGTTGATTGCAGACATGGCGTTGTCGTCAACCTTGAGAGACGTCTGCATGCGGGTTAGTCGCCGTTCTTGGCAGGTCGGCGTGTGAAGTTGAAAAGAACGAAAGAAAGGGAGAAGGCAAAAAGGCAAAAATAAATTGAGCACAGGGAGGGGGAAAGCAGGACGCGGTAAACAAAACAACAAAGCGAAGGGAGAAACAAGCACAACGGGAAGGGGCGTCTTGTGGCACCCGAACAGGAAGGAACGAGGGGTCACTAGAGCGCGGTCCCGTGTACGACGCAAACGAGAGCCATAAGGCAGCAACGAGCACGGCACATAAAATGCGACGGGCACAGAACAAAATGCTACAAATAAAAGGGCAAAAAGCATACGTCTGCGACTTACAAAGATATCATCAATGGATGACCGCGCCGCAGGCCTGGTCGCCATATCGTCGAGGCTAATCAGCAAATCGCTGTTTGATGTTGAGGCGGGCTTGTCGTTTGCGGGGTCAAGGAACGGATTGCGCGAAACAGGTCTGCCGTTGGACGTTGTCGATGGTGCGGGATCGAGAAACGGAGATGTTGGGCTGGGGATCGAGGGCGAAACGGTGCGCGCGCGGAAGGGGTTGTTTGAGGAGAGATGCGACTGGCGGACGTCCGCTAAAGTAAACGATGTGAGTATGGTGTCTCTGAATAAGTTTCTGAAAGCATGCAAGAGGCAAAGTGCAGTGAGCTGGTAGTCCTGAGAACAAGCGAAGAGCAGGCTGAGATCTAGACAATGTTCGCACAGAGAGAGACAGAGAAATTGAGAGACCAAGGTCGGATAATCAGAGAATCAGAGAGTCGAGAGAGAAGAAAAGAGAGTCTCAAGAGTCAAACGAGGCTGCAAAAAGGGGGCTAAGCCGGGGTGTTTGTTGAAAATAGAAAAAAAGAAGGAAGCACAGGGTAAAAGCTGCGCGTCTCCAATGTGGATGTTGGCTCCTTGGCAGGTTGGTTTCAGACAAACTGGAATCCTGGAACAGGCTTGGAATTCGATTGGCAAAATGGGAGCGGGTGGGAAAAGCCGTTGCAACGGCAGCGCGCAGAGTCGATGACGAATGACAAGGCGATAGAGTGACGAGAGATGTTAAAAATACTTTCGTCCCGAATTGAGTGCCGCCGCAGGATGCCGGAGTGCGTTGTTGGTTGAGGTGAGTTGGCGATGCCACCTTTGGTGATGCTACCGATGATAAGAAGGAAGGACAGCCAAGGTGCCCCTGGTCGGGATGGACGCGCAACCTGGCCTGGCCAAATCGAATCGATCGAGTCTGCGGTATCGTAGCTCCGTGTATATGTATATATATGTAGGGCGCGGTCTTCTCTTGATGCGCTCTGTTCTCGGTGCTTTTGTTTGCGTCTGTGCCGGTGTCTGTTCTCAATCTCTCGGTGTTTTTCTCTTGTTTTCTCTGCTTTCTCTGTGTTCTCTGCTTTTTCCTGCCTCCTTTGCTTGCAAGCGGCAAGTTTTCTGGACACAGCAGCGCGGGTCGGGTTGCACGTATAGATAAAGATCACGGTAGGCAAACGATGCAAGGCTCAGCAATGCGGCCAAGATATGCCGGCCACGCGTCACGCATGCACTTCGCCTATATACACAATTGTCCAAGCAAGATGGTACGTACCTAACTGGTCTGATAAGAAGTCGGACATGGTGAAAGGAATGTGCGAGGGCAGGCCTGCGCGGAGGAGTGTGAAAGGTATTTAAGTAGATTTAAGGTGTTTTATTGTGTCGTTTCCCAAGGGCAAAGATGCACGCAGGCGCATACAATTACGCTGGCGCTCTTTTTCAAAGAGAGGGAGGGCGAGTAGAGAATAGGGCGGGGGTTGGAGAGATAGGAGGGGTGAGGGTTCGAGGTGGTATGTGGAAATCTTGTATGGGGAGGATCGGTTGCGCCCTGTTGCGAGGAGACGGGCAAAGGCGGGAAAACTTGGTTTTGGATTGGACAGGCAAAGCTGGCAAGGTCGTGCAAGCAGGACAAACGTCTGCGAACAAAAAAGGGGATCGACAGCAGATATGTTGAGACCCCCAATTGTCTTAACCGGGGCCCATGAGGCCGCAACAAGGAGACAGGGCTGCGAAGGAGCCGGGGAGCCGGGAGTTGATGATGCGACTGTCAAGCGAGTGCGCGCGGACGAGGATTCGAAGGCCGGGCGCGGGTGGGCAGGTGAGCTGGTGGTGTGGTTTGCGATTCTGCAAGTCTGCAAGTCTGCGAGCAAGATGTTGTCGAACGGCTGGGGCGAGTTTTCGAGCAGGAGAAAGAAAGCAAATCGCGAGCAGTCGTAGAGCGACAAGAAAAAAGGGGTGCGGGCGAAGAAAAGAAGTGGGGTGGGATTGCCGAAGGGGCCTTGTTTCTTGAACGACGAGGGCGAGGGTTGCGTTCTGGCAGCAGCAGTTGGCACAAAGGGATGGAAGATGCTACGGCGTTCTGTGCTGGGTATCTTCTTTGCTTGTGCAGATATGGAGCCTCCGTGTGCGGACGGGAGTACCAAGACCAGGAGCCGAGTTGGAAGGGGGCGGATTGCTGGGTTTATGGGACTCTGGGATTCTTTTGTCGTCTTTTGGTTCCTTAGCAGGTTTCGGGTCGATCGAAGAGTGGTGCTGGGTGTCGAGCCCTTTTAGTTTGCTGGGCAGGGAGTGGGCGAAGACAGCGGATAGGGGCAGTCGATGGCGTGGCACAGCAGCACGAACACGAGGTGAAGGGGGGGGGGGGGCCGCGCAAGGGGCACCGAGAAAACGGTGAAGAGGGATGGATGCGCACAGGAGAATCCACGTAATTAATTGGTGGTGGGAAGTACTCTGTAGCGTACTCCGTAGTGAATAGGGGATGTATACAATATAGGATTAAAGATGCAATATGTGAGGTTTTGCTTGTAACTCTGTTTCTTAAAGATGCTCGATATAGATAAGACGCGGGACGACAAGGAGCGCGGCGCGACAGGAGAAAGGGAATGGGGGAAAAAAGGAAAGAAAAGAGAGGAATGCGAAAAAGGGGACTGGGTTTAAATTGACTGGGAAAGAAACGAAAAGGGAGAGCCTGCAAGAGGAGGGAAAAGAAGCATGCGGGAGGTGGAAAAAGATGGGGAAGTATTTTGAACAGGCGAGGAAAAGGAAATGCGGGCCCCAAAAAGGAAAAAGGAAGGACAGGGGTTGGGGGGCCGTTTTGAAGGCAGTTGAGGGTGTGGATGGGCACACGGCGATGGGGAGGAGCGATGCACACGGACAAGGCAAGAGCGACAGAACAAAAAGAAAAGTCAAGCAGTCTCGAAAGCACAAAAGGAAAGTGCCAACGTCAACGTCCAAAAGAAGCAGGCACTGAGAAGATGTACTCAGTACTGCCGTTGGAAATCGGCACGAGGGAAAGAGCCTCCAAAAAGCCGCCGAGAAGCAAACCGTTGGCCCAACCAACGAGCAGAGGCAAGATCGACGTCAGGTCCGTCGGGGCCAGAGAGGGGTTGAGAAGGGATAGCGCAACACACATACGACGGCGGCGTCGACAGGCACAGGTTCGTGGCGCTAGCCGCCATGTCGTCTGGCCGGTGGCCTTCACAAAGGGACTGAGGTGGTGGCCTGGCCATCAATAGGGGACACTCTATCTAACAAAGGTCGGTGGACCCTTCCTAGTCCAGAAATAATTCAGAGTTGTCAAGTTCTCACGAAAACGGGTTGTCACAAAGGAAAGCGCGACCGGTGCTGAGCAGAGCCAGATACCGACGACAAAGAAGCACGTCGTAAAGTGGAAGGAACGACAATGGCACTGCCTTGCTCCTTCCACTCGAATTGCGGCGTAGACGATGTGACGGTGAGTTATGAGCAGATGAAAGACCTCATACTCCGTACAATCCAGACTCGGCTGGCAGCTGGCGACGGCTGGCCCTGCCTCCACTCTTTGAGACCTTTTTTCCCACCACTGTTTTGCCCTGGCGTCTCGTGGAGCTCTCCACTTCAATCTATCCAAATCCGACCGCCAATGCTACGCCTTCTTCACCGCCAGAATCGGCCATCTGCCGGACCTCGAGAGGGGCCCTCCTGGAGGCTTCTGTCTCTTTTGTTCTTTCCCCTAACGACTCTCTTGTCCCATTCCTCGGTTTATTCAACTTTCTTTTCTTCGCTGGGCCGGCCCTGGCCAGCTCGTTGTATCGACTTCTTCTTTTGTAGTCTTTCCGCTTGCTTCTGTTTGTTGGTTCTTCTGGTTTCTCCTGAGTGGTGCATAAATCTCGTATTGAGAAGCAGCCACTGATAGGGCAATCTGCTGTGTGATGGCCACGTTTCCGGGGCCAGGGCTGGGCCTTGCCGGATGTGGACCACCAGCCTCAACAACGGCCAACAAGCTACCAAAGCGCCATGAACAGCAAAAGTTGCAAGCACAACACATAGCACGATACTCAGTACGAAGCAGTAATCAAGGACGGCGAGACAGGCCAGCCAGAGAGGGAAGGCCCTGTTTGTGGGCACGGTGCACACGCCATGTTTATTTTGTGCAGTAGGCAGTGGACGATGTGTTGAAGAGGAAAGGTGCGCTTATTCCAACGTCCACTGCTTGTGGGTAATAATACCACAGCAATTGTTTATCGTGTAAATCGTTTCCCAACAAGCACGCCGTCGTCCGTGGCAATACTACGCAAGGGGGGGGGGGATGCTTCTCTCCACAATCTCGACAGAATCTCGACAGGGTCTCGACCATCCGCATATTGCGTGACATGCCCGTCGAGCGTGCCGTATTAGTCTCGCTACTCCGTAGTGTGAGTGTGCATACATACATACACATTTGGCGTACGACGTAATACGACGTAAAATACTCCGGACTCTTCTGGTCTTTATCCTCCACCACAGCTTCATACCCCTGGCAACGTCGTATGGGAGAGCTCTGTGCCAAGACAAATCTCGTGTTGGTCGTGAGTGAGAGCATGCAATCTCGGTTCTCTGGTCGTCCCTTATCACGAGCACCTATGGCAACATATCGAGCTATTTCACTGTCCTATCCTTCAAAGATGAAGGACAGGACGGTACGTCCCGTATCTATAAAACTACCTGCCTCCGTCTACTTTGATGGCTACCTTTGTAGATTCGTACCGATATCAAGGAGCACAAAATAAACGAGCCCGTCTAGATTCTGTAGGCTCCAAGCAGGTTGAACTGTTTGCCAACAACATTGTAAATCGCCGGCAGTTTACCACCCTTAGAGTGGATGAAAGCACGATTGGAAGCCGCTCGAGCGAGTTTGGAGCATTATGTTACTACCGGAAAACGGAGAAAGGGCCGGGCCGGTATCTGATCCACATCCCGGAGTCCCTTGATGGCCGTTCGGACCGGTCATGGCCAAATAAGGCCGAGGCCGGGTGACAATAGAGGGCAATAATATGCCTCGTAGTACCCCATTCGGCAGGCGTGGCCGTGATAGATGGGTTGTCGGCGATTCTCATGATCGGGGCATGTCTGTTATATCTGGTCGGTATCCCAAGAGAGAGGCCACATGTATACCATAGGATATACGATGTAGAGAGTAAGATATTAAAATGGCTATTCATTTCAGACTGTCAAATGAAAGTTGGACTAACTCTGCGTTCTTTAAGATATCTCAAGGCCAATCCATCAAGTAATACGTGACGTTCTTGCGCTATATCTTGAATCAAACAGAAGTGAAGCTCGCATATCCCCGACCCCGGCAGTGTATTGAAACGATCAATAAGACTGTCGGATGATATGATACGAGCTTTCAAGAGCCCAGACACATCGTATGTACTTATGTTCTATGCAAAGCACCACTACTTAGGCACTGCCGTAGATTTTACATGCCGACTACAAGACGAGCATCTAGAGGCTTCCTCTACCAGCACGCCATTTCGTACTTAGCTGGCTCTACGTGGATGTACGGCACGTACAACAAGCTGTTTGGCTGCCCAGGCCAAAAATACGCGTTCTTTTCGCGCGTCTAAAGATTGAGCGATCGAGATGGAAAAGAGGCTGGCCGTGGTATCACTGATATGAGCATTGGTCCAGAGATGAGGCCCTCGCAAGCCCTAGCATCTGCACAAAGCTCATATGAAACAAAGAAAGTGAATGTAAAAATAGATCACACAACGACTTCGACTTCGGGGCTTTATCATCCCACGTGTTCGGCGTCCCAACGTCTAGGGCCGTATCCCCTTAATATTGCATGCAAGCTTAAGGCTGCAAAAAAGTACGGTGGAAAGTACTACGCATTTTCTCAAGTAAATTGCTTGGTATCAACTGTACTTGGCGAGCTTCAAATGCCGCGTTTTGCTTTTGATCCGCAGTGCCAATACGCATAAACAATCCTAATGGCCTGCTCACATAAAGGAGATACCAGGGTTTATCCCGAAGGCATCCTCGCCGCCGCACAAAATTATCCGACAAGGGAAGCAAGAGCTTTCAAGTTTTTGCTTTTTGGCATGGCATGAATCCAACCAGGATCCGGATTGCCACAATCCTTGCAATGAAAAGCTCCTACGTCAATGCCATGTCGGATTGTTTTCAGCATCAACACAGCCTCTAGTATACAAATGCGAATTGGTATTAATCTCATTGTTCGGACTCCGTATTTATTTTACAAGTTACTCAAGTTTATTTTTGCAGGCAGAAGTAGTATGTAAAGGAAGCTCATTATGCCACACTGGGTCCCTGGTAGACACCTCTCGCCACACGTCGCCCACCAACTACGTAATCATTGGGCAATTACGTTGCAGACGCGCGATTCTTCTTTGTTTATCACGATCTCGTCTCCGTTGTATCTTTCTCTGTCGCTTTCTTTCCCAGAAGGGGAAGCAAGTTGACCTACAACAGGAATGCTTCTTTTTGGTTGACGGGCGACGTCCACGCAGACGGCGTGGCATAGCTCCATGTACATGCCAGTGGACACAGAGCTCTGGATCAAACCCATGCAGCCATGCATGGTCTGGCCGGTTGGGCATCGACCGGTGAGCTGAGCTTCCGAGGTAGTAGCTCTCCAAATTGAAGCGAGAAAAATAGAAGAAGAAAATACATCTCCAAAATTCCAGAAGTAATCTACCAAAAGAACCTTTGAGAGCATAAGCTTTTGAGGAGCCACTCTGTACTTGCCAGTCGAGTCAGGCTTGGATGTCTCATTTTCTGCCATGCCTGTGGTTCGTATCATGATATGTTTTAACCCCATAAACCCAATTTTGAGCACGGTATTTTTGGAAAAAGTCATGTCGTGCAATCCAAACAATGAAAAGCAATCGAACAAGCTCAATTGACTGACCGGCCAAAAAAAAGTGAAGCTGCGAGGTACCAAAAAATCTCCCGGGGGCGAATCGAACGCCCGACTCTCGGATATTATTGTGTTGCAATTACAGTCCGATGCCATAAACCAACTAGACCACCAGGAGTTGTTATTGAAGACTCGGTGCTTCGCTAATGGGATCATAGCGTGTAGAGCAGCGAGCAGCAGCTCATCATGATGCATGCGCTATGCTATGGCTTTACGGGAGGTGCCAGCTGCTACTAGATCTAGGGCCGCGTCGGATGTGACGTCCGCTACGACTCGGCTAGCTTTGGCTTCCCTTTTATTCTTTACTATTTGCTTCTTTGCTTATTTTGACATTCTGACGGACGCCCAGGGCTGCCTTCCCGAGTGGCCGGGCGCTGTCCTGCGCGCTTATTTCGTAGTCGGCACATGGAAAGGAGTGGCTGCATCGAAGAGGAAAACCAAAGTGCACGAAGCCACGCAAGCGAGCAATGATGACCCGTCAACCCCTCCTTTCTTCTCATCACTTTTTACCATTTTAAACACTTTTGGTCGCCTTTTTATGTCCTGCCCCGGTCCACCAAAGACGGTGTCTTGTCTCGAGATATGTAGGGTCTCTCTGCCGAACACCAATAACAGCCAGACTCATGTGGCCGCCTTACAATTACGCAAATATACGCACGGATTGTTGCTGCCCGTTTCTCATTTCCCTGCTTCTGCTACACACAGACCAGCCAACCAGAAATCAGTCACACACATACGGCGTACATATACATATACACATGCACATATATGTCCGTCGGCACCGGGCACGGCGGTATGCTACCCCTCAAAGGATACATATTTTGGCTTTGTTGAGTTGATGAGGGGCTCTGCCAAGTAGAAGTAAGAGGCTAGAAGGGGACAATCGTTGGCTGGCACAAGGCTATCTTACACGACTATACTCCGTACGGAGCATTTATCCGTAGGACGCAAAGTGCCAGCGTCTGCCTATAAACCGGCTTGCCGTTTTGGCAACAAAAGACGCCCTCGCTTTGTGTTGTCAAGAGGTCTCGTGTCCTGTTCAGCCACGTCTGCCTGGATTTGTTCGCCTTTTAGTTTAATTCTTAATTTAGATGCTGCTTTCAACGAGGGCATTCTAGAGGCCATCTCCTGGCTTTTATTTCCCCTTTCCCCTTTCCACTCTCCCTTCAACCCTTTTACTTCTTCTGCCTTTGCTTTCTTCCGAGCTTGCATGCTGCCTGAAGACAGAGCAGCGATGCAATGCCCTGTCGAGCCTGTCCCATCCCTGCGGGCCCGCTCCGCTTTGCTGGCTCTCGTACAGTGCGCATATCTCTTAGTGGCACTGCTGTTTTGTCCGCAAATACCGCAAGCGCTACACCGTGCGGGGCTCCTCTCAGCCGCGCACATTTTGCTCCGACCGACGCCTTTCGACAATACCCACCCCTAATCCAATTTCTTCCCCTCTTGGCGGCAATGGAAGACAACGAGACAGCCACCCCTCCATCACGTTGCGTAACGGAGCGTTCGCTGGCACGAGGGAAGATTCGCTGGCACGAGGGAAGACGTCGTAGATAGACCGGATATGTTTTTGTGAATTGTAGCATTTGCCCATAAAGTATTTGTTTCCTAGCTCGCTTCTCAATGGGCACTGACCTGCTGTCCCAGACCGGTCCTGCTGTTTTGGGAATGTCTGCTCTATTGCTCCTGCCGGCTGCTCTTTGGGTGCTCGGTGTCGCTCAGGGCGCTCAGGGCGCTCAGGTCGCTCCTGCCTCAAATTACCACATCCAACGGACGCACTGTCGCTCTTGTCCCTTCGTCTTCTCCGCGGTGATTCATTCACAGCAACTCACTGTAAATGCAGAAAATTGCAGGCGTCCGAGCCTTGACTTTTTTTTCTCTCTTTCTTTCTACTGTGTACCTCGCCGTGCATTGTCACTGCTGTTTGCCTGTGCTGCTGTGTTGTAAGATACATCGTAAGATACGGAGTTCAGGTCATTTGGGCCTCGCCTTGCATCTGGCCCTGCCCCACTCCTTCGATATGTCTTGCTCCTTCCCTCTGCTAACGCTAGCCTCCCCGGCCGCCCGTCTAGCCGCCATACCCTCCTGCCACCCACCACCAGCCAGCAAGCCACCAAAACGGCCTTGCCTTTTGGCGTTTCCCAGCTCGTTTGCTCCTTCCTTCCAGCTTCCTTCCTTCCCCCCTATCTTTTGTCTCTGCCAGGCACCCCAGTCTTCCCGAGCCTTCCCTCCTACTGGCTGCCCAACGACGGGTCTGGGCGCCTTGTTCGCTCCTGCTCATTCTGACGCCCCCTTTTTCTCTTGTGTGCTCTTGTGTGTTCCGTCTGCCGACGTACAGGCTGCCCACAACCCTTTACCAGAGACAGCACAGCAGATCAGCGTCACAACTCCGTATTGTCACCTTACCTGACTTCCAGGCAAGAGCTCCCTTCGTTCCTTCTTCCTTCTCTTCTTGGATGTATCGAAATTAGCTCCCAAAGTGTAGCCAAAACGGAAGGCTCGAGACCTCTCTCGGGGAGCCGGTCTCGTATCGCTTCAAATCGCCGAACCAACTGTTCGGCAGGAACGACGCTTGTGTATTGAACGGAGCAAATTCACAAGGGCCTTCTCGCAATACACGTCGGACATGCGAGTCGCGGTCGTAGATCCGCCTAGGCTCCAGGGCCTCGGCCGTCCGTCATCATAGATTGTTTGGCCCCAAAGGCCTGGCCGTTTTGCCCTTTGTGCACATTTTGGGCCCTGTCTTGGGGCCTGGTCTAGGCCTGTCGGTGGCTCTTGCCGGGCCTCGCTTTCTCTGTATTTACTTACAGCCCTTCTTGCCTTTTTTTTCGCCTGGCCTTGCCACCGCCCAGCTTTCTTGGGTCGCTCTTTCCGTCGACCGCCTATTTGCCCTTCTTTATTTCCTTATTTAGCGGCAAAACCACTCCTATTCGCAGGCCCCTTCCTCCCTTACGGAGCACGCCCCTCCCCCTCCCACCCCCAATAACCGTCTTTCCCGAAACCAAAGCCCTTTGCCCACAGCCTTCACCCCCTCGAACCCCCCCTCTTTTGTCACTGAATCCCCTCTGTAGCCCATCGTTCCTTCCTCGTAAAGTCAGCCTTCCCGCCCCGGCCACCCAAAACGCCAGCACGGATCAATCAAATCCCAGCACACAGCACGCTAATGCCGCCAGTGTCAGGTAGCAAAGCCCAGACAGCCCAGACAGCCCAGACAGCCCAGACAGCCCAGCCAAGCCAGCCCAGAATTAGCACCTGATTTTTCGACCCCCCAAACCCATCCATTCCGTCCTTACAAACCCTTTTTTCCCACCTCCTCGCCATTTTCCCGATTCTCTCCCTTTTTCTCTCCATCTCGCACGTCTTCCAACTTCACACCCAACGAAGCACCACCACCGCCGGGCTGCATCGTCGACCACACGAGATCCACGATACGATTACCACGATTTTCATTTCTACAAACACCTCTTGCATATGTAGGTTTCTCTTCTGTCGCTTCTTCGAGGGCCAGCCTCGTATTTTTGCAGTGTTTTTGGGGAGTCTTTGGCGAGGCTTTCTGTCTTTCTCCGTCCTTTTGTTCTGCCCTTTCTTTCGACATCCATCGCCACCCTTGCTCGCTTCACCGCCGCTTCGGCTTCCCAGGAGATCTCGGGTCCTACTCCAAAAGACGGTTTTCCGTCCGCAGTGAAGTGCCTCGCGGAGCCGTCTGTCTCGAATTTTGACACCTTTCGCCCTTCTTCGACTTCGAGTCACCTCGTCACTCTCCGCCTCTTTTTGACCCCTTCATCCCACCAACGCTCCGCTCTTCCACACCCTGCGTTTTGTCTTGTACACACGACTGTTGTGTCATCGTTTACGCACATCACTCTTACCCGACAACAACAACAAACTCCTCCTCCTACCTTTTCTCTTTCTTTTTCTTTCGTGTTGCGTCTTTTCTTTCATTTCTTTCCCTCCATTTTGCCCTTTTCTTCCCAATCTCCCTTTGCTCTCATTTGTGTCTCGCTATCTTCTCCCCCAATATTGATCAGCGCTGTCTGCCTCGTTGCCTCGTGGATCTGGCCCTAAAATCGGACCCAAAACACTTTTTTCTACAAAAAGCTGTCTCAACTAACACATTTCTCTCTCTCTCTCTTCTTTTTACAGCCTCTCGCATTTTGATCACAACAAGCACCCTCACATCTAACGACCTCGCGTGCTCGAGGAACAATCCGCAAAGATGACGACCATGGTAAGTATCTACTGTCTGCTGCATTTCAGCCTCAAATGAGCTTAAACAGAAACAACATGGACCTAACCGTCTCGCCATTGGACAGGATCTTCGCGTCGGTAACAAGTACCGCATCGGCCGCAAGATCGGCTCCGGTTCATTCGGTGACATCTACCTGGGCACAAATATTATCTCTGGCGAGGAGATTGCCATCAAGCTGGAGAGCGTCAAGGCTAAGCACCCCCAGCTGGAGTACGAGGCTCGTGTCTACAAGTCTCTGGCCGGCGGCGTCGGTATCCCCTTTGTCCGCTGGTTCGGCACTGAGTGCGACTACAACGCAATGGTCCTCGACCTGCTCGGTCCCTCTCTCGAGGATCTCTTCAACTTTTGCAACCGCAAGTTCTCTCTGAAAACGGTTCTGCTGCTGGCTGACCAGCTTATCTCCCGCATCGAGTACATCCACGCCAAGTCGTTCATCCACCGCGATATCAAGCCCGACAACTTCCTCATGGGCATTGGCAAGCGTGGCAACCAGGTCAATGTCATTGATTTCGGTCTGGCCAAGAAGTACCGCGACCCCAAGACGCACTTCCACATTCCCTACCGTGAGAACAAGAACCTGACGGGCACGGCCCGCTACGCATCGATCAACACGCATCTGGGTGTCGAGCAGTCCCGTCGTGATGACATGGAGTCCCTGGGCTACGTCATGCTCTACTTTTGCCGTGGCTCTCTGCCCTGGCAGGGTCTGAAGGCGGCTACTAAGAAGCAGAAGTACGACCGCATCATGGAGAAGAAGATGACCACTCCTACTGAGGTGCTCTGCCGCGGCTTCCCCAACGAGTTCGCCATCTACCTGAACTACACCCGCTCGCTCCGCTTCGACGACAAGCCCGACTACAGCTACCTGCGGAAGATCTTCCGTGATCTGTTTGTCCGCGAGGGCTTCCAGTACGACTACGTCTTTGACTGGACTGTCTACAAGTACCAGAAGAACGCCCAGGCCATTGCCCAGGCTGCTGGCGCTGCCGACGACAAGCAGCAGCGCACCGACGCCGCCACTGGCCAGCCGACCCAGGCCGGTGCCGTCAAGCCCGGCACCAGTGCCCAGATGCTCGCTAGCGGCCGTCCTCGCAACGCCAAGATGATGGGTGGTGCTGGTGTCGATGCTCATGATGCCAGCCGCGGTGCCGGCCCTGGTGACCGGATGTGAGTTGCGCCCACCACAGCCCAACCCAACCAACACTCCTTGTAAGGGATCCTACTTTCTTTCCCTTGTTTCTGCCTTGTCAAGATCTTTGGGAGGTAGCGGGGCTAGGGGAGATGCCCTGCCGTTCTACGGCCATTGGACATGGTTTTTCGACGGGTTCCCGGGACTTTCTTTCTCGCTTTCACCTACAAGGGCTTCTTGACTGACCACTCTTTCACCAGGCTTCGCTCGTCTTCTCGCGGCCAGCAGGGCGGCGGCCAGGGTGGTCTTTACGGCCAGGGCTACGGGGCTCAGTGAGCAGTGTATTGTGGCTAGCTTGGCCTCTGGTAACCGTCAAATGGGACGGGGCCAAGGCCTTGCTATGTGACTAAACACTCCACTTCAAATCAAATCTCGGCATAGGACATTGGGTCCTTTCAACCATCACCGCTGGTTGCCGCGATCCCTTCCACCCAACCCTGTTGCAGCTTTCCCATATCCCCCCCCCCCCCATCATTTCTTATTTTTGTGCTTGGCTCCCCAGAATTTCTATGTCTGGGGCAAGATTTGTTTTATCGACGGCGGCGACTATGACATTGGCATACCTCGTATTCGGCGAGGTGTGACCCGATGCATGTCACCACGGAAAGAAGGCGGAACTGTCAAGCGCCATTTTGGCGAGCTTTGTTCTTTTTATGCTCAAAGCCTCGCTCGAAACGACATCAGCGACTACGCCATGCCCTCCCCCGTTACAACCACCGCATTTTCTTTTTAAACACGGCAAACGACAAAACAAATCTTCTCGCCCGACACGTCACGGACAGACAATACCGCCTGTCGTCAACACTCGGGTATACACACTTTCGATTTTATTCCGATGTCTGCCGGCTTGTCTTTTTTTCCCAGTGCCATGTCTCTGTTTCTGTTTTGAACTTCACATCAACTTCTGAATCTTCAATGCAGTACGAGAACGGCATTTTCTGACAGGAGAAGTCTGGCACCCGGTCCAGTTAATATCGAAAGGCGACGATTTGGACGAACATGAGTTAGGACCACAGCCGATCGCAAGCTTTTTTTTTGCCCCGAGCGGTCCTTCTCGTAACATCTTCTTTTCATCCTTGTTGATCGCTGTGTCGAAGAACAGCCACCCAAAAATATACGATTTCCATCAGCCCCATTCCCCCGTTCCCCCATTCCCCATCTCCCATTGCCCAACTTCCCCCAGTTCTTTGCTTCGTTTTTATCACACGTTCACGCCTAATTTCCTACTTTTTATCACTGTGTGCTGTTTATTTCCTTCTGCTCGTCTTTTTTCTTATTTCCTATTCTTCATCATGGCTTACGAGTTCTGTTTTTGCTTCCCCTTTCCTTCGAGTCTTCTACTTCTTTGCTTGGCATGTCGCTTTTCAGTTCGCTTGTGGGGAGGTAATCAGTTCATTTTCAAGGGGGCGAGGGGATATTTATTTTTCAAGACAACGGCGTGCGGAGGATCCAAATTGCAAGAAAACTCGAGATTTAGACGATATGGTTCACGGCGACGACCTGGGAGGCAGGGTCCGTTGGGACAGGAGTTGGCCACAAGGTTGATCCAGGGCACTCATCTCTTTCTACTGAAAGGGACGGAGGTATGGAGCAGCTTGGACGGTCGGTTTGAGTCTTAATGGGGAGTGGTCGTCAGTCAAGTGTTCAGAAACTGAGGAGGCTCACTGTTGTGAGGGAGTGTTACCCAAGGAACGGGCTACAGCATATATGCTGCATCTTGTCCGTGTCAAATGGGACAGGTTCACAGGCTACTAAGCAACGCATATGCTGGTGTCTTAAAGCTGTGTCTGTTCGTCGAATCATTCCTTTCGTTTGCATTCTATATTTTAACAAAGCAACAATTCACCTCTTTCTTACAACCTTTTGGTCCTTTGATTTGTGCCTATTTTTCAAATGCGTGATAGTCGCGTCGATGAACGGAGTAGTGTAAGTGATGTAGTATAGCCGATGTAGCGTAGAGAGATGCGTAATCAGCTAGTTTCCTGTGCAACGCTGTGAGAACTTAGTCGTTCCTGCCTGTTCTTTCATGATCGTGATGTGTGGAGGTGAGTAATGTGCTGCTGATCTTTCTTTCCATCACAAGCCAAGAAGTATGGTGTGCCAAGCAGAGCGCTAGAGACGGCAAGATCGAGCACCTGCCAAAAAGAATGCGGCACGTGGTAAGAAATGGGCAAGTGCGCATGTTGCCTGGCCTGATTTAGACATGCGCAAAACAGCAAGAGCGAGGCACAAACACGACACAAATGGGGAAAGAGGCAGCCCCCCCGGATTGAACAAAAAGAAGGCAACGGTACACATCGTGTGCTCCGTACTTTGCAAGAATTTCCCCTCTTTCTTCCCTCAACAACAACTCCCTCCTTTCTTCTCCTTCATCGTCTCTATTTGCGGCGGGAGGATGCACCGTCATTTCGCATTGCTCGCACCACGATTCTCAGCCCCGTCATCCCTCCCAGTCGCAGCTTAGCTTGCCAACGCCCCACAAAACTCCCACCCAAAGACCAAAGACCCAACAGGCAGGCTACGCTTTGTCTCTCAAACCAACGCTCCAGACCTATGGGTCTGGCCCTACGAAGCGCCTTAATTGAGGTGGGAACCGAATCGTGGCGGGGGTTGTGAGTAGAGGTAAGAGCTCTAACCTTTAAAACAGCAACAGAGCCATTGAAAAAGAAAAACCAGGGCCTGGTAGCTCTTGTGCTCTCTTCACAAACAATAGAAGAAAGGACGACGAAAATAACAACAACAAAACAAATAGGACCAGCTCAGAACGTACCCAATTTAGCCAAAAAGGAGGCTTGAAACAGCCCTTGGAAGCACAGCGGCACGCGCATTCGTCCCTACTCGTTCGTTCTGTTCAGCCTCCCTTTCGTGGGGACCCTTTTTTCCAGGCCAGGCGCTCTTCCCGCTTCTTCTTTTCTTCCTCTGCTCTGTCACCGACAATGGCCGGAGCTTCGAGCAACACCGGCAACATGGTCTCTTTTCCGACACTAGATCTGCTGCTGCTCACGTTCAACTGCGCAAAGGCACCCATTAACGTCGTCGACTTCGCAGGGCACCTGAAGCATGCGTTGTCCGACCATAGTGCAGTATCCAACACGTCCTCGTTGCCAGACCTGGTCGTTTTGTAAGTTAACGACATTCCCCGATTGCCCACGTTGAGCCTGTAGCTAACTGTCCTATTCTGCTTCACAGCTCGTTACAGGAGGTAGCTCCTCTTGGCCATGCCTTTGCCGGCTCCTATTTCCTCCATCCTTTCTTTGTTCGGTTTGGCGAGGCCCTCAGCGTGGCAGCAACACTAGTGGGCGGATATGAATCTGGCGGTGATGATGCCGACGCCAACGCCGAAGCCGATGGCGATGCTTCACAACAGGGCGATGCGCAGACATCAAACAAGCTCAAAAAGCACTACCACTTTGTCCATAAAGCACACGTTGGCATGACAGCCATCCTAATGTTCGCTCGTGACCCATCAGCCATTCACAATGTCCAGGTCGCACACTGCGGCTTTGGCGTGGCCGATATGGGCAACAAGGGCGCGGTTGGCTTGAGGATAGCCTATGAGAAGGCGGCAGGCGACGGCACCTCCGAATCGACGCCCAGCGAGCTCACGTTTGTTGCCACACATCTAGCGGCCATGGAGTGGAACGTGCGGCGACGCAATGCCAACTGGCGCAGCATCGTTGCCGGCCTGACGTTCGGTAACCCTAATGATGTGCTTGTCGACGTCACGGCCCGCGAGGCCGCGAATGCCCTCCGCCGGGACCGCCAAGGCCGCAACCACGATCAAGCAGCCAGCACACCACGCACGGCAGAGGAAGAAGCGGAAGCGGATGCAGCAGACGCTGCCGGTGACGATGCATGGCTCCTGCTGGGCCAGCACCAGCATGAGATTGATGTCCGCCGCCAGCTGCACGACCTTTCCATCTTCCGCCCAGACAGCCTGCTCTTTGTGTCTGGCGACCTCAACTACCGAATCGGTGACAAGCGACCGCCCGCCGACGCCGAGTTCCCTACCAAGAGGACGTGGCAGAAGTTCTTGAAGCGGGACCAGCTGACCGAAGAGCGCCTTGCCGGCCGCACGTTCCATGGAATGAGCGAGGCGCCCATTACCTTCCCGCCCACATACAAGTACGATGTCCTCAGTGACGAAGACATTGCTGGAGGAGCCGTGCCCGACAACGTCGACGAGATCCGCGAGTACGAAGAGTCGGGGTCCTCTTCAGATATAGATAAACCGATCCCTTGGAAGTACGCATCACACCGCTGGCCCAGCTGGTGCGACCGTGTCCTGTACCTGGACGTACCTGCATGGATCAAGAGCCAGGCCGGTCCAGACTCGACAGAAGTCCCCGAAGTCAAAGTCACCTCCTACAGGTCGCTACCGCTCATGCACACCAGCGACCACCAGCCTGTGTACTTTAGAGCCCAAGTTCCTCTTCTCGGCAAACCTCAAGGGCACCCCGAGGAGGACGTAGCTGTCACAGATGGCGAGTCGGAGAGCGACTCCAGATCGGTTGATCCCCGTGTCCGCCTGCCCGTGGCCATTGACATTGACGCCTGGGCCCGTCGCGTCCGTGCCCGTCAACGGGAGCGCGTCGCAGGGTTTGGCATGCTGCTGTTCAACACCCGGACCGGCGCTGTCGTCATGGCCACAACAGTTGTCGTCGTCGTCGGTCTCTACTGGGCATGGGTTGGGCTGTTATGATGAGCTTCCAAGACGGGTGGCTATGATGGGTTGTCGCTTTATTCTTTCTTATTTTCTTTTATTGTCTGCGGCTGAGCATCACATATTTCGTCTTTCCTCGTTACTTATCCATAGCCACTGTTTACACCGGACAATGTCTGTTTTTTTCTCATGATATCTTGTGCTCTTATGCACTCCGGGAGGGGGGTTCTTTACCACTCTTGTTATGGTTATACTCTTCTCCACGCGTGCGGTTGCTCCTTCTTTTACTTCGTTAATCGTCTGCTCTTCACTTACTCAGCATTACTCAGTGCACTCCATTGAAGCACACATACCCAAATATACGTTTTTAATGGAAATTACGTAGAAGGTGCGGAAATGACGAGGTGCCTATTCATTTTCATTAGAAAAAATATTGTTTCTTACTTAAACATTAGTTTTTTTTTAATTTATTTATTTAAGTGACGGACGTATTTTCTTTTTCAACGAACAATGAAGAACAAAATGAAAACATTATAAAAAGACCCTTAAAAAAATCGACCCATTCACAGGTGTCTTTTCACTGAAAGAATTCGCTACGGGTAACCTGCACAGCTTATCACCGTACATTTACTGGCACACATATATGTTTATATTTGTGTAATTGATGTCGTTATAAACCATTAGTAGTAAAGCCAAGGCCGAGGGAGAGACGTTCTAATGAACCGATCGATCCCCGCTGCCGTTGATATATTGGAATAGTGAGCCAGCAGCCCATAGAACCAAAACTCGAAAACCAACAAACAATACCCGCCAATCCAATAATGAAGCCAGGAACAGCAACATTATGCAGTCCTCCTCCATGGATGAAGCCCAAACCGTACCAGCGAATATAGCAATAATCCAGCAACCGATAGCCGGTAAACAAAACTGAAACAAGATATAGGGGATAAGCTGTAGGTGATTCTATGTATAGTAGTCCTTTCAGAGGCATTGATGTAGGTATGACGAGTGTAGTGAAGGGTGAGAAAGGATATTAAAATAGCGATAGTCTGTAAGGATGTGAAATGTGTAAAAAAGTTCGTATCACTCGTGAGGTAAACAAAAGCAAAATAAAGATGAGAGAGTGCAAAAAAGCAGGTCCAAAGATTTAAAAGGCAAAAAGGCAAAAAGGCCACCCGCCGGGCCGGATAAGAAACAGGAAAGAGAAAGAAAGAATGCAGGCCTCAGCTGCATTGCCGCTTCAGAAATTAACAAAGAACCGGTCGTACTGTTCGGCCAGCTCGGGCGTGTACTGCTCAAAGTCGACATCGTTTTCTGGGTAGATATCGAAGCACTGGGCGTCGCCATTATACCGGACGGGCGGGACAATGGGGCCCTGGTCGCGGCGCTCGTACAAAGCATCCCAGTCGACACCGTCAAAGAAGGGATGGGCCTTGACCTTGGCCGCGCCGCCGCTGATATTACCAAGCCGACGGGAGCGATCCACGGTGCAGAGCTGTTGGACAAGGTCCTGAGCAGCGGGCGAGATGGACGGATCTTGTGGGAAGACGACGGGCTTCTCGAGAATTCTGGTGAACGAGTAAGCTAGAGCCATTTTCTGTGTCAAGAGGCATGGAAGAACTTACTGTCGGTAGATTTCGAGCGGGTTCTGGTGCCAGAATGGCGGGTAGCCCGTTAGGAACTCGTAGATGAGGATGCCGAGAGCCCACCAGTCGACGGCAGTCGTATGGCCCATATTCTGGATCACCTCGGGCGCGATATACTCGGGCGTACCGCACAGCGTATACGTCTCGACCGCACCACCAGCGCCGTCACGGCCCAGCCGCTTCGCAAAACCAAAGTCGACCAGCTTGACGTGGCCCCGGGTGTCAAGCAACAGGTTCTCGGGCTTGAGGTCCCGGTAAGAAACGCCGTCTTGCTGTTCGTGCAGGTACTCGAGGACGAGCACGATTTCGGCAGCATAGAACTGGGCCGTGGGCTCGTCGAAGCGCCGGAACTTGCGGAGGTAACTAAACAGTTCGCCGCCGGGGACATAGTCGAGGAGAAGATACAGAAAGTCGTGGTCGGCAAAGGAGGCCAGCATGTTGGTGATAAAGGGATGGCCAGAGACGTCCTGGAGGATCTGGCGCTCGTGGCGGACGTGGTCGATCTGCTTGAGCTTGATCACGGCGGCCTTGCGGAGGATCTTGAGGGCAAAGACCTGGCAGGCCTCTTCTTCACTGCGCGGCTGTTGCCGGCGGACCAAGACGACACGTGCAAAGGTGCCCGTGCCTAATGTGCGGATGCGCACAAAGTCATCAACCTTGAGGTTCTTGGGAAACATATCGCCTGCCGTGCTCTGGTCTTGTCTTGATTCTCCTCCTCCTTCCCCAGTCTGCTGTGACGGCGGTATTGATGGCGAGGACGTCGATCCCGGCGCAGCCGTGGACGACGATGCTGTGGCACCCGACACCCCATTGTTGCTGGCTAGTTGAGCCTGTTGCTGTGCCTGTTGCTGTGCCTGTTGCTGTGCCTGTTGTGCAGCGACTGTGACGTCATGCAAGGCGTGGAGTCCTGAGGGGTGGCCGGTGAAGCCATTGGAGGACGAGGACGATGTCCCGTCGCCTTGCGATGGCGATACGGGTGTGTGGATCGGTTGACTGGGGTGAAGCGCGGCCATTGCCATTGTGGCTGTCGGGTGTTTTCCGGCGGTAGAAAAGGGACGGAGAGCGAGATAAAGGAACTGCCCTCGCGAGCTTCGTCGTTCAACAACAAAGCTTGGTGTGTTTGGTGCGTGCTCGTGTCCTGCAGGAGAGTAGTTGCGGCCGAGAGGGAGAGAGTGGGGTTCGTCCAGCGATATTACGGAGCACGCGGGTCCTCGCGCATAGAGAGGCACCGGCTGAGGGGAGACGCGTTGGGAGGGGTCGAGATAGGATATCAAGGTGTCGAGAGTAACAGTAATGTCTAAAAAATGTTGTTGGCAGGAAAGTGAGGTCGAATAGGGCTGTCGATAAAAGAAAAGACGAGAGCCGTCCAATTGAGGCTGCGATTGCGGGATGAGAAAGCACCAGGGGCTGTGCGGCGGTTTCTCCCGTTTCACAGTCTTCTGGAAGGGTAGGGGTTTCTGCGATGCGCGCTCTCTCCGTTCCCAATGGCCGGCGGGGTATGGGCAGGACAGGAACAAGGTTGTGTTGGGCCAAGATGGAGATGCAGTAGGAGCGGAGATGTTGATGGAGAAGGGGGAGAAGAGAGCAATAAGGTTTAAGCAAAAGAGTATTACGGAATATGGAGTAAGAAGTAACGAGAGACTGCCAGCAGTTGGGACATGGCGGGAAGGTACGAACTACACAAGTGAGAGAGGCGCCAATTGCTTGATTAGACGCGGCTCTTCGTCTACTTTGGGGCAGGTGGGCGTTGCGGCAGGGCAAGCACGCCAAAAAAGCGGGCGACACCTGCCCGCAAAGACGTCAACACGCCTGGAGAAAGCATGGCATTTGCACATTTGCAGGCAGGAGCAACGCGGGCAATCGTGGGGTGTGCTTGCCAAAGAGGGCCACTTCATGAACCGTGCCTTCCCTGTGTGTTACAACGGCTGAACGCAAAATACGGAGCATGCCACATGTTCCTGCCTCGTTGACTCTCAGATACACATACGAACGTACGAGCAAGGCTCTTGCCTGTTCTGTGCAATGGGCGCGATGCTCTTGCGGCCAGGGAAGGCGCAACAGAGAAACGACAAGCAGGGCAAGAGCGACAGGGACCATAAAGGCGGGTATGCGCGCATGGAGGGGTAACAGGCGCAGATGCGACGCGCCAGATAGAGCAGCACAACGACCTGCGAGTCGTGCTGAGCTGTCAGCGCACGCCATTACGGGAAGAGACGGACCGGTCTGCAGAGTGCGGCGGACGAGCAGCAGCCTTCTCCTGCCGAGCCCACGATGCCACATCTTGGCCATCTTTTCAGGGAATTTTTATGTCGTCGGCGGTGACAGTGCACCGGGAAACAGGGCGGCAAACTGGAAATTGGTCTCAGGCAATTGCATGAACTGCCATGTTCGTTATATTAAGAGTGTACTCGGCGGTTTTTTGTACACTGTACGGAGTAGAGCAGGCCATCTGTGTCTTGTGGCTCGGTGCTTCTTGGCTGCGATGCTCGTGCCTGTACCTGAGAGAACGGTACCTGAATAATTGCCACGTGATGCACGTCATCTGTCCCATCGTGGCTGCCATTTCAAGGCGCACCGGTGCATATACAATTATAGATATATGCAGTTGTCGTCCACAGCACACGTATTGTATACATATATTCAACAATTTAAACCACACTTTTACTTTTGTCTCTCACAGACTTCCACTCTCTTCTTACTTAACCCACCGCAAGTAAGTCGCAGCCCTGGCGGCGAGGAAGCTATTTACACAACGCACAAAATTCGACAGGCATGCCGGCACAATCTCAATTGCCGCTTTGTGCGGAACCGACTGGCGGAACGGCAATTTGGCTTCTTGGGGAAATTAGTGGAGGGACAAGTCAGAGGCCAGAAGCCCTTACGGCAGCCAGAAGCAGCGGCATCGGGCCTTCGGAGGGGTCTTTCCACAGTAACCAGAGGAACACTTGTAGGGGAAAGGCGGCAGGCCCAGGAACTATAAAGTAAACTAACTTGTACACGAGCTGGTGATCGGACAAAGAAACGAGTCGCAAGTCGCAAGTCGCAAGTCTGGGGAGAAAAAAGCATGTGCAGCCCCCAAAACCAGAAACCGCAGCCCTGTTGCGTGAGGTCATGCCCACAAGATCGCGGGTGCAAGTAATATTGCAGGTAAAGACAAGCAAAAAAAAAAAAAAACCGACATAAGACGAGTTTCTTGCTTTGTCCGTTGAACCGATGCCGATAAAAACAACGGGTGACGATGGTCGTGTCCTTCTTTTTGTTTCTCTTGTTTCTTGTCTTTCCTTTTCGTTTTCTTTTTCTTCTGAGCTATGCGGAAAAGCAATAATGAGGAAAACGGCAACAATCTCCGGGGCCTCGGGCCAGGGCAAGGCAATGAGAGGCTGTCGGTTGGCTGTGAGCGGCTACAAAACGTTGAGGAACAACGAAATGCCAGAAATGCGACTGGTAACGATTTTCTTGATTTTGCTGACGTGCCCTTGTGAATTTTCCTGGGTTCCAGGCCCTGTCGACCGCCCTTCCAGTCAATGTGTATTTATTATTGTATTTTATTTTCGTGGTCCCCGTTCCTTTTGTCCCCGTCGTGAAAGGCATGAAAGGGCTGGCGCTGCTGGCGCGGCGTGGGCATTACCGTGTGTGTACGTAAAAGAAAAGGGACCTTGAAAGGGAAACGAAGACAAACAAAAGAAACGGTGTGTGATCAGCGAGACAGGAACACGGAGCGAAGTCTGGGGCAGCCCAGCCCGGGGAAACACGAAAAGGAATGAGACAGCGGAAAAGAGACATGACAACGTGTGATTCCCGAATCGTTAATTCTACCCAGTCTAGTAATTCTTTCAACTTCCCTCGTCATTTAGTTTCTTAGACTCTTCTTGTATAAGAGGCGGTACTTCGGTCACAGCGGAGGCGAAACACCGAAACAACGAGACGAGGTCTGGCGGCTTGGGTTTAACAACAGGCGTCTTCGGGATTCAGCCTTTTGTTGGCCGACATCGTTGCCATTATCTGGCGACAGAGTACGTACTCAGCAAAATGGCCAAAGTCTGTTTCCCAAGTTTCAGTAAATTTAGAAACAAACCCTCGCCTCGCACCTCGTATGAGCAGCCGCAAAGCCTCGAAACTCCAGGCGAGGCAGGCGAGGCAGGTTGCCTCTCAGCCTCTGTATCCCTTGCGGACAGGCCTCTCGTGGCGCCCGTATCGTTTTCTGGCTTCTGGAGGTGGTGTTTCTTCGCTATTACGGTATTACCTGGGCCGTCATTGGCAGTGGCGAATCGCCTGTTTGAATGGTGCGCCCTCCTCCGGGTAATGGTAATAGCCTGGCTCTGGTCTGCAAAAGGTGAGCAAGTCGAATATCGTGGCCTATGAGTGGCTGGCTGCGGTCGTGGCAGCCCGTCAGCCTCGGTACCGGCACTGTGCACTGTGTACTGCAAGGCCTGTAAGGCTCTGCAAACACAATACAGTGTTTTGGGGTCGTCGTACGGAGTATTACTCCGTATGCTTTCGATATTCACTGCCACTCCTTCGGAAGTCGCTCATCATTCCAGCGTCCTTTTCTGGCCAACAGCGCTCCGGCGACAGCGAGCACCAGGCCTCTGGGCAGCGGCGACACGGCGGACAACGGGCGGACCGCCTTTTTATTTCTTCATGTGTTCCTTTTGTCAGATGTTCTCTTTGTGCGAACACACTTTTCGCCGTGCCCAGTTGTCAGGCCTCTTCTTTCTCTCTTGGGCCCTGGTCCGCCCGGCTTGGCCTCCAGGTTCCGGCGGCCTTTAGGTAACAGGTCGTGCGGCAATGAATAAGGGGCCAATCATGGGCCACTGATAAGAATTCGCGAAAGGCTGTGATTGGCCGGATTTCTAAAGACCGTATGCGGCACGTCGTACTAACACGCTACAAGGCGGCGATGTATCGCACACACACAGCAAGAAAACGAAAGAAACCTCGTACGAATCTGGACAGCCGTCACTTTCGAAACGAAACGACAGGCTGGAGGGAGGCTAGCCGGAAGAGAGGAATTGAGGAGGAATGGGAGAACGAAATCCCACCGGGGACCACAGACAAAATTTCATCCAGAAAACTACCCTGGCCTCAGTGGTCAGTGGTCAGCCGCCAGTGGTCACTGACCGTCCCATCGCCAGTCAGGGCTGGCCTTGTGGCTAGTTCCAGATCGACAGGCGGCCGCTGGTCTGAGCAATAAGGTAATGGTGTTTTGAAATGGTTACCTGACAGGAAAGCAGATCTGGAGCTCCTATTTGGCGACGGGGCAAAGGGGAAAGTTCCCCAGACGGATGGATGCGAGGAGAACAGAGTCCTATCAACTCAAAATGAAGAATAGAAAACTTAACAAGGAGGCAACGAAAATAAAAAGGACATAAAAACAGGGCTAAACTGATAGACAGCACTATTGTGCGACCATGGTGAAGGAAGCACAGTCGGTTTTTTGTCATTTTATTTCTTCTTCACAAGGCACAGATGTGTGCCCAACGCACAATTGAAATTGAGGGTGTATGGGTACTCGGAACAAAAAGAATAAGGGATATCATTAGAGAAGAAAAAAGACAGAAAGAAGGAGGGGCGTGTGGGAGGCTGAAGACTTTAGAGATAGTCCATACGTCGTACAGTAAGAGATACCTCTGAGTCTCTGACCGAGCCGCGCTGTGATTCGCGAGTTGGCCCTATTTCTGTTTACTCGATTGCTTTACCTTTTTGTGGACGCTGCGTGTTGGTCCCCGATATTTCTAATACTCCTGATATATCGGGGTATTTCTTAGTACTCACTCACGGCCTCACCGTGTCGCGTGCCCCCTGATATTGGGGGGGAAATACTGCTTGTGACGATCCTATGCTTTCTTTCTCGCATCGTCGTCCCTGGAAACACTCACTTGATGCGTTTTTTTTCCGTCTTTTTCTGAGTTTTTTCAATGTTATTGCCTCAAGTGCCAGGGGCTCGCAGGTGCAGCGGCCAACAAGCAGCCTGGGCTGCAGGTCAGACGAGATGGGGGGTACGGAGTATGCAAATAAAATTGCAATTAATCGTGCATGCGACCGGAAAGGTGTTCTTCTTCCCAGACAGCCATACTCGCTCTGTTCTAAAGTCGGTATTCTCCATATTCTACGGAGTATGCTCCATTCTCCATATCTTTGTCCTCGTGCAGCTCCTCCCAAAGTCCTAAGAAAGTAATTCCTGACTCCCGCGCCTGCTCCTCCCTCTCAGGCGCGAGGGAATTATTTCCCCCGCCACGCTGTGCCTTTCTTTCCCTCGTCTCTGGCTCGCTCGAGCTTGTCTACGGAGTAATATCTGCTGCTTTCCTTGTCAGGTTCCTGGTCCTGTGCGGGAAATAGATTGTTTGGGATAGGTTGGGCGCCGATGTGGATATCGAAACGGATGGCCAACTTGCTAGTCCGCGTGTCGTTGTCCCTCGGATGGAGCATACTATGCCTCCTAAGTTGCTATGGAGCTCTCCTGTCTTGTAAATGGGGCAGTTATCAATGGATGATGGCGGCGCTCGTGGAAAAGCAGAAAGAAAGTCGCCCGCTCGGTGGTAGTACTGTCCGCACTGGTCGCACCAGGGGAAACGGAGAGGCGCGCGAGCAGAGCAATGGGAACCCCACGTCGCAGCAAACTTGTCGTCGGCGCGGGAAGCTTGTGCGGCGGCATGTCTGCCCCTCCCGCCGTGATAACAGAATGCTCGAGACTGGATACTCGAGGGGCGAGGCTTGTCGGGCAGTTCTCCGATCTACGAAGCTGCCTGTTGGTCTATTCGTTATCCCTCCTGCCCCTCGTTTCGGTCTTTCTGTCTTTTCCCTCATCCTTTGGAGCTGCTTGTCTTTTACTTTTCCCCTGGATTTTTCCTTTTCTTGCTGCTCTGCTCATCTCAAAAACATATTGTCCATACTCCATATGTCCCTCATACTTTTTCGTATATCCCTTGTTTTCTGTTCAAAATGCCGCAACTGAGCTTGCTCGTCACATCAACACTCACATCACCACCCCAGAAGTCCAGACGAGACATCTAGATCGCTGGCGCTCTGGTCCTTTCACGGGCATCAGAACTTCGATGTGATCCGATTGTGCGCCGGCGCTGTAGTTGAGTCGTCGCTTCCCCAACCTTTTGGTTTGCTCTTGCCATTTTTTTTGCCCTTCGATATCGAGCGGCCCTGTCATTGGCTGTAGCCTTCCTTCGTTGGTACGCTAGCGGGTCCGTAGCGCGCGACACCGCCCGAATGGGTACTTCCAAACGTGGTATTACTCGTTGCTCGTCTCGTTTCCACTGCGCCGTCGACGAGCCGGTCGCGCCTGCCAAACGCCTCGAACTGCGCCTGCGGGCGAGATAGCAAAGGTACAGTGAGCACAGGTACCCCGCCCAGACTTTTTGTTGTCGCTTGTTCTCCAGCGTCAGTTCTACGTTCGTAGTCCCATTCCTCTTGGGCTTCTTTTCAGTCTCCCACGCCCCGTCTGGGCCCTGTCGCTTCTGTCTTTCAGAGCTTTTCAGGCTTTATATTTATTCCCACACGGGCTCGCCCCCACCGAGAAAACCGCCACCACCCAAAGGTACCAAGAATCAGAGTACACGAGGTATCTTGGCTGCTCGCTGTGACTCGCACCTTCCATCCGTCTTTGGGGGAAGGCGCGACCGAGATAGTGACGGCGTATCCACGAAAAACGAAGCAAAAGAAACGAGGAAAGAGCATCGTGGCTTCTACCGCATCATAGGATGATACTTATTCGCGCGTATCTCACTGTACTCCGTAGCCCTTGTCCCATAAAGTGCGCAGGCAGGACCCCGCGTGCATGCCACGCGCTGCTTCCGTTTATATCAAAATCAAGACTCGAATCGCAGTGGCATGGCCTAGCCCAGCCCAGCAGAAAAGAGCCCACACACCACTTCGGGAAAGAGGCCCCTGTACTCGCTGTTGCCCTTTTTGACCTGGAAAGCCACTACCGTACGGAGTATTACTCCGTATTCCCTCGCTCTTCTGTACTCAGTAACTGCCCCTGGCCTTCTTATGCCTCGTCACTTTGCCTCCTTCGTCCCTGGCGTCTGGCGTCTGGTGTTTCTGTTACCTTTTTTTCAGTAATAGAAACCACATCCAACTCCAACGCCTCGTTCTTATCTATCTATCTTACCCCAGAGGCACGTCGCTACCTCCTTCCCTACACCCCCAGACTCGAGGTTCTCACGCATCATCTTCAGAGGTCCAGGTCCGTTTTGGGAAACTGCCACCCACACCCAGCACACACGTCACGACAAAAAAGTACTCGCCTGCAAGTATCTTTTTCCTCGTTCCCTGGCTCCTAGGCCCAGTGCCCAGTGGCCCCCTAGCAGGATGCCCACACCCCCGAAAAAAGGCAGCCCGTCTCGTTTCCCTCTGGCCTCCCCCACTCTCTGACTTATTTCCCACGCTGCGAGAATAGTGACCCAGGCGGACCCGCTTTTCTGCGATTCCACTTGCTCGTTCACAAGCCGATACAGAGCCGTCGCCAGGAAAGAGCGCTACAGATAAAAGAACCCTGCCTCGCCGCTCCCCGGAACCCCGCCAGTGGCAGTTTTTCTCTGGCTCTTTCCTTTATTTCCCAACCTATTTTTTCCCCTTTTCCACATATAAACATAAGAAGCCATTGTGCTTTTTTCTTTATTATCTGAACACTTTCCTCTCGTCACTTTTCTTTTCGTTATCCTCTCTTCCTCTTCCCCTTTTCTGTTTTTTCCTCTCCTCCCCCGACCACACATAACCACACACAACCGCAAAAATGGTAAGGCTGTCTCCAACCCCGCCTTTCTCATCCCCATTGGCTGCTGTTTTTTTCCTTCTCCGGAACCGCCATTCTCGTCACTCGGCATGCGCTGGCAAAATGTTTTTGTTTTGGACAGGGCGGTGACGGGTGCTGGTTGTCAAGAATTGGCATATTGGCATGGGAAAACGAAGCAGTCATGGGCATAAGGACAGGCACAGAATTATACACAAAACCCGCACTCGAAAACTCGACCCACTAACAACGCTTTCTGCTATATAGTCAGAAGCTCTTACCTCCAACGTTGCAGTTGTAAGTCCTTCTCCCAAACACATCTTCACGGTGCCCAGACAGTTCAGACAACAAGATTGCTAACTCTCATTGCAGCTGCAAAAGTACCTGAAGCTCGACCAGAAGGGCAGCATCATTGCTGAGTACATCTGGATCGATGCCGATGGCAACACCCGCTCCAAGGCCCGGGTAAGTTGCGATTGCTCCCCGACCCGCTGTTTTTATGACTCTTTTACACACGCATTTTGTTGGGCCGCTTCGGCCTATACTTGCCATCTGTCACTATTTTTGTCTTCCTGTCTATCCTGTCTATCCTGTCTATCTGGGCCGCCTTTGCTAACCGCTCTTTGCGCCCTGCCGAACAGACCCTGAAGGAGAAGGAGTACACCGTCGACGAGCTCCCGATATGGAACTTTGACGGCTCTTCCACCGGCCAGGCCCCTGGTGACAACTCCGACGTCTACCTGAAGCCCGTCGCCATCTTCCCGTCGCCCTTCCTCCTGTCGCCCAACATCCTTGTCCTGGCCGAGTGCTGGAACGCCGACGGTACCCCCAACAAGTTCAACTACCGCCACGAGTGCGCCAAGCTCATGGAGGCCCACGCCGCCCACGAGCCCTGGTTCGGTCTGGAGCAGGAGTACACTCTGCTCGACCAGTCCGACCGCCCGTACGGCTGGCCCGCGAACGGTTTCCCTGCTCCCCAGGGCCCGTACTACTGCGGTGTCGGCTCGGGCAAGGTTGTCCAGCGTGATATCGTCGAGGCCCACTACAAGGGTAAGCAGTCAAGCACCCAGCCATTCCTGCATTCCAATTGGTCACACGACCCTTGTCCGCCAAAAAAACTGCGCAAGGCTCTACTCTACGTCTTTACACCAGACTATCCTTCGGGTTGCGTCGGGTCTCCTTGCGTTGTTTTGTGTGGTCACTGGTCAACTGGCCCGTGTTTATTTCTGTCCTTCGTCTTTCGCTATTTCTCTGTGAGACCTGTTTTGCTAACAATTTGCACAGCCTGCCTGTACGCCGGTGTCAAGATCAGCGGCACTAACGCCGAGGTCATGCGTAAGTTGACATTCCTTGGTTCTACCACGCGACACCCCGCCAACCCGCATTTCATTACATCATTGTTTTCGCAACGATGTTTTGTTAGACGGTTTCACGGTGTCGAAAGTTTACCCCTCACCAATTGAACTACTGCTAACATCATTGTTACTACAGCCGCCCAGTGGGAGTACCAGGTCGGTCCTTGCACCGGCATCGAGATGGGCGACCACCTGTGGGTTTCCCGCTTCCTGCTCCACCGCATCGCCGAGGAGCTGGGTGCCAAGGTTTCGGTCCACCCCAAGCCCATCCCCGGCGACTGGAACGGTGCCGGTCTGCACTCGAACTTCTCCACCAAGGAGATGCGTGTCGAGGGTGGCATGAAGTACATTGAGGAGGCCATCAAGAAGCTTGAGGGCCGCCACAAGGAGCACATTGCCGTCTACGGCGAGGACAACGACAAGCGTTTGACCGGCCGCCACGAGACCGGCGCCATCGACCAGTTCAGCTGGGGTGTCGCCAACCGCGGCGCCTCCATCCGCATTCCCCGCGAGGTCGGTGCTAAGGGCTACGGCTACTTTGAGGATCGCCGCCCCGCCTCCAACGCCGACCCATACCGCATCACCGGCATTATCATGGAGACGTGCTTTGGCGCTATCGACAAGTAGATTGTCGGCTAGCTGCTTGAAGCCCGTCGTCGCATGTTGATGGTTGTTGATTTTGTTCATCATGATAAGAGATATGATATAGGGGACGACCGATGTTGGCGGCTGTTGGGAGGCCTGCTTTGGAGAGTGGCTTGAGGCAGGCCTGGTGTGCTTGTGCTTGTGCTTTTATTTCTCTCTTGCCAGCTCCGTTTTTTGAGTCATAGATCCCGTCAGCTGTTTCGTACACGCTGTTTTTCCTGCGCGTTTCTTCCACCACCCAGGGCCAAATACCAACATTTGCATTGCAAGCCTGCCAACCAATGGGGGCCCAATGACAATCTTGATCTACTTTGATCTACTCTGCCATCGTACTCACTCCAAACATTGCTGCGATGGTTTCTTATGTCCCTTATGATTTTCCTTGTTGATTTCGTCATAACGTTGTATTTAGCCGTTCACACCCCCAATTACATTGATCTTGGTCACCTGACTCTAGGCGCAACGTACATGCACCGAAACGGCAGCTACAGCCGACAGCGGCCACTGCCGCGACTGCCTCAACGGTTTCAACGGCCACCTTATGTGAAAACGTAAAGATCACCGACTTTATTGCAGCTACAAAATCTCATGATAGGAACTGTTACTCTACCTTGAGCCTCGTGACATACTGCGTAACTACTGACTGAACCCATCGCGAAACGCACCACGCGACGATAAGATGGGCATGCGTTACGGGAGAACATCCCAAGCCAGCCAAGGCCGAGCTGGTTCCACTGAATTGCGCCCTTTTGCCTTTTGCCGTTTGCCTTTTGCTGGCGGCAAGGCTGATTTGGTGACAAAGCAGAATAAATGTCGGGTATCGCTGGCATAATACGGAGTCAGTGGGCTATAAATAAACAGGCCGCTGTGGGAAAAAGGATGAAGAAGAGAGGGGCTGAGGTTAAGGGTGCACGCGTGCTCCGTATTTTGTTTACAGGGCTGAACTCAGGGCCGGCAATACGGAGGCGGGTGCGTGTTAGTGGATAGCTGTAGTGGGCTGGCCGGGCAGTGTAAGATGGCGTTTGGGGGACTGGTCTAGGCCCCCCAGTGGGTGCATGTTACAGTGGCTTCAGGCGCTGTGATAATTATAGGGGGGTCACTTTGCACAACATAAACATACAGTTCTGGTCTGACTCGCCTGGCTGCCCCACCAAAAAGGGAAAGAGCGCCCAGCTTGTAATACATGGCTGCGCCTGCACACTCAGCAACACGCCCAGAACGACGAAGCAGGAGTGACCGTGAGACATTGCTCTATCTGGCAGTGTGTATCCTGACAAACGCCCCTCGCTCTTTCCCCTGACAGAGTAATACGTCGTAAACGGAAGCCCCTTCTTGCTGCTCTTTCCTATCAATTACCCCTAATTTCTACCATTCGCTCTTTCTCTTTCCTCGTAGATGTCTGCAAGCCTATCATACTCCGTACTACATACAGCATCGAGCTCGACAGGTACCGTTTGGCCTGCACATGCTTTCTCTTCTGCCTCAATATCGTCGTGCAACAACCATACACGCTGCATCTCTCGCGTCACCCTTTCCCTCACTCTTCCCCTTCAACTATTTTCTCCGACGCGTCGTTCAAACTGCTCGTGTCGTGCAGCTCTCCACTGTGCCGCGCGACCTCCACACTTTGGTCTTTTTGGCCATTAAACTAATGTAGCTTTTGGCTCTATTTTTCTTGTTCTTTTTTCTGTCCACTATATCTCACCTCGTGCTCGCAATCTGCACAAAAAGAAGAGCAATTGGCAAGAGGAATGTGTATCGGCGTCTCGAGCAACCCCCTTTTTACTGTACCGTCGTGCCACGCCGCACTGTCGCTCGCTGCGATCCTCCCTCTCACTTGCCCAGCTTTTCTTACTCCTCAGCTCCAGCCAGCCGGTTGAACCAGGCTACTCAGAATCCCCCCTCTCTCCACCATACCTCTTACCCTTTTCTGCCGCCCATCAACTCTCCAGTTCCATTCGTTCCCGCCGCTACGGCTTTATCGCCTCCTCCCACCAACACCTCACAACTCCACCACACACCTCCACCACACCGCCCACTGTTACGACCTGCCTACCCTTCCGACCTACCATAAACAGCTCTTCCTTCACCTTCAAAGCCTTCCTCTTCCCCCCCCTTTAGCATGAACACGATACGCACGCGTTGACAAAGGTCGAATCCATCGATTGAGAGCGACAAATCATAGCTGAGGCCGAACGATTCAGCGACCAGCTCTCTCCATCTTCGCCCACTTCCCCCTGGACGACCTATCCCGCCTCTACTCCTCAACCTTACCTTCAGCTTCAGTCCTCCAGCTCGTCTGACTAACTCTGGATCGAAGCTCGTACAACACCGCCGACCGGCTTTCTTGGGACGGCCATCACGTGGTCAAGGAGCTTCGACCTTCTGCGAAACCCCATCCCGCTCTTTTTTGTTTGGCCACCTTGTGTATCGACTTCAAATCCTGGCCTACCCGAATCGGACCGTCCTTACTCTTCGTCAGTGGCCGCCACGATGCTCAACATCTCGGGCTTCGTCCAGCGGGCCCAGCAGCTGCTCGACCCCAATGCTGCCTCATCGGGCAACGGTTCCGGCTCGCCCGGCGCCCCTGCTGGCTTCCTCGCTGGCCTCACCGGCGACACCACCAAGAAGAACCCATCCAAGGCCGCCCTCTTCCAGGCCCAGTTCCGCCTTCCCGCCTCACAGCACCCGCTCCACGAGATCACCGCCGAGCTGACCCTCCCTCCTTCCGAGAAAGAGACTGTCGGTCTCGTCGCTGCCCCGACCTCCAACAACGCTGCCTACCGCTACGCTGGCCGCCTGCACCTCTCTGAAGCCTACCTCTGCTTTTCGACGGCCCCCTCGAGTTTTGTGTCTTCGGCGAGCCAGGCTACCGCCTCTGCTTTTACCGGCCAGACCCACGGCGAGGGTCCCAGCGGCAAGGGCTTCACATTCCCGCTCTGTGCCATCCGCCGTGTCGAGCGTCTCCACACACAGAACTTCCAGTTTTGCCTGTCGATAACATCGTGGAACGGCATGCTCTACGAAGGCTCTGTGCCTCCCAAGGGATCCGACACCAAGGATGCAGCAGCATCTTCTGCACCGGTACGGGAACAGCGTATCACCATTGAGCTAGCGGGCTCGCGCCAAGCTTGCGAACGCTTCTGTGACGGCCTCAAGAAGAATCTCCGCGTTGCCATCGGACAGATTGGCAAGATGCGGGGCGTGGCCGGCGAGTGCTACTCTGAATACCTGCTGCGGCCCGAGGAGCGCAAGACGACCATGAACCCGCCAGATGCCGGCCTCGGCATGATCTTCCGCTACCCAGGCGACGCCAAGAAGCTGCGAGACCGTGCCAAGATGCGCCTTTGGGCCGAGTACCTGCGCGACAACGGCCGCAACCTGACTCTTGTCCGCCAACCCACCTTCTACAAGCTGATCCGCGTTGGTCTGCCAAATCGCCTGCGTGGTGAGATGTGGGAACTGACGTCAGGCTCCATCTACCTGCGCTTCGACAACCCCAACCTCTATGCCGACACTTTGGAGAAGTTCAAGGGCCAAGAGTCTTTGGCTATTGACGAGATCGAAAAGGACCTGAACCGGTCCCTGCCCGAGTACGCCGGCTTCCAGAGTGAGGAGGGCATCGGCCGGCTGCGGCGGGTCCTGACTGCCTACAGTTGGGTCAATGCCGACGTCGGCTACTGCCAGGCCATGAACATTGTCGTGGCTGCGCTGCTCATCTACATGTCCGAGATCCAGGCGTTCTTCTTGCTCTCCACACTGTGTGATCGGTTGGTGCCGGGCTACTACTCGACCACCATGTACGGCACCCTGCTCGACCAAAAGGTGTTTGAGTCTGTTGTCGAGAAGACCATGCCCATTATCTGGGACCACCTGGTCAAGAGCGACGTGCAACTCTCGGTTGTGTCCCTGCCGTGGTTCCTGTCGTTGTACATCAACTCGATGCCCCTCGTCTTTGCCTTCCGCGTGCTCGACGTCTTCTTCGTTGAGGGCCCCAAGGTGCTGTTCCAGGTCGGTCTGGCCATTCTCCGTATCAACGGCGAGGAGCTTCTCGACGCTGCCGACGACGGCGCCTTTATTTCGGTGCTCAAAGCGTACTTCTCGCGGCTCGACGAGTCGGCTCATCCGCGGTCTGATAACCCCAAGCTGCGCGCCGTCACCCGCTTCCAGGAGTTGATGGTCGTTGCGTTCAAGGAGTTCTCGGGCATTACAAACGCTACCATCGCCGACCTGCGCCAGAAGAACAAGGACGCCGTCCTCAACAACATTGAAAACTTTACCAAGCGCACTGCCCTGCGCAACCTGGGCCCGGACAGCAAGGTGCTCAGCACACAGGAGCTGGGCGGCCTCTACGACCGCTTCTACGGTGTACTCTACGAACGCCAGCAGAGACATCTGATTATCCGTCAACAACAGGAGCAGATCATCCAGCAGCAGCAGCAACTTGTGCAGCGGCAACAGCGGCAGCAACGGCGGGCCAAGTTGGGCCTGGATGGCGCCGACGCTTCCTCGTCCACTCCACCATCACTCACACCGAATGCCTCGTCCACGTCCGCCTCTGACGCAGAACAGGGCCGCGTCGGCCTTGGCCCCAGTACCAGCCAGATGGACTACGACGCCTTCCGCGAGTTTTTGGCCGGCATGTCCAAGTGGGCCATCTCCGATACACCACCGACACCCGTCCGCGAATCGTTTAGCGACCGTGAAAAGAGCCCCTCGTTCTCGGCCTCGACGGCCGCCGCATACTTCTCGTCCCTGCGCAGCCCGACTGGCAATTCTAATGCAATCATGTCGCCGTGGGGTGCTGGACCAGAGCCGGCCGACCACGAGTTCTTGCAGCGCCTGTTTGCCCACTGGGACAAGGACAAGGCGGGCTGGCTGACCCTGCCCAATGTTGTCAGCGGCATCGCCCGGATCAAGGGCAAGCGCGACATTATGGGCGCCATCAACTACTTCTTTGAGCTGTACGACGATGATGGCGACGGCCGTGTGGACCGCGAAGGTATTCTCCGTATGTCGGAGGCCCTCCTGTTCCTGTCGCGCCGTGGCCTCGAAGGCACGCTGAGCCCCGAGAACCAGGCTGCTCTGGATGCTGCCAACGGCATGAACGAGAGCCTGCACAGCGGCTCGTCCAGCCCTCTGCCGTCTGAAATGACGATTAACGAGCGGTTCCTCGGCAGTGTAAGCGCCTTCATCCGGAGATGTTTCGAGTACGCCGACCCGGACCACCCGCAAAACGAGACGAAGACCGAGAAGAAGGCAAAAAAGATGACCAAGAAAGAAAAGAAAGAAAAAAAGGAGAAGAAGAAGAGTGCCGAGCCGGCCGAAGAGGAGGACGCCGACGGTCTTGTCCCGCCCGACTCGTTTGCCATTGGCGACAGCGACGACGAGGATGACGAGGACAGCGAAGACTACTACGATGACGATGACGAAGAGGAGGAAGACCTTCTCGCTCTGTCGCCCCAGGGCAGCCCCAAGCAAAAGGCCAAGCACCTCACCGTCGACGGTGGCGGTGCCGACTCCAAACGCCGTGTCGTTTCCAAGGCCGAGTCAGAACGCGCCAACGTCGCCCTCGACCCGTCCAACCCTCTCCACATTACCCTTCCCACGTTCCGCATGGTCGTCCTCGCCGACGAGCTGCTCGAGCAGTTCTTTGAGTCGTCCTTCCCGACCTCCTTCCACGTCATCGAGGGCGTCTCTCTGGCCAGCTCGTCCTCCAACAATGCCTCCGCCCTCACCACGTTTGCCAACTTGGGCATCGGTGCCGGCCGCGCCGCTGCCGCCGCCTTTGGTGGCAACGGCAACGGCAATGGCGGAGCTGCGGTATCTCCGGGTGCGCCTGGTGCTCCCGGCGGCGGTCCCGGCCCCGGCGTGATCCAGCGGGGCCAGGCCTTTAGCGGCGCCTCCCGCAGCCTCCGTGGTGTGCTCGATAACATTGTCACCGACGGAATGCGCGTGGCCGCCGAGGTGCGCAAGCGCATGGAAGAGGCCCAGCGCGAGCTCGAGAAGAATGCCGTGCCAGGCCAGGCACGGCCGAACTCCGGTGGTGATGACGATGACGATGACGATGACGACGACGACCTCGTGGTCTCGTCGGGCCGCAGTGGTCGGCCGGCCGATCTTGATCTTTTGGAGGGAGCCGATGCGGAAGCGGACGGCGGTGGAGCCAGTGACGGCAAGAAGGCTAATAGTGCGCCCCGAAACGGCAAGCCTGCAGCTGGTGGTGGTGATCCGGCAGCAGCCGTCACGACGGAACGGATCATTGAGTTTGACGCATGAGCGGGCGTGTGTATAAGAGGTGATGTGTCATCATATAGGAGGAGTATGGTGGGCGACCCAGTGTGTGTTTACTGGGCCCTTGTATGGTTTTGATTTTGATTTTTGTTCCTCTATTATTCACTGGCGCTTGTGCTTTTCTTCATCGATTCCATGTTTGGCTTATATCTTTTTCTTCATTGCCGATTATTGTACTTTAGACCCCATTGTGTGTCCACAGCTTCCTTCATGTTTGAATTTCAAAAATCAAATCCCGTCTGCAATGCGCACTTCCCAAACCCATCATGTCGTTCTATTGTGACTTATGTGTGAATGAATGGCTCCCATCACTTTGAAATGTAAACCCGTCCCACGAATATTGCCGTTTCCCGAAAACTCCTGCATTATGAACCATATAATTCCGAGAGTGAGAACGCGGAAATATAGAAATAAAATAAAATACGCACCCATAAATGAACAACCAGAAATGAAACAATAACAAAATCGTGAAAAGGGACAACACGCCAAATAAATCAAATAAAAATCAGGCAGCCCCAATCAGCTCGATGTTCGACATCTCGCTACCGCGGTGGAAAGGTTGGCTCACACGCATCGGACTGGGGAAGACATGCTCGGCCATGAGCTCATCCACATCGTCGCTGTTGTTGTCCGAGCTGATCTCCTGGATGGTGCGCTTCTTCTTGCCCTTGCCCTTCTTGGACTTGGACTTGCCTTTGCCTTTGCCCTTGTGGCCGTCGCGCTTCTTGGGCTTGACACCAATAAAGATGTCACGGTCAATGACGCCGCCGTCGCCGCCGCTGCTACCGTCAACCTCGTCTTGGTGGATGCGCAGCTTGTTGGACGTGGTCAGAGCCAACAGGCTCATAAAGGCACCTACGACGGCGGCACGGTTGTGCTTGAATGGCTCGACGACATCGCTAAACTCGATCCAGCGGTGGTTGGGTGACGAGTCTGGGCGAGCGAGGCCCTGGTCGGTAGCGATCTCACGGACGAGCTCAAAGAAGACGGTGGCATTGCGGACCTCCTCGCCGACCTTGTCGTCGTTGTTGCTGACTTGGCTGTCCCTGGGCTCGTCTTGGGCGGCACCAACACAGGCCCCGGCACCACCAACGCCACCTACGGGACCACCCTGGGCGACTGAGCTGATTGAAGGAAGGAAAGGGTTGCCGCCGTTGCTGGCGGGATGCTGGGCAAAGTTAATGCCCTCATCGCTGTAGCGCTCAAAAAAGCTGGGGCTGTCGGGGAAGCCCGCGCTGGAGAGTCTGCCGTCAGGGAGACGGCGGATGCCCGATGCGCTTTGCTGCACGCTGCCATGGGCAGACGATCCAGGTAGTACGGAAGAGTGACGGAGGGCAAGCGATGGGTTGTCCGAGAGTGCCGAAGCAGGTTGACGGCCCATCTCAATCTCTTGCTCGTCGTCAAAACCGTCCATGTTGATACCCCGATGACCGCGAGTAATGGGTGTGCTGGGATCCAAAGGGTCTAGGCGGCGACGCTTGGCTCTGGTCAGACCTTCGCCAAACAAGGCCTCTTCAAGGGCATCACCAGAGAACATCTGCGCCAAGGGGTGGTCAGGGTAATGTGCCGTGACTGAGTTGGCAATGCCAAACACACCGCGACCAAAGGTGTAGTCATGGGCAATCTGTCTGTGGAGCTTGGTGTCGTGCGCAAGGCGATGAGCCCGAGCGTTCTCCTTTTTCTCAGACACCCGCTCCATGTTCTCAGTGTAGTTGGTGACGGATTGGAAATAATTGCTCAGGGGAATCTGAGTGACACCGTCAACAAAATTCAGCTTGAAGCGGGACGCCTTTTGATGTGCGGCTCTGGACACCATTGTCGATGGGGTTGACGACAACTTGCTGGGCGAGGATGGCGTCTCAGTAATGAGATTGTGCTTGTTTCCGTCGTTGGTCTTGCTCCCGAAAGCGTTTGCTTGGAGCGCAGGGTTAGGGTTGAAGAGGTCATCATCCTCGTCCACAATCATGGGAACCACATCATCACCGGTAGGCTTTGTAGCTCTCGTTGGAAAAGCCGGCAGTTGGGGCTCGGTGCGCGGCTCTTGCTCGACAATGTTTCCATTCTCATCGATGAAGAGACCGACATCAAGAAGGGGGTTCTCCTCGTCCTGGAAATCAAGACGCGCGAGTGGAGTGGGCGACTCGGGCATCTGGGATGCACCAGAGGCCGAGCGAAAGCCACGACCATACGAGCCACCAGCAGACGAGTCGGCATCAAGCATGAGCTGAGGCAGCTGCGTGTTGTTGTTGGACGACCGCGACGGGAAGGACATGTTTGTCCATGACGCCTGCCGCTCCTGGGAGACAAAGGAGCCATCGAGGGGCATGTCAAAATCAAACGGAGGGAGCTGGAAGAGATCCAGGTCGAAACAAGGATCATTGGGAAGGATAATCTGGACAGATCTTCAAGGTGTCAGTAGGTGTACCACTCAAAACCTGTACTCTTGGGAGGGCACTTACTTGGCCTTGCCAGCATTTTTGTCTAGTTTGTCGTCCATGAGGCCATTGTACAGCTTGGCCATGGCACGCTGTGTGCGCTCGCTGTCGTTGAGGACATAGCGGCACTGCTCCTGGTAGATGCGAGCGGTGCCGTAAAGCAGAGTGCCTTGAAGACGCAGGGCAATGGGCGCTCCAGGAGGCTCTTTGATAGTGCCACACGCCTTTTCTACGCTGACTTCGAGAACAGCTTTGCGACGGATGCCCGTAGTCCGCGCACCTATGGCCGTGTTTCCAGCACGCCTGAAGATGTGTTAGAAGAGTGGTCTGGCCGTATATGCTGTTGATAATAGTCTTGAATACATACCAAACAGTCGACAGGGCATATTTCTTGTCGCAGAGAACTGAAAGACAGTGTTAGTCCAGAGCCATACAACACGGACGTTGAAAAGGTCACTCACTCTCTGTGCTGTAGAACATGATGGCGGAGCACAGAGGCAGCGCAAGAACGTGTAGGATGTAAGTGGTGGACGTGTGGTGTTCAGTGTCGATTCAAATGATGTCTGGAAACGAAATACCGAGATAGGATGTAAATTAAAGAGGTGATTGTATTAAATGGGGCTATAGTACAGTGAGAGGAAAGCCAGAGAAAGGTACAGTTCTTTGAAGCAAGTATCAGGAGATCAAGAGAAGATGGTGGTCAAAGAAGGGGGGTGGTGATGTTGTGTAAGTGTAGATCGAGCAGTTCAATCCGAGGATGAAGATGATCTGAGGGGCGAAGATGACCAGACGGGAGGAACAGGAGAAGGCCTGTAAAGGGGCGCGTTTGAGCGCGTGGGAAGGAAAGAGGCGACGCGCCCATGAAAGGTAGATTGCCCAAAAGAGGAAGCCACGATGGACTAACACCGTGGATGGAGAGGGTCGTTCCTTCCTCAAACAGGCGAAAAAGCTCAGGAAAGCGCGCCACCACCAGCAGAGGAAGCCGCGCCCTGTACGTCACGGCTGGCGAGTCTAGCAAATGGAAGGCACAAAATTATTCATAGTGGCAGTCGCGACTGTAGGCCATGACTAGATGCGACATCGCCGTATTGGCATATCGTGACGATGTGCCAACACCAGTCCACACCATGGTACGGAGTACATTCTGAGGACCCCACAGAGCGTTTGGATCCAATGGCACTCAAAGAGACAATACTGTTAGTGTACTTCAAGTTTGCTTAGCAGCATGGATACTCTTTCCGCTCGCAGACGTACGCTTTTGAATCACAATCAGAGCTTTGCGCTTATCTTGCGAGCCAAAAGGGCAAACACAGGGCCGGCGCAAACCAGAAAGTGCACTGCTCACTACGCATTACTACAAAGGCATTTTGTTTACGAGCCCATTCTGATCCCAGATGCTGCCTCCAGTCGACGGACAAACGATTGAGGCCGTCTTGCTCTCCGTAGTTGCACGACGCGAAGGCAGTGTGGTGACAACCACCGTCTGATCGGCGGCAGGCAGGGTGTCGATATACCGTGGTTGGCCGTCCGAAGGTAGTTGAGATCGTTTCATATACAAGAAAAGAAGCTGAAATGCGAGTTAGCATTCTGTATTTCTGAAGCGAAAGACAGGTTTAGATGCGAGAAAAAAGACGCTTAAGCCTCCCAGAAATAAGACAGCATTCAGAATATGTAAGAAATTAACTTTCACGTATCCAGGTGATATAGCTCACAGGCGATGTGGCCATCAACAAGGAATCAATCGCAAATTATTCTCATCAGGTTGTCATCTGGGAAGGGGGAAAAGAAAAACGAAAAAGAAGAATGTATCCTTACCATTTGAGAGGGAGCTCTCGATTCTGCCGTGTGCGATCACATCGTCAGACGACAGTATCGAGAGCGAGCGCCATGTGCAGAGCGCGAATGTGCTGCTGGATGCCGGCCTTGAGCTTTGTTGGCGAGAACAAGCGAGTTGGGGAAAAGAGAGAAGAGAAATGAAGAAAAAAGGAAGCTCCAAAAGCTTATGAGGGAAGTTTGCTGGGGCTCCACCGTAAAAAATGGCCGCACAAATGTTTCTCCGCCGATAAGTGATAGAGGTATTATGGAGTAGAGCCGTCAAGGTGGTAGCACGTGACACGTATCGTGACCTCGAATGTCAGGTCGAGAACATTGGCACCGACAACCTGTTTAAGCTCATGCTGTTCCTGCTGCGCCTCGTTGGAAGCTTCGGTAGTTCTATGCTGCATTTGGAGATAATATCGCGATGCGCAGATTTCAAAAGGGTGACATCGAAGAACGAATAAACGCCACTTGGCAGTGCAGGGCAACAAATTTGAATTTCAAGCCAAGCAATGAGCTATCGTCTCATCTTCCCGTGCCGCCAGATACCAAGCTTGACATACAGAAGCAGCTGAAGATACGGTGGATGGACTGGGTAACCGTTGCCAAAAGAAAATGAAGGGTGCAGATGCAGACGATGCAGCGATGAATCAAGCTTTGGCGGAACACCAAATGGCTTGAAATCTCGAGTGTTTGTTGGAGGAGGGTGCTGGGAGCCCCACTTATTACAGTTAGGTTAGCGACTGTTAACGACATAACGGTCTCTTCTCCCGCTATCCTCTCCCTGTCGGGCCTGTTCTTTCGTCACGCTAGTGCAGGGAGGTGCCTGCTGCGCCTCGCTGAAAGGCCAAACAGGGGCACTTTACTGTCTGACAGCCTTGCTTTAGCGGGTGGTTTTCTTTGTGCTACCCACCCTCGCGCTGTAAATCCCTAAACGATCGTCGGTGACGTCCAAGAATCGGAGCCATCAAGAAAGGGCTGAATCAACTTGCACAGCGAGCGGGGAGATGGCGCAAATGGGGATAGAGAGACAAGGCTTTCGATAGTTTTATCTCCCTTCAACTTTATAAACCTCCATCTTTACATATATGCTTAAACAACATTAAAAGAAGCGAGCGGACGACACCGACGGCAGTCTCGTATCTGATATCGCGAAACTCAGAAACATCACGAGATATGATACGGCCATAGACGGCGGCTTTTTGAGTATACGTACACTTCACACATCAAACAGCATACTCCACTCATCATGGGTATCAAGGTTCTTCCCCGGTGGACACGCAAGCGGCGGCAGCAGCCCGAGCGGATAGTACTGACGACTGATATCCCATCATCAACATCACCACCTTCGCCTTCATCGCCTTCATCGCCTTCAACACCAGCTGAACCAGCAGAACCAGCAACACCGACTTCACCAGTGCTGACTGCCACGACATCAGATGACGGCTACTCGCTCAAGCGGCGGACCAGCACGTTCAGGACGTTAGAACGGCGGTTCTCCAACCTCAGTCTCCGCTCATCGTTTAGCAGAATCAGACGATCACGATCGCCGCCGCCACCATATTCACTCGAAGAACCAGCTGCAGCCCCAACTGTGGCTCTGGCTACAGCATCAGCAGTTGTCGTTCAATCGGTCGACACACAAGAGCATGCCGCTCCTACAGTAGTGGCCGTTTCCACCTCCACGCCAGGTTACACTGTCGAAGACGCCGATGCGATTGCAGTCGTCAAAGAGACGGCCGGCCCAAGCCAAGACAGCAAGACGGTGGCCAAGGTTGATATCACAACGGCATCTGATATCAATGCTAGCAACACTCAGCATGGCTCGTCAAATACGGCCACGGACCTGAAGGGCGACCTCAAGAACAACCAAAGAGCCGAAGACGCCGCAGAAGAGCTTCTCCTAGATGTAGCCGCGGCACCGCTTGAGGACCTGCCATTGCCCTCACCAAAAGAAGCTGCCAAGTTCCGCCGCCTAGCCCAACCCGTCGTCGTCCCTCGCCTGAACGGCGGCGTCACTGTGCCCTTTGCCCGCGGCTATGCACCCTGCCTGGGCGACACTCACGGCATCGATGCCGCCACCTTCTTGGCCTTTATTGACGGCTTGAATCTTGTCACTTCACCCCACCCAGCTGCCATGGCCTTGTCCGCCGTCGCTTTCAGCATGCAGTTCGTGCCCCACGACTATGCCAATGCTGTCGGTGGCGTCGCCCAGCTGCTCGCCGAAGTCACCACGGCCGTCGTCGCCCACAAGCGCGGCAAGATGTTTCTGGCCCGGGCCAATGCCACCCTCTTTGAGCCGCGCGGGCTGCACGTCTCCATCGCCAAAACCAAGCGGATGCGTACTGTGCTCGGTATTGCACCAAAAGCACCATTGCTGGCGCCGCTCACCGAAGAAACCGTCGAGCTCGCCACGCTCGAGCGGTGCATGCACCACCTCAACGACAATGGCTGGGCGGCATCGCTCGAACTGGAGGCCCGCACAGGCACCCTGATGCCCATGGCGAAACCGACGTACCGGGAGGCTTCCACAGACGTCACAGCCACCTGGCATCCAGACTACGATGCAGAGAAGAAGACGAGCCCGAAAGTCGCCGAGGAAGGAGATGGAGATGACTGGGACCGTCCCCCAGCACTGCGGAGGGCCTCCTCGACGTGGACCACGGTCGGCCGCACCGTCAGCCACGGCTTGGCCGTCGTCGCCGACAAACGTGTCCGCATGGAGATTAAGGCGGCCGAAAAAGAAGCATCCAGAGCGCGCCGCCGCGCCCTCAAGCGCCACCACAAGGGCAAAAAGCTCAAGGAGCCCTTTGCCGAAAAGTATCGCGTCGGCCACCTGTCGTGGATTTTGATCAGAAATCTAGACGATGTGCGCCGCGAAGAGGCCGAGGCCGAGGCTGTAAAGGCTGCCAAGAAGGCCCCCAAGAAGGCCCCCAGGAAGACGGCCAAGGCCAAGGCCACAGGGCCGCTCAGACGGCCTCGGATCGAGGTGGTGTAGTATTGACACTACGGAACGGGCCTTTCGTTTTCATTTTATTGCGCATATTACCCATTTCATTTCCGTTGTTTTTATTTTATATGCACGCGCTACTGCTCGTTTCCTAGAAATAGTTTGGAATGCAGTGAAGAAGGAAGCCCTATAGTGAGCGGTAGGAACCTTGGTTTATTTTATTTTTATTTTTATTGGAATATTAGCCCTTTCGTTTGATTTATTATTCTATTTTTTGGGAAGAGATATGCTTGATATAAATTCAATGTCAAAGACTGCCAAAATCTTCTTTTTGTGTAATTGAATTGCATCCACGAGCCCACATATATCAAACACTGGTACGGTCTCTCATACACCGTCTCGTCTTCTTCTTATGTCTGTCTCGTTGTCTCGCTGGTCCCTGGGACAGCATTTTATCCGAGAACTGTTCATCTCGGTCAACGCCGGGCATGAGTCGTGTCTTGACGGGAGAACACTGTCGCACCTGGAGTTGGACTACGATGTCTGGGTTTGTATGCAAGCTTGGGTCTGGGTCTGCAGAGTTCCGTGGCGGCAGACGACATGACATGACCGCGCAAACCGAGATCGTGGGTCTGCCACCACGGCAAAATTCAAAAGAAGCAGAAAGGAAGAGAGCCAGAAAGCCAGAAAGCCAGAAAGAGACGGAGATTGTGGAAAGACGTCTCTGACGACGATCTGAAGCTTCAACACCAAGCATATGCCAACTGTACTTCGTACCGAGCCGTTATTTATCCGCTGCGTCGTGTGTCAATGTCCGGCACGGTCCACGAGAGCTATCTATAGCTGGGCTTGCTGTTCTTCCTTTCAGTGTACGTAGTGCTACGTGTTTCTTCTCATACGGAGTACGTGATGAGGCGTTTCGTCTGATGCTCATGCCCCGAGGGTACGTTTCTAGGGCTGTGCGTTCATACGTATTTCGTCTGTACGAACTATGCAGTACGAAGCATATCCAAGTTCAAGACGAGCATATCTTTGATTTCTCTGGTCATTGTTCACAACATCTGCATGTCTTATCTGTCTTCCTTGTTTCCCACGTGATGTCCGGTTAATAACGAGCCTCGCCTCGGGTTTTCTTTTTGTCTGCGACAGTGCCAACATCCAAGACATCCAGGACTGTCTAGAAGAGACGGGCTCTTCAAGCTGAAACACGGCACGGCGAGGCAGACCGAGATACGTGCCAGGAAAGGGAATGGTAGAGAACAAAGGAAAAAATCAAAATGAAACCCAAATCAAGTTGAAATGAGAACCCAACAGTGAGAGACAACACATGCTTGCCTGTCCGTGGAACTGTATCGGGGCACAACCGAGGAGCAAGACACTGTCGAAGTAATTGAAAATGAGGAGCAAACAGAAGGCACAACATTTACCCATCGTATCGCTTCGCTCACCGTATCTTCCAAGACGCCCGCACGACTCACCTTGTCTTTTCTATGGTAACTGAGGTATTACTACCGGTCCCGACCTGCCGTGCGTGGTCCGCAGATGCACCAAAAGGATCGTTCCGTCCGAGCAGCCCGTCAAATGTCTATCTCTGAGACGACGAAATCACGTTGGGCCCATCTTGGCTTCGCCGTTTCCTCTGTCTCTATCTCTGCCTCTTTATGCGTAGACGCATATCGTTTCGGAGATTTCTCAGGTCCCCCCTAAAAGCACAACGCTTCGCGTGCCCTGATAAGAGCATGTCTAGTACGCCGTATGTCGTCTGCCGTACTCCGTGGTCTCCGCTCACGAGTGTCGTGTTTCTTCTCGTGTCTCCTCTCATGTCTCTTCTCGTGTCGGGTTTCATTTTTCGTCTTTCTTCTCGCTCTCGTTTCTCGTGATCCTTGTCCTGCGTCAATTTATCCCCTACAACATTCGGGCTTCCATGTGAGCTTGTAGGGGGCTCCCCTGGCTTGGTCCTCGTCATGCTTTTTGCTGTGATGAGTGAGCTGTGTGTTTACAGTCGTCTGTCGTCGGTCATCGGTCATCGGTCATCGGTCGTCGACCCGTTTTCCCGGTTGCAGTGCAGTTGTGAATTGTGCAGTCTGCAATTCTCGCTCGACTCGTCGGGCTCGCCCGACAAAGCCACGATAGACTTGTCCCCCCTGTCTCCTCTCACTTTCCCCTCTTTCGCCCTCGTTTGTGCTCTCACCATTCCACTATGGCTGGCTGAGAGAGCCGCCAACGCCTGGCTGCAGTCGGGCGCGCAGGATTCGTAAATACAACAGTAGTGCGCACACTCAATTTCAAGAGGCATGCAGGGAATAAGAGCACAAATACAGACCACCAAGACCACCAAGAAAAGAAAGGACCAAAAGACCTCTGCATTGGCTGCGGAGCCCCTGTCCCCATCAACCCGGCTGCCGTTTCTGATTGGGTCTGGACATGGGAAGACAGACGCTACGGTTTCAGAACCCCTGCGCCATGACCCCGGCCGTTCCTCTCAGATCCTCTCAGTCTCTCTCAGTCTCTCTCAGCCTCTCTCTCTCAAAGCACATTCCTTCGCGAGTGGTCTGCGCTTGTTTGCGCTTTCCCACGCTGTCGGGCCACGCTGTGTGCGGGTGGAGACAGGCGAGGGCGTCCAAAGCAGCCGTTGTTCCAGGACACGAGAGCACTGCAAAAAAAAAAAAAAAAGACTGGAAAAGCTCTCAGTAATTACTGCAAAAGAGGCACAAAAAGAGAGAACCGCCAAGGGTCAAGACCGCTGGTGTCGTGCTATTGGCTGGGCGCAAGATGGGAAATTCGGGGGGCACCAGGGGAACGCCAGCAGGGGAAGGAGCGAATGGATGAGTGTGAGAGGGGTACTTTTATTTCTTCCTTCCACGAATGTTTTCCAGTTGCACCTTCTCTGTGTGTGATGGAATCACAGGATTCGAGATGCATCGTGGGAGCGAAGGAGCGACTGCGAAGGAGATCGACCGTGGCACGAATGTGCGATTCGTGGCTGCACTTTGCATCCATCTTCTCTGGTGCTCTTGCCCTCCGTGCGCAACTGCCTTTTGTCCATTTTTATCTTTTAAACTCATCTTGGACCCATCGCGCACCGCAGCGCCCGTCGTGCTTGCCCTCTTTCGTCCCGACAAAATCTCAAACTCTGCAGCTGCTTCCTCTTCCGGAATAGGCTTTCACGATCGTGCCTTCCGTACAATTTCCTTTGCACGTACTTTGTACTCACACAGTCTAGCCCCATCGTCCCAACAGCCCTTCACGCTGACTAGCTCTGCCTTTGTACGTCCAGATCGTAGCTGAGCGCCTGATGGTGCTGTGCCGGGGCCTCCTCTTCATTTTGTTTTCCTCCGTAGTGGAGAGGCGTTTTTTGTCGCCGCGCGCGTTGGTGTGTGCTGGTGTGCTTCTTTTTCTCTCTTTTTTCTGTCATGTTTTGTCAATAGCGTTCGACTGCTCTTTCCGTTTTGTTAGATACCTCGTAGCTGTCGTCCTATTTTGTGCCGTTCACTGTTTCCTATTTTGCCCCCTGAGCTTTGACAACGGGGACGCCCAAAGATGGAAGGAGCAACTCCTCGACGCCGTAGCTTACTGTCTATGCTTTTTTCGTCGATACTGCCACAACCTGGCCCCGGTCGCTCCTGTCTGTGCCTGGCCGTTCCTGACTGTTCCTGGCCCTCGCTTCTGAGCTCCCCTTGTCCTGTCCCCGGTCGTTGCTTCCTCTCTCGTGTTTCTCTGGTGCCATTTGTTGCCCGTTGGGTAGTCCTTTCTCTTTCTGCGAGAGTTGTATTCTTTTCATCTTCTCTTTGCTCTTGCCTTTGTTGCTTCTCCTTCCCCTTCCCTCTTTTCTCTTTCCTCCTTCACCCCCTTCCTCCCTTTCCCCCCTCTCTCTCTCCGTCTCATTGCTACCGCGATCTCGTCGTGTTGCACCTTCGTTTTGGCCCTTTCTTTTCTTCCTTTTTCTTTCTTCTCGCGAACCTTTTTGTCACATACATCGCCCATTTCGACGGGTACCTGCTTCTCGGCCTACATTTTGAGTTTCACTTAGTATTACACCTTACGGCCCACCTCGGATACACTCACTTCCTTTACCGCCGCTTTTCGACCATCACTGTGTTTTCCTGCGCTTCTCGTTCGCTCCCTTTTCTCTTTCTCTCGATCTTACGACTCGCATTGACCGTGTTTCTGTTCTGTCTTGACGACAATACAAACCTGTCAGCCATTTTTCTCTCTCTTTTCTTTCCTTTTCAAAACGAAACAGTCAAACGATAAACAACACGAAGATAGAGTCTTCTCGACCCGACTGCGACAACTGAACAACTGACTTGCATCTGCTTGTTCTTCTCGAAGGTCGTCCCGTCCGCACATCATTCGCGCGCATCCCGTCCAGCACCGAGTTTGAATCTCGAATCACAAAAAGTGGACAGAAAAAAAGTCGCCGCCCGATCTAATCCACAGAAAAGCAAGACAAGAAAAGCGAACGGCGCGCCAACGGCCATGTGCTCTTGATTGCTTGTGATTGATTGCCCGCCCTGATCTACACGGCTTTTTAAGAAAAGACATCTAAGACATCGTCTAAAAAGGTTCGTGGTACCTTGGCACCCAAAACACTTTCTTTCTTCTTTTGGTCTTTTGGTATCTGCCTTTTGTTGCTGTTTGCTGTGTTTTGCTGCGCTGCCCCCTTCCCTTGCGTTGTCCGTCCCGCACTCTTGAAACACCACAGCCAAGTGCCTGGTGGCTCTCACCGTTTCTAGTGTTAGTGAGGCCACGCTTTGCCAACGCCTTTACAACATCGTGTCTCTCTTTTTGTCTCTTTTTGTCTCTTTGTATCTTTTTTTGTCTGCACATGAGCCTCCCCTCATGATGTCTACCGAGCTTCCCACGACCCACCGCTAGCTGTAGCACTGCACATGGCCGCTGCGGTGCGACTTGGCAACCACTTGACCCCCCTATTCACTGCTTCCCACCCTTTTGTCGTGCTTGCGACTGGTCTTCCCGTTTGCTGTATTACTCCGCGTCTTTGTCTTGCCAGGAAAACCTTCCGGTCTTGCTCAACTTACATCTTGTGACCCCCCCCTTTGCACCCCCCTCTGTCCTTTGTTTTTTGCTTCATTCTCTTTCTCTTGTTTTTTTCATTTTCACGTTGTGTTTTTTTTCCTGCCACGGTTTGAGCTGTTTGCAATTCTTCCTTCATCCAACGATGAGACGGACTGCTGACTGATTAGAGCGGGCAAGTCTTCGAAACACAGGGTACGTGATCTTCTTTTTCACCATCTTAGCCTGCAACTCGGCTGTTTTCACACCCCCTTTCCCCTTTCCCTCTCCCCTGCTACCTTCTCCTTGTCCTTTCCTTCCACCAATGCTACATCGAGCCTCTCAAGCCTCTGAACGTACGGGGAAAATACAAGCACAACAAGCACATTTCCAATGCACTCCATCCAGCAAGCCCCTTTGGCCCAAGCGAGCAGCCTCGCATCGACCCCAACTGCCCTCAATTGTCACGTCAAGCCTACCTTGCACGTGTTGCATGTCTTGAACTCCCGCACCCCTATCTCTTCCACCCCCTGTCTACCAACACGATACACGCACCATATGCGCGCTCAGTTTGTACCCCGTTGCCCAAGAAAATGCCTACTTTTCTCTCCCAGTGGGGGGTCTCCTGTCAGATGTCTACGGAGCATTGTTGGTATGATTTTGCTAGTATTTGCAAGGAGAAGGGCAAGTACCCAACCCATACGGGCGTGCCTGATGTTCCCATGCCGGCCACATCATCTTGCCCGTCACTCCCGGTTCCTTGACTTCCCTCCTCCTGTCACATCTTGATTTCCATTCTTATATTCTCTCGTTTAACTTTTCCCCATTACTGTTTATTTTGCGATCTGCTTGCTCACTCTCATTTTCAGATAGGCAACCCTTCTATTAAGCTGTTACAAAGCTTAGTACAGCCCTCTCTTACTTTTCGCTCTCCCGAACTCTGGAACGCCTCGGGTTGATCTCTTTCTTTCTCGCCCTTCTTTTCTCTCCTTTTCGTGCTTTTGCCACGTCTTTCCAGTCTTTTCTCTCGCCAAAACGACTTGCCTTGGACAGGCTTCGACATTGACATACCGCTCACTTTGTTGTTTACATTCTTTCATTCGTTTTTGTCTATTTTTACTTTCTCGCCTCTAATTTCGGTTTCCTTTGTCAACTCGCTTCTTCATATCGCCTCAATTCCACCGTGAAATATCTTTCCCGACGACAAACTTAATATTCCCAGCCATCTACTCTTTAATCGATACCCGGCTAGCCACTCGACACGAGTTTGCTATGTTCTGCCACTATTAGTCCGCCCAAGAAATACGACTGTCAATCTAGACATATCCAATAGGACGGCTGGAATAGACGACACCAATCTATCGCGCTCGACTACCGAAAACGACGACGGAAAACTTATTGACCAGTATCGGGTGGAGGATCGAGTGGAGGAAACCGTCTCGGAGGAATCTGGTTCTTTTCAAAGCCACCTAAGCTCCTGGGGGGCAGTGATTTCTTCAAATGAGCTACCCACAAGATGCAGGAGACATGGACCGGCCATCGACTGGAGGATCGATTCGCCGGGCCAGAGAACGAGCTCAGGCAGCTGGCGGAGCTCGTGAGGATTTTGCCACTTTTGCGAGAAGAATGGCACAAACTGCACAAGGCTCTCAGCAGCAGCAGCAGCAGCAACAACAGCAACAACAACAACAACAACAGCAACCAAAACAACAATCATCGCCTCAACAATCAAACCAAACTACGCGGATACCAATCTCAAGACCAGTGCCAGCACCACAATGGCCTCTCGCTGGCCCTCTAGCAGCACCGTCGAACCTGAACGGAAACGGCAACCGGAATGGACCTGCCAACGATACCGAGCCATATCGTCCACCACCAGGACGATCGCAAGTACCGCAACGGCCACCACGCCCGAGTCGTGTGCCTTCCATTTTGGACAGCTCGAAGATCCAGGACCCGACGCCAACTGTCTTTGCCGCCTACAATGCTTCAAACCAGTCCACAGGAGATTTGAGCACGAACCTGCAGGTCCCGGACAACCGCTCAAAATCAAACCGCGAGTCCGATCTGTCCACGGCGCAGCAGTCCAGTGCCTCTTCGATGTCAAGAAACTCGACTGTTTCGTCTGTCGGTTCTATTCCAGACTTCCCCGTCCCTGTGGCCGTCCCAGTTGCCATCCCCGTCCCAGCTCCCGCGGTCGCCATGCCACCACCTCGGCGGAGTGTGAACCTGGGCCCGCCACCTTCTGCTCGCCGTGGCGCTTCGTCCTTTTACTCAAACGCCTCTTACGTCTCTCCCATCCCCGAGGAAAGCCCACGGTCTCGCTCACACGCTTCGTTTGCCTCGAGCGCAGCTATGCCCGATAACTGGGGATCTTCTTCGTCTTTAGCACTGAGTCCTAACTACCCCGATGCGACATCCTTTTATGAGGACATCCCCGAGGAGAGCCGTGCATCATCCAACGCAAGTGGCTACGACGATGAGGAGGGCAGCAGAAGTGGTGCAGGCAGTGCTGATGGCGACCGTGATGTCGACGAGAAGCACCTGGTTCGCAGTGCTAGTATTGGCAAGCGTGCCAAGGCGGCTCTCGTCACAACTGGCGCGAAAGGTGAAGGCAACAGAGCAAGTCCTTTCCGTGAAGGTACCAGCTTCCTTGATGGCTCGTCTTCGTCATCTGCAATCACTGCCCAGACCAACAAGCCCACTGCTGGTTCGTCACTCACGGCAGACAGCATTCTGGATGCCTATGATGCTGCCACGGCACCTGATCCTTCCAACCCAAGCCGCCGGCTGTCCGTCTCACCCCAACCAGGGTTGGACTTTGGTGCTGCCCGGCCTTACAACCGCCTGTCAGCCATCCGTCGGCCACCCCGGCTTGACATTGACGCTGTTCGCAAGGCAGAGGCCCGTGGTAGTTTGACCAGTCTTCCTGACCTCATTCGCCGTGCCACCCGCCTTGCCGCCAGCCTTGACAAGGGTCGTCGCCCGGCGAGCCGTCTCGACGATCTGAACATGTCCCCTGGTATGGATGGCGGCAACCTCAGAGCATCGCAGATTGATGCTGAGAAGCACCAGTCTGGTTTGTCAGACATGCTGGCAGCGTTTCCGCCCCCTGCGCAGGCCCAACGTCGCAGCTTCCGGCAAAGCTTGCGTGAGCAGGTCGGATCGTGGCCGTTACCTCTTAATAATTATAATATGGGGAACAGCCGCCTTAGTGGCCGTCCCTTGGATGCTGAGAGCATCTCGGACCTGACCGACAACAAGAACCAGCGCAACGGAAAGCGCCGGTGCTGCGGCTTGCCGTTGTGGGGTTTCGTTCTCGTCGTCATTGTCGTCCTCATCATCATCGCAGCGGCTGTTGTGATTCCTCTGGAGTTCTTTGTTATCCGCAAGCAGAACTCGGGCAACAACTCGGCGCTGGCGAAATGCCAAGCTCAGATTACCTGCGCCAACGGTGGCACGAACTTTGTGTCGAACCAAGGAGTCTGCTCATGCATCTGCACCAACGACTTTACCGGTTTCGACTGCAGTGTCGCTGGTGACAATGGCTGCACGACAACGACCCTCACCTCGACGGCCTCGACGACCAGCCTCTCCAACGTCACACTTGGTAATGCGCTGCCTCGTCTTATCGAGCAGGCCCAGACGAACTTCTCCGTCTCGCTCTCTGGCACACAGATTCTGTCAGTCTTTAGTTCGGGCAACCTGAGCTGTGTGGCCGAGAATGCACTGGTGACTTTCAACGGCGAGACCATTCGGCAGTCGTCGAGCGGTTCCACTGTCGTGGATGCTCTCTTTGCGGGCGACGGCAGCAGCAGCTTTGACAATGTCAATGTTGTTTCTGGTGTGGCCATTGTCACAGTTACGGTGGAGGCCACGGCTGCGAATGCCAAGAGAAGCGACACGATCTTGACAGCATCTGGACCTGCCCCGGCCGCACCTGACCAGGTGTTTTCCACGCAATCGGGCACGACATTGACGATCAGCACACAGATCACGCCCTCGATCGTGTCGCCCACGTCAACCACGACAGTGACCACCACGCTCACTCCGTCGGCCACCAGCGGCGGCAGCGGCGGGTCAGGGACAGCAACCAGCAGCGGGGCTACAGCGTCGGCGTCGTCCATGTTCAAGGTGACGGAGGATGTCCTCGATTTTGCGCGTGTGGCTGTGCTCTTCATCCTGCAGGAAGATACACTGGAGCATGCTGAGCTGGCGCAGAGCACCCTGCAGAGGTTCTTCACCCAGGCCAGTGCCAGCTCTCTGACCAATGGCAAGGGCGTGAGCGTGGACAGGGCGACCAACGTGACCCTTGGCAACAACAACTCCGTCAACTTTGTCAAGTTCCAGGTGAACGCTGCCAACACGCTGGCCGGAGTCGGCATAACATCGTCCTGATGAAAGGAGGACAAGCTTTTCTTTTCATTTTTTCATTTTTCATTTTCATTTTGTACTGTAGAAATATTACGGGAAGAAAAAGCTGGCATCCATTATGACATTGGATCTGGCTTTTTAGATGGAAACGCGAAGGATTTTTTCTTGTCTCTCTTTTTTTTTGGTCATAATACCATACACACCCATTTTTGCATCTTTCTTTGTCATTTGCTTTCTTTCTCCTCGTCCTATTTACTTCGAGATATACTCCTGGACCGAGCAAGCCTCTATTTATACCAATTTTATTTCCTTAGTAGACTCAACCGTACGCCGTACAATACTCAGTTGCTAGGGCAATTGTCTGATCTTTTTCTGTGTGCTGTATGCCGTGTGACCTTCACGATGCTTGTTATCCTGTGATGATACTTTGGAGATGTCCAATGGAGTTTGTCGTGTCGAGCTGTCGAGAAAGCAGGAAAATGCCAAGAAATTGACACGCAAATATTTTGTTTCAAGGCAGGTACACACAAACACGAAAAAGGGGTGGCCAGGCGGGAGGGCCGCAGGACCAAAGGATAAGAGACATCGGGCTGAAACACGCGCCCAGGGGGGGGCTGGCCAATTGTGAATTGTGAAGACCTGAAGGCCACGCTGGAAAAGCAAGCAGCATTGCTCGTGAATAGTGTTCCGTAAGAGACAGAGACATGGTCAGTACGGACATGGTCAGTACGACATACGCTGGAAGGAAGGGAACAGCAGAAGGAGGACAGAAACACCGACGCTGTAACCACAAGGCCGGAACCCGGTTTCGTCTCTTCTTTTCTTCCCTTTCCCGTGCATGCAACTTTGTTATTCTTATCTCAAAGCACAAATGCATGACATGGGCTTGTTTGCAGGACGCCATGGACAATGTAAGATGAAGATATGAAGAGCCGTAATAAGGACAATAAACGATATATTGCTTCCGTCGTGAAGTGGTGTCCCGGCTCTATCGACTGTAGCCTATTGTTGTCGATTCTTCACATTCACCTTTTGCTAATCAGATCTTAACTCAATTTTAGCCACTGGGCGAGGTCGTGCTGATCAACGGCACATGCTGGATTTTCCGGTCGCCGCTTCTTCTTCGCGGGTGATTTGCGTGAACAACAGCGTTCGAGAAAATATAAAGTGCCTGTCTATTTTCTCGTAAAAGAGGATGCACAGACAATGCAAAGCGCTCCACTCGCTTCAGGCCTTCCTCCAAGTCTCTCGTCCCGCGCTGTCCCGCATCATACGCGGAAGATACGGCCAAAATAATTATGTGCAGGGGTGTCACAACACAGGCACTCTCAGAAAAGAAGCTCTCCTGTAGCATTCTTTGTTAGTCCACTCATCACAGTTCCTTGGACAGAACAGAAAAGCCGTGCTACAGCGGCAGCCCTCTCGGCAGTGAGCTGGCCACATCCAATCTTTCCTTGGGGTGTGAACCGTCGGTGCATATCGAGATGCACGATTGTGCGACAGAGCCAAAGATCATCTGAACAAGAGTCCGTGACCTGACCGTCTTCGCGCATTGTGTCTGTTAGAATACCAGGCAAAACAGAGACAGAAAGAGACAGAAAGAGACAAAAAAAGACAAAAACAGACAGAAGAGACCCCCACCCCCAGCTGTTGCATGTGGTCGGGCCCTCACGGACAGCTGCGGAGAGTGCCTCTGTGGAGTCGTGAGATATCTCATTCCGGAACGGGGTGACCTGTGGACGAACTATGCCCACAGCGGACCTAGAGCGTCTTGTGTCTTATGCTTCAATGGGGCTTCTTTACCAAAAGCTCGCCTGGCGTCATCGAAGCTCGTTGTGTGCCCATTGTTGCTCCGGAATTCCTGTTATCTCTTTGTTAGTTCTCTTGACATGAGAGGTGGAAAGGGAGGGAGTCAAACTTGTGCTGTTGCTTGCTGTCCCCCCCCTGTCTTCTTGTTGGCGAAATTTGCACGGAGTCTTCTTCAAGGGATCAGAGTGGCAGTGGCAGTTTCGAGCCTTCTTTCCCACGTTATATCTGATGCTGTTCCTGCAGATAGAAAGCGAGGCGAGGTTTCTCCCAATGCCCCAACGGCCAGGGCTGGCCGCATTACTGTAATAATACGTCGTAAAAAGATGAAAGAAGGGAGCAAAAAGGACCAACGTTGACTCTAGCGTATGCTCCGTAACGGTCCCTGCGCGAGCCATAGCCATATGGGGGAGGGACCCAGGGAGCCAGGGACCCGAAGACCCATCCCAGGGAACCAACACCGTTTGAGGCGCTAACGTCAAGTCCGTCACAACCGGTTTTGCCAGCTGATCCCCAAACCGTTTGAGCGGTTGTCGCTAAACTCGGCCATGATAGTCTTGAAAAGGGTACGGAGCCTCGGCGGGGCAAAGACTCTCGGCAGACAATGGTGATCTAGGACATCGTAAATATCGTAAATATCGTGGGTATCGTGGCCATCGAGGACCACTATGACGCAGTTGAGCAGCTAGTCGTCTTTGTTCTGTCCTGGTACCCTTCGTATCGGATCTTGCGAGGCTCCATCAACACGAGTTGGAGGCCGCTGGCGGGTGGCGGCGAGAGCGTTGAAGTTGGCAGAATGATACGTCTTTTTCATGGGCTCGGTTTATGAGCTCGGTTTACAGCTCGGTTTCGCTATTCCAAGGTTAAGCGTGTTGACGTGTGAACGTGACCACCGACAGTTCATCGTGCCTTCCTGGTGGCAGCATGTCCAACCTCTTTCCGTTTCTTCTGGCTTTACAGAGTGTGTGTCTCTCGGTGTCTTTGTCTTGCCCTTCGCTCTTTCCCAAAGTCCCTGGCGCGCGTGCCAGATACAGAAAGTTGCACTTCACAAAGGCAGGGACCATATCGTCGTATCCCTGGCATATTTATGCGCTGCGTTCCTGGCCTAAAACCCGCCTGCCTCCTGTCTGCACACGCGCCTTTCGCACGGGATCCGCCCCTCCACTCCACTCCGCGCGGCGCTATTCGTTCTGGAGGCCCTCCCTCGCGCCTTCCTTCCACTAACGCCCTTCCCTTCCCCTCGCCCTTTTTGGCCCGTTTTGGAGTTCTTCTTGGCGTGAGGTCCCATCGTGCCTTCCTCTTGGACCTCTACCGCGCAGTGAGGAACAGCCGGTAAACCCTTTTCCCCTGACTCTTTTCTCACATTCTCCTCGTTCGCTCTTTCCCATTGTCCTTTGTGTTTTGTGTCTGTCTGTGTGTGCCTGTCCCACCTTCCCTTTCGGAGTTGCTCTGTTCCCTATTCAAACGTCAACGCTGGTCCTCCACCAACCGTTCCTGCCCCCTTTCCTCGCAACTTCTCGACAAGGCCTTGTTCCTCTCTTTCCTCTCACTTTTTTGTCCTCTTAATTTTGTCTTCTCTTTCTTTTCTTTCTTCAAACTCACGGCCATTATTCAACTTCTCATTCTCATATCCGCCAAGGATTGCGCCGCACCCTGTCGACTGACCATACCACAAACTGTCCGCTATTCCCCTTCGAACTCGATCCTCTTTTGCGCGCAAAGTGCCCGCCGAAACTGTCGATCAGCTGGCCCGAAACGCTGTTGACCGCTGTGTTTGCTTGACCTGTCACTGCTTTCTGGCTCTCTGGTTCTCTGGTTCTCTGCTTGCTTTGCACAAACAACAAACACGGACAAAAAAAATAAGCAGAGGCTGTCTTCTCTCTGCCCACGTACTCCGGCAAAGTACTATTTTCTCTTCTCCCACGCCATCGACCATACAAACTTTTTAGCAGCCGACGACCGGTCGTCATGCGCCACTAGAGCTCTCTCGACAGCTACGTCTAAACGATACTCTATCTTTCTCTCTTCTTCTTTACTAGGCCACTTGCAATTATCGTCCCTCGAAGCTTGGCCATGGCAGTTTAAAGCCTTTTCAGGCGTCGGTTTCTTCTCATTCTTTCGGCTCTTACACTTGGACTACGATATTGGGCCACTCGACGGCATAATTCCTACGTTTCTCTTAACGGCCGACTTTACTTCTTAACGACACGTTATTCTCACACCAAATCTAGCTCACAATGGCGTACGAGGGCGGATATGCGCCGCAGCAGCAGCAGCGCCCCTACAACGGACCCGCCGCACCACGACCCCCGCCACAAAGACAGTACGGAGGACCTGCACCGAACGGACCTGGCGGTGGACCCGGCGGCCCTGGTGGCCCAGGTGGCGGCCAGTACGGCGGATACGGCGGCGATCCTAACTACGGCGGCGGTGACCCAAACTACGGCGGTGGTTACGACGACCAAGGCTACGGCTACGATGCGCCACAAGACTACGGCCCTGGTCCAGGCCGCGGTGGCCGCCCAATGCCTGGAGGACGTGGCGGTCCCCCGCCCAGACAGATGACCATGGACAACGGCGGCGGGCGGGGCCAGTATCACCCACGTGGCGGTGGACCTGGTCCAGGGCCTGGCTCCATGCGAGGAGGTTTCCAGAACGGACCGCCAGGCCGCCACCCAGGACCGCCAGACCGGGCAAACACATCAGACCCAACTAGTATGTGTCGCCATGTTGAACTTTCTCTTTACAGACAACCTGCTAACGTAAGATAGTGAACCGCGGTCGTAATGGCCCTCCAGTTAGCCCCATGGAGGCTGGCTTTGGCGGCAACGCTTTCCCGCCTTTCCCAGGACAGTCAGGAAAGCCGGATCGCTATGATGAAAATCAGATTATGGACGGTGTTGCAGGTATGGATATCTCTGGCAGCCGGCAAGGCCCATCACCAGGCGGTCCCAACGGCCGGGGGCCTCCGCCAATGCGTGGACCGATGGGAGACCCAAGAGGCGGCGGTAATGGTCCCGGCTACGGCCCTCCCCGGGGGCCACCACAACGGGCATACACGCAGCAGGGAGGCTTCAATGACCAGGGGTACGGCCAGCCTCCACCGAGAGATTTCCGCGACGACAACTTTGGACCGCCAAGTCGCACAATGACCATGCCTACGTCCATGGACCCCATGGGCGGCGGCCGTGGGGGCCCGCCGCCAAATGGAGGTGGCCCTTACCGCCCGTTTAACGGCGGTCCCGGCGGACCTGGCGGACCAAGTGGTGGAGGCCGTGGCATGATGCCACCGCAACGGCCATCAACAGCACAGGGCTCTCGCCCGCCACCACAGCGGATGTACGACGGCGTCGGAGGCAGCTCGGGCTTTAGCAACGGCCCTCCTGGCCCTAACCAGGGCGGCTACAACAACCAGCCGCCACAACAGCAGGAAGACCGTGGACGGCCGTCGTCCATTGACGACTTTTACGACACATACTACGACTCCCGGGAAAGCGGCGACTACTCTGGTGGCGGGCAGAACGGACCCAACGAGCCTCAGCACCGGCAACAAGGCTCGTTCGACCGGGGCGGATATCCGAACGACGGCCCCGGCCCTCAGCGGGGAGCCAACCGGGTCCCCGAGATTAGTAGAACAAAGTCTCAGCCGGACCTGCGCCAATCACAAGAGGCTGTTTTCGAGATGGTTGGTGATATCCCACCCATGCCGACGGCAAGGTCTGGTGGCTTTCCACAACAGCAAGGTGGTTTGCCTTCAGGTCCTGGTCCGGTGAGACAAGGAAGCGGCGCCTCTGAACGGTCCGGCTCCAATGGCGACTCGCTCCCCTCGCACCCTACACCAGTGCGCCCCGGTCTCATGCCCAACTCGATTGCAAGCCAACAGCTCAGCCAGCGACCGACGCCTGTTCGCAACTATAGTAGTGGCGGTGGTGGAGGTGGACCGATGGGCGCCATGTCTTCGACGCCCGTACAGAACCAGCCCATGTCACGACCGCCACCGCCTATGCAGTCTATGCCGCCACCAGGGTCAAATGGGCCGCTGGCGAACGAGCCCCCACCGCCCGAGCCGCCCATCACGCCCGAACTGCTCGAGCGGTTGCGCAACACAGTCAAGGCCGACCCAAACAACCAGGACGCTTCCCTCAAGTTGGCCAAGAAGCTCGTGGAGGCTGTCGACGTGCTTGTTCCCACCCTACCCGACCCACGTACCCGCACAAAAGCGCGCGAGCGGTACGCCTATGATGCGCACAAGCTGCTCAAGAAGCTGGCCAGCCAGCAGAATGGAGAAGCCATGTTCTTCATGGCCGACTGCCTGGGCCGCGGCACGTTTGGTCAGGAGCCAGACAACAAGGAGGCATTCACGCTGTACCAGTCGGCGGCCAAGATAGGGCATGCGGCCGCAGCCTACCGCACAGCCGTGTGCTGCGAGATTGGCAACGAAGAGGGCGGCGGTACGCGCAAAGACCCACTCAAGGCCATCCAGTGGTATAAGCGCGCAGCGACGCTCGGCGACACGCCGGCCATGTACAAGGTGGGCATGATCCTGCTCAAGGGACTGCTGGGCCAGCAGCGGAACCCGCGCGAAGCCGTCGGCTGGCTTAAGAGGGCAGCCGAGCGCGCGGACCCGGAAAACCCACACGCCCTGCACGAGCTGGGCCTGCTCTATGAGAGCGCGCAGCCCAACGATGTGATTTTGCGGGACGAGGCCTATGCCTTCCAGCTGTTCAAGCAGGCGGCCGACTTGGGGTACAAGTTTAGCCAGTTCCGCATGGGCTGTGCGTACGAGTACGGTCTGATGGGTTGTCCCGTCGACGGTCGGCTGTCGATTATGTGGTACTCCAAGTCGGCGACCCAGGAAGAGCACCAGTCGGAGCTGGCGCTGAGCGGCTGGTACCTGACAGGCTCGGAAGGTGTGCTGCAGCAGAGCGACACGGAGGCGTACCTGTGGGCACGCAAAGCCGCAATGGCCGGTCTGGCCAAGGCCGAGTATGCTATGGGGTACTTTACCGAGGTGGGCATTGGTATTCCGGCCAACCTGGAAGATGCCAAGCGTTGGTACTGGCGAGCAGCCGGTGAGTGCTTTTCCTTTGCCCTTTCTGTGATTCAATGCCTTCTTACTAACTTTCCGTAGCCCAAGATTTCCCCAAGGCCCGCGAGCGCTTGGAAGACCTCAAGCGGTCGGGCAAGACGGGCCCGCGGGCACGGGAGCGTATTTCGCGCAGCAAGATTGGCCGACAGCAGGAGGGTGAGTGTTTGGTGATGTAGTTGACTACAGTGAATCGGGTGGGACTTTCTATGGTACATATAAACATATTAGCAACATTGAAAGCGCGCGATAATGTCTCACATCGCGTTGAATTATTCACGATATCCCACTCTGTACATATGATATCACTATTCATCGTCTTACATCCGAGTCTACTAGTGCGTGTGCTTGAATAAAAAGCGGCATCTAGTTATTGTAGTTACCCTCTTTTACCGTAGAACATGAAAAATGCGTGGATGCACGAATGCGGTAAATAAATCAAAGAAAATACATGGGAAATAGCAGAACAGATTTGGCAGTCATTGTGAGATTTACTCTCAAGAACCACCTTGGTAGTCAGCAGGAGTCTACCAAACACCCTCAACCTCATCTTGACGTGTTGTAATATTGTTTCTGTCTGTTTTACAGCATCCTCCCCTCTCTTTCGCCTATTAACGCACCCTCCATCTCTCTACTGCTTCGCCTCCTTGATAGTCTCCTTGACCGCATCGACCTCGCCCTTGATAGCCTCGGCCAAAGGCTCCGGCGTCTGGCCGCCGGCGGACCGGGCCATGTAGATGCGCACGCACTGGACCATACCGGCGACGCCCAGGAAGAAGTTGGCGGCGGCCAGCATGACGTTGCGAGGCTTGATGATCAGGCACCAGCGGGTCCAGATGAGGCCGGTGGCGGTGAGGGCGACGTTCTGGGTGACGGAGAGCTTCTCGGCGGGACGGGCCAGATCGGAGATGCCGGCGATGACGAGCGCCCACTTCATGATGGGGGCCCTGGCAGACTGTTTAGCGAGGAGCACGATATGAGGGACATCGTGAGGGAGCAGCCCCAGATGCGAGCGCAGCGAGGACAAGAGAAGAAAGCTTACCAGAAGTGAACCGTCTTGATACCAATGGGGCTGTCCCACATGCGCTTGAACCAGCTGCTCTCGGCCTCGGCGGCACCGGCACCGGCACCGGCGGCACCGGACTGGAAGCGGCGGCCGTAGAAGTTGGAGCTCTTGTTGGCGGCGCGGCGGAAGGCGGCGACGAAGAAGGCAGAGGAGGGGCTGGCTTTCGGTGTGGTCTTTGTTGCCGACGACGAGGCAGCGGCCCGGCTGCCGGTGGTGATGCGGCGGACAACCATAGACGAGGCATTGGTGGCGTTGGCAGAGAAGAAGGTGGCCGGGGCAAAAGGCCGCGCGGCGGCGCGGACAAAGGTAGCAGAGGGGGACATGTTGTGTTGGTGTGCTGTCAGGATGTAACGTCTAAAGTGTATCGTTCATATGAGTTTATGACTCTTTTCGAGGCTCGGGGGCTCGGGTCGATTTCGGACGAGATAAGCTGTCGAGGACAAGACGGAAACAGAGAATGGAGGGGAGAGTGGTCGCGAAGTCGAGAAAGACGAGTTCGTCGGAGAAGCCCAAGTGCGACAGAAGCGAGCGTTGTGCTATCGTGTGCTATCGTGGCCAGTTCACAAAAGTTCGTGATGTATCAAGGAGAGAAAGAGGTGTCGAGGCAGGAGAGGCCGAATAGCGGCAATAGATAGGGAAGGAAGGGGGGCGTCAAAATTTTTGGTGGGACTTTGGCCAGTACTGCTCCCAAAGAGCCAGTTCTGGAGGTTCGCATTGGCGAATTCCGGCGAAAAAAGGCACGAAAAGGCACCGAAACCGTCGAGTCAACGCCAGCCCGCTAGCAAGAGAGCGCTGTCGGGGGGCGAGCATTCGCTGGAGTGACAGCCAACGACAGGGGCAAAAGGCAAGAGATACTGTAGCGTCGTAGCGGGGTGTTGGGAGCTGCTGCGCTACGGAGTACCCTCAGTACGCTAGAGATTGGGGGTCCGGAGATAGGACAGGGTTTACGGATAAAGGCACGTGACCTGACGAGGCTGGAGCGAAAACAGCCAAAAGACGCCGACGAGTCCGAGGGAGCACAAATGGCCAGAATATACGTCGTAGGTGGAAGTGGCCAATTGGACTAGTTTTGGGTTTATAAGAGCTGCAGTTTACACAAGAGACCTTTACACCACATCAAAAAGCAAGTTTCAAGAAAATGGCACTGTTTTGTTGTCGTTTGCTATTTCGCTATTCTGAAGTGCACTGTGACACTGTGACGCTGTTACACTGTAGTCACTGAAGTCGCTGTAAATATAGGGCGCTCGACGAGCCGCTAGTGCTGCTCTCTGACCAATCAGAGGCCACTCTTTTGCAGTCGCAGCCCCAATTGGCTCGGCTCACGCTTTTTGGATCCCAAAAGTTGTCAACGTCAGATTTGGTGAGGCATCACGACGTCGTCTCTTCTTCGATCTCCTCCGAGCCTTCCCCACCACACACGCAACTATCCAGCCACGATGTCGGCCAAATACGCATTCACCAAGTCCCTCAAAGAGGTGCGCTTCCTGTTCTGCCAGACGGGCGAGCAGAGCGCGGCCACGCGGTAGGTCTTTGAGTGACGGAGATGGAGATGGAGATGGAGATGGAGAAGGAGAAGGTGACGACGGCGATGACAATGCGCCTGGTGCCGGACACCCTTGCTAACTTGCCCCCCAGGACCTTCCTCACCCGCGCGTACCCGACGATGAAGAAGAACAATCCCAACACGCCGATCCTGCTGCGCGAGGCCCAGGGCACGCTGCCCAAGATCTACGCCCGCTACGACCTCGGCCGCGAGACGAGCAAGACGCTGGAGGGTAAGTGGAGGCGGGGTGTGCGGGGCGGTAATGTTGGACGAGGGAAAGTGACTGTTGCTAACGTATGTGTGTCCGTGTAGGTCTGTCGGACAAGCAGATTGAGGAGGTGGTGACGGGCCTGGTCAAGAGCGAGTCTGCCTAAACGAAGCGAGCAATCGGACAACGAAAGACGGCGACGAAGACAGAAAAGAGGGCGAGAGATTGGCCGCATGCTGTAGCCCCTCTCTACCCAGTGTATATAATGACCCAAAGCCAAAAGAGGGCGTCTCGCTGATGTCAACAAATGACAATTCGCTGAAGACAACAACAACAAAAAAAATACAAAATGTTCAAAACGACATGATGGAGTGTATAGGGTTTGCTCGAGATTTGTGTCGGGAATGGAAAAGGAGCGCCAGTGCTGCCCCTCACTGTTGATGTCGTCGATCGCCGGGCTGCGGGCGGACGAGTTCGCGTTGCTGTGCGCGATCCCACCACCAGTCTTTTATTTTGCGGACGCAGCAAAAAGGGATGCTGAGGGGGCCCACGATGATGATGAATAGCACACCGGCGATACCTGCCAAGACGAAATTGAGAACGTGGAGAGAGGGGTAGCGGTTGCCGTCGAACGGAATGAAACCGGCCAAATAATCAGGCGGTGGGGGCGGCGGGTTGGGAGCCGGGATGAAATTGACGTTGGCACCTGCCCCGGGCAGAGCTGGCTCTGGATGGGCCAGCCCCGCTTCCGCTCTGACAAGGGCCTCGAACGCTTCCATTTCACGCTGCTCCCGGGAGCCGATTTTCTCGTGCCGGCCCATGATGGGTAGATGGCAAGCAGTGCGTTGTAGATGCGGTAATGTGGGAGGAGGATGGTGAGTATGGTGAGTATGGCGTGTAAGCAGGGTGTAAGGATGAAAAGGCGACGGCGAAAGAGATGTAGAATACGGTTCTGGGTAAAGATGAACGCGAATTGATGGAGAAAGGAGAAAGGAACAAGTGAGGCCAAACAAGAGGCAAGAGTTGAACCTATACTATCAACAGACAGCTCACCAGGATACGAGGGCACCCAAGGAAGGAGCTCTGGTGTGCCCTTGCCCGTCCTTGGAAAGGCATCACAGTACATCGCTGGAGGAAGGTACAGCCACCAGCTTCATAACTAAGGCAGCAATAGCAGCACACAATTTTGGTCTATGCTGTCCGTCGGCTATGTCCAAAACAACATGGCAGAGTGGTAGAGCTACGTATTCAGAGGTCACGTCGCGCCCTTTAAGATTGCCACTAAAACAGTAAATCAATAAGATGAGTTGTGTGCAATATCGATAGGGCGCATAATCCCAAAGCTAAGCTGGCCAACATGGTTGAAAGATTACAAACAAGTCTTCAGCCTGAACTGTCCCTTCCTTCCCTCAATTGGCCTCGTGGGACCTTTTGTCGTTCCTCCGCTGCAGTTTCTCTTCAGTTCGTCGTCCCCGTCGGAAGACCAGTTTCTGTCCTCGCCTCGCTTTCCTCGCCTACTTGCTCGCAGCCAGCAGCTTCAGAATCTCCGACTCCTTGTCGCCCGCAATGGCCTTGCCATTGTTCCAGTCCACCACCACGGGCCGCTGGAAGTTCTCCTGGCTCTCGCGGAACTTGCGCAGCGCCTCGTTCTGCGTCTTGGCGCCCTTGACAATCGCGGGGATGCCGGCCGTGCCGACGTACTCGAGAATCGTCTGCAGCTGGTCGGTCGTCGGCGGGTCCTCGGTGATGTTGAGGTCAAAGGGCTCGCGGCGGGAGGCGGGCGCCTGCTCGGTCTGGACGCGGTGGTCGCTGGCCTGGTCCTCGGTGGCGGTCTCGGCGGCGTGGGCAGAGGCCGTCTTGAGTATGGTGGCCACTCGCAGCGAAGCGGGCGAGCTGGCCTTGTGGAAGAGGGTGACAATGTCGAGCGTTTTGCGCTGGGAGAGGAAGGATTAGCACGTGTACACGCTGGTGAAGCTCCCGGCTGTCTGACTTACGAAGCCGAACATGATGGCGGTTTGGTGGGTATTGACTGATGTTTTGTGCTGTTGTAAATAACGAATGTGTCTCCGTGGTGGAGTGAGTCTGCGTTGTTTTTGTTTGTTTTGTTGTTGTTGGCTTTGTGCAAGGTTGTGGCGGTACGATGTACTTTTTCTGAAGAAAGTAAGACGAGCTTGTGAGAGTCGGCGTGAAGGTCAGAGCTCAATTGGACTGCAAAGCCGATGACGTTGATTCCAGCCAGTCAGCGGCGTTTATTCCTTGGAACAGCAGGAGCTGGCCCACGTCGAGCCACGCTGCCGCGCTACAGCGAGCTCCAGCACCTGCCTTCTGCCGGTTCGACCCGCAGTTTCTTCTGACCTCTCTCCAGTCTTCACCCTCCGGTGAGATCACATGACTAGCACGCCAGGCGCATAAACTTGTACCTGAGCTTATCGGAGTAAGTCCGCGCTTATATAAGCCTTATCGGCACCCACTATCGGATACTTTCTTAGCAAAAAGCAAAAAAAGAGCCAAAAAAGGGGTGGGGTCAGCCTTTTACTCTGAGCAAAGCCGTCGTGAGAATGGCCTCATTCGCTGATATGCGGGGCGGCCCGGCTGTCCTTTGGAACCTGTCTTTTGCAATATCTGTCAGTCTTTTTAATTCTCTCATTGGCTTCCTCAAAGTCGAGATGTCTTGTCTGGGATAGGCTCTTGACCCCCTTTTTTGTTGATTTTGTTGGTTTTGTTGGTTTTTCCTTGGGTTTTCCTTGGATTTTCTTTTTTTATCCACCCCCTCCTCACCCCTCGGCGATGTCGTCCACCTTCGATCCCAGCGCCTTTGATGGCGTCGATCTCGCCGTCGCGGGTGCCAAGCAACCGTTTCTCGCCCGTCGTGGCTATGTCCATGCCACATGGGCACGCACATTTGCTTCGCGGCCGGAGCTCTTCATCCAGCCGTCGACCATCGAAGAAGTCGAGCAGGTCATCAAGCTCGCCCGCCATCGCCGCCGGCGCATCGCCACCACGGGCTGCGGCCACTCGCCGTCGGACATGACCTGCACGAGCAGCTGGCTCGTCAACCTCGACCGCCTCAACCGCATCATCGAGATTGACCGCACGTCATGCATCGTGACTGTCGAGGCCGGCATTCGTCTCTATGATCTGAGTGCCGAGCTCGCCAAGCACGACCTGGCCCTGCCGAACCTGGGCAGCATCAACGAGCAGTCGCTGGCGGGCGCCTGCGCCACGGGCACGCACGGCAGCAGTTTACGACACGGTCTGCTATCGGACGACATTGTGGCCCTCAAGATCACACTCGGCGACGGCACAACGCGGACCTGCTCGAGAGATACGACCGATCCCGACGAGAGCGACCTGTTCCGTGCGGCGCTGCTGTCTCTCGGCACACTGGGCATCGTGGTTGAGATTTCGCTGCGTGCCGTCCCCTCGTTCCGGCTCCGCTGGTCGCAGACGGTCGACAAGGATACAGTGGCCTTTGATGCGTGGAGGCGCGGCGATACGGACGGCACGGGCCGGCACAGCGAGCTGTGGACGCAGTCACACTTTGTGCGTGTCTGGTGGTTCCCCTACACACGGCGCGCAGTCGTCTGGTCGGCCGAGGATGCTGTCGAGACTCCTGAAGAGGCACCTGATTTCACGCCGCCAACCTCCTACTATGACAGCGCTCTCGGCTATCTCGTGTACCACAACCTGCTGTACCTCTCCCGCTTTGTCCCGCGCATCCTGCCGTGGATCGAGTGGTTCGTCTTTGGCATGCAGTACGGCTTCCGCAACGGCTCGACCACGTCCGGTCTCCAGCCCAGCGACAAGGCCCTCCTGATGAACTGCCTCTACTCGCAGTTTGTCAACGAGTGGGCCATTCCGCTGGCACGCGGTCCCGAGGCCCTGACCCGTCTGGGCGCATGGATCAACCGTCTCAAGCCCGGCGACGAGGGCTACGTCGACCACGGCATTCCCTTCTCGGCCGAGGGACTCTACGTCCACGCGCCCGTCGAGGTCCGCGTCGCCGACACCGCTGCCAAGCAGGATCTTCGCCGCAAAGAAAACCCAGATTCGCTGTCCACCCGCCCCTTCCTCGACCCGACACCCACCGACGGCCCCACGCTCTATCTCAACGCCATCATGTACCGCCCGTACTTCAAGGACCCGCCCGGCGTTGACCGCTACAACGAGGCCTTTGAGTGGCTGATGCGCGATCTGGGCGGCAAGCCGCACTGGGCCAAGAACTTTGGCTCTGACCACACCGAGCTGGCCGCGGCTTACGGGGACGACCTGGCCAAGTTTAACTCGATCCGCAACGCCTCCGATCCCGATGGTGTCTTTGTCGGCCCCTGGCACCGTCGCCACCTGCTGGGTGAGGGTGCCGATGCACAGCCAGGCCTGCGCCTCGAGGAGCACGAGAAGCGGCGCGCGCTGACGACGGACTACACCGTGTTTGTCTCGGGCGCCGTCGGTGATGCTGGACGCTGATTTTCTGGTGTACATGTGTGTTGAACTGTGCGGGCTTTTGGTTGTTTGCTCATATTTCTGTGTATACTCTTTTTTTCCTTCTTCTTCTTCTTCTTCTTCTTCTTCTTCTTCTTCTTTGGATCTATTTCTTTTTCTTTTTCTTTTGAACCGACATTGCCGTGCGGGCGTTCTTTCTTGACGCCAAAATATCTCGGTGTCTATATCATATTGCGTACATATATCGCGCTTATATACAAAAAGTGTCTTTTGGTTAACCGTTTCTGGTTCTTGTTTCCTTTCCTTGTTCTTTCCTTGTTTTTACACATGCACTCAGTGCACAGATGGACAACCACAGGGTGCCCGCCTCCCAACGTTGGTGGATTGGGCATTCGACTGCAACGAACCCGTCCCATGGTCAGCCAACAAAGGATCACTTGCCGATTGGTCGACCTCATCGTCGTCGTCGACCGTTGTCGGACTGCTGCGGCTACTCTCGCCACCATTGTTTGGACTTCTCATACTGGACATGGCAATCTTCAAGCGGTCCCAGCTTGGTGGAGAGCCTCTTGACGAGCTGCTAGCATGTCTGCTTCTTCTGCTAACCACCGATGACTTGGACTTGGACACACTTCCCAATCCTCGGTACAGCCACCATACCCAGAACAATGCCCCACTCCCAATAACAGCGAGGGCCGTCGTCGGGTACGCATACGACGCAAACCGCTCGTTCTCGCCGCGGCCGCCAGCGGGAGGGATCCACGGAAGGATGAGTAGCAAACAGTTGCTCGTGGCAAAGACGATAACGGCCAGCTTGGGTGCCGGCCACGGCGACACCCACCGCTCCGACTGCGTGGTCTGCAAGTACAGCAGCCCGGCAGCAATGGCAACACTGATGACAGACACTGGGTAGCCGCCAATGTCGACCAGAAAGTTGTAAATTTTTCCGGGCGGCGGCACGACAATGACGAGGACCGACACGAGCCAGTGCAGCAGCAAGCCGCGGGAGGGTGTCGAGATCGTCGTCCCTTTTGTCTGCCTATTGTCCGACCGCCAGAAGGAGGCAAACGGTAACAGGCCGTCTTTGGCCAGCGTCTCATTAACACGCGCCTGCGCAAAGGATGTCGCGGCAATGTTGCCCGCCGCCGAGATAATGACCAGCGTGGGCAGCACGCGTGCACCGATGCCGTCGCCAAACAGGCTGCGGAAAAAGACGCCCGCCACCACCTCCCCGGCCGACCGGAACTCGTCCTTGTCAACCACCAGGAAAAAGGCAACATTGACGGCCAGATACGACAGCGACACCAGCACCAAAGCCAAAGGAGCAGCCACACGCAGCGTGCGTACAGGATTGCGGACATCGGACAGCACCTGGTTGGCCGTGCTGTACCCTCGAAAGCAATATATGACTTTGAGCAGGGCCGTGGCATAGTCGTACGGCTGCGACGACGAGCCGGCCCAAATGTCCTGGAAGTTGCGGCGGGCAGTGCTGATGCCGGCCGCAGACGATGGTGCAGAAGAAGCAGATGCCGGCATTGGCATGTTCATATGTGTCAGGTCGGGGTCGATGTGGTGGCCCATGAGAATGCCCGTTGTTGAACTCGTGGTGTTTGTGTGGGTACCAGACTGGTCCGACCCGACGCCCATAATGCCGCCCGCCACGCCCGAGACGACGACAAACACAAGCATCAGCATCTTGGCCGCGCCCAACACATTGATCAGCTTCAGGCCCAGCCGTGGGTGCCGAGCGTGCACATAGCACAGCGCCGTCACCGATACGACAGCAATGCTGCGCACGTTCCACCGGTTCACAGGCACGTCCAATGCGTACAGAGCATACTCGCCGAGCACAATGGCGTTGGGCGTCGAGAAGCCCAGCAGGACCACGTAGGCCATAAACATGCACGTGGCAAGCATGCGTGGGCGCCGGAAGATGCGCTCCAGATACACTCGCTCGCCGCCGCTGCGAGGGAGAGCGGTGCCCAGATCGAGGTAGACGGCAAGACCACAGAAGGAAATCAAACTGCCAATGGCCCAGACAAGTAATGCCATGCCGACGGAGCCGACGCCTTCAAAGATGGCCGAGGGCACAGAGTAGGCGCCGACACCAATGGTCTTGCCGACGATAATGTTGACGGCCGAGATGACGCCGAGTTTTGTGTCGTCGTGGGAGTGTGAAAGAAGGTGATCAGATGTATCGAAACCTGGAGTAGGTGGCGCTCTCGGAAGAAACCTTGACCGGTCGTTGGTGTTGTCGATATCGTCGGCATCTTCGTCGACGGCGGTATCCTCACTGCTTCCTTCTCCTGGTGATGCAGGCCATGTTCGTCCTGATGGTGATGATAACGAGCCAAAGTGCTGTGGTGGAGGCTCTAGAAAGGGCGACGACAAGGCTGATGTCCGGCCAGTGTGAGGTGATAATAAGAGTGCATGTGGTGTGCTTTCTCGGCGCGAGCGGGAGTCGGCTCCTCCCGTGCCTCCCGGTGCTAGCGCACCTGCACCTGCACCTGCACCGACATCGTGTGTGGGCCGGATGGGTGAACGGCAGCTGAGTTGGAAGTTGGCATGCAAGGGTGAGGCTGCAGATAAAATGGCACCATTGATGAGTCCAAAAGGCCGAGGCGACGACGACGAGGAAGACGACAGTTTTAGCGGAGGAGGTGCCATTATGTGTGGGTGTGGGTGTGTGGGCGAGTGCCTTTTGTCACGTTTGCTGTTGGCCGATGGCGCGGTCGCGACGTTGGCTGCAATGATCAGTCCTTGCTAAGACAGGGCGTGACGATTGAGCAAGTTGAGCAAGTTGTCCCAAATGGACGTGTCCCAGGTAAAGGTGTGGCTCGCTTTGAACGAGTTAGTTTCTGATGCAAAAGGGGGGGTAAAGACCAGAAAGGAGGAAGGGGTGATGCTTGTAGGAGGGTGAGATCGATAAGAGAATTAAGCAAAAGTGGTGGGAATGAAGATTCAAAAACTTGCTCATTCATCATTCATGAAATGGCGCGAGCGGAGAAAAAAAAAAACGGTGAGAGAAAACGAGAAAAGATGGAACATAAGAGGAAGCGAGATGGAAGAAAAGAAAACGAGTTGGGAAACTGAAGAGATGGAGGAAAGAAAGTATGGATGCACGAAAAAATGCCAAAGACGCCCCTGTCTCGCCATGACTCGACAAAGAGGGAGCAGATGCAAGGAGGTTACAAGAGGAAAACAACTCTGGAGAATAACAGAAACACGGCAGAGAAGAAAATAAGCAAGCAACGACAATAGAGAGCTTCTGCATTCTTCGAGTACAGATGCCCCATCTGAGGGCAAAGAGAGGGCACCGATGGACGACAAATACAAGAGAAAAGAGCACGGTAAGCAGGGACACGCTACGAGACGGATAGACATCGCAGTAAGACGGAGAGAATGGCCAACGAGGAGCGGGTCCGGCAGTGGAAACCGAGAAAGGAGCACAAGAATTCAAATCAAGTCCAGACCAGTGGTAGAAGGGGGAAGAAGAGGGAAAAGAGAGAAAAGAGGGAAGAAGAGGACAGGCCCAGCTCCGCAGATGATCGACCACCTCCGTCTTTCGTCTCTCGTCGTTTGTGCCTTTTGTTCTTCTCTGGTTGTCGTTTGTCGAGATAACATTCCTCGAGGTTTGAACATGCAGTGTTGTCAGGACTGATTTTGGGGAGCTTTATTCTTTTCTTCTTTTGTTCTTGTGTTCTTGTCGTCTTTTTTTATTCTTTCTTTCCCATCCATCCTTCTTTCCCCAGATGTGCACTTTTCCTTGGCATGATCGTCCGTCGGACTCAAAGGGGTGAAACTGACGAAGACGGGCAGAAAATGTGGTTGGCAGATATTTTCCCGAGCCCTTCTCTTCTTTCTGTATACGTAAAGAGTATTCTTGAGTGGCTGGTCTTGAGTGTTGGCTTACACGCAGGGATTGTTTTGTTGAAGATGTGTCGTCTTGGCACAGCAAGTGTCGCGGGCTGCTGTTTGAATGCTGCGGTCTGAAACAAGGCGCATCCCGGCAGATGCAACAGGGTGGCGACCTGGCATCGCCCATTAGTCGTGCATGGGGAAACAGGAGAAAACAAAAAAAAAAAATGAAGACAAAAGAGGAAAGAGGAAAGAGGAAAGATATTCTACATCGGACAATTGATGTTTTGACCTTTCAGTGGCTGTTAGCGGTCCAAGCTCAGTAAGCTGCGGGTGAACGAGAGCGATGAGAGCCAACAGCAGCCAACGAAACCGCAACGATCCGAAAGAAGCACGTTGCAGGACACAATCGATTGGCAACAAGAAAATGCTTCACCAAATTCTGTCATACTGAAAAGGTGCCGTGTTCCGAGTTATCTGATCAAATTTGTCCATTGTTCTGGTGGTTCATCGCACTCAGTCTATTATTTTACAAGCTCACCAAACTCCGGCCTTCCTGGTAATGAACTCACACGGCACAGTCGTCGCCAAGAAGGAGCAGACCCCAGCTTGCTTTGGATGCCAAGATAGATCATGGAATGGCATGTTCATCCCTTTCTGTAGATAGACAGCCAAGCCCGAAGACACTGTCTAGGGCGTGAATTGCTTCGCTTGAATCGTATTAGCAAACGGTGTTCCATAGGAGATGTCGCTTTTGACACTCGCGATTATGTCGTATAACTTGTTGTTCTAGATCCACTTATTTGCCCTCACTCACAACTCAAGATGAAACCTATGGTAATCAATAATAACCAATTCATATGAGATTAGTCATCACATGAGTGAAGCTCATAAAGATTATGAGATTTGCTGTGATGAGAAAACCAGCGAGTGGATAGTGAGAAAATTTCGTGAGTGAACAAAAACAATATAATGAAGACTCGAGTGAACGACAACTGAAATATGAATGAAAGTGATGGATACAAACGAGTGGATGAGAATAAAGTGAGTGAGCTGAGATCTGATATGTCTGTTTACACCAAATCCACACCGGCCCTCATGACCATTTTGCACCGCAAATCTGCCCACCACTCTAAATATCACCGTTCAGGCCTTTTCTTCCTCTTACAATTTAAAAATTTTGCAGACCATGGACCGCATAACCCCAGTAAGCTGCATTATCCCACTGCAGAACTGGCACAGCCAAGAGAGCCACGTGTATGTCAGGTGTCAAACAGCAGTGCAACCAGCACAAATAAAGACTCGCCTGGCTTTTGAAGGCAGTTGTCAACAAAGTTTCCGGGAGTTATTCAATTCTATTGACTAGCCGACTTTCATACCCAAGACCGGCCCAGACCTGGCCGGAGCCTGAGAACCGGGCACGTAAGTGGCGTGAACAGGGCAGATACCCGAGAGGAGCAGACAATGATGGTGCCACAAACCTTTTTGTAGTACGGTCGCACCGTATTGAAACATGACCGTGTTGAACTCTGCACGCAGCCTGGCCACGGTGACACATACTACTTTATTTTTATTTTATTTTCTCCTCGTAAAGAGGGCCAATATGGAGCCCATTTTCCTTGTGTATGTTTTCTTTTTTTCTTTCTTTTCCTTTTTTTCTTCTGTATGCAATGTGAGATTCATAGGCGTATAAATTCCCCGAGAACAACACGAGCACAACAAAAGCACCACATTTGTGTGAGAGATCACAGGCCAAGGAAAGAAGGGCATGATAAATCGTGCCATTGTGTCCTCTCTAGTTCGTGCTCCTGTAGTCTGTCCACTCTTCTGGATTCATCTTGTGCTTGGCGACGGAACACATCCTGGGCATGTTTGAGGAGCAGAAGAGGGCTACCGGTCTACGCGATTCATAGCAATGAATAGCATTAACAGATACAATTAATAAAAAAAATTGAAACGGGACAAAGAAAAGTCAAATTTATAGACAGATGTGGGGTTAAAGTCGACATGAAATAAAAAGGATACGGATCATGCCGGCAGAGGTCGGTAAGGCGGACGAAAAGGCTACGTGCAGGCTCGGCAGACCGATGAGCCATAGCCACTCTCACATGTTGAGGCTTTAAGCCTCATAGAACGAGGCACTCGCCAGAGCGTGGGATGAACCTGGCCGCCATCGGAGCGGGTAGAGAACACTAGTGAAAATAATGACAGGCGAAGAAAGTGTTGAATAGGGGAGCACAACTCTAAATGATGAGTGGCCAGTGTAGAACAACCCGACGGGTACACAGTATACAAAGGCGGTCTCTTGGCTGGCCGCATTGTGTGATGGTGAATTTGAAATCATGAAAATGAACATGAGCGTCCGCCACTATCATTTTTTATACCGGTAAGAACATCCCACCACGCATGTCCGTATGTCATCCTATTTTCCCAGCATCATCTCCACCCCCTGTCTTCCCATGCCAGATACAGCATGCACCTTGCAACTCGCAGCAAAAAGCAGCCTGCAGAATCGGCTGTGCGCGTGTCTGGTGAAGGCGGAGATGGGCGGAGGGCTGTTGTCCTTCGGCAGCTGTTGCATATACATTTTGACTGGTCTTCAGTCAAAGGGCCCAAATTGCCTTCCTTGCAGCTGATACGTGTGATACAGATTTGATATATTGCCCTGGAGTGCACAGAAGAAGACGCCAGCAAATCTGTCAGATAAACAAATCCAACTCTTGGGTCGAATCAAGACGGTAGGTAAAAGGCAGGATAGAAAATGGGCCAAAGAAGCCCAGCGCTTTAATATGGCTCAACGGCACTGACTGGCCGTACATCCGGTGCCGTCGGTTCGACCTATGCTTGTGTTGGAGTGACCAAGATGTTCATTGTCTCGTAGCGCGTGAATCGAGACAGGGCGAACGGAGCCAGGAAGATGGTGACAGAATGTGACAAGAGGCACAAGAAACATAAGAAAGAAAGAGAAACAAGGAGTGATGCACAAGAAAAATACTCTCGGGAACAGTTTGTGCTCCGGGCACGTCGGTATAGACAGGATGTGGCGGCCATATGGTTGTGTGACGTAGTACGAACGAGTGGAGAGAGGAGGGAGGGATAATAAAAGAGAGAGAGAGAGAGAAAGGGGAAAAAAGGAGGAGGAGGAGAAGTGCTGGCTGAGGATACCGTTCACCGGAATTTTACTCTTCGCCCATTCAGCGCTTCATCCCTCCACTTTCCCCTGTCATCTCCTATCGTCTCCTGTCATTGCCTCTCTCATTTCCTCAACCACATTTGATTCGCTCTTTGCCACCCGGCCCGGCAGCTGTTCGTCCGCCCAAGTTTGACCGCTCTCGTTGGGAGCACAAAGACGGTGGGCCTCCACGCCATATGTTATAACAATGGCGCCGAGACTGAGGCTGTTCGTGGGCGGTCGTCGAAGACGACCGGGAGATAGGGGGCAGACAGATACAAGACTGCACGGCTCTTGTAGCCGCCTGGCCCAGCATCCTGCTGGCTGCCTGGTCCCTTTTTATACTTTGGTTTGCCTTGTCACTGCTATTTCCATCCTTCTCTCGACATCGGAATATGATGGTACGCGAGCACAGAGACTATAGTACCAAGAGAAAAGTGGAAGAAAACGAGAGAACCGGCCTCGAAAAGAAAAGAAAAACTGAAGCAATCAGGCACAAAAGAAATACAAGCAAATACTCGAGCAAGGTGTTGCTAGGGAGGAAAGCAATGAAAAAAGCGTCCTTGGACTGGATGTAGCTGTACTTGTGTCCTGTGTCCTGTGTATGCTGCATCTCGTGTGGTTGTATTTTGTTATTTTGTGCTCGTCTTTCTGTGGTTGTGTATCGCTTTGCCCCTCTCTCGGGAATCCAACAGCATGTGTTTTGTTTGGCAGACAATATGGCAGGCAATCCAGAAAGCTGTCAGAGAGCGATAAACAAGCCACAAAGTAGAAATGCCCCGCTGTTGGGTTGTTGGGTCGTTGGGTTGTTGGGTCTCAAAGTTTATTAGATTGGGTTCGTGGCGAGAACAATGAAAATCTCGACATCATCGTTCGTTTGGGGCGTCGTGGACGTTATTGTTTTGATCATTGATTTTATCCAAACCTTACCATTCTATTCTCCAAGATGCTCAGCCAGTTTTTGTTTCGTTTTATGAAATCATAACCAGTATTATTTTTGTGTATATAGTATATATTTTTGAGTCCTTTTTGTTGGTGCTTCCCGGTGGCCCCTTGTCGCAGCAAACTGGTGAAAGAAAAAGGGTATATCGTGAGGTGAGAGAAAGGAGAAAAGAGAAGAAAGGTTAAGACAAAAATGTGATAAAATGCAGTAATCCAAGCAAAACAACAATATAAGAAATTAAGAATTATTCCCGCTTCCGAAAGCGCCGTCCCTCCCTTTTGAAGCACGGTGTAACAGGTGAAAAGACCAAAAATGAAATAATAACAGCAAAAGAGAATGTGAAAGAAAATGAGAACAAAGTGTAACTCCAACAAAACAATCTGGTCCTCCCGTAATCCCAAAAGACTTGCGTCTTGTCCAATCTTACATTCCACAGCCAACACATCTAAAGGGTTGGGAGGAAGATGATGGGAAGAAATGAACAAAGACAGAAGAAGAAGAAAATGAGGAGAGAACAGTATAAAAAACAATGTAGAAGGGAGGTTTCAAAAGGGCGAGAGAAAAGAGATGAAAGGCAAAGGCAATGCGGTAGAAATTTGAACCTAACCGCACGCCGTGCCGCAGTAGCCACAGGCCCGGCCGGGTATCACCCAGACCTCCTTGCCATCCTTGGCACACTTTGGGCAACGAACACCGGGTAGCTGCAAATGTTAGATGGGGTCAAATCATGAGAATACAGAGAGAGAGAGAGAGAGAGAGAGAGAGAATGTGTGTTTGAACCTACCGGAACGCTACGGATGCCTTCACTGCCGCCGGATGGAAGAGTGAATCGCGGGTACGGCGCGATTGGCAAAGCGGGACTGCTGGGAAGGTTAAGGTGGAAGCAGTCATCGTCGTGATCGCGTGCGGGCATGGGCGCAAACGGGTCGCATGGCACAAGCGAGGGCGACGAAAGAGGGGACGGCACGGCGGTCTCGTCGTTTCTAATCGACATCGAGAGGCTGTGTGCGTGAACCATTGTAAAGGCTGGCTGTGTATCTGACCACGGTGTTGTTGTTTGTGATGTCCTTGTTGAAGCTGTTGTTGGTGTTGATGTTGGAGGCAGAGGGTATGAGCTTTCTGACAGAGAAAAGGCCGAAGTATATGCTGGCGATAGCGGTTTATATGATTGAAGAGATGGCTCGTCGAGATTTGAAGAGGTGTTCTCGTGATATTGGTGTGGTTGTTGATGTGAGAAGAGATGTTGTGAGTGATGATGAGATGTGTGATGATGAGATGTGTGATGATGAGATGAGTGATGATGAGTTGGATGGTGACAAGAGCTGAGAGGAGGAAGAAGGGCGACTGCTCGTGTCTTTATACTCCAAGGCTGGACGTCCATGGCCACACGAGAGGAATGGTGAAGAGTACGAGACAGAATAAAGAAAACGAATAAAAATAATGAAGAGGGTGAACAAGGCGAGACGAGAGAAGGGAGGGTAGGAACAGAGCACGGCGAACAGAGACACGGAAGAGCGGTTGTACAGGGTCGACAGAGCTTGCTTCCTTGCGGTTGTGTTTGTGGGTTGTTGATGGGCACGTTCAGTCGGTTTGAGGGGGGGGGGGGGGGTCTTTTTCTTTTTTCTATCTTCGTCTCTTTTTTATTTGTCCTTTGCGTTGTGTGCGTGGTAGGACAGCCGGTGGCAGGAAGTGAAGAGTAGGGAAAGGGGAGTGCGTAGGAATTCAAAGGCAAAACAGACGAACAGACGAAATGTGAGGAAAGCAGCAAGCGTAGACGAGAAAGGGAACGAAATGTGAGAGACCGAGCGACGGAGAGCGGCGACACGGGAACACAGTGCAATCAGTGTGCAAGTCAATGCAGTCGATACGTTCTTCACTTTTCTGTGGGTGAACGGGCCCGGGACGGAAAGAAGATGAGCCAAACAAACGATGGCACAAATTCAAACGGATCTGAGGGAAGAAAAGAGGTCTTTTCTTGAGAAGAAAAAAAAGATTAAGGTGAAAAATAGAGGAGGCCAGACAAAAAGGATGTGAGAGAAAAGTGACAGAAATAGACAGGAGTAAAAATAGGGTTGTCAAACTGTTCGACCTGTCAAACCAAATATCTCGTGCCGTTGAGGGCCAGGTTGTTTAAGCTGTCAGACTCTGAAAACGCGGATGAGGGACACGGGCAGTCAGAATAAGACAGCTCGGAACCAAAGGAGAATAGATGGGGCTCAGAGGCGAGACGAAAGGCGGAAGGGACACGCCGGGCGGAGACGCAAAAGTCGTAAGAGAATAGAGGCCACTCAGAGTCAGAGAGTAAACAGTCCAGGCCCGTCACACGGAGAGCGAGACCAGACGGAGCGGGACGTGACGATAGGAGGAAGGGAGGATATAAAAAAGGCGAGAGGAGTGGAGTTGGACAAGATATAATAGGAGAGGTAATATGCTGCTCAAATAAATAAGAGAGAAGTAGAACGGAAGGAGAAGATGAGAGCGGCAGTGGGAAACAGAAAAAGATATGATGATGAGGCGGGAATCCGTCGGAAAGACGTTTGTCGTTGGTGAAGTCGTGTAAGCGGAGGTGGTGAGAATGAGCTGCGGTTGTGGAGGCAATTCTAAACAAGAAAGTCCAAAACAGCCAGAGAATGGCGAATAGACGTGGGGCTGGACGCAACTTTGCTGTGAAAATGGATGCTGCGGAGCGTTTGGTTTGCGGTTTGGTTTTGGTTTTGGATGCGGGTGGTGATGTGGTGTTGCTGTTGCGGTTCGTGCGTTTGTGCGTTTGTCGTCGTTCTTTTTTTTTCACCGTGTGTAGCCTATGGTTTGCGTGGATGTGTGGATGTGGGTGTGTGCACAGGCGCGGGCGGTTGTTTGTGTAGTACGAAGGCAAGAGGAGGATATAAAAAGAAAAACTAAACGGCGAGTGGGGTTTTGAGAAAGGAATAAAAAAGAGGCGAGAGGGAAAGGGAAGCCAGCAAGGGATGGGGGAGGGAGAAATACAAATAGAATTAGAGGCGAGTGAAAGAAGGGGGGAGGAAGCAGAGGCAGAACAAAAGGAATGGAAAGAAACAAAATTATGACAGAGAGCAAGAGGCTGAAAGACGATAAAGAAAGTGGGCGTGGACGACGACGAGAAGACAACGAGGCCAGACACTCCAGGCTCAGGTTCAACACCCTTTCTTTTCTTTTTCTTGAATTTACTCCTGCTTTGTGCTCTTCTTTTTTATGACAGGGTTTGCCGTTGTTTTGGCTGCTGTCTTTTCTTCTTTTCATTTCTTTTTTTTGTGAGTCCTGGATCAAGGGTCTTCCTTTTCCCTTTCGGATTGTCCCCTTTTCTGCTTGCTTTTTCTTTCTTGCAACTGAAGTTTGTTGAAATCGACAAAACCGTACTCGTCTTTGTCAACACATGCAGCTGTGTTATTGCACCCCAAGTGCCAAAGTCCCAGCTCGCAACGTTATTGGGAGGGGCTCTCTCTCACGCTCTTCTCATGTCCACAAGTCTTTGCGCACCCCTGGCCGGCACTAAAGCACTCAAACGAGGCACCCAGGAGCTAAAAGGGGCGTCCCAGACGAGCAAGCCGACAGACAAAAAAAGCAAAGAAAATGGAGGTCGTAAGGTGGTGAGGGTGAGGTGGTGAAGGTGGGTAAAGAAGGGCACAAGAGTACGGAGTAAGAGGAAGAGAGGCAATACACCGTATCTCATCTGGGAGGTGGTAACTGGGAAAGTGGTAGTGGAAAAAGAAACCAAACAGAAAAGGACGACAAAAAAGCAAAGAAGAAAATGACGAAACATCCCCATGCTACCCTTTTTTCCTTTTGGTACTTCTGCCTTCTTTTGCTTCCTGTCTTCTTCTCGAATCATGCAGTGTTCCTTTGCCTCTTGTGCCCCTTTTTGTTTTTCTTCCATTTTGTTCCACGGTTCGTTGTGCTGTTTTCTTCTCGTCTCTTCTGTAGTTCCTTCATCTTCTCCCCCATCTTGCCTTCTCCCTCGCCTCTTTTCAGCCGCCCCGTCTAGCTGGACAACACCAACGGCACTAGCAGGGGCAGTCATGGGGGCAAACATAATAGCCCGTTGTAGTGGGCTGCTAGGTCCGGCATGGTCTGGTCTCTCCCAAAGTCTTTTGGGCTTCCTGTGTTGACCTGTCTGTCTCTCAGTATCGTGTGTGTACGTCGTACTCCGTACGGAGTACTCCGTTCCAAGCGTGAGGTGCCAGAGATGCGGAGACCGTGCCGCACCCCTCTCCTCTGACCTAACAGGGGTTCCTTGTAAGTTGCCTCGCCCGGGCAGGAAAAGGAAGAACACTCCGACGAGCTCTTGGCTGCAGTCTTCTCTTCCTGCTATCCTCTTCTTTCTTTCTGGGGGGGTTTTATTGTTAAAAAGAAAAAGAGCAAAAAAGAGAGTATGGAATATGCGGGAGATGCAAAAGCTTCTTTTTTTTTTTTTGAAAGGAAAAAAGTCTGGGCTGCATATCCACGTTCGAGGATGCCTTCTACCACAATATGTAGGCCCTCGTCAAGAGGTGGGCAAATACGACCTTCGAAGTGACGGTCAGATTCGGAACCCAAACGCTGGGACGCTGGCTGAGATGCCGCGAAACTAGGGCGTTTGCTTGGGACGGGGAACTGGGTGGGATTTGCTGGATTTGCGCTGGGGGTTGTGTGTTCTTTTGGTGATGGTTTGCCTTGGGTTTTTGTTTTAGCTGCAGCTATTTTCAGCTGCGGCATTGTTTTTTGTCCTTCAGAACCACTCTCTTGTCGTCGTCTCTCCTCTCTCCTTGCCCGGCTCTTTTATTGGCGCCCGGCGTCTCGGTCGGGTCCAAGCAGAAATGGACAAACACACCTGTTGTCCCCTGTCTGCCCGCCCCAAATTTCTTCTCAGGTCCAAAGAACAACCCAGTAGCCTGTAGTCTATCCAGCAAACGGGGCCCGTCAAGACAGCAAAGACGAAAAATAGCGGATTTGGGTAGGGCTCCCGGGGCGACTGCATCCGAGAGGCTAGAGCAAACCATGAGAGGGGAATTGGGGGCCTCGACAGGGACTTGGAGGTGGGATACTTGGGAGCACTGTGGGATGTCAAGGTGTCGGCTTTGGTCCAAACAGATGCTGTGGCCTCTGCTCCGGGGCCCAGGGAGGAAGAAAGAGGGTCTCCAGGGAGAGAAAGATCGACAGGCCCGCCGCACAAGATTAGTGCAAAAGTGCACGGTGGAGAGGGCGCTGGGGCCAACTGCAAACTGTCGGGCCAAAGTACTCCGTAGTACGACGTAGGGAAAGTAAGGAAGCCAGAGGTAATAAAATGAAGGCGAAAGAAAGGACAAAATGAAGAAGAAATGGCATTGTACAATATCGAGAAGACCAAACATGCCCGTGGCTCATCGTTGACGCGAGCGTTTGTCCACTGCGCCGGGGAACGGGATCGACAACGTGGACCTGACCAGGGCGGGTCGGCGAATACGGATGGCGGAACCGGCGACAAACGGGTGTGGATACTCCGTATGAAGGATGATTGCTTTTGCACATATGGCGTATGCTCCATGGTGTGAAAGAGAGGGCATAGAATCGACATCAAGGAGAACGGCTGGGGGAGAGATGTTGTCTCTTAGTTTTCTCGAACTCTTGCATAGCTGTATCCGATACTCCGTACTGTGCGTGCTTGTGCAAACCCACCGTTATCAGAAGGATTGCTTGCCACGAGGATAACGGGGCATACGTCGTACAGCAAGACAATATGACAAAATGGCAATATCATAAATCAAATAGGCCAGAGTCAAACAGGCCAGGCGGCAGGGAGGCCCACGCCCTTGGGGCCACTCTCCCAAACGAACGGTGCGGAAAGGGATGATGATGGGCGGTCCCTCGCAGTTTTCTGCAGGATTTGCTCCATTCCTATTCTTCCGTTTCTCGAGCTGCTTCTTTTTGTTTCTTTTTCAGATGCTCTTTGCCCTTCCGGGACGGGCTCCGCGAAATACAAAACGGCAGGCGTGCGGAGGACATTGGAGGGTGGTGGGCGGAGGCCACCGAAGCGACCGAGACGAGATATTCGGGGAGTCGAGACGGCCCATCTAGTTTCGGGTTGTCTCGTTTTCTCGTTTGCCTTTGCGTTTGCCTTTGCGTTTGCGTCCTTATTTTAGTATTTGAATTGTCAGTGTTTCTTGTTTCCCGATCGGTTTCCCTTTCTTTCCTCTTCTTCCTCTTCCTCCACTCCCCCTATTTCTCTTCTCTCTACTCCGTACCCTCCCTTTTTATGACTTACAATTTACCACGTTGCTGTGCTGGGACGGTTTGGGACTAGGGCTCCACACCATGCCTACCACACAACCCGACCGGGCGGTTGCTGGATCAGTCTGTCAGCGTTAGGGGAGGGCAGGGTACGACATGGGAAAGGAAAATTGGATGAAAAATAAAAATGGATAATAGTGCATGGGGATAGACAAAGGAGTGAAAAGCAGTCTGTAGGAAAAAGGGTTGCCGAGATGACAGTCGGTGAAGCCACTCAAGGCATGCAAATGGCTGTTGAAATGGTTGAGGATGTTGATATAGTTGCAGTGAACGTAGAGGGGGTTCGTAAGGGATACTCTCAAACTTCCTCTTGGCTGTTTGGGGGCGGAATGGAGTGGACGAGGAGATGAGAACGGAGGCCAAGCGGGCGGAGAAGGGAAAGGAGCCTGGCCAGCCAAAGAAGAGAAAACAGTCAACCAGAAAAGAAGAGCAAAACACTCTAAAACAGAAGGGGTTTCTGCGTGAGAGCTGACCACGAAGTTTCTTTTCTTTTTTTATTCTTGTCGTCTTCGTTCGTTCCTTTTTTGTCTCGCTCTCCCTGGATCCCTTGGCACGACGACGGGATTGCGGTGTGCCATTGGACCGTCACATTCAAGGACAACCCACCCAGACACAAAAACGCGACCTGACGTCGTAGGGACACCACTTCGAGGCGCCCCAGGCCCATAGCGGTGGATTCGAGGCGTCCCCACTCTTGTTCGCGTGGGCGAGTTCCGCGAACCAGGCCTCGCAGCTGTGTGGTTCTTGCTGTTAGCGCCGTGTGGTATTCCTGTCGACCCTCTAATGACAAACATCTTGCTTGCAGTCCTGTCATTTTTACTTGGCTTTTCTGTCACATTTTTGTCGGGGTCGGCTTTCGCTCTTTCTTGACCAGTGCCGCAGCTGGCGCCCACTCGGCCAGCGTTCCGTTTGTCGGATGCTGCTCGTCTGTTTTTTTTTTTTTTTTTTTTTTTTTTTTTGGTCGTTTGCAGCTTTTGCCCCGTGGGCAGTTGTGGCGTTTGTTTGACCAACACCGTTGGATATTGAGCATTGAGCGTTGAACGTTGGTTCCACGTGTGGGGAAATAAACTTCAAGAATGAGCAAAACCGACGCCAGAAGAAGGAGTCTGGACAGCGGTCTAGCGGTCTGGCTGCAGGATCGCTTCTTTCTTTCTCTTCGGACGATTGCGTTGGATAAAACGAAGGGTGGCGGCGCTGGGAGCATCGGAAGAAGCACATCCTGACTGAGGTGGAGGAAAAGTCAGTATGCATTCTGTATGTACGGAGTCTATGCTCACACGTAGTAAGGAAAAAAAGCAAACAAATCAAAGCAACAAAAGAAAAGAAAAGAATGCGCACTGCGTGGGGGGCAGTGAGACGGGCAGAAGAGAAGAAGACACGGAGGAACAAGAAACGAAGCAACAGAAGCCCAACGACAGACATAACTAAGACAAAGACTCGTCGGCGCTATCCGTACAAGGCGGAGAAGACATGCCCGGAAAGAAAATATCTGTCAAGGAATGAGAACAAAGAGGCAAAAAAAAAAAAAAACATACCTATCATCTATCATCCTTATTTTGATTTTGACTGTCTGTGGGCAGCACGTGATGGATAGTGTATGCTTGCGGCCCGTTCTGGCGCGCTTCTTTACCTTCTTCGCTTTCTTTCCTTGCCTTATTGGGCCTTGTGAATGTCTTGGGTCCTCTTGGGTCGGTTTCGGTCCTTTCATTGGTTTCACAGGACCCCCGTACAGAGTAGTCTGGGGTCCTGCGGACAATACCTTATTGGTGCGTAATACGATATGCACTTGGATGCACACATATCGGCTCGGTGTGTGCAGCCGTTGTCGTCTTTGAGGCTTTTGGACCGGCGAGAGAAAGACGACAGCTCACAAAAACAGGCTGCGGCGGTTAACAGAAAATGAAGGGCCCCAAACGAAAGGAAAGTGGTACACGACAATATCGCAAGCCGAAACAGAACGTACCGAAAAAAGTGTCGAGGCAATGAAAAAGAAAACAAAGAATGCGACCCTCCCACGTCTGCCCCTGTTTCCCCTCCTCGCGCACGTCCACCTTTCTGGTTCTGCAAGGGATTCATCGCAAAACCACTCGCTCGTATCCCACGGGGCCGGGGGAGAACGAAGATCGGAGAGTTGAAGACATTGGGATGCCAAAAGCAGGTCGGCAAGCCTAGGAAAATAGGAGCTCAAAAAGAGCCCTAATACGAACGTAGGTTGCGAGACAATGCGAAACCCGCGATTGTGCTGGGAAAGGCCCCTGAGCCGCGCCTTCCCTCCGTATCATTTAAGACCCTCCACCACCCACATGGTGTAGAAGGTGCAGATCAGCTCCTTCCTTACCAGTCCAATTCAGCCCCACGCCTCCTTCCCTATCCTTCGCAGAATGTGCTTTCATCCTCAGGCGTACGAGCGCACCTTCCCCCTCTTTTTCTGCGCTCCTTCCAGCGGAGAAAGGCCGAGACCTCCACTGCATTTTTCATTATTGTGTTTTCCGCAACGATCCGCAGTAGAGCTGTATCCATACTCGCACGTAAGATAAACATATGCATTCGTAGTCTTCGTCATGGACCGCCGCAGTGCCCGCGACGTCGACCTGGTGCAGTATCCGGGCACCTGTCTGGACAGTGGGCAGGCCAGGCCACGGCTTTAAAGTGTGGGCGTGGGGAATTAGTTATATGTAAGATACTTTGGATAATAAAAACATTGGCTGGCTGAAAAAAATAGGTCAAGACACGCGCTGGGTCATTCTTTCCAGCTCCGAATTAGTGCCCTGCACGGCGTTCTGGCCAGAAAGTGCTGGCTGGGGGAGGAGCGATGGTGGACGGTGGACAGGGCGGAAGGTGCAATGGAGGAGGACATAAACACGACGAAACAACATAAAATCTATCCCAATAATGGTAGGAGCGACTGCCAAGACGTAACAAGCCACAACGGGACTTCACTCGGTCCTGGCTTGCCCGTTTCATCCATTCACATGTCGAGACCGGATACCATACGAGATACGCGTACATGCAGCACCGAGATGCTTCCTTTGCATTTTCCCACGACGCCATTGTAGCCAGACGCATCTAGTTGCATCCAGTTGCATCCAGCACACGTCCAGCATGCACGATCCCACACACACAGCGCTTCTCGGCGTGCTGGTGCCGTTCAGCCGGCGTCGTCTTGTCTCTCTCTTTATCCTTTTTTTTTTCTGTCTTTTTCTCTTTTACCCCATATCCCAGTGCCACGGCTGATCTCGATCGGGGCCCTCAATGCGGCCATGTTTAGCGAGAACGCCAGCTTTTGGCTATCGGTTGCAGCTGCCCTCGCTGCGGTCTGGGGACGTCGGCCATATGCCAATATTTAATATTTCTGCACTTCCGTCTGCCACACTTTGCGCAAAATCCATGTCTCTTGTTCGGTGCCTTTGCCTTTTGCTTGTCAAGTCAATGGCCTTGTTCCTTGTTCGATGATTCATGTGCCGTCCACACCAGAGGCCTGTTTTCGGTCTAGTTGGGTTCGATACAATGCCCTTGTTTTTTTTTTTCAGCTCGCATGTGGTCGCGGTCACCAGTCGCCGGGTACTCAGCTGGAAGAACACCGGACAAGGATGGCGAAAGATGAAATTAAGTAGAAAGAAACCCGGCACGCAAGCACCTTATCACAAGTATCGTGACATCTCGTCGAGAGGTGCACATGCAGTACCACGTCCAGTACGGAGTAAGGTAAGATCGGTTACTTAACTACGAATACGACCAACAAGCACCACCACACCAAAACAAATCAAGGGCTGAGACGGGGAGAAGCTCCACTGGCTCGGGACTCCCGCGAATGGCCGCGGTCACCCCGAGCCCTGTCCGTCTGCCTTCAATCGTGCCCAGCTGCGGTCCTCACCTCTCGCCTTTGCCCTCGCCCTCGATCAATCCTACCCTACTTCGGCGGCACTTAATTGTCCTTGTTCGTTCTTGCCGAGCCCTCTTTGGTTCGCTTCCTTTTTTATATTGCATCTTGTTTGGCCCCTATGGCCCCCTCGTACCCTTCACCAAAGAAAGGGTGGTATCCCGTCGTCGCTCAAGGCCCTTCCCGGAAGCCAAACCAAGGGCCCGGGTGGCCAACACTCTGAACCTCTCAAGCAAAAACGTGCACAGAAAAGAAGCCATACGGTGTAAATATATGCATATTGGTGCATATTCGAGGGTTCAAGTCAAGAAAAAAGACCTACATACACCTCGTGTATTCGCTTTTTCCCATAGTGACCCTTCATTCCGCATCTGGTTCCGAAGAGACTGCCCCCCCCCCCCCCCCCCTATTTCTCGAAAAGAAGGTGCCATCGGCACAGTTTTGTTTCCGTAGCGGATTTATGCAGGTGGTTCAGAAAGGAAAGGCTCGACGGAGGGGATAAAGGGAATTGTCCAGTTCTGTGTCTCAGTGTGAAAGTACGACGTGATTACAATGCAGGAGTAGTTCTCCAAGTTACGTCGTAGCCGTGATCCTGCCTGGTATTGGGTAGTGGTCTGGGCCTCTCAATAAGTGTCCCATCGAAGGTAGAATGGTGCTTGTTTTATTCATAGATTTTCTTTTTTTGCCAAACGGCTAAAACCAGCTGAAGATCGCTCAACAGAAGCTGGACTCAAGAATGGCAATGAACCCCTAAGACTCATCAGAGACCAAGCACACCGCTTGTGATTTGATATTCAAGACGGTATAAAGTGAAAAGAAAAAAGAAGAAAAAAAAGTTGCAACGTCACGGGAGGCAAAACAGGGAAGGGTCTGTAGTTTGTGATTTGAATTTAGTGCGTTTCTCCAAATGTTCTCTCAGTCCTTGCATACTTGCATAGGGAGTACATATATCACCCCGTCATTTTTTGTTGGGAGGATCTGGCGCCGGCCAACCATTCCCGCCAGGCGCACAACTGTGTGGAGACTTGGATATGCATGATCCTTTTTGTCTGTGTTGCCTCCTTCTGTCTTTGACCACAAATACCTTGCGTCCTGCCTGCTGCAAGGCGCGGTGATATCGAATCGTATGGGCGCAAAATCACGGCGCTTGAAAAAAGACACAAAGGAGCAAGGACGCAGGCAGGCTCGCAGGACTCGTGGCGGTGAAAAATCATTGAATTTTTGGATTGCTAGCATCGTCAAAATGCCAAAATGTCAACACACACTTGTAGAGGAGACTCGAAGCTATTGCCTTTTTCTGCGTTCTGCCACACTACGAAGTCGGGAATTATACACAATCAACTTACCAGCTCCTTGCCAAGCATGTCTCACGGCGCAATCCGAACACCACCTCCTGACCCCCCTCTTCGGCGGGCCTGGAGAAAGAAATCCTACATTGTCTCGGCCAAAGGACGTACGACCAAAGAGCAAGAATGGCAAGGCAAGGGGACTAAGGTCGGGGGAGAAGAGGTGCACAAAACATAAACACAAAAAGGAACGAATCTGCCTTTTTTATCGGGATGTATTCCGCCCTTTGGCTTTCAGCTTGTGCTTTTTTAATCAATGATCTAGTGTATCCTGTGCTTTCCATGTGCTCCGTGCACAGTTCTTCCCCCATCCGTGCCCCTCGGTGCCGGTTTGTGCTACAAAGTCGGGTCTTAGGTACGGAGTAATACGTCGTACTAGGGTGGCTGTCATCCTGTCATCCTGTCATCCTGACCTTTTTGTGCAAGCCATGGGGGGCCGTGCTTTCCTAGACTTCAAAGGTACTCTGTCTGATAAGAAAACTGTGGATATGGGTAAATATACTCCGTACATGTACAGAGCAAAAAGCAACAACAATTGACTCGGTTCCGCAGTAGCGAGAATATATTTACACTACTCTATTCTCAGGGAGAAGATTCGAAGACAGTGGAGTTTCCTGGGGCCTGGGACAAGCTACGGAATAATGACACGCAGCCGTTTCGACCGTCGGTTTGCAGGCTTGAGGCTTGTTGCTGCGGGTTGGGGGTTGGGGGCCAGGGCTACCTTGAGCAATTTCACGCTGGCGACGGGGCCACATGCTCGTTCGGGACGTTGCCCGAATAGTCCAAAGGCGACAGGTGCAAGTGCATTATCGTGTGTCCTCTGATGATTATCGCATATCCATTCACTTTCCCCTGTGATGTGGTGATGTGGTAATGTTCGGGGATGAGCTGCGTTGATTGGCAAGGACGGTTCAAGACACTCAGCTTGTATCCCTGCAGATGTCTCTTTTTGGTGTTTTTGATTTATTCTGTATTTTGTTTTGTAGATTTTCATTCGACAATCCGATTTTATTTGATTTTGATTGTGTTTTCTGGGTCCGCGACTTTTTCCACTTCTTTCTTCTTCTGCTCGCTTGTTTTACGCCAATGGGCCTAAAGGGCCCAAGGGGCAGCACTGGAAGGAAATGATGGGTACCTATGGATCCTCTGAGTCTAATGGGCCTCGTGGAAACGGATGGTCCCTATGCGTCTTAGGGGGGGAGGAGGTAATACGGAGGACGGCGAGGACGGCGAGGACGGCGAGGACGGCGAGGACGGCGAGGACGGCGAGGACGGGCAGGATAGAGAAAACCAATGAGCGAAAGCTGTTGATCTTGTGCGAAAACCAATGTAATAACAAGAAGGAGGGGCGTGTTGGACAGTAAATAGGCGTGTGCCAGAGCTATCGTACGGAACAGGAAAAGAACAGGAAAAAGGATGTCAAAATACGTCGTACCGATTTGACAGATTGTCGTCCACAATCCTATGTATGTCCTTTTTGAAGCGCACACAATGTCACAGCCGCGCTTTCCCATCACCGCTCGCCGCGTTCTTTCCCTGGTTATTCGAGTTTGCGCACTTTTCCATTGCCATTCTCGTCCATGCCCCGGGTCCCATCGTGCCTGCCCTCTGGACCCTCATTGCAGCCCTCCCAGGACCCGCACCCTCCCAGGGCCCGCACCTTCCATGGGACATGACACTATTGGAGCGATTGGAAGGACGGAAGCAGCCTCTGGGAATCGAGCCTACGCATACTGTGGTAGGGAGCGAAGGAGCCCCCGTTTCTGCATTGCCGGTCGCTGCCACTTGCTTTTGCTCGCTTGTTTTAATTCGTTGTTTCTTGGGCTGGTGGACTTCAGAATCGACCATCCCTTTCCTGTGGTGTTGTTGTGGACACTGCCCACCACATTTGAAGCCGCTACGAGCGAGACAAGACGAGACAAAACACAAAAATATCCGAGAACCCACAAGAGAAGCGGGCCAAGGCCAGAGGGCAAGACAATACGAGACAAAGCTGACATTGTCGCAGAGAGTCGAGAGTCGAGAAAAGGTGAGAAGCAAGAGAAACAAGAGAAGCAAGAGAACAAGAGAAACAAGAGAAACAAGAGAAACAAGAGAAACAAGAGAAACAAGAGAAACAAGAGAAACAAGAGAAACAAGAGAAACAAGAGAAACAAGAGAAACAAGAGAAACAAGAGAAGCAAGGGAAGCAAGGGAAGCCAGAGAAGCTCGAATATGCTCGAGAAGGAAAAGAACAAAAGAAAGAACCCAGATATCAAAATCGGGAGGCCGCGAGAAGCTAAAGTCTACAAAAGTACTTTGCATGAAGCGCGCACATCAACTGCACCCTGTACATGTACATCAAGGGCTCCATGCCTCCCATGCACCGGTGGATAGACCTAGGCCAGTTTAGTCAAGTCCCCGAAGGCACTCAAAAGGGCAATGCGCTGCTGCGATTGGTCCCGGAGACGAAATAAGAAGCAGGCTGGCCTACTCCGTACGCTGGGCAGGGGTTTTGACCTGCAGCACGAACGCGCAAAGAAGCAAACGGCCCAGCGGTGCCAGCGGGCGCCCCAGCGATCGGCGAGCCGCCTTGTCCCAAGCACCGTCAAGCCCGTATCCGTATCCTGGGTGCTGGGTTGGGCCGGGACGGGATAATTGGGGGTGGGAGGGGAGGGGGGTGAGAAATAGGGCCCGAGAAATATTCTGTAAATACGTCGTATACACAGTAGGGATTAGAGATGTGCCCTGATCCTAGACTCGCCTTATTCTGGTCCGCCCTGTTTGGTCCGCCCTGTTCTTGGTTTGGATTCTTGCAGATTGCAGATGGAAATGCAGATGAAGATGACTACCTCCGTACAAATACTGACATGTTGGAAAAGTACATGTACGCCGTCCGTTCTCCGTGCTCCGTTCGCCGTTCAGATCTCGCCGTCCTGGGTGTATACTCCGTACTAACGCGAGCAAACTCTCCAAACAAAAGGCCAACATGGGGGGGAAGGACCAAAAGAACCAAAGGAAACAAAAGAAACCAACACGATGAAGACGCGCTGCTCAAATTTTGGTGTGCTTTCACCGAATTTTGTTCGTCTCCTATTGATTCTGCCACAATTGTGACATATCACTTTTTGTTGATATTTGCACCCTCACTTTTCTTTGTCCTCGGCTGCAGCCCCCTCTCAGCCCCTCTGAAGCCCCCTTCTAACTTGTCCCTTTTCCACGCCATGCATAGTACAGACCCCAATGGCGCCGTTTTCTCTGCTTTTTTATCCAAGGCCATCCTGGTCACCTTGATGCCCTCTGGCCACTCACGATGCTCAAGCCGTTCAGACCTTGCAGGAAACTGCAGCAAAACCCTTAGCAAGCGCAGGCAGAAGGAACAGGTGAGGTCGCCGATGCCCCGCCTGCCTAAAATTGCTGGTTATCTCTTTTCATGAAAAAGAAAAACGTAACGAAAGCGAGGTCATGACAAAACGATGATTAACAGCAAAAAGCAAAGAAAGAAGAAGAAAAAGAAAAGAAAAAACAGGAGCAATACGACGGAAAGCGGCCACCATAGCCACCACAAAATTTTAGAAGACAAAGGAGAAGAAGAATAAATGACAGAAATATGAATAAGACTGCATTCGAGTCCAATACGGAGTAGTCCCAACGACAGGCGAGGGAGACGACAGGGATCAAGGTTTCGAAACGCCGTCCAAGGATGCTGAATGCTATCTTCCGAAGACGTCTTTTCTCTAGGGTTTATTGTTTGCTTCTCTAGAATCGGCAACCACAAGCGATATCAGCTGCAACGATGCATCGTCGCCTACAAGGGCAGAGCTTTGCAAATCGACAAGAATCGATTGAATCAACAAAGAGGCTCAACGATCGGAATGTCGTCGCATCTGACGCCTGCCCACCGTCTTTTTCTGTATCACATCGTGGCATTGAGCATACATCTGTGCATATATACATATGCGCACGTTCTGCACCGCATGGGGCCACTCCAGCCTGCACAGCCTGCATGCATGCAGTGCACGGTTCAGATGTATGTAATTGACATGTTCGTTCCGGAGCAGCGGTGCAGACTACCGGCCGAGAGATGCTCCGGTCAGCTTTTGGGACCGCCCATCCTTTTCCCATTTGCCCGTTATTGCATTTTGACCGCTTCCTCTCATACCGGTAGGGCTGCCCGCTTCCACCAGAAAAGCTGCAGAACTGCCGATTGTGTTACGTCAAGGACTGGATATCAAAAATGGGGGTGAGAGCGGTAAGACAGAATTGTGAGACTGGAGCGAACTGGGTTAAGCAGACATAGGTAATAAAAGTGAAGAAGACGGTGTTGGGTCTGACGAGCCCGTCTGCCTTGGGGGTGTCTCTCTGTGAAACAAAAGAAGGTAAATAAGGAAAGAGAAGGACAGGAGTGAGGCAACTCCAGGGTGCAGAATAAAGGACTAGAAGTATGGAAGCACGGAAGGGCCACGAGGCGAAAGAAGCGAAAGAAGCGAAAGAGGCGAAAGAAGCGAAGGAAGCGAAAGAAGCAAAAGAAGCCCAGGGGGGTCACATGGTGCCCGTAAACACATCCAAACATTGGAGGGCTGAAGAATAGCAGAAATGAACATCCAAGGAAGTGAAAAGGGTGACGATCACCGACGATGGTCAGCCCAAAGAGGCATGCCGTGGGTGCGTGGACTGTGCTCTGGGGAGGCCCCAACCTTTCGGGATGAAGACCACCCACCTCGAGCCGCCCTTTGGACACCGGTGTGCGCAAAAGGAAGTAGAAAGTCGTCAAGGGCAGAAATAGAAATACCCGAATGTGGTGAGGACTCTGTAGGCCAAGAATTCAAATATGGACAAGGAGGATCTTCACTGGACCGTGCTCATAAGCGAGAGACATCTCCTTGCAAAAGTACGGAGAACGTCGTATACAATATGGAGCCATACACCGACTGCGTGTCTCGCACGTTCTTTTTCAATATTCTTACCTCCTGTAAATCTCCATCAGGGCCATGTTGTGGAAGCCTTTGTGTTGCCGAGAATAAAAATAAGGTAACCCAAACAGGACGGGGCCCCGAGACGATCGTCACCGTTGAAACAACGAAAGGAACGAAAGGAACGAGAGGGAGAAGGAGAGTGTGGATGACAACGACAGAAGAAACAAATAAAAACGAACCATCAAAAGAAAACAAAACAAAAGAGTGAAAACCCATAATGACAATCTTGACCTATTAAGCAAATTCGATAAACGCAAGGTCCGCCTGGGAGGTAAAAACAGCACCCTTCCTCGTTTCCTCCCCTTGCAACCTTCTTGTTGGTGCCTTAAATGTAACCCACACCTTGACCACTCTCTCTTCTGTGTGAAAGCAAGGGGCCAGCCAACCAGGGAAACGGGTTCTTCTTGGGGGGCCTTTCCCCTTACCAGAAATGTTGCGTGCTCCAGTGTTCCCGTTCCCAAGGCCACGGTATCTTTCCACGGCCCAAGTGTTGGGAAAGGTGGCCAGGTAAAGGGGGCCTGGCCAGGCAGGTGGGAATTAGGGGAAGCAGCGAGGGGGGGCTGATCGAAGCGGGCTGTCGGCACTCGTAATTACTCGCGGACAGAACATGCGTTGTGCGTGGACACGGCTCTTTTCGCTCTTTCTGTCCCGACAGAAGCGAATGCCAGATACTCCAAGTGCCGATGGCTTGGAAGTAGAGAAATGAAGCTCGGACACAGCCAAGCCTATCCTCCGAATGGAATGGGAAGCATCGATAATACCCAACAAGTCATCACAGTGAGATAGAAGCCAGGCTTTTGAAGAGAGCTGGAGCATATTTGGTAGCCGCCTTATGCGTTCACGATGGCTTTGTAGGGATGTGGTATCATGCACCTCGTCGCTACATATTGCTTCGGGGGTATCTGACCAGGCATGGTCTAGATTCATCGTACGAAAAAGTTGAAAGTGCAAATCCCAGCCGAAGCCCACGAGAGACAGGCAAGAAACGAGAGTCTAAAGAGAGAGACGTTAAGCCGGGACACTGCGGATTATTTATCCTGCAGATTGCTGCTGTGCGACCTAGAAACGCATGTTTGAGCATTTTCTGTTTTGCGTTTTTGTGACAGGTCGATTATCGAGTGTGAAAAGTGATGGCAGTAGCAAAGTAAACGGTGCGATAATAAAAGACGGACGAGAGAAGAAACGGCTTCAAAAGTCGATAGAAATGGTGGAAGTGGGAGTATTCAATCACTGCATATGAATCTTATCATCAACCTCGGTTAAGAATTGCTGGAGTATTGCGGTGGTATCTTGATGATATCTTGCTTTGGGGCGCTTTTATTCGGTGAAAAAAGTAGATTAAATAGCCTCTTTGGAGTCCTCCTCGGGCCCTTCGTGTATGCACCCGCTTTTCGACGATTGGTGGTAAGTCGAATATGAGATGAAAAGCAATATACAAAAATAAGAATGGCTTAGTTGGTATCAAGTTTTGGCCTTGTGCAAGAACCGGTCCTTCAAATTAAAAGAGAAAAAAAGATGACTCCTCGAAAATAGACAGTATCCAAAAGGGGACCCCCAAAAAAGAAAGAAAGAAAGAAACGCGCGAACTATCTTGTCCGTCCAAGAAAATGCTCTTGCAGGTATCCAACGAATAAAGAATATAAAAACAAATAAAAACAAAAATATATAGCAACCGCAAAAGGTATGTTTGTAAAGAAAAGTAGTGTATCGTCTCTTTACCGGACGAGCTTCTCGATCCGTACCAGAAGCTTGCCCTCGGTGGGCTTGCCCTTGGCATCCATGAGGTCCACGAATCGGTAGCCGGTCCGCAGACGGTCGAGGCGGATGCAGGCCCAGCCGGCCAGAACACCATTGCGTCCGAGGGCCGCCAGCTTAGCTCGCTCCTGTGTGTTTTTGGAGCCTTCATCCTCGACGCAGAACGAAACAAAGCTCAGTGATTCGACAATGTCCTTCACGTTTCTGAAGCGCAGCGTCTCGCCTTGTGCGCCCCAGTCAGGGTGGTCGCTCTCGCCCGCCGTGGTCTTCTGCTTGAGCATGGCCTCGGGCAGCTGCACCGGCGAGGCGGCGACCTTCAGAGCCGAGGCCGTGGACGGCGACGCTGTGGCTGTTGTCGCCGCCTGTGACGCACTTACGGCTGTCGCGATGGATGAGGCGCGTCTCGCGATGGGCTTGGGCACCGGCTGTGATGACGTGTGCGATAGTGCATGCGATGCAGCTCCGACTGCCTCCGGGCAGCGTTCCTCGTGATGCTCCACGTTCAGCTCGCATTTCACAATCGGTCGAAAATGAGCGTGACCACGGCCGGTGACGACGCCGGCTGTAGATGCCGTCTTAATGACCATGCCACCGGACTTCTTCTTCTGTTTCTTTTGAAACGCCGGCGGCAGTGGTAGGTGCTGACCTGCATAAACAGTGATGTAGAGGTCAATGGTCTGGGTTGCCTCGGCGGTGCCAACAGGGCACAGTTTTGTGCTTGAGCTTGCATTTGGGTTCGGGCTCGAAATTGGCGTCTTCCCGGGCCTCGCAACTGGAGAAATGGGTGTGCCAACAGCACTGTCGCCCATCGCACTGTCGGCCGCTGTTTCCGTGGCTGTAGCTGCGGCGCCGCCACGATAGCCCTGCGGCTTCAGGACCCAACCATTGGAGCCCTCAAACATGCCGTGATTCAGCATCATGGCCTTGTCCAGTGTCTGCCAGTTGAGGGCGACCATTTGCACGCCACGACGCCAGCAACAGGCTGGGTCGGGGTTGGAGCTTGTGACGTGCTTTGTAGCGTTTGGGTAGGCACGCATCAGGTACTTCTTGTTGTGAAGAAAGAGATCTTCGTGGTTCTTGAGGTGGAGTGCTTGTATAGCCGTCTCGCTGAGACTGAAAATATGCGACGGCAGCTTTGCGTCCCTGTCGGCGAAAGAGTGGTAATGGCGACTCTCAGTATACACGGCAAGGCTGCCCAGTTCCTCAGTGATTCGGGCGTTCTTCGTGGCGGCTGCGCTGACATTGTTGCCTGTCACTTCGTCCTCCGAGCCAGACGTGCCACCATTGCCATTGTCCGCCGTAGACATGACAGCCAATGACGCGCCTAGGCCGATGCCCTGTGAGCCAACCGTGCTGTTGGTGCCAGCGGAGGCCCAGCGAGGCGTATAAGGCTTCTTGACCTTAACGAGGATCTTGTTCTGCAGCTCACCCAGCGTCGGCAGCCGCAGTCGCGGGTCGGTGCTGTCCAAGGGCTGATCGAGAAGGAGGTCGCCCCATTCCTCCTTCATAATCTTGACCATCTTTCTTTGCCGCTCGGCATCCGTGTGCACTTCGAGACTCACAATGACGGGCAGTGCGTTCTTGACGAAGGCGGTGTGGCGGACGGCTCTGCACACGTCGCGGAACGGAACATGGGTACCCAACGTCCAGTCGTTGTAGAGAATATTGTGCGCATGCATCACGACAGGCTCGTCCTCCCCGCTTAAATCAACACTGTCAGGTACCTCTGCGGGGATGGAAATCTCAGTGTCCGGTGCTGTGACGGAAATTGTCGCAATAGTAGGCTCAGAAGGGTCCTGGGACGTCTGTGGTGTCTCCGAGCCGTCTCCTGCAGATGAAGCATCGCGCGTCTCATTGCTCTCGCCATCGTCAATTGCGTCCTCCCCGCCGACAAGCGTGCTGTTTTGCTCCTTAAGCTTGGTTAGTGCAGCTTGTTCTGGGGTCTGGGAATACGGAGGCTCGACATCGGTGCCTGCATTCTCGACGTCGGTGGGCGCATGGATGCTCAGATTGCTGAAGCTCGAGGCGCGGCTGCGGGAGACCTTTTTAGCGAGCAGGTTCGAGATGGCCTCGATGCCCTCGTGGATAGACGTGGCCACAGAGCCTGATGAGAGATGGCGGCGATGGTTTGGCGGTTTGGCGGCATTCTTGCGGTTGTTGGCCTGCCGGCTGGCCTTTGTGGGCGGGTTCCAGACGTCGATTTCGATGCAACGGCAGTTGTTTTCAAGAACCTGCAGCTTTGTTAGCAGGAAGATTTACAGTTGCAGATGGTACTGGAAGAGCGCATTTTCGTACCTTTTGATACTCTCCAACGGACGCTTCGGACGAGAGCTGGTTGCCGACGAGGTATGTGTTGTGGCTGCTACTGATGAAGTAGTGCGAGATGGGGAACGACATGTCTAGCACCTCCGACACGGGCGGTGGTCGCAAGGCTTTCCAGCCGTACTGGTAGCACCACACTTCAAGGAACTCTTCAAACTTGTACCGGTCCTTTTCCAGAGGCACTGCCAGCACCTCTCCTTGGATATCCTCCAAGAAGCGGGCCAGCTGCCGTCGCGAGAGCGATGGAGAGATTGTAAGAGCGGACGGAAGGGCTTTGTAGAATGTCGGCGAGCGGCCACAGAGCTCGCGGAAGACGTGCTCGAGTCGTGCAAGCGTGGTATCGCCGAGAGAGATGACAGGACTGTTGGGATATGCCTCCGTGGCCTCGGCTAGATCCTTGGTCGTGACAACCGGACGCAGTCGCTGTCGCTGTCGCTGTCGCTGCAGGTGATGGCCATTCTGAGTGGGCGAGATGAGGGTGGTTGTGTCGACGAGAAGGCGTAGAACAGTGCGCCCGCCTGGTCGATTGTCTGCGGCGGGTGATTTGGCCGACGAACGACGGCTATGCCGCCGGAACTGTTTAAAAAAGCACACATGTTAGCGGAGTGGTTTTCAAAGACGTCTTTGTTTGGCAGCGGATCACGAACAGAAAGGCACATTGGAGCCAGTGTGAGCCGGAGCCCCCTAGGGCCGGCACGGGGGCGGGAGCGCCGTCAATCTAGAGCCGGGCCGCTGCGGCCGAGCAAAGGCACACGAAGCGAGGTTGGACGACAGTTGATCGGCGTGAGTTTCACAGCCGCGTCACCTGTTGTTAAGTGTTTATTTTTTGTGTTTTGTCGGATCTATGCCGATTCGGAGTTTTGGTTGGTAATCGCGAAGCAGATCGCAGGCAATTCGTCAGGGGAAACGACGCAAAGGCCGTTGGGCGTTGGAAGACGGCGTTGTTTTCGTGTAGAGAGAAGATGAGAGGGTTTGCAAACGACAATCGATGGAAGATGTTTGTTGACAAAGAAAAGGGGACGAAGAAAAGGGCAGAGAAAGAAAAACGTCGCGAGATGAAGAGCAGGCCAAAGAAAGTGGAGAAGGAGAGAAGGAACTTGGAGAGGAAGAAGGGACGATCTCTAGAAGGAACGCGGAAGGTGCGAGCAAGACGTGTGGACTGCGACGTCCTGATGACCATAAAGACCAATCGTTCTTTCTATCTTTCGGTCCTTGTATCCTTCTCCTGTTTCTGTTTGCTTCCTTGCTCACTCGCTCCTTCCTTTCACTTCAACCAGCAAAAGAGCGAGAGAGCGTTGGAGGGGGATCTTTTGTTTCTCGCATCGTCTTTGCTCACAGCCTCGACGCCTTGCGTGCACGTGCCAACCCAGCGGGCCAAACAAAACGAGGCCTGCAGCGTATGCAGCGTACATGTATGCAGCCCTGGATTCGGTCGCGTAGGGCGAATTGGCTGTGACGGGGAGTCGGGCGTGCTGCGCGCGGACAGTGCTTGCAGCAATTTGGGTGGAGCCCCCCGAACACAAGAATTGGGAAAGAATCACCGAAGCGAAGCACTATTGCTGCGAAAAGAGTCCCCAAAAGTCGTCCCAACTGACACTAGCTTGGAGGAAAGTGCGAACCAGCAACGCGGCTGCACGTGTCGTGCGAATAATTGGAATAAATGGGCAAGTGGCAGGCACGTAGAGCTATTGCCCCAGAAGGCCGCTGGTCCTCTCTGAAAATGGAAGGCACTACCGGCATGCCCAGAAGGCTGCGCCTCCCCAGCTCGCTCGGCCCGCAGAAAAAGGAAAAGCGGAGGGCGTTCCCATCTGTCAGACGAGAAATTAAGAATGTAACACAAGCGACAAACGAAAAGACAGCGATCAAAGACGAGGCGGAAGCGAGCCCAACATCAGTTGGCTTTTAAATTTGTGACTGATATCGTGGCTGTGAAGCTTTTACTTTAATATTTGTTTTGGCAAGTGCGGTTGACTTACTGAAAGAAAAGGAATGAACCAATGACGTAGCGTGCCTGCCAAAGACGCAAGACTGACAGCCTTAAAGCCCAAAACCACCCAGCAAGCGTTAGGCTTTCGCTCGCTAGCAAGTTGGCGGCGGCAAGTTGGCGGCGGCCAGGCCCGTCTCTCGCCAGCCAAGTCCTAGCACTCGTAGCACCGTTGCAGTTCTAGCCACAACGGCCACTGCTAGTGCCTGCTTTTCCAACAGGTTTTTGAGGACTCTTAGTCACTGCCTGAACGACAGGTCACGAGAACTGCCCCTCGATGCCTTGCGACAACCATCGCACTCTGCGCAAGGCGCTCACAGCGAGACAGCCTCGGGCACCCATGCCTTCGATACCATCGATTAACAAGCAATTATTGCCACTCATATATTTCAGCCATGTCGAAGTCGGCCAAAGGCAGCGAGGCTGAAGTGCGCTCGTGGGGATTTGGAGACGTTTTCACCTGGACGGATGGCCCGTAAGTGATAGTGATGCTCCCCGGATTGCGCTGGCAATCTCCACCATTCAGCCTCGTCCCCTTGTCCTGAAGACTGACCCGAACTCCTAGAAACGCCTACTACCGGCCACACAACCACGCCGGCCTCACCACGCACCTCATTCTGCGCGGCCAGCTGACGATTGCCTACCCAGACGCCGCCGATGCCATAGCAAAGACTACATATGGTGTCGGTGAGCGACTGGATGTGCCCGCAGGCATGCGACACGAGGTCTGGGTTGGGCCGGAAGGCTGCACATATGTCATTGGCGAGTAAAGGCAAGGGAATAGGCAGCAATTGATGGCAAGGCAGGAAGGTGCGGCGTCTATCTCGGACCGTCTTTTAAATGCAAGCACAAAATATTTGACAGGTGGATGTCCTGATGTCGACGAGCAATCCTGACAATCGAGCACAAAGGGCCTTGGCGGACATGTTTGCTCGACACGGCCTCTCTTGTACTTCATGTGACCGCACCAGCCGTGTGCAACGCGGGAGGCAGTGAAAAGAAGGACATACAGGGCTGAGAGAGAGCACAGTCTACTGCATAAACGGCCACGGCATACATATTACTCTTTTTCAAGGCTCAAGTTTGAGATCTTGGAAAGGCTGGCGGCAGCCGCTCAAGCCGTTGAGATTCTGATGGACGATAATTGTCAGCTCTTACCAAGGGCTTCATCGAGCCGAGAAATATTCCAAACATATTGGCATAGATCAGTTCAGTCTGTCCTGTGGCTCTCTTGCCGTGTACTCGATATCAAGGAACTCACAATCAACCGTATATCTTGATCTCCCGGTTTTGTCGACAATGACACGAAAGCATCTACAAAGCAGGCGCATCATGATTGTTCACGGAGAAATACACAATATTTTCAGAGGCGCATATGAACGGTGACGTGCACCTTTGCTACAAGGGTCGAGTCTGGCAGTTCGCTCTACCCGGGTGCTTATCGTCGACGAGGTGACCTCAAGATATTTTTGAAGAGTCTCAAAGCTAGTGGGAGTATATATGAGTGTACTTTGTTATCAATCACTTTCATCACATCCAAAAAAACTCATCACATCCAAAAAACACAGGAGGGTGAGAAAACGGGAAACACAAATGAAAGGCTCAGTGAATTGTAGCCCCATCCGAAGCAAGTTCGGACGAAGTCAAACGACAAAAAACAAGCTTTTCATTATTATCCTATTGCTTCTTTGACCCATCTTCTTCAATCACACAACCACAGAAAATGAGCTATGATGATGATAATCGTTCCCCTTGCACGAAAGCTGCGAGATTGACTGAGAACAGACGATAAATAAGCAAATAGACGTGAAGATTACGGTTAAAGAAACATAGTCAAGACGTCGTATTCAACTGCAAATCAAGCATCACAAACTCAAAATCGACACAAATTCATACAAACTGCCCGACAAGGGGATCGGGTCTTGTACGATCCGGGGGTACGGGGAAAGGTAGAGTGAGGCGGCCAAGACGGTAGAAGGTGGAGAGGCGTGGTTCGACAAAAATACAACGATTGATCTCGAATAGAGCAAGGCCGAAACAAGAAATGCATAAACCAGACAAAAACGTCGCAGATGTCCCATTTTGACAAAAGACGAGAGTCGATTTTGCTCCGCGCAGAACGAATCGGGGGTTGCGCGCGGCCAGTGCAATCCCTGCCGAGAATGGCCAGAACGTGTTTCAACCCGGCAAAAGCCGACGATACACGACATATTTGTATGAGAATAACTAGCAAGTGGCCAAAAAGGACCGAGAGTAGATACAATTGCAGTTTGAATAACGAATGGCACTCAAAAAAACTGCATATTATTCTTACCCAGTTGAGAAGAAACATGTCCGCCACACATCGTCATGCTTATGACAACGACATGCTGTATCACCGGGACACAAAACAGACTCTGGTCACAGTCTGTGCCTGTCAGCTGGGCTTGCGTGTGCACTTACTAAAAAGATATCTAGCTCATCGTGAAAGCAAACAACCCCTCCCTAAAAACTCGTCTACTGAAGCATGTTTGCAAATAGTGGCGATCTACACAACCAACACACATCGACAGCCAGAAGTCTAGGCTTCCACCTTTCAAATATTTCTCTCACCTCGTAGGCTTCTCTCCGGCACAGACTGGTCAAAGCCTCGGAATGCAACCACAGTCGACTGATCACGGTTCTAGAATAGAAGGCATATCTTACATACAACATCATGAAAAAGCTCTGGTTACGCATCCCGAAGGAATGCGAGAAATTGGAATCTGACTTTGGCCAATTTGCTGTACTCAGTATGAATCCTACGCAGTGCAGGGGTCTTTTTGGCTCCCAGTGCCAGGCCCAAGCATTTCTATGTTTAGTGCCCGGTTCAACCTCTTCTCGCTTTTTGCAGTCCAGTTTCATGGTTGTCAAAGGGAATGAGGGAGTCAGTGCAACTCTAGCACAATCAACGACGTCTTGACTGAGTACGGTGCGCTTTCCATCACCTTGAGAAACTCTCCGTGCAGTCGTTGCGCACCAGAGCCTCCCGCCCTGGCTCGCCTCAAGTCACCGCACGTGCAAGGATTATTTTGACAGAAGTGCTGGGATGTGACTCTCGACACGAGAAAAATAGAACAAATTTGAGTGGCGAGCACTCCCAATACGACGCTGGAAAGACACGGGAAAGACGCTGGGGAAAAGGCAAATGAGGTAGCGTGGGAGTGAGAGCACAGGGGAAGGAAAGGGCTGAGGCGCCCTCCACAAGGCAAAGCGAGCAAGGGGAAGGCCTGTTTGGCAGTCTGTCTGTGGCCGTGGTCAAGAGGCCTGCCTCTTTAGGTCTTTCTCGCCCCTCCTGGGTACTCGCTTGTCATATTTGGCTTACCCACATATATTTACGATACGGAATATACGGCGTCACATTGCACCTGCAGCCTCATCTCGTTGACGAGAGGATGCAAAGCCTTTTTACGTTGTAATTACGACGTTCAGAAACAGTGTCATGGGAGAGACGAAGCTTGGCCATATATCTTGAAGGCCGAGCTTGGTTGGCTCGCTGCTCCACCTTGGTGAGCAAAACGAAGAGTACGAATACCGTCGCTCATTATCGGCCGTGCCATCTTCCGTTGTTCGTTTCTTTCTTTGTCTTCGCCGGAGACCGAAGCGTGCAGATCGAGAGGCGTCGAGAACCACGCCACAAAACCCAACTGACCCTGAGGCTAACCAGACCGCGACTCGTTGTTTCTCTCCTAGGTTTTCTTTGCCTCTCTCCTCCTTTCCTTTTTGTCAGACATCTCCATATTTTTTTCATTCTGTTCTGGTGTTTACCCCACAATTCGTATATTCCGTAACTCGTACTCTCCACGTCAGCATTTATCGTCCTGTTCTTCTTGCACTTCGTCTTCATTTCGGGAACTGTGCAAGGCTTGCACTTCTATGCGTTAGATCTGCAGGCTCAAATGTGACCTCTTTGCCTTTTCCACCTGATCTTTTTGCCACGTCTTGTCGAGATTTGTGTTTTCTTTAATTTTTTTCGCCTGTTTCTCTTTCTCAGCTTGGCTCTCCAGCTTTCTCCGCTCTCGTTCGCTCCTGCCTTCAGCAAAGGCCACTGAAATAAGGCCAAATGCTGGCTGCTGCCGCTTGAAATATCTGAAACACGCCCGTCCGACCGCTTCAAACGGCCGCCGGTTAGTCTGGGCCACTCATTTTGCCGCTTCTTTGCTTTTTTGTCTGTCCTCGAGCCTGTTTTCGGCATTTTGTGAACCTTTAGATCCTTTGGCGAGACGCTGTCGAAGCATCTTGACCTTCGTCTTTCAAACGGCGCTTTGTAGTTTGTGCTCTGCAAAAGTGCTCTCAATCGCTCTTTCCTCACGTTGTAGTTACGTCGCACATATCTGCTCCTTCCTAAATATGCATGCGGTTACGTCGTAGAGGGTGCACATATCTGGCAGGAACAAAGGCCCAAAACACAGCAAGATATACAAGTCCCAAAATTCTTGTACATCGCTCCTTCTCCAAACAGTGCACGGAGTTTATACATCTGACCACCTTACTCCGTAAAATGAAACTGCATTATGAACGTACATTTCAGCAGATCGGGAAAGCGCGACAGGGCTGTGGCTCTTGCCTCGCACCATTAATCAACCCCTCCTGCGTCCCTTCCCTTTTGCGCGCTGCAACACTGCAATATGAATTCCTCCATCTTGGTCGTAGGGGGAAGGAACGTGCAGAGCCGCCTTCCCCATGCATGCAGCAGCAGGTAGAGAAGCGCAACAAGGTGCAACAAGGAGCAGAGGGAAAAGAGCATCCAACCAACAGACCTCAACAAACCTCCTACAACCCACCCAGATGCCTCCAAAAGTCGACCACGGCCTCCCATTCCCACCCAAACCCTCTCACCGCCTACTGTGTACTGGACCAGGGGTCGTTGACAGAGTGTAGCCCGTCCAGGCATAGTGGCCAAGGCCGTACCCGCACCCCCTTATTTTCTACACTGAATCTCACGCGCCGTGTCCACGGCGGGTCAAAGTCAAATCAATGCGGATCTCGTTTGTCTAGCGTGCATGAGCTGCACTTGTACTCCGTACGACGACCAGGGGTATGCACAAGCAGCTCGCAGAAGCTTGCACTTGCAAACGAGGTGAGTGATGGGCATAGATTGACGATGCCTGCCATTCATTGATCAAAATGGAGGCCCGCAAAACAGGTCGCAGAACAGAGGTGGAAAAGAGCAAGAAAGGTGCGTCACGGCTGCAACCTCTTTGCAGTCGAACCATGGTGCAATGGCAGCAGAGAAGCACCAACAACAGCAGCAAACAGCAAGGCCATCACTCACATGGACCCCGACCGGCTTGATCTGTTCATTCGTCTATGCCCTAGGCGCCCGTGTCTGCTTCCGGCTGTCTTGTTCTGGTCTTCTTCCTGACTTCCTTCGCTGCAAACTGTGCCCAGTCAATCCACGGATGGTAACATTAGCACTGCGGTGGTCACCAGAGGTGTGTATTCTCGGTAAGTGCTGACGGACCCTGTCTTCCTTTTTTCTTTCTTTCACTTTCATTCTCGTGCTATCCGTATTCCGTACTCTATCCTTTCTCTTCCCGTTCTGCCTTTCTACCTTTGGCTCCAGTCTGTTCGCCCTGTCTCTCACCTTTTCAATCCACTCTTCTTCAACGGTTTGGATCCATTGACTCTTGCTTCCCTGTCTAAATTTGTATCGTATTTTTTGGCTTCCCTCTAGCTACGGGCTTTGGTCATCTCTTTAACATCGAACATGGAATAGGACAGCCCTGTCTCTACCAGCCCGTCAGCCTGCATCTTCCTTTCCTTCGTTTTTCTCTTCTTCCTCTCCGTCCAGCCCGTCGTCTCCATCTTGGCACATGTTGTACACGCCCCCTCTCTCTCCGTTTTTTTTTTTTTTTTTTTTTTTTTTTTTTTTTTTTTTTTTTTTTTGCTTCGTTCCCCACCAACGACCTCAGCCAGCAGACGTGATCGACGGCGAGCCTGTTCACTTATCCTCCATATCCATTTTCTTTCTCACCTCACACCCCCTCCTTTTTTCTTCTATCTCTTTCTTCTTTTTGTCCCGTTTCCTCCTTCACGTCCTCCCTTTGTCAAAGGGCTGTCCGAACAGCTTCTCGCCTTTGCCGGGTGAAGAATTGAAGAAGCAACACTCTCAACCCGCCCGAACTAGCCTTCCGATCTCTCTCTCGCTCTCTTTCATCTGTACCACCTGTGCTTTAGACGTCTCCTCATTTCTTTACTTTATCTCGCCCTCTCGCCCCCTCGACTCCTCATCGTCTCCTTGCTACTTGGATATTCGTCTCATGGTGACTCCTCGGGATCGCTTTGCATGTTTCCGTATCTCGAGGTTTCTTCTTATTTTTGTCAACGTCTACATCATTGGCGCCTGAGCTCAGGCTTCTTCTCGCCATTGAGCCTGCTATATATTCAGGCACCTCCCAGCTCTTGTCGACCTTAACCAACATCAATATTGCTGCATTGAAGCATATACAGCCTCCAGAAACGATCTACAAACGCCCCTTCCCAGCTCCTCTGGTCCCTCTTTCCTCACTGCTCAAAGCTAGCTTCCACTCTCGCGTTCTCGGTCTCGTCTCTTGTCTCTTGTCCCCGCCCTTTTACGCCTGCTTTTTACATGAAGCCACCCATTGCCTGCGTGACTGCTGTGCCAGTCTAGGGCGTCTCTGTACGCAGACCTGCGGTTCGGTTTGACGGCATGGAAGTTTCAATATCCGCATAGTCAACCTGAACCGTCGTTCTTGTCCAAAAACCACTGCCGGACGGGAGAACCAGCATTTTGATCTCTACACCTTTCTTTCGCGCCCACTCTCTACTACGCGCCTTCTCTTTCATACAGTCACGGCTGTCTGCGCCTCGTTTACGGCTTCTCCCTTCGAGCCTCGCCTCTCATGCCTTGTGATCGCCTAGCCGTCTTTTGATCTCAAGGGTTTTGTTCCATTTCTGCTCGTCTTTTTGTGTCTTTTTTATTGCCAAACAAAGCCGACATGGGGAACCAGCCGTCATCCGAGGCGGCTTATGCCGAGTCTCTTTTTGTTCGCCCACCACCCTCACACGCAGACCGTCCTCTTCCACCACTCCCTCCTCTGTCTACTCACACCTCTCGAATCTCGCACATCTCTCATTACTCCCACGCCTCCGCCTCTTCTTTGCCCGCCTCTCCTTATGAATCTGTCTCTGCTGCTGCCTCTGCTCAAAAGCTGTCCAAGCCCCGGATCCGTTCGACAGCTGGCCTGTTAAAGAGCCCGGATGTTGTTGATGCGAAAGGCACTGCTGACTCCGGCTCAAGACGCTTTTCAACTGCTGGCATAGCTCACCTCGTCGCCACTTCCTTCTCCTCACCCAATACGCCCACAGCGTCCTCCTTCGCCGCTTCCTCCCGCCGTCGTCGTTCCTCATCACGATCAAGGGCGCTCCCACTCCAACCGCCACCTCTTCTCCCGCCGTCACCGGGAGCACGCAGTCCATCTGTCTTTACATTTGAAGAAGCCGTTGTCGCTGTCACTGGCCAGCAGAACTCTGCTGCTTGGCGGCCTCCAGTGTCCTCCTTCTATCCGACGCCCAGTCTCGACATTGAGCTTTTACAGGAGCAGCAAGCACGTCAGCTCGAGTTTGAGCTCCGCCAACGCCAGAACCAACTCCAGTTTCAAAAGTTACAGCGAAAAGCTCAGCAATTGCAACGTGACCGTAAGCATGAGCTGCGGCGGTACAGCAGCTACGAGGGTGGCCTGTTCGACCAGGCCATAACCGACCCCGAGCTCGGCAACGACGAAAGTAACGAAGACGAACTCATCGAACGCGGACGCCAGAAGATACGACTTCAAAAACAGAAGCAAAAGCAAAAGGAACGATCAAGGCGGCGGTCTTTCTTCTTTCGCTCCAAATCTTCACAGCGGTCCAGCCTTAACCTCGACCGAATTGACCAGCTTGACGACCGTGACTACCGCGACTTTCGTGACCACACACGGCGAAACAGCATTGGGTCGGTATACCGCGGCGCTGGTGACCGGACGACGTGGGACATCGGCCCCATGACGTACGACCAGGTCTTGGGCCAGTACTATGGTGGACCTCTTTCCGAGAAGTAAGTCCTCGGGGTTGCTTTTATTCGATTTCCCCCCTATCATAACTAACACCTCCAGTTGGCCACCACAGGCCGGTTCCCGTGCCTCTTGGAACTACGACATGTCATCATACGCAGCCAAGCGGCTTCTCCATATCGTCGACGACAGCCCGCTCGAAAACAGACTCGAGCAAGGTTCGGTAGCATCAGAGAGTCGGTACTCCTTAGTGTCTGAAGTGACCAGGAAAAGCTCTCATCCCGTCCGCCCCGAAAGCCCGACCCTTACTCTAGCCAACTCGGACCTTTCTCTCTATGCTCCTGTAAGAAGAGCATCTATTGTCCAGGTGCCTGGTGTGGCTACTCGCAGAAACAGCACAAGCAGCTTCACGAGTGCGGTTGGTGCGTCTATACGGCCTGCATTCCGGCACAGTCATCCAGCCACAGCACCAAGTCTCTCTCGACGGACATCCTTTGAATCAGCAGGCAGCCGCGTGATGTCGATGCCGCCTCCAGAACTGCAAAGACCGGAGTTGGGTGCCGACAATGCCGTCGAAGCTACAACAGCCCGTGTGTCAACTCCTCCCGACGGAGAGTACAATACGATCGGCGCCTTCAAACTGGGCTCATTACGCATCACCAACGGTGCCGAGAGCCCCATGTCCTCGCCAGAAACGAAGAGAAGACGTAAAGAAAAGGCAGCGAAGCAAGATTCGGTTCGCAGCCCAACGCTTGCCGCAGAAGGACGGACGCAGACTTTGGCCGCTCTTTCGGCAACCACAACCGCTGTCACGAACACTGAGGATAGCATCAACATCGCCACTTCAAGTGCGGTAGCTGAAGCCAACGACGGTAGCCGACAAATCAGCCCGCTCTCTCCTGCCCTTTTCCAGCCTCCTGTTGAGCTCTTTGCAGGAATAGTGTTGAAGCCAGTCGTCTTTCACGAACTGCCCGCCCGGGAGCCTGTCGTATCTCCTTCCGAGCCTCCACAAATTGAGCTGACTCGGGACCTGTTTGCCGACTTTGAATTCAGCTCGTTTTCGTTTGAGGACACCGTTCCTGCCACTGTTGTCGAACCACCCACTACCCGGCCTCCCCCTGCTCCTGCAACACTGCAGACAACATCCAAGGCAACCGCACTGGAAGACCTACTCTTTGAGGAAGATGACCACAGTACTTCGGGTTACGCCGACCCAGAGATTCTCGATGTCCGTGTCGACCCCAATGCCAAGGCTTCGCCCAGCCGTGGCAAGGCCACAAACTTGGCTGCACGGAAGAGCGCCCATAGCATGCAGAGCGTCAGCCGATCAGATAGTGGATTTGTCTCGAGCCCGACATCCGAGTCCTCCTCCCGCAAGGCCCTGAGCAAGGCCGACTCGGGCTACAGCTCTAATGTGTCTCTACGGTCGTTCAACCAAGCAGCGTCCAAGCTCATGAACTCTGGCACCAAGTCCGTCAACCGGCTCTCCACCGAGAAAGACGCTGCTGCTGCCCAAGGCCCTGAAAGACACGAGCTGCAGCTGCCGAGCCCCACTATCAACACTCCCGACATGGCGTTCCGGTCCATGTCCCCGGCCACCACCATGAGGATCAAGAGAAAGCCACTACCACCAAGTGCAGCAGTAGCACGGCCTCCTGCACCACATCGGATTGCGCCTCTCCCACCAAAGCAACCAGAGTCCCAGCCCATGTCTCCCGAAAATATGTCCAGAGACGCACTTCCTCTCTCGCCTGTCAGCATGTCTATGACCGAGACGTCGACATCTGCAACATCAGAATCGTCGGTTGCTGGTGCCGCAGTACAGACCAAGAAACGCAACGCAGTACCTTCGCCACTCGATAATCTGTGGCCCGCTGCGAGCTCTGACAGCCAGCCTTCGCCCGCAACGAGCCCTGCCCCATTGACACCAGCCAGTATCTGGTCCAACGGCTCCGTCTCGGCGCATAGCATCGGGAGCGGTACCCAACGGCCCAGCAAGCTCCTCCGCTTCCTCAGCTTTGCCAATGCCGCGTCACCCAACGTTGCTCCTGCCAACAAGGGTCCCCCAGCAGTCCACGTCACGCACATCGAAGACGATGCGGCAGCCGATATTCCCTCTGTCCCGACAAATGTCAACGACAAGCTGCGCGAGCACACAGGCCTGTTCCCTATGACCACCAAGAGACTCGCTCTGAAGACACAGATGAGCAGAGATACACTCAAGACTATCTTCAGTGTCGGCAGCCTCGAGACGTGGAGCAGCAGCGACCTTCGCGCCAGTGCCAAAGATGACTCGAACCGTGACTACTCGTCCCGCACTCCTCATCGCCGAAACACGTTCCAACCCCCGTCGTCGCTCGTCTCCGCAGCCGCTGCTGCTGTCATGCCTCTCAAAGCTGCTGCCAAGCGCAAGTCCAGGCTGTCCATGGCCGTTGACCTTACCGACGAATTCGAAGAGGAAGACCTAGCTCAAGAAGCACATGAGCACCAATACATCTCTTACAACACGATCACTCCAGAACTGATCCCAGGCATTAAGGAAAAGAAGGCCAGGCGGTCTTGGCTCCGCTGGGGCAAAGATGGAGAGCGTCAAACGCCTACGCTGGAAAACACGTCTGACGACGACGATGCTGCTTACGGCCCCGATGAGCAAGGTGAGGGTGCCAATGCATACGACGACTCTGGCTTTTGTGGGTCAAATCAGCTACACCGCACATCGTCGCGGTCTTCGTCAATCATCAGCCGGACCATGAGCCTCACTGCCCAGCTCGAGCGGTCTCTCAGCTTAAAGATCACGTTCCCCAAGAACTCGATTTCTCAGCCATCGACATCCGACCGTCCTACCGTCCCAATCTCTGCATTTTCGACAAAATTCAAAAACATCCTGCCAGTCTCGCCAAGCCTCCCCAGCCCGCTCTTTGCGGAAGCCATGGAACAGCAGAGACGGACCATGATACCCGAAGCCCTCGCAGCCGCCTCGCCGCCTGTGAGTGTCCGCATGCAGCAGATTCGGCCATCGGTTCTTCGTGTGCCGCCTACGCTACGCTCCCAGTCGAGACCACCTTCACCCAGTGAAGATGGTGGACGCCGCATTTCGCGACCCAGCAGCCAAGACAGCTTCTACAACGCAGCGGCCATTCAATATTACCAGACTACAAATCTGGTCAATCCTAATCAGTTTACCGGCGGCATTGTCGCATCACCGCCCCTTCTCAACTCACCGCACCAGGCTGTCCAGCCTGACATGGATGTGCCTCGGCAGCGTCGTGGATCTCTGGACTCCTCGCACGTGCCTCATCGGTCCCTCTCTGGAAATGATACACACATGGAATTTGTGGCTGCCGGCGGCAAGATGTTTATGCCACATGGTGGCGGTGGTAGCCAAGACGGCCAACCTCGCGCCATCCGGCACCGTGCCAGCTTCAATGGCTACAGCAGCGGTCCCGGTCAGTTGTCGGACAGCAGCAACTGCACGATGCACCCGCCCAATCAGCAACCTCGTCGCAACCCTTCGCGAATGCCCAACGGTTACACCGGCTCCGTCACCGATCCGTTTGGTGGCAGCCATCGTCGGAGCGGCAGCGCGAGCAGCAGTCGTAGCGATAAATACCAGGTCCAGCAGCAGCAGGCCTGGGACTTTTACTACCAGCAGTACGCTCGTCCGCCTCCAACTGTTGTTCGCGGCTCGCATCATCGCAACCGCAGTACGGGTTCTCGTCATGGTCCTGTACCTGGCCCTCAAGCTCCCTATCGCATCCTCCACAGCTACAACTCGCCAGCCTACCGTGGTGTCCCAATTTGGGGATAAAACAGCAGATTTTTACTTCATCTCGCTTCTCTCCTATTTCTTACAATTGTTTCCGATCTAATCTTTGCATTGGTCGACCATCCCCTTTACCCATTTATCCGTTTTATTACACATTATATTATTGATACCCTTCGTCTCCGGCGTTTCCCAAAACCCATCTCAAACAGCTTCGTCTTCACTGATCATGCTGCCCACTTCTCTCTTTCCTGTGCCTTTGAGCATCATTTTTCAAGTTCTTAAGAGACACTCAAATTGTCCGTCTTCTCGGAACCCATACCACCTTTAATTTCTTTTGTCTTCGCCCACCTATTACGAATGAATACGGCCGGGTTTGTACTTGTATCGATTGCATTCGGTGGCCTCGCCTCTTTCTAAGGGTGTCGGCCTCATCTAGGCTTAGTTTGGCGTACCTCACACGCTCATTGTTTTTGGCGCCGACATATTTGCTTTTCTTGCTGTTATTTATTGCCCTATTGGGAGATTGGAAGATTGCTTTTTTTGTTTACTTTAGCGGGATTACAATTTGGGACGGATACACTGCCTCTTCGTTTATTTTGAACATTTATTTAGCATACAGCGAAACAAAGGGATTCATTGGTTGGGAGGAAACAGGAAACATTCTTACAAACAGAAAACTTTCAAATCAACAGATGCAGCATTGTGTTGCCAGATTCGACTTAACCACATTCATTCACCACTGACCTTTAAAACCAAAGCAAAAAGTTTGTCTGCCTGCGAGGTGGTAAGCTGTTTGTCACAGCCTCGCCAGCATTATAAGTAATTATTTGACTAGCTATTATACATGGCACACATGGCAGCTAATTTTCTTGCTCATTAGGGTTTCGAAAGTCAACAAAAAAGAAAAACCAGGAACCGGCCCTGTTCCCACCTCCTCCACCTCTCCAACAATGATACAACACACGGCACAACACAGAAAGAAAGATCGACTGCGGCTGACCGAACAACCCGACTGACCAGAACAGAAAGACGATTCTCTAAACTATACACCGCCAACCTGAAGTCGCTCAAATGACAACCGAAATGTGGTCGTCCATGTACATGCCAATGTCGTCCATGAACAGACTCGCAATCATGGACACCACGCCGAACCCGATGCTGCTATAGTACACATACGGATACGCGCCGGCATAAGCCTCTTGGCCGGCCGTAATAATGGAGTGGTAAAAGTCCGAGTCAGGGCCACCAATGCCCTCAAGACCCGCAATGGCTTCCGTCTGGGACGTGGCCGTCAGCATAATGACCTGGCCGATGAGAGCTGTCACATTGGACACGCCCGTCGATCCAGTGGGTGAAGCAGCGGCAGCAGCCTGCAGGCCCTTGAGGACGGTACCAATCAGCTCGTCCTCGAGACGCGGCACTAGCTCGTGCACAAAGACGTTGTAGTAGACACAATAGCCGACGGCGCCACCGACGACGCGGACAGCCAGCGTAATGGCCGTAGCCGTGGCAATCAGGTCTTCGGGACAAATGACCATGGCGACAAGCGATGCGGGAACGACGATGCCACCGACGCCCAAGCCGGCAATGACCAGAATGACATAGACGGCGGCCAGATTGTCGAGCGAGGCACAAGCCAGGGCACCGCACCCAGCAGTCATGACGACACTGGCGCCAAACAGCAGCCAGCGGTTACCGCCGCGCCAGCGAGTCAGAATGGCCAGAGAAATGATACAGCCAACAAGCACAGACGTGGCAAAGGGAAGGCCGCGCAGACCGACGCCAACGGGGTCGTGGCCGTACATGTTGTAGGCCTGCGAAGGCCAGAGCATCAGAACCGAAAAGAAGTTGGCGCCCGAAACAAAGGTAATGATGAGGGCGAGCCACATGGTGCGCTTGCGTGGCGGCGGGCCGGCGGCACCCTCGTGGTGGTGGCCGACGAGACGGCGGGGGACCATGGGATGGGGTGCGAAACGGGCCTGCCAACAGGCGAAAGCAATCAGCAGCACGACGCCGATGATCAAGGGTGCGAGAACATGGGCGCTCGACCATTTATACTGGTAGCCGCCCCAGAGCAGGCCGGCCACCAACAAAACAATACCGCCAATGGACAGGACACCGCCGACAAGATCAATGCGCGGCAGAATCTCGGTACGCCACGAGCGGAAGCCGCTGGCGCTGGCGCGCGGTGGTGGATGATAAAAGACGGCGAGGACGAGCAAACCGGCAAAGGCATAGACGGCAGTCAAGACACCGACGAAGCGCCAGCCGGCATTGGCGGCAATCAGATTGGCCCAAAGTACGGCCGGGCAGAAGGGCAGGATGGTCAGAATAAGAAAGCCAATGTACTTGCCGCGCTGGATGGTCGGCGCGATTTCGGCGGTGCCGGCGAGGGCGGTCAACTCGTTGATACCAGCACCGACGCCGGAGACGGCCATGCCGGCTGGACAAGTTAGCGAAGAAGGCAGGCAATATACAACAGTGGACAGTACAGTACGCACCAATGAAAGAGTTCATGTTGTGGGCAAAGGCGCAGACGAGTTGGCCAACAACGACAAAGCCACATCCGAGAAGGGCGACATAGCGGCGGCCGATCAAGTCAGAGAGAGCACCGACAAAGGGGCAAACGGCGGCCGAGGCCAGCAAGTTGGCCGTAATGAGCCAGACCCAATGGTCAACACCACCGAGATCCCCATAGACAATAGGCGGAATGCCGCCCCAAAAGTAGACGGGAAGCTGTGCGCTTGTCCACAGAAACGCCATGCCCACAAGGGCCATGAACCGAGCACTCGACATGGGCTAAGCTGTCAGTGTACTGCCAACAAATTCGTCCTCGGCGAAGGAAGGGGACTCACCGGCGCCTTTACTTCTCGACGGGCTCCTGTGTGGTCGGCGTCGGCCTCAATCTCCATGGGCTCAATGTCCCGCATCTGGTTCGATTCCTGCGTCTCGCTGACGGCCGCCGTGTTCTTTTCGTTGTGTGCCTGCTGCTGCTCTTGACTAGATTGTTGCTGTTGCTGCTGCTGCTGGCCCACTGCTGCTGATGAAGACGTTGAGGCGGCGGCTGTGATCATGGTTGTTGTTGAGGCAGTCGGCGATGTCGAGCAGATGCCTTCGTCGTCGGTCGAGGGCAAGCGTACCGACTCCTTTCCGGGGAAGCTCGGCATATTTGTGAAGGGGGGGGGAGGGGGGACGAGAAGATAAATAAAGCAATACGGAAAGAAATGAACAGAAACGAGTAAAGACAAAAGGGGGTTGGTTGTCTTTCTTATGATCTTTGTTGAAAGTAAACAAAAACAGGAACAAGAAAGGTTTGAAGAAATATGAGACGGTAAGAGAGGAGAAAAACAAGGAAATAGAAAGAGGAGAATAGAGAGGTCAAGAAGAGTAGAAGACGAACAGGAGGAAAATGGGAGAGACACAAGTAAAGGCAAGGGGAAAATCAAACGGGCGTACCGCCCAGGGGGTGGGAAACAATAAAAGCAGAGTTGCTGCAGAGAGAGCGAGAGAGAGAGAGAAACTATAAATATGGGTAATGCAGCACAAGAGTCAACACAGGCAGGTAGCCAAGAGTGGTCAGAAGAAAAAAGGGAAAGGGGAACAGAGACACAAAGAGTGGAGGGTGTGACGACACAAAGGAAATAACCAAGACGAACTTGAGAAAAATCAAAACAGAAAATGCACATGCAAGATACAGGTACAAAGTGCAACAATGGCAGACAGTCGACAGTCAACAGTCGAGAGTAGGCAGTCGAGAGTAGGCAGTAGACAGTCTACCGAAATCAGTGCTACAGAGACAGACAGGAACAACGTAGATAGGATGCATAGCGTAGATACATGCCGAGAACATCTGGAGTATGGTCTGCATCTGCACGTCTAATCAGGGGGGGGAGCAATCGATAGTGGGTCAGCCCCAGCTGTGTCTCTACAGTCTCTTTATTTTGTTTTTGTCATCTATTCTCTTGATTCTCTTAGTTCTCTTGACTCTCTTGGTCTTCTTGGCTCTCTTGGCTGCTACAATATTAAACAACGTTGACAGGCCGCAAAAACAATGGGCGTCAATTTCTTCTCGCCTTTTTTCGACAAAATAGGGAGTGGAGGTAGTGGATGCGTTTTCGTTCTGTCCTGTGAGCTATGGAGACATTGTTCTCGTTCCTCGTCTCTTGTCTCTCAGGCCTCTCTTTCCTCTCTTGTTTCTCTTGGCTGCATTGTTTGGCTGTCTGTGCCACGCAGTGGTGAGCACAGAAATTTGCAAGTAGGATAGAGAAAAAAGTGGTGTTCAATGTCTTGTCGTTCTTGTGCCACGCCAGGATTCGCTTGCCAGCATCCCGAGGTCTGGATCTGCGTGCAGGGGTGGTGGGGGGTAGAGATCACCAATAAAAGACAACGTCTGCAGTTTTGTTAGAGATGGGGGATTGTCGTCTAGATACCTTCTGTATATATGTAAGAGAAGAGTTAATGGATTCCAGAGCAGGGAGCAGGTTACACAGGTCGGAAAGGGCCTGTAAGACAGGCCGTTGTGCAGTTTCCGAGTTGCGTTTTTTTTGTTTTTCATCTTCTTCTTCTACCTCCCCCCTTCTTTTTACAGCCTGTTACTCTTTCCTAGTTATCTTGGTTTAATTCTTCCTTTCTTGCTGATTCTATCGTCAGTTCATACTTTTTTTTGTTACTGACAACGGAGGTTATGATGGATTTCGGACAGCATCAACTTTGCTGCACAACAATTAACGGCTCTCATGCGAACACAAGAGGCGACTCGGGCAGCCGCATCCACCCTCATTCCAAGGCTCCCGTTTTGCTCATTACTAGCGCAGAGAAAGGGAAAAAAGGAAACGGAGGAAACTAAATGGAGCCATAAAGGATCAAGTACAGGTCTTGAGTGGACGAGACCGGAACGCAGAGAAAACGAAAAAAGGGAGCACGTCAAAAGGGGGGGAAAGCCCTCGGCCGTGAGGGCACATTTGAGGTAACGAAGCACAAGCAGGAGAGAAGAAACGGGGGTATGGGTAGAACAAGACGGGGGTGTAGAGTGAAAAGTACTTTGTAGACGGCAGATAGTCAAGAGAACGGTGGAAGAGAAGGAGAATAAAATAAATGGGGGGTTTTATGAAGAGAGCAGTAGAGACAAAGAATATTAGTACCAGTCTGCTAAGACGAAAAGTAAACCTACAGCCACAGGTTCTGCAAGTGCCATGTTCTTGCCTGCTTCACTTTCTGTTTTCTTCTCGTGTACGCCTGTTTAATGAGTGTGGTAACACACATATAAGTAGACGCTAACAAGTGCGGGCTCTCCTCTCCTTTTCCCCTCGATAAAGGTCACACAAACAGACAAAGAAAAAGGGACAGTCCGTTCAAGGGTAGAGGTACATGTCCGGCAAGGAGTGATCAGAAGAGAAAAGAATCGAAACAGGGAAAGAAGGGGGGGGCCAATTATTTCAAAAAAATACAAGGGTTGAGAAAAGGCAATCTACGAGGTAGAGTAACGCATGTTGAGAAAACGGGAAAGGGAATCGCCAAGCGTGCACAACGAGAACCGAGCTGGAGGGCCCTCCAAGGATCAAGAGGTGCATTAGGAACAAATAGCAGGAACGGCAGCCGTATAGGCGGCACAGAAACAGACGCAAGAGCATAAGAAAGACGCATGGACGCACCGAGTTTACGCCGTGCTGAGCAGGTCTCACGACAGAGAGAAATGAGATATATGAGAGGCACAAAAACACAAAGACACAAAAGACACAAAAGACACAAAAGACACAAAAGACACAAAAGACACAAAAGACACAAAAGACACAAAAGACACAAAAGACACAAAAGACACCAAGAGATAGAGAGACAAGCACAAGCACGCTGAAGACAAGTGCCAGGCTGGTCGTAGAGATCATCAGGACTGTCAACGATGTGAGACAAAGGAGAGGAGAGACAGAAGAGACAAGAACCGCATACAGGCCAGACAAAAGAGAGACAAGCTCGTGAAGAATTAGACATGATAGACACAAAAATCAGACTGAAGAAGCGTGATTTAAACGGTCGTTATCAACGGTGCCGACCTTGCTGACTTATTCACCTAGGTGACTGTGGAAAAACAGAGCCGACCGGAACAAAATATATACAATAGGCAGACTTCTCGACCCTAGATCCTCAGCATGCGCAGGATAAGGGAAAGAAACGAGGTGGAGGCAAGACTCTCGGTCGTTTTGCTATTCACTTATCGCCTGGCTGTCAATTAGGTGTGAATCCCTGCCTCACTTGGCAATTTTGTCTTGTATGGCGAGGTTCATGTTCCTCTATTTAATTCATATAAAGTACAGTACACGAAGGGTTTTTTGAAATCAATATATCCCTGTGTTTATTTCCCCTTTACGAATTATCCTCTTTGCTGCCTTGCCTGTCTCTACCTAATCTTCACTGTTTACTCGTAAAAGGCAAAAACTTCATCTCGCTTTACTTCTCTTGCGCAAATGACCTTGTACTGTACTCTTACTCTACCTGGATCATTGTATCTACCCTGTCCCTCTAGTATCAAAGAGACTGTCGTTTCTTCTCTTCTCTTGCCGGTAATTGTCCTCCACTGCCTGCTCCTGCCTTTTCTTCTTTTGGTCTTTTCGTAGTCTTATCGCCGACTGACCATTAGCTCCTTCCCTACCTCATAAGCCCCTGGAAGGGCCGTCCTCGATCATCAGATCCTGATTCCGCCAGTTGAGCGGTTCCGTGGTGCAGTTGGTTAGCGCATCGTACTAATATTTCCTGCAAAAGAAATCCAATGCGAAAGTCGAGGGTTCGAGCCCCTCCGGGACCATTATATTTTTTTTCTTTGACTTTTTGGGGGTCGATTCAGATGCAGTTCTGACTCTTTTTTCTCGTCTCACTCTATGATGGGGTGTTTATTTGTCTCTTTTTCTTTTTTTAATCAAGATATGCAATTCAATAAACACGACACAGCTGTGAGGGCAGCCGCCGACCAACGGGTATACAGTAATCGAACAGGGATAAAATACAACAAAGCAAAACCAAAAAAAAAAAAAAAAAAAAAAAAAAGAAGAAGAAAAGAGAGAAAGGAAAGAAAAGAAAGCAACGAGTCATGCTTCGTGGCCTTCGACCAGCCAACGAGAACCGTTAAACCAGATTGACAACAGCAAACAAAAACGCCATCATTAAACGTTCCCAAGCTTCCAGTCCACAGCCGTAAAGGACACGCCTACTGCCCAAAGAAATCGGCTGCCCCGCCGGCGGTCTGCTGCAGCTCCTTGCCTAACTGTTCCCTAAGCTCTTCTTCGAGCAGCAGGTCCTCCTTCTCCTGGTCGAGCGTCTGCTGTTCAAGCGACGCCTGTTCCTTGGCAGCAGCGGCCGTCTGGTCCGGATTTTGCGGCTGCGCAGCCAGCTTGTTGCGCCGCGCGCTGGCAATGTAGTTGGACACGTCGCGGGCACTGACCTGCTTGCGGTACTTGAGCCGCAAAAAGGTAACAATCTGCTTCATCTTCATTTCCATCTGCAACAGGACATCGACCGTGTCCTTTTGGTCGGCGTCCAGCGACCGATGCACGCGATGCGCAAAGACGTCTTCGCTGGGCGCGTGGTTGTGGACCGAGAACTGGGCGCCCGCGCGGTGGCGGACCTGCCACAGCCCGTCGCGGCGCTCCTTGACGTAAACGGAAAAGTGGCAGTCGGTGCGTCGTGATGCGGCACGCTGGCGCTTCATGACGCGGTTCGGGTCACGCCCTCGACCGCTCCGATCGCACGAGTACATGGCCGTTGTCAGACCGCCTGACGTCTGGAACGAGCGCGACGTAATAAAGGCGTAGCCGTGGACAGCAGCCGAAGCATTGATGGCCTTGTATGCATCGTCGCGCGAGTGGTAGACAGCCTCGGGCGGCAGCACTTCGGGGCCGAAACCGGGGAAGCCGTCCGGATAGACTTGTGTCGCGGCCATGGCGGGCGCGGTTTGCGTTGGCGTGTTGTTGTTGCCGGCTGTCGCAAATGAGTCATCAGCGCCGGCACCCACGTCGATGCCAACGCCCAAGCTCACTGAAGCTGTTGCATTGTGACCCGGCGTGACAGGAACGGGAATGGCCGACGTCGACGCGACGGGTTTGGCAGAGGAGCTCATCGTGGCCGCTGTCGCATGTCCTGTCCGTTGGCCTCACCCCTTTTGGTTTTGTATTCTAAATTTCGGATCCTGCCTTAAAATAGAGAGAGAGCCGAGGCACACGGAACGGTTGTCGCGGCGTTGCCCGTTTGTGAGGTTGTCGTCGTGCCCGTTTGAGGCTGTCGTCGAGTTCGCGATGGAGGCCGGAGGTCGGAACTGTGGAGGACAGGGCGGGAAAGGAGGAGTCTCTTTAGAGATTCGTCGCGCTTCAGGCTGTTTGACAGCCCATAAATTGAGGTGGCGGGTATCTTGACAGCTTAGTCATTATATAGGTAAGTGGGCCCACTTGAGCTTCGCCAACGTTGAACTGCAGTCGAACTGCAAACTGCAGGCGCGATGAGCTCCTGGGCGGGCCAAGGTGGGGCGTCGGGTACAGCGCCCAAGACGCCATATCGGAAGCCGCGACCGTGGAGAGCTCTTTCCTGATTGTGACTTACTCAACTTGCCTCACATCAATCGACTTCCAATCTCAGCTTCTCTCATTCAACTCGTTGCTACGCATCCTCATCCTCTCACCACGCACAATGTCCCGTTTGGCCCCACTTGTTTTCCCCGCGGCGGGCCCGCGGCACACGGCGACCGTCATTTTTGCGCACGGCCTCGGCGACTCGGGCCACGGCTGGGCTTCGGCCGTCGAGAACTGGCGCCGCCGTCAGCGTCTCGATGAAGTCAAGTTTGTGCTGCCGCACGCACCCACCATCCCCATTACCGTCAACATGGGCTACCAGATGCCTGGCTGGTACGACATTGTAAGTCTTGCAAAGAGCCCAAAGGTGTTTACCCCTCCCCATGCTGTTCGATTCGAATATGTGCTAACACTGAAGACAGGCCTCCCTTGGCGGCTCGGCTGACCTTCTCCGTGAAAACGAGGACGAGGCCGGCATGCTCAACTCCCGCGACTACTTCCGCCAGCTCGTCCAGCAGGAAGTCGACAACGGCATCCCCGCCGACCGTATTGTGCTTGGCGGCTTCTCGCAGGGCGGTGCTGTGGCGCTCTTTTCAGGCCTCACCAGCCTAGTCAAGCTGGCCGGTATTGTCGGCATGTCCACGTACCTGCCTCTGACCCTCAAGCTGGAGTCGACATATCTGCCCAAGGCGCCCGCCATTAACGTCAACGCCCAGACACCCATCCTGCTGTGCCACGGCACTGTCGACCCTGTCCTGCCCTTCCAACTGGGCCGCATGTCAAAGGACAAGTTGTCGAGCTTGGGCTACCCCGTGGAGTGGAAGGAGTACCAGATGCCGCACACGGCCGTGCCCGAGGAGCTGGACGATGTCGAGGCGTTTTTGCACAAAGTGCTGCCGCCAAGCCCAGCCGGCAAGACGGAGTTGTAAGAAACGAGTGTGATGGATAAGAAGAGGAAAGGGCAGAGCACAGAGCGCGCAGCGTGTAAATGAAAGATATAGGTACGTTTCTCATTTATTGCTTTGGAAGTTGGTGGTCGACCAACTGCGTGAGGGGGTGGGTGAGAAAGTTGCATTGGCTGCTTACACGTCAAATATTAGGAAACGGCACAATAAGCCAACACAAACAACACTATGCCTTATACAGCGTCATACAGAACAAGCATATTATATTGTTGAATTAAAACGAGGCCATCGCACTTTGACGATGGAAAGAATGAAAAATTACACAAAAGCCAGCCAACTCCTTTCCTTTACCATCCTGATTCATACAAAGATCATTACCCCGTTAACTTTAGGAAACTTAGAAAAGAGGAAGAAGAAAACAGAATCAACTCCACAGCTTCTACGGAAGAAGCGTCGTCGCGCCTGACACCCACGAGAGACTGACCGTCTTGCACACATAGGCCGTCGCCGGGAACCGCGGGTCGTCCAGGAAGCACAGGCCGGCCGGCAGCACCAATGACGTGTCGGACACGGCCTGTCCGTTGGGCGGCGGCAGCGGGCAGCAGTAGCACTCGTTGGAGGCCAAGGCCAAAAAGGCATAGCAAAGAAATAGACACAGGCACAACCATCGTGGCAAACGTGATCACATTATAAGTGTATTAAGAAGTATATATGTTCCAGAAAAGAAGGACTGCCGTCATTGCAATTCCCAGCAAGTGATGACAAGAAAAGTATCTCGTGAACCCCTAGTCTTATGCGAGACAGAGCACTGCGTACACCATGCTCAACAGCCCGCTTAGTCGCTGCTCAGCAGCCGTTCGACGGCCCAGGACACAGAAAAGTTGCGCAGGTCGGAGTAGTGCTGGCCGACACCAACAAAGAGGATGGGCACGTTGGTTGCGTGCACCAAACTGACGAGCGTGCCGACCATGCTGCCGACGGTGTCGCACTTGGAGATAATAAAACCGTCGAGGCTGCGCACACTGCCAAAGGCCTGGTTGAAGCTGCGGGCTTGGGCGACAGAGTCGGTACCAACCAGGGCTTCGCCGACCATGAGAATCTTGTCCGGGTTGGCAAACTTGGCAAACTTTTCGAGCGAGGACATGAGGCGCTGGTCATTGTGGCGGCGGCCGGCCGTGTCAATCAGAACAACATCGTAGCCGTTCTGGCCGGCGTAGGTGACGGCGTCCTTGGCGACGGCGGCCGCGTCTTTGCCGTAGCCCTTTTGGTAGAGCTCAACCTGGCCGCCTTCACGCGCAGTAAGTTCTGTCAGATTGCGCACATGGACGGCCAGCTGCTCGACGGCACCCGAACGGAAGGTATCGCCGGCGGCAATCAGCACCTTGTAGCGGTTCTGCAGCAAGAAGAAGCAAATCTTGGACAGGTTGGTGGACTTGCCCACGCCGTTGACGCCCACAATGGACATGACATAGGGCCGGGGCTTGCGCAGCGAGGTGGCGCCGGGGCGCGTAATGGCGTCGATTTCGCGCAGCAGGTCGAGCGAGGAAGTTGGGGTCAGCATCTTGGTGAGGGCAGCCTCGAGGGCCGTCTTGACGCGCGCGTTTGTGCTCTCAAAGCTTCCCGTCTTGGTACCGAGCAGCTCCGCCTCAACGCTCTCACACAGACGCACGGCAGCCTCGCGCGCCACGTTCTTCTTGAGGAGATGGTCCTCCATGCCCTTCATGGTCTTGTCCAGATCCTCCTTTGTCAGCGTCTTGCCGCCCACAACGTTGCGGAAGAGGCCGCCAATCGTGCTCAGGCTCGATCCTATCAAGCCGTTGTTGTTTGCGGTCGCGGCTGCCGAGGCCGCCTTGCTCTTGCTGTTGGACTCGTCGGCGCTCGCCAGGATGGAGTGCACCTCGTCGTCCAGGTCCTTGAGCACAAACTTGCCGCCCTTGGCCGTCTTGCCCCAGGTCGAGGCGTCCACCTGCTCGAGGGCTGGCCGTTCTGCTTCACTCTTTTCGCCGCCGGCGCCGCCCTTGGCAAGGTCAACAATCGAGTAGTCGAGCTGGATGTCGTCCTCCTCCTCGGCCTGGCCGTCGGCGCCCCATTTGCGGCCCTTCTTAGCCGTCTTTGAAGACTTGCCGTCCTTTTGATGCTTGCGTACTGTCGCCTCGTCGCTCGATTGGACAGCCGAGCCGCCGCCGCCGCCGCCGCCGCCGCCGCCGCCGCTTGCTGCCGCCTTTTGTTGTGCTGCCTTGCGCGCCCGTCGCGACAGGTTGCTCAGCGGGCTGGGCTGGGCCGACGATGTTGCGCCACTCAAGCCAGAGGGCTGGAGTCCGCTCGGTGTTGAGGGCCGCGAGTTGGAAGGTGTGACGGCCGGTGTCGAGTCGGGCGAGCCAGCTGCGATCTGGCGTGTCTTTTCGGCGACGGGAGACGAGTCCGAAGAAGAGATGGCCTGACGGCCACCGGTGGCTGCTGCTCCGCTTCCTTCGAGCTCGTTGAGCTGCTGGTCAAAGTAGTCGTCAAACCGTGCGCACTCGACAATTGTGGTGTTGGGCCGCGTCAGCTGGTCGCCGTAGAGCTTGACAAAGAGCGTCTTGATGTTGTCGACGAGCTTGTCAATCCACGAAAGATGCAGCAGCGACTTGTAGACGGCCACAAAGATGATGCCCAGGTCTTTGGAGAAGGCCCACTTGACGGCGTACTGCTCGGTCAAAAAGGGCGCATGGCTGGCACTGCTGCCGCCGGCGACAGCCGAAGCCAGGTCTTCCTTTGCTCCCGCAGTCGTGCTCTCCTCAATGAACACATCGGTGATGAAGCGGTTGACGACGGCCGGGCTGACAAAAGCGTAGTTGCGCGACCAGAGGACGACGCCCGACGTCGTGATGATTTCGAAGCTGTCCAACATCGTGGGAGGGTGGAGTTCGAGATGGAGAGGTAGGAAGAGAGGACCGAAAAGGAGACGTCGCGGAAGTGGGAGCCCTAGAGAGTAAGGAAGCGGAAAAAAGAAGAAGAGCCGACGAAGAAAAAAGAGAGAAAGAGAGAAAAGAGGGAAAATAAAAGGGGTAAATTAATACTCCTTTGGCGACGCTGGCAGTTCAACAAAACAGAGAAATGTCCGCTGGGCGCAAAAAGGTGTCGGGTCGAGAGAGAGTCGGCGGAGGGCGCTCGTATGTACGGTCCCGGATGCCGGAAGTGAGGTGACGAAGAACAGCAGATGAGCGAAAACATCAAAATGGCCTCTTGCAGGCACAGCCTAGAACTTGTCAGTAGCGGCCGGGGTAGTGGACAAAGCGCTGGCGATCTGGATGCGATAGAGCAATGCGCCTACGGAGTACTGTGTACTACGGTGTACAGCGATAAGAGGCAGGAGCGGACGGCTGGACGGAAAAACGGTTTGGCCGGGCAGTGAACCTCACTACGGAATATTTGCCATTTGGGAAGGTGTCTGGGTTGTACCTGGAGGGAAGGAGAGAACCCAAAGTGGGTCCAGTTCAGGAGTGACCTCAGAGGCGAGCTTTCGCTGTGGGCCTTTTGGTGGCGCTTGAACTAGCCAGCAACGACAGCTGTCGTCTCTTCCAATTGCCCAGAGCTAATAAGCAGCAAAAGACCAAAACCCATCAAAGACGACACATTGCGACAACGACGACACCACCTGGCCGACACGCGACCACCTCTGACGGCCTGCAAGCAGTGACGCAAGCGACTGCAATTCTCTGACTGACGAGGCAACGCTGCCATCGACGACCTGCGCGAGCGCACAACCCGGCGAACTCGACGACCAGCCATCTCGGCCTCCTTTTTTCTGTCCTCGACAATTCCCGTCAATCCTCAATATCCTCATCTCCTCATCTCCTCATCTCCTCCCACCACTCTCCATCACCATGCAGCGCCCCGTCTACGGGCAGTCGCCCCCGCTGCACCACCCGGTGCCCCAGCATGTGTCGACGGTGCCGCAGCTGCGGTCACCACCGCCGCCGACCTCGTCGCAACCACAGCCCCAGACCTACGGAAGCCCCTACCAGCAGCAGCAGCCACACCAACAACAGCAGCAACAGGGCGGCGGCATCCCCATGGGCAACATGTTTGGCCAGTACGGCCAGTTTATGAACGACCCGACGGCACAAGTGGCTGCGCAGCTCGGAAACACCGCCCTCCGGCAAGGCCAAGAATACGTCGAGCAGAATGCAAGTCGCCCTACCCCCTTCCCCCCCTTCTTTTTATTTTAACATGAAATATTCTCTAACGCGACAGCAGATCAACCGATATGTCAACGTCGGCGTGCTAAAACACTACTTCAACGTGTCCAACTCGTACGTCCTCAGCAAGCTGTTCCTCGTCCTCTTCCCCTGGCGCCACAAGCCCTGGTCCCGCAAGCAGACTGTCGGCCCCGCCGGCCAGGAGGGCTGGTACCTGCCGCCCCGCGACGACATCAACAGCCCCGACATGTACATCCCCGTCATGTCCGTCGTCACCTATATCTTGTTGTCCACCCTCGTCGCCGGTTTGCGCGGCCAGTTCCAGCCTGAGCTACTAGGCTATACGGCCTCTGTCGCGCTGGCCGTCGTCGGTGTCGAGATTCTGGGCCTCAAGCTTGGATGTTATCTGCTGAGCATCTCCAACACCTCGCAGCTGCTCGATCTTGTCGCCTACTCCGGCTACAAGTTTGTCGGCGTCATTGCCACCATTGCCGTGGCTGAGCTTGTCAACGGCGGCAAGGGCACCGGCGGCTGGATCGGCTGGTCGCTGTTCCTGTACACCTTCTTGGCCAACTCGCTCTTTTTGATGCGCTCCCTCAAGTACGTCCTGCTGCCCGAGAGCTCCGCCGACGGCCGCGCCATGCAGACCGACACCCGCGCCAAGCGCAACCAGCGCACCCAGTTCCTCTTCTTCTACTCGTACGGCGTCCAGCTGCTGTTCATGTGGATTCTGAGCCGGGCGTAGGGTGATGGACGTCCGGGACAAGAAAATGATGGCGATGTGGCAGTGCAGGGGGGCTGGCGGATGCCAGCAAATGGCCAGACAAGGCTGGCCGGGTGAAGGTGGATGGATCCAGGCCAAGACGACTCCGGGCAGGAATAGGACCACGGATATAAGTCTGTGGATGGAAAGGCGGAGGCAGGATGTGGGTGTCTGCGCAAGGCCGCCAGGGACACAAAAACGACACTAGACACGGCGTACATGTTCGGATTTTCTTTTCTCTACTTTTCTTGTCTTCTTTTCTTCTTTTCTCGTCGCTTTCTTCTTTTCTGATTTTTTTGCTTCTTGTGTATCATATATAGCACGCTCTTGCGCTCTTGCTTCTTGGGGGTAGCCAACCCGATGTCGGGTTATCTAAATAGGAAATAATGAAAGCACAAAAACATTTATAAACGGGAGAACGTTATCACATCCGTGATGATAATTACGACAGTCGCTCTTATTGCAGGATTGAGGGAACCTTGTTGAGACGACATCTGTTAACGATGTGCTTGAACTACACCCTGCTCGCTATGAGCGTTTTATTCCTTTATTGTTCTTTTCCTTCTCCTTTTTCTTCTGTTAGCAACTTCCCCCGCGAAGCTTTGAGTGGAGGTGTACGACGTACCGGCCCGGCTTCTCCTCCGCCTACACAGCACATTTTGGGGGCTATGGGGCCGATTGCGTTCCTGCTATTTATTGCCCCGGAATAAGGAGAGTAACCCACACTCACCAGAAGCGACCCAACAACGTGTCCAGCGCACCCACGTTGCTTCGCTCCTTCTCCCTTCTTGGGGCGCCGCGCTCCGCCATTCCTTCCCCATTTTGACGGGCATGCATACCCGACGTTCGGCAGCCCGACAAAAGGGCTCTTGCCGAATTCTGAAGAATAAAACCGTAGAAAGCAGTCCTGCGATCTTTTTCTCCTCCTCTTCATAATCCTCCCGGTACACTGTCCTCTTCCTCCCCGCCTCTCCCCCCGCAACAGCTCACTCCGACATCGTCAAGCGCGGCGGTCAATATCGCAGCCCTTGTTTGAGCTCTATCACTATATGTTCACACAACCCTCGCAATCCAGCCCGCTTTCCTGCCACCCAACCGGGGTTTCTCTCTATCTTCTTCTACCTCACTCATTCATTCACTTTGTCGACCTTTATTCGTGCAGTCTGATCGCAGCCAAAAGCCTCGTCTTCTTGTGTTTTACGTGTTTTACGTGTTTTACGTGCCTTCCTTACACACCGACATCATGGCAGCCCCGCCTTTGGTGCCCATCACGATCCAGGCAGTCGTGATGAGCGTCGTGTCCAGCCTGATTGCCCAGCTGCTGTCCGCATACCAAACTAAGACACCGCTGGCTTCTGCCTTTGACGTCGAGGCAATCGTCAAGTTTGTCGTCTACGCCGCTCTCATGACACCACCAAATGTCCTATGGTAAGTTGACACACATGCCACACTCAATGTACACTCAATGTACACTCGTCTAACACGCGATGCAGGCAAGCTTTCCTCGAGAGCTCCCTCCCCGGTACCAAGACGGCGCCCATCAGCGAAAAGGCCAAGACCAACGGCAAAAAGCCCAAGGAGTCCCTTAGCATCCCCAACACGCTCGCCAAGACCACGCTGGACCAGTCCATTGGTGCGAGTGTCAACACGTTTTTGTTCTGCTCGTTCATGGCCGCATGGGACGTGCTGGTTTCTCAAGGCCAGTTTGCGGCCGGCCCTGCTGCCGCTAGTGTGGTCGGTGCCGCTGTTGTCGACCGTCTCAGCACCGACTTTGTGCCGTTTATGAAGGCTGGCTGGCGCTTCTGGCCCTGGGTCAGTCTCGGCAACTTTGCGTTGGTCAAGGATGTGGCGACGCGCAACCTGGTGGGCGGTCTGGCGGGAATCGTGTGGGGTGTGTACGTGAACCTGTTTGCGGCTGGCCCGGCGCCGGCACCGGTGAAGGAGGAGTAAACCAGAAAAAAGTTATGGGGAAATATACAGAGGCATTCATCATGCCTTAAAACAAGACCTAGGCGAACATCTACTGCAACGGCGTATGGCGTCAAGCGAGCACGAGCTTGACTGATGATATATACCACAACAAGGCAGCATGGGACTGAGCATATTATTTCAAGCTTTCCAAGAGACAGGGTCCCAAAAAAGCCCCTTGTTGTTCCTTTATAATTTCAAACAGTAATTCATAATCTTCGTTCAAAAAACCAGAAAAGGTAGTAGCCGCCATGCGATAAAAAAAGGAGGAGTGGGCCAAAAGAAATGCCAGGTCCCAAAAGTAATCCTAGATACCAAAATAAAATGAAGTTCCAGGTAAGCGAAACTGAAATGAGAATAAATAATCAAACCCAAAACCAAAGCCAAAATAAACGCCGTTGCATATACCCCAGTGTTTTTTTTCTCTCCTTTTAGCCCGGACGGAGAGGTCTTCCTTTTTTCCCTCCCGTTTGATATATGCATATGCTAAGACAAGGGATATAGACAGAGAAATGTGAAGAAAATATGATTGAAGAATTGTGAAGAAAAGAGAAAAAAGGAGATCAAACAGTTCAACCGCCCAGATTAGATTACGGCTCATCGCTGTTTTGGCGCCGGAGAAAGACCCCCTCGTCAAGAAGCCGTTCGTCATGGTCCTTTTTCTTGGCCTGCTTCGGCGAGGAGGCCATGGTGGGCATCTCGAGCTGGTTCGCCTTGTCGTCGTTGACTTCGGCATCGTCGCCGCCGTCGTCACTGACATCAACGACTTTTTGGTTGCCGGCAGCATTCAGCGCCCGCATGTCTTCCTCCCAGAGCGTCTGCATCACGAGCCTAATGTGCTCAAACAGCAGATGCATCTGGAACGGCTTGACCACGACGTCGTCACAGCCGGCGGCACGCGCATCGGCAATCTGCTCCGGCCGTGCGTTGCCCGTAATCATGAGCACGGGTATGCGGCCACCAGCAAAAGCGCCAGCAGCTTCGAGGGCGCGGATGTGGCGTGTGCACGTCAGACCATCCTGAACGGGCATCTCCATATCCATGAGAACAACGGAAATCGGATAGGAACCGGGAACGCGGCGGTCCGAGGCCTGGATAATGTCCATGGCTTCGATGCCGTTGGCAGCCACCTGGACGTGGAATCCGTTCTTCTCAAAGTACCGGCGCGTAACCTTCTGGTTGACAATGTTGTCTTCGACGAGCAAGACGCCGCGAATCTCAGGTGACGTGGCGGACACGGAAGCCAGCATGCCAACCCCGGCACCACTCTCTCCTTGTGCAGGCGTTGGAGAGGAAGCTGCTGCAAAGCGAGAATCAATGCTGCCAGTGCCTCTGAATGCGCTATCAATGCTGTTTCTGCCCAAGGATTGAAGGCCCTTGCTGGATTTGCTGGATCTTGGGCGTGATTCAGACAAAAGAGAGGTGCTGGAGTCGTCCTTGGGGGTTGGCGTCGCCGATGGAGTCGGCGTCGAGGCCGCCAGGCCGCCAGTGACGGTGCCAAGACCGGCAGCAAGGGCAAGTTTGGCAGCCTCACCAGGCGACAGGATCTCGGGGACGGCGCTGGGCGGTGGGATGTAGGCCTCAATATAGAAGACGAATGCCGAGCCGACACCAGGCGCTGAGGCGACACCAATGGCACCGTTTTGAATTTCCGTGAGGCGTTTGCTGATGAACAGCCCTAAACCTGAACCGCCGTGCTTGACATGGGTGTTGGAGTCGGCCTGGACGAACTTTTGGAACAGCGACTCCATGCCCTCCTTGGTGAGGCCCTCACCGGTGTCCTTGACCTCAAAGATGAGGAAGACGGACTCGCCCATGGGAGACTGGGGGTGTGAGACCGAGGAGCCAGATGGAGAGCCAGGAGTTGTCGGAGAGGAAGTGGGCGAAGCACTGCACTGAGTGCCCACATTGGCGCCGCCGCCAGGGTAGTTGTACGCGGGCGCCAGTCTGGTGTCGGGCTGCGGTGGCACAAAGGAGACGTGGCACATGGCGTCAGTCGGCCGGGTGCGCGAGACGCTGACCGTAGTCACGACTTCGCGGATGTCGACGACTTGTGTAAACTTGAGCGCGTTCGTCATAAGATTGATAAGAATCTGCTTAACGCGAGACGGGTCGAGCACGAGGAAGGGGATGGCGGCAGGAGTGACAGCGGGAGAGGGCTCGCTAGAAAGAGAAGAGGTCTTTGTGGTCGCAGTGGTGGATGCCGGGGCCGGGGCCGGGAACAGGCACGAGGCCGGTAGATCGCGGTAGTAGGAGGCATCGATAACCATACGCAGCTGGATATCTTGCTGGCGGGCCTGTACCTCAAACATCTTGAGCGTAGAGCGCACAATCTCGATCGGGTCGACAGTGACGGGTGTGACGGCGAGTAGGTCCGAGTCCAGCTTAGACATAGTCAAGATGTCGTCGACAATGGCCTTTTGGTGCAGGGCAGAGCCAACAATGATCTCAGCATAGTCGATGCCGTCCTCTAGTATGGCTAGAGCACGTTGGCGGGTGCTGGAGACAGGGCCGGCAGCGGCACGCACATCGTCGCGTAGCTTTGTGAGACATTCGAGAACCGCATCGCCGCAGTGCATAATGACCGTCAGAGGGTTGCGGATCTCGTGCGAAGTGATGTCCACAAAGTTTTCTTGCAGGCGCTTGGACTCAATGGCCTCCTCCTTGACCTGGCGCTCACGCTCGAGCTGCCAGCGCCGGAGAGAAATGTCACTCAGACAACCGGTGACGGACTGCACTTTTCCTTCCGAGTCCTTGACAGGCAAGAATGAGGCTTCGACCCAGCGAGGAGCCACAATACGTCCGCCGGCGCCATCGTCGGCTGTCCAGGGCGTCTTGAAGCGCACCTCGACGGTCTGGTGTTCGGTCTCGGGGTAGCCGCCATCGATGGCGTGGATCGTGGTTTCGGCGGGCGAAGCACCCTCGTTGATTTCCCATACACCACTGCCGCTACCAGCACCGAAACTGCTGGTATGCTTCACAGAACTGACAAGACGGTCGAGACAGCGCTGGACAAGCGGCTGGTCCTCGGGCACGACGCACTTGAGCCAGGGGTGCATGAATTCTTCGTCGATCTCACTGTCATCGTCACCAACACGGCGCTCGAGGCCGCACATTTCGTAAAACACGCGGTTGGCGCCGCGCAAGCGGCCCGTAATGTCCATGTCGTACATGCCGACCGTCGCAAACTCGGCCATGCGGCGCAGATTGTTGGCCTGCTGGGCGTGGCGGTCGGCGGCCTCGGCAATGTTCTGGTGCTCCGTGATGTCACGCAGGCAGACGAGGATGCGGATGAGACGACCCTGGCTGTCGGTTTCCGAATGAGCAGTGGCCAGGACACGGCTGCCGTGAAGCTCCTTTTCGTTAATGGACGAAGGTGCGAGGCTGTTGCGACGGAGAGGTGTATCGCGGCCCGGATCGACAGCGGTGGCTGTGGTTGCTGTTGCAGCTGTGGCAGTTGATGTGCTCGGAGTTGGCGTCCAGGTTGGTGCGGCCGTCTTGTTGCTTGCCATGCTGAGTAACGAGGCCGGCTTTTTCGGTGTTGCCATATCGATGTCGTCACCTTCCTCGGCTGTCGGCGGTAGGCCATCGTTGGGCGTTGATGCTGCCGGTGGTGGCGATGGTGAGGGAGTCGCTGCAGCCGTTGTTGTCGCTACCCCTGGGTGTTGGCCACGCTTCTTTACGCGGAAGCCAAAAGTCCGGTTGGGAGTGCTCGCGGCCTGAGCAAAGAAGCGCCGCACAGAGCCCTGGTCGTCTTGGTCGATGTGTGCCAAAAATTGGGACCAGCTCATGACCATATCTGTCTCCTGAGGTTGAGATGTCTCGGGCGGTGAACAACCCATGATGTGATACCAGGCGGGATTGGCAAACGAGACGTTGCCGGCGGCGTCGAAGACAGACATGCCGACAGGCATGAAGCTCGTGATGGACTCAAACTGGGGGACATAACTAGAAACGGCGGCTGCGGAAGGTGAGGCGGCCACAGGCGTGGAAACCGCCGCGAGATTTTGTTCTGGAACATCGCTGTCGAGGCTCGTCTTTGTCTTGTTGACGTTTGTAATCGAAACCTTTCCCAGGCTGGCTTCTTCCTCAGGCGGTGAAAAGACGGCCGATGCTGGCGGCGTTGGCGGCTCGGGAAGGGAAATCAGTGGCTGCTTGGATGTTGTGGTCGTGGGTGTCGTCGTAGGAGTTGTTGTTGGTGTAGAAGCGGAGCGAGAGAGTAATGGCCGAATAGGAGGCTGTGTGGATACGATTAAGGGGTTGTGTGGTGATGCACCAGGAAGGGCAGGTGCGGGTGAAGCGGCAGGCGCGACTGATGTTGTTGTCGGCGCGGTCGCTCTTTCCTCGGGTGCCGGCGCAAGCTGGTTGGCGCTAATGACGATGCAGCGGGCGGGCCCGGTGCCGAGAACGGCCCGCGTCCACGAATGGCCCAGGTGTGCGGCCGCTGGTAAAGCGGAGGCATTCTGTATTGTGGCACCGTCCCATAAGGCGGCATGGCGGGCGCGGGGTGCCGAGACGATGTCGCGCAGTGTTGGCGAGTTGGACAGCGCCGGGTTGCAGTACACAATGGTGGGCTCAGAAGAGTCGAAAGAGACGACAAATGACGGACGAGGGTCAACTTCGAGGAGGTCGATGAAGCTGATTTTGAGGAGAGGGGACATGGGCGGGTGAGATGTGTGGGTGGAGGAGTGGGCAGACATTATTGGCATTTGTAGTTGTTGTGGGGGAGGTGGTGATGGTGATTGTGAGTTTGGTGACTGTGCTAATGCAGAAGGCGAGGGCAAAGCGACTGTCCGTGGTATCCTCGAGGACCCGTCAGGCTGTGTGTGTGACATGGCGGGGGCGGCGTTGTACGCGTCGGCTTTGGCCGTCGGTCCCGATGTCGGTCTTGCTGATGTTGTTGCCGTGCTTGTTGAGGCTGCCGAAGCTGCTGCTGTTGGTGAAACGTCTGTCACACCCGGCGGCGGATGTGGACCGTGGATGGAGGGGGATGGGGGCGTCATGGTGTCATGCCGGACGGGCACAGGTAAGCAACAGCCGAAGAGGTGCCTGGAGACCCGGCTCGCGGTCATGAGGTGGGAGAGAAGGACAGTCCGCTAGCAGGTGAGCGGCAGCCGAGATGTGTGAGCAAGCACCATAAAGAGGAACGGACCGGCCGTGGCGAGAAGAGTGTGACGAGAAGTGTATGAACGGGAGTCGAGGTTATCGCAGAGACATCTGCCTGGTGTGTCTTTTGTCGTTGTGTCGAGTATCGTGTAGGGTTGAAGTTGGAACAAAGTTGGAGTGGTAGACACAAGAATAGAGTCGGAGAACGGAGAACGGAGAAAGGAGGAGAAAGAGAGACGAGGAGGAGAAGGAGGAGAAGGGTTAGGTAACGAGTATCTGGGTATGTCGTGACAAGCAGTAGCAGGGGGGGGTAGGGGAGACCGAAGAGGAGACAAGGGGCTGGGAGCTAGCGACCGAAGAAGGAAAAGAGAAGAAGAAAAGGAAGAAGAAAAGGAAGTAGGGCGGTTGTGGTTGTGGTAAGAGTGGTACTCCGATAATGGTAATGGTTGTGGCAATCGAAAGTGGGAAGGCTACGGTTGAGCCGGCACCAGGCCCATGGTCGGTCAAGAACAAAATTAGAAACAAAAGAAGCAAGAAAATAAAAGTAGAAGTGAATGAAGAAAGCGTGGGGGACGAATGATGGCCGCTGAAGCTTGGAAAGCTTGGACGTAGGGGGCGTGGGCGTGCGAGATGAGGAAGGGTGCGCGTGGGCAAGAGAGAGAGAGAGAGAGAGAGAGAGAGAGAGAGAGAGAGAGAGAGAAGAGGTTGGACCGAATTTGAGTTGGGGTGACGTTGGTCGGCGTTGTCAATCTCCTGGGTTGTGTTAATTGCGTTCAGAGGTGGTGTCGAGGGTCAGTGAGGCGTGCATGTCGACGTGAGGGAGGTGAAATGAGGATATTTGAAAGATCGGAAGTTGTCCGAGAATATGTGGTGAGAAGAAGAGAGTAAGAAAAGACAGAGTAGATAGAAACAAAGAGTCATCAACGGGAAAAGAGGAGATAGGCAAGGGAACGCGGTTCTACGAGAAACAGAAGACGGATACAGCTATCCCAAAAGGAAACACAACGGCCACGACGATGGGAGACGACAGAGAGCAAGGGCCAACACTAGCACGGAAACTGCAACGTGACCGGCGCGCGGTGTGGAGTCAAAAGGGGGGTCGTTTGTTCTTCGAGGGGAGGCTGATGGTGGAGAGAGGAAAGGAGGAAAAGAAGACTGACAAAATGACAAAGTTGAGGGTCAGAGGAGTGAGCGACAAAGTGGCTTTGCTTCGTAGAGAGAAACGTGAGAGAAAGATTGGCAGCCGCAGATGAAGAATGGAGAAGAAAAACGAAAAAAAGAGAGAGAAAAAGAAGAAAAGAAAAGAATGGAGCGAAGAGCAAAAACTGGGACAGGTTCGAAGCGAGGTGAGGTCAGGGCACAGGGACAGCTGTCAGCGGTGCGCAGAACAAGGGCAGAACCAAGACGGGCCGCACGGCACACTGCAGATCAAAGAAAAGAGGTTGAGACGTTGAGACGTTGAAAGGAGAAAGGAGAAAGAAAGGAGAAAGGCTGAAAGGGTAAGAAGGGTAATGGGGGGCAGATGGACAGATTGGCAGATCGAGAGGGGAATTGGACGGCGATCTTGGGAGGAGCGTGGCAATGGGTGCGGTGAGCATCACCGAGAAAAGATGTGGTCGTAATACAATGCAAAATAACACAGACGGGATACGGGGGAGATACTTCAAATAGCTTGAATACGGAGGTCCTGTGATACAATACGGAGTGAGAACACGAGATCGTGGAGGCAAATAAAGAAAAGAACGAGAAAACCAGAGAGCGGCGAGGCAGCGAGGCAGCGTGAAGAACGAGAGGCAAAATCAAAGATTGCCAGCCGATCCAGCGTGCCCGATGTTTTGTGCCCATTGCCCGTTTCTTTCCCTAAGACTGGACAACCCACGATAGGTTTTACTTTTACCTTAACCTCTAACTAATGTTTTTGAGCCAATGCTCCCTTGCTCTTTGCTTTAGTGTCTTCATCTGCACTAGCGGCATGGAACAGCCACTCGGACGCAGGCCGCCAGACTCTGCAGGACAGACTGATGGGAGATGGGTAGAGTTTGGAGCTTGAAGCGGAATGCGGTGTAATACGTCGTTGTGGGCGAGAAAAGAGTGTAATAGCGCGCACAACACGCATGACCTAACAGTTTCTATGGAGCGTTAGTACCGGCGAGTGGGCACGCTTAAACGCCACTACGCTAGATCGAGCAAGAGCACGAAAGCCGGGCTGTCAAAACGGGGGCAGGTGTCGAGAGGGGAGAGGACAGGGGACAGGGGGTTGCCGGGGAAAAGAGGCAGAAAAGGCGAGAGAAGGAGAGCGGCTAGGCGAGGAAACAGTTAGGGAAGCTGCTGGAAGACAGCTGGAAGCGGAAGCAAAGCGCATTGGGGGGTTGCAATGAAGGAAGGAAGATAGATCAAGAAGCGGTGGGAAACAGGGAGAATAGGAGATAGCGGATGAGAGAAACGGAGGAAATAGAGGTTGAAAAGAAAGGTGAGAAGCCCAAAAAAATTCCCAAAAAAATCAAAGCATCATGGTATATTGCTTCGAATACACACAGAGACAGAATTGCAGCTTCCCACACGGAGGAAGCATTTACATATAGAGGCACTCTCGCTGTGACGACACGCTGCACGAAGCAGCCGCTAAAAACAGAAAATGGCAGGAAAGGGTAGAGTACGACGTACGGAGTAATAGACAGAATAATACTATAAATTGCATCATAGGCTGCTTGGCCTCTTCGGGCGCATTGCGGTAGAGTGTTCCTGCCGTTTTTTCTAGCAGAGCAAAGGTCCCGTTACGTCTGTGGCGTCCAATGGCGCGTGGATTGTGTGTGTTTCTTTTGTGGGGTTTTTTTTTTTTTTTTTTTTGGGGGGGGGGGGGGGGGGGGGGGGTTTGCTGCATGGTGGTCGGGGGTTGTTAAATTGGGGCCGTTTTTGGGGTTTGTTTGGTTTTTTGTTGTGCATTACGTTTTGTAATTTTTTTTTTTTTTTTTTGGTGTTTTTGTGTTTTTTTTTTTTTTTTTTTTTTTTTTTTTTTTTTTTTTTTTTTTTTTTTTAAATTGGGATCGAAAACCTTCTAAGCCTCGCTTCTTTTTTCAGAATGCCGCTGTGACGCCGCCGCCGCCCCCTGACTTGGCAAGCCCGAGCTGTCCTTCCGAATCAGCAGTATCTGGTTTCTTGGATCTTGCTGCTTCGTTTCTGTTTCGAATTGCTCGATTGCCAGAAGCTGATTTGCCGGTCGCGTGCCACAGGGGCAGGAAAAGCTCGAGAGTTTGTGGGGTGCGCCTAAATGGAGCTCAAATTTTGGCAAAAAGTTGGAGAAGCTCTGGATCGGGTATGAAGGCATGTGAGATAACCGCACACGAGGTCGGAACCGACAAACGACGATAGGAAACGAGAAGAATGAGAAAGGGGGAGAGTTGACAAAAGATCGAGGGATGCTCAGAAGTAGACAACGTCAAAGGAAAGACCGGCATGGACACAGAATAAGAAGGAACAGCCTGCTGAAACCAGAGGACAACGGTGGCCAGCGAAAAAGGCTTGCCGCAGGAAGGCGGGTCACAAGAAGCAGAATGCAAAGAATGCACAAGGAAAGTGCGGTTCGGTCCAACGTGGCGAGAACGGAAACAGCCAGCTAAGAGCCATCTCAATACTTCGTAAGATCCGGAGGCGCTCTTTCCTCCCAAACCCTATTGTATCTCCCTTCCGCGACCCTGGAGCCCTTGCCCGTTTAGGCCGACTTTGGCCACTTTATTGCGCCATTGTGCGGAGTGCCGTGAAGCATCTCCAGGCCTTAGCGGCGGGGAAGACCAACGCTAGAGTGCGGGTGGACCAGCTGCCCCAGGCCAACACCACCATCGCACCTGCCACCTGACGACCTCCCAACAGTTGGCGGTCAGGAGCACTCCAGCAGCGTTCTTCATTGGCTGTTGCGGGCAACAACGGCGAGGAAAGGGAAGGCACGACCGGATCGCCAACGCATTAATGGAAGAAGGAAAGAGCAAAATAGTGCCGAGAGTATACCTCGTAATTTACAATGTATTACGCTTTTCTCTGCACACCAGTCCCCTTCCATTCAGCTTGTGCACATACACTTTACTGCTGGTGGCCTGTGATCATGATCGGGCTACGTAGTATACGCGCATAAAAAGAGTCGCCATGGAACACGATCTCGCTTTGATGGCCAGTCATTTATATTCGATCTCTCCTTTCTTAAAGCCCTCATTTATTCGCCGCGGCATGCTTGAGTTAAATCCGACGGCCGTGTTAAGTATGCGCTGTCTTTGCCGGCAAGATCCGCGCTTCTATATGTCGATGCTGTATATCAACGGAGCAAACGGGGAGATTTAGAGCCCAAGCCCACGCAGCCCAAATAGGCTGTCCCAGATGTACAACAGTACAAGTCACTCGTGCATCGCTCCTTCCACCCGTTTCTGTAGCCGCGGCGGCATAGCGAAAGCACAAAAAAAAGTGGAAACGGCAGGAACAACCGCGGTCGTGAGTCGCGGGGCTCTCGCCGTACCAACGCAGGGTCTCAACAGAAGAACTCAGAGAAAAAAGCCTAATGTCTCCAGCGCATCAACAATATCATGCGGGGTTGGGATACAATTCTGCAGACCAAAATCTGTACCAGTCACACTAACATCGACCTCGAAATAGCGGTCTGCTAGCCCAGCACCTGGGTCAAGACACCATTTTCTTGGGGAAAAGACGGTAAAGACGGCCTAAAGAAAGAATAGAAGACGGGCATCAGTGAACGTGTTAGTCGGAGAGAAAGAAGATGGGAAAAAGAGCTGTTCTCGTGAAAGTGCCTACTTTGGATGCCAAGACGATGTAATTGGCCGGAACGGTTAGTGAGTTTCGAACAACCGCATGCATTCACTGTCTCAGCACACAGCTCTTTGTCTCACGTCCCTTACGAGCCTCTCTTTGGTTGAATTAAACCAGAAATATTATCCAGATGTCTTTCGAGGAAACTGATAAAAGCAGTTGTGCGTATTTCATTTGGAGATACTTCATGGCAACACACTCGAGATGTCCAAGTGAGACTAGGACGGCAATGTTTACTACAAAACTATTGTTTATTATACGATAATCTCGGCGAGTGATGCTTTCAAGCCAAAACGAAGAAACAAAAAGTAAATGAATGGTAAAGTAGCCCTCAGAGGTAGTTGAAGCGATATAACTGCCGAATCATTGCCTAGAAGCATTGATTACTACATTGTTCATCTTATCACGTTTACAAGTTTACAAAGGAAAGGTAACATCTTGGAGAAAAAGAAGTGGTTTTCATTATTTGGTAGCTCGGCCGATACACGAACGCGGTCCTAAATCTTTAAAACATATTAGGAAAAGAGGGGGGAAAAAAAGCTTTACGTCCGCCGATACTTACTTCGCCCAATGCTAAGCCTACCCGTCAAGTATCATGATTCGGGCCAGTCGCCACGACGATATGCTGGGAACACATGTTTAGAAACTTTCGTTTTCAAATTGCTGCTTCCAGTTCGAAAGGTGCTTCGCCTCAATGTATGACCTGAGGTTGTTCTCCTCGATCGCGCCGCAGCTGGACCGCACACAGACGGAGCAATGATGCCGAGTTGATGGGATGATGTACAGGCACATGCACTTGCACGGGCACCGGCGCCAGGTGATGCACTTTTCGCACCGCAAGTGGCCACAGCCCGGGTTTTCAGGGCTACGAATATCAGGGATATCACCGGAAAGGGGGGCGACAATGTCGTCCATCTCCTCGAGAATGTCGCTGAGGTCCGAGAGGGAGATCTCGGGGTTGGTATCGCCGTTGTCATCCCTGACGTTTCCCACATCCTCGACGACGTCGTCGCCTGGCCGGCAGCCGCAGATAACATCATAGCATGGGAGAATGGAGTCATCAAGTACCAGCTTCTCATCCTCTCCCAGCTCTTCATCCGGCTGTTCACCGCAAACATCTGTCGTCTGCAGATATCCTTGACTGTTTTTGACGGTGAAATTCGGCGCCAGCCGCCGAAGACGGCCGGAGGATGAAATGTGCCTCTTGCCGTTCTCCTTGCTGCTTTGAGCGCCAAAGGGGTCGAGGGCCTGGCACTTGCAGCACGTCCAATAGTCCGGGACACACTCGCGGTAGCAAAACGGAACCTCAGCTGGGTCGGTGGTCGAACGTGACTTGAAGTCATCTATGCATGGCAAAAAGATTTTGTTGCCCGTGCTCACCGTACCGACTGGCACGATGGCCTCCTTGTAAAGCTTCTTCTCCTTCTCACCACTGACGACCGGCATCTTCACGCTCCGCGGGATCGCCATCCGGCAGGCCTTGAAAGTGCGAATGCAGTGGTCGCACGACCACCGGACAATACTTTCGCGGCACATGGCTGGAGATGCGAGTGAGGAACGGATGTGAAAAGAAAGATGATGGTGATGGTCACAGAGATTGTATACTTTGGACTACCACGAGTCCTTCAAATATCGAGCTTGATAGGAAACTTCTTTCTTTTCTGTTTGTTTTTGATGGTCGCCCAGTGATGTGAAATTCCTGTCGTATCAGATGACGAGAAGACTGAAGAAACGACACGATGGACGATGGCAACGGCATTTTATATACTTATGGAATTGGAGGCGAGGTTGAGTCTGTAAATGTTGTTCATCGTGTTGTTCATGTGGCTGTCATCAATCTGGGGGGAAAAACCCCCCCCAAAAAACCACCGTTTTGCCAGCATAGTCAAAGAAAACTTAAAAGAAAATTAGTGGCAGACTGTACGTCTGATGTTTTCGGCTTGTTTCTATGAACAAACGCCTTAATGATAAATGAGCACAATTTTGTGGAGCATGGTTTGTTGTCTTTTAAAAGAAAAAAAGGGTATTCTAAGTTGTTTCTTGACAATAAAAATCAGAACAATGGCACTGCAACGGTGACCGTTATTGTTGTAGAAGCCTACTATTAAGCTAAAAAAAAAAAGGGGGGGGGGGGGGGAGAATACCCGAAGAGAAATGCTGCCCAAGACTTTGTTCTTTTGTTTAATATGCTTTCTGATGTGTTTATCAAGAGAATAAGATACAGTTTTGATCATCACCACGATCGTTCCGGTTACCGCGAGATGCACCATGCATCGCCCACATCAAGCGCCCTCAACACCTTGCCAGCATTGATCCCATGCACTATTTACAAACACGACGATGTTTGCACCCAAGAACATGTATGCACATACTGTCTATGCTCATGGCTTGGCTATGCCGGTAGTTGGATGTATGAGGTGTGCGCTCGGTCTGATCCAACATGACACCAGGCTAGATACCAGGTTTTGCGACTATGCTCAATGCATTGCGCCGACATGATGAGCCCTAATTTTATCTATCTTATCTGGTTTAACTGTATGCAGATGGAATATTAGCTGGATATGTTTACACAAGTACAGTACGACGTAACTGGCTTCGAGACGGTTTTTAATGTGTTGTTGAAATACAAGTAGATCTCATCATGGATGATACAGGCCTTTCCGATCAAATGCAACATGGCAGGTAAGAACCTTGTAATCTACCTCTAAACTTTGTCGCAACTCATAGGGTTTATTCTTTTGTAAATCTGCTGTGCTCCCTGTTGCTGGGATTCTGAGATGCCCCGTATATGATCGGCGCAAGTGCATCCTCCATTGAGAGGCGCCCAGTGATCTTTATGCACATCTTCGAGTAATATTTCGCAGAACAAATAGGTTTGATATTCACCTATCAACATGAATCTGTCTCCTTGAAAAGGGAACCTACTTAAACAGTCACGGTTAGAATTGATGATGTTGCGCCTGCACGTTGAGATATTAGTTCTCACCAAGGGGGTTCTCAATGTCTACCCACATATTCACGCGATGTAAGCCATTAAAGTGGATTGTGAAGAGATATGTCGCATTTTGCTGTTGTCGACATATGGTCGTATTTGTGCTGGAGCCTCCATGTTTCTCATTCTGACAGCGGAGGCTTTGCATTGCGTGCATTATACTCCGTACGAGCCATTCAAATACCTGATAGAGCTCTAATATAGCCCTGCTGCTGGAGAACCTGGTATGGGAGAATTTCAAAAATACTTTTCAATGGGCAACAAAGGGAGATGCCTTGTGGCCCCAACACTTTCCTCAGTACGTGTATCATTTATAGTATTCCTTCCCCTTGAGAAATTGTGCGATGTCTCCCTTTTGTCGATATCGTCGACGTTTTGGCCGCTTCGTTGATTGACGTTGCACTGACGTTGGACTTTTTCTTGTCTCTTCGCCTGCAAAGTGCATACTTTGACCTCCATTTTTTGTCTCCTGTGCGGGCTGCGACCCCATAGTGCGACTCTTCTTCCCGGTTTCTGTGGGTGAACCACCCAAAACTTTGCCGCGAATCACAGAATCATCGAGTCTGGTTGGCTGCGTGTCGTGCAGCGCTCAGATCGCTTACACCATTGCAGACAAAGTCTCTTTGACCCTTTTCGCGCAGCTCATTGACCTTTCCTGTTTCCGAGATGCCCATAGTTAAAGCTTCGCTCACTGGGTTTTTTGCTACTTTTGCTGCCCTCAACTCCTTCTATCGCTTTGATCGCTGGCCGATCTCGAACGCGGACGAACAGGTTGAGGGGCTGTGTGTATCTGTCGCAGGAAACAATGTCAAAGCTTGGTGGAGACGATGCCGCATCTACCAGTGCGTCTTGAAAAAATATCGCCGCATTGACATTCTTCCCGTTTCTCAACAGATAAGAAGAGCATGACGACCGAGACTGGTGACCATTTTCAGCTGCAGAGTTTCACGGCAACTACAACTCCCGGAGTAGTGCATCGTCTTACAAAAGGAACTCCGTATTCCTCCGTGCATGTGTGTTGTGCATGTGTGTTCCTGACGAGGTGTGTGGGATAAAGCTGCTGCCAGCCTCCTTTGCCATTTCTCCCTACTCTTTTTGGACCTGCACGCACTGAAGGCGTAACAAGCCCTCTTTTAGGCTTTCCCGCCATTTGGTCTTTGAAAAAACACTTTGTAGCATCGGACGTGCCACAAGTTCCAGGCACACCTCGAAACTCGGGGTCTCCTCCTGAATAATACCGTTCTGCTGTGCACGCCGCCGCTGTCTTGGTTCTGCTTTTCTACGGCAGACGGCTTTCCGGACAGCCGCAGCCAGTGACAAGCTACAGATATAAGCGAGCCCTGTGCCTGCCGACCTACGAAGTATCACTCTCAGTACGTCGTAATACCTGATGTGACGAATATGTAGGTCCAAGATGGCAGTCTTGTTATCCCAAGTCCAGCATGCGGGTCTGATGTCTTGATTTGACGTTCTCGTTCAGCCCCAGAGGCTGTTTCGGCGCAGTCGGGGCAGCCGGGGAACTGAGGACCAGTTTAAATTTATTACAAGTGCCGAAAGAGGACCACAATTTCTCCAGAATTTCAAGATGTCACAGAAAATTTTGAGAAAATTCACGAGTTATGAGAGAGTCTCAAGTTCTGTCAGAAAAAAAGTGGCATTTCGTCACCAAGAAAGGCAACGATGTTCCTGAAAGGAAGGCGGCGCGTTCCGATTCCTCAGACCCTGTTTTCATTTGTCTGTGCTCTCGTGATGAGCGCTGTCAGTGAAGCCTCAACAGTTCCATCTCCCTCTTATTACTCGCTCTCGCTCTTTCGACTCCGTCCGCTCCACAGCTGTCAATTCGAAAGTTCCGGGTGTGGCACTCGGACTCGGACTTGCCTTGTGCTTGTTGGCCATGTTCGCTGTCCGCACCGTGAGCGTGACAATAGAGGAAGGGAAAAGCAAGGTTGGTCCTGGTTTTCCGACGAGTCCGTTTAGCTGTTTTGACAGGAAACGCCATGGACGGATTCGGTCTTGTCCTCCGTGATGACAGCTGCACGGCTCATTCCTTTTCCTTTCTTTTACCTCCTCCTGACATATTCGGGCATCCTTCTGTGCCCTGGCCCTTGCCTGGCTTGCCCTGGGTGCGAAATCCTGGCCGGAGCAGGGCTTTGTCCAGATCCCTTCCATGGCACTCCGATGCAACCTTCCTTGCTATGGCTTTGCGACGTCCTCCACTGGCCCGTCTCGCCCGTGATTTGGCACTTTCTTTGCCACTACTCCTCTTTCCTCTCCTTCTTTCCCTGTGCATGTGTGTGTAGTGTTCCATTTTGCGGTGCTCTTTTGCCCAGATTGCCAAATTTTTCGTGGCCTTGATTATTTTGGCTGCCCCGGACAGAAACAACCCCTGCTTGCGATCGACATAAAGTTTTTTGGTGCCGTTTGGTGGGAACTGTCCAGTGAACAGGGGGTTGGCATGTTGGCATGTCGTTCACAATATAGAGCCCTTGTTCGTGCCATTCACAGTCCCTGGCTTTTTTGTTTCTTTTTCCGTTTGCCGTTGTTCACTTTCATTTTATTCAAATTTGTGCACAAAGAGACAAATTTGCCATCAATACGAGCTGCCCAGCCGCCGTATTCACCTTTGTTGTGTGTGGTGCCCGACGGTGCGGTTGGCCGTTGTCGATTGACCGGCCGCCTTGTTCTTTTCAACTCCTCTCGACTCCTCTTCGTCTCCATTGTCTGTTCTCCTCCCGCGTTCGCGATCGACAATGCAATTCAACGCGCAGGTCCACACGAAATCTCATGGGTTTCGCCCGCACATCGCTTAAAGTAGCGCGGGCGACGGCCTTTCTTTTGAGATTTCCGAATGGCCTTTTTTCTTGTCATCTTCACTTTTTGAATGCCCCGTTTCTTGCATGCAAATGTTTCATGGTCAAGAATGAAATCCTGCGAAAGTCCATGACGGTCGATTGGGAAAGCAGTCATCGCCCACAATCTGACAGGTAATGGTAAAAAGAAGCCGGTCGCGGCAGTTGTGGCGAAAAATTTGAGGCCCGAGCGAACAGGCCAGTAATGGTAGGATGATGGTCCCATGCTGGCTTGACAGGCTCGTCGATCTCTTTGCTCGCTGCTGTTTGTTCTGCTGTGGCTTTGAGGATGTGATGCTGTGATATCACCATTGTCGTGGAGGGGACCTAAACACAACACAGAGTTTCGAGACAAACCATACTCGCCAACTGACACAGAGTGGCTGCCAACAACACGCCACACAGATACGTCCTCGCGTTCTTTATTGATCATCTCGTCGCCTGCCTGCCGTCACCGTCGCCTGCAACTTACGACGTACAAGGGGCACCGCCCGAACAACGCATCCATTCTCCAGTCTCCCATTCAGATCGACATCGTCTTCACCCTTCGCTTCGTCTGTCACATTTACCCTGACGGACCTTTTTTGTCTCCGCCCTTGCGGCCCCTGGCGTCGGCCCCTGGCGGGGAACGATGATCGACGCTGTATCTTTTTTTCCTGGTCTCTGTTGGCCGGCTTCGCTGGGAGAACCGCAACAAAAAAAAAAAAAGACGGATTCGACGTTCATCAATTCAATCTGTGCGAAACGAAAAACTGCGTCCTCCACAGTGTCCACACAGACATCAATTGATCATGATTATCTTTGTGTACGGAGTATTCGTAACTCGACGTTTCATAAACCGGTCCGTTGGCTTGGTTGGCTTTCTCGACAGTGGAAACCTGCAGGTAATCAAGTCGCAGGCAAATGATCTTTGTCCCACGACAGTGCAGGCTGCAGGGGAATTCCATCTAGATTGGTTCGACTCTTTTCATCCTTCCTGTCTCCTCAACGCCTAGGATTTCATCTCATCGTCATCTCATCACGTACGATGCACGACATACGACAGCAATTTAAGCGCGGCTGCACGCGTTCCCCATTTTCGTCGTAAGATCGTGTCCAGTCGTACGTCGCGAAGCGGGGCCATGCACGGGAACTGTAACTCCATGACAGCCATGACAGCCGCAAGCTGGACAGAAAAAATAGACGACCACAAGACATTGTAGAAAACCACAAGCCACTTAAGCTGGTGGAGTTGGCCAGCCGTTAGCAGCAGAGACGGCGCCGCAGCCCAATCTGAAGAGGGACAACCCACTTGATCGATGGTGGGAGAAGAAGCAAGCAAAATGACAGACCAGAGCAAAGAAGAGGGAGGGCCACTCGTTTAAATACGCCGCTTGTGCTGCAGGTGGTCGAAAAGAGGTCAAGGCCAGAGCCGCCAGAGAGCGATTCAAGGCGATTCATGTCGCGGAGTAGGGCGAATTCGTGATAGGGGATCGGAAAATAGCGACTTCTCCAGGGCGAGTCAACGCTAGAAGGAGCCAAAAAGCAATGCTAAACGCTTTTCGAACAGGCGTCATTTGGGGCTGGCTGACAACGAGAGGCGAAGTTGTGCTGGACAGAGAGAGGCGTTCGTGAAAAGGTCTGAACTAAGCCAGCAGAGGAAACCGAACAATTGCTGCTGTGATGAACGTGTGTCGTTCTATATGTGGTGCGCGTGGTGGACGGAAGGCACTAACGTGCTTCTTTCCTGGCTTCTGTTGCTTCTTCGGCATGCGACGAGGGAAGGAGCGATTGGGGGGTATTACAGCACGACGTCTTTCATCCCGTCATTGGAAGGCGCCCTGTGCACCGCATCTTCCCTCCCACGACGGTAGCACAAAATAGGGGCGCGTGCAATTCGGACTTGCCCTTTTATTTATTGCCTCGCAAGAAGATTGGCAGGCCGTGTCCTGTCTGTGTGGCACTAATACTCCGTACATATCATTCAATTTTGTGAGCTTGGAAGATTACCTATTTGGGAAGCGTCGCCCGGTCGTGCTGGGTGGTGCCTGCCGTCTGATATTTCTCGTTTCCCGTTGCCCAGAAAGCAATCTTCAGTACGACGTACTTCTGTGAAAACGGAAAGAACAGATCGGATAGACACGCCTCCCCCTATTTCACGATGCCGAAAGGAAATAATAATCTAGACGATATCCTAACGGAGTACATAGAGTTGTAGCAAGGGTACTCCCCTAATTTGACATGCGCAATTGCTACGTCCGTTATCTCTCTACCGGAGGAGCTGAGAGGTGACATTGGCCAAACGGTCCGCAGCTTGGACTGGCCTCTGGAATGAACACTCTATCGCACCTTCTGTAAAATGCGAATGCATGCACCTGCCCCGTCAAAAATCAAATGTGATACTCCGTACTCCATACTTAGATCTGGAAAGGCAGGCACGTTGGACACACGCACTGCACACACCCACACCCACACCCACACCCGCCGTCAAGCTTGTGACGACTGCTCTTTCCTTTTGACCCCCAACTTCACGCAGAAGAACGATCTGCTCGATACCGATAGCCACATGCCTTCCTGTTTTGGAGTGATTAAATTGAAAAACGCACGTGATCGACACTCGTTCCTGCCTCTCGCAGCGTGATGCAAAATTGACTCTCTCGTGCTCTTGTTTTGAACCTCACTTTTCCACCATTTCCCTCTCTCGGCCTCCTCTTTCTTCGCCCTTTTCCTTCCAGCGCAACCTCACCCCTAACACGACCAGAACACCAAAAAGAGCCAGGCCCAACGCTAGCGTCATTTCGACAGGGGTTGTTGTCTGCTCCACGAACAGGGGTTTGTGGAAGGGTTGCAAATGGTGGGCCCGGTGGGTCGGCTTTCCGCCTGGTTCCATTGGCTCTTTTGCCTCCTTGTGAGAGGTCTTCTGGTCTTTGGTGTTTTGAGCAAATCGTCAGCGAACGCCCAGCAAATCAGCGAACGCTCCGCCCGGTGGGAATTGTGAACAAGCCATCCACACCTTCTTTTTGGTGTCTTTTTTGGCCCGACTTTGCTTTTTCGGGTTTGCTTTTTCTGCACTCCCAGCACCGAGCACACCCCTCTTTCACACATAGCACCCGCTGTCAGGACTGTGACGCTGATCGGAAAGAAGCAAAACCGCAGCACGAAAAAGCAGGCTTTGGGGAGGAACAGCGGCGTCTTTCCTCACTCTCACGCACCCAAGACGAGAAGAGACAAGGAGATCGTCCACACTCACAGACCGCCGCACGTTTGCTTCCTTGCGCTCGTCGGCCAGATCCACTACTGTCCGGGGGAGGGACACCCGCTCGTTGACATTGGCGTGCAGCATTACCTCTAATAATTTTGCTCACATTCCTTCTTCCCTCCTCTTTTGCTTCCTTCCCCATCCTCACCTCCTCCCACCTACTCCGTACACTGTCTCCTTCTCTGGAATCGACCTGTCTCGGAACTCTCTGTGTATCTCTGTCCCGCTCTCCCTTCGTCGTCATTCTCCCTACTGTCAGATCCAGAACACTGTCTCGTATCCTCCCGCCTGTTCGACAATACTCCGACCATCGCTCACTTCAGTCTCTCTCACAACATACGGCCAGTTTGCAGTCTGCTCAACTCCCAACGGCACTGCATTCACCCGCAAGACATAATATCAGCAACTGCCTCGACTCCACCGACCGCGACCTGGATTTGAAACTGGCACTGGACAGCAATCAAAGACAAAGTCTCCTTCAACGGCAGCGTCTCGGGGAATTTTATATTAATCCCGTATTGGCATATCTCACGGTTTCTTGTGTGCTCACTCACCACCTCGGTATCCAACACGTTTTACGCCTCGCCCTTTCTCTCTTCCCGCCTTTGCATCTCTCGGCCTTCGTCAATGTATCTCGCTTGTTGCCGCATACTCGCCTGAACAGCCGCCATCTTCTTTTGCACGCTCGAAACGCTGCACCATTCTTCGTAAAGACTTCGCCTCTCAATCCGCGGCAGCCCGTCACAGATACAGTGAACGCAATATCTAGATCGCCAGACGCACGACTGCCGCCGCCCTCTGCCGCGCGGCCAAATCTCCCAGATATCTCCAAATCTCCCACACAGCAAATCATCTTGAAATCAAGCTCGAAGAGCTCTTCCGCCTGATTACCCATTTGCGACTCAACTGCGCCGCCTTCAGGAACACACTCGCACACTCGGCACGACAACACAACAAACGCAACCAGTCCAGTATACATGGCTTCGCCCATGCGCCGATAAAGCTGTGTACCTCCCCCCCTTCTCCTACAAACGCCCACACTTGGCTGGGAAGAGGGGGCTCGGGGTTGTGATTATATTTGCTGTAACTGTTGCGCAGCATTATTCGAGGCCTGTTCTCCATCGACACCATGCCTCGCTTCAGTTTTCCGGTCCCCGGCCGGCGGAAGGAGAAGCAGGAACCTGCCGTCGTCCAAGCACCACGTCTCACCAAGGCCCAGAAGCTCCTAGGCGCGTCACAAATCAACGTCAACTCAGCCATCTCATTAACAACGTCCGATGCGCCAAGGCACTGGGATACCGCTTCTAATGCCAACTCCAGCATCAGCATCAACATGTCTGAAAGCGCCCTGACCTACGACGAAAGCCACGAAGGCGGCCTCTCCAGTCTAACCGAGGACACGGTAGTCGACAGCCCGCACGGCGGCCGGACAGCTGGCTTCGATGAAGAGTCGGGCGTCCTTCCACGCTCGTTTGCCGATGACGACATCAACACCGACTTCTACGGCCAGGACGGCCACTCCATCACAGACGCTTCAAGTCTGCGGCGCAAACAGTCCAGCTCCACCATCATCTCCTACTACGACAAGTCTAAAGTCCCATTGGGCATCTCTCAGCAAACATCCAACTCTGCTATGGCCAAGGGTCTGCCCACGAAAGCCAGCTCATTACTCGACATTGACGGCAGCATTTCGCAGGCGTCAAGGCGCAAGAAGAAGCCGGCCAAGCTCGACCTTTCCCGCATGTTTAACAACCGCAAGTCGTCCGGCACAATGACCATGAATTCCGAGCGGGGACTTGTTCTCGGACCTGACATGGTCACGCGATCGCCATCCTTCATGTCTGTCTCCCCCATGGACTACCTCAACCGTCCACACAGCAGCCACCGTTTTTCGGGTAAGATGCGCCCAAGCACACGAGGTTCGAACCGCGAGGACTTGTCCGGCATGGCAGGCCCTAAGCAAAGGGTGCTGCGCAAAAAGTCGCTCCCCAACCCGCGGATGTCAAGCACTGAGCCTGCTCCCCCCACCCCTTCTGTGACGCAAGAGGCGACGGGCCTGAAGAACCTGTACGCACACTACGAACAGATGACCTTCCGTGACGTCTTTGCCGAGCAGGACGCCGAGTCCTCGCCTGATGCGCCTGCGACGGAAAGCGAAGACGACAATGCGCTGCCCATGTCGCCCAAGACCGTGCCACAGATTTACCAGGAGAAGCTGGAAGAAGAGGCCCGCATCAGCGGCGGCAACTGCCTACCACAGTTGCCCCGAGAGGTGCCACTCTACAAAGACATCTCCGCCTATCTAGGCGGCTACGGCGCCAACGTAGATGTTGCGGCACGCGGCAACGACCCGCTCGACCTGCCAACCCTCAACCCACCATTGGGTGACTATTCCGACAGCATTTCTAGCCGACACACGCGGACCTCGAAGGCATCGAAGCGCACCGCCCCGAGCTTGCTCGAGATTGACTTGCAACAAACAAGCGTCCTGTCGCTCTCGTCCGACTCGGAGGACGACTTCGTCGACTCTCGCCCCAAGACATCGTCGACCTCCGCTCTGCCTTCACCTCGGTCGCAACGGGACACCGTCATAAGCCCAGAGAGCGGCCACCGCCCAACCACGTCAAGGAGTCTGTCATCGGGCAAGAAGAAGGATCGCTCGAGCGGTCGGTCCGACAGTACGGTGCACTTCTTGCCGGTACCTGGCCCTAACGAGGGCCCGTCATCTGGTCCCATCCTGCCCGCGACCACCTACTCTCGCGCCAGCTCGGCGTCTGCCTCCACCAACAGTACTACAAAACCGTCTATCCGCGACGTGTGGTCACCGTCTCGTGAGTCGCGCGTATCAATGCTCTCGACCCGGACGACCCAGACGACCCAGACGACCAACTCCATCAGCCCTGCCAACTACACAGTCCACGAGGCCCGTGCCATCACCCTCATTCCTGCCCAAGGCGCTTCCTACAACTCTGATATGACGCACAGCCATGTCTCATCTCCCGACCAGCCTACACCACCACTGTCACCTTCCAGCGTGGACTTTATGATGCAGTCTAACCACACATCGGTCTACGATGGTGACCAGGGCTCAGTCCGGTCGGCCTCTGGTAGCTTGTCTGCCGAACCCCCGACCAACAATCCCCGCAGCCCTACGACGGGACCCGGCCGCTTCATGGCTGTTACACGCCAAGAGGAGCTGCTGCTGGCTGCTCTGCGCAAGAAGCGCCTCCGGATGCGCGAATCAATTATTGCCGAGTTCGAGGAAGAGCAAGAGCAGGAGGAGGACGGGTCGAATAGTGTCGTATCCCAGGCGGCTAAGCCAGCTCACGAGATCCGTCGGAACAGCATCGATGCTGCTCCTGAGCTGCATGCGCCCCAGCCACGGTCGATGAGCGCTGCCTCGGTCAGCTTCAACGACTTTCCCATGCACTTTGAAGATACTGCCTTCCCTGTGCCTCCCTCCGCCGGCATCCGCAACTCGCTACGGTCAGGCTCCGCCATGTCCATGCCTCTATCGCCCCGGTCAAAGCCGCCGACCGCCCAGCTGCCACCTACCCCGACAGCCAAGTCGACGCCTAATGCCGACCTGGACCGTGTCCTGATGAACCTCAACAAGTCTACCTCGACTGCATCGGGCAAAGCTTCGAACAGCAGCGGTAGCGGTAGTGGTACGGGAACAGCCAGTGGCAGCGGCAGTAACAGCACGCCTGCCAGCGATCGCTCGGAGGACATTTTCGGTGGGGCTGTTCGCAACCGTGACAGCAACTCCAGCCCGCGCCTCAGCGACTGCCTCAACTTTGACGACGACGAAGTGGACGAGGCCGACGATGAGGACGGCGCTGCCAGCGAGAGTGTTGAGAGCTACGACTCGTTCAACTTCCAGACATCCGCCAACCAGTCGTCTATCGATCCGCCTGCACCGGCCACCGCTTCCCGCCGTCATAGCCAACAACTGCCGCTCCGTGCCTACCAGAAGCAATACCTGGGGGTGGCCAAGACGACGCCCGGCCCGACCCTGCCGACGGTGCACGACGGCTTTGAGCTTGATGACTTCAGCGAGTATGACAACATTGATGAGGTCGATGTCAGTGATACGGACGACGACTACCCGGTGCATAACGTCGATCCTCAGGCAGACATGCAGTTTGATCACTTTGGTGCCTCGAACGGCAACAACCAGGCCCAGAACAACAGCCACAACAGCCACAACAGCTACTACGGCCAGGTTGACAACGACGAGCAGGGCATCCCGCGCCCAGATTCTCCTCTCGAGTCGCCTCTGCCCCTCCCTCACAAGCGGGCTGTGCGCATCAGTGCTGTCGGCGGTGGCACTCGTATTGGTATGGAGGCAGGCTGGTGGGGTCATAATGGCTGAACGTGTTGACGTCGACCGTGACCTTATCTTCCCTATTTATTACCTGCGTGCTTCCTTCCCTCTCATTTCCTTGTCTGCATTGTAAAGAAAGCATTCACACACACCATCCTCCTCGACAGGAGCACACACTACTCTGTTTTAATGGCCAGCGATGATTTTTTGGGTTACTTTTTCTTGCATTTGTTCTTTTGGATCGAACTCTAGACTTTCCTGGATCTACACATTTCTTTTGTCTATTCTCATTTTGTTCTCGGGTCAACTGGTTGGCAAAAATAAGCACGTCTTTTACTATTTCCCCACATAACTGTAGTTTTAATACACCACATAATAACTTTGGATTCATCAAACCGTTTGTCCTTTGATCGAATTTGCCCATTGATCTGCTAGTGCTTCTTGCTCAACGACCTAGCTAATCTGGTAATATCGCCGCTCGAATTTTGGAGAGGTTTTTTGGTGGGAATTTTTTGTCGATCTGACACCCAATATTCAAGATCCAGCTGGAACGATTCTGGCAGCCAAAATAGCGGCTCGGCGGTCCACCACACCCCAGATTACGATATCAGGCGTGCATAGTGGCGGCGTTTACTTTAACCTCAATCTCAACCTCCACTTCCAACCACTCTTATGACACGTTCACCAGTATTCGACAGCAGCGCACGCGAGCAGGTACCACATCACGCACAATGGTAGGTCAATGTCCCTCTTACTTTAATGCAAACAGCCGCTAACGACCAGGCCGAATCACCATCCCGCACAGAGCTCGTGTTCCACCACGACGCCAAATGCTATACGCTGTCGACAAAGGTCGTTGCCGTGCTGCCGTTTGCGACGCTGGCATCGCCCAACAAGGCGCTCTTCAAGCAGGGCCAGCAGGAAGAGGCAGCTGAGGGCGCACCTCCATTTCCGTACTATGCTATCGTGACCGAAGCAACTATCTTCCACCCGCAGGGCGGTGGTCAACCGTCAGATGTCGGCACGATCACAGCGGGCGAGGGCGATAATGCGACGACGTTCAACGTTCTGTCGGCGCGCACGGATGCCGTCCAGTCCAGCCAGGTACTGCACTTTGGCCAGTTTGTGGCAGGATCGCCCGACAGCTTGGCGGCCGGCACAACCGTCACCCAGGCCATTGACGTCGACAAGCGCATCCTGTACTCCCGTCTACACACTGCCGGCCACGTCCTCGGTGCCGCCGTGCGCCACCTCGTCGAAAAGGAAGTCGAGGGCTTCGACGAGCTCAAAGCATCGCATTTCCCCGACGCCGCCTCGTGCGAGTTCCGTGGCAAGATCGAGGGCACTTGGAAAGACCCTATCCAGGCGCGCGTGGCCGAGTACATTAGCAAAGCCATGCCCGTCGAGATTGACTGGTGGGACGCTGCTGATTTCCGCAAGAACGGGCTGGAGCGGCTGATTCCACAGCCCGCAGCGCCGTCGTCGACGACTTCGGAGGCACCCACCGAGAAATGGCGGATTGTGCGGATTGTGGGTGCCGAGGTGTACCCGTGTGGCGGCACGCATGTGGAAACGACAGACTTGTGCGGAGAGACCAAGGTGACCAAGATTTCGCGGTCCAAGGGCATTTCGCGAGTGTCGTATGCACTGGCAGACATGGGAAAGAAATAGACGTCAGACAGGTGGACACGATACGATGACAGATAGACACGGCGCTGATACGAATTGAATGTTTTTTGTCCAAGACCCGCGAAGGCGGTATAATTGTATACAAAATAACACCAGCGTGGAAATAGCCGACGCCAAAATGACAGACAACAGCAGTACCCTTCGGTGCACCTACACCTTCGCACACTCGACAACCGCCGCATCGGTGCCCTCATTGCGGTACACACCCAAGATCTTGAGGTCAGACTGCGCTGTAACTTCTTCAAAGTTGCGCAACGTGCGCTCTTTGCCGCCCAGGCAGGCCATGAACAGATCCGATGACGCCGCCTGGGGAGAAGGGGGGTCATTCATGACATGGTCCACAATTAACAGCTTACTGTCAGAAGCCATGGCAGCCGCCAAGTGGCGCAGAATGCCGACACTCTCATCATCCGAGTAGTCGTGCAGGCAGCGGCGGATGTAGTAGACGCGGGCGCCCTGGACAGGTTGCGCCTTGTGGAAATCAGTGACGACCTTTTAGACTTTTTCGAGGGCTGGATCGTTCTCTTTGGCGACGAGGGCGAGCACTTCGGGCAAGTCCTCAAGAACGCAGCGGTGGTCCAGCGGGAAACCGTGCACCTGGGCGGCGATCGACTTGAGCGCATGGCCCTTGCTGCCGCCGACATCGACAAACGCAACCCTCTCACTATCAGGTTCAGCCTTGACGGCCTCCGCCAGCCAGTCCAGCTTGTATGACCCGAGGTGGGGGTACTGTGCCTCAAACGCCGTCATGACAAAGGTGAAGTGGCCCATGAGCTCCGGGTCGTTCTTGAACATGCCCCAGACGGGTTCGTTGGGATGGCCGCGGGCACACGCGACAATCGTGTTGAGTCGGTCGTGGGGTGTCTTGCGGCCGTGGTCCTCAAAGTACTGCGGCATGTGCACAAAGACTTGGAGGAAGGCGTCGAAGCTGGTCGGTCAGTACGAGGCTTTTATCAGACAGAGTTGTGTGGAAGGCCTACCCAAAAACGGTCATGGCGGTCATGGCCGGCGTGTTGAGCATCAACGACTTGGGTGTGTGTGCAACGGAGTTCCCGCCAACTTGGGCCAAAATGCCGTCCCCAATCAGGACCCAAGCAAGGCGGGCTGGAGGTTAGCACGAGACTTGTCAACATTGTGAAGCAGGGGGCTGCACTTACTGACAATCTCTTCTTCGGCATTGACTTTAGCGGCCAGCTCCGCATAGGTAATTGACCCAGTAGCAGGTACAGCTTCAAAGACATTCCACTTGACAAAGATGCGCAGGGCCACAAGGCGCGAGACAAGAACCATCTGGTCGAGGAAGGTATCTTGCGGGTTCTGGACCGCCTCGATGGCGCCCTTGAATGCAGCAACCAAATCGGCCTTGCTTGTGACATTAGCCAGGATCGATGATGGAGATCCTTCACGCAGGCTCTTGGAAGCTTCTGTAAGAGCCTTTGACAAGCTGTCAAAAGTGTTGGCCAGCTGGGCTGGGTTGGGGCCAGTTGGAGACATCGTGGAGGTGGCGAATAGAGAATTGTGGTTAAAAAGTTAAGATAAATAAATGCAAGAATTGCAATAAATGCAACAAACTGTAAAATAAACACTTTGACTCAAGATTGATGGTAGAACAGCGAATTGATGGGAAGATAAATCAATACAAAACAAAGAGGATACACTGCTTCATATAATGCTTTCCAGATGGTCGTCGTCGTCCAAATGGCCTTTGATGAGGTTGAGCTACTCTCAAAACGGACCAATCACATTACACTATTAACTCCGCGCGGCCAACGCCCGCCGACAGAACTCCGCTTCCTGCCGCTCCCTCTACCGATAGACCCACCACCCGCGGCGGCACATATCGTTTTACGGCACCCGGTTCTGCCTAGAAAGCGTTTAAAGGAGCCCGAGAACCCTTTGATGAAAATGCTGACTTTCGATGTCGACTGCTGGCTTTTTTTTTTGTGTGTTTTCTTTTTTTTTCTTTTTTTTTTTTTTTTGTTGTTTTGTGCCGTCTTGGCGTTGTCTTCTGCTGGTTTGTCTGTCAAAAATCGGCCATAACTTCAAAGGTTGTCCGACTTTGCAAAACACCGACTTACATTTTATTCTTCCATTTTCTGGTTAAAACCGCTGCATGGACTGTTCGCTCCACCTTGGTGTGTCGAAGCTCGCTTTCCCTCCTGCATCATGGACGGGTTGTGGCGGACTGTATTGGTGGAAGCCATCAGACACAGATCCCATGGCGTACTCGAAATTAGCCACGTTGTTGTTTTGGTGGAGCGAGATTGAGTGCGCTCCGTTGTTCACATTCTGAGCATTTCGCTGTTGCTGACTTTCTTCGTAGGCGGGTGGGTCATCAGGCAAGGCTGGCAGATTTGGCAACTGGGAACGCGATCCATTGGCAACTTTGGCAAACGCCTCATCGCCAGGATGGTTTGGCGGATGTGGATTTTGCTGTTGGGCACGCATTTCTTTGGCCAAAACCTGTTGCTCGTGCTTCTGCTCCAGTTGATGTCGGCGTCGGTGACGAGTGCAAAGCCACACCAGCAAGGCTGCAATCAAGAAAAAGGCCAAGACCGATCCGACAGCAATGCCCGCAATAGCATTAGAGCTGAGTCCAGACGTATCGGGGCCGTAACCGCTTCCATTGCTGCCGTTAACACCACCCGAGCCGTGTCCACTGCCAAATGTGTCGCTGCTGCTGCTGGCCCCAGTGGAGCTCGTGCCGCCGCTGCTGGTTGTCGTCGTACTTCCGGAACTGCTGCCTCCACTGCTTCCGCCATCAACACTGGTCGGACCTCCGCTCTCGCTTCCGCTGCCACTACCAGATCCCGTGCCGCTGTTTGTGCCGCTTCCGCTTCCACTTCCACCGTTGCCACCGTTATCGTTGCCGCCACTTCCTGGAAAGCCGCCATTTCCATTCGAGAAAGGATTGCTGCTGCTGACGCCGACCTGACGAGATTCGAGAGAGAGGGGCATGGCGTCGTGTCGTCGGAGGGAGGACAGCAAGTGCCCAGACATTGTAATGTGGTTGTGGCTTCGAGCTTGTTGATATGACTTCCTGTCAACGTTTTTGATACACACGTCGGTCAATAAATGAGGATATAAATGACTAGAAACTTCACAAAATACTTTGGCTAACTCTGCTCACACTTCAATATGCTTTCATCGCAATCTCTTCCCCAGACCCTCGACTCTGCAAGTCTTCTGTCAGATGGCAGACATGCTCCTATTTAACAACTCAGGCAACGGTACACAAAACAAGAACAGGAGAAAGTCAGCCCACGGGGTAGTACTCCGTAGCGAGCGAGAACCAGCTTTCCCCCGCCAAAAGCAAGACAAAAGAATGCTCTGCAGTCAAGGAAACACAAGAGGCTGAGCCTGCATTGCTTGTGCCACCCAAGATGCTCCTGATTCTGCCTTTTCTGCTTCAAACGAGAATCAAGACACACGACAGGCAATACGAAACACTGCTACCTCGGGTCATCGTCGTCTACGAGCAGTCTCACTGGGTGTCTACAACTGCTGTGCAACGCTGTCTTTGCTGATCCATCCACTTTAAGAGGAAAGCGATCGAACAGCACAGAGCCCATCAGTCCTCGCCTTGATTGTTTTGATATTTAATATCAATTCCACGTCGATTCTGCTTTGTCGAGCCAGTCGCTGCAAGTCTGACGACACCTACGGAGTACTGCAATGCTTGATAGCACACCGCGCCACCACACGCACGCCCCGGCCGCCTTGGTTCGCTGAAGGGAAGAACAGGAGTTGAAGAGCCTTGGCGCTGAACCGGCAGTCACCTGAAGGCTAAAGGAAGAGAAAAGGAAAACTGTCGGGCTCAGATTGGGGCAGCCCGATGGAGGTCGACAGGCAAGAGTGAGAGAGTCAGGTCGTTCCTTCCGTTGCTCATCGCGTGCTGAGGCATGAACAGCCGAGAAAGAGGGAAGGCACCCTTGTCTTCCATCTCCTTGTCTCCTTCCTTTTTTTTTTTTTTTTTTTTTTTTTTTTTGTTCTCTTTTTTTCTTTTGGTCTTGCACCAACCTTGTCGTCTGTCGCGGTCGCTCCTACCTTTCTTGTCATCCTTAACACGCACAGTAAACAGTGCCAATAACACTGCTGACAGGCTCTCGCACAAGCCACGCCCAGCCACAGCTAGAAACCCCGCTGCGTAGCTTTCGTGCCTGGTGGGGGACTCGCCCAACAGTACTCCGTACAGTGGGGCCGCGGCCGCTGGTTGGTCAGGCACGCCTTCCTTATCTTATCAGCACCCTTAATCTCTTTTTTTTTTTTCTGCACGGCAGAATTTCTTCAACCCAAATTTTTTCTCTCTCGACTTTTTACCCTTTCTTCCCTCTGGGAGACCACCACCCAACCCACCACCCACGGTCGTCGACGCCGCCGTTGCCCTGCTGCGACCTATTTTTCTTCAGTCCCCCTCTTCTTACCCTCCTTTCTCTTTTCTCTTATTTGCTGCTTTTGCTCTTCTTGCCCTCCTTTTTGTTTTTGCCTTTCCTCTTCTCTCCTCTCCTTTTTTTGTTCTTTTTCTCCCCTCCTTTTTCTTTCATCCTTTTCTTGTCTCTTTCTGTTCATCAACTTGTGTCTCGTTCACTCCTAAACAGCCACGATGGACGGTCAGAAGCTTGCCAGTCTGCTCCAGGAGAGCCAGATCCGTATGTCTCACTCCCCCCCTTTTCTTTTTCTTTTTCTTTTCTTTTTCTTCCCTTTCTGCTCATCCTCTTCTTTCCATCCCATCTCGGCCCAACCGACCTTTCTCTCCCTCCCTCCTTTCTTTATACCTCTGACCTTAACGCTAACACATCTCCAGCCGACACCACACGAATTAAGGCCATCACGGCCGAGCTCCAGAAAAACTACTACTCGCGCCCCGAGTCGCTGCTCGCCCTCATCGAGATTGTCTGCACCCACAGCGATGTGAACGTCCGCCAGCAGGCCGCCGTCCAGGCTGCCCGCCTCGTGCCGCGCCACTGGAAGTCGCCCACGGCTGAGCAGAAGGTCGCCGTCCGCAAGCACCTGCTGGACGCTACCCTGCAGGAGCAGAACGCAAAGTGCCGTCACTCCGACGCCCACCTGGTCGCTGCCATTGCCACCTTTGACTTTGACGACGGCGAGTGGCCCGAGCTGCTGCCCGCCCTCTTCACTCTGGCCACCAGCAACGAGGCTGCCCAGCGCGAGATTGGCTCCTACATAATATACTCCACCCTCGAGGCCAACCCCATCATCTACAAGGACCACGTCAAGAAGCTGCTTGGTCTCTTTGCCCAGCTCATCAAGGACCCGGCCAGCGCCGAGGTCCAGATCAACACTGTTCTCTCTATTGGTTCCCTGCCGGTCCTCATTGAGGCCGAGGAGGACGAGGATGAAGAGGCCGTTGCCGCTGTCCGCGACCTTGTCCCTCCTATCGGCATCGTCCTCAAGAATGCTGTCGATGCCGGTGACGACGACAAGATCCAGGCTGTTTTCGAGGTTCTGCAGCAGTTCCTCGTCTTCAGCCCCGCCTTTGTCGGTGTCCACCTGAAGGCCCTGGTCTCGTTCATGATTGATCTGTCCGCCAACAAGGAGGCCGACGACGATGTCCGTGTCCAGGCCATGTCCTACCTGACCCAGACCGTCCACTACCGCCGCCTCAAGATCCAGGCCATGAAGGACATGGCTGCCCACCTGGTCGTGAAGAGCATGGAGATCCTGACCGAGATTGGCGATGACGAGTCCATCGATGAGGAGACCCCCGGCCACCTGGCCCTGAGCCTGCTCGACGCTCTTGCCAGCTCGCTTCCTCCCCGCCAGGTCCTGGTCCCCCTCCTGGACCAGTTCCCCAAGTACGCCTCGTCTGCCGACCCTGCCCTGCGCAAGGCCGGTATCCTGGCTCTCGGCAACTGCGCCGAGGGCGCCCCCGACTTTGTCAACACCCAGCTCAAGACCATCCTGCCCGTTGTCGTCCAGCTGCTCAACGACCCCGACGAGACCGTGCGCCACGCCTCGCTGGTCGGTCTGACCGGCCTGGCCGAGGAGATGCCCGAGTCTGTTGCCGTTGAGCACGAGGCCATCATGACTGCCCTCGTCAAGAACCTGCAGGCTTCCATGGTTGCCACCTCCGACGAGGCCGCCCAGAAGAAGAACAGCCAGGTCATCCGCGCTGTCTGCACTGCCTTTGACTCCATCTCCAACGGCCTCAAGGGCGAGGCCATGAAGCAGTACGCTCTGCAGATGATTGAGCCCATTGGCCGGCTGTTTGAGCACCCCGACCTGCGCGTCAAGATTGCCGCTGCAAGCGCTCTCGGCGCCATTGCCGAGCCCCTTGAGCAGGACTTTGCTCCATACTTTGAGAAGAGCATGCAGGCTCTCGGCAGCTACGTCACCATCAGGGGCGAGGAGCTTGAGCTGCAGCTGCGCAGCGCTGTCCTCGACTCCATTGGCCGCATCGCTATCGCCGTTGGCCGCGACTTGTTCCAGCCCTACGTTGTTGACCTCATGAAGGCCAGTGAGGAGGGTCTGACGCTCGACGATGACCGCCTCAAGGAGAGCAGCTTCATCTTCTGGGCCTCGCTCGCCAAGGTCTACGGCCGCGAGTTCAAGCCCTTCCTCCCCGGTGTCCTCAAGACCCTGCTGGAGGCTCTTGACGGCGACAACGACGATACCGTCATCAACCTGACCGATGAAGAGAAGGCCATCATTGCTGCTGGCGGTGTCTCGGGCAACGTCCTGGTCGGCGGCAAGAAGGTCAAGATTGAGGACCTGAACGGTGATGACTTTGACGAGTCGGACCTTATGGGCGATAGCGACGACGAGGACGACGACGACGACTGGGCGGGCATCGACAGCGAGGCCGAGGAGAAGGAGGTTGCCATTGAGGTTCTCGGCGACATCATCTCCAACGCCTGCGGCGAGGAGGAGATGCAGGAGTTCCTTGAGAAGGCCGTCAGCGCCGCTGTCGACCTGACCGAGCACCACTACGGCGGTGTCCGCAAGGCTGCCGTCGGCATGCTGTGGCGCTCGTACGCCCGTGTCTGGCAGCTGACTGAGGAGTCCACTGGCTCCAAGTGGCAGCCGGGCTTCCCGCCCAAGGCCGCCCCTACTCCTCTGCTGGCCAAGCTGGCCGAGATGGTCGTCCGCCCGACCCTCGACCTGTGGACCGACGAGGCTGAGCGGTAAGTTTTTGCACCTACTTTTTTTCCCTTTTTTCCCTTTTTTTCTTTTCTTTTCTTCTTCTTTTTCTTTTCTTTTTCTTTTCTTTTTCTTTTCTTTTTCTTTTCTTTCCCCCTGCACATACTCCCCCGCATCATATGATGAATACCTTGCGTTATACCCAGCTCACTCAGACGCATATTTATATGCGAATGCTGCGAAAACGTCTAATCTACCTGTCTGATCGATGCATCAATACCTTGTTTTGTTTTCCTCTGTTTTCAAATCTTCTACGACTCAGTCAGAACACTTGCTAACAGAATAGTGATGTCGTTACCGACATCAACCGCAACGTCGCCGCCACCCTCGAGACCTGCGGCCCCGCCATCCTGGCCCAGGAGAACGCCGTCCAGGAGATTGTCTCCGTTCTCGGCCAAATCATTACCCGCTCGCACAGCTGCCAGCAGGATGTTGGTGACGAGGAGGATGCCCAGAACGCTGAGGAGAGCTCCGAGTATGACTGGCTCGTCGTCGAGACTGCTCTGGACGTCGTCATGGCCCTGGCCACTGCCATTGGCCCTGCCTTTGGTGAGCTGTGGAAGATCTTCGAGAAGCCCATCACCAAGATTGCCAGCTCCAACGAGTCGTACGAGCGCTCCGCTGCCATCGGCACCATTGCTAGCTGCGCTGGTGCCATGGGCGCCACCGTCACTCCCTACACCACCCCTCTGCTCAAGCTCATTGTCCACCGTCTGAGCGACGAGGACCTCGAGACCAAGAGCAACGCCGCTTTTGCCGCTGGTCAGCTGGTCACCAGCTCTACCGACAGCAAGACCTACCTGGCTGCCTACCCTACCATCCTCGAGAAGCTTGAGCGTCTCCTGACCATGGACGACACTGGCCACCGCATGTACGACAACGCTGCCGGTGCCCTGTGCCGCCTGATCACCGCCCACCCAGACCACGTCTCCATCCCCGACTACCTGCCGGCCGTTGTTGCCCGTCTGCCCCTCAAGGAGGACTTTGAGGAGAACAAGAACATCTACACTTGTCTCTACGGCCTCTACGAGCACAACGAGCCCACTGTCCAGCAGCTGACCCCCCAGCTGGTGCCCGTTTTCCAGCACGTTCTCGGTGCCCCCGAGAAGGAGCTCGACGAGGAGACTCGTGCTCTCGTCCAGCAGATCGTGTCGAAGCTGAACTAGATGTCTCTAGAAGTGGAGGAGTCCACAATAACGACAATGTAATGAAGAAGGACGGGTAAACAAAAGTTTTCTGATTTTTCTCTCTATTATTTCCCCATTTGATTTTTTTACTCCCTCTCACCTTTCACCCTTCACCCTCAGCCCTTTTTATTTTCTCATGAACATACTGAAAAAGAGGAGGACCCTGCAAGCAAAACCGGAGCAGCTCTGTCTCGTCCTTTTTATCTCTCTCTCCCTTGTTTTAATCTTGACGACGTTATGCTAGGATGGTTTTCTATGAACTCTCAAAACAACCCACTTTACAAGGTGACTCTTTGAACGTGCCATCTTTTTTTTCACACCCCTATTTATTATTTTGTTTTCTGTCATTTACCCTCTGTTTATATACCAGTTTTATGATTTTTACTACTTTAGACCATTTCCCGTCACATGCACAACACACAAACCCATGGTACCATGCTTTTTCCTGTTGCTCTCACTTCACAAAAAGAACCAACGCACTCATAGCACAGCCAGAAAATTATTTTTAAAAAATCCTAAAATTATCCAAAATTCAAAATAGACTTCTATATCATATGTGTGCCATTGAACCTGTCGCCAGAGTTGTTATGTTGCTTATCGCATATAGCTTCCTTGAACTCACACACTTTCTCCAATTCTCGCATCGTACTCCACTGGAGAGAGAACTCTACTGAGTATGCGTTTGGAGAAGAGCAGTGGGTCGATCGGTCCACTCCGGTGCATCTCTAGAACTCAATCAAGATGGCCGTGTCCATGCTATGTCCGGACTGGAGCCAGCCAGTTTGGAAAATTTGTTTACGCAGTACTGCAAGACAAGGCTGGACCACATATGCGGAGAAGGCACCTCTAGAACTCACACCGGTTAAAGGAGGTCCACCGTGATATGGTAACGGGATTTGATTGTCTCAAACTAGGGTTAGACGACACTGACTCCAGGTTTAATAACAAAGCGACCCGAAGCGGGTGTTCACTTTGGCTTATTGTTATATCGAGTCGTTTATTTTCATGTCGTCTATGGTCGGATGCGAGCACCAACCTACTGCACAATCGACCACGGACTTTCATTTCTTATTACTAGCTGGCGGCTTGCCGCCTTACCGCCGCTTGTTGGTCCCAGCACGTAAGGACCATCCAGATGCAGCCCCGTTTGACACAATGGAAACCAACAAGAGCCTGGTTGGTATTTGATGTCAGTTTTCGTGTGTCTTATTGGGTGAACTATGGCCTATGGCTTTGTTTTCTTCCTACGGGCTGGCGGCCATATCTGATAATCGATAAATGATAACGGGCATCCAACGTGATATGCAGCTTAATGTGTGATTGGATACTGTCGATTGTCTGCAGAAAACAAAGGTGAAAGAACATGCATACCTTTAGCAATACTAGTCTGCGGGACACGCGTTTGTCAGTGCTAGCATCAGTGGCACGGCCCAGCCACCAGTTCGGGAAGATGTGTGTCAGCCAACAAACCACAGTGTCCGCAGAATACCACTGTGTGTTATAGATAACAGCGAGTGTGCGTGGCAGATTGTTTCGCCCAGATTTTAAATACAAGACCAAAACACAGCATCTCAACAAAGTTATTCTTGGTGCAGCAGTAGAACAGTGGACTGGTTACAAACATATGAGTCTACGTATTGCCACGCAGAGCAGGCAACACTCGTTTGGATAAATCATTGGCTCATTCACTCGTTACAAATAATTATTGGTTCGTGTGATTGTTCTGTAACTGCAGTGTGATGGGTGGCTCTGTGCGCCCTATACATAAGAAGCTTAATATATGTCGGGGGAGGGGAGTGGGACGGACTCCTGAGGAGGTGAGCTGCAATATGTGCGTAAAACGGGAAGAGATCAGAGGAAGGGGGCTAAGGTCAGCCACGACGGCCAACCTGTGCAAGCCGTAGAAATCCTCTGGCTTCTGTTTCCAGGAAGCGATACCCCTCTTCTGTTTCTAGTTATCATATCGATAACTCATTTTCTCTTCATCGCTTACTGGCTGCCCCCTTCTCAGTAAGAAAGGGAAGGCCTGTCATGTGTCAAAGAGAAACGCAGACAGTTGTTTCCTACCTACCACAGTCTCCCACATGCACGTCGTGTATTGCATTGTACACACAGTGCACACGCATACGCAGTGCAACCAACGAAAACAAAGGCCGGCATTTGTCAAATAGGGCGGTATCCTTCGTCCAATATGAGCACTCAAAAGGTAAACCGTACTGTTATGAGTACTTCTCAAGCGGAACGACCACCCCGATTTTGCTGGTTACCCGGTGCTTCCGGCTCCAGAAAGGGCAGACGTATTTCTGTCGAGTTGACAAAGACCACCTCCGCTGTACATATTTTTAGCATCAGATACCAAATTATCATATTCTGTGTCGCATCAAGAGGACTCACGTTTTGGTTTCCGTAGACTTTCGGCTGTGATTTTGTTCTGGGGTAGAACTGTCTGGACAGTCACTTCGGAATAAGGATTCCGTCTTGGCGGGGGCTTAAGCCGGCCTTTGAAGAGTGTCCGGCCGTTGGTCCCGGCCCCGGACGACGACGGGGGCTCAGACGGGGACATGGTGCAGGTGACTTATGCAGGATGTTCTGTCCCCTTGTCTGCCTCAAAAAGAATCAGCTTTTCTGAAATCTGAAATCCCCACCTCTCCGTTCCGCGTCCCGGCAGCACTCACCCGTGAGATCCGTAGATACCAAGCCTCAGATCCGGGATGCTCCAAAGCAAAAACACAAAAAGACCCACCCGGCTTTCGGTGCAAAAGGGCCCTTGAAACGGAACGACACCGGAGCCGATGGCCAGGGACAGTCGGAGTGCAAATGTAAGCAGTAGCGCCTTGACGCGGGCCTGTCATAGGCTGGAGGCAAGGCTAGACTGGAGTCGTCGGTCAAGCAGCGACCGAGCAGGGAACGATCGCGGAGGCTGCAGAGTGAAAAGAAGAGCCCAAAGAAAAAACCGGCGTAGGTGCAGCAGGTGCAGGCAGAAAAGAAAGAAAAAAAGTGGGTGTGTTGACAAAAGTCAAGCAAAGTGCAGTGAAAATAGGCAAAGTCGGCGGTCACAAGGCCCATCACGCACAGAGCAATAAGTGGGTCCAGATATTTACGAGTGGGTCTCTGTCCTGGCGCTAGCGCCAAAGAGGGAAGACGACAGGGCCTGGCCTAGAATTGGAGGGGAAAAGGCTGCAGGTTTGCAGGTGGAATTGGCTTTGGGTTGTTCGTATTACAGGTGAGAACGTAAGAATATATATATCGCATTTCACGGGAAGTTTGCAAATTTGCAGTCCCTACAGAGTTTATGTCGTTACGCTGAAAGGAATTGAAAAAGAAGAAAGCAGCCGTGTTGTGTGTCGAGGAGAAGCTGTGGAGGGAAGGAGCACTGCTGTTAGCCGGCGGCAAGCTTAGTCATGACGGCAAAAAGGCAAATGCGATGCAACGGCGGCTGCACGGTCGAGGGAAGGAACCTCTCGTCGTCGATTGTCGAGGCTGGCTCCTTCCTGCACGGAGTACGACGTAGCAGCGCCGCCAATGCTGCCCTCCTGCCCCATAATACCCCGTGCAATGCTCCGTCCAGCTCGAATCCCGGGCTGTGCAGGAAGGTGCGATGGTGCTGCAGCCCTCAACCTTTCCAGTACTAAATATATGTAGTAAAGCACCGGGAAACTGTCCGTCTTCCGCCTGCGTCAGTATGGTGCATTCTCGCTGGCAGGGTCGCACTTGCTCATTCGAGCGGATCGCGCGCCCCACGTGATGCGTCGCGAGCACGGCATGCATGGCTTTTTTCGTGCCCCGCCACCAATGAGCGCAGGAACACGCAATAATAGTGGACCCCAACGCTCCTTCCCTCCAATCATCTTCCGGCGGCGGCAACGGCGACTCCTCTTTTTTTTCCTGGTTCCTTCTGTTCCTTTTTAGGCTGCTTTTGGCGCAGTCGCAGCGCCGCGCCCGTCTCGCTGTATTGCGCCCAGCACTGCTCTCTTCAGCAGGTTTTGGTGCAGCGTTCTTGCACGTCGTAGGCTGGCAGCAGCGAAGAGTCACATTTTTTCTGCCTCCTGCTCCTGCCTCAAAGTCTCTCTCGCCGACCCTCTTTGCTCTTTCCCCGCCCCCTCCGCGGTCGGTCGTTCTTGCCAATTCAATCTTCAATCCAAAACAAATCGCGAACAGCATTGGAAAGAGCCACTTCCCCATTCGTTTCCTTCTTGCTCTCTTACTCTCTCTTGCAGCATTGCTTCTGCATTGCGCCTTCCCTCTTTCCCTTTCTTTTAACTTGTCTGTTTCCTCTTTCCCATCGAGCCTCTCCCTTCCTCTCTCCCGTCTCTCTTCCTCTCCTGCAACCTCCAATTTTTAGGATTTCCCTATTCAGTCCTTCCGACCTTTTTTTGTTCTTCACTCCGCCCAGCGCATGCGACTCGGAACCCTCCGCACGTCGCCAACGAACCGCCGTCCTTTGTCTCTCGCAGCTCCTCGCATCGACCGTCCCTGCGCCTCTCCGACCTCGATCCTGTCCGACTGAGACAAAACCACGACCAATCCTTCTTCGTCCTCTTCGTCCTCCTCCTTGCTGTCGTCACTTTCAGCCTCCTCCTCCCTCTCCTCCCCTTACCCTCCCCACACACCCTTTTTCGGGGTTTGCTACTCCGCCTGGTGTCGTGCATGGATGGCTCGCCACTTCTCGCGGCCGGCGGCGGTGCTTCATTAAGCCCGACAAGCCCCGTGAGCGTCCGCAGCATCGCCGGCCTGAACGGCGCAAAGCGAAAGAGAAGCGCCGGCGGCCCGACCAGCCAGTTCGACAGCAGTCCCGGTAGTGTCCTGAACGACGACGACGGCGACCACTCAGAGAAGAAGCGCCAGCCGGGCGTCAAGCGCGCATGCAACGAGTGTCGACAGCAGAAGGTAAGCTTCCGCCAACCGGAGCGTCGATCATTGCAGCCCTTTCGCCTGTCCTCTGTCCAAAGCTAACTCGCGTCTCTCTCTAGCTACGATGTGATGTCTCCCAGGACCCGTTCCGCAGCTGTTCCCGCTGCAACCGGCTTAAGCTGAATTGCAAGATTGAGTCCAACTTCAAGCGTATAGGGAAACGCTCCAAGCACGCCGAGATGGAAAAGGAAATTGAGCGCCTGCGCAAGAACGTCCAGCTCGCCCGCTCCCAGGGCTACGTTATACCCGAGGAGCAGGAGGACGAGAGTGCCTCGCACTCGCAGCTGCAGTCGCCCGTCGTCAACAACAACATCTACTCTCACACGCGCAACCCGTCACTCATGGGTTCCGACGAAGCCGTCTCCTCACTCTTGCACCTCAAGCGCGGCGGCTCCTACAACCTGCCGCGCATTGTGCGCGAACTCGAAGAGGTCCGCCTCACCGAAGAGGGCGAGGCCCAGCTGTTCCAGGACTTCTGGCTTTTCTACCACCCCTTCCTCCCCTTCCTCAACCCCTCTTTGACGCCCGAGCAGTACTACCAGCAGCACCCGTTACTCTACTGGTCCATTGTGGCCGTGGCCGCCCGCCGCTACACGCTGGACCCGACGCTCCTCACCGCCATCTCGGCGCCACTGAATACACTGTTGTGGAAGACCATTGGCGACGTCCCCGGTTCACACTTTGTCGTCAAGGCCATGTGCCTTCTGTGTACGTGGCCGCTACCCACGAGCACGACCACGTCCGACCCCACGCACATTCTGTGCGGCGTCATGATGAAGACGGCCACCGGCATCGGCCTGCACCGGCCCAACCACATCAACGATTTTACGCGCGTTGCTGTCGAGCTCAATAAGGACCAGCTCCACGATCGCGTCGTCACTTGGGCGGTGTGCAATATCGTCGCCCAGAATATCGGTACGGGCTACGGCCAGCCTGCATCTTCACTCTACGACTGGACGCTGGCGACGCGCTCCGGCGAGTCGGGTCCCTTCCAGCTCTCGCCCGAGCTTGAGGCGCGCCTACAGATTGAGCGCTTTTGCGACAAGGTTTCCAAGGAGATGTACAGCAATGCCAGCGACTCCCGCGGTGTAGCAGGTGACGAGCACCGTTCTATCCTGATGCGTGTTTTCCGCCGCGAGTACGGCGAGCTGCACGCAGAAATCATGTCCCGCAACCTGTCGCCCATTGTGGCTTTCCACCTCAAGGCGGCCGGTCTGCACCTGCGTCTCGCCGGCTTTTTCGACTCCAGCACAACCGTCGGCTACCTCGACGACCTTATGGGCTTGTGGCGCTCGACCGTCGGCTTTTTGGAGGAGATTCTTTCTAACAGCACCGTTTCATCGCCCTCGTCGCCACAGGAGCACGTTGGCATCGACACGCTGAAGTACGCGACCAACTACCTGCAGCAGATGCTTGTTGCAGCCGGCTTTGCGCTGCTCAAGTTGATGCGCTCCTTCTTCTCGCAAGCCATTGACTACGAGCAGGGCCGCCAGCTCTTCCACCGTACTATCAATGCGATCCGGTCGACGAGTGTGGTGCATAACGACCTGCAGTGGCGACTCGCGGAACTTATGGTGCAGATGTGGAACGGTGCGCGCCTGGAGACGCAGCAGAACCGGGCGCACCTGGACGACGACTCGACGCTTAAAATCGACGACAGTCTGCAGCTCAAGGTGCGGTGTCGGCACAGCATGAGTTTGGTGTTTGACTCCATCTGGCACTGGAGAGAAGAGTACCAAGCGAGAGGCCGTGGTTCTTTAGATGGTAAGTATTTTTGTAAGTTTTTTATGCGCCACTACCCCCGAGAGGCCCTCTCTCGCATTTTCCCTCTCAGTTCTAACGTGTTGTCTTCTTTTCGTTCAGCGCTTAAGCGTCCCACGAACCCCGATTCGGCCAACGAGTCCATTGCCTCTTCGACGCACATGGACAGCGGCAACGGTCTGATTGCACCGACTCAACACGGCATGTCCAACCTGCTCGCACCCCCGTCCAACGGCACACTCACGCCCGCGCCCTCCGGCTTGGCTGGCCATGCCTCCAACGGCATGTTGGGCACCGGCCTAACGTACGACACGAACCCGGCCAACTACGACTTCTTTGACCCACAGAACTGGATGCTAGACAACCTCTTGGACTTTAACTACTCCTACGTCCAACCCCTGGAAGGCGCTTAGCAGCCGCCTCCTCCAGGCCGTTTTTGAGTTTCGCCTGGCCGTGCCTATTCTCGACCATCATGGACCTTTTTTTTTCTTTTTTTCGCACAGCGTCTATTTTTTGATCAGATCTTTCCTCCCGATAAAAAGTTTACTTCCGCGCGCGTTTGTCTCTTCGTGTACAACGTTCCAATCGACCTTTGCGCTTCTGGGGGGGCTATCCCCTCGGGCGCCAATTGTCTGCAGGTGGCCTGCCAGTGCGAGCCCTTGCGCTTGAGTGTTACACTCAAAATCACAAAAACAAAAATCATATCTGGGCCGGTGTCTTTGGTTTTTGTTTTGTTTTGTCTGTGTTCTATTTCTGGTCTTACTCCTTGCTTTCTTGGTAGTTTTCTTCACTTCTTTCGGTCGGGTCTTTTTTATATACTTTTTGGCTTCAGGGTTTATTATTTTTCTGGCTCAAGCGGCAGATGGATTGTTTATTTTTGGATTTTCCTTACTTATTTTACTTCTTTCTTCACATTCTCCCAACCCTCTTTCCTAATACTGTCTTCTTGATATCATATGGAGTATTTTTCTTTCTTGATTTCTTGTTTTCCTTTCCTTATCATCTCTTTTTATCGGGCGGTGTTTTTTTGCTTCCACTTCTTTCAGGTCTGATCATTGCGCTGTGCATCTATCAACTTCTTCCTGTGGAATTTGTTTTGGGAATGGTTTTGTTTCATTGTCTTATTCTTCATACGACTGTTTCATCGAAAACGAAAATAGACTGTTGTTTCTCGCCCCTCTTACTCATATGTCCTATCCTGTCTCTGGCAATGAATCAGGATGCAAGCACACATCAAACATGCTGCCAGAGAACAGGAGTAGGATGGCTTTGTTAACTTTATGAAAGAAGGGGGTGAACGACAGTAGGAGTGTGCGAAAAGCAGAAAATCAAAAGTTATCATCAATATACGCTCTGATGCTACGTGAAGAATATCACATAACGAACCATTAATCACCTCGATGCATCCGTCGGCAAGATGTTGCTCGGACCGATGAACAGATTGACAATAGGAGGAATCATGCCGGTGTCGGTGATACTGATACCGACCGTCATAACGACGTAATCATCACGTATAGTATAGCTGTGGTTTTGTGATCAAGTAGAATATGTCTTGAGATGCCACATCTATGGGCGGTTCGACGAAGGGTGTGCACACAGGAAGAGTGCTGCCGATGGCTTCTTTATCATAGTTGCCTCAGCTTTGAATATGCTCTCTTGCAACCAGTCTGATCACATCTTTCTACTACGTATGTCACCTGCCTATGAAATAGGAGAAGAGAAGATGCAGTGTTAAAATCGACACGCGAAAAAGGAAAGGGAAGAAATAAAGATGACCCCCAAACCGGGACAGCCGATATTATGCCCACTTGAAAACACAATAAGGCTATAAGGGGCAGCACGTTAAGAAAAAGGGGCACATTGAGGTCTGCATGGTGAGTTCGTTTAAATATCTTGAACAACTGTGGTGATGGTTTACATTCCTGGCGAGAAAATAAAAAGTGCATCATATACAGAGGCGTAAGATGATCATCAGAGCGTGTCCTTGTTAGGATGAGTAACGGGTGTGAGAATGAGATGCAGCACAGTCCTGTCCGGATTGATGGAAGGTCCTTCCGAGACGGGGCTTTTAAGAAGAAGAAGAAGAAAAAAGGAAAGAAAAGAAAAGAAAAGAAAGGAAGAAAACAAAATCCCTTTTAAATGCATGCGAAAATGTTTGATATTCAACTGGGGGTGAAGGATGAGGTGAGAAATAGGTGTTATGATATCTGGCTGGCCCCGTTACTCAGAAAGTAAATTAAAAAATGTGTGCCTGGCGAGTGAGACCGAAGATGCACATGAGATGGTGTGTCGAACCGGTTTCTCTTCGGGATGCTTATTTTTGAGCACTGTTCTTGTTTGTTTTTTCCTTATTTATTAGAACACAAAATGGGGAAAGGAGAGAGAAAAAAAAAAGAGATGTCTCAAGTGCACTATACATGTTCTTTCAACATTAAAAGATTAAATCTTATGAAGGATTCAGAGACTTCATGAGTATCATGGCAAGGCCCAGTGTGTCTATTTCTGGTCCCGTCTTTTCAAAAACCCAGTGACGGAGAGCCGTATAGAAGACCATCGAAGCGGCTGTCGTCCCGTTCCCGCAAGATTTTACTTGACGGCATGTAGATTGAGCTGTGTGTATTTGCGGCTACGTGTGCGAGAAACAGATGAACGATTGGGCGACATCATATCCACGTAAACAAAATCAAAGCTATTCTCGGTATTGGACAAGCATAAGCTAATAAATAGACGGAAACAAACTTCCTTGCTCTGCAAATGACCGCATTATCACAAGCAAAAGTCTTCTGTTTAGTATGATTTATATCTTAGTATGGCAGCCCTGGCCTCGGTCATGGAAAACGATTTCCTCGTAAATGCATCGAAGGCATCATTTATGGCAAAAAAGAAAGTAGACTAAAACCACGGCATTTGATTTATGCATCTCGTTTCTTTGACATGATCCCCTGACTTGAGACTCGATTGGTCCACGATCTTGGCTTTTGCGCATGCAGCATTTCCCATATATTTGTCAAACTTGTCCAAGGGTTCCTTGCATATTGTAACGGTTTTGTGACTGTTGGTCTCGTCTTGCATAATACGTATGGAGACAAAGAAAACTAGGATGAAGGGCATTGAATGGCTTGTGTCGAATAGAGTAGAAGCATGGAAAACAAAGAAATAAGGAGCCGTGACTGCCAAAAAAGGAATAAAATCAAAGTGCCAGGGGAGGAAAGGGAGGAAATGCAAGACAGACACAGAGACATCCCGCGCGGCTAGGACGAAAAGAGAAAAGGATGAAGACGGAAAATAGAATAGAGAATAGATCACGGCGTCGCCGCAGCTAGCCACAAAAGATGCGGACCAAAGCGCTGCATGACGTTTCCGTGATGTTTTCTTTTTCTTTTTTCTTTCAGGGGATACTTTTTTTGTCACATCCGTTGCAAGTTGCCGAGTCTTGTGTCTTCTATCTCATCACACCCCTTGCATAAAACTGTTTAGAAGACCAAAAAAAATTTCTACCTTTTGCGTTAGTCTTGATACTTTGTGAAACGACAGAAGATAACCAGACACCAGCCCTCGAGATGCCAACAGAGAATGTAAAACTGTCAGATGCGGCACAGATTCAGGCGCTTACGATCCGAAATGGGACGGCCGCATGGAGGATGATCGACCTTTAGGTGGCGCTTTGTTTGGACGTGCGGTCAAAGCAAGCGGCCGTTGTAAATTGCAGATAACTGATAACATATTCGGCACAAGACCGGGAAGAAGCCTTGGAATAAATTGAATGTGATGAAAAAGAAAGAGAGGATCAAAGAACGGCAAGGGCCTTCATCAAACCTCCACATGGCAGGGCAGACCTTTTTCTTTTTCAACATAGCTCTCTTTTCTCACCATGCTTTTATTATCTACGCCGCATATGGGACACAATATGTGCGACAGACTCGGCTTCTCTCTTCTCTTGATGTTTTGACAGACATTGTTCGTCGGACCTATTTTTGTGCTTCTCCCTACCTATATCTCCCCATGTCAATCAACTTCCTCCCGTCTTTTATTCTGTGTCAATGTGCGTCTTGAGGCTCTCAGCCGCGACGGTTTTTGCTGCACAGGTTTATTTTGGGATCCTGAATTGCCGCCCTGCCGTCTCCTTGTGGCCATTCTCATCGTCTGTATTTTTATTCTCCTCGTCGTTCATCCACGAATTGCTCGCTTGCTCGCTTCCTCGCTTGCTGTTTCTATTTTTGTAACGGCCCCCATTGTCGGCCAATATCCTCACGAGGCCCTCCTCTCTCTTTAATTATTATTATTCTCATATTTTGACAGGCCCTCCTTGCTTAATCGCTTGCAGGAAAGACGAGAAAAGACTACAACGGTAATCACCCGTCAGAACCTCTCGGCTACATCTCCGGGATCTGGAAGGAAGAAAACGAAGAAGAGAGGAAGCGCCAAGTCGAACGAAAGAAAAAGAAAAGGCGAGAAGATGAGAAAATCAATCCTGTGTATGGGCGTGTAAATAAAAACAAAAAAAGACTGAGCAGTGTACAACTGAAGGGATCCTTGCAAAAAGTCACGATGCTCTTTTTCATCACACAGACCCCCCCCCCTCAGATAGGTAACAACCCGGACAAAAACTAAAAGGGGAGGGAGTAAACAGGCGTCCTACAGGTACTACTATCGTCCATCTCGGCCTCCCAGTTTTCCCTTTTGTTTTTGGAGACAAAACTAAACATAAAATGGGGAGGTGGCCGCCAAAAGCAAATGCCGAAAAGCCACAAGGGGTCAAGATAGAAGGGGAGAGGGAGGAAGAAAGAGAAAAAAGGCCTAGAAGGCGGTCGAATCCAGTCAATTTGCCTATTATTTTAGCTGACCATGCGGAAGGTGAAGAAGGCGGAGAAAAAGAAAAGAAAAGCCGTTGAGGAAAACGGATAGCTGAGCACACACGAGGCACTTGATTAAGCAGTAAAAAGCAAATAAGATCAGGAGATTCTGACATAGAGGCTGTGTCGTGGAGTGACAGGGGAGGATGGGAAACAAAGAGAATATGGGGTCCATGGGACAGAGAGGAGAGGAGGCCGACACAGAGTTGCTGATGGAGAGGCGAGTTCGAGCTAGACCAAACGGGCGACAACACCCCGAGAACGCCCATATCTGCCGTATGAGATCCGATTTTGATAGTTTGGTGTCCTAAGAACGAGAGGGGGCAGAATGGGGTAGCGTGTAGTTGAAGATGGGAGCTGGGAGGGGGGTGTGGGAGGAGAGGATGGGCTGAAAGAAGAAGAGACGATGGTCGACGACCTGAACGTGCAACCGTTCTGGCTCTGGCTGGACGCAAAAAGGTAGCCACACATGATCTGAAAAAATGGAAGCATCCCGCAAAATGACTCCTATTTCGTTGTCCCTCGTCCCTTGTCTGTTGTTTTCGTCCTTTTCTTCAGCTATCCGCATTCCCCTGTCTGTTATCCGACGTCGTATCCCTTGACTCGATGCATACCCTCTTTCCCCTTTCCCCTTGTTTTTCTCTCACGTTTGCCCTTTATATTTCTTTGTCTCTGTAGTGAGTTCTCGCTCTTCGAAAAAAAAAAAGAAAAATCCGAGGTGGCCGGTTCGTTCGTAGTTCATTCTAGATAGTTTCTCTCTTCCACCTCAGCTTCCACGGCCGCTGAGTGGCTGAGGAGGTGAAAGGGCCAAGTAATCAGGGCCGGCTAATGTGAAAATAAGGAGATCAGCAGACTGTGAAACTAGCTCTGTCTGCACACCAACACCCTAGCCCGCACTCCTGCACCTACGCCTTGTACGGAGTACACGCTGTACACATCTCCCTGTTTCCTTTTACAGAGCTTGGCCCCTGTTTATCACCTGTTGCCTCCAGAGCCAAGCCACATAATTCAAACCGGCGTTAAGCCCGGCGCCCGGAGGCCGGACCCGGTGGCGCACTGAATTTCCCCACTCTGATTTCATAAAAATGAGGAGCGTGTGGGTGCTGAGAGTGTGCCGAGCAGCAATTGAAAGAGCTCGCTCGGCCTTCATTGTCGGCTGCTCGTCGGAGCTGTCCGTCCGTCGTGAAATGTGGTCGAAGGTCCATACAAACTGTACTCAAAATAGCGGCATCATGATTAGCATACACAGTTCTTTTGAGTGGGAAACAAATGGTGCCTGACAAAGACCTCTGAATAATCAAGCCATACATATACTGCGCTTGTACAATCATCTGTAAAGGGTTTCGATACAAGTGCTCAGGCACAGTTGGTACAATGTGTGTGTACATCAATGTGTGTGTACATCCTGACGACATGTACATCCTGACGACAAGTTTAGTGAAAGTCACTGTTCCAACATCAGTACAACCCAAAATAGGTGAAATGCAAGGCACCACCGAAGAAGCCGATTCGCAGAAAAAGCCTGACAATGTTAGGCATCATCAACATTTGGAGGCCACAAGACCTGATTTTGATTTTGATACGTTAAGTATGACGACATTAGCGGGCGTAGCCAAGTATCTCATTATGCGTTCAGTCATCCCGCATCTACAGCACGGCTTTCGTGCAGGGCCATTGCATTTATCTCCCTGTTTGATGGACTTCGTGATGAATTTTGATGAAAAAAAGGTAAGTGGGCCCCCACTTTCTTTTATGTTAATTACTGAGACTGAAGCTAAAATGCCGTGCGCTCATGGTGATGATGTCGTTTCGATGAAGGAACAAGTTACTAAATCATCAATTTTGTTTGTTTAGCCCCGGCAGGTACGATATCCTTGATGACCCCGGAAGAAATATTACAGACTCGGCCGGAAGCCTTCTCTCTGGTATTCCTTTCCATCAATATTTGACGTGGCAGAGCTGCCTCCACTTGTTTTGTTGATGTAATGACTATTTTGGAGTGTTTTCCGTCAAAGTTGATGCTAGACGTGAGCCCAAAATTGATCGAAACTACCAACAACATCGAAATCCATCAAACAGAATCACTTTTTGATGAATTTTGATGAATTTTGATGGATTTTGATGGATTTTGATGGATTTTGATGGATTTTGATGGATTTTTATAGAGAAGGCACCGAGAAAACATTAAAGTGCCACCAACAACGGTTTGAGAAATGGTAGAAAACGGTTCAGGGCCAATAAAGAAACCTTTTGAATATGTTCTTTTGATGATGATTTGATAATTGCTGACAGAACTGGGTCCGCGTTGTCATGAAACGCATTGGTATTTGCACTTGATCCGAGACAGTACTGGCAAGTAGTTTTGTGCCTTGGTGCTTTTGTTGGTGGTTAAGACCACGTTTTCAAGATCACGTTTTGTCCGGAACTATGTACGGCTGCTTGCATCGCATCTTCAGTTTTCCCGTTGTGGCTGGTCGATATCCCGTGGCGAGCGTGGCTTGTGAGGGATTCTTTTTAGTCTACCTGTTGTTACTATCGTTTATTAGCTATCTGTCTTGTCCGTATATGAGGGGCCGATGTCAGTCGAGATGATTGCTGCCACACTGTTGCTTCTTGGTTTTAATCCGCACGAAGTACATGTACGTTGCAACGAATATCCCTGGATTCAAAAGAAGCTGAGACTAGTCCAACCTCAACAGTACTTTTTTAATTTTCAACTTTCTTGCTGATATTGATGGCGATATCGATGGATTTCCATCAAGGTATGATGATGCCGAGATCTATTCGGATGATAGGGCATCCGGCCGTCCCACCACACCCCCGCGATCACGGAGTTCATTTTCAGCGAAGCGAGAAATGTGTGTCAAAAAGGGGAAGGGGATCAGCGCGGAAGGCTAGGTGTTCATGGAATACGGAGCATTATGTACGGTCCGCGTCGTGCATCTTGCACGAGATCATGGCAGAAGCAAGAACCAACAGGGCATCGCATGGGGGGAGGAGTGCAAGATGAGAGGTTGTGTTCAAGCCAACAGGCCATGCCCCACAGTCCCGCACCACAAAAATACGCCTTCCCTCGTGGTCGTGGGTCATCATGGTTGCAACCTTTTCACTCAGAAAGAGTTTGTAGAAGGAAAGGGCAGAGAAGGGAGATATATTGGGGTACGAAGCAAAGAAGGAAGATCTGTGTATGTTGTTGGGAAAATCAAATAAAGTCAAGGGGAAATAAATACAGGAGAAAATAAGAAAACCACAGCGCCTGCTTTTCCTCTGAGATGATGTGGAGCGTACGTCTGTTGCTTCAAACTTCAACGGGTGAGCTAGATGGCTAGCAGACGATCATAGGCAAGGAAGGGATGGCCTTTTCCTTTTATTCTGATAGGGCAGAATCGAAAGAATGCGAAAGGAAATAAATGCCATCATCTGTTTGGTCAGAAAGCGAGAATCAAACGGGAAAGGGGTGATGGGAGCCATGGAGACGCCGTCGAGCACCATGAAAATAACACTGCATTTCCATTTCAGAAACCCCCAAACTCTTGTCGTCCTAATCCCAAACCGGGAAAATTAAGAGAGAGATGGAACATGGGCAAAGAGGGGGGGATGCCGCGGAGGAGAAAGAAGGGAGGCTCCTGGAGGCCAGGCCAGAACGGGGTTGGACGGGTAATTTTCATAGGTGAAGTTCGCATTAACCGCCGTGCTTCTTTGAATTCTCTCTATGGGCAGCTCGACCCCTCGGCAAGGGTTTATTTTTTTGTCAGTTATCTTTCATCTCGTACCTCTCCGACTTTCATTGATCGATATTTTGGTCTTCTGTTTTTGACCATCGAGAATCCACCCCTTCACACATGGAAAGGCGATGTAAGAAGGGCGTAAATCATAGAAAAAAGCCACAGAAGATCAGAAAAACGGATAAAAGCTGCTCGAAGCCAGCGAGGTATCACATCGAGGACATAACCTCATTCTTTTCTTGCACGAACCTACAAGTGGTTTAGATGCCTAAAGGAGCCAGGTCGAAAAGGGCAAATGCAAGGGACGGAAGGTCAAGTTTAAAGCCGTCCAGCAAGCTACTGCAGGGCACTTTTCGGACAAGACGGCACATCAAAGATCGACCGGCGGGTTGACATTGATAGGAGACATGGAAGAGAGAGGCTAGGAGGAGAAAGAGATGGGAAGAAAGTCATTTCAAAAAGGAACGGAAACAAAACGCCTCATTTTGCCGCTGGCCTTGCATATGTGAATGCACTCTGCTCGCTCTCGTTTGGCAATCTCCTGTCATTGGGCCGGATCAGTGTAGTGCCGGCCGAGGTGGTCAAGCTTGCCAGGCTTGTCTGTTGAAACTTGACGTTGCACAACATGGATAATACTGGCTCTCTGGCGCATTTTTCTCTTGACTTCTTTCTTTTTCTTTCATGTAGCATCCTTCCTTGGAGGCGCGTCTGTCCGCTCCTTTTTTGCTACCTTGCCGAGCTTTTACCTTTCAGCTCGTCCTGTCCTTTTTGTCTTTTTGGTGTCCTTTTCGTCCTTTCGCGCCAATGCACGGTATGTCGTTGCATTTTTTTTTTGTTGGAATTAATGGGATGTCGTTGCAGTTCTTCCTCTTTTTCTGTTTCTCGTCTGCCCTTTTTCCCTCTTTAGTCGTGGTATGCTCCACTGAGACCTCCACTTCCCTTACACCTTATTCCCAGCGTCCTTCTTTCCAGGTGCTCACCTTGCCTCGAATATTCCCCGAGTCTCCTCTGCTGCTCACCTTGTATTGTTTCGGCTATTTTCGATTTAGGCCTCCCCTCCTCGAAGGAACAAGAGCTGGCACTAAGAAAACCACTACCCAATTCAAGTCACAGCGGAATCTGTGTGAAAACGACGGCGGAAGATCCGGTAGCGCCAAAAGGAGCCCCCGGCCAAAGAGTTTGATGCACGGAGTACGCATACTTGGACTAGGCTGGTAGTGTGATATCCCCAGCCCTCCTTGTATTCCCTTCTTTCCCTCAATTGTGTCGTCATGTTGACTGGCACTGTCGTGGAGGTCGTCTTAGCTCCTCGCGGAACATGGCCGAGTGAAAAATAGAGGAGGGTACGGGGAGGGGTAAGAAGAAGCAACGGTGAACGCCACAAAATACTCAAGGGCGTGTTGTTAGCACTTGAATGTCTTACTAGTATGCATCATCGTCGACTTTGAGTATCGACAACAGTGCCAGAAACCAAACAAACTTGACTAGGGTTGATGCAGTTTTGATTTGATTTGATTTCTTCTACTTCACCTTTTCAAAAGTCAACAAAAGACGGTGAACAATAGGAACACAAGTGGAAGAACGGTACTGAAGCACGGAGCACATTGCGGTTCTGCCGAGACGCAGCTGTCCGTAGACCGGGCCGGGCAACGGGTGAGAAGAGGGTTGAGCGGTGGTCTGTGATTCAATGGCTAGTGGGAGCGTAGGCAAGGATATGCTGTTTTACTGAAAAGAAAGAGGGTGTGCTACACCGCGAGGAAGCGCGGAATACAACAGGGAATCAAGCAATCAGTGTGCTTTTGTCGTTTCTTTCTTTTTGATTTCTTTTTGATTTCTTTTTGATTTCTTTTTGATTTCTTTTTGATTTCTTTTTGACATCTTCTGCGGCTTTCTCCCCCTTTTGGTGTTGACGCCTCGTTTGGACTGCTTCAGCCGCTTCCATTGTCGTTCTTTCGGCTCGTTTCCTCTATGCCTTGCTTTTTGTGCAACACAGAAGATGTAGAAAATAGACAAGGAAAACTGGGTCTTCGAATGCAACGCTGAAGCGACAGCCGGCTTTGTAGGAAGAACAGCGCTCCCTGTGGACCAATCGTGGGCACATAATTTTTCATGCGACCACCACACCCTCTTGTAAGTGAAAGGATGGGTGGCTAGAGAACGCCAAACGCCAGGCGACGATAGGATGAAACAAGGAGCAGCGGTGAACACGTTGGAAAAATAAAGGTCCAGAAAATAGAAAGAAAAAATTGTGTCCATACACAATAGACACGGACTATGCATCTCTCCGTGTCCGGCTATCGATGGAGGCTGACGTGTTAGTGCAAAAAGAGGACGGTGAGTGGGAGACAGAAGAAAAGGAAGACACGACAAGAACGACGACAGGAAAACGCAAAGAGATTACGCGTATTGAGTACGATGTATGGACTGGCGCTTCTACAAACTATTTGCGCTTGCTCTCGTTTAGAGGGAGATACAAAACTCAGTAGCGGGCGGGCCTTTCACTGCAAGGTCTTTTTGGACATATTTTCTTTGTGGGATTTTGCGTACTCCATATTGCTTTGAACCTCGAGGAGCAGAACTGGAGCTGTAGAAAGTACCGCCGGTTCTGCCAAGCCCCGGATTTGCACGCTCCAAACTGCAGAGATATGGAGAGATGCGTACTATGCGTACTCGACCTCTTCTGACTGAGGGGAGGGAAAAGAAAAGTAGATGTAAATCAAGAGAAAGGACTGATCATCAGTGGCAGGTGCTGCTGCTCGTTTCCCTCATTCTGGCCATCAAATTACGGCCATCGGTTTCTCAAGCTCATCTAGGTGCGTCTTTCCATCAACTGCGCTTTTCCCACGCCGGTCCCCTAACGGCCCCTTTTGGCCCTCTGGCTCCCTTTTACTCTGGTCATATTGCCATTTCAGCCGCAGTCAGGCTTGCATCTTGTGATTATTTCAGGGCCGGACTCTTCAGACTTCTCTGGTGGTTTTATTTTAATATGCTTCCCTACGTCACCTTCGCCTCTGGTTTTCGCTTGGGGGAGGCGAAACTTACATTGAACGTTTTGCTGAATGGTTGGGGCTGCAGTTAGACTTTTCCTGTCGAACTCAAGGCGACTCTGGACGGAAGTCGTCTATCTGTTGATAGCTCTGAGCTTGAAACACACGAAAGGGTACGTCGTAGTTGAGGTAGTGTTGCTTGGAGTGTAAAAAAGAAAAAAAAAGGACTGCAACAAGAGAGGGGGCGGAAATTCCCGTCGAGAAACTTCCAACAGGCTGGCCCTTCAATTCTCGGCAAGCAAAAAAGTAGGCTGGACTCGGTGCAGAATACACATAGCACACAGTGCACAGTCCTAAGTCACCTGTGGCCACCAAACAAGTGTGCTCATCCCCTGCGGATATCTATTGTGTCTAACGATCTTTATCGGCACGAGGACGGCAGGGCGGCTGTAGTTTGTATGTTGGCTTTACGTTTGTACTGTGCCATGGTGCGCTGTGTTGGTTGTCTTCTGTCTTGTCGAGCTTGTGCCTCCTGTCTATCAGCTGTCTCTTTTGCTTGCCGATGGCGTTCATGTCGGTGGGCAAACTCAAAAGCCCTTTATCCCTTTCTTGCTTCTCGCTCGTCTCGATCGTTTCATCGTCTGCTATTCTCTTTCCGCCGTTGATCGTCAAAATTCTCGAGGCTGGACTCAATTCCGCGTATGTGGGTTGGGCATTGGGGTATTGGGCATCGCCATCGTCATCATCTCCTTCCTCGACTATTTTGGTGTCCGTTTCTCACCACATTACGAAACCCCTTTTTTCGATTCAAGCCAAGGTAGCCTTTTCGCCTCCCACCTCCTCCCTATTTCTCTTCATTTCCCTCTCTATTCGCCGTTCTCGCTTATTTTGCATCTTTTGGGCCAGAATTCGCCATGGCTGATCTAGTTGTCGATGTTCTCGTGTTTCTCGTGTTCACCGCGTTTTTGTAACTGTTTGTACCTCAATCGTCACCACTTATCTTCTTTCACCATTCTATCATCTTTACATCTCCTCTTTCACGTCGCTTTCGCATTCCTTTTACTGTTCGCCTTAAAATCGCTAGTTTTGTGTAGTGCCAAATAGAGACTGGCATTTTTGAAGAAAAGAAGAGGGGACGAAGCAAAATAAGACCGTTGTAAAATAGTAAGTGCGGAGGTGGCGAGATCGGGCCATATTCGATAAAGTGCAAACGCCTTAAGAAAAGCCAAAACGTTAAAAACAACGCCCAGATGCGTCAGGACAAATTGCCCAAGTCAGTCAAAGGCGATTGGCACAAAAAGACCATGGTCTTGGCCAAGCAGAAGGATGAGCATCTGGACCTTTTGTATGTTTTCATCCCAGCTTTGCATATAGACTGCAAAAGCTGCTTCAAAGTACATCGCATCACGAGATGTATATTTTGGGGGGAATTTCGCTGCCCTTGTCATTGATGACTCTTTGTCTTTTTGTCACCTGAGGAGACACGAAACACAGACGCGGGATAATGGTGGTGGTATGTAGCAATTGCAACAAAGACCGTCGTTTACATAAGATTGCTTTCCCTCCTAGTCAGGAATATAAGTGACTGAGGAGGTTGACTTCATCTTGCATTGGCTATCTCGCATATTGCAATGTGAAATATGTCACGGTAGTCAAATCTCTCCTTTTGTTTCCCCCCCCCGCCATTCTCGGCCGTTTTCTCGAGACTCCTGTAGGATTCAGGATGTAGGATTCTTGTGGTCTTCCTTTCTTTAATATTCGTGCCTGGCTTAATAAGAACTTTTTACTGTCGCTTCGTATACATTTTCTATTTTGTATCACTGTATCACTGTATCACGAGCTTTTGAATCTTGAATATGCATTGCTTTACCATTGGGGTCATATGCAAGGCCAACTGACGTGCGTTGTGAGGCAGCCGCATCCCCACAAGCCAAGTGTAAATCAACCTTACAAGAGCCAACAACATGTAACGGTCCTTGGTTGTGAGTAACACACCACGCGAACAAGACGAGTGGCCCTCTCCAAGCATGGTAAAGGAAGCATAAAACAGTAATCACAAAAAAGATATCAACAAAATCCGAGTGTTTTCCCAGTATCTTGCTTTATTGCCTACATATGACAGGCCACCATCCGCTTTTCTGTTTCTCTGTTGTTTCATAAAAAACCGGCAGAGTCCACCCGGCCCGATGAGACGGATAAGAAAAACGTGCCGAAGCCGCCGAGAAAGTGGAAATTTTGTACAGAAAGAAAAGCCGAGCCCGAGCGCCAGAGCACGGACGATCTAATGGAGCTATGATTTATGGTTCAGAGGCTTTAGGGTCGTGTTGATTGACGAGGCTTAGAAGGCTAAGAACCGCCTTACATTCTTATGCCTCAAGATCTTCGCATGGGGCCGAGTTTGCTCCCCGTGAACAGTATCAAATCATGCACCCAGGCGGTAAGTTATTTATTTCTTTTCATCCCCCCCTTACGGCGTTTGTTGTTGCCCATACACAACGTCTTTATTGCACATGGCGAGCGAATAACGTGTTATGATCGAATATGCCATGAAGGGACACAGCCCGTTCTGCTTCGAGTTTGCTTGAGCGATGCTATTTCATTTTTCCTTCTATCCCGTTTCTTTTTCTTCTTCTTTCACTCTCCCCTGACACAAAGATACAAAATGAAAGTTATAGAGATCAACAGGGGAGCGGAAAGAAATGGTTATTTGGTGTGGAGGGTGTGTGTACGGATAAGGTCATAACAAGTAATCAAAAAGAAAAAGAAGAACAGCAGAAGATGGGGATAAGGTGGCTATCCAGAGACCAGGTTGGGTGTTCATCTGATGAAGAAGCGCAGCTATTGTTTTTCAAAGGCTGGATTACACTGTCGTCTTCAGCCTTTGGTTTTGCGTTATCAGGATACTGTTGCGTATTGTGCAAAAAGATTAGGGTCTGTCCGTGGATCGAACACGGGACCTCTCGCAAGTTATACTCAGGGTACCCCCTAAGCGAGAATCATACCACTAGACCAACAGACCGGGTATTGCTGCTCGTACGGAGCGGCTTTCGATGGACACGGCGGGGGCAAGTCGAAGCTTTTAAACGGGGGAGAAGCGACAAAAAAGGCGTAAATTTTTTGGGTGGAGACATCGTGAGAATTAGGTGTGGGGCCAAATTTCGTGCGTGAGAAAGGTGCGAACGAAGTGTGTTTAGCCCTTAAGAACCGCCGCATAGCTGCATTCAAACATCCAGATCGTTTAGCAGCCTTAACAATGGCTTTCATCTTGTGTATTAAACTATTGTCACTGTCTTTTGCCGGGAAATAGGGCATGTTCGTTGGCTGTTTTGATCACAGTAAAAGAAAAAAAAAGGACACCAACACCGGAAGTCGAGCAAGCGAGACTAGTGTAGACAAACAGATATATGATGTTGTAAAAATGCAGGTGAAGAAGAGTTTACTTACACAGGAACTGCAATTTACCTGAAGGAGAAGGCATAAGGAAAAGGCATATTGGTCAAAGGCTCAGCCATCAACTGGTCTCAGCCATCAACTGGTGGAGCAAAAGAACATATCTCGACAGGAGAATGACAAACGCAAAACACAAAGTTGAAAAAGTCAAGGAATAGACCCTAGACTCGAGGAAAAAGCAAGTAGGAAAACGAAAAAGAATCACGTAGCGCCAACAATAACGCATTGCAAACGAAATTCGAAATCCCTTCCGGACAAGCTCGACAAGCTCGAATAGTACTCAAACCACTTTGCTAAATGTATGTAGCGAGTCTCTTGTCTTTTAAACTTTCCGCTTGCGGTTTCGGGCCAAGGTTTTAGGGGAGTTAGGTGGCAAGACGTAGCTTATACGGGCAGAGTTACGACGTAGCTTAACATGGACCACATCACAGACCGATCACAAGCAGCTGAAGCTTGCCGGCCTTTTCTTTTCCGTAAGTGATCGAGCTGTCGAGAAAATCGACGTGGCTACACTCACGCCCCCTGTCCCCTCTTCTCCCCTTCTGCTTGCCAGATTTCGCTCCAACAGACTCTTCCTCTTCTCTCCATTCTCTCCACTCTTCCTGTCGATTTTTGCCTCTGTTGGTCCTTGTGTCTTCATATACAGCCTTTCGCCCCCTTTCTCCTTCCATCGCAAGGAACTTGCCGAAAGGGAGGGCGAAGAGGAGGCAGAGAAGAGGGTTGGATAACTAGGTTGAACGTAGTGTGCAATTTAGATAGAGTGATGCTACAAATTTAAAAGCTAAACAACAGTCGACGAGAGAAAAACAGACGCGAGGGAAAGGGAATTTCGATGGTCTTGCTTGGCATACGTCCTTGAAAACGCCACGGCTAGCCCTGGCTGCAAACAGCATAAACAGCCGGAGGCAAATGAAAGTATGTATGAAGGGAGGAGGGTGGAAGCGAACAGGTGAACATTTCAGTTTGATATCGAAATGTGTCCCTGGCCTCATTCCGGGAAAAGAGCCAGACTCACCAAAGGGAGAATAAGAGAGATATGGACGGACAGGCAAGAAACAGCCGACAGACGAGAGGCGAAGAAATGAGTAGGCGAGATAGCGAGTGGCAGACACACATTCTCAGAACGGTGCGCAGGGATACAGGCAGGCTGGCAGGTTGAAGAGAAATAGCAAGAAATCCAAGGTAGTCACACAAAAAAAGAAAAGGAAAAAAGAAAAAGAAGAAAAGAAAAGAAAAAAAAGAAAAGAAAACTGATGCCTTGAATAGACGGAATAGGAAAGTGCGTGTGCATCACTCTGGCACAAAAGATGAAGCAAAATAAGCTAAAAAGGATTACAACGCACACCTTGTATCGATGCAACCCTGTAATTCCCTTGCCCAGAAGGTTCACTGCAGGCTGGCAGGGTGCATTTCGGTCGAAAAATCGCCCGTCTGGGCACCGCAACACTTCAAGGGACGGGTGAACTTTTATTGACCTGTTGGCCTTGACCCTCTGTAGCAGGCGCTTAGCGGCTGTTCGTATTCCCAAAGCGCGAGGGACATGTAACTCTGGAGGGAGAGAGTGGTGATTACTGTCCGGAGGACGCCGTAGGAGACAGAAAAAGAAAAGAGTGGCAGACGTCAGGCATACAAAACGGATCCAAGACGACATTATAAATCATACGCAGTAGGAAGACAAAACTCTTCAAAAAAATATGCATATGCACCGTAACCTGGGGGCCGGCGGCTTTGCAACCTGACCAAGCTACAGGCCGTTTCTCGGAGCCACACGTCGCAAGGCAGGAAGGAGTAGAAGAGCTTGAAGCAGACGGAAAACGATATACCATGGGACCAGTTTTCGTGGAGTCAAACGACGAGAAAGAATGGATGGCAAACATGCAAGAAAAAGCAACGGAGAAAATAAAAAAAGACGCGCACTCAACGGCGCTCGATGGCGCTCGATGGCGCTCATGATGGTGCTTTGCGGCTATTTGAGCCGGAACGGTTCCAATGAGATCCCGCCAACAAGTAGACACGCCAAAGGCAAGATGAAGACGGAAAGAACGGATCAGTCCAGGCCCTGAGAGACAGTGGTCAAACGTGCAGCTAAAAAGTACTTTGATACGTACTACGACGTACTTACCTACAAGCTAAGATATGCTTGTGGTTGGTGAACTATGGCAGCAGACACACTATTGTCTACTGCCAGGGAGAACTCGGATGTGAATGAAATAAAGACCAAGGCTCACAGCTGTCAAGGCTCACGGCAGTTTTTGTTTGCTTTGCCCAACCGCCCTGCTTAGCAGACGTAATATTATGTTCTTGTTCGACTCCCACTTGTCACTTTTTTTCTGGCAGTGAAGGCATCTTACTTTCTGACAGTTCTTCTGCTGCAGGTGAGATACAGATCAGAGATGGCTCCTTCTCTTCCCGCCAACGCCGACCTTTTAACGTACAACAGTGGTAGTGTAACCCTCTTTTGTAACTTGACTTGACGCCTTAACAAGACTTGCACTTGGAAGTTTATTCTGTTCTTTCTTCTCCTCCTTTTTGACATTTTCCCCTGTCATATTTTCCCTCCCGCTCGTGGGATCCGGAAATGGGATGGGACGGCAAAGATGAAAAAAGACACAACAGACACTAAGCTACAGCAACCAACACCGCAGCAACAGACCTTCATAGTTCGACGAAACCAAGATGTCGAGACGCGACGTCACTGGCAGCTGCTATGTTGGCAGTTGGGTGTAGGAACATCGAGATAGAGTTTAGAGATTGGGGGATGCGACGAGGCAAAAAGGACGAAAACTAGAGATGATAGATGGTGGCATATGGCAAGTCAGTTTGGGTTATCGAGTTGGATGTTGGAGGAAATGGACGGCGCCGGTAAAAGCACTGTATTTTCTGGGGCACTGAAATAAGCTGAATGTATGTGCAGCCGCGTAAAGTGCAAGCAGACGGCAATGTTGATAGTGTTCGCGTTCGGTCTCATCCTCGCCGTAGACCTGGATCTACGTGACCGAGGACGAGCCGTCATGTTTCTTCCACATTCTGTGATATTGGCTTTGCATGTGTCTGCATGTGTATCCATGTGCCACCATGTGTCTTCATATGACTGCATGTGTCTGCGGATGTTGAGTGTCTGCTTGCGTAGTGGTTTTTCGCTTCGCGGTCTTTTGATGAGCGGCCATCATTTTCCCGGTTGCTGCCTTCTGCATTGACCAAAGCTGCTTGACTACCGGAAGTGCCATATCTCGTGACGGGGAAGGCGGTATGTGATGAATATGTAAAGAATTAACGAGAAAAAGGACGCAACGTCGCATCGTCCGTACGTATTTTCTTTTTGGTGTTTTTGTGTCTGCTGCCCTGTTAGCTCTCACTCTTTCCAAGAGTTTGGGGGCGCCGAAGGGCTGAAGATGGAACCGAGAGCGAGATGAAGAACTTCATATCCAGGGAAAATGACTCCTGAGCTCGTCAAAACGACGAGATCACAACACAGCCTCCATCACCATGCACGAAGACGAATGCGGCCAAACTTTGGTCGTTTGACAAGCTTTCCTTTTTTCCATCCTTTCTTTTTCGTCCTGTTGTCTTCCTGTCATGCACCTACCCTTCCTTACCGCTTTTTCCTTATTTCCACACGATGTTCTCCTAGTTCCCTTTAACGAGTGCGTGGCATATCTCGTATCGTCCTATCCATTTGGTGCGCTTTGTTCTTTTTCTCTTTTTCTCTGCACGCAGCCGTTCATGTTTGTCCTACGCGACGTTTGGGACCCAAGTGAGCGAGGTCTGTGTTTCTACGTTTTCTTAATAATTTTATATCCCAGCTTGCTTTCTTTTTCCTTTTCGCCCCGGATTGTTTTGTCCGGTCATCGGTAATTTTTCCACTTTCGTTGCTTTTGGCTGTTCTTCTGCTTCTATTTTTCTTTCCTCGTCCATCCTTTTTCCTCTTTGTGTCTTGAACTACCGTGCGATTTTCTTGTCCCTATGAAGTTTCTCTCGACTTTTTCCCCTTTCCCACGTTTTACACAGGTACTTCAACTTCTTCGATCCTGTCCCCTGGCATTTATCAACTTACGCATGCCGGAGCTACTGCAGCTTACTGCATTTGGTGTAATACAGAAGGGAAAAGGACGAGGGCAAAAAGGAGAGGTAGAAAAGAAGAGAGAAAAAGAAAATACAGAACCCAGAATCCGCCTGTTGGAGCTAAATCGTGTAGCGTGGAGAAAGGTTTAGGGGCAGATCAAGAGAAGAAGGAGAAAAGGGGCCCTACGGGAAACACTCCGTGGTGCCGTAGTCCACTGTTGTACGACGTCCGACGTTTTACAACAGGATATGCAGAAGCAAGTCAGCTGGACTAGCGAGGTCAGCTAATTCATCTTGGGCCCCATCTTGGTGGGAGGCAATCTTTACTGCTAGGAGAAAAGGGCAAGAGAAGACGAGATTTGAATACTCCGATGATACGAGAGAGAGAGACAGCAAAAGAGACGCGTTGGGCGGGCGAGTATGAATATGGATCAATACTCCACCTCTCCACAAGGAAGGGAAAGAGCACCCTTGAATGGAATGTGAAAGACAAGGCCTGACCCACAGTGGATCCCGAGGGGCTCTAAAGGGAACATCCCGCTTGCCGCAGCCGCCCACCAGCAAAAAAACAGCTGTAAGGGGAAGGGTCGACCGCTATGGTCTCCGTGCGCCTTCCTCGCCACGCATTTTCGACATTTTCAGTTTCTAGCACGGAGTACTCCGTAGAGGGAAAGAGCGGCCCACGGTTTATCACCACGAGCCGAGTACTGGCCCAGCGGAGCAGGTCTATGGGACTCCAAAAGACAAAAAAAGTAAAGATAAAAAAAAAGGACGGGAAAGGACCAAAAAAAGAAACGCCAACCAAAAAAGGGCTTAACTTGCACGTCCACGTAGCATTGGCGCTGTAACAGGGTGTTTTTTCTGCTTTGATTTTTGTGTGTGGGGCGACTTATTCTGTGCGTTCAACCGGACCTGTAATAGTCACATCATCTTCCCGTTTCTTCTTTTATGTGCCATGTCTGCCTGTGCCTGGCCCTCGTCATTGCCCCCAATACTCCTCCATTGTGCCCTGTATCTGCCGTCTGAAAAGGGAAGCAACTTGCGCCTTGAGATTATTAAAAATGAAGGGGAATAGGAGGACGGGGAAGGCGACTGAGTCAAGAGGCCAGCTTGGTCGACCACATTGACATTGGAGGGACCTGGAAAGGCCGATTGGTGAAGAGAAACCGTGTCCAATAATTTTCAGTATTTGCCACAAAAGACCTGATATGAGATACAGCAAGTAGCCAAGATGAGCAGGCGCTGCAAATTAGAAACCAAGGCGGAAGTCGAAAAGGACTGCAGGTTAATATTCACTGTTGGCTGGTCCTACCGGTATGTTCGACATCTTGCTTGTTGCATTGGTCCTATTTTTTGCTGCTTTTACCTCGACGATCTGGTTGTATGCTGTCACTTTTTGGATCGGCTGCAAATCGCGATAGGCTCTGCCGGTTGGACAATTTTGTGACTGCCCCGTTGTTACTGTCTGCTGTCACAGTGTCCCTGTTGCTTTAATCTCGACTTGAGCTAGTGAGTTGTAGGGCACCATCTCGGTCTTCTTTTTCCCGGACCGTTAGGCGGGAGATGAGCCAAAAAGGCAAGTCACCGGAGACAGCGGAGCAAATAAGGGTGAATGTGGATGGGAGAAGGGGAGGGGGAGCAGGGGGAGTGCCCAGTGTGCATATTGCAAGCGCGCGGGTATGGGTGTGGGTAGCAACCAAGAAAATCAAATAGAGTGAAAGTGAAGAGTTCAAAGGCAATGCAGCATACGGGGTAGAGATGGAGAGAAAAAAGCACGACGCGGAACTTGTCTGGAGCAGTAAAATTTTCTAAGAAGCCTACAAGTTGGCAAGCTGGCAAGCCCCGGTGTAAATCGCCCGAGGGATGAGTGGATTCCCCCTACTGTATATTCAAAGCATGGACTGCTTCCTCAACACGACGTGTGGAATACTCTGGGAAATAGCTCGGCAAATGCGTCGTTGCATACTGTCTCTTTTCTTTCTTATCAAATAGTTTGGGGTTCAATTTTTATCATAGCAGCCACCATATAGTAATGCACATTTTGTGCGTTGACTGCCGCGACTGAAAAAAGTTTAACTATTTTCCCGGCACGCCTTACCGGCTGCCTGATTACCTGGTGAGGCCAGGCCTGCCACGAGGCGGCAAAATATGAGTACGAACAGACTGTCAAATATCACTCGAGGTAAAAAAGCTGGGCAGAGAGAGGCAGAGAGAGAAAGGTGGTGTGTATGAAATAGATGAAGGGAAAATGACTGAGCTGGTCAAAGGTAAAAAGTACAACTCTTAATTGCAGGCGATATCCTACAGAAAAAGAAGGGGTAAAACCGGGACAAAAGCAAAGATAATACAGGGTGTAACCTGGGGAGAGTTGATGAAGAGGAAAGTTTGATTTCACTGATACTGAGCTTCACTGCGCTAGCACTTGCAGTGTTACTGTGTACAAGGCTGTTACAGGGGAAGCACAGGCAGGAATGCAATGCCTGTAAGGTGGAGAGCATGGGCGTGGGTTTGCAGTCATTGCGCTAGCCTGTTTGGGATTTGGACTGGTGTGAAGCGGAGGAAGGAACGGAGGAGAAAAACGAGAGTGGAAAAAATGGTGGGAAAGGTGGAGGGAAGGCGCGGACGTCCATCCCCCCGACCAAGAAGCAGGACCCGACAGTCTGGTTACAGGTGTGGGGCAGTGTGAGCGTAGATTGGACGAAGGAGCTGCGCCAACTGGGCGGGCAGGAGGGCAGTTAGTTGTTGGGCTTTTCGACCGTACTGGAAGGAACGAAGGAGCAAAAGAACGAAAGAGAAGGAGCGATCAGCACAAAGCGAACACACACTGCATAAAAGAAGCAACCGGCCATGACAGTTTGCAAGCCATGTTGGTGGCTATCTCGTGCAGCCTCCATTCGCCGTAGTTTTCGTGGCGGATGCAAGACTGTTGCTCCGTGTTGCTCACAACTGACAAGCCTCACAATCCCACGAGGCATTCTGTTGGCTGTCTGCCGATTCGTGCTGCAATTCTGACATCGAACCCACTACCACCCCTGCTCTCAACGCCTCAGAAAATGCAATGCCAGCCGTTGCGTTTCATTTCTCCGCCCCGGTCATCTTGTTCTTTTTTTGTTATCTTATCCCCGTATCTTTTCTTCTGATTTTTACTCAACACAATTCTTCAAACACCGCAATCCCTGCCTGTGCAGATGTACGTCGACCAATCCGTCGTGTTGCACGTTTTGTGCACCGTGTAGAACAATTACAATTTGACAAAGGATTCTCTGTCACACGGAAGAAACGTCTTCGTTGTCGTTGTGCTACGGGAAAATAAAGTACGATATGATGTATATTGCAACCTACATGTTCCCCCGATCTCCCGTCTCCAGAGTTCGGCGATTACGGGAGCCGTCAATCTGTGGCTTGGCCATATGAAAGAGAACAAACGTGCCGACGACAAAGGGAGCCAAAAAGGCCTGTGCCCAAAGAAGAATACAAATTCAATAGACACATCTATCTCCAAGAAAAGTAGGGGAATCCGGAGGATCTCTTAGACAAAGGAGCGGAAAGAACAAATTGTCAGGTTCGCCGTTATCAATCCCGCTGGCAGGCAATTCCATAGTCGGATCCGCTTTAGTGCGATTTGGATTGAACTTGCTTTCACGGAGTACAGCACGCGCGGAAACAGTATGATAGAAAAGAAATACGGAACCAGGCCAGCCCAGACCAGGCCATCCCAAAGCAAATCTGCGTGAAGCCTGTGGAGCTTGCATTGAAGCTTACCTGCGCTGATCGCAAGGAACGTGGGGAACAGGGGGTCCTTTCTGAGCTGATGAGCAGCTAAGCTACAACAGGCCGCAAAAAGGCCTTCGCTAACACTGCCTGACCACTGCATGTCTTTGAATTCACTGCCACTAGTTCGTAGTTTTGAGAAAAAGCGTCCGCGCTTTGCTGCTTCCAGATAATTCTCCGTAGGCGGCGCCTCGCTGTCGATTTTATTTCTTTCCGTACATACATAGCGACAAAGGAGTCTTTACTCTCCTGAAGAGTTCATTCTCGTCTCCCTTGTCTATGCGACGCGTTCTACACTGCATAGAGACCGCGACATGTGTGTATCTCATACCCTGGACACGGCCAGGACGTAACAAAGAACGGGCATTTATGTGCTTATCAATCATTGGATTGGTGATTGTCTCTATTCGCACAAGTGTCGTTGCACAAGAAAAAGAAAAGAAAGAATACTTTGCACTTTGCAATCTTTTTTTGTACCCTTCGTGGACGACAGCCCTGTCTCTGTTCAGCTTGGCCCATCACGCATCCCTTGCTGTTCTATGTATTTCTGTCCGTCTGTCTGTCTTTCTCTTTCTCTCGCTCTTTAGACTCATCTTTGAGTCCTGTCCATCTTCTGTTCTCTCCTTGTTTCGTTTTTTTTTTTTTTTTTTGGCTTGTCCACCTCGCCCCCTTTTCTCCCCACCAGTCAAGAGCATACTCGCCTGGGGGAGGCTTCCGCACCAATGAGTAGACCGCATGACAGAAGCTTCGCGGTTCTTTCGGAGACTATTTGTTACGTGTTTCTCACTCTCCTCAAGAGGCAGACTGAACTAGTCTCGTTTGGGACAGCCCATCTTTCATCTTTCATTTGTATTTTGTTCTTCTGCTGAAAAGTACGGCGTATTGTACGCCGTACTTTCTTTTTCTTGCGTCGTTCATGGTGCTCCCCCATTCGTTCCCCTTGCTCTCCTCGCTTTCCTCGTTCTGCCCTCCCCTGCCACTCTTTCAAACACTCTGGACTTTGACTGCGTCGCTATCACTCTTTCGTAATACGAGACCTCTCCAGTATCTGCTATGGCCCAGGATCGCCATGATGCCATTGCCAATGCCACTCCCACAGTGCCAATCCTTCCACAACCCTTTGTCAAAGAGTCAACTCTTTATTCCCACGTATTCAAGTCGTCTATGCTACCCTACGGCCTTACGCACCTACCTCACTGTTGCTGCCCCTGTCACTTTTTGTCCCCTACGTTCGTACTTTTCCCTGACCTCCCGTCGACGGGGAAGCTAGCAAGTCCTGTCCGCGGCGTCTAGCGGTCATATGATTTGCAGACCAGGGGTGGAAAGGCGACGTTCCGAGATTGGGCGGAATGGAAGGAGACCAAAAAGAACTGAAGGATTTGAAGGGTTTGAAGATACCAACCCAAGCGTGAGGAGAGGCTGGGCTAGAGGGTGCACGTTTTCCTCCTACTAAAACTGAAATATCTCGAGATGCATTCGGTACACAGCGCAATCTTGGAGTCTTTACATCTTCGGGTCAAAGTGACAGCATTTATCGTCTTTGCCTTCGACACGGCTACATTTTGTTCTATGCAGGTTTCCCGTCTTCCCGTCTTCTACATGCGGCTTGCCTTGCGAGGTGTTGATTGATTTTTCTGGTACTCCGCACTCTTGTACAAGAACAAGACACACTGCAATATTTAATGTCATCGTTCTCGCGTACCTCCAGAGACACCTTCCGTTCTAGCCTCACTCCTTTCTACAAGTTGGGCGTCCCTTTTGTCTCGCACAAAATTAATTTGCATACCATTGCCTTGACCGTCATGTTCTCTCTTCTCTGCATCACAATGTCCCTTTCATTCTTGCCACCCCCCTAAAAATGATCTGGCTGGGACTGTGACTGGGCAGTGCTTCGACTAACACGACGCTGTCCATCCCCGACGAGAGAGTATTTTGCAAAAGGAGTATCATTAAGCCATCATTGTACTGGCCTCTTCCTCTGACCTCTTCGGTCTCCTTGGGGTTCTGGCTGTCTTCAATTCTGCCTATCTGCCTATCTCCTCTGGCTTCACCGGCTCTTGGACTGGCCTGGCCTAGTGCTGGAAGGCCTGCTTTTTCTTGGCATTTGAATCTTGACTCTAGACTCTCAAATCGTGACCCTTGGCCCTAGATCACCCTTCACCTGTCTCGACTCAGCCTACACTCCGAAGTCTATCCTAGCCATACCCTTGCGAACCTTGCTCCTTGCAACCCCTGCCCACCTTGGATTTTATTTATTTATTGGAGGTGTACACTACTAGTAGGTGCTCAGAGCTTGCTTGCTATTTTTCGCATTAGTACAGCCCTCGCAGATCCCCCGGTCACTGATTTTGTCTCTTTGTGTCTCTGATCTCTGTATACCAAAAACACCAAAAACACCCCCCCCCCCCCCCCCCCCCCCCCAAAAAAAAAGTGACGCTACGACGTTTTCCGTATGTCGTAAAAGAATAAAAGGCCTTCAGATGACCAGAAACAGCACCAGCGCCAGACTAGCACTGTCTCTTCTGCTGCCCATCCCTCCCACCCCCTTCCTGGAACTTGAGCCCTGATCCTTGTAAGGTCTCGTTTTGTTATTTTCAGCTCTTTATTTTTTGGGGTAATTTTTTATGGTGACCGTTTGCAAACAATCAAAGCTCCAAGAAGGATCTGGCTTCCCTGTCGTGCCTGTCTCATGCCCGTGGCTGTCACCGATTCCTTCTTTCTGAACCTTGCATTTTTTTCACTCGTCCTCCCCCATCCTTCTCTGATCCTTTTGCCATCCTTCAATTTTATCAATCCTTTCAAGCCTCTTTTCAACGGTCTCACACCTTTCGTCCATGTTAACCATCCATGACAAGGTCAAGTTTCGAACCTGATCTCCCTGCTCAGTATCTTTTCTGTTTCATTTTCGCTACCCTTTCCTTTTTTAGTCTACGGTCAGGCGTCATCGGATTTTAGTTTTAGGCCTAAAATATAAAATCGGACACGGAGAGAGCGGGAGGATGAGGGGACGGAGCTCAAAGTACAGCGTCCGCAGTACCGCATGTTACATTTTTTTTTCTTTCTTTATTTCTTAATCGTATGAGACATGTACACTTCAAAAAAGTAAAGCCGTGTGTGTTGTGTGTGTTCTGGTGCTGTCAGAGGGCCTCTTCTTCCCTCTCTCCTGATACCCACTAATACGCCGTGCATTTTTTACAGACAGCAAAAAAGAAAGGTGCAAATGCCTCGGTCTAGCGCCTGCCACAGTGAAAAAAGCACTCGCAACATCGAAAGACAAGCACAGCCGTGCTCCGTATGGCACAGGCAGTTCCAAGGGCAGATCATAGCATTCTATACCAATATGATCGACCTTGCATGACTTGTTGATGGTCTGCTACGACCCTTCAACTCTCTCCATGTTCCTTATTTCCTGGCAGTCTGTCAAAATTGTACTCTTTCGGGGCCGACCATTGAATGGAGCGTCCGAACAGGGACAGCGAAACAGGGCTCATACAGATTTTCTGATTCTGTTTTGAACTCACAGCCGCAGCCTCGTCCCTCTTTTCTGTAGAGTCGCATTGGAGCCTTTTTGGCAAATGTGTGTTTTGTAAGAATTTTGCCACACTTTCTTCCTCTACCCTATCACCAATTGCATCTTTTTCACGAAAATTCAACGCAAGTCTGGCCTCTCTATCATCTGATCCTCTTCCGACTCTTAGCAAGTCTGGTATCTTCGGGTTATTGGCGGCCACGTTTTTGCTCTCTCCATAAAGCTATTTCATACGGCCCAGAGCCTTAGCTTCGTCTTGTAAGATGCATTTCGAGGCCTCCTTGTGTGATTTCTCCTTCCAGGTATGCCCTTTGTCTCCAGTTTTGGCGTCTCCTTCTTCATTGGTTCATGTGACTCTCTTTCACCTCGTCTTCCCCTCCTCGTCTTCTCCTTTCCTTTTTTTATATTCATTATATTAAAAAAAATGGTGTACGATGAGGGAGGCGAATACAAAGTGGCCTGTTCACGAAAGAAAGAGACAGAGACAAGACCATAGTAAACGAGGGGCCTTTACTAGGCATTCAGAGAAGGCGATCGCGAAGGCCATCACATACTCATCGAGCTGCACAATTTACAATCGGACGCTAACCAATATGCGCCTACGAGAGCGTCTCTCCCGTATTGCAGTGGCTATTTCTTATCTTTCCGTTCTCGTCGCCTTCCCTTCAGGCCCAGACCAAGTCCAGACCATACTCAGTCCGCCGCGCCTATTCCATATTAGCGGATCTTTTTCTGTTAATTCTCAATATCGTATTTCTTTTTTATCGTTTTTTAACTGTTTTATTCCCTTCCCTTCCCGCCATTGACTAGGTGCTTCAATGGGGTCAAAAGAACCTTTTGTCCGCGCTTGCTCAAGTCGAGCTTTCTTTTTCGTGCAATACTTCTCGTACGAAAGAACGGCTAGCCATCTCGATTTCCGCCAATAACCATTCCGCATTTTCCTCGTATCCTCAATCTCGACAGGTGATTTTATTGTTTACGCTACGCCTCTTTTTCTCACGTCTTTTTTGTCTTCTTCTCTCTCGTCCATATTTCTCTCCCATGTACGTCGTATTCCTTTGCTTTCCTTGTTCGTTTTTCAAAATTTCTTGGCATCTCCCCCCATAGGCAAAAGAGGCGCATGCTAGCTTGAGTGGACATTCATGCCCCTCACAAAACAGCCTCATATTATTGGACGACTCTATGTCCTTTCAAGTCGAAAAGATGCATTCGTATTGGCTGAGAGACTCCTTGCTTTGTCTCGGTGTTTAATGTCCTTGTGTCTCAATATCATGCACTGGGACTGAAAGGCGACTGTCCTTTGCTCACAAATATCTTTACTTTCTCAAAACTCTCCAGTTCTACACTCGTAGAACCCTTGCTCACCTGGCATACTTTCTTTCGCGTATTACGAGTCCTTCCCTTCATGTTCTGTAGCACGAAGTATACCCGTCCTTGTGTTCCTCTTACTCCCAATGTCTTGCCTTGTGTCTCTGCTATTGCTTCCCTTGATATTCCATCTTTTTTCTTCTGTCTTTCTGTCGTATCTCATGTCTAATGAATCTTATATATTTTGTGCAACTGCTAGAAAACAGGGCGAGTATCACAAAGGCTATTGTTTTGCACCCCATCTTGTATTCTGTACGACAATAGTGCTGCGTGTGTCGTGATACAGCGATGTTTTGCAGGGAAGACGACATCATGGCGTACAAACTATAGACTGGTTTTGGGGGGTTTGTTTTCTCTTTCAGTATCAAAAATTGGCTCTCGTATACGGAGCAGTGTATTATTTTTACTTTTTGTTTGCTGGTCTCGTCACATTTCCAGAGCTAAATCTCTGGATAGCTTCGGATCACTCATCATCAGATGCCTTCAGCACCACCCTCTTTCGTCCTTCACCTACTCACCTTGACGCGTGGTAGACCGGCCTTCACCTCGCCGAGTCCTGTACGCTATGCGCTTTTAAGAGGATTCGACAGTGCGCTCGCTCAGCCTCCGCATCGAGCGACTTGAGACTTTAAAGACCCAAGCCCACACTTTTTGGGCCATTTTCATCGGGATACAACCGCCCAGACCCACGGTTTGGGTTGCATGCCGATTTAAGCAGTCACTTCGAGAAATAACAGGCTGACAGGCACAGGACACAGTCCATGTCGCATCGCCTCAGGTCAGGGTCAAGTCGTCGATACCTGTCGTTTTTATTCTGCCTTTTTTTTCTGGTTCTCATAATGCGCTTGCTTTAGGGCCATCATCGCCGACCTCTTTCCTTCACCATAAGGCCACCCAGACGCCCCTCACCTTCCCTCAACGCCCGCCAAGTGAACGGAAGGTGTCACCGGTCGCTCCTGCCGCATGGCTTACAAGGTGGCCAACTCGGTGTTTTTCGGTTCCGTGGCTCCTTCCTTCACTCCGCGTTTATCTGCTGTCTTAATGCTTTACTATTTAGGAGCTCACGTCTACTGTTTCTGCACTGCACGGCCGCGAACGATCTGCAACAAGCCCCCGTCAAAGTGGGGGACGGGAGCGTTCTTTTTCTTTTCTTCTGCTTGCATTAAAGCCCTTTTTCTCTAACAGTGTGGGCCAAAAACCCGCTAGAATCGGCCTCCGTTAGCGCCAGTGTGCTGAGACGAGCGCTAAACAGGGCCCCACAGCGCTATTAAGCAGATCGGGCCTTGGAATTGAGGAGTTGTCCCATGGCGATGAAAGAGAGGAGGAGATGAGAAGACGGATTTTGTGAGTTATGATCATGTGGCCGCATCACCATCAACGTGTAGTACCTGATTTCACATTTGCTGCCTCATTTCGACGCTTTGGATATCAAGAAATTAGTCACTGCCGAACGGCCTATATTGACGATTTGACCCAATGTGGGATGTTTTGGGAAGGAGCGCCTGCGTCTGAGGCGGAAGTTCATTGTTTTGGCAGGAGCGATAGACGAGTCGGCGAGACAGGGTAAGGCCAGGCAGGAGCGAGGCAGGAGCGAGGCAGGAGCACGAGAAGGAGTAAGAGGAAGGGAGGCACAGTTGAGGGAAGGAACAGACCAGGACAGTCCTGCCCTTTCTGCTTTCCGAGGGCCGTCATCCGCGCGTTTCCTGCGGTAAAAATCAGCTCGTGCCATTTCTCGCGCGCGGCCCGGCCTTATTAAAATGGGCAAGATGGAGTGCTCTAATACTCCGTATGCGAAAAGGAGTAGGGACAGAGAGGTCTGGACTGGGAGGCGACGCGCACAGGACACTACGGAGTATGCGTAGGTGCGTCTCTCTGCCCATCCCGCGTCTCCTGCCTCGAAAAATTGCAGTGCTTAATTCTCCCAGTCGGTTGCTCTCCAGTTTGGGTGCCTCCATTCGTGCCTTCCTCCCAACCTCTGCTCGCTCTGCTAAACGGACTGCACTTTCCTCAGCCGTCCCCCCTGCCCCACTCGCTGAACAGATGCCCCCCATCGCACCTTCTGATCTTGGGTGATCTTGGATCTCTTTCCTTGCAACGCACGCTTGCTGCGGCATTGGCGTGTTTCCACTCGTTCCCACCACACCTGGACACACAACCTGTTGAAAACATGTGCCGCTGGGCGCAACAGCCAAAGAGACCACCACGGTACTTTTTTGCTTCCTGTGGCTGCCCTGAGCTTTCTTTCTTGTGTGCACTGCTCTTTCCTCAGCTGTCGTCTCAGCAACTCTTGGACGAGTTGCTCCTTCGTCTTTCCTGCCCCGGCCCCTTACCTTTGTTTGACTGTCTCTTCCGTTTCTTTGGGACTCTCTCCTCTTTTTTTGGCTTATTTTCCTTCTCGCGTCGTCTTCCTTTTCCCTTCCATTCCTCCTCGTTTTTGTATCTCCTCATTTTCTTGTCTCCCCTCTCCTTCTCTCCCGTCTCCTTACGCCCCTGGCCGCTTTTCGCACACCCAATAACAAACAGCCGCACAACCCTTCTCTCTCCCCTTTCTTCTTTTCTCTTTTGTTTTCCACACGCCCCATGTGCGAGTTTAGACCCGCCCAGAACGAGAACACCCACTCACTCATGCACCCCTCCCCCTCTCTTCTCTTTACTACGGAGTAACCTCGAACCCCATCCTGCCTCCACCTTTCTGCATTCGAAGTCTGCGCTAGTAGCAACGACCTGCCTGAACCTTTTACCTCGACTTCGTTTCGTTTTCGTCGTCCTCCAACTTCTTCTTTTTCGTTTTCTGTCGTCTCTGTTTTTTCAAGTCGTCTTAACCTTGTCTGTAGGGGCAGTTTTCATTCTTCTTCTTTTTTTTCTCTTTCGTTTCGTCTCCTCATCTTCTCGCCTTATTTAGTGCCCAGCACTAGTTGGACCTGTTCCTATGACTCGATTCAGAGGATGTGCGAGCAAACTTAATTTCCGCCCTAGCAGCCTTGATGTACAGCTTCTCAAACAAATACACGTACAGTTACAAGGAGCTGTGAATCGACACTACTTGATGTAGTGCGACTTTTCAAAAGTCGATACGTACTCGCCTAGATCAGGAGAGGTCCATTTCATCATACCGCGAACCAGTCAGAGAGACTCGAAGTATACCAACAAACAGGCACAGTACCTCAAATCATCAGTATGTGTTTGGCAGGTAGGTCTTTTCTCATCTGTCCGCACGAGACAGGTCTGGCCAAGATTTCAAAGTACAGGGCATGAAAGCGAAAGAGCTGAAAGAACACACGCGCATACGACATACTGTAGTTCGTTTCAAGCACTGTAGGCAGCACGGGGCGCATTCAAAGTTGCCCCGGAGAACGGCGTCGCTTTCTGCCCACCACTTGTCTTTCCTTCCTTATTTTTCTATTATTCTTTAAATTTCTCAATTTGTTCCGGCCTCAAGGTCCTGACCATCCGTATCATTTTTGCTCTTTCTCTCTTAGCTGCTGCTACGGGTGCTGCGGCTTTGATATACAACCTTAAATCGTTTCTTCTCAATTTTTCCTTTCGGCACGCCGTCCTCCCTCTCTTCCCACACCACCCCCCTTGGCGATTAGAGAAGAGAGTGTATACTCCAGCAAGGGTTTAGGCCAAGCCTTGCAGGCAGGGCAGTGAAGATGGTAAAGTAAAATGCAAAGAATGTCTGAACAGTGTATATTTTACACAGCACTGCTCCCACACAGTTCCTAGCTTCTAGCAGTGCGACCACCACTACTGCAGCTCTCTTTCTCCCATGGGCTCGTCTCTTCTCGTCTCTTTTTTCTTTCTCTTGTCCTGTCCTCCCACCCCCCCTCCACAATGCCAGGACACACGCATGCTCGCAAGCACTCAACTCTGATTCCTCTATACTCCTCCTTTCTCGACCAACACCCGCCAGTTCCCACTCGGGATGTTATCGATCATGCTGTAGAAAAGGGGAATAACCATGTTGTTCTGTTGTTTCTGGCTGTTCCGCTCCCCCTGTCTGTTGTCTGTGGTTCGTTGTTTGCAAGAGTCTGGACTGCCAGGAGAGCGTGCTAGTTGTTTGGCCGGATTTTGCAAAGCCGTATTCTTATTTCTCTCAGTGTTGTTATCGCTTGGGAGTAAAAGCGTGTGCCTGGTTGTATGTCGTGTAAACAGCGATTTGTGAAAGGCATTGAGGCCTTGGATGCGTGGACATTGGACGGAAATTAACGAGGCCAAGAAAACATAGAGTCACCTACACACAAGTGCAAGATGCTATCAGTGCAATATTGCAAATGTAAGCAACGAGCAACAGGATCTCGAGAGAAGTTGTAGGCTTTCTTGCTTAAAAATCTGTTTAATCGAAGGATGCATTTTTCGGCCCCTAAACATCATGGGTGTCTGCCATGGGGCCAGATGACTACTTCCCGGCCACGTCTCCTCCCTCTTTCTTCTCCTCTTGTCGTGTTTCGTTTTGCTTCATCACTTTGTCTTTCAGTGTGCATTTATTCACAGATATATTTACTGCTTTCATCCCAGTGTTTACGTCTTGAACGCTCCTTCCCGGTTTGGAAAATATTGTGCCCTACGACGTACTTCGCACCTGCCTCCTCATCTCAATACTTCCTAACCCCTTGCTTCCACAAACAGCAAGAGCTGCAGAATTGCACCTTCCTTGACAAAAGAAACAAAAAAAAATATTGTGCCACTGTATACCTTGTCGCAGTCGCACCTTCTTCACTTCTTTTTTGTTCTGCCCTAGCCCTTCTTGAACATCCATTCCTGCCTCTTTATTGTCTCCATTCTCCACGTCTTTCAGGACCACATCCGAAAGACTTTACGCGCGCACATTCAACTTTGTGCCTTTGTTCTTGGTCGCGGCAGAACAAGTCATTATCTAAAGGAGTCTGGCTCTCGACTTGCATCTTTGTTTTCTCTGTCCCGTACACATCACGGTGTGGGTTCTTCGATACATCTATCTAGACTCAAAATCAGGGCTGCGCCACAAAGAGACTTGGGAAAGAACACACGCACAAAAGAGGAAGGCACGACCCAATCAGTTGTTTTGAGATTATCTGCCCCCCTATCCTCGACCTATTCGCATCATTCTCTCAACCTCTCTCGTTGCCTCTTCGACACTTCGTCGTCCCCGCCAATAGCACCCAGCGCCACGACCCTTGACGCAATCCCGAACAGCCCTTTCCTCTGGCCCTTTCAGCGTTCCTTCTCTGGCCCATTGTCTTTCCAGAACAGCCCAAGTCTCAGGTCTCGTAAAGAGAAGATCTGTCTGCAAAAATAACAAGTGACGAAATCAAAACCGAAAAGAGAGCGGCGTGCAGTGCCGCAGTGTGCTTTCTCATCACCACTCCCCTCCAGCATCATATACACCACGTCCGAATCTGCATCTGCCGTCACCAGACTCCCATCTCCAATCGAGCAGAAGCCTGTCGCCATTACCAGATCTCGGACGAGTCCGACTACCTCCTAGGGACAGAACATACCTTTGCCGCGCAAAGCCAAAAACAGCAATATGCATATCGACACAGACATGGGCATTAGAGTATGTTCCACTACCGATTCAGCCTCCGTCTATGCTACGCAGGCCCCATACAACACGGTACGTAGTCTTCATGTCACTCTCACTCCTCCTCGACTTACACACATCCCCTTGACGCCTTCCCTAGTTTAGCGTCTAGCACCAGTCGCCAGAAGCGAGATCGAGGTGTTCAGCGTCCTACATGCGAGGAGACCAGAGCCAGTAGAGCCACCAGAGCCTCTGGCGCTGTACGGAGTAGATTAGCGCCATTCGCCTCTTTCTCCTCTCCTCTTGCGCACACCTCTGCCATGCTGCTCGTCCCCGATCACTACGCCCCAGTCCTTTTAGGCACCCCCCTGTTCTTTCTTATAAGCCAGTCTCCTACCCCCTTCTTGTCTTCCTTACATTTTCCTTTTTCGTTATTTCCTATCAATTTTTTTGTGAAACCTTTTCTTTTTGATAAATATCCACCCTTTCCTGCTTTCTTTTCTTTTTCTCCCTCTTCTAGTCTTTTCCCAGTTTCACAATCACTTCCCTTTTCTTCTTCTTCTTTCCGTGTTTGTCGAAAATTTATATCTACTGACACTCTCCCTCTTCCTTCCTTCTTCCCCATCTATACAGCAAGTTGCCAGCTATACCCTGCCAACTTCCTCAGACACGTTGTTGACGCCAACCTCCAATTCTGGATCGCCTTTGTCGCGGCAGTTGTCTTTCTTCAACGCACAACAGCCTCAGTACCAACACCAAAATCAAACCCACCTTGAGCACCAGCGCCAACACCAACAGACTTACAACAGAAAGGCACAATTTCCACTCCAAACAGCCACAGTTAAACCAAATCACTCGCCGCTCATGTCTCACACAGCCCATCATCACTACCCACCTCACCAGCAGCAGCCTACACCTCCTGCGTCTGGCGGTATGACCTACCCCTACGACAACGGCCCTGAAGTGTCTTCTATCGCACAAAGCCAAACTCCAGGCTCTCACTGCTACGAAATGAACGGTTATCAGTATCAGCCTATCGTCAAGGGCGAGGCTATTCCCGCCACCATGGAAGGCAGCTACTTCGGCACCTACACGACTGCGGCGCCGCATCCGGATGATGCTACCGCCTCACCGCCCATGTACTCATACACTTCACAGTACATGGCGCCCCAGCAGCGTCTGCCGCCTCCTAACCCCCAGCCTTATTCGCAGTACGGCGCACCGCCGCAGACGCAGCCGCAGCATGGCTATTCCCACCACCATCAGCATCCCCAGGGACTAGCACCTCTCATGGATCACCAGCGTCGCTCCATGACTAACGAGTACCCGGGCTCCGCCGGCTCTATCCCTTCGATGGCGGCCACGCATAATTCTGATGGCTCGGCCTCGATTGGTGGACACCGTATGTCGCCCTCTAACTCTGCAGCTTCAAGCGGGATGGTCTGCACGCCACGCTCCCCAGTGGCCAGCGGACACATGGACAACGCGGGCCATCAACTCCAGCCCAGCGGCGTTGTTAATGGTGTGCCACCGTTCGCAACAGCAGAATTTCGCAGGGGTGTCCCGCAGGAACTTGAGAGCAAGATTGTCGCCTCAAGCGACGATATTGAGCTGAACGAAGATGCTCCCCCGGAGGCCAAATGGCTCTTCGAAATGCGCAAGTCGAGCTCAGCGCGCAAGGGCAAGGGCATGTGGGAAGCAATTGCTATTGAGCACAGGCAAATGTTTCCCCAGATGGAGAACGGCACCGCCCGTCTTCAAATGACACTCACCCGCGCTATTCGCAAGCATGGCAAGTTCCCAAAGAAGGATGTAAGTTATAGCAGATACAGTGTCCATCTGTTCCGTGTTTCAATGAAATAATATAGCTAACAGAATCCACCAGATCGAAAAGTTCTTGGCCATGTACGAGTTCCAGGAGAAGAACAAGTATTCTCGCTACGCTGCCATCATGAACGGAACTCTTGACAAGTACATGAAGGACGAGAAGGTCGAGAAGAACGCCAAGAAGGAGAAGTCGGTCGTAGAGTGGAAGGCACCTCTTATTGAGGCCATTGCTGTCCGCTTTGGTTTCGAGGAGCTGCCTCCCGATGCGAACACACAGCTTCGCCAGCGCCGCAATGTCCAGGCCCGCAAGAGACAGCAGATCCAAGCAAACGCCCGCCAGCAACAGGGACAGGCGCAGGCTTCCTCTTCTACAATGGCCACATCGTGGGAGAACAGTGAGTTCTCCGCCGGAACCCAACAGCTCCCGCTTCCGAGCCTGAGCCAGCCTCAGGCTGTCCCGAGATACGCCTTTGAGACCAACTTCACCGAGGCCCAAAGCACTATCCTCGCGGACTCTCTGGCAAGCAGACACGGCGACAACGACTACCAGGACGAAAACGTCTATACCAGCCATAGCAACTCACCCGTAGATCTTGCCTTGGCCAACGGAGGCCCTTCCTTCCGTCAACTTCCGCCGGTTTCTTCTCCCACTGCGCCCACGTACCGCACTCGCTAAGAGTGCTACAGCTCGACTTTTTTTTCTTTTCCCGACACGTTTACATATTTTTCACGCTTTGTTCCTTTGCCTTTGCTTATGCTAATGTTTCCTGTACCCCTTCACTTTACTGTTCCACTTTCTCGAATGAGAGGACGTGATATGCTCTGCGACATTGCTTTTTTTTTTTGGCTTTATTTTGTTCTGCACTATATCCCCACTAGGTTTTCATTCTGGCTTATTATGGATTTTGAACTTTCACATATTCATGTTTGTCGTTGTTATTATAAAATCATCCGCAAATTGGGGCTGGGAAACTACGGTTGGGTATCATGGGTCATCTAATATGACTTTGGAGTATGGCGAGTTTGGTAGACAGGAAAGGGGACGCCCCTATTTTTGCTTCTTTTTCTTTGGGATACTGGTTTTCCTTTTTGCTGTTTTCTTTTTTTCTTTTTACTTTTCATTTTCAATCTTGAATAGCTTCACTTCTCGTTGGTTGTTTGTTCAGTTCGTTTAACTAATTACCAAACGAAACCCTTGTTCTACAACCTACAGTTCCACCAATTTATTACGTGTTCATCTCCATAGTTTGTCTATGTTAATGTCGGGCGCCGAAAACCACAAATAAGACACCGTCACCCTAGCGTCTCATCAATCAATGACGTGTGTCAATAATCAGCCTCTGCTCCCTATATGAAGCAAGGCGTAATCCATTTCAAATACTTTATTCTTTTGGACGTCATGAAACCTTTGTGATTTCCGAATGCCTTTTTTTGCTGTTCGCAGCAATACGGTTTTTTTTTGTGGCATATCAATTTCCTCGAAGTTTCCAGCGCGAAATTGATTCTTGTTTTATCGTTTCTTTTTTTGTTGGCTCGTTTTCTTTTATTCTGTGGCCTAATTTTTTCTGTAAAACGTTCCTGTTGTTGAGATGTTGGAAAGACTGATGCGGGGTGCAGTTGTGTCTTGTTGGACTCCGCGAGAAAAGTGCCAGGGGATGGAAGGTCAAATGGAAGAAAATGATGGCAAATAGAAGGATTAGGAGGCAAAAGAATATAGAAAGAAAGGTCGAATCCTGAGATAACCTCAACTTAGTCAGTCGTGACACTGGGCGTTAACAAATCGGGTCATGGTGACAGTGCGAGGCTGTGTGTGACTCAAACGGCCGGCTTGTACGAGTACATATATCTAGTATGTTTGTTGGTTCGCGGCCGACATATATCCCTAGGAAAACAGATGCCATGTCGGCGAGACAACTGTGCCGTGCGTTGTGTATGATGGAAGGCTCCTAGAAACATGTTGGGAAGAGCGTCAGATGGATGGGGTAGATTTGGTAATGTTGAGAATTAAATGTGGTGTTAAGAAGTAGAAATGAGTTTTCTTCCTTCTTTTTATATTTTTTCTTCACGGTATCGAGAAAATTACTCCAGGGATTAATCATCAAGTAAAACCCCACGAAATCTAGTACAGTGCCACCAAAATATTCATGTCGTTCTATTGTCGTACAAACTTGAGGCAATCAAGCAAGAGTTCATCAAAATTCATCAAAGTCTAATGATTTCCATCGTCTTTTGTTTACTTCCCCCTCACATGTTGCTTTCGGGGCTAGGCCAACTTGCAGCGCCTTGTTGGTTTTTTTTGGGCAATGTTAAACTACACAAAGAGGCTACAGAGATAAAACGGGGAGCTTGCAACAGAAACGAAAGCCACAGTTGTGGGAGTCGGGACTGACGTTTTCTTGTTGGTGATGCCTCAAGGTTAGGTTGGATTCTATTGGGTTGACCACGTGATGCATCACGGGCTGTTGCTCAGCCTCGCCTGGACTTTCGAAAGGACCCACCCGCTTAAGTAATAAGCATCCCCAAAAGTCCAGGCGACGTTGCCGCAAAGAACCCCCCCTGCCGTCCGGAGTTCGAGTGCTGGTGGAGCCTGCCGCCTTCACCCTGATTTTGAAAGTTTTAGCGCTATTTTCGTCGCTGGTCGTACCTTCCTCCGTATCAGTATCAAGGAACAAGGTGCGCGAACTGTGATAATACCACGTGAGGTTCATGCGGAAGGAGGGGATTACCAACAAATTCATCCCATCCTGCCTTTTGAACTCCTTTTGGTGACGAAGCAGTTTTGGCCTCTTGTTGCTTTTTGTTCTCACTCTCGTTTCGATTTGCAGCGACGCTTATTCTTCCTATGCATCCTCCCATTTCCATATCGGACTGCCTCTGCCGGTAATGTCTCGACTCGGAGGCATCGACCGGCGGCCAATGGCTGCACCAATGGCTGGAAAAGCCGTTGGCAGACACGTGCGCACAGAAATGGCTTCAAAAGCAGGATCATTACTGCGTCCATTACCACCATTACTGTCGGTAGTGTTTGCGCTGCTAGCATGCTCGTGGCTCCCGTCGGCGCAGGCCATGATGCGGTCTGACCGCGTTGCAGAGCTACGGCGAGCGACGGTCGACATGTTCTACCATGGCTTCGACAACTACATGAACATTGCCTTTCCCGAAGATGAGGTACTTCCCCCTTTACTGGTGGTCCAATACGAAGCTGTTGACGGTCCGATTGACTGACTGTTCTTTCTTTCTCTAGCTCCGACCCGTTTCCTGCGTACCATTGACGAGAGACAACCTCAACCCGCGCAACGTCGAGCTCAACGACGTCCTCGGCAACTACTCCTTGACACTCATAGACAGCCTCTCGACACTTGCCATCCTGGCCTCAGCGCCCCCCGAAGACGGCGACACCGGCCCGAAAGCCCTCCGCAACTTCCAGGACGGCGTGGTAGCACTTGTGCAACAATACGGCGATGGACGGCCAGGACCTTCGGGTGCAGGGCAGCGCGGACGAGGATTCGATATGGACAGCAAGGTGCAGGTGTTTGAGACAGTGATCCGTGGCGTGGGCGGCCTGCTGAGTGCGCACCTGTTTGCCGTCGGCGAGCTGCCCATTACGGGCTATGCACCGCCACCAGCACCTGGTCACCCAGACGAGCAGCAGACACCCATCTTGTGGCCGAACAAGTTTGTTTACGACGGCCAGCTGCTGCGACTGGCCCTAGATTTGGCAACACGGTTGCTGCCTGCCTTTTATACCGCGACAGGGATGCCCTACCCACGTGTCAACCTGCGCCACGGCATCCCCTTTTACGTCAATTCACCACTGCACGGCGGCGACAACAGCGAAGCCAACGGTGGTGGTAGCAGTGGCCAGAGAGCGAGTGGCCCCATGGAGATCACCGAGACGTGCAGCGCTGGTGCTGGAAGTCTGGTGCTCGAGTTCACGGTCCTGAGCCGTCTGACGGGCGACCGCCGCTTTGAGCAGCTGGCCAAGCGTGCGTTCTGGGCTGTCTGGTACCGTCGAAGCGACATTGGCCTCATCGGTGCCGGCGTCGATGCCGAGCAAGGGCGGTGGATCGGTGCCTACTCGGTAATTGGCGCGGGCGCCGACAGCTTCTTTGAGTATGCGCTCAAGACACACATCCTGCTGTCTGGCCACGACCTGCCCAACCGCACGTTGGCTACACGGCCTCCGGCACACCATTTGCTGCCAATTTGGACCCAGGATGACACGACCGGTGTACAGATGGAGCTGGACTGGCATGACCCCAACGCCATCTTTCCCATCCTGAGCGACGCCGAAAACGCTCCCGAGTCGTTCTTGGAGGCGTGGCACCTGGCCCATGCAGCGATCAAGCGCCATTTGTATAGCGATCGCGAGCACCCACACTATGTTAACGTCAACCTTTGGACGGGCTCTTTGGCTGCGCAATGGATCGACAGTTTGGGTGCCTACTACTCGGGTCTCTTGACACTGGCAGGTGAGCTTGAAGAAGCCATCGAAACAAATCTGTTGTACACAGCTGTGTGGGCCAAGTATGCAGCACTTCCCGAACGCTGGTCGGTCAAAGACCGCACCGTGGAAGGTGGCCTGGGCTGGTGGCCGCTGCGGCCCGAGTTTATCGAGTCTGTGTACCACATCTACCGGGCTACCAAGGACCCGTGGTACCTGTATGTGGGCGAGATGGTGCAGCGCGACATTACGCGGCGGTGCTGGACCGAGTGCGGCTGGGCAGGGCTCCAGAACGTGCTGAGCGGCGAGATGTCGGACCGCATGGAGAGTTTCTTTTTGGGCGAGACGGCCAAGTACATGTATTTGCTGTACGACGACGGACACCCGCTCAACTCGCTCGATGCGGCCTATGTGTTTACGACCGAGGGCCACCCCCTCATTATACCCAAGCGCCAGCGTGCGCCGAAAGCTGAAACGAAGGACGGCAAGACGAAGACGAAAAAAAACAAAAACAACAAGAAGGCGAAAGACACCGTTACGACGACGACGAAAGAAACGACCAACACATATACAGACGAGAGGAAAAAGACACACTCTGGCATCCCCGGCCAGCCAGAGCCGGACACGACGGATGCCAGCGATTTGGGCTGGTACGACGACGGCGGGTTCACTAATGTTTGCCCAATGCCGCCACGCCTTGATCTATTTACAGGCTCTGCTGTCACAGCGCGCAGTAACCTGTACCATGCGGCCAAGATGCTCGAATTACACTTGATGCCAGCAAAGGACGCCGAAGGTGATGTCAGCGCTACCTCTGGCCTTGCTACTCAACGGAGAGCCTTTCTATTCCCCTGGACACTGTCAGAGGCGATGCTTCCCATCAACGGGACATCGTCCAAGGTCCAGCAGCCGACCGAGATGAGTCTTGAGTTCTCGGCGCAGCCACAGGAGGCTTCGGCCGCAGGGCAAAACGGCATCCACGGCAACTTGCTGTCGGGCGCCAACTTTTTGAACCGCCTCACACCGGATCGGATCCGCATCAACAGCATATCGGGCCTCAAGCTCATCTTTCGTCTCGAAGAGGAGAACGGCGAGCGGTCGTGGCGGGTGACACGCGTTAATGGTGTCCCCCTAGGCCGTGACGAAGGGCTGTTGCTTGACCGGGCGTTGGTGAGCCATATATCCGATGCGCGCTTTAACCTCGTGCGCGACCCGACCATTGCCAAGCTGCATCACCTGCACCATGCCGTATGGATGAGCACGCCAGAGGATGGCGAGCCGGACGGCCCTGTTGTTGTCCTTCTTGACGACAGTAGCGAGGAGGAGCATGAAGGAGAGACAGAGGACAACAACGAGAACGACGAGAGCATACACGCTGACGGCAACAGCGACACTGTCGAGGACGCGGAACACCCACGCACAGGCGCCTCCGGCCTGACCACCCTCGTCAAGTCGTTTTGGCGCCAAATCGTGTCGTCGCTCGACGGACCGGCACACGCCACGCCCGTTCCTGGGTCTAATAATGTGGGCGGCCAACAAAGACAGCACCCGCTCCACCACGCCTCATTCTCCAACAAGAGCGGCGGGGCTGGCCGACAAACTCGGGGCCCTGCTCTCAATGTCGTGCTCAACTCAACGGGCGTCACGCCCACAGGCATTGGCGCTGCTTCGCTGCCGTCTGTTGACATCCCTGCCGGTGCTGAGATTCCCGCATCGGGCACTGTCTCGCTGGACCTGCTGCCATGGCGTACCGTCTATGCCGGTGGGCAAGCCTGCGATGCACCCCTGCCTGAAACTGCCGCACGCGACCACCAAGTGCTCGTTTTGCGGAGAGGCGGCTGCTCTTTCTCAGAAAAGATGGCCAACATACCGTCGTTTGCCCCGGGCCCGCGCCGTCTGCAGCTTGTCGTTATAGTCAGCGACGACGACGATGTTCGTGTGGGAAGTGCGGGACCGGGTGGCCCATTGTCGCCCATGTCGTTCCACGACGACCCGCAAGACTTCATCCGCCCCCTGCTGGACGAGACACAGCGCACACCGACCGGGCTCGTGCGGTGGCAGCCGCTGGCGATGGTCATGGTGGGCGGCGGCGAGGACACGTACCAACAGCTGGCTGGAGCGCGGCAGTTCGGCCTGACGCGGCGGTACTCTGTAGAGAGCCAGGGCGTGCGGATCCGCAACATGATTATTGATGATGGTGATGAGGTCTAAGAAGCAGACAAGATGTGCCTTGTTTCGTATATACACGCAGTCGCGCATTCTGGGCGTTCTTTGGTACATGTTTTTTTTTCTTTTTTTCTTTTTTCTTTTTTTTCTTCTTCAATCGTATATTGCACTGTTTATACCGTCGTTCTACGAGTGTTTTATTCCACGTCTCTGCCAAGTTTTTGTATGCAATGTCTTGTATTGAATTTCGCAAGGTGGGTTTAGGGGATACTGGTTTCAACAATGCGTATATCTACTCGTCGTTGTGCGTCCGCCGTCCGTCGTCACTCCGCGCTAAACCTTGGCTGCACTTAACCGAAGATCAGCTTGAAGATGTCGTTGTAGACAAAGTAGTTGTCGCCGTCCTTGGCCAGGTGGAAGACCTGGGTGAAGTTCATGGGCCGCTCCTCCTCGTCGACCTGCAGTTGGCCCGTGACGAGGACAATGACGCCGTCGGCGATGGTGGGCTGGGGGTCGAGGGTCGATGTGACGTGCTTGACACGCTGGAAGGGAAGGTTCTTCAAGAAAGTTAGCGACGCGACCGAAGGGAGTGGAGCGAGGAGCGAGGAGCGAGGAGCCGTATATCCCCATCCTTGTGGCTGTGGCTGCAGAAAACCTACCTTGAGCTTCTCGACAATGGCGGCGGCACCGAGGACGGAAGACGACTCAAACGTCAGCATGGAGTTGTCGCGCTGTTAGTTACAACGAATGGTTAGCATGTGTGCCATCCTGTCAAGGCCTGATGTCCGAAATCCCTGCCCAATGGCCATGGTCGGGCATCCTGTCGTCTTTTCTATTCCCGCCTATCGTCTCCTGTCACCCATTGCGCTGGGTGCGCTTCTGGTCCCCCCCTCTCATTCTTTCTCCCCCATTTTCTTCTCAACAGATGCCCTGCCCCGACTTCCTTCCATTGCTGTCGTGTGGTTGGGTTGCCTTACGTAGAGAGTCTGGAGCTGGGAGCGGTCGGTATCGAAAGTGTTGTAGTAGAAGGGAACGAACTGCTCTGTGCGGGTGGGAAGAGTAGCGGTTAGTCTGGGTTCTGCCGGATGATACCTTTGTACATGGCGAAGAGTCTCGGGTTAAGGGATCGTGAGGGCGTGGCGTCGATGTTGTCATTTGCCGACATCGATACCGGCATCGACATCACGGTGTCTCGAGATCATGAAGACGAAGAAGGGTTGGACATACCCGCAACAGCCTGGAAGTCTAGAGCAAATGTTAGTACGATTGTGATACTATGCGGCCAAAAGAAAAGAGTCCTTCAAGCCAAGAATGACGCGACAGCAGCAGTCGCAGTGCGATGCGGTGCTTGGCGTGTCGTCTTCGTTCTCGGTTTCAAATTCTTTCTTTTCCTTCTTTTCTTCTCTTTTTCTTTTTTCTTTTTTCTTTTTTTTCTCTTTCCCCATGCGCTCTTTCAGTTGTACTTACTTGCCGCCATTTTGACAGAATGTGGATGGGTATCGTGGACAAAAAAAAAAAGGAAAAAAGGCTCGTGTGAGGCTTGTTGATTGACGTTAAACGTTGAAAATGGGAGGTTAAGAGAAAGGAGGAGAATGACCAAAATGAAAGTAAAAAGGGCAAAAAAAGCAAGCTAGCTTGAGGTCGGGTTTGAGTAGGTGAGGGGTGGATAGTAGCAGAGAAACAAGAAGGCACGAGTGACGTTCCAGGGCGGGCAGGTGAGACGGGCGGGGTTGCTCTTTGGCAGTTGCGCATTTTGCGCTGCGATTGTGAATTTGGCCAGGGACAGGACAGGACGCTGGGAAAAAGGTGGGGTTATTTTTGTTGGGCAGCTGCAGGTGCGACTGGCAGCCAATTTTTAGTGGATGAGGCGCCTGTAGGCAGGCAGGCAGGAGAGAAGGAAGAAGGAAGGCGCTACTCTGCAGTTCGTACTCCGTACAGGGCCACTGTTGCCAGGCGACCTCGAGCTGATCGCGATTGGGTGGAGCCGCGAGCACAAGGCGGTGTAGACGTTTTCTGCCCCTCGGCGCAGGCCCCATATAAATTCATACGAAAAAAATCGTCCAAAGATTTGAGATCCTTTCCTTCCTCTCTTTTCATCCCAAGCAGAAAGCTGTAGAGCTTCACACGGGGTTCAAACCCCACGCATCAACAATCGTCCTCTCCGTTGGCGGCCACACGCCGACACACTGAAATGGAGATGATCAATCTGTGAGTATACGATGCCTTCTTCACCGAAGTCGACAACGAACCGCCACCAAATGCAACCAAACCAAAACGTGTCGTGCAGACGCTCTAGATGATGATTAAACCTTTGAACGGCCAACTGAAATCAAACTCCATGTTGATTTACAAGTCACAACAAATCAAGCTCAACAGTCTGATTATTGCGTCTGCACACACACTTGGTTGTGTGGTGGTGGTGGTGGTGTCGGAGTGGTGTTGCTATAATATGCAATATGCAATGTGCATTACAACGAGTACACTGCTAACAAGTGAGACCTCTTTTCTTTAGTCAATCCTTTTGAAGGGAATCACTCCTTCCACGGTATCGTCGGCGGCGTTCCAAAACTCGACAATCAGCGTGTGTGCTTGGCCGTCGGCACCCACATCGAACCACGCTCGCCCGTAGCTCTTGAAACTGCCGCTGCGCTCGTACAGCATGTCCGTGTAGAGCAGCCAATGCTCGCCCGAGACGTGCACGAACTCGCAGAGCGTTGGCCAGGTATGGCCGCGCCGTTCGGCTGTGAATGCCACTTTGTAGTTCTTGTTGTCTGTGCTGTAGCTGTCCTTGCCCACCAATTGGACCGTCAAGTTCTGATACGCGGGATGGTGATATGTTCCCGTGTAGTCGGCGAGAGACAGTGACGGCGGCTTCGGCGGCTGTGCTCTATCCGGGTAGAGGCGGTCGAGTGCGCCGTCGATGCGTGCAGCGTGGGCTTTGGTCGACTGCCGAAACCGTGTATCCCAGTCGTAGCGCTCGTGGGCCGGGATGCCGAAACGTTCGCTCGCCAGGTGCCAGAGCAAGATGAGCTCGGCATAGTTGGACGAACTGGCCGTGTTGCCAAACGTGACAATGCCAAAGCGGTCGTCCGGAAAGAAGTACACCTCGGCTCCGAAAGCGCTGTTGCCGTTAGCCGTGTTTCGTCCATGTTTACTACGTGAAGGAGGTACACTTACTTGCTACCGCCCGAGTGTCCCCAGAAGCGATGCCCTTTGTACGAGCTTGTCTGCCAAGCGCTGGCATACGCCATTGGAGCATCAAACGGCGCCGACGATGCCGAGCTGTGGTCGAGGAACATCTTGGGTGCCAGCACTGCGTCAAGACTGGGCTTCTGGAACGGGATGCCACCGCATACGTCGGTGGTGCTGCTGCCGTTTCCCGAAAAGGCCGGGCCGTCGATCCAACACCGTAGCCACTTTGCATAGTCGTTGACTGACGAAATGATGCCACCTGCGCCGCTGACCTCTTCCAAAGGCATGTGCGGAACGCTCACATACTCTTCTTGGTCGTCATTCCAGTAGTAGCCCTGGGCAAGCACATTGGATGCCGCCCGTGCATCGTCCAGACTCAAAAACGTCGAGGTCATCCCCAATGGCGCCCACAGCCAGTCATGCAACACATCTCCTAGCCACTGACCACCCGTCAGCGTCTCGACAACATGCGATAGCACCAGGTACATAAGGTTGCAGTACCGCCACTCGGTCCGCGGCGACGTGTGCAGCGGTAGATATCGTAGACTGCGCGTGACGTCGCGAACCGTGGCGTTGCGCCCATTGCTTTCGGCTGCTAGACCATAGCGCCGTGACCGTGAAAGATCGTGTGCGGCAAAGCCTGCGCGGTGGGACAGCGCGTCTTCGATTGTGAGTCGATAAGTAGCCCAGGTGTGGTCGCGGTCTGTCACGGTATCGTCGTGACTGTAGTCGTCACGGACGTACTCGCTGCCAACGACGAAATCATCGGGCAAGATGGTGGACAATGGCGTCGTACAGTCCAGCTTCTCGTTTTTGCTCTCGTCCCCCACCGAGTAGTTGCCGCTGTCGACCATCAGTGATAGTGCGGCCGCGACAAACGCTTTTGTTGTGCTGGCCGTATAAAAGAGCGTATCGGGCGTCACGGGAGTGTCTGGATAGATGGCCGTTCCAAACCCTTCGGACCACGTGTGGTCGCCGTCGATGACGGCAACGGCGATTCCCGGGACGTGCCATGCCTTCAGAGTGTCGGCGACGAGCGTGAGGAAAGCATCGTCGAAAGGGCTGGACGGATCGCCTCCACTAGATGCGTGATTGTCTGTATGATGAAGCGATGCGCCATCAACTTCGATGGCAAGAGGTTGTTGGCCAGAGACATCAAAAGCAGCTACGGTTTTGGCGTAGAGCGTACAGGCGATAAGCAGTGTTGCCTTGACTTGACTGAGAGGGCCGGAGCGGCGCCATCGTAATCGTGTCTCTCGTGTTGGCCGGCCCATGTTGGACAGAAGAAGGGTCAATTGTGTGGAAGGAAGGTGATGAAGGGATGAAGTTACGAGAGGTTGGAAAAGTGCCTGCCTATTTGGGCCGTGATGTAAGTCGTTCGGAAGGCGCCATGCGGGGTTGTCATTGGTCGTTACGCCGTCTCATATTCGGTAACGATAATACAGCAAACGTTGGACATGTGCTTCTATTTTTTTTTTCTTTTCTTTTCTTCTCCTGTTGGAACTGCTCATATGGCAAAGAAGAACGAAGTGCGAGTTGATAGTAAAAAGCAAGCTACACCCCATCCCATTCCCTTTGTCGGGATCTTACTTGTACAAGAGCCTACCGTCCCGACCGCCTAGATTCCATATTTGAAGCCATTTCCTTGATAACCATATGCCCTAAGACCACTGCTGCCGCTGTTTGGGCAGAAAAAAAACACAAAAGTAAAGTAGATACACGCAGAACGTAAAAAAATCAACATAAAACGAAATGGACCGTAACCATCAAATCAAGGCTTCTTCTGCCCTTTTACTTCTTGCCCTCGTACGCCTTGAGGATCGCCTCGCAGCCCGTTAGGTTATCCCGCGGCTCCCAAGTGTTATCGCTCGACGGGTAGCCCGCCCACTTGACATTGTACTCGACAGCCGACGTCACCGGGTTGACACGTTCTGACTCGATCGCCTCAACCACATACTCGGCCTCAGCCTTGGGCTTCCGGCCACGCTTCTTGCCGGTGGCGGTGGTTGCTTTAGTTGTGCCCTTGGCAACGTTCGTCGAGCCGGGTTTACGGCCGCGCTTCTTGCCAGTAGCTGTTGATGCAGCCGCGGTCTTTGCAACAGTCGAGCCAGGCTTCCGTCCGCGCTTCTTACCGGCTGCCGAGGCAGCAGCAGTGGCTGCAGATCGCTTCGGTGGCGGCGGTGCCGTGGCAATCTTGTGCGCCTTGAGAGCAGCCTGGCGACCGGTCAGAGGGCGAGCCTTGACGGAGCTGGCACCCGAAGTAGCGTTCTTGCTGCCTGGCGGGCGACCGCGGCGAGCACCTGAGGGGTATGTCGACGGAGCCTTTATGGGCGTCGCCTTTGCTGAGGCCGCCTTGGCAGGACGGCCGGCCTTCTTGCCAGGTGTAGCAGATGCACCGGGCTTGCGGCCACGCTTGGCAGGAGTAGCAGCGGTCTTGTCCTCGTTCTCGTCACCCTCGTTCTCCTTGTCATCATCCGCCGCCGCAGGCTTGGCTGCCGAGGCAGGTGCTGACCGTGCAGAGCGGCCACGTTTGGAAGCTGGGGTCTCGGCGTCGTCTGCTGCCTTGCGCTTGCTTGCTGTGCGGGGCGTGGCCTTGGCCGATCCTGCTGCTGAAGCCGCGCCGCGCTTGGCTGCAGCGGCGCCACGTGGAGTGCGTGCTGTCGACTTGGCAGGTGTGGCTGTAGTCGAGGGAGGAACACGCGAAACTCGCTTTCTGGCTGAACGGCCAGACGCTATCTTCTCTTCAGGCCCATCGTCGTCCTTCTTCTCGTCGGCATCGCTCTTGTCGTCTTCGCTGTCGTCGTCCTTTGCGCCTGGGGTCGGTGTAGGTGTCTTGCCGTTGTCCTTCTTGGCCGATGCCGCAAGGCTCGCTCTTGACTTTGTGGCCTCCTTCAGTATGTCGCTGACGACAAGCGCAGAGGCGGCCGCTTCATCATCAATGCTGTTGTGGTCGTCATCGTCATCGTCAGCCGAGAGACGAACGACTGTCGGTGTCGCGTTGCCCGTCTGTGCAGGACCGGCGACCTGGCTCGGGCCACGGACAGGAGGGTCCACCGCAGGAGGCATGATGCTGGTTCTGAGGAGAAAGGGGTGTGAATGTCAGTCGAAAGAACGAGAAATGTGAGAAATGGGTGACGGAAAGAGGTGTTGGCGCTTTTGGGGGTTGCAAGTGGATAGGGATTTTGCGATTTCATATCCTTGACGTAAAAGTCACAAAGTGACAAAAGGCCCATATCCAACCGTCCAGAAACCGAAAACGACGAAAAAGACGACTGTCTGGCTTTCTGACATGCGATAAGTCCATTAGATGAACAGTGAAGGCTGCGCGACAAAAAAGACGCGTCCAAAATCGAGACAAACGCACTCCAAGGATCTCATCAAGTTCACCACGGACAGCAGTGAAGCGCGCTGAACTTCGACGTTGCAAGCTGGATATGGACCAAACACAGTGACAGGCATGATGCCCGACCACTTGCGACAGGAATAACACGCAGAATTGCACCAAAGAAACGCATCGCAAACGGCAAAACAAGACATCAACTTACTCTGATGTTACTGGCACCGGCGGCTCGATCACGGACGTGGAGCGTCCAAAGAAGAGGTTGGACGATGATGAGAACAGGGAATCCATTGGGGGCGTAGTGCAGTTGTGGGAGGAAGAAACTCCGGTAGAGAGAATGCGCGTGGGTTGTCGCAATGTCGTTTGCGCTGTTATTTATGCCTTCTTTTCGATTTCTTCGGTTTGAGGCGCGACTTTGACTGTTTGCGCCAGGGCGTGTTGTGATTCAATGTAGTCGCAGGAAACGTGGGGCCGACGAATATCAACTCGAATGAACGCGCGTGCGAATTCGTAGAAAAATGAGTAGAGAAACGACGAAAAATGAGGGATACATCGTTATAGGTGGCGATAAAAAGACGAATTCCGATGCTGGGCAAATGAATAAGAAAAGGGAAAAGGGAAAAGAAAACAAAGAAAATACGGAAGGCTGGGGAAAGAATAGAAAGACCCAAATAGAGAAGGGTGTGTCTACGCGCTGGGAGAACAGGGGAAAGAGCCGTTTTAGCGGAAAACAGGGAAGGCGCCGCCGCGGGAGCACACATCTGGGCCTCTCGTAGTTTGTTGTCTGTACTCCGTAGTCCCCGGCTTGCTCGAAAGGGAATAAAAAAAAACTCGAAACAGCTGCAACCAGGAACAGCACGTGACTGGCCGGCCGTGATGTCGCCGATGATAGGCAATATCATCATTCATTTTCAGACTTTGTACACTTCTCATCGTAAAGCTTCTGGAAGAATCATTCTCTTGTTTGACCACCGTTGATTTATCACGTGAATACGCGCCAATATCGCAACTTCCTCAGATCTCACTCCTAGCCGGCAGCATGAGGAAGGAGCGAACATCGTGATGTCGTGGAAGGAGCTACCACGAATGAGCGGTCGTGCCTGCTGTAAAGGGCTCACAGCATGCAGGCAGTCTGTTCCTTTCGTCCCCATTTGGGAGACGAGTTGTAAAAAGGGGCAATAGCTACTGGTCGTGATGCATCTTGTCGTTTTCAGCCATGATCTGCCCTCATGCGCACCATACCAAAGCTCCGTACCGGTCACCTCCAATCCTAATGCGCCGCCATCAATTCCCCGACTATTTTGGAACAAGTCGGTCGATTGAGCCTGTCCATGGAAATCGGCAGGAGTACGACGACTACCAGCCCCGGGGGGACGCTCAAGGTTTTCGTGCTGTGGGCTCAAGACAACACAACATCAGCAATCAAGCCAGCAGATATGCCATACATCACGATACGGAGACTGAGGACCTTTACCCATACGCTGCACAGCAGACAATCACTCGTCCACCGCCTTCTGTGACGTCGGCACCGAGGGCATCCTTTTCGAGGACCAGCGCCTTTCGGCCAAATCAATGGGCACAATCTGGGCAACAATCGGTTCCGAGGCGAACATCTGCACCGACACCAGCACCGGCCCCGGCAGCAACGAAACAGAACTTTCTGAGAGAGTTTGCATACCGCGAGCCGACCTACAAAGCCAAAACTGGGCGGGCGGTTCCTCAGGCCCCTCGGATGCAACCGCCTACATATCTGGCTCAAACACCACGGCACCAAACCATCCGGCCTCGTAATCCTTCAGACCAAACACTTCCAAGAACCCCGTGGTCAAACAGGCAGGCGGCGACAGCACGACCGACCTGGCTTCGCCAGCAGCAACAAGACCCAGTCGACACGTACCGCACACCGGTTTATGAAAACGCCGGCTTCGGAGCCAGGAGACAGCAAGAGGAGTTTGAAGTCGAACCCGAGCCTGAACCTGAGCCGGAGCCAGAGCGATACGTACCACCAGCGTATACACCTTACGGGCGTGGAAACAGAACCCAGTTTAGAGCTCCTCTAACACCAGCTCCCGCGACTACTGTCCGTCCGAGGGCAAGACAAGCTCGTCTGATGGCACCACCTACTCCTCGATACTCCTCCCCGTCTCCCTTGGCTGTTGCCTCCCGAGCACCGATCCAAGCCCGTCATAATCCTGCACTCCAAGTCAATGGCATACAGATCATCAGCCCGCAGGCAATTGACAAGCGGTTCCAGGCCATCTTTCCCTATGAACACTTCAATGCTATGCAGTCAAGCTGCTTCTCTTGCGTCTACGGCTCAAGCTACAATGTCATCGTTGCCGCACCCACAGGAAGCGGCAAGACGGTCGTCTTTGAGCTGGCCATTTGCAAACTGCTTGCCAGCCGCGACAAGAAGGACTTCAAGATTGTGTACCAGGCACCCACCAAGGCACTCTGCTCAGAGAGGGCCCGCGACTGGCAGAACAAGTTCAAGCCTCTTGGTTTGCAAGTCGCCGAGTTCACGGGTGACACATCGGCGGCCGAGGTCCGACGTGCACGCACGGCGTCGGTCATTATCACGACGCCCGAGAAGTGGGACTCCATCACTCGGAAGTGGTCAGACCACGGCAACCTCCTCAAGACGATCAAGTTGGTCTTGATTGACGAGGTACATATTTTGAAGGACACACGCGGAGCGACACTCGAGACGGTCGTGTCGCGCATGAAGACACTCGGGAACGAGGTGCGCTTTGTTGCGCTGAGCGCCACCATCCCCGACTCAACAGACATTGCCCAGTGGCTGGGCCTCACACACACCAGTCCCCAGGTACCAGCCAGGACCTTCGTGTATGGTGAGGAGTTCCGTCCTGTAAGGCTCGACAAAATGGTGGTTGGCTACAATATGGGAGGTGGCAACGAGCACTCACTGGACAGTATTCTGGACGACCAGCTACCTGATCTGGTCGTGAATCATGCTCAAGGCAAACCGGTGCTCGTCTTTTGCTCTACACGAAAATCAACCGAGAGCGCGGCCACAGCTCTGGCAGAGTACTGGGGCTTGTGCTCTTCCACACAAAAACCATGGCCCGGGCCTTCTGTCGGGATCAAAAGTAGCGCTCGTCTGCAAAATTTGGTGACAGCCGGTGTCGCCTTCCACCACGGCGGCCTCGAGCGGCAAGACCGGGCTTCAATCGAGGAGGCTTTCTTGCGAGGCCACCTTTCTATTGTTTGTTGCACATCGACACTAGCTGTAGGTGTCAACTTGCCCTGCCACACAGTCATTCTCAAGGGCACCATGGGCTACCAAAACGGCAAGTTTGCCGAGTACGACGAGTTTGAAGTGATGCAAATGATTGGCCGCGCCGGACGACCGCAGTTTGACACGAGTGCAACAGCCATCATCCTCACGCGTGCCGAGAACAAGGAAAAGTACGAAAACATTGAATCGGGCTGTCAGACCGTTGAGAGCACTCTCCATCTCAATCTCAATGAGCACCTCAACTCAGAGATTGTGCTGGGAACCATCACATCGCTGCCAAGGGCGGTGCAATGGCTCAGGGGCACATTTCTTGCCGTCCGACTTCGACAAAATCCAGACCACTACAAGCTTACGGACGAGACCACTCGTGCACGAACAACGGACGAACAGCTGGAGGAGATTTGCAAAGCCGGTATTGGCCGGCTTGCAGAAGTCGGGCTGATCGAGTATTTTGAGGGCTCCGACGCCGAGTTCCGGAGTACCCCATACGGTAGCGCCATGTCGTCCTACATGGTTCGTTTTGAGACGATGGTGGTGATGCTCAAGTTTGAAAAATCCATGAACATGGAGGAGCTGGTAAGTAAAAAGGAAGCGCGAAGCGAATAACCCATTGAGTACAGTTCTGACAGCTTTAGGTAAACGCACTCTGCCATGCTTCCGAGTTTGACGAGCTGCGCATCAAGACCACAGAACGACAGGGCCTGCGAGATCTGAACAAGTCACAGGACATCCCGTTCAAATTCAAAGACAACATCGTGGAGACCTGGCAGAAGATATCGGTGCTCATCCAGATCGAGTTGGCCCGAGGTGTACTGCCGTACCAACAGCGGGTGGCCATGGAGGCAAGGCAAGCGATCGAGCGCATGCAACGACTGCTCGAGAGCTACATTGTCTGCATGATTGCCGACAGCAATGGGCGCGCTACGAAGACGGCACTGGACTTTTCGAGAAGCTTGGTTGCAAAGGCCTAGGAAGGCCATCATGCACAGCTCTGCCAGGTCCCCGACATTGGTCCGGCCAACATGAAAAAGCTGGTGGATAAGAATATCACCACCGTGCTTGACCTCGCCAACCTAAGCCCCATGGATATCGAGCGGTTCCTCAACAAGAATCCGCCTGCCGCCATGAAGATTGCCGACACCCTCAAAAGCTTTCCTCGTCTGACGGTGGATGGGCATGTTGCAAAAGCGCAGGGTGGAGAGGTTGTCGATGATTTTGGGACAGGCGATAAAGCCGTTGCACGAGTCAAGTTTGGCTGCATGAACGAAGAAGGTGCTCCACGCTGGCGAAGTCGAGTGCCGTCTGTCACATTTTTGGCAGTGACCGAAGAAGGCACACTGCTTCACATATGGCGCGGAAAACTGCAAGCACAGGAGCACAATGTCTCATTCACAGTCCCTTCTTCGGATGCAGAGATGGTCAATTGTTACTTCACATGTGATGATATTGTTGGTACGATGCAGTCTCTGCAGCTGCCCTGCATCGAGGTCCCGCGAGAAGAGCCGGCTGTTCGCCGCCCTCCGAGCTCTTCGACGCAAAGCACTGGGGCAGTACGAACAACCGTTTCCATACTGAGAGAGCCCGAGGCCCGTCCTGAAAAGAGGCAGAGACTACTCAACTATTCGACACATCCTATTACTGTTGGCGATACAGTTATTGACTGTGTCGACCTGTCTGCCGTGGACGAGACTGATGGTGGTCCAGTGCAGTCTCCACCAAGGACTAACAACCACACACCGGCTCTGATGAGCGGTGCTTTGAATGCAGACTCGAGAGACTCTTTCGCTTTTCAGAACGCGACGACCAGCATCTCGACAAGACGACCGCCGCATTGTAGCGGTGGCGGCACCCAACAGGATCCCCTAACACTCGACGATTCGGGATCGGACGACTACAACGATGCTTTTGACGACACGACAATATTTGACGAGATTGAGCTGCCGACCATCAAAGAGTCGCCAACACGCAATCCAGTAGAGTTGACCAGGAGGCCATCAAAGGCAAAGAGGAAGGCGTCTGATGCCAGATCAGTGGTCAGATCAGAGGGGGCCGATGCACCAGCCACCAGGCCACTCAAACGCAAACCGTCAAAGGTGGCTGCCCCACCACCACCACCACTGCCGGTCTTCAAAATGAACCACATTGACACATTTTTCGATGACGACGAGATCGTACTGGAGAGTAGAAACGGTAGTCTGCAACCTGAAGACTCACGCAACAAACATGACGATGCGGTCGGCGCAAATCATGTCGATATAAGGGAACCTGAGAGCCCTCAGTCTCACCATGCTCCAATGGACATGTTCCTCCCGGATGTGAGAAGAGATGTGGAGAGCCAGCCAGTCATTACCGAGGAGGCTCCGTCGGTGGCCAACGATGACCATGAGATGCGCGAGGCTGAGCGGGATACTGTGGACGAAACGCCACAGAAGGCGGTGGAGGTCCCAAAGGAGGCAGCGAAAGAACCCGCCACAGCGTCAGCAGAACCAAGTTGGGTGAACATGTCGGGCAGCAGCATTGTTGATTTTCTGCGAGGGCATGTCAAGTTTATCTAGATTTTGTGGAACGGGGTTGTTGTCTCGTACGGTTATTCTATCTGTTGTCGGGTATCATTTTATTTAGATGGCTTTAAATCAGTTTTCTCTCCCACGTCCCCCCTTTACTGCATACCCCATTCCGAGGTATACATGTCTGTTAGCCACATGCCTATGCCGCCGTCAAAGTCAAGATTGAGGTCGTCTCCCATTAGTGACTCGAATGGTAGGGCATCGTCCGGTCCGGCATTGAGTAGTGAAAAGCTAAAGGACATGTCTGGCCGCTGGCTGTGGCGCATAGCCTCTTCGTGCTGCTGATATTGTTGCTGTTGTAAATTGAGCTGTTGCTGCTGCTGGCGCTGCTGGTGTTGTAGCACCAGTGTCTGCCGGTCACGGCTGTCACTATTTTCGGACCCTGCCGGTGTCTGCTCCTGGTTTTGGGTTGACTGTGGGGTAGGTCCCTGATTTGGTCCCTGACTTGGCCCCTGATTTGGCCCCTGGTTGGGCGTGTGGTTGCCCTGCGCCTCCTTGGACCGCTCTTCTTTAGCCCAGCCAGCCACCCATGTCGCCTTCAACATGTTCATGGCCCGGGCGAACTGCGTGAAGACATTGGGAAAGGTGAGCTCGCCCGTGGGCGGCGGCGCTGTGGCACTCCAGCCGCCAATGGTTGCGTGGTCGGCAAAGTAGGCAGCGACTTCGGCAAAGCGGTCGGCAATGGCACCGACCATGCCGGGCACATCGAGCTCGGCCCGGGCCCAGTACTTGTCCCAGCCGCAGCTGGGGTCGTCCTTTTCAAAGTTGGCAAGACGGAAGACGGCAACCAAAAAATAGGACATTTGGGCGACCATGTGGAAGGAGAAAATGTGGAAGACGGAGTCGTCCGGTAGTTGGTGAATGAGGGAGCGGGGACTTCTCGGAGCCATGCCGTCGTCGACTGGCGGGAAACTGATAGTGGGTGGACCGACTTCAATGGAGACGTTGCGGCACTCCATGCCGTTTGCTTGCTCTGGCGGCGTCTGTTCCCGCCGAGTTTCTTGCTCCTTGCCTTTCTGCTGCTGTTGTGACCCTGGCCTCCGGTTGAAGACAAGGTCGAACCACTCTTTGTGGAGGCGCAAACATGCATTCAAGAGTTCCGCTCGTTTTGTATCGGGCCCATGACGCAGCCGCTCTTCAGCCGACTGGTTGGTATTGAAAAGGGCTATGCTGTAGATGGAGGCCTCGTTGGCAAGGTTAGAGATGCGGCAAATTTCGACAAGGTCTGGAGGGAGATCCGGTGGGCACATCTTTTCGGCTTCTCGCTGACGAGCCAGCAAAGACTTGACCTGGAAGTCGCGCGTCTGGCGCATCTGGGCCGCCGATGTGATGGAGATGTAGGCTTGCGGACCGGGGATGTCGAGGGCAACACGCTGCAAACGGCACTGATAAACCAGTAAGCGGTCTAATGGTGTCTCTGGGTCGGTATCCAGCACACGCAGGCACTCGTCCATGTGGTCAGTCCAGGGCAGTGTGATAGGCTTGCGGTGGAACACGGTGACAATGACTGTCACTAGGTAGGCGCCCAGTACAGCGCGGCGTTCTTCGTTTGTGCGCACGGGCGACTCGAGCATCTTGATGGCAAAGCCGTGAATGCGAATTGTAGAGAGCGGGTGCTGCTCCGAGGCAGCGGCTGAAAAGGCAGGCGGACGCGGCGCGGGCACTTCGCGGTCAAGACCCAAGTCCTGGACCATGGCTGTGGCCATGTGGCAGTACATGAGCATAAAGGGGTCTCTCTTCAAATAGTACATGCCCCATCCTAGAAAACCGACGATGCCCAGCAGCAAATCAATCGACCGCTGGTGCTGCACAATGGCCTGCTCGGCAATCTGTTCGCGCAGACGGAGGCACAGACGGGTTTGGATCTCGGCAGAGCGGGCACTGCAGGCCATGATGCTGAGCCACAGCAAAGGGCGAGTCTGTTGCAGACGTGCGGCGGACATCAAGGGTGGGACATGCACAAAGGGAAAGAACTTGACGTTTCGAGTGCGGAAACGCTCGAGAGCTTCTTCGGCATCAAACGGCACAGGACACGGGACGTGGCCGTCCCCGGAGACCCTTTTCGATCTGCTGCCCGTGTGAAGGTCATCGCGACAGTCTTTTCGACGACTGGATTCATCTTGTGGCTGAGATGAAGACGTAGGGGTGTTGTTATTGTCGTGGTCCACTTCCATCGGCTGCTGAGCGCCACCAATGCAGATTTCATGCGGACTGTATGTGACTTGGCGGTCGGCAAAGAAGACGGACGAGCGGGGCACAATTGTGCTTGCGCCGGAAGAAACAGCCGTAGCAGACGACGATCCAGGTATAGAGCCAGCCGATCCTCCCTGTGCAGACAGCTTCTGCTGTTGCTGTTGCTGTTGCTGTTGCTGCTTTTGTTGTTGATTCAGTCCTGGCACATTCTCCAGGAGTGACATGAGGCCATTGAGCCGAGCCTCGAGCTCATCCGTCTTGGATGCTGCTGGCTTGCGGCCTGGCTTCCGCCGAGCACCCACGGCAGGCTGGCAGTCTTTCTTGAGACGAAGACATCTGTAAGACGGAGGAACACAGACGGTCAGAGTGTGCACATAATTAAGGACGAAAAGGAAGAAAAGGAAGAAAAGGAAGAAGGAGAATAAGAGAGAAAAGGGGACGGGTCAACAGTCTCATACTGCTCCGTCATCCTATAAATCAAGGTAAGGGACAGGACACGGAAAACGAATCAATGCATGGGAGGCTTACCTTTCACAAGCTTTGCCTTCGCCTCGCAGAGTGCACTTGGCCTTTGCTTTGACGCATTGATTGCAAGCACGGCCATAAGCCGTCGTTTCGTGGCGACCCGCCGAGACTGGCATTGCTGTGGTTGAGCAGGCCGGAGAAAACGCAATCTGAAAGACGCGAGGTGTGGTGGTGGGCCAAGGGCCAATGGGAGACCGTTGACAAGGCGTGAAGGTGGTCGAGTCGGAAAATAGGCTTTATACTGGCCGATTGGAGAAGATTCATTAAAAAAAAAAGTGAAAAAAGTGAAGAAATAGGAGAAGTCGAGGTTGAGGAAGGTACGACTGGCGACGCGATGTATATAAAGGACGCCGTCGGAGACAGCAGGAGAAATCCTCCGTCGGCATTTGGGAAGGAAGGAACAGCGTTCCTACAGCCTTAAAAAGGTGGGCCCCTTCTATCATCATCGCGCGCTAGTCCAGATTCGTATAGCTCGAATGCCGTCGGCGTTCAGCTCACCACTAACACGCTTTGATGAGGCCTTCACTTACACCAACATCTGCAGCAACGCGGCTTTGGGTGTAGCAAAGGCAATTTCGTGCTTTTGAATCGGACAGTAATGCTGAAAGGCGATGTATGCTCAATTTTATTCGGAAATAAGCCTTGTCCCGAGCCGGGAGGTGTGATACGGGTGTTGACAAGATTGTTTAAAAGACGAGCCTCGTCGTCTCAAGTGAAGATTGTTAGACAGAAGAACACGACCACCAACGACCACATCTGACTGAGATTCACCTTTTAAACTCAAACCAACTTCTCACATTATTTTTGTGTCTGCTCGATAGCCCAATCTCGTCATGCCGCACGCTACAAAAACCCAGGAGTCGGTGCCCTCCAAGGAGCTGCCGCCGCTGCCATCCAACTTCACTCCCGTCTTCTTCCGCAATCAGTTCCTCACCACCATCCCGCTGCCCACCAAGACTCTGTATCCCAATTTTGCCGGTCAGCGTGCTATTGTGACTGGCTCCAACACGGGCCTGGGCTTTGAGGCATCCCGCCAGCTGCTCTCCCTAGGCTACACTCATCTCATCATGGGCGTCCGCTCGCTTGACCGTGGCCACGAAGCCGCCAAGAAGCTGCAGGCCTCCAACCCCAAGGCCACCATTGATGTTTGGGAGCTCGACATGGAGTCATACCCGTCGGTACGTGCATTTGCCCGGCGGTGCCAAGAGCAGCTGCCTGGCCGCATCGATAGCACGATCCTCAATGCAGGCGTCGGCCGTCTTTTGCGCGTCACGGCGGCCTCGGGCCACGAGTGCACGATGCAGGTCAACCACTACGGCACGGCGCTGCTTGCGCTTCTTTTGATCCCCATCATTAAGGAGAAGGCCAACCTGCAGGGTCCCTCGGCCAAGGCACCGGCCATGACGATTGTCAACTCTGTGACGGGCCATCTGTGCAAGTTTCCCAACCGCGCGGCCCGTCCACTGCTGCCGACTTTCGACGACGAGAAGCTGTTGGCCTTTGACCCCAATGAGCGTTACGGCGTGTCCAAGCTGATTTCGCAAATGTTCCTGATTGAGCTCTGCGACCGTGTGCCGCCCGTCAATGGCAACCCCTTTATCAGCTTTGTGGACCCTGGCCTAACAAAGGGCACCGGTCTCTTCCGTGAGATGCGGGGTGTCGTGAAGCTTGTCATAAAGGGCTTCTTTGCCGCGGCTGGCCGTACCCCTGAGCGCGGTTCGGCAACGTATGTGCATGCTGTGCTTGGCAAAGGCCCTGAGACCCATGGCTGCTTCTTGATGAATGCAGAGATTGCTCCGTAAGTCCACCAAATATTTTCTCAGACTAAATTTTTTTTTTTTGCTAACATTGTTTAGTCTTGCCGGCTACTACTACACCGAAAAGGGTCTGTCAGCGCTTGTCTGGGAAGAGACGCTCAAGGAGCCCGAGTTTGCCGACGCCGAGAGCATTGTGCGGTCTGTCCAGTAGAAGGAGGATATTCTGCGGTGTTGGACATTACATAGATCTGCTTGGGCCTACATAGTTTTGACGGATGGCCAGTGAAAACCCTGTTTCTCGTTCTTGTTCTTGCTTTCGTTGGATTATTTCAGTTATTTCTTGCACTCTCTTTTGTTTCATACAATTCGTTTAGAGTTTGTTTATTTATTTTATTTATATTTCTTCATCTACATCTGCTATGTACCAGCATCACTCCACACTGTCCTAACGCGACAGTGCATTCTCAAACAGCATCCGCAGCTGGTCCTTTTCACGCTCCAGCTCCGTCGCCAGACCAGGTGCCAGCATCAACACGCGCGCCTGCGGGATCGTACCCTCGACTAGGTCCTCAATATGCTCACGACCGAAACCCAGATCCTTCAGGCCGCGGGGCTGCTCACCAAGTGTGTCCAAGAACTTGGAGATGGCCTCGCCCAGCAGCTCACCGGCGCTCTCGAGCTTGGCATTGGTAATGTCGACACCGAACGCCTCGGCGGCCTGCAAGTGACGCTCCGGGTTGGAAGGGGCGGTAAAGCGGAAGACGGCGGGAGCAGAGACAGCGACAGAGACACCATGGGGGATCAAGGGCGTCTCGACCTCATAGCCCTGCTGGAGGTAGCCCGCAGGGTTCTGGCCCGAGATTGGGTAGGACATGCCGTGGCACAAGTGGACACCAGCGTTGCCGAAACCGACACCGGCGAGCGTGGCGGCCAGCAGCATCTGGTACTGTGCCTCCTCGTCTTCTGGGTCATGGACACTACGGGGCAGGTACTTGACGGTGCTCTTGAGGGCGTTGAAGGAGAAGATGTCGCTGATGGGGTTGGCGCCCTGGTAGGCCGGGCGCAGGATGGGGTTGGTGGGGCGGGGCACACGCTCAGTGTAGGGGATGGCGGTCCAGGACTCGAGCGAGTGGCAGAGGACATCGAGACCGGAGCTGGCCTTGACGGCGGACGGCATTGTGGCCGTGTTCAAGGGATCGCATAGACCAAGGGTGGGCTTGAGGTTACGGTGGGCAATGCCCGTCTTGGCGCGTTTCGAGACAAGATCGAAAATGGCGGTGCCCGTGGTCTCACTGCCGGTACCGGCGGTCGTGGGGACAGCAATCAGCGGGCGCAGGGGCTTGTCGACGGGACGGCCCTTGCCGAGGGGCGCATTGACAAAGTCGAGGAAGTCGGCGTCCGGGTAGCAGGTGTACAGGTTCATGAGCTTGGCCGTGTCCATGACGGAACCACCGCCGACGGCCACAAAGACGTCGGGGTTGATCGGCTTCGCCCACGCAATGGCGTCCAGGACACTGTGAAGAGGTAAGCGTTTATTCTACAGTTGGGGGCTGCGAAAGGGGACTCACGAATTATCCTTTGGCTCAATCCGCGTGCGGTTAAACACTTGGTAGTTGATGTTCTCCTCGCCGAGCGCGGCGCGGACCTGCTCCATGGCCCGCAGCTTGTCGACAGTGCCGTCCGTCACAACTGCAACGTTCTTGGCGCCCATGTTCTTGAGGTCCATGCCGATTTCGCGAGTCACGCCGTTGCCAAAGCGAATGGCCGATGCCGCCATCTCAAAGGCATACTCCTTGAGCGGCGGCTGCTGCTGGGGCGTGGCATAGCCGCGCTTGGTCTTGCGGGCATAGGGCGTGGGGCTGTTGTATTTGTGGTGGTGATGGTGGTCCGGATTGGAGTGACAAGGGCACGACGGCGGGTGGGTGTATTGGATTGTCCGGAGCAAGCTCACGGCGCGGGTGGTGGCCTGTTGTTGTTAGGGAGTGTCAGTTGTAGTTATGATCCGGTGAGATGCCTCCGCGATCGGTCTTGATTTGGCTTCTGGGTTACTCTCGAGATTCAACTCACATTTGGGGAAACACGTATGGCGCCCATTGAGAAGGATGTATGAGGGTGAAAGACGTCTGAAAAAGTCGTACAGGCGTGGATGTGTCCTGGGTAAGTTTGAAAGGGGAGAGAGACGTTTTATTTGTGTTTTGTCTGCCGCCTCGCCAGGTGCGGGGAGACGCTCTCAGAACTGGGTACAGCTCGGCAATCTGAATTGGGGCTTGCTGTTCCCCAGTCCCGAAGCGTCCAATAAAGAGCTGTGAGAGGGCCAGACAAGTACAGAGCCCAGAATGGCGCTTGCGGATTGCGGTGGAGTGGTTTGCCGCACGCGGGGGACTCGGGGGCTGATAGCGTGGGAAAGAAATCGGGGTATTGAACGGGCTTTGTCTGTTTTGTTGTGGACTTTCTTTTACGATGCAAATTGCTGTATTCTTGGCTCGCGATTAGATGAACGTGAGGAGGAAGAGAACCAGCCACGTGATGGGTTGATCGTTCTTTCCATGATTTGAAAAGACTAACCGATCCCAGCCGATTGTTCTTTCTTCAACTGTAAGACTCTTGCTTCATTCGACCGTTCATTCGCCGTTCGTGCCTGCCTTGCCAGAGCTGCGTACACATTACAAAAGCTTGCGTCAGGGGGGAAGTGTGATTGCTCCGCGGGGAAGGCACGACCAACGACACTTTGTCGACTTTCTACGTCGTACGACGGTACACATAAAATAAACACAAAATAATAAAATGCGGGGTCTAGCCTACGCTGCCTAACTGTGACTCTGTCTCCGACTGTGACTGTGACTCGGACTGTGGCTCTCTCCCCCATGCTGTTTGTCCTTCTCAATTCCAAAGGAGAAAGAAATCGGCGTCTTGGCAGTTTTGGTTCGCTTTCTACGGTTGTGGTAGCGGATTTGCCAACAAAAAGATCGGGTCTGACAACAGGACGGGTTTGGGTGCAACGGGACGGATTTGGGTGCAACGGTGTGCTTTTGGTCCTTTTGGTGTTTTGGTGTATCTGTGGGGAGCGCCTTCCGTTGTAACTGGTTTGTCGAAAAGCCGCGGCGTCGTTTTTCGTGTCTAAGAGCCCGATCAGGAAGGAGCGAAGCAAGCAGAAGCAAGAGGGAGGTCGCAAGGAAGGAGGCAACGAACGTACCTTCCAAGGCAGCCACGAAATGGACAGAGAACTTGAAGAGGAAGGGAGGAAAAGGGACATTTGAAAAGAAACATAAAAAATACAAAAGGGAGCCGGAAGCAAGACACCGAACACCAGAAGCTTGCATCATCAACAACAACCATCCGACGTTGCCATCAGTCTCTTACCTTTTCTAAGCAACGACACAGTCGGTCACAGGCAGCTGCAGCTTCACGGGGATACTAGGCCAACTACGGCCCATTGAAGACAAGCTCAATTGACATCACCCAAAAAGGAGAAAAGAAAAGAAAACAAGATGACGGCCACTCCGACAACGGCGACTTCGTCGTCTGCCCCTTCCGCCTCGCCTGCCTCTGGCACGCCCCGCCAGCGTCTGCGTGAGGTCGTCCCGGACATTGACCTCGGCGTCTGGCCGACGGGGCCCAAGAACAGCTTGACGGACGTGCCCGGCGTTCTTGTCCACACGCAAGAAGTCGTCGACGCTGCCCGCGGCGTGCATACTGGCGTCACCACCATCCTGCCGCGCCACAACTGGTACGAGAGCGGATGCTATGCGGGCATCTTCCGGTTCAATGGCGCCGGCGAGATGACGGGCAGCCATTTTGTCGAGGAGTCGGGCAAAGTGGCGTCGCCCATTGTCATTACCAACACGCTGGCGGTCGGCGCCGCCTACCAGGGCATTCTGGAGTACATGGCGGCGCACCACGGCGACGCGGACAAGGGCATTGGGTATTTTTCGGTGCCGCTTGTGACGGAGACGTTTGACGGCTACTTGAACAACGGCGTGGCTTTCGCAGTGCAGCCTTCGCACGTGAGCCTTGGCATTGCCGCTGCCAGCGACGATGCTGTCCGCGAGGGAAACACGGGTGGCGGCACAGGCATGGTGAGTCTGGGCCACAAGGGCGGCACGGGCTCGAGCAGTCGTGTGGTGGAGGGTGTCGCGCAGGGCAAGAGTTATACGGTGGCCGCCCTGGTCCAGGCCAACTTTGGTAGTCTGCGCAACCTGCGGATTGCAGGCGTGCCCATTGGCAAGATTGTGGCTGCCGAGCGTGCCGCTGCTGCTCAGCCGCCGCCCGAGGCCGACAAGGCCAAGAAGGAGCGCGACGGCAGCATCATTGTCATTTTGGCCACAGATGCGCCGCTACACCCGCGACAGTGCGAGCGCCTGGCAAAGCGGGCCACGGTCGGCCTGGCGCGCACAGGCGGCTACGGCCAGAACCCGTCGGGCGACATCTTCCTGGCCTTTTCGACGGCCAACCATGTCCCCGTGCAAAAGTTTGGCAAGGTGCCGGCCACAGACCCGTTCAAGCCGTTGGTTCACAGTGTGGACGTGATTGATGACGAGACAATCAATGGCGTGCTGGAGGCAGCTGCCGATGCGACGGAGGAGGCCATCTACAATGCGCTGTGCATGGCGGAGACGCTCACAGGCTACAAGGGACACACAGTCGAGGCGCTCGACCTGGGCAAGCTCAAGACGAATCTCGACAAGTACATGGTGAAATAAGCACGAGAGAGATCCAGGACCATGGGTTAATTCTCATATTATATCTAATTCAACCTTCTTCTCCTTTTACATCTTCGGCTCGATCTTAGCCTCCAACTCCAGAACTGGGGGCATCTGCACACCACCGACGCGCACCTTTGTCAAGTCCGGCTCGTACTCTGGCTGGACATCCGGGTAGGGCCCCATCGGCGTAATCCCCCGCGGGTTGATGTCCTTGTGTGACTTGGTATAGTTTTCCTTAATGTGCCGGAAATCCGTGGTTTCCCTGAAGCCTGGAACGTGGTAGTACAGGTGCGACAGCCAATTGTTGATCTGCGGGTAGTCGTGGCGGATGGTGCCCAGGTTGCACTTGAAGTGCTGGACGTACACCGTGTCAAAGCGAATCAAAGTGGCATAAGCACGGACATCGAGTTCGGTCAGCTGTTTGCCCAAGATAAACGGTCCGCCGCTTTTGGCAATCAGCTTCTCGAGCCGGTTCAGCGCCGCAAACACGACGGGCACGGCTGCGTCATACGCCTCTTGCGTCGTCGCAAAGCCAGCTTTGTACACGCCCGTGTTCAAGTCGCGCTGCATCCACACCGACTCGGCGTCAATCTGGTCGCGCAGCCCCTCTGGATACAGAGTAATGGCCGCCTTGTCAGCGGGAAGCAAACTGTTGAAGCCCGTCTGCAGGTCCCGCATCAGCTCGGGCGACTCGTTGTTGACAATCGTGCTGGCATTCTTGTCCCAGAGCACGGGCACCGAGTAGCGCCCCGGGTAGGCCGGGTCGGCTTTGAAGTAAATCTCATGCAGGTAGCGGGCACCGAACAACGGGTCCGGCGTGGCACCCTCGTACTCGTCGGCTGTTGTGGGGAACACCCAGCCAGGCCAGCCGGTCTCGTCGCCCTTGGGGTAAGGCTTCACGACCGTGATGGGCAGGATCTCCTGCAGGCCCTTGATGTGGCGCACCAGGTTGGCGCGGTGGGCAAAGGGACAGAACAGGCCAATGTACAGGTGATAGCGATCGGCTTCAGGCGGGTGCGGCCCCTCGGCGGTGATCTTGCCGTGCCACGATTTGGGGGCGCCGGCGAGGTGCTGTGCGACAGTCGACGGCTTGGGCCGGACGGGCGCTGGAGGGTCTGATGAAACCATGCTGGAAAACGATGAAGCAGTTGTGCTGGCAAGCAAGAAGAGAGGCACAACAGAGGCGGCAGAAACGACTATGAGGGCGATGCGGGCGTTTGGTGACGTCAGATAGCGTGGCAGCGGGGAGAGGACGACAGCAGAGGCGACGAGCAGACAGAGGGTGGCCGTGACATATACGTTGTCCATTGGGTGTGCAACGCGACTTGAAAACGAACGCAGGAGCAGTGGAAGAGCGCTTTTAGAAAGAAAGGTTGTGAATGTCAAAGTTGACGTCGACCATCATGCTTAAGCTTGGAATCATATCATTTGCAAGCGTTGGAGAGCTCCTTAGTGGCGGATGTATGCTTCGGATAACGCTGGCTTGGCAGATATCCGGTGGAACAAAGCCGGAGAAGAGCATCGACGGGAAAAGAGACGAAAGACACCACAATTGCATGCTAAACGGCAAGGCTGTGAAATAAAAGATATTATGAAAATGATCACCAACTCTGTTCCGCGATACAGCGATGACCTACAAAATAAGACGAGGTTGTGAGATGAGAGCTGTTTGCCTCGACGTGAATCCTCGCCTGCATTTAGCGACTGCCCAGCCGACTAAATGGAGCCCTAGACGAGATAATCTTATCACGCATCTGTGCACAAGAGTCTTGCTACATCCGTCATTAGATTATCTTGTGCATGTCGTCACTGTATTTATTCCCGAATGTCCGCTCGCTTTACGGAGGACTCGGGCCTTTTTTGCTTCTTTTTTGTTCCTTTTTAACCTTCTTTTCTGCCTGCCCATAGCTCTGCCAAGGACGAACCACTGTTCATTGGCAGTCATTGGTGTTGGGGGACGGTGGGCTGGACCGAGGGCCTTGCATCAACCAGCGTCTTCAAAGAATATAAACATAGTATGTATGTCTTCTTGTCGGAGAAAAGAAAGAATGATGTGAAGGAAGGCATGCTCTTTACACAGTAAGGTTGATGAAGAAGAAGTTGCATAAGTCATAGAGATTCAAGTAAGCTGCCGTGCGCTTAATATGATTTCGTCGATAATAAATGCAACCTGACCTATTGAGCGCACGCAGTGAGATGTAACAGCGGGGTAAGAGATGACGAGAAGGGAAATAGGAAAGAAAAGGAAGCGATGCCGCCCGGCAATCTTTTTGCGCCTGTATGTGGAGACATAGCCGTCCACTTACGGAGTAAACAGGGGTCTAGCTGTGTCGGTAGCCACTTGAGCAAGTTCGTGGGGGACAAAAAGAGAGCACACAAAAATCAAATGAGAATTGGAAAACAGGAAGAGGGCCCTGTCGGAAGCTCAAGGTCGAACGGCGGACCCGCCTTTTGCGCCTGCGTTACCGCTAAATCCACAGCATCCACCTCGTCCAGCGAGACGAGGACCAGGTCACCATGGATATCGCCCGTACACAGTACATCTGTTCCCAAAAGTTGAGTTTGTTTACTTTTGCTCACTTTGAATTCAAGTTTCACAGCCGCTCTTTCAACCACTGCCACAACTGATACGTCGTACAGCGGCCCATTCTCACGCTCAAACATGACGGGCAGCAACAAGGACATCAAAGTGGCCGTCATCGGCGCGGGTGAGATCACTCCTCCAAGCTTCTCAAAACCTGACAAGCACTCTCTAACACTGCAGGCGCCCTTGGTCTTGTTACACTCAAGAACCTGCTCGAGGAAGGCTTCGACGCCACTGGCTTTGAGCGCAAGAGCTATGTTGGCGGTCTGTGGAAATACACCCTAGACGAGACGACGTCTGTTTTGCCATGTAAGCTCGGCGTGCCTAACTTTACGAAGAATATCACAAGAAATTAATACTTCAGCCACCGTTGCCAACATCTCCAAGCAAAGAGGATGCTATACCGACTTTCCCTACCCAGATGGTGAGCAATGCACTCTTCAATTTTGATAATTCCCCCCTTGACATTCCTTCTCACAACCCAGATACCCCCTCTTTATGCGCCAGCTCGTACGTCGACGACTACCTTCAGAGCTATGCCGACCACTTCCAGCTGCGGCCACGCATCCGACTGAACACTGCCATCCGCGCCATCAAGCGCGACGATGCCAACAACAAGTGGCACATTGAAGCCGCCCCGGCCAAATCGGATGCAGACCCCAGCACCGAAGCCCTCACCTTTGACAAGCTCATCTTGGCCACCGGCGCCAACGACAAGCCCTGTATCCCCAAAATCGAAGGCATCGAGAACTTCAAGGGCCAGGTGCTACACTCTCAAGCGTTCAAAAAGCCAGAAGACTTCAAAGGCAAATCGGTGCTGGTCGTCGGTATCGGCAGCACCGCCGGCGACTCCGCTGTTGCCCTCATGGGCCACGCCCGCAAGATTTACCTGGCACATCGGCACGGCGCCTATATCCTGCCGCGCCTGCACAACGGCCGCTCTATTGATCATGGCCTGACCTACAACTTGATGACAGTCCAGAAGTTGATGCAACGTTTCGTGCCCACCATTGCCGGCAACATGGTTACCAAGTTTGCGCAGAAAATTCAAGACGCCGCCTTTCCTTCGATCCATGAGCACCCAGAGTGGCGACTGTCCCCTGCACCATCATTGCGTCAGACGTTCCCCACAGTATAGGACGACCTTGTGCCCGGACTGGAGAGCGGCGATATTGTCTCGGTCCCTGGCCTGCAGCGTGTGGTCGGAGACAACTCGGTCGAGCTGGATGCGCCAAAGGAGGGCGAGGAGCCGATGAAACTCGACGACATTGATGTCATCCTTTTCTGCACGGGCTATGTCAACGACCTTGGCATGTCGTTACTCGAGCCGCACGTCCACCCGGCCCGCAACACCAACCCAGAGTGGCTTTCATTACCTGGCAGCCGCGGCAAACCCCTGGCCCGTCTCTACCGGAACGTTTTCTCCCTCGACTACCCGGAATCCTTGGCGTTTATGGGCGCAGCCGCCTTTGCCACCCCGGCATTCCAGCAATGCGACATCGCCTCCATGGCCGTGGCCCAAGTCTGGGGTGTCGAGGCGCACAATACGTCGACACTCCCGTCCCAGCAAGAGATGGAGCGGCATGTCGACGAGCAGCACGCCTGGATCCTGGAGTATGCCCGCACAGGCCCCGTCTACCCACAGCTCACAAAACAGTTTGAATGGCTGGCATGGGCGGACGAGGCAGCGGGCACGAATGTCGGCGCGAACCTAGGCTGGGGCGCCCAGGGTTGGAAGTTCTACTTGGGCAACCGGCGGCTGTACAAGCTGTTGACGTCTGGGGTGTACACGCCACACCTGTACCGGTTTTTCCAGAGTGAGAAGCGCAAGGCGTGGCCGGGTGCGCGGGAGGCGATTGAACGAATGAACCAGCGGCTGGAGGACGAGTTGAAGGCGAAGAGGTGAGGTGGTGGAAATAGTGGTAATTGTATGAGGAGGTTTCAATTTTTTGTCTCTCATTATCTCCGTTCTATTCTCCCTATCTTGTCACTCATTTCCTTTGGCCTTTGATTAAATAGATGACATATTTATAGTTATAAAACTCTGGTGGTACCATGGTATTTTTGCAAAGTCTATCCAACGTGTTATTACAAAAGTGATCGAATCAATATGAAGCGCGGTATATAAAAGATAAGTAGGGGTAGAGTAAATCCGTGTAAACGAAAAATAGATATCAAACAAGATTAGCAAAAGAAAGTAAACAAAAACGCAAAGAGATATTATGTATACGCTTGAGCGTATTTGTTTGTCATACTGTCAACTCCGACAGCTGACGGTGGTGTGTAGTTTGCACGTTGTTGTGTTCGCCGTTGGTGTACTGCGGCTGGTTCTCTGTCGGTGTAATCTCCGAGAGCTGGTGGCCGGCCGTCTCGGGCTGACCACCAGGTAGTGTGGCCTCGGCCAGAACGTTCTCCTCGTCCTTGGCGGTCACGCCGGCACGCGTCTGCTTGGAAAAGTGCTCGTCGTCGACACGTGTGCGCTTCTCGCGGATAATGGGTTTGCGGAACAGCAGGCTCCAGAGGTAGGGGTTGTTGACAATCTCGTGGGTGTCGTCCTTCAAGATCCAGACGTTGCCCAGCAAAGTGGTTAGGGCGACAGACACCCACACAAAGGGAATGATGGCAATAAAGGCCCACATGATGGCGCTGCGGACTGTGGCAATGTCGGTAGACGAACCGCCCTTGTTGTTGAAAACAGTGGACATGAGCGTCAGCGTGACAGTACCGCCAAAGGGCATGGCAAACGAGACAATGCAGCTGATGGCAGCGGTCTCCTTGGGGAAGAATGCCAGGCCGTGCAGAGTTCCAGGGTTCATGCGGATACCAACACCGTGGCCCGACAGAGCCATCATGCCATAGACCAGGTTGGTGTTCTGGGCGTGGACGGCATAGGCCAGGACAGTGACACCGACGGCGGACGTGATGCCGCCCAGCAGCAGCGGGTGGATGGTCTGGCGGGGCCAGATGTTGGATGCGAACATGGCCGAGTAGGCGCCGACAGCCAAACCGGGCAAGAAGTAGAGCAGCGAAACACCCGCCTTGCTGGAGCTGTTGCCCTCGACGAGAGCAAAGTAGAGGTCCATGAAATACAAGTTGGCAAACATGGCCGAGCCGACGCTAAAGTTGATCCAGAACAGCAGGCCAATGTCACGCTGGCTGAGCAACCCCCATGGCATCATGGGCCGCTGCGTAGGGAAGACACGGGCCATGGCATGGCCGGGCGTCATGAGGTACTCGTAGACAACCCAGGCGACGGTCAGACCAAAGCCAATGATGAGGGGAGCGAGGACGTGAGCGGTGTTCCACCCAAAAGCACTGCCGCCCCAAGTCAAAGCCAGAATAATCAGACCCAGACCCCACAGGAACAAGAACTGGCCGCCAAAGTCGAGGGTGCTAATGCGTGCCAGGAAGCGGCCATGGTGTGTCGAGGTGTCGTGGCGGCGCTGCAGCTCGGGCAGCGGCTGGGGGCCGAGCAAGTCGTTGCGGAGGAGGACAATGACCATGATAATGGCGACGACGGCGACGGGCAGGTTAATGGCAAAGCACCAGCGCCAGTTGGCCTCCGTTAGGTAGCCGCCAATGACGGGGCCGATACTGAAACTGAAGGCCGAAATCAGAGCAAAGAGCGTCCAGTGCACGGCATACTCCTTGAGCGAGACACGGTCAGCCAGAATCGTGCGCACACAGATATTGATGCCGCTGGCACCGACGCCCTGGAGAGCACGGCCAAGCAGCAGGACGCCGAACGCGTTGGTGGGCGCGCCCGTGCAGATGGCCGAGCCGATGAGCATGATGACGAGGGTGGCGTGGATCGTGGCGTGGCGGCCAAAGATGTCGGCAGTTTGACTCCAGAAGGGCAAGAAGGCAGCAGAGGTCAGGTTGAAAGCGGAGATGATCCAGTTGAGCTGGGCAATTTGGTCTGGTCTGTTAGAAGGAGGCCATAATATTAAGTGAGGGCACGGGAGAACCTACTGAAATCAGCTGCAATAAAGGGAAGAGCAGAGGCGACAATGGTCGTGTCCAGACCCTGCAGCGTAAACGGCATCATGAGACCGAAAATGATCTTGCAGCGGTAAATCATGCGGCGCTTCTTCTCGGCCTTCTCCTCGGGTGTGGGCTCTGGCTTCTTGGCTTTAGCCTTTTTCTCGGCGACCGTTGTCGAAGGAGTTGCTGCCGTACCAGGCTGAAGAGGCTCAACAGAATCGCCACGTCTGGGCTCCTCGCCGCCCAAGACGCCGTCACGGCTCACAGGCACGCCATTGATGTCACCGGCAAGTCCAGAAGCACCGGCAGCTTGTCTCTGGCGCTCCTCCTCTTCTTCCTCGAGCCGGTCGCGCTTCTCCTGGCGCTTTCTCTTAATGTACTTGTATGCCAAATACATGTTGAAGATTGTTATGTGGAGGTGGGGCCAAAGGTAGTAGTGGTTGATGTCGACGTTGATGTGGTTAATGTCAGGGACGGTGATGGTGAGATAGGAGTGTTGGTGGTATTAAGAGATGGTCGATGAATTGCTGGAGAATATCGAAACTCAAATCCCAGATGAATTAGGGAGGACGAAAAGTATTTATCTTTTTGAATTTTGGACAGAGAAGAATGAATGAACTAATGTCCAGAAAAGCTCAAGGCAGCAAAATTAAACGATGACGGCCATTTTGAGGAGTTGGATGCGAAAGAAAACAAGCGTAAATCGAGGAAGCAGACAAAGGTCAAAGGTTCACAAAATTACACGTTACCCAAAAGGGGCATTAGAATGCGAGTAAAACGTTAAGGGGTACGGCAACGACGACAGCAAAGGAAGGCGCAGCGACCGTGAGTACCATTTTGGTCGTACATTGTCTATCGCTCTTTCCTGGGACAATGGAAAGGAATTTGGAAAGCTCGACCCAGACGCGATGCCCAATGCGGATATACACCACGAGAAAAAATACGGGAGAGAAAAGCTTAATTTTCGTGTCTGGGCACGGCAGGCGCGACCCACTGAAAATGTGGAAATGCAACGACAGGCAAGCCAAGAGGCGACATCGACTGGCAAAAGCGAAAAGAAGGGAAAGGGTTCCTTTGTTTGGGGCGTCAAGATGGCCTTGCGGAGAGCCTGAGGCTGTGAACCAGTCGATGGGAGGCTAGAATGGTGTCGTATGGGTGGCAATTGGTTGGCGTGAGACATGATATGAAAGGGCTATGCACGGTGGCCCAAAGAACTGTCAGTCAAAGAACAATAATACCATTGCAAGAGAACAGAAAACGGCAAACGAATCCAAGCTGTCTTGGACAGGGCAGGGACGATTTAAGGGATGTGAGCGCGGGAAGTGGGGCGGCCTCTTGCCTTCTGGGTCGTGGTTGCCGTCAAACCCGCTTTCAAACCAAGGGAAGGAGCGCAGCACTCGCGAGATGGAGCCCAATCGGGTTTGGCGGGAAGGAGCTTTCAGTGGGTTGCTGATCCGAGGTCCCAATCTTTTTCTAGCGGGCAATTTTGGCTGGCATTTGGCGTGTCCAGCGGTCTAACGAGTCCAGATACCGCACAGGGCAACTGGCAGGCGCGCTAGTCCTGTTCGGGCTTTACAATGCGAGTTTTCGAGATCCACTTTTTTAACATTCAAACCAAACGACATAGCCAAGGCTGTGCATATGCGCACGACGTAATCGCGACGATCCGTGACGAGGCCTCTCCGTCTTTCTCGCTTCTCTTTTTTTTATTCTCTTCGTTTTGGTTGTGGTCTGCTTGGCGCTGCTACCCTTGATGGAGCTGGAGAATGCGAGTTGTGTATTCACCAAATATGGTGATGCCGGTGCCGTCTTGGACCCAAGAGGACCCTTGATTATTCTTACAGTTCTCCGGACATCAGCTTGCATCCAGCCAATGCACAGGGCCAACAAAAAGTGACAGCAAGGTCAGAACCAAAATAAGGAACGCGTGTAGGACTGCAAGTGCACAATAACTGGGGGTATATCATCTCGCATTGGTCTGGAAACAGAGTCTGATATTGATATCGCTTGCTTGTCGTTCCTGGTACTGGCGGATGCACCAAGCTCAGTTTTCGTCTAGTATTTACTCAATATCGTCTCGTCGTCTTTAAAGTGCTTGGCGATAATGGTCCTAAGCTGTGAGGTGACTACAAACTTCCCAAGCGAGCACTCAAATCTTTGCTTCGTTTCTTTTGCTAGCAGACAGCAGGATAAGCTCCAAAAAAGAATATACGTCTCCGGAAGGACTCTACGAATGAATTCAAGGAGCGCGGCAGAGACCGGCAATTGCATTGTCTACGAGTATGAACCTTCCCCAGATGAGGGGGCCAAACGGGTGGCATTTCCCTCCAGCAGGATACATGACGACGAAAGTATGCCACTTCTACTCTTCCGGATCATTGCCAAGCCACAATACAGTCACTCGGAAGGGGAGAGAGAAGCAAAAGAGTGCTTCATTTGGGGACTCGTATTCTCTTCACACCTTGTTCGGATCACAGAACAGGCGGTGCCTGACAATGTACGTACAATCAATGGACTTCGGATTTCTAGCAATGAACGCCGTTTGAAATTTGTAGACGACCACACTCGATCTAAATGTAACGTCTTTCCCAATATGAAACTAGAAGAATGATAAAAAGGAAAATATGCGACCAAAGACGAGTTCAGGATGCATAAAATGAGAACAAGAAACATACACAGATAAGAATGGATATGAAGAAAAAAAGAAAAAAAAAACCAGAAAGAAGTGAAAATATGCACATAAGGGATGCACTCCTCGCCCCATCTTCCCCTATCCACACACAATATGTTCACTGTAAGCTTGCTTTCCCCTTCGTCACCACCGGAGCTCAACGGCCTCCCGCAATGGCAAACGCTTGCTTCACCTCGGCCCGCGGCCACTCGTACAGCACGTCGCCGCCGTAGACATTGGTCGTGATGCTGCCAATGCGGTTCTCGACGTCGGTGTAGAAGGCCTCGCACTCGCGCACAACGTAGTTGACGAGGCTGTTGTTGGTAGTGGGCGAAGAAGAAGAAAGAGTGGCGAGAGCAGACGCCTGCTCGTCGTCGGCGCTGCTAAAGTGCTTCTCGACACGCTTGCGCAGGGTCTCGATGCCCTTGCGGACTTCCTTGGCGTCGTAGCTGCCCAACACCTTGTTAAACATGGCCTTGGAGTTGCTGGGCTGAGCAGCAACAGCGGCTGCGGGACGGCCGGCAGCCAGCTGTGCCTCCACGTTCTCGAGGTGTTCGAGGAGTCTGCCGAGCGGGCGGCGCATGACGGCATTGAGGTAGAGGCCCATATGCTCTGTAAGCTCAGCCGCAGCGGCCTCCTTCCACCGGTCAAGCACGGCAAGGCCACGCGGGTTGTCGACGTCTTCGAGGTAGTGGTTCATGTTTTCGATCAGCAAGATATGGAAGTTCAGGGCCTCCTTGTCTTCGGGGTCGGCGGAGCCGGCGGCGGCCACAGTCATGGTCGGGTTCTCGCGCGCAATGACCTTGAGGGAATCAAACATGGACCGCAGAATGCGGTCGTACTCGATGTCGACGGTACGGCGCACGGCCAGGTTGGGGTCAATGTCCGCCAGCATGTTCTCGACGGCGGCACTAAAGATGGGGAAGATGCGCATAAAGCCAATGACGCCCTTGCGCTTCTTGATCTTGACCTTGGTCTCTTCAATGGCGCGAATCTGCTCGTCAACAAACTTGCGGAAGCGGATCTCGAGCGTGCTGTGCAGCTTCTGCAGCAGATTGTTTAAAAACTCCTGGTTCGACTGCTGTATCTCCGCCTGCTTGCGCTCAAGGGTGGCCATGACGCCAATGCCCTGCAGGGCCTCCGTCGACAGCACCCAATCAATCAGGTGCTGCAGGTCCTGCTCGAGAAACGAGTAGATGTTTTCCATGGCACGCGTGACGCGGCGCGCCAGGTCCCGGTCGGGCTCCATAGGCCGGTACCGCCGCAGATCGGCGCCGCGACGGTCGGCGGGCCGCGCGGCGTTGACGACATCGGCAAAGTCGGACTGCTGCAGTGTCGTGGCGTGGAACATGTCAATGACAAAGTTCTGCTCCATCTGTACGAGCGGCAGCAGTTCGTCGAGCACACTCGAAAACGCTTCGTAAGGGTGGTTGCGGCCATCACCAGACGTCTTTTCCAAATGGCTCCGGCCGGCGGCGGGGCCATTGCCGCTGCCACTACCACCGCCGCCGCTGTTACTGTTATCGCCCAGCGGCGAGCGGAGGGAGCGGGCCAGGGTCTGGCTGCGCTTGACGGTGAGCTTGCGTGCCGTGGTGGCAATGCCCTCTTCCTTTTTCTCCTGGAGAGACGTAAACAGGATCTCGCTGTCGTCGCTCGAGGCTTTGCGGGCATTCTTCTTCCAGACCATTAGTAGGTCGCGGAACTCGGACTTGTAGACGGGGTGGCTCTTTTCCTCGTAAATCTGGATGATGCGGTTCCAGTTGGCCAGGTCGGCCTCACGCGCGTACAAAATCAGGGGGCTGTACTTCCACAACAGGTCGCGGCCGACATCGTGGTTGCGCGGGTCGACCTTCTTGGCCAGGGCGCCTTCCATGGCTTTGCGGGTCTGAGCAAAGGCCTGGTCGAACTCGGTGGCCATAAAAATGACAAGGCGGCGCATGAACGCATCGCTCTCGGACTTGTACATTTCCTTCTTTTCGCGAACAACGCGCATCTGGCCAAAGTCGGTGTTCAGCACGCCCGTGCCGTCGCCCGACAGTGCCTGTTCAAGTTGAGCCAAAGCGTCATCAGCACCGCCGCTGCCACCACCGCCGTTGCTGCCCATGTTCGGGTCGATCTTGGACATGGCCTTGTAGAGCGTGACGAGGGCTGTCTCAATCTCCTCAATGCCATTGGTCGTCTCAAGCGGTGCAATACGCAGTGCCTCCAGGTCCTTGGCCGTAATGGCACATGTATCCAGCAACGACTCAAGCTCCTTGCGCAGCAGCTTTTGGTTCGCCGCTTGGACCTGCAGACCTTGGCCCTGAGCTTCAATGTAGGCAATGTCGTCAGACAGCGTAGACAGTTCGACACTATACAGAGTCAAGAGGTTGTCGAGCTCCTCGCACTCGTCCATGGCAACATCAATGCCCTTCTTGATGGCCTCGACGCGGTCGTCTTCCTCCTGGAATCGCGACAGCCAGCCGCCGGCCTGAGCACGGTTCAGCTCGCGATCCAGGTCAATTTTGAGGTCGTCCATGTTGACAGAACGCATGCGATCACCGGGCACCCAGCCAAAGTAATCAAGCCACTTGGCAAACTCGGCGCCGCGCTTGTCCATGATGGTCGGGTCGACACCCAGAGTCGCAAGATACTTGGCGTCGTTGCCAACAATGACCGACTTGCGCAGCCCCAAGTCGGCAGCAGCAGCAGCTGCTGCTGCTGCTGCCGAAGCAGAAGACGCGGGTTTGGTACCGGGAGTGACCTCCTTGACGGCAGACTGCATACTCGACGGCCGGCTCGAGTTGGGCACGGTGATCTTGACTTCCGGAATTGACCGCACAGAGGACCGCTGGGGTGTCTTGGGCGGCACTTCAGGAGCTGCTGTTGCTGCTGCTGCTTCTGGGGCCACTTCCTTGGGTTTTTCGACGGAGGCAGGCCGTGGTGGTGCGGGCACGACACCTGTGATACCGTCGGGACCGCCTTCTGCGGCCTTGGCTTGTGCCTGGCGCAGACGGTCACCTGCTCCACCAGGACGCGGCTTGAACGCGTTGGCGGCCGTGGCAGCTTTCCAAAAGGCGTTGGCAATGTCGCCCTTGGACCGCTTCTTAATCATGGGGCCCAGACCAGGGCGGTTGTCTTCGGGCTCGGCAGGGATCGGCGGCGGTGGAGGGACAGATTCGGCTGTGGCTGATAGTGATACGGTGGTCGCGGCAGACGGAGTGGGGGATGCTGCTGCAGGGACAGCCGTGGCGCCCATGGCGACGGCAGCTGTGGTGGCGGCGATATTGAGGTCGGCGGCGGAACCGCCTGAGGCTTGCGGGGGTTGAGGGAGGGGTTGTGTCGGAGGGGTGGAAGCAGCCGAGGCCGCGTAGGAAGAGCCATTTATGGGGCTGCGCAGAGGTGGCGGAACCATGTCAGTTGTGCGGGCGGGCGACGAGCCGTCTTGGAAGGGCAAGGAGCGGTTTGAGCTGCGAGGCGGAGGCACAACATTGCTTCCGCCAGGACCGCCAGGACCGCCAGGGCCAATCGGACCGCCATCGCGTGACCGCGCCGAGCTCATAAGCGGTGCGGGCACGAGACCGTCGTCGGCAAGGCCTTGTGGCCGCGAAGGGTCCATGGGCGGGCGCTTCCGTTCGGGTGGCGGTTTGTTGCTGTTGTTGCTGCGTCCATCGGGCGCTATTGCGGGGCTGTCGGCAAGACTCGAAGACGCGCCATTAACCGGACCGTTGCGTGAGCGGGGCGGGAGACTGTTGCTGCCGTCGTCACTACGGGCAGTCATGGAGGCAGCCACCGACTCCTGGCTCTTGTTGCTGCCGGCCAGTCGGCGTAGAGCGGCTTGATTGGCGGAGCGGCTCGAGTCGATGCTCGTAGCAGGCGACGCGGCACCGTTGGCGAGCATGGCGCTGCGCTGGTTGCGGAAATCGGCCGAGCCCATGGAGCCATAGTTGCCGGCCGAAGACGAGGCAGCTGACATGGGCTCGCGTGCAGAGAGCGGCGGTGGCGGTGTGGGCTGTGGCGGGGCCTGTGATGGTTGGTTTTGGATCTGGCTGTTATGAGGCTGGGAGGGAGGTCTTGATGTCGAGATGGACGAGTTGGGTGTGGAGTTGGACGAGGCCATGGCAGTCGCCGTCTGGAGCTGGCTGGGCGGAGGTGGCCGCCTCTGCTGGGCGCCGCCCTGGATCTGCTCGAGCTCATAGGGGTCGAAGCCCGTGAGGAGTGGCACTTTGCCGCCCGAGTATTTGCCGTAAATCTTGAGGAGACTCGCAATAAAGAAGCGCTTCTCCTTGTCGGTCTGGGCCTGCCAGTAGTAGGGCTTGCCGAGCGTGATGAGGAAGCCCACGTTACCGGCCCACGCGCGGAAGTCTGGGTTGACATTGGCCGCCGTATAAGACTCGATGGCCGACAGGTCGTTAAGGTCCCATGTCTTGCCAATTGAAAAGGTGCCATTGGGGTTCTCTTTCGATTTGTGGACGCGCACGCGGCCTGACTTGCGCACGGCGACAATGATGACGCGGTGTTTTTCCGAGTTGGGCGTGCGATTCTGCGGCGGCGGTGGACTCGTCGGATGCGAGGAGTACTCCTGTATCTTGATGTGGGTAATGTACGTTTCAATAATCGAGCCGTCGTCGTCTTTCTTGTTGAAGCAGCTCTCGATGATGCGGCGTTTCTCGTCCTCAAACCGCTCGGCCCGCCCCATGTCGCGGCCGCCCTGCATGGCCATGGTGGAGGGGACAAGGAGGTGGAGTGCGTGAGTGTGATGTAGATGTAAAAGTCAAAGGTGTGGGTGAATGGAGACTGTCGTCAATTGAGTCGAGACTCGCCAGCGGTCCCCTTCCTATCCGGATCAGATCGTCAAGACGGGCGGACGGAAGGGCTGCAGCATCTTTGTGCGCAGTCGGCGGGGATGGATGAATCGTGAGGTCGAAATCGATGCGCCTGATGGTACTCGTGGTGCTCGTGATGGTCGTCGTCGAGGTTCTTGTCGTCCAAGTCGCCTCGTCGCGGGGCGCAATCGTCAGGGGGATATCGGGCCGCGCTGCAGTCAATCGCCCACCGGTGAGCTCGATGCGAGGAGACCGTCGAAAATGCCGACAATCAACAGAAAGGGATGCAGCCGGTGCAATGGGTGGGACGGGCGTGCGTATCGTGAGAGGTGGGAGGTGGGATGTCGAGAAAGAGGTTGCTGTTTTGTGTGGAGGAGGTGTCTCTTGGTGCTTCTTTGGCAGTTCGGCGGGCGCGGATGGCTGGGCCGTGTGTGGTGTGGGAGCCTCGAAAAGGAAAGAGGCGCTGACGAGAAGGAGCAAAGGGCGTTTTGGGGCCAAATACGCCAAGTTTGGGCCAGCTGGGGCAGGCGCGGCACGTTTGGCAGGCTAAAACAGCAGGAGCTTCCCTCGCACCTCACTGCTTCCCACGAGGACAGAAAGCAACAAGGTCAAACTGGGTTTAGCGTCGACCTGGAACAATGGGCGTGCGTCTCGTGCGTGAAGAGCGAGGTACAACGGGCACGGTGGCGTTTTGGTGAAGCACAAAGTACTCCGATCCTGTGGAATTTGATAAGTATCGTTCCCAACCGGCAGCACAACAGAGGCCAGAAAAGAGCGCGTCAACATTTTGGGATGCAAGTAAAACTGTGTCTGTAGCTTCAGTGATCTATTTTGAAATTATTCGCAAGTTTTGCTTCGTATTTTGAGCCTTTACGGGCGTAAGTGGTGGTGTCCTGAGCGTCGCCTTAGGATGGAGTGACTTCCCCAGCCTTGCTCCTTCCATCCAGGTTTTCTTAGCACGCCCCTATTATCTATCGCCTCGGCAGACCTCATACCCGTGTTTCCTCTGTTGTAAGAGGCTGTCGCTGCAATCACAAAAGCTCAGTCAAACAAAAATATTACCTCAATTGTGAAAGAGAAACATCTATGTTTTACATTGTCAAGTTTGCTTCCAGTAGGTAAATACTTAACCCGAAATGAAAATATAAGCTGTCTTGATGTTATTGTTTATTTTTCGTATTTTTTCTTCCTTTTTTTTTAAAAAAAAAAAATTATGACAACATCGGGCAATAATCATGTAAAAGAAAACTTCCAAGAAACATACATACTTCCCAGCGCGTCGAAAAAATAGATCAAATAAAAAAAAGGTCACTGCATGATCAAGAGGCACAGTCATTTCGGTGATATCGTGATGATGCTACTGCAAATCCTCTTTCTGGTGGCGAGACGTAGGCATCCTCGTCTTGAAGCTCGTTAAGTCAGTCCGCTTCGTGACACGCAGCGTTTCTAGAAGAGCCGATCTTGAGCCTTTCCAAATGTATAAATAGAGCTCGAACTCTTCCTCCTCTCATTTCCGTTTCTGCTCTTATTCCATCAGCAAGACACATCTCGACATCGCCAAGCCCAGTTCCCATCTATTCCGACACAGCCGATCACAGCCAAAGACAACAAATTTCGCAAACCGACAGGATGTGCATCCAGACCTGGAAGCGGGCCCGCTACGAGTGCGGCCACATTGTCGATACCAAGAACGACTTCACCACCTGTGCGGCGGCCGACAGACGGGGCAAGCACTGCTCGACCACGTCCAACTCCTTTGAGTGGCCTGTGGACACCGCTGGCAAGTGCGGCGATTGCTAGATCGAGGGAGGTGGGATAGGCTGAAGGACGTAGTCTTGGTGACGATTGCGTAGATTTAAATATCTGTGGGAGGGAAGATAGTAGATAAGTCAAAATACGATAATTTTCACATAGAACTACATTATTCGGAATGAAGTTAAGTGGTATTGATGATAATGCCCGGAGAGATCGCCGACTATGATGTATGTGTACAGATGGAAATGGGAGTGAAAACAAAAAGAACGCTGTTGCCAGTCTGAGTATATGCCAAAAAGACGTAATTGCAAATGTAAATCAAGAGACACTGTAAATGCGGGTAAACATGTTTGTGACAAGCGAGACTACCTGGCGGCCGCACTGTTGTTCTGCGCCATCTGCATCTGCAGAACGAGCTCCGTCAGCTTGTCAATCTTGTTTGACAGCTCCGAAATGCGGACCTCGACATCCGAGGGCGCGTCCATGCCGGTGTCTTCGTCAGCGGGCGTACGGACTGCTGGGGTCGTGGCAGTAGCCGGGGTGGCAACCGCCACGGCGGCCAAACCCTCACGGGACTGCGTGTAGCGCGGCACAAACTCGGTACTGTGCGGCCGACTAGGCGATGCCGTATTGTGCTGGCGAAATGAAGAAGAGGACGGCCGCTGGCCGAGCGACGGGCGCATGACAGACTTCTTAGGCGTCACCAGTGTTCCCGTAGCTGCAGCCGACGAGGACGCACCACCAACATTCGAGCCGGCGCCAATGCTATGATGCGCGCTCGCCGCGCCAAAATAGGCCGGCGTCGCTTGACGGCCGGGCCCGTGGATGGCCGAGTACTCGTCGCTGGCGTCCTGGATCTTGCCGCGGACGAGTTCGTAGAGCTGGATGGTGCCAACAATGGGCAGGTGGGTGACTTTGAGGAGGGCAATGCGGGCGGCGCGGAACTTGTGGTCCGAGGGCAAGAAGAGGCGCAGGGGGCGGAAAATGAAGAGAGCTAAGAGGTTAAAGGGCGGGTAGAAGTGGGTGAGGCGGTTGCTGGTGGATGCCTCGAGGACATAGATGGAGTAGACATAGAGATACTCTTCACGGGCATGGCCCATGACACGACTAAAACTGTTGCTGAGCATACCCGTCAGGGAGCCCATGAGCAAGATGGAGCTGAGGGTGACAAACACCAGCATGAGCGGCGGGCCAAAGACGGGGTCGATGGCGTCCATGATATCGAAGCCGACGTAGCTGGACCCGAAAAAGATCTTTGTGAGGACCATGGTCATGTGGGGAAGGGTAAACAGGGTGCGGCCGAGCAACGAAAACGTCGTCAAAAACCCGAGGTAGATAATAACGACGAGGACCATGAACTTGATAAAGTCCTTTGTCATCTCCTTGAAGCAAGGAATCAAGGTGCCCCAGTAGGGGCTCAGACTCAGGATGGAGCTGATGCGCGGGACCATGAACAGAGCCTCGAGCGAGAGGATGTCAAACGACAAGTCGATAAGGTACGCACTGTGCTGGGACAGACCAACGGCGCGAAGAACTACAAAGGTGAAGCCAATGCAGATCATGATGAGGTCAAAGACGTTCCAAAAGTCGTAGACATAAAACAGCGAGCCGGCATCGATCCACTCGCTCAGCTCGTCGTAGGCGAAGGCGGCCAAGAAGAAGTAAAAGAACGCCTCGGCAGGGCCGACCTTGAAAGGGTTGCGCTCCAGCAACGTCATGTAAAAGATGGCCAAAAAGGTCAAGAAGAACAGGGCCTCGTAGATCTTGAGGTACTTGGGCACACGCAGACGAGCAAACGGGTCGGCCGTATGCAGGCTGTAGAAGCGGGGCTTCTTGACGGCGTCGACCTCGAGGCGGTCCCAGAAGACAATGTCGCCGTTCCAGATGCCCGTGATAATCTTCTGGACGACGTTCTGACTCAAAAACCGTTTGGCATCGGCAACGGCGGCGATCTCGAGCGCGTTGAGGTTCACAAAAGGCGCAGTGGGGTCTTCCTCGTCGTCGTCGCTGTCGTCGTGGCAGTGCTCGCCGTCCTCTCCATCCTCTCCGTCGCAATCCGAGTCATCGTCGTGATGGTGGCCACGGTGTATGCTCATGGTCAGGCGCGAGATGGACTGCAGAAGCTGGTACCGCCGATTGCCACCGCCGCCACCAGAGCGTCGTGTGGCTGCCCGGTCGTGGTCAGAGGTTGCCGAAGACCACATACGGCTGAGAAGCGGTGACGACTCGTCGACTGCGCTGCTGACACGGGGCAGCGCACCACCATGGCTGCCGTTCTCTTCGTCGCCGTTGCCGTTTCCTTGGCCGGGAATTGCTTGGCCGTCAATGGCTGCAGCCGATGCGGCTGCCACACCACCGGGCGCCTTCTTTGTCCCCGGGATCTCGTACAAGCAAAAATCGACCGCCTCGCGCTCACTGAGATGCGTCAAGAACCGCCAGGCGACAATCTCACAGGCATTGGCCCGGGCCTCACACAGACTGCGGTCACCACTGGCCGCACCATAGTGCCACTTGAGGGCTAACAGGGCATTGACAATGGTCGGATTGTCGCAGGTGATGCTCAAATGGGTCACCAGAGTGCGGAGACGATCGCCGGCCGAGGTGGTGCGCAGCTGCTCGAAAGTGCAGGGCAGGACGACGGCGTCGGTGATGTAGAGGGACAGCTTCTTGATGACATCGCGGAAGCTGTCGTCCAAGGCAATATCGGGCATGTAGTCGACAGGCTGTCCTCCTATCCCCAATTGCCCGCCGGATCGAGGACCGCCGCCAACCGACGGCGACGGCGATCGGATGCCGCTGCCCTCGGCCAGCTGCAGTGGACGCGACTTGACGCGTAAGGGCATGGCCAGCTGGGTTGGGTGAGGAGATACGGGATGTGATGTGGGTGGCGATAAAGTACTGCGGTAAAATAGATGAAGCGTGAATGAAGGCCAAGGAGCTTAAAAATTGGCAATTGGCGATGGAAGGAGATGCCGTCACAAGCAAATTTGCTCCTTCCCCCTTTTGTAAAGTAGCAAAAGTTGGCTGGTCGTTCCTGCTTCTTGTGTCAGTGTGTTGCGTTGCGTCAGGCAGGTGCGAAAGTGGGTGCATATGGTGTGTGGGGCTGTTCCTGATTTGAGATGATTGGCAGGGATGAATTTGTGGTGTGCCCTGGACCAGCAGTGGTGATTAGTGAATATACAGTAAATAAAGTCTATTTTCACTGCTACCTGAACTGCCACTAACACTACGCATAGTTATAGCGCTTGCCAGTAGTGACTTCAGTGCCTTTGCAGCGCATTTGTGGAGGGTCATAGGTTACTCCCGATTGGGACTAGCGCCTCGAAGTTGTCGATAAAGTACTACGTACGCATTAAATAAGGCGAATGACGGAGCCATGGGAACGAACATACCGACTGTGTCGCAGTGACGACAAATAACATGGACGACGTACAAACAGAAAATCAAACGATGGGTAGGAAAGGTGAGTGGGAGTACCGACAACAACAGCAATATTTTCACGCCGACATCATCAACACTATCGTCCCGGTTTGTTCCCCCATCACAGCTATATCAACAGCCATCCCAGTTCCGGTTCCAAGCCGTGACCCTATCCTAGTCGTGGGCCCTGAAAATATTGCCGAAGAAAGCGGCAGCTTACTGATTCTTATTGAGAGAGCCATCAAAGGGGCCATCGAGGAGGCAAAGAAGAGGGCAAGAGAACTGTAAGTTGAATCAGTCCTGGTGTGACTGGTTTGCATCGTTTATCTAGGGGAAAGAGGTGCCATATAATCTCAGCTGTGCGTCTAAAGACGGCGCCCACTTGAATGCAAACCCTGGTGAAATCAAAGACACAGTTCGGTTGTGCAGTTCGACTGAGGCAGATGTCAAGTGCAAAGTCGTGTTAGTGTCCCAAAGGGAAAAGACCGAAATTGTGGGTCAAGGCAGCCGTGATCTTTCCCGACATACCGTTGGGTTCCTGGCTTTGTGAGCTCATCCCTGACATGGTTGCGGGTCTTGAAGTTGACCTCGTCTTCTTCGATAGCACATGGACGACAACAGGCGGAAACTGATCCTCCGCGCGGCTGGATAGCGGACCATGCGGCGGCGTGGAAGGCAGCCGGCAAGCCGTGTCTCCTCGAAGAGTACGGCGTCGAGGCAGACCACTGCGCCGTCGAAAAGGTGTGGCAGGCAGCGTCGATTGCATCGTCTGGTGAGGGCATGGCGGGCGACATGTTTTGGCAATGGGGCGACACACTGAGTGCGGGAAAATCGTCGGATGACGGTAACACGATTTACTATGGGACGGCAGAAGGGCAGTGTCTGACTGGAGATCATGCGAAAGCGATGTTTCCGTGAAACAATCGTGAAAAAGGATGGGATGATGATGAGATGGGACCGGAGGAATTTGAGGCTGGTGAGGCCAATATCAGATTGTCCGCGCTGTCCACCTATTTTTGTTTGTGTTTCTATTGTTCATATGAATTGAAGTCTTTAGTTACGAGAACCAGTGTTGTGACGACTTCATCGTGCGCCTAGAGGAGGTTGCTCTTTTATGAGACTGAGGAGTGAGAGACAAAGAGTACGAACCGCAGTTCATGTATATTTATGTACATCTCGGAAAAGAGAAAAAAGAAACAATGTTAGGATTGACGCTATTGTTTCAGATTTGATGGTGTAGCCAGTCTCGTAGTGAGTGGATGTTGATTGAGTGAGAAACGAGTGTGACGATATTGGAGGCTCTGGACGGAGTTCGTGGAGCTCGTGGCGTGTCTGGATATGTGTGATGAAGTACGACGAACGACGTCGTTTCTTTGCATCTGCGGGTCTTGCCATTGTTTCTATTTTAGGATCACTTTTGACTGCGGGCAGCGGGCGCTGTGGGTCAGACTCGGCTAGGGCACTGTTGGTGGTGTCTTTTGGTGGACATTCAACTGTCAAGACTCAAGACCATGTCTGCTCGTGTTAGTGGTCTGTTAGTGGGTTAGTGGGCTGTGGGCTACAAAGGGCTATCGAATTGTGGGGTTGTTTTGTTAACAACCCCGGCGGGCACTCGTTTTTGCAGATCCGTCATAGTGGTTGAACCTGCAGGCCTTGAGACCTCGTATTCCCACGATCACGATTTGGGTGGATTTTGGAAGGTCGGAAGAAACAAGAGGACAAAAAGTGCAAGAAAGAAAGAGGCTGGGGCAGTGGTAGAGCAAGGGCCAGAATCCAGAATGGAGATTCAAGTATTCAAAGAAAAAAAAAAGAGTGTGAAGGATAATACGAGAATTCAAGCAAATGAGGAGAAGGGAGAAGGACTCCAAATCAAAAGAACAGGGCTGGGAAGAAGACGAACGCTTGTTTCTGGTTTCTGGGCCTTACGAACTACTTGAACCGCCATTCTGGGACACGATGTTGCTTTGGGATGAGCACATGCGAAAGCGGGCAGAATTACAGTACAATAATAAGATAATAATAAGATAATAATAAGATAATAATAAGATACAAGTAAGATACAGGTAAGATACGACTACTCCGTACGCCGTGGTGTCTTATCTTGAGTGTATGCCAAAGTGTGGAGCTGACCATTGAGTTTGGGACGAGTTAAGACGGAAGATGAGGCCAGAAGGGATGGATACTGAGTAGGCAAAAAAACTCGTATTGGAAGGTAGGTCACTGCCAAGAGAACCAGATGCAGTTCCGGGGCATTGCCAGCAAGTAGAAAAGTAGACAGACGTGAGTAGGATGCGAGGAGGGAAATACGTAGACAGAAAGATGAATGATGACAGAAGCACACAAGAAAGACGGCTCGGAAGGCAAAATAAGACAAGCCTTACTGGGCAGTGAACAGCTGCCAAATTGACGGGCCGAGGATCTCGATCTTCGTCTTTTGCTCTTCGTTCTTTACTCCATCTTCTTCTCTTCCCATTTATTTTGTGCCATTCGCTACGAATATCTCGACGTTATCATCGCCATCGTCTTCCTTTCACATCATCATTTCCTTTGTCTCCATGCGGCATCTTGCTTTATTACCTTCTCTCTGATGAAACGGTAAACCACATACTCCACGCGAAGATGGCCCCGGCAGACGTCCTTTTTACGGCGCTGGCGGAGGCGGTGGCGGCGGCCATTGCGCAGACGACGACTACTGAGCCGACGACGACAGCACACACAGCCCGGATAACAGCACCGACAACACTCAACTACTTTTCAGAAACACTGTTGCAGACGTTGACAGCAGTAGCGACAACAACAAAATCGACGACAAAGACGGCGCATCCTACTTCGACAGCCACAGCAACGTCTTCCATTTCCCTTAATACCGCATCATCATGTTGGCCCGGCCCCTGCTCACCCTACATGGCCGTCTCGTTTGCTCCTTTTCCGACAACCGGCGACTCACGCTTCACGAGTGAATGGGGCGGCGCAGCGTTTGCGGGCATCTTTGGTATTCTGGCCATCTTACACTTGGTGCAGGGCTGCTACTACCGGCTCTGGAAAGTCGCGACGGCGGCTGTTGCGGGCGGTCTAGCTGCGTTTGCTGGGTATGCCCTACAAGCCGCGGGTTCCCACCAGCGAGGCGACCCTTTATCAAACACGGATAACGTGCAGCCCTACCTGCTGGCCTCCGCTTTTGTCCTCCTCCAAATCGCACCTGTCTGCATCACTCTCGTGCCGTATGCGGCGCTCAACCGGCTGACGCGCACACGCTTTGTGCCGGCACACGACAGCTTGCCGGAGACGGTGACACGGCCGTGGCCGAGCAATGGCCGCTGGGTGGCGGCGTGGCCGGTGTGGGTGTTGTTGGCAATTGCGGCGGCAGCACAGGCGGCGGCAGTTGCCTTTTTGGTGTACTGCGGGCTGACAGCCTCTGCAGCATACGATGTCCCGCAAGCACTGATAGTGGCCGCCGACTTGGTCTGGGCCGGAGGACTGGCCGCGCAAGGTGTTGCTGTCCTCGTTCTCTTGGCGTCCGTCACGCACGCATATGCGACACTTCCCCCGGCTCGACCCGGCGGACAGCAAGAACGGGACGAAGCAGGGACAGTGCTGCCGTCGCTCCCTCCTCGACGACGAAGACAGCTTGTCTGGCTGCTAATGACGACGTACGGCGTGCTCGCCATGCTGGTGATGCGCATTGTCTATCGAACAGTGGAAGCCGTAATAGCTGCCGAGGGGAAGTCGACAGCATCGACGGCAGTTACGGATGACTCAACGGCTGCTTCCTCTGCAGACAGAGAAACACGCTATGCTCTTGTGCTGGACGCCCTTCCCACGGCTCTGGCCCTCCTGCTGCTGTGCGCGTGCCATGCAGGCTGGGCTCTGCCGGCGACCGAAGCACGCCACCGCGCCAGCCAGAGTGGGGGTCGAGGGAGTGGTGGGAGCAATACACCCACATCTGGCATTGGTGGTGACGGCGATGCGGACGAGCGACTTGACGCCCTGCACGACCTCGAGAGCAGCCCTATTGAGGGGAGAGGCTACTTTGGACAGCCATCGCCTGCTGAGGCGGCAAGAGAGGACGGGCAACTGTCAACCGAACACGTCCTACTGCAACAACGGGCTGCCCTCCAGCAACACTACCGCCAACGACAGCGCCAACAGCACCTCCAAGTCCAGTTTCGACCACGCCACCTACCACCGCCTGTGGTTGAAGCTTTGGCACGATTCTCTCTGTCTGCATCTTTGTCGGTCTCCTTGCCAAGAGAGTCGTTTGTCGGCGGCGAGCGACACCCACCTGCTCCCGTCAACTTGGACGAGACTGCAGGCGGTGCGCCACAACGACTCCTGGCTCGCTTGTCCATGGACAACTTTATCCTGTTCCGCTTCCTGAATACACCGTCGCGGTCGACATCCGGGCGAAGTGGCGGCGGGGCGCGCACAATCCCACAGAGCGTGCGCAGTGCCATTAGTCGGGCGACCAGCCGAAGCCATGGAGGAGGTGCAGGTAGTCGCAGCCATGGCACTGGCAGTGGCGACGGAGATGACCCGTTTGCTGGGTTTGACGATGTGGCGCACGCAGGTTTGCAGACCGAGGAGGCTCGACAGCGAGAGCAGCACGAACAGGAGGAAGAGCAACAGGAGATACATGAAAAGAACAAATGGAGTGAAGAGGGCGCCCAGAACCAAGACCAAGAAGTGGAAAACACCCCCTTCCACGACACAGACAGCCGTCGGACCTGCGACAGCCCGGACGGGAAGGAAAGGTTAGGGCCCGAGTGGACGTAGTAGAACGTTGGTGCATTACTGTGATGCAGGATGCCTTGCACTGTAGCAGTTGGTGGACAGATTGGGACTGAGGGCAACACAGACAAGGACAAAAAAAAGACATAAAACAAAACATGCCAACAAACTCGAAACGAAACACCTGATCGAAACAGGCCGTTGGAATTACAATCACACATTTCACGATAGAGACACGCATATACGAGACCTATGAGACAAATAGACACGTTTTTCACTCAAAAGTACTGTGATGTGGGTAACCCTAAAAGTACGCAAACACAGAACAACGACGAAGAAGTCAGTGTTTGCCTTTAAAATTTAGAAGACGTTGATTAAGAGACTGCTTCGCTCCTTCCTTTGTTACTTAATGACGTCTAGCGCCTTCTTCCAGGCTTCTCCATTAAATAGGAGTATTACAGCTGCGCGGTCGCTAATTTAGCGTTCGCGGATGGTCCCTGATGCGCACTAATTGAATCGCCCCTTCAGGAAGGAACGAGTGGTCAATACAAGTTGCTCTCTAATTCAATATGAGAAATTTAATACTGAGTACAAGCAGTCATAAATGTAGACTGTTGATCTCACGATTTTCCAGGACTCGTAATACGGCTCATCCACGATCAATGCACCGCCGGAGATGGAACTGTCGTGAAAAAAGATGGCGCATTCCTGGCTGAGCTGGGCGCTGCTGGGTTGAGAAGTAAAAGAGAGAGAAAGAAAAAAGAAAGAAGTGAAAGAAAGTAAAGAAAAAAGAAAGAAAAGAAAAAGGTGGAAGCCCAGTGTGCGACTCAATACCGTGTTATTCTCATAAAAGTCGCTCTTTTTTGCTGGCGTGCTACAGTTCCCAGACTGTATCTTTATTTGGACACTCCTCGACACCGGTCTGTGCTTCTTTGCTCCCGTCTCCCCAGCACAGCCTCCTTGTGTCTGCCCTGGCGATCCTGTGGTCCCTACTCGGCGGCAAAAGACGACATGAGAACGCTCTCAAAAATACAGCAGAGAGAACGCAAATTTGCTCCTAGATCCTTTTATTCTTATTCTCTCTGCTATCGCCTTCATTGGTTGACGGTTTGCCAGCCGAGCCAGGTTTGGGTATGCGCGGCCAGCTCAAGCGACCCAGGGTCACTCTCTATCCTCATTGGATGTCTAGAGGTGTTGACACCTCCCACTTTGTTCCTTTCGGTCTTGGCCAGGATATCCAGATGTACCCCTGGTTGCGGACTGTGATCCTTATCAATCTCCTTCTGCACTCTTTTCTGCAGTTTTTGAATAAAAGCGAGCAAACAGCCACCCACGACCAAAATGGACCAGGTCTGTCCTACCCTGACCCTGTCGCTTCAGCCCTTTTTTGTTCTTTCCAACTTCACTTCTCCACTTTCCTTGTTCCTTGAGTCTTTGGCTTTGACACGTCTGGGCAGGAAAAAAGCTTCTTTGGGTGTCGTACACAGGGCTTTCCAAATATTGTTATTTTTACCTTCTGCCGGTTTCTCTGTTTCTCTTTATTTACTTCCACGACCTCCGCCACTCGTACGCCTCGAGGCCGCTACAAAATGAGGCGTTTCCGTCGATTCTTGTGTCGTCAATGCACCGGCTTGTACACTTGGAGTGCACGTTTCTTTTTTTTTTTTTTTTTTTTTTTTTTTTTTTTTTTTTGGTCTTCCTCCATCGAATTATGCCCGCCCCCGCCAATTATGAATTTCAGCATGGCCTGCATTCCAGACCTTTGCCTGGCCCGAGATCGGCAGCACTAAAAGCCGCTTTGGGTCAACATGTCTTGAATAGAGAAATATCATCTCCAAGCGCAGCCTAACAAACTTCACCGTTGCCATAGCCGCATAAAAACAGCATTCCAGTCGCTTCTTGAGGGATCCTGAGTGCATTGGCAACGGCGACGATTCCAACGATCCAGTGCAAACAGCGTCGTAGTATCGTATCGTAGCAGAATCTCAGCATCCCAACAGCGTCGTAGTTCCTATATCCTGTCATCTCTCTGTCGCAGAATCGAAAAGACACCCAGTGGCTGGTTTTCTACTGCATCCTTCTTCTGTTTTCTGGCTTCCCTTCTTCGGCACATTCCATCCTGACCGGATCCATCCAAATCCTTCTGCGTACGGAGTATGCACAAGCTCACTCAACTTGAACAACTCGAACTCGACCCAATCCGGCCGTTGCATCCATGCGCCTCAACTCTGGGTTGTTTTGTAGTTCGTGGTCCCCAGCTTTCTTCGGCAAGTGGCCCATTGCCCCTGGGACCCTCAACCTTCAGGCGCGCGCTCACATCTACCACGATTCGTCAATTTCCACTCCCTGGAACTGTCGGGCGTTTTTCTTTTCTCGCATCCATTTTCAATCTTCTTGAACAGCTTTGTAAATACGACGTATCTCGACTTTCATTACTTTCTTCTTTTCTTCCTCTCTTTTCCCACGCACGTCTGCCCCCACAGCCCCATCCTGTTTACTTTGAACGTAGACGACGGCGATCACCTCTCTTTTATCCTCTTTTGTCCTCTCTTTCCCACTCACTCCCTTTGCTCATCTTTATTTTCATTCTCTTCTTTACAGTATCTACTCTCGGCTTTGTCGATTGTTGTTGTTGCTATTATTACACAGATCCTTCGCCCACCTCGACATCCTCTTCAATCTTTTACTCACATTCTTTTCCCGTCTTCACAACCACCACCCCGCGGCACGGCATTGTCAACAAAGCCTCGCTTTAATTAACAACTCGTGCGCAAGCCGACAAGCGACTGAGGGCTCCCTGGAAAGTCTGCTAACTTTACCCTCACCGAACACATACACAAACCTTTCGTTGCTTTTTGCGTTGCCTAGGCTCTAGCCAGCCGCCGTACAGAATCTCCAAAAAGAAGTCAACACACAGATTCTCGTCGCAAACTCACGCAACCCACCACGCAAAAAAGAAGGCAGAGCCCAATAAATTAAACGGCTGTCGATCTTTTCGCATCATTGAGGGGTTTCTCGTCCTTGTCTATCTTTTTTGTTGTTGTTGTCTTTCTTCCTCTCTCTTTCCCTTCCCACCCGCCCCTTTCTCTTCTTCCCCTCCTTCGCATCACCACTTCGACCCTTCAACCGACCAAGCAGTCGTGCATGCATTGCATGTGAATGCAAATCAACTGCCATCCTGTCTCCATTTCCTCTTCACAACATCACATCACTTCATGGTGTCGGCTCGCTTTGCCGAGTGAGGCCACAGCTCACGAGCTGCTTGTTCTTTTCCCTCTCTCTCTGTCGTATCTATTTCCATCCCGCCTCTCCCCGCAAAACGCTTTGTTCATATATGTCGCCGCCCTATCTCACAACTCAATAACTGGTGGACGACAGTGATAAGACAAGCTGTCAAGACGGCGCTCATACAATTGTATTTACTCTCAAATTTCTTCCAACAGCTCTTTCTCCTCCAAGCAGGCGCGCTTGGGCCGCCCAAGTCAACAGTCAAGGACACCGACAACATGTCTTCACAACGCCGGCCGGGGCCTTCGGCATCTCTTCTTCTCACACTCCTCGTTGCCTGCAGTCTTGTTGACAGCACCTCCGCAGCCGCTGTTCTCGACCATCAACATCAGCCAAGAGCAGCCCCGAACGCACAGCCGACAAGAGCAGCAGAACCAGGGTCAGCACCAGTAGCAGCGCCTCTCACGACCGTTCCCTACCGCACTCTGAACGTCGTGCCATGGCCTCTGCCCACAGCATTTCCGGAAGAGGTGCGCCTAGGCCAACGCCAGAGTCCACGACAGTTCGGCGCAGCCGATCTCTTCCCGCGCCAGAGCGACAACACCATCTGTGGCTACATTGGCGGCGACCCGGACCTGCCCGCGACCTGTTCGGCCGGCAGTCACTGTGTCCTTGATGCTGAGCACGGCGCTGTCGGGTGTTGTCCCAATGGTGCCGATTCGTGCACTGCGGGTGTTTTCACAGGGTGTGTGGACGGCGGCAGCGACAATACCGAGGTGAACCCATATGTGTACACTTGTGGTAGTGGCAGCGTCTGCTACAAGAACAGTTTTCCTGGAGGATACTATCAGTACGGCTGTGGCTCGGCAAGTGCACTGGGTCAGAGTGTGGCGGCCACAGCGTCTGGCGTGTCGACGCTGGCTCTTACCAGTGAGCGCATCACATTTACGGGGACATTTACTGCGACAACAACGTCATCTTCCAAAACGTCGTCCAAAACGTCGTCCAAGACGACTTCCCCAAAGACGACGTCCTCTTCCTCCACAAAGACAACTTCGTCAAAAACAAAGTCGTCCTCTACCAAGACCTCCTCATCCAAAACCCCTTCTTCGTCTTCTTCGTCTTCTTCGTCTTCTTCGTCTTCCTATTCATCCTCCTCTTCGTCTTCTACCAAATCTTCATCCGCCACATCGACCTCCTCTACACACACCCCGTCCAACGGCGCTTCGCTATCCACCGACCCGGGAAACGAGGCCAACACGGGCGTCAACAGCGGTGACCGCGCCGGTGTCATTATTGGCGCCACGATCAGCGGTGTCGCCGGTCTGATTGCCATTATTGCCTTGGTTGTTTTCTTCTGCTGGAGAAAACGCCGCAATGGTGGCGGCAACTACACCACCCGCAAGGGCCCATCCAGCTTCCGCGGGGCTAGTGGCAGTTTCCAGGCTCTGCGAAGTGCACCTGACGACTTTGAGCATGGCTTGCTCAACCCGGAGATGGCCATGGCGGGTGCTACGGGTACCTACACATCCATCACGGCTGGTGGCCCGCTGCCGCCTCTACCACCGCCTCCGGGCGACTATGACAATCCGCCCCGGCCGGGTGGTGGCGATGGTCCCGACGGCAGCAACAATGGCGGCAATAGAGCCAGTGATGGAAGCGGACGCACAGGTGGCAGTCAAGACGATGGGGGTGCATGGGCCACATCAGCAATCGGCCCGGCTGCGATGGCCGCCGTCGCCTCTCCGAACACGAACACGAACACGAACAACTTGACACCCAACCGCAGAAGCAGTGCCGGTGCCAACAGCCTCTTGTCTCGTGAACCTTCGCGGCGCAGCAGCTACCGTGGCGTCGTCACCACGGCCGGTCCCAGTGCGCCTGGCATTGCTTCTGTTTCTGGAAGCATTGTGTCTCGTGCCGCCTCCAACGCTGCCGTCTACAAGCAAATTTCTCAACAGTCGCCATACTACGACGCCAGCGGCCAGCCTCCGCCACAATCTCCCTTGCCGCAACAGCTGCAACCGCCCCAGCACACCTACGGCAATCTCAACAGCAACTACCAGCCCACCCACCCGGACGATATGCTCATGGACCACGACCGCGTGCCCCTCAACCGCGAGTTTGACGAGTTTACGCGCGGCTACCAGGATGTGCTCAGTCGAATTGGAGAAGAAGACCCCAGCGAACTGAGCCAGACCGCAAGCCAGAACAACTTGACGACAAGCAACGCACAACCCAACAGCAGCAGCAGCAGCAATGAGCCCCAGGCCAGCGACAGTCTCCTGCCGCGCAACATTAGCAGTGTCGGGACGAGCAACACACTGGGTACTGAGCGTGATTCCTCCGGAGTCTTGCCGCCGTCGATGAATAACCTGAGCAACTTGAACAACTTGAACAACGTCAACTTGCGCGGCGGCGGCAGTAGCGGGATTGCCAGCAGCGGCAGTCGGAGCAGCGTCCACGGCAGCAGCTTGGCCGCCAGCAACAGTGACAACAGCATGGCCAGTGTCGCTAGTTCCTCGAGTGGCTCTGGTGCCGGCAGGGACCGTATCAGCACCAACAGCGGTCAGCAGTTGTCGCTCAACATGACGTCGCCGTCGCTGTCGATTGACGGTCAGCTTGTCGGCGTTGGTGGTGTGAGTCTACCTGCGGCCACGCTTGCTGCTGGAGCCGATGGAACGGTAAAGACTCTTTCGCCGCCAGCTTCACCTCCTGGCACAATGCGCCCTCTTTGGCAGCAGAACCGTCAAAAGAGTCGCAATCTGATGTGGTCGTGATGTGTTTTCATGTGGTGTGTATGATGATAGGTTGTGCGGGAAATGCATTTAGGATACCATACCTTTTTTACTTTGTTCATTATAGCGACTGAGATAGATTATTTATATAATAATACAGAAATCAAAATACGTCTTGTGTTTTACCGCATGTGAAGAAAAAGCACATTGAAACGCTCCTTCCGGTTTTGTCAACAATCGCGACTTCCTATTATGACAACTTCGTGCCTTCCCTATGTAAACCATGTAAGGTCGAAGTTTCCTATTTTGGCAATTAGAACACAAACTAACGTTGAGCCCCCTTTCACCCCTGAGTTATATTTTCTGGCCAAAAATCATCCTGGGACTCGTGCTTCAATGCCGCAAATAACTTTCTTCATACCACCACCCACGACACACAAAATGCTCCGCACACTCAGCACTGCCCTGTGGGACGAGCCCGTGGTGCCTCTGACAGCCCAACAGCTGCAGGCGGCCACTGAAAGTCACGACTACGCTCTCGCCCACGACCTTGTCCTTGCTCTCGAGACCGACGACCATCTTCAGTTTCACTACAGCGTTGCCGACAATGAGGTCCGTCTTATCCCGACGGTCGAAAGGTCTCTGGACGACAACCACCTTCCGCCGCTTGTGCTTATGCCTACCAAAATTGAAGAACTGTGGACTGTCCCGCGCCGCGTTGCTGGTGTGCTCGAAGCCGCTTGTCGCTGGCTGACGGAAGATGAGCTCAAAGTGTGCGAAGAGGCGGTGGTGAGCTACCGACCAAAGAAGACAGTACTTTTGACAGCCGAACGAGCCCACATGCTCAAGTTGGAGAAGCCGCTTCTCCTCACTGACCCGGACGAAGACTGTGTCGGACTGCAGAAAGTTGCGACGGCTGCCATCAACTGCGGTGAAGACTGCGTTCGCAAGCATGGCTTCCCCCAAAACGACAAAGAAGAGAAGGACCTGTTCTTTATTCCAATCGATGCATCCATCTATGCAGCCAACATGGAAGAGACGGCCCGCACAGAGAGGATGGTTGTCTCCGAGCAGTGCGTCCGTTCCCTGATGGCCCTGATGGGTAGTATGGAGTGGACCGAACAAGATCAAGCTGCGTTTCTCGATCGGAAGACCATGGTACCGGTAGGTTCAGTTTACTCTGGTAAAAGAAATAGACACCATCTGATTTTTTAGACACTCACCCCCAGATATGTGTCGCCGCCTTTGCCACCCGTCGACAACATCGAGTACTTTGTCCCCAGCGGCGATGCCTGTCTTGTTTCGGATGCCTCTGACGTCAGCTCCGGCGTGAGCGAGGCCCTAGAAGAGGCAGAGCGACTTCTGACAGAGCAGACTGGCAAAGTGTGGAAAGATGAGGCTGTCGATCTGGATATGCCGACCATCGCAACCTACACATTTGACGAGTCGGTGGACAACCTCTGTTCGCACCTGCCTCCTTTCTACATAAAGCTGCACCATGAGCCCAATATCCCGATGGCGCCGTCAATGTCACCCTCTCTATCTCCTGAGCTGGGTGTTCTGGCTCCCGAAGACTTGCTTGCTCACGGGACTAGAGATGATGAGCTCTTCAGTGCCTGGATCGATGAGTCGATGCTAGTGGGCGAAGACAACAGAGACGACCAAGCCTTGCAGCCAAATAACAACGTCGAGGCCAGCACTGAAATCAACAGAGCTGACGACGAGATCAGAGACGTCGAAGACGAGCCGGCCGGTAGTCTCTCCGGAAGTGGCAGCCGGGGCGAGATCTACGAAGAGCTCACAGAAGACGCTCTTTTTGCATTTGAAGAGAATGAAATCGTTGTTCAGGCCAAAATCCCCGTCCCAGTTGTGGGTATCGAGTCAATCCTTCCGAAATGGCACAATGTCGGCGAAAGCGCCCTTGAGTTGTTCCAGTGGATGCTTGGAGATGACAAAACATCTATCAAAATCCTGGAGTGGGAAGAGAGCCACGATCTTCCCAAGAGCGACTTTGACGAGCTGGCCACTCTCTACGAAGCCCTATTTACCGAGACAATCGATGTTGATGAGAGGTATCTGGATGAGGCCGTGTTATGGATGAAGACTGTGCCAGATCTCCAAAATATGCTGATAGACTCGATCAAGCCAGTGGTCCTACCACGCAAAGTCAGCAACGAGGACTCGCTTGACGTCCCAGAAAATGTGACGGAGGTGCTGTCTCCTTCTGAGATTGATCTTTTGCTGGAGAATGCCATTGTGCCAGAGGAGAGCACGGTAAATGCCGTGGCGAAAGAAACCGCAGTGGATGTGCCCAATCATGAGGCACAAGCAGCTATCAAATTTCCAGACACCCCATTCAAAGGCCTGCCAAAGGGACAGTCAGACCGGAAGCAGATCCAGTGGGACGTTGACACTGCATGGAACAATCTCATAGAACGTCACAAAAAACGAAAGAAGAGCCTCGCACCGAGTTCCTCCATGCCTGTCGGCACGACAGCTCAAGGCAATCAATTGGCAGTCACAGCCATAGCACCACAGCTTCTCTTGGGTCTTCGAGCATTTGCAGAGGTACCGACACAAGACGTCGACGGCGACGGTCAAGAAGGAGATCTATCCCCATCATCGACGGCTCAAACATCGACAATCATCATTGAGAGGGGCACAGCTGTCCAGCCCTTGGCTACTGGATCCGCTGACCTGCCAAAGGCTATCCTTTCTGCAGCTATCCCACGGACCCTTCGAACGTTTCTGCTCCAGCTGCTACCTACTCTAGAGTTTGTTGAGCGAGACTACGCACAGCTCCGACCCGGATTTGAGGGCATCGACACCATCAACGAAGCCGACCTTGCCGTGTCACCATCTGCGGGTGTCATAATGTCTACCATGGTCGGTCTCCGCCAGACCGACTCTCGGAAGAAACCTGTGCTTCAGAGCCGTCTCGCCGTCGTGGCACCGAGATACAAGACGCTACACATTCTAATCTACCGCAACAATGCACGGCCTATACGGACCGACGAGGGTGCTTCTATGGACGATCTGCCCGAACTATCGCCGTCGGACGCCATGGCATTGGTCCAACTCCAAGGGTTCGTGCATAGTCTGCCGTGCAGTAAGGTTCGGGTGTCGTACATTGGCGGTGGCGAGCAGGCGGTTGCCGAGTGGGTGGCATCGCTGCTGGTCAAGGAAGCCAACAATGAAGGGGGACGTGGGAAGCGGCAGGCGGCGGAAAAGTATCTGCTGGAAGAAGAGAGCGAGAGCGAGCTGTTCTTCCGCAGAGCCGGCTTCAACGTCTACGACGCTCAGATTGTGTTGGGTGTCATGACGGACTCGACTTCTAAAAAGCCAGCCGTGACTGAGATGAAGACGTGGCATCCGCTCCGCACGGCCATTGGGACGGAAAGGATTACGGAAGGACGAATGAAGCGGCTGGAATCTATGGTGGGCTGCCAGACGGCCATGGTTGCGTTCCGATTGTTGGGCAGAAATATGTCCCCTGCAAATCGTAGATCCTAGGGCGAGGCCGAGACCTGTGATGCAAAGAAGGCCTTGTACAGAGCATGAGTGTGATGGAGATAGTTTTCGTATGGGAAAGGACTCCGAATGATTAACGGGGTTGCAGAAGTAGAATGTAATTAAAACACTGGCAAGGAATATAAAACGAATAGAATCCAAACAGTCCCCTAGATGCCCTTATCCTATCTGTGAACTCCATGGTATAAACAAAGCAAAATACAAACTATCGTCACTCGTCCTCATCCTCATCGTACGCTTTCAACGGCACCAGACTCCATATTTTGATGCTTGGGTCTGATACTGTCGATCGAGAGCGGGTCGGTGTACCTGAAGAGGAGCTTGACAACGAGCTGTCGTCACTCGCGTCATCGTTGCTGTCGTCCCCACTCCCACTGCTGCTGTCGTGATCGCTCTCACTCTCACTCTCACTTTCACTTTCAATTTCACTACCGTCCCCTTCATCTGCTATCGGCGGCGACGAAGCACACGTCGCCAACACCGACCCGCTCGCATGCATGGCCGCCCCTCCAACCATGCTCTGCTCATGAGCCTGCCACTTCCACGTCGGGTTCACCACGCCTTCTCGTGAACCGATGCCCTCGTATACGACGACAGCACCCGAGTCCGTGCCGGACCACAGCTCAAAGCCCGATGTCGTGCTTGTAGCAGACTCGTACACAGTCGCACGTATCGGCTGTGAAGCATGGGCTGACCGCCCGGCCAGCGTACACAGCAGCTTGCCCGCCCCGCGGACATCGTATACTAGCAGCCCCCGTGACTTGCGTTCATTCACGACCAGGTAGCGCCCGCACGGGCTCCACAGGGTCTGGACGATGCCGTCACCGCCTGCTTCGGCAGAATCGGATGCGACTTTCCAGTTCGCCGTGCATGCCCCGCCTGATCTTGTCAAGTCATAGAGCCCGACACCGCGGGTCCATGTGCCGGCGGCCGTCAAGTGTTGGGAAGCGCCCGTACCGACGGCGAGAGCCGACACGGTCCCTCGTATACCCAAAGAAAAGCCACCACCGGTCTGGGAGTATGTGGGCACTTTCAGGAGAGGAGGGTCGTTGCTGGTCCGGCTGGCATCAAAGAGGGCCAGTAAACTCTTTGTGCCGACGACAAAATAGTTGCCCGGTGCGGTCCACAGCAAGGACATGGGCGGCAGGTAAGCCTCGGTCTCGTGTTTTATAAGGGAGTAGGAGGCGAGGGGTGTTGTAGGTTTCGCATAGAGGTTGTCGTTGTCGTTTTCACTGCCATCGTCATTGTCTTCGTCGTCCTTTTCTCCCGGGAAGAGAGGATACAGCTGGATCGGCCGGTCCCGAAAGCCAACGAGGACGGTCTGGGACCATGGTTCGGCGAGGGAGAAGTAGGGTGCAGGCGCAAGAGCAGAGGGTGTAATACCAAAACGGAGGCGGCCGTGGCAAGCGAGTAAGCGGTGGGCGTTTTCGTCGGCGCCTTTCCGTGGTTCGAGAAGATCCGTCGGCAAGACGTAGCTGAGGATCGTCTTGGAGGCTGTTGAAGTGATGACCGTAGTTCCGTCGGCGGACCTAGGCTGTTAGCAGGTAGCTTGTAACAAGGATTAAAGCCGATAGTCACCCACCATTCAACCGTCTTGAAGGCAGGACCGGGGTGGAGTGTCGTGGGTTTCCATCGCTGGTTCTCGTGAAGCTCGGCGGCGGCAACAAGGGTCACTTCCGGCAAGGAGGAAGAGGAGGAAGACGACGAAGAGGAGGTGAGCTGTGGAGGTGGAGTCGGCGTCGGCGATCGTGACTGCTGTGGTAACTGCAGCGTCTTCTGTGGCTGAGGAGACCGTAGTGGCAGCGTTGTCTCGTCCAGCCAGCCGGCATCGTCGACCTCCATGGTCAAGTCAAGTCAAGTTGTAGTCGATCTTGGTGGTGATGCAGATTGGATGCACTGACAGAAGCTGCAGCCTTTCACGCGCAGGCGCGCCTGCCCTGTAATAGTCTGACGGCCGCTAAATTTCCACACCGCCTTTATTTTCCCTAATAACTGGTTAACCATGCACAATGGCGTCACAACCCATGTGGCAGTAGCCATTTAGCGGCAAGCACCTCAGCTTTTAGCGGCCGCCTTTTGGCTCGAGCTTTGACCGTCGTTTTGGAGATATCCTTCCCCGGACTCTTGTTCTTTTCACCTCATTTTTGTTCTTCGTACATATCCTCGATATGTCGATTTTCTCTCTCTCTTTTTTCTTCTTTTCCCTTTTTCTTTTTCGGACAATTTTACTTGATTTCCAGCTTGGTTTTCTTCCTAGTACTGCCTGTCACTACCTAGAGACCATGTGGCTCTATCATGGGTATATTGTCTGTGCTTTGTCTATCTCCACAGTCCGGGACTGGCCATTGATAACTTAATTGGATCTCCCTTGCATTTATCTCGATTCCTTCCTCATGTCTCCCCTTCCATAGTCCTTCTTCTGGCTTCCTTTACACAAGATGCTGTACACAGCATGCTTAAAAGCCCATGTGACGTGTGAAGAGAGCCGTGTGACAATACGCATTGACAGTTCCAGGGTACGAACACATTGTTGTTCCATTGTTCGGTATCACTTTGTCGTTTGTCAACCCTTTATCCAGGTGACCAGGTCCAGTTTCTCGTCTTCTTGCGTCTTCATGTCTGTTGGTTGTCACCGCCTTATCTCTCGTTCCTGTTCGCTCCTGCCTCAGAATTATGCCTCGCTGCAAGATACGGTTGCGCCTGCCACCTGCCGCCCTGCAGTAGCCTTGATTTCCCCGCTCTTTCCCTTTTTAAAGGGAGATACGGAGTACGGAGTACGTAAACAGTGCTACTTAGCGGCTCACATAAGCACAACCCACTGAAAAGTCGTTTTTCTCACAGCGAAAGACAGCGACGGTCCCACTAGCGCCCTTTTGTCGCACTTTTCGCCCAAAAAGCCCTTTTCAGGCTGGCTCCAGGGGACCGCTAAAGCGGCCTTGGCGGCCACTTTTGGTGTCTGTTGGCGTCGTCTTGGCGGGCGGGCGGTCTTCCCTGCCTAGCCAGTTGGGGTTGGGGGCATGTAATTACGTCGTGGGGGCGCCTTGTTTCAACCCACTCGCACCTTCCCTTTGTTCTGTGTCGCTTGCCTGTTTGCTCCTGTTCGCTCCTGCCTGTGACCTGCCCCATTCATTTCCATCTCCTCTTTCTGAATGTAGTTCGTATCTCCTTCTGATCTCCTTCTGTCTTCCTCTCTTTTCGCTCTCTCTCTCTCTCTCTGTCTCCTTTCATTTCGCGTTTGCACCGCACCCTCACCGGCGTCCCGAAGCAGAACCATCTCCGCCCGCCTGTCGCGCACCGTCATGGTGCCGGCCGAACGCCCTGCTGCCTCGACCACCACCAGCCGCTGATTCCCGTTCTTTGCCAGGCCCCCTCCCTTTACAAATATATCGCATCCAACATCCAAACTATCTCCGCCAGCTTTGATTCTAAACGACGACGACGACGACGATAGCGACGAGCGACACATTCAATTGACAGCCCTCTTTGCATTTCTTAGACACACCACACTGCCTCCACCATGGACGCATTACTGAGCTCGCCCGACTTATCGTCGCGCTGCGACGACCTGCGTGCCCCTGGCGTGATGAACCTCATTGTGTCCATGTACGTCCAAGTGCCGAGAGAAAGGCAGCTGCTGTCTTTGTCGATTCCCTTTTACCCATTTCGACGCTCTTGCTAACTCGTCAGATTCATCCTCGTTGGCATGCTCGTCTCGTACCTGCCGCAGCACTGGCGCATCATCGCCCGCGGCACCTCCGAAGGCATCTCGCCCTACTTTGTCTTGCTGGGCGTCACTTCGGCCACCGCCGGCTTCGCCAACATTCTGACACTCCCGCAGTCCCGCCAGGACGTCGCCTGCTGCCACGAACTCGATACGCTGCACTGTATGGCCGGTCTGCTGGGCATTGCCCAGCTCGGTGTGCAGTGGCTCTGCTTTGCCTTTATTTTGGTGCTGTTCCTCGTCTTCTTCCGCTACGACGACGCCTCTGTGCCCATTCCCGAAGAGGAGATCCGCGAAGACCAGCCGCGCTGGCAGACGGCCGTGCTGGTGGCCAGCACCTGCCTTGTGCACGGCCTGCTTGTGATTGTTGTCACAGCCGTCTTGGCCGCGGTGGCACCGCAAGCTCTGTCGGGCTGGGCCAACACGCTCGGCGTTATGGCGGCCCTGCTCGCTGCTGTGCAGTACCTCCCGCAAATCTACACGACCTACCACCTCAAGCATGTCGGCAGCCTGAGTATCCCCATGATGTGCATGCAGACACCTGGTGGCCTCCTGTTTGCCGCCAGTCTGTTTGCCCGTCTCGGCTGGGGCGGCTGGAGCTCGTGGGGCATCTTTTTGCTGACCGCCACCATGCAGGGTATCCTCCTGACCATGGCCGTCTACTATGAGCTGCAGCGGGCCTACCCCGAGGAGGAGGATGTCGTCGCCGACGGGAGCAACGGGAATGGCTACGGCGCGACGAACGGCAATGGGAATGGAAACGGCAGACTGGCCCCGCCCAAGACGTCGTCTCGCCCGCTCTACCGCCGTGTCCTGTCCTACCGGTCCGCCCGCCTCGACGACAACACCCCCAGCCGCTACAGCGCCCACCCCGAACACTACGGCACCACCCCGGACGAGATTTCCGATATCATCGACCGTCAGGAGAGCGACGCCGCCGCCGAGACTGAGCCACTGCTGCGCCCGGGTGGTATTGGCAACCCGCGCCGAGACTATGCTGCTCACCCGAGAAGGTGACCTCTCCCCGAGCACAGAGTGCGAGGAAAGGGGAGAAAGACTTCAGACGTCGACGCGGCCGGATACCGCGTCTTGTATATTATAACAAACATGACAGGGGCGTTTCTTAGCTTTGAGTCCTTCGTTTGTCTTTTTCAAATACCATTTTAAGCAATTTACCTTTTTTGGCAGTTCTTTGGACACCTTTGGCAGTTTTGACTCTCTTTGACGCATTTTGAAATCCTCCATCAATGTCAAACGTTGCGTGATCTACACGTTTGTTGCCGCTTCTTATTCATGCGCTGCTGTACCCTGCATTTTGTCTTTAAGCTCTTCGTCTAACAGACGTGGCTCTTATTCATGCAACGTGCACACGTGCGTTTATGCCCAGCCTTGTCAACCATCTTTCATCGCACGCCTCTCACTGCCAGCACACCTCATCTGATCCCATCGTGCATCGGGTGAGATATTATACATTCCCTTGCGTCTCTCATTTTTTGCGTCTCTTAGTTCCCAATCGCTTTTGTTTTTCTTTTTTGCGCCTCTCCCAGCCCTCGTCCCGACTTCTGGTGATCGACGCTGTCTCCCATTCCAATCTCGGTGTGCGCCGCCGTGTGTCGCCTGGCAAAAAAAAAAAAAGTGGTGATGAAAGTGACGATCCCTGCTGTATTGGCAGTTAGCGCGTGTCTATCAGGGTCTCACAGCGCCTTTTAGGCCACCGACTGCCCCCAACTGCCCAGCGCTTTAGTGCATTTACAGGTATTTTTCTGGGCGGCAATTGGACACCGTAGAAACCAATTGCTGCCATTGCTGTCATTGTTTGTTAGCCCCTGATGCGACCGGTCGCACCTTCCCGCACTTTTCTGTTCACTTACACAGTACACAGCCTTTTGCTGGCATTTTCTCTGCCATTTTCTTTTCTTTTTCTTTTTCAAAGCCCGAGCAGCCATCGTTGTCGTCTTCTTTTCTTTTTGTGGTACTTTACTCACTTTTGGCGTACTATTCACCACCACCTCCTATCTAAATCTTTAGGCATATTTTTTGTCCGAGTTCTTGCATCCTTTTTAGTTCGTGCAGTTTACTTTAATCGCTGCTGCCAAAATATGTAAAAGTCTTCCCATGGACGCAATTCATGACCACTCTGTCAAATACCAAGAGCATACAACAGTTTGCTAAAATCTCACGGAGTAATGTATGGACAAATATATTACGAGGAATTTGAGAACGGTTCTCCCGTGAAACCAGCCTCCTCCATGCTTCCCAAGGCCATGGACACGCGTTCTCTCCGGATATTTTTATACCGTGTTATTCAACATCCTCTTCTTTCTGCGATCTGGCTCAGTGCTCATTTGTCTCAGTCTGCAGGTCAATGTCGACGTCGATGATTTCTCCAGGACCCACAGCCCACCAAAAGGCAGCCAAGCCGTCCAGACTCTTGCCGTCTTTGACAAGTCCTTTGCCCAATGTTCTTACCTGGAATGCGGATATCTAGTCCTGAGAACTGCCGTTACTCCCGTAGACATCACCAGCCTCACATTCTTTTCGATCGAGGTCCTAGGTCCTTTGTCCTTCTCGTATTATCTGAACTAGCTTCTGCGTTGTATCACCCCCCCCCCCCCCCCCCCCTCTTTTGTTCCTTCCTTCTTGCCCAGCCTCGTCTTCGTCATGATGTTCTAGACAGACGTTCATTTCTTTCCAGTTTTCTTTGACGCACCGTCGCAAATCGTTTTAAAAGTCCAGCTCCCACCCCAGTCCCTGGTCCATCACAAGGTTTCTGTCTTTTCAAAGCCTCTTCTCTGTAGGCTCCCCGTACGCCGACTATTTGGCATCGCTTGCCAACTATTGTCAGCCCCGTACTTGAGTTCCAAACTTGCTTATCATCTTGCCGATATCTTGTTGCACCGTTCTTGTCTTATTTTCTTCCCTCTACATGTCCCATATCCACACATAAATTAACTCCGTCGTCATGAAGTTTTTTTCCGCAGTGGCAGCCGTCCTTCTGGGCGCCGACGCCGTCTTTGCTTCACCCGTCCAGCTTGCACCACGGACACCTCGTGCGGAAGCACGAAAAGCTCGGATCCTCCAGTCATCTCCCAAGATTCTCGCCAACACTCCTGGCCAACAAAAAGGCGGGCCGTTCCATGTCAACACCGTCGGCGGCACCAACAGCAGCAGTTCCTCCGGAGCCGGCGACAAGAACACCAACGGTGCCAGTGACACCACCTACTCCAGCAACTGGGCCGGTGCTGTCCTCGACGGCACCAACTTCCAGAAAGTGACGGGCACCTTTGCCGTGCCTACACCTCAACTGCCCGAGGGTGCGTCCCAGGACACCGAGTACGCCGCCTCAGCTTGGGTTGGTATTGACGGCTCGTCGTGCCAATCGACCATTTTACAGGTAGGCCTCGACTTTAACATCAAGGACCGTACCGTGACCTACGACGCCTGGTTCGAATGGTACCCCGACTACGCCTACAACTTTGTCAACTTCGACATTCACGCCGGTGACATTATTCGCTTGACGGCCGCGAGCAGTAGCACCACGTCCGGCAGTGTCTTGGTTGAGAACTTGACGACGGGACAGAGTGTTGCCCACAGCTTCTCGGACGAGTCGTCGCCGCTCTGCCAGGAGAATGCCGACTGGATTGTTGAGGATTTCGTGACGGGCAGCAGCCTCAAGCCCATGGCCAACTTTGGCACGGTCACGTTTACCAACTGCAGCGTCACACAGACCTCGGGCAACGACCTGGGTGTCACTGGCTCGACTATCATCAACATGCAGCAGAACGGCAAGGTCATGACGGACTGCTCGACATCGTACGGCAACACTGTGTCATGCACCTACGAGTAGAGGGACTGAAGGGAATAGTGTAAGTAATGGAGGATGCTTTTATTAATGTTGGATATCACTTTGCGTTTGTTATTTATCTCCCCATCAACACTTGTACATAAATAGGTCACAACCGCAAGGGAAGCATAGCCTTCCTCACTGTACATATTTTCGGCAATTTACATAGAAACTACTTATTTATCAGTATTGTATGTTTATCACATTACACTGATGCCATTGAAACTTTCTATATATTATCGCCGTTCTCCGAGTCATAGTGAACATGCCTCTTTGTCACAACTAGCACCACCAAAATCAACGCTAACCAGTCAAGAACACATTGCTCATCATGGCCATGAGGCCTCTTCATCCATCCCACTCTCTACCAGCAGGAATTGCACCTGCCCGAGTATTCAATCGGTGCCGAATAGCTTCTCGGAATACTAGTACATATGAAACCAGTCGACTGGGCCCATGGACACTTAATGAAGTCGCCCGCATACTCCTTAACGTGGCCACACTTCTCGTAGCGAAACCGGTTGTAGTACTGGTAGCACATTTCGTCGACCTGGTCTTTTATCGGGGATAGTCGAGAGGTTCTGGCTATATGGCTTTCTACTTAACTCATCAATGGGAATATAGACAGAAAGGACATGGGAGAGAGGACGCGGGGGCGCTCTATTTATACATTTTCACATTAGTGCATACAAGGGACAGTTAGTAATTGTTGACAAACATGTCATGAGTCTTGATTCATACTGTGATACAACGCAGCCAACTGAGTGGAAGCTGTTATCTATGGTTTTTTTGGAAACGTTTTTTGTGGTTGTCTACTTTTTAACCTTTTTTTTCTGCATCATTTTTTCGCTTGAGTAGTGATGGTTGCAAATACAACATCTTCAAGAGCGAAACACTAGGCCACAGCTAGAAGAAAGAGCGAGAAGTCGAGAGGGTGAAAGAAGCAGAAGTAAAGACTACGCTCTACTTCTGATTCTGACCACCCTGACCACTCTGGCCACCCTGCTCATTCTGCCGGTCCTCCAGCTGCAGCCGGTCGAGCTCGTCAGCAAGCTCAGCACCCTCATGCTCATGCTTCAGAGCACACTCCCAGCAGTTACCATAGCAGGTGACAACGTGGTCGAGCTCGTCTGGCGGGGAGCACTCCCAGACCCGGCTGCTGGCATCCTGGCACCAAAAGACGTCAGAAAACTCAACCATGTAATGCCCACAGGTGTAGGAGTAGATGAAGATGAAAAGGTGACACATTTTGATGTCTTTTCTGTTTTCTGTTTTCTTTTTCTGACTTGTTACCTTGAGTCTTTTTTTTTCGATAAAGGGATAGCTATCAGTGCAGTGCGCGATAGACAATGAGAAAGCCTACTTTACCGATCAAGACAACTTAAGCCTTTGTGTAATTTTTTTTTTGAGCGTGGTGATTTGGGCAAAGCAAGAAGGTGCCAAAAGATATGAATATAGCCCTCTCTTATAGAAACCCTGACTGTAAAGGTTATTCATTATGAACAGTGTAAACTACGAAGTGGCCCGACTTAGTAAGGTGAAATCAAAACTCGAAATTTTGCATTGTTCACAGTAATGTTCATGTTCACGGTGAGTTTTATTTTGTCATGAACTCGAACTATTTGTTCATGTCGCCAAATAATAAAGACAGCCAAGAGGACCTGGGCAATACACCTCACTCCAACTTGCTTCTGTTCATGGAACTAAACGAAGAGCAGGGTAAAAAAAAAAGCGCATCGCAGCCCCAGCTTCTTCATAGAATCACCAAAGTGAACCATAAACCGGGTAGCCTCACATTTGTAGCGATCACTCTCTTGTTACACAAGGAGCTAATCAAAAGTGGTACGTGCAACTGTAGCAGCTATAGCTCACCGAAAGATATTTGGCAGTGCTCGAGACATAACTACAAGGAGCGTTCTTGCAGTAGCTGGTAATGAGCACATCCGAAGTCGAAGTGTGTCCACACTTGAAGGTGGTAACAGTGTACGAGCCGGAACACATTTCTGTTGGTGTTCGAAGTCAAAAACGAAGTTCTTTGGAGAGTTTTGTGGTAGCCTGGCTGATGGTATTTCCGACAGCTGGAGTTTGTGATATGAAGAGAGCACAGCAGAACCGATTGTCCGAAAGGGCCTTGTATTTATACTAAGAAGACGTTCCATAAATGTGATGCAAGTATGTCACTTGCATCACTATATCACATGGGTTAGTGACAGGCACTGCTTCTACGGCACATCTCGAGATTGAATAGTATCTATTGCGCATGGATCACGCTACCTATGAACTCATCCCTTTATGAAAAGTCTTCAAACAGCATTGTGTGCTGCTTTCCGAGCAGCACGATGTTTTATCCCTTAATCGTATTATTACTTGTTTAGTACAGGAAAAGAAAGGAACCGGTAACCATCATAGCCCAACTCCGGGAGATATCTTCAGATGTATGAATGCAGTGCTTATCCTTTATCGGGGACAAAGGATTTTTGCCAAGAATCCTTTCTAGGAGGTAGACAATAGATGCATCAAAGACACCAACGCGCCATCTTCTTTGTTATTGAGCACAATACAAGGTCTCAGAGCCGGAAGCACCCGCAGGTACCAAACTGAACGGCATAACAAACCATCTTTGAGTTTTTACTTTCGTAAGTGCCCTCGCTGACCTCCTTGTCAATATAGGCACAGTCTCCCATCGACCTGGTATCTGGGCAGTATGTCATTCTTGTATTTCTTGGTGCTGTGACCACAGCCGCGGTAATATATATTCACGTAGTACTCTATACACAAGGTGAAGTTTGGTGCTTGTCGTGATGCGAAGCTGGGTGTTTGTTGTCCTGTGAAGTCCTGCGATTTATCAAATAAGTAATGTCTGTGGAGTTGGCTGAAGGGTTTTAGGGGTTTAAGATTTTGTATAATCATTACGATATGGCTGGTGTTTTTCGCGGTTACACAAGAACAATACATTTCATCTCAAGCAGCTACTATAGGCAATCACTATCCAGACTTGCAGTGATGCAAGTTAACAGTGATAAAGTAACGGCATCTACAATAACTTGGACGTCAGCTATAAAGTGGAAGAGGGTACCCATGCAAAATAATATCAGTTATCCTTTTGCCGCTTTCGGCTATTGACTTTCAATCCAACAAGACCTCGCAATGTGCACCAAGTACTATACGAATAGCTACTATTCCGGCTGTGGCCACAGCAAACAACATTACAGAGGAACGGCCTACTGCGCAACGGCCAGACGCGGAGATGCATGTAACTTCGTAACCAGGGACGTTGATGAGATCATTTACAAGTGCCATTGCTTTGACTGTTTTTAAGGCAAAGGCAGGGTCGTTGACTACTACACTACGATGTAGCCGTTAATGTTTTATTCTATTTGCAAAGGGCATTTGTTTCCATAGAGTTTAGTTACCAAGTCGCCTTGATAAATGGAATTATCCAGTCACTTTTCTTTTAGACAGAGACAAACAATCACCAATAGTGTAGTTTTGTTACTACCTAGGGCATTTGTTGGAATAATTGTGGTTTGATAACTAAACGCTATGAGAACATAATATCAAAGTTAACAAAACAAAACATCACCCGGTAAACATTCAGTACTTGTTGTCAATGCAGTTGTAGCACTTGCCCGACCGGTTGTGCGTGGAGTACACATCCTTGACTGAACTGCAAACCGTAAAATGATTGTCCACGGCTATGGCGCAGTACTCAAAGCCGTCCTTTTCTACCTCCCGGTGACCACACTCATACTTGTACTTTGTGTAGTTCTGTTCACACATATTGGCGGACGTATATGTGTTGCCAGCGTTGGAAGAGATGATATGTTTACAAGGTTAAATCTAAGAACAGAAGTCTGGTCAGGTGTTGAAACAAATACAAAATGACACGCAGTGGAGGACACATGTGAAATATATACCTAAGATTGTATAGCTGCTTCAGTTGCATCGCCACGCTGCGTTGTGTCACCACACAGCCAGATATACAAGAGACGGATAAATCACGCTGTCACTCTCAAAGTTTTCAGTTGCCATTTCCTTGCATCATAATTTCACAGTTCAGATCATAGAGGTCACATTACGGTCAAACTTATTTGGTTTTGATAAAGTGGAGTTGTTTAATTTCATTTTTTTTTTTTGGCGAGGAAAGCACTAGATCTGTACTTGCCTCATTTTGTTGGATAGGCAGTGCACTGGACAAATTTCTGACATGCACTTGTCTCTACCACTATTTTCTATATTTGGGTGATCATGAGAGTTAAACCGGGGACTCGAACATGCTTATTGATTGTAAAGCGCATAATCTTCTTTACTGGTTGTGCGAGTCCAGAATACAGTCCACACAGTCAAGATACACATCAACGCAAACCTGAGTGAAAGTGAGGCTACCACAGGTGTCCGCGACCATCAAAAAAGCCTGCGAGCACCGGTAAGTGCTGAAGGGAACAACAACCCAATGACCACAGGAGTGGTGAAGGGTCTGGATGACGACCTGCTGACACATGTTTGCGGTTGAAGCGAAAGTGGTTGAAAGTTGTTGATGTGTGAAAAGATGTAAAGTGGAAACTGTGGAAAGAAGAGTGTTGAGCTTTGTGGGATGTTCGAGATGGTTGAGGATGATGAGGAAAAAGGAAAGGAAAAAAGATTGAAGAAACTAGCAAGCTTTGCCATTCTATATAGTCAGTTTGAACATCATCCATGTTTGCGATGCCTGCTTGAGATGCACATCGTGATCGTTCACTTGAAGCGATTATGTGGGTATACTCTTGTTCTTGTTTATGTCTAGGTCTTCGTAACTGAATATCGCTCGATTTCTGGCCGACTATTTGTTCAATCGAACAATTGTCGCGTCCTTGTTGAGCTTTACTGAGCCAACTTGACAGTATCTTGACCTATGCTCGATAAGCGATGTATCAGCATCATGTTTTCTTATCGTTCATCCATCGATCTTTGCTCATTTGTTCAAAACAAAATAACTATGTTGTAAAAGACGAGGGAGAATGGCATGTTCTTGCAAGCGAAGGGGTTTAGCGCTGTCTAATTGGTTGAACAAGGCAATAAAACGGATCAAAGAAGTTTGTGTTGAGCACTGGACAATCACGACTGTTGTTCCCAAAGAACTTGAATTTGATGAACATTGTCATTCAGAACAGACAAAGGTTCCTTGTGCACTTGGTTTGAGAGCGGCATTGTGTGCAATCACTTTCGCTCTGACGATGGAGGTTTTAGGGGTTTTTTATATATATAAAAGAGACAGATCTCGCGGCACTGTCGATTTGTTTTTCCTTTCTTTTTCCCATCCACAACAGCAGGAAACACTTCAACACTTCAACACAACCAGCGGCAACACTTCTCAGCACAGGCTCCGCCTCCAAGGTAAGTCGGAAAGAATAAACGAGCTATACTCACTCTATCACTTCAACCTTATTCTTTTTCTACTTCCCTTCTCAACAACACCCTCACTCAAAATGTGCATCTATAAGACAGTCATCTCCCATTTCAAGTGCAAGCACTACGAGACCAAGGATGCGGAGTTGATTCTCTGTCCGGAGGAACGTGAACGGAATGAGCTTGGTTCTGTCGGTCTGTTGTGTGTTCCTGACCTCTATGAGGAGACCAACTATGCTTACAGCGTGGACTGCACGAACTGCGAGCTGGCGAAGCTGGAGGACCCTACCATGTTTCAAATCTTCAACGAGTTCAAGTGTGAGAAGTAAACTCTCCACCATATACTCCAACTTCTTACTTTTGTGAAGTCTATTGCTGGCAATAGATTGAAGTGTTTCTTTGTGGATCTTTTTTTCTTTTTCTTTTTTAGGTAAGTCATTATTCCCCTCTCTTCTTGTCTCCAACAATAAAATCGACACATCTGCAAACTAATTATAATATCTTGCCCTACTTGGGTTTAAATGTGACTTGACAATGTGAACCAGGGGCTACAACAATTTGTCCCAATAACTTTATCGTCGCTGCAAATGTGAAATAAAAATCGTTACATGGTTTCGTATACATTTATGCCAGCTATCTTTTACCACCCCTTCTCCTTGCAAAAGCATCACTCAAATTCCTCAAGTGATTCAAGTGATTCAAGCGGTTCTAATAGCGCGGCAATATCTCCCCTGGTTTGTGTCCAGAAACTCTTGTCGGATCTTATTCTTGCATACTGCGGATAAAAGAGCCTTGCCCTCTGCGCAAAAGACATTTTGAACCGCTTCTCATCGGTGTCTTTAATTGAGGCAGCAGCCATGGCATCTGCAAGCAACGTATCCATCGTCTCAACCTTTGGGGCTTTACTACTAGCTTCCAGAAAAGCCTTGTTATCCTTCTCGACTCGTAAACTGTGGCATATGGCACGGGCCTCGGCCTGGCGCTGCTTTTTCTCCTTGATGGAAGCAATCCGGTCTTTTTCCATACGTTGAACTTGTATCTTCACCGTGATTGCGGCTTCTCTGTAGAGACCAGCCACTCTCCCAACCTCTGCTTTGTCCGTAGACTGGTAATCCCTCAAGGCCCGCTGTGCAACGTGCGGACATGTCTTGGCGTGGTTGAGAAACTGCTCTTGGGTATAGAAAGCACAGTACGGCAGAGTGCCATTAGCGGTAAATTTTGCTCCGGCGGGCATATGGCGCCTGCATGGTGCGCAATACAGGCCGTCGTGCACTCGATGACCCGCGCCCGTTTTGGAAAGGCAGAGCCACGGAACGGCGACGGCCGGGGTCAATCCGATCTCGGGCACGTCGGCTGGGAGGGCCTCACGGACCGTACTCTCTCCTATTACCATTATCTCGCCCGTATCCGGGTTGATCTTGGACTTCTTTGTGAGAAATTCACGGTTGCGCTCATATGGCCTGGGGGTTTCCGCGTTTTGGTCGTTTTCCTGGCACGTGTCCCAGAACGAGTCACTCGGTCTGCCAAGGACAAACCAGGCGAACGCGGCAGTGGGGTTTCCCAACCTGATGCATTTTCGGCGGTTGTCGCCACGCTCGTGGGGACCGTGCACCTCAATGTACTTCTCGCGGGCTTCTCTGACACTCGTATTATAGTAGATCATGTCGGCGACCGGAGACATGAGCCCCTGGACATATCTTGCAAAAACGCGGTTGTTGCGAGCATCGCACATATCCGTTGGGACAAAGGAAATGTCTTTGCCTTCACTGTAAGTATCTGAATAGGCGAGGTCGAATACTGCTAGAGCAAACGGGACTTTGACCTGGCGAAAGTCGGGGTTGATGTAGAGACAGCGGGTACAGCAGCGCTCAAATGTCGGCACAAAAATGTGCGTCGCCATGGTATCTGGCTCCTGGCATGAAGCACACGTCTTGGAGCACAGGACTCTGTGCATGTAGCTAAGGCTGAATTTCTCGATAATGCCACTAATGAAAAGTGAGCGTAGCGCCCACCCGGCATGCTCCCGAAGGTGCTTGAGCGGCATGTAGTTGCTGACGGCGTATAGTGAAGCAGAGCAGGTTTTTGAAAAGCGTCCGGCGGCGCGGGGGTCGAGATGGCCGACGATGATTGATAAGATCTCGTCTGGCAGTTTGAAAAGCCCGGCGTTGGTGTTTTTAGCCAGCCTGCTTGCTGAAGGCCGGCAAATCTCTCTGAGTTGTGGTAGGCCCTCGATTTGGACTTGATCCCGATAAGGAAGTATAGAGGGGGGGTCGGACCAAGGACCCTGTCTTGCATTGCGCAAGAGGGTGAACAAGTCGTTTTGGAATGTGGAGATATCGATTATCTGCCCGTCGTACTCTTCGAGGTTCCGACTGTCCCTAATCCGGTAACGTCTCTGTTCGGCCGTCTTGTATATTTCGTTTTCTTCGGGCCTCGCATAGGACTGGAGATTGCGCCCCAGAAGGACGTTGTGTTTGGGCAGAGGCATATTGAGCGTTTCTGAAAAAGATTATTCCTCAGAATGGCAGACGAAGCAAAATAGTGATGATAGAAGAAAGGATGATTTTGAGAGGAATAGGATAGGAATATATGAGAGAGAGAGAAGATTCAGGAGAGAGAAACTTTTTTTCCTCTTTTTTTTTGCGAAGCCGACCAATGAACTTAATTAAAATGCTCCGACTCGAATAGAGATTTATCAAGTCAGGTACAGTATCTACACATTGTCGTTTGCAGTCCTTAATAAGAGCATGCCGTGGCTACATCTGTCTGATAACGTGTTGGTGGTCGTCTATGACGAGATGACCTTCGCACTCTACCACCAGCAACTACCAGTCGACGCGCAACAGTATGACAAAATTTACACTTCTTTTGTCGTGTAGCTTTTCTTTGCTTTTCTCATCACCTCGTCCCTTTCCGTAAAATTGCTTTTCTTGCACTTGATTTTTTTCTTTTTAAAAAGGTCAGTGTTACACACTGTGTTAGAGCCAAGACGTACCAAGTATTGTTTAAGGCCAAATCAGAAGCAGAAAATACTCGCACTTGTCATGAAATATATTATAGGACTTGAATTTTCTTTAAAGGGTTTTTTTTACTAAATATACTCGTCCTTTTCCCCTCAACCGTTTACACACCAGAAAGTTTCACTCTGAAGATAATTCTCCTTCCAAAACAATCAAAACAATCAGCCACATATGGAAAGAAAAGGTGCGTTGGAATCAAGATTCCCGTTTTCTCACCCTTTCCAGAGTCGATAGAACACAAAGACATCTCGATGCAGAGATCAGTTGCTTTCTAAGTTCACCGTTTAGAAAGTAAATAAAGTTCCTAAAAGAGCAAGAGCCTCATCACGTGACTGCAGTCGGGCGAGGACAAAACATGTCATCGCATAAATATATTGATGCCTTACAGTTCAGTGGAGAAGACAGCGGAGACTTGGTCATCTGAATCGACGTCCCTATGAAATGTATGGCCCTGTTTGCTACGACAAAGACGGATATTGTTGTTCACTGTAGTCTATTTATTGTCTTGCACACGACACATTTTGTTCAGATGTATATAACCCACTTATTGATTGGTTCACATGCGATTCCAGGCTTTCTTAGCGCCAAGGGGGCAAAACGCGCATTAGTCAAAATTCCGGGTTTCGCAGCAGGAGCGAGCGACAGGTCCTGGAAGGCGGAAGGCGCTACCGAACGTACAGAATCGAGAACTGAGTAGAACAGCGAAGGAAGGTGTGACCGACGCCTTCTAGAAAAGGCGACCAAAGTCCTACGACATAACTCAACGCCACAACGTCAACCACCCTTTGAAGTCGCAGGGACCGATGAACACAGGGACAAAGGACTGCCAGCAGACGTAGAAGACCAGACGATCTGCCTGTCAGCATTTCAGCCCTTCGACGTTCCGTGTTCGCCACTGCAAGTTGTCACCGCGATCAACTTTGTATCACTGAACTTCCTACGATCTCTCCATCTCTACCTCCAACGTCATCACTCGACATAACCTGACACACGACCACCACGCGAACGAATCTGATCTGCGACCTCGACCCTCCTTCTTTCCCTCGTCTGGCCGGCCCCGAAATATGTGGGTTCTTCTACGGACCCCGACAACAGAGACGTCGTCCTTTGCCGGGAGTAGCAGAAGCGAGAGCGAGAGCGCGAGCACCAGCACCAGCACCAGCACCACGAGTGCTCGTTAAGCCTGAGAGCTTGTTGGAGTTGAAAAAGAAGATACGTCAATAGAGGAGAGGACACATACAGCTCAGACAAGATGCCTGGCTTACCATGTGAGTACCGACGGAGGGACTGCTCGCCGACACCGCATATTGGGATGATGGCATTGATGGGATACTGACTTTTTCTTGTGGTTGTCAGCCTCCGTCGACCTCGACGAGTGCATCGAGCGCCTCTACAAGCGCGAACTACTGGCCGAGTCACTTATCGAGGCCATCTGCGCGAAAACAAAAGAACTGCTCATGCGCGAGAGCAACGTTGTCCACGTGCGCGCACCCGTCACGGTTGTCGGCGACATTCACGGCCAGTTTTACGACCTCATTGAGATTTTCCGCATTGGCGGCTACTGCCCGGACACCAACTATTTGTTCCTGGGTGACTACGTCGACCGCGGCATGTTTTCGGTCGAGACCATCTCGCTGCTCGTCTGCCTCAAATTGCGCTACCCGAACCGCGTCCACCTGATCCGCGGCAACCACGAGTCGCGCGGCGTCACCCAGTCCTATGGATTCTATACGGAATGTGCCCGCAAGTACGGCAACGCCAGTGTTTGGCACCATTTTACCGACATGTTTGACTTTCTGACTCTGAGTGTGGTCATCAACGACCAAATCTTTTGCGTCCATGGCGGCCTCTCGCCGTCTATCCACTCCATCGACCAGATCAAAATCATCGACCGCTTCCGCGAGATTCCCCACGAGGGCCCCATGGCCGATCTGGTGTGGTCCGACCCAGACCCAGACCGCGACGAGTTTTCACTGAGCCCGCGCGGTGCGGGGTATACGTTTGGCGCACAGGTCGTCAAGAAGTTCTTGGCCGTTAACGGCATGTCGCACATTCTGCGGGCGCACCAGCTGTGCCAGGAGGGCTACCAGGTGCTGTACGACGACCGGCTGAGTACGGTGTGGAGTGCGCCCAACTACTGCTACCGATGCGGCAACATGGCGAGTGTGCTCGAGGTCAGCGACACGGGCGAGCGGTTCTTCAATGTCTTTGCGGCGGCGCCGGAGAACGACATGCACAAGGACATGCAGCAGACGAACGGCAACGACAAGATGGGCGATGCCAATGCCTTGCCCGACTACTTTTTATAGACGGCCTCCTTCTCACATACTCTCTTTCCATTACCCCCCTTGACATTTTCTTGTGTTTATATCCTCTGTATGTCCATGTTCATCTTGTTTTGTCACTCGTCTCGTATTTTCTTCATAGCTCTGCATCCACAGGCCTGTATGATATCCTGTTAAATATGACCTCTTTTTTTTTCGTATGATATTCGGCGCACAATGTAGTGATGGATATCAAATGCTTGGTGTTTTGTATTGCTATGATGCTGCAGTAGATGCCGCAGTGGATGCTGCTCAGATGCAGTATATGCTAGCACTATGGGAAATATGTGCAATTGCTTTTCACCGTCCTCGTCCAGCCTCCGTCCTCTCCCCTTGTAACCAACGCAAAGTCGTTAAATCGTGTGTTCATGTGTCGACGGTCAGACACCAGTCACCCCTGTCTACCGTCCGCAGTCTCGCTTCGCTCGACGCTCGGCTGCTCTTTACCAGTCCTTGGCAATGTCAAAGCTCCACTCAAACGCCAGGTGCGTCTTCTTGTCGTCGTCGACAAAACTTGACGACGCCACATAGTGGCCGCGCGCCAGCATCCCGCTCGGCGCCTCGTCCTCCTGGAAGCGCTTCGTGTACAGCGGCTGCTTGTCCGTGTTGGGCGCATAGCTGCCCAGCATCTCGCTGTCCTTGCCCACCCGCACACCCTTGCGCTTCACCACCTGCACGTACCGCAGCCCGCTCAGCACCTCGTGCTGCACCTTGAATGTGGCCACCATGGTGAACCGGCAGCCCTCTTTGATCGTGAACGGGTGGTCTTTGAGGGTGGCCTCGCTGCCGGGGACACTGAGGTCGATGGTGACAGGGTCGCGGCCGGGGGTCTCGAGGGTCAGGCTCTGGATAATGCAGACGCGGGGATCAGAGGGGTCGCTCAGGTCTTTGCCGCCGCCGAGGCCGAGAGACTCCTTGTAGCGCTGGAGAGATTCGTCGCCGGCATCTGTAGGGGAGGGGAAGCGGTTAGCATAAGGGTTCTGTCGGGTCGCGGAGGAGCATCTTTTCGGTATGCCGGTGTGGAGTCTGGCAGTCGGCAGTCAGACAGGTCAGAGGCGGCCGAGAAAGAGGGCGAGACGGAGCTGAGAGCCTGTTGGCTTCGGATGGAAGAACCTATGCACTGTCGCTCCTGCACTCTGAGACATCACGACGATGGTTCTTGCCATTGACGTCTGCAGATGCGCCTTCCTGCCGCCAGCACCCGTACCTGCACCTTGCTGCTTCTGCTCCTGCCTTGCATTGTCCAACGGCAACAGTGCTCGCCGAACTGTTTAGCCCCTCGGAGACAAATCACTACACCGCCTGTCCGCCTGTCCGCATCTGCACACCATTGCACTGCCTGCACTGTCTGTCCTTCTGTTGTCTCTGACTTCTTGAGTCATTTTGTTCGCATCTTCTTCTTTACGTACCCATCTGCTGGTAGGTCGCCAAGCTCTGCTTCGGCTGCGACAGCTTGTAGCCGGGCGTGCCCTCGTGGAGGTCCTCGTCGTTCTGCTGGGTGGCCATCTGGACGTCGTTGGTGGGGTGTCAATGGGACGGTTGTTGGTGGGATGTTGAAGTTATTCGTAACTTGGTCGTTTGGTGGTTCGTAGCTTGTTGGAAGAAAGAGGAATAAGAACGTTTGTCAACAGAAAAGACGGAGGTTCAAGAAGTCGGTGGGCAAACAGGGTCTATTATTAGTCTACGGAGTAGTCCTTCTGGGTCGTCGTAGCCGTAGTCGCAGTCCTGGTCAGTCTCCGTCCTTCGTACCTTCCCTTCTGCGCCAGCAAGGAAAACAATCGACACAGACCAGGGAAAGAGAGGCCAAAGAGAGCTTCTGTAGCCCCTGACTGGTCCAACAGGTCCAACAGGTCCAACCCGGCCCTCACTTGGCCTCTGCTCTTTCCCTCTTTCCCCCACTTTTGTCTCCTTCCTGGATGAGGGGCAACGGTGTCGGTGCACCTACTGTGTAGAACTGGAGTACGTCGTAACCTTCCTCCTTTTCCACCATGCATGGTGGGGTTCTTGCTCTATTCAGTATATATTATTATCTGTTGCAAGTCAACACACCAGAACAGGCCAGCCCCACACCGTTTTGGCTGCAGAGGGCAGTTTCAAGGAAGGCGTGCAAGAAAAGGGGGGGACCACTTCAGGCGGTGAGTGGCCGTTGGCAAGCGTTGGCAGACGCTCTTTTTTTAGTGCTAGCTGGTCTGGACTTGCGCTCGTATCCGTCCGTAGCGTGAGGACTTGTTAGATGCTCCAATTTGTTAGGACTTATTAAAGTCGTTCTCCTCAGCCTCCCGGCGTCGACGTTAGTCGAATCCAACATGCGAGACAAGAAACGGTCAATTGAAGATTCTTCCAAGCAATTCGAGGACACTGCTGAAATATAGGCTGTCCATCTAGAAAAAGAGCCTCATTTGCATCTCAGATCCAGGTCCTGATTTTGAGACCGCCAGGGACCCTTTGCCACGAACTTGGCAGGGTCGTTGTCTCCAGGATATGGACAGACGTCGACAGCCTTGCAAGTGAACTAGGTGAAGGAGACCCAATGCCTGGCGGTCATCACTTCAAAGTTGAAGAGCCTAGGTGACCACGCCATCTTGTGTCCCAAAAGCCGTTTCATCAGCTCTGGCCTGTCACCGATCGTGCGGGATACGACGGCACCAGATGAATGGCTTGTCGGAGCTTTGTTTCTCTCTACTGGGCCAGGGGAACAGAAGACACAAGTGCAAAGACACAAGTGCAAAGACACAAGTGCATTATCTGGTGCATCATTCTGGCGCATTGAACGCATTGTCGCATTGACTCGCAAATCTGCCGTGTCATTGGGTTCTCGCGCTCCTGCCTTCTGGCCGTTTGTCCTTTTGGATACCGTGCCGTTAGTTCCAACAAGACTCGCTTTTCACTTGCTCACTTGCTCGCTGTCTCGCTATCTCGCTCTTCCCCAACGAATTGCGCATTGTGGCACCTCTTTGCCGCAAAAAAGGGGCCTGTGCTCAGCCTGTCCCACGACTTTCATGACTTCTCCCTGCAGGGTTTCTCTAGGTGCTGTTCCTGGACGGTGTCCCTGGTGGCCTTTGTTCACTCTCCCTGTCTGTGGCCCACGTTTTTCGAAGCTCCCCTATTTGCACATATCTGTACTCCACCGGGTCGCGTGGCGGCTTCGAGTTTATCCCACTTTGGCGTTGGCTCTTTCCTTTCTTGTCGTCCTCGTCGGTCCCCTGCTGCCACCCCCCTGTCCATTGCATTTGTCCAGCGCATCCTGGCCATCCCCTTTCCCACGCTACGGCCCTTTTAGTGCAGACACGGTCACGCTTGCCGCCCGTAAGATTAGAAGAGACCCTCCGTGAGTTTAGCAAATTAGACCCTGCGTTCGTTGGAGTTCGCTGTCGTTCGCTGTGTTCGCGTGCGCTGGCCGGCCGTTCCTTCCAGGCGTCTGGACCCGTCGCCAGTTCAGATACCCCCGTGGTGCCCACCCCATCGCACCTGCCGTGTGCGCACTTCTCCTCTCTCCATCGCGCCTTCTTCGCGCCTACCCTCACTATGGCTATGGGCACGGTATCGAAAACCTCGTAATTTCCCGCACGATCGCGCTTTCCCACGCTTGTTTCCCACCACTCTCGTTGCTGACTGAACTCATTTCCTCGTCTTTGTTCCTTCCTTTTATCCCTTCTCAACCCCATCCCCACCTTATACTTCCTATCTACACAGACGCTAAGTACACATCTGACTACTCCCAAAATACAGCGCATCGAGTATTTCTTCAGGCGTTCCGCGACAGCTATTTCCCGCCCCTACCACCCCCAGACGCCGCACGCGACAGCCAACGTGCGCTCAACTCCCGCTAAAAACAGCCTAAACCCACTCCCTGCCCGTCCTTTCCTCGCCGCTTTTTTTGTCGTCGCGACAACGCGCCTTTTCAGCTCTCTCCCCTTCCTTTTACACTCCCAAAGATACCATTTTTTTTTTTTTTTCGTCAACACCTGTCCGATCAGAAAGAGGCTCGAACACGAAAAGGTAATTAATGCGAACTGCTATTGCATGCATCCTGTCACCCCCGATATCGCCACCACATCTTTTGTCCTCTTTCTGGCATTGATTCTTCCTCCCTGGTCCTTCCTTTTGGACCCTTTCAAGCGCACGCGCTGACCATTTTGCTGGGCGCAAATCCGAACAGTTCGCCTTACAAGCCTTGCAAACCCAATCGAATCAACGAGGACCGCGACCGCCCGAAAACGAAGAGAAACGATATCCGATTTCGATTCGCCAGACTATTCAATCGCGACCAGAAGAGTTTTACTTATCGCATCAATTTCGTCCGTTTTCGTGTCCGTTTTTATGCTCGCTTTTTGTCGCATCGATTAGACTTTTTCGCGTCGCAGCCCAAAGTCCCACTATAGCCACTATATCGACAGGCCAACTGTTCACTGTCGCGACTCGTCCGCTTATCCCTCTCACCACACTCCCACAAACCACCCACATCCCACAATGGCCCCTCCACAGAGACGTCTTCCCGAGCGGAAGAACGCCCTCCTGACCGAGTCGGTCCCTGAGCGTAAGTCTTTGCTTAGCTTTTTGCTTGTTCTTTTTGCTTGTTGCGGTCGTGTTTGCGCCGAGCCTGGGTCGCCTGGCTCCATGATCGCCTGGATATTGTGACTTTAGCACACTAAAAAACGCGACACTTGTCACCAAAGCGCGCCTCAAACTAACACGTTTTCTTCTCTCCCACAGACGAGGAGCTCGTTTCGCGCCGCCGTCTCGGCCAGACCCAGCTGTCGTCGCGCCTCATCGCCGTCTCGCCCAGCTCCAATGCCGAGCGCAACAGCGTCACTGCTTTCGACTATGCCCACCTCCGCGCACCGCTGCCCAAGGGCATTGTCTCGGGCATCTTCAAGCCCAGCCCTAACAGCTACTTCTTGATGCGCCGCAGCAGCGACGGCTACGTCTCGGCCACCGGTATGTTCCGTGCCACCTTCCCCTACTCGGAGCTTGAGGAGGAAGAGGAGGAGCGCAAGTACATCAAGTCGCTCGCAACCACCAGCCCCGAGGAGACCGCCGGCAACATCTGGGTGCCCCCTGTCGACGCCCTGGCCCTTGCCGAAGACTACGACATCTTGCCCTGGATCCGCGCCCTGCTCGACGCCGCCGACATTCCCGTGTCGGGACCGCCGGCCGCTGACGGCAGCCCGTCCAAGAAGATTGCGCCGCCGCCCAAGTTTGTCCTTGCTCCCCACCAGCCGACCCTGGTCCCGCCCACACCGTCGTCGCTGCCGCGTAGCGCACGTTCCCGCCGCTCGGTGAGTCCGACCAAGTCGACGACCTCGGGCACCTCGAAGCGCGCCATTGCCAGCCCGCGCAAGCGCAGCACCAAGGCGGCCGCTGCGGCTGCTGCTGCGGCTGCCGCCGCGTCCCAGGAGACGTCTGTCGCGAGCACCGAGAGCACCCCTGCGCCGCAGTCGCAAACCAACGGCGACGCCAAGGATGTGCTGCCCTCGGTAGAGGAGGAGGACGTGAAGAAGGAGTCCAAGAAGGAGAAGAAGGAGAAGAAGCACTCCAAGAAGAAGTCGGACGCCTCGGTTGCCGACAAGGTGTTCACTGCTGCTCCCGATGGCGACGCTCTGTTCGCCAAGGTGCCCTCGGCGGAGGAGTCGGCGCGCCTGATTGCGGAAGCCAAGGAGATGGTCGCGGCCGCTGCCGGCGATGTTGCCGACGCTGCCACCTCGGCTGCCTCGACTGTTGTTTCGTCTGCCAAGAAGGGCAAGCGCAAGGCCGAGGAGCAGATCACCAAGGACGACCCTGAGGAGGGCAAGGAGAGCACCGGCGAGGGTGCCGCGACGACACAGCCGCGGGCAAAGAAGGCCAAGACGGAAGACCAGCTGCACCGGGAGAAGGTGCGCAACCGGACCCTGATTGGCATCAGCGCGACCCTTGCCGTTGGGTAAGTCAACTGCACTCTACTTTTGATTATATTTTTGCAACGCCATACTAACTGAACTGAACAGCGCCGTTATTCCCTTTGTCATGGGAATGTTATAAGCCAAGACAGAAAGAGACACGACTACGGACAACGGACACCGGGCTTTCGACCGACTGCCAGAGACAGACGCGTTTACACATATTTTAATCACTAAAAAGGAGAAAGGGTGGCCAAGTGTGGTTTTGGAGGCGAATTGGAGAAGGGCGCCGTTTTTGTTTATCCCCCCCCTTGAGTTGTTTTCTTCCCCCCTATTCTCCTATTCTCCCATGACTGGCAACTTAAGTCAAAGTTGTTGTTGTCTCTGGGTCTTGTTCCCGCTGTCGACCGTCAAACTTTCTCTCCATCCTATTCGACCTCAAAGTTCCTTGTTATACACCGTTCACCACCTTCCCTATTCACCACCTCACACCACCTGGCCCTTTTCTGGATTCGCTACTTTTGTTTTTCTGTTCTTGCGTTTTATCGTACTGTTTTTGCTGCACTTCATTTTACCCCCGGACACACTTACCACTCTTGTATTGAGTTTTTATCCTTTCTATTTCACTTTTCTGGACATACCCCCTTTGAGTAACACATAGCACTTGCCCCCCATCAGCTTGGAACAGTCGGATGGGCCGCAGCTTGTTGTCTGCTTGAAATCACAATTTCTTCTTTCACGTTTACAACAGTGTTCTTTCGTGCACCGTTTGTGACTGATTTGTGTGTTGTTCACACGACACGTAGTGACAACGTAAATTTAAGTACTACGTTGTTAATCGTAGCCAGGTAAGGCTGCACCAAAGTGCAGTAAAGTCACTCTAGATATGCCGATATCGGAGTGCGCTGATTCGTACTGTAAACGCCGTAGAGCTTGTCATATCACGATATTTCTCGGTCTCGAGATATTGAGATTTGCAGTTACTGATTTCGAGCCTCATTTCTTCAGCGCAAATACTGCCATGCTTCACCGCTTTTGAGACGCGTCGTTCACCGGTAGAGAAAAGACCCGTTTCCTAGCCGAAATTTCTCGAGCGACACCCAATGCGGATGGCCCGCTCGCGCACAAATATGCGTAAAAGGCGAGAAATAAAATTGAGAGGGAAATTTGGGTGAGGAAATGAGGACGACGTACTCCGTAGTGAGGAAGAGAGAGAGGAGGAGGGAGCGGGTGGACAGTGGGAGGAGAGTGCAAAAAAATCGCCAATTAAATTGAAAATTTCGTCGTTTCTGTCTCCTTCCTTCTTTCTTTTCTTTTCATCAGTCTTCTCAAAAGTCAAATTCGCATCGACAATGTCGCGCCTTCCCGATTGAAAAGGGAAAGGGGAACGTTCCCCGAGGGCAAGTGCCTTCCTCGGGGAACAAATGGTTATTTATCTATTCTTTCGCTTCTCCTTCGTCCCTTCCACTTTTTTTTTTCTCTCTTCCCTCTCCCTCTGCTCTGCTCTGCTCTTTCCTCGGTCCCCTGTGGTACGCGCCGCCGGGTTTGGTGGTCAGATGACTTTCAGGACAACAGGACGGCTCTAGAGAGGCCGACTTTGGCTCGGCATTCTGCGGCTTTCGGATAACAGTAGCCCAAGTACCCCCCCAAAATTTTGGAAGGTGCTCTGGGGAAGTCCCCAAAGACCATGAAGAGTGAACCCCATACTACGAACTACTCCATTCTACACTGTTCCTGTCGGCTCTCCCCACACGATTGGGTGTTCTGTGTGTCTGTGGTTATGAGCTCCCCTCGGCCCATCCCCTCCTCCTGTTCCTGAGTCCCGTGTTTTCCAGCTCCTAGAACCGGAGAAAGCTGCCTTTACTTCTTTTCCTATTTTCCAGGGACCTAGTTGTCTTTTCCGAGTTTCGAGTTGTCTTTTGTGTTTTCTGTTTCCTGTTTTCTGTTCCTCGAAATCTTTACACGAAATTGGAGATTTGGAGCAAACAATCATCAATCATCACGATCTCGAGTCCATTGCCCTCCGCCTTCCCACAACACCTCCCCCATACAACCGCCCACCCACACACACACACAATGAGACCAGCTTCGAGTGTGCTGCGCCAGGCGCGCCTCGCGCAGCCTTCGGCCCGCAGACTCTTTTCGTCGTCGTCGGCCCGCCTCGAGCGGTACGGCTTCATCGGCCTGGGCCAGATGGGCTACCAGATGGCCAAGAACCTGCAGAGCAAGCTCACATCCGCCGATACGGTGCGCCTGTTTGACATCAACAAGGCGGCCGTGCAGCAGCTGGCGAGCGAGGTGTCGGCGACGGGTGCGGCCGTGGAGGCCGTTGCCAGCGTCGCCGATGCCGCAAAGGATGCCGTGAGTTACCCTGCCCCTAGTGTTTTCCGATTGCATTGTTTTTTTCCCCGCGAAATTCCCCTGTCCTGCTACGCCGGGCCGTCCTATGATGAGTATGTTTGTATGATCTAAGTTGGGGCTGGTGTCAGATCCGGCCCTCTGATGATTAATCTATCTTTGAAAGCCAATCCTCTGAGGACAAACACGCACACACTCACTGTTATTGTGTTATTGTTACTTCTACGTCTCTTGTTGTGTTGTTGTGACCAACACTAACATGTTGTAGGACTACGTCGTCACCGTTCTGCCAGAGCCCGTGCACGTCAAGGGTGTCTACAAGGAGATCCTGGCCGGCGGCCTTTCTGCCGCGTCCACGCCGTCCAAGAAGCCCGTGTTCGTCGACTGCTCCACCATTGACCCTTCAACGTCCCGCGCCGTCGCCGCCACCGTCCAGCAGGCCGGCGGTGACTTTGTCGATGCGCCCATGTCCGGTGGTGTCGTCGGCGCCACGGCCGGTACCCTGACCTTCATGCTCGGCTGCCCGCAGGCTCTGGTCCCTGCCGTCGAGCCGTTGTTGCTCCACATGGGACGCCGTGTTCTGCTGTGCGGCGAGCAGGGCGCCGGTCTCTCGGCCAAGCTCGCCAACAACTACCTGCTGGCCATCAACAACATTGGCACCGCCGAGGCCATGAACCTGGGTGTGCAGTGGGGCCTCGACCCCAAGGTGCTGGCCAGTGTCATCAACGTCAGCACCGGCAAGTGCTGGCCGTCGGAGGTCAACAACCCCGTGGCGGGTGTTGTCCCGACGGCCCCGGCCAACCGCGACTACGCCGGCGGCTTTGGAATCAGCCTGATGAGAAAGGACCTGAAGCTGGCGATTGCGGCCGCAGAAGAGGCGGGCGCGAAGCTGGCGCTGGCAGAGTCGGCGCGGGAGCTGTACGAGGCGGCCGAGCAAGACGAGTCGTGCAAAGGCCGCGACTTTTCGGTCGTGTACCGGTACCTGGGCGGCAAGGAGTAAACCCGCCGCGAAAGCAGCGTAGAAATCAAAATAAACCGTATATAGTTATGAATGAAAAATAGACAAAATTTCAAAAGAGTGGATGTGCTTGGTTGAAGAAAGTCGGCAAGTCGGAAAAGTGACACCGAGCTTTGAGAGGGAAAGGGAAGGATGATGCAACTTCCCTTGAGCTGCCCTGTAAACGGCCGCTAAGCGTCAGACAATCCAGTCTCGCCAGTATACAAACTACACAGTAACTACGGAGTAGAAGATGGCGACTCAAGCGGAGGAATAGATAGTCCGTGTTGGCCGACGATGACACTAGACAGAGAACGCCAAGAGAATAGCAAGAGATTGAGGCTGCATGTCGTGGTCGACAGGTTATCGACTTGCCAATTTGGGCTATTTGTTCGCGGAAGTGGTGTGTGTTCTGATATGCCTGCCACGCGGGAAACAACTTAAATGCTACAGCGCTGCACATGGCGAGACCATTTGTGGTGGAGAGAGAAAATGAATACTATTTCCTCCGTACAGCGCGCGCTCTGAGTTGCGACAACAGATGTCCTTACGACGTAAATACTAGACACGCTCCACCCATTATATTCGGAAGTGTCTGCTTCCGGAGCTAGAATTTTACAAGCGAGCTGCGAGTGCTCTGGAGAGAAAGGGAAGTGGGAAGTACTCAGTAGGGGGCGAGCAAGGCGAGGAATGGACACTGACAAGCCGAATCGAGTAGAGGCCAGTCAACGAGTCAATCATTCAGTTCAAAGAAGCGAGAAGCCAGCTCCGAGTGTCTTTGAGGACGATAGAAATGCAGCGCCGTTGGAGGTTCAGATGCTTTCACATGAAGATGAAAATGCATCATGGGAATCGACAGTGAGTCCTTCGTCGGTACATACCACAAGAGGAAAACGATGCATCGATATGAAGATATGGAGTTCAGAGTCGATGACACGGACAGACTCTCGATGCCGTGTCGCTGTTGTCAAAAGTTGTGGGGACTATCGGCGCGTCTGTTCCTCCAGGACCCGTGAAAGCAGAAGGACCTCCCAAAAAGTACAGAGTACCTTTAGGGGTAGGCATGCCCAGAGACAGTTGATTGTTGTTGACTAGTCCTTACGACGTAAATACATTGATCTGGTCTGTTTGACTACTACAACTTGTCCTGTGCCTCGTATTGTGAATATTATTTCCTGGCAGGACTTTTCTCTTTACAGGTATCCATCTGCTCCATATCTCACCACTCACTCTCCTCGAGACTCCTAAATTCCTTCTGGCTGAATTCTGTCCGAGTTAGCTCCCGGGTTGAGTACGTCGCAATTTCTTCCTTTTTTGCGAAAGAACGGAGTACTTTCGAACCTTGCATCTCTACATCTTTACAGTGGTGTGGTCACTGATCGTTTGTTCGCTGGTACTTTCCTTTCTTTCTTCCCCCGGGCCTCTTTCTCTCTCGAATACGCGTATCCCGCTATTTCCCCCAGTAGCCCGTCTTGGCTTCTCCCGCAGGGCTGCAAGAGAGATACTCCCCTGTATCTCTCCGACCGCAGGGAGGCCCTGTACCTCTCTACTAACACCCGTAAAGCCATCTCCAACTGTAACGAATAAACTGTTGCGACTTCTTTCTTCACTTAATATTGCCTTCCATACCTCCCACACCCATTTGTTTATCATGTTTGGTCCCGCTGTCTTGGCTTGACAGAAGCGAAGCTGTCTTTTTTGTTAGCGAGTCAGAGCCACTAGCCAATGAAGAAACGGGGAAGACCTTGTCTTTTCTGACGGGGTTTGGGGTCGGGCTTCGCTTCTGATGTCCACTTTCTCTCTCTCATCCGGAGCGTTTGCTCTAATCCGTGTATTTTCTTTGTTTGGTCCAGCCCGTACGAAGTAAGACAGAAGGTAATGAATCAAAACAGGGCACTGGAATAAGAAATAAGAAACATAAATCCTCCGTAGCGAGATCCTTCCCAGCAGCCATCCCAGACCATCCCAGTAACCCACAGTGGTTAATGTTGCAGTCGATGTTTCTCGCCTGCTTGCCGATGCAACTCTAAAACATTCAAGCTCACCAAAGACCCCGCTGGCCTCTTGTCGAGTCCGTTGGCGTCTCCTCGCTTGGGTGCTTGCCGCATCCGTTGACTCTGTACTTTGGTGGAAATAGTTTTTTAGATCTTTGTCTAGTTCTCATGGTGGTTCGCGTAGGGCGTCTGGGCGTAGTTATTGCGGGCAGATTCCGCTTGTTTTGATTTTGAATTTATTTCCAGGCGAAGGAGACGGTCCCAAGCGACCCCAGTATTTTGCGTTTAGCGCCCTTCTTGGCACCTTTTGGCACCTTTCTGGCCGTTCTATCGTTTCCTCGTATTGTCCGGCGCATCTACTGGCGTTCGCTCCTGACCCCCCATCTCGCTTGCGCGCGCATCTCCACCCCGGGGGGTTTCCTGTTTCTGTTTCTTTTTTTCTTTCTTTCTTTCTTGGACTTTTCTGGGTAATAGCGGTTCGCACTTCTCATTTCAAAGCAAAGAGCTTGGCCCTACTTTATTTTTAGGTGGTTTCTTTTTATAATATTTCCTTTCCTCCTTTTGTTCATTTTGAATTCTTTTTTCCTTACGCTTTCATCTGCTTTCCGTCTTCCTCGCCAGATCGCTTCACGATGACTTAGATTACATACAGAGGCCTCTCACAACATTAAGCCTCATATTTACCACCGACGACTCGACGACTCGACGACTCACATTCTTTTCCCCGACGGCAACCCACCCCCTCTCGCCCACCATGACGACCAACGTTACGGCTCATCCGTTCAAGAACTGCGTCGAGGTGTCCGCCGCCTGCCCCGTCAAGGCAACCACGCTGGGCTACTACCCCAATGTCGGCATCAACGCCTTTTTTGCGGCCGGCTTCGGTCTCTCGACCGCCGCCCTCTTGATCTGCCTCTTCTTTGGTCTGCTCCCCCGCCGCACCTGGGGTTATTCGTCCTTTATTGCGGCCGGTGCTGCCCTCGAACTCGCCGGCTATGCCTCCCGTGTGCCCCTCCACGCCAACCCGTGGAACAAGGACGCCTTTGAGACCCAGATCTGCGCCATTATCCTCGCTCCCACCTTGATTTGCATCGGCATCTACTTGACACTCCAGCACGTCTGCATCGCCTTGTGCCCGGCCCTTTCGCGCGTCCGCCCGACCCTGTACCCCTGGCTGTTTGTGCCTCTCGATGTCAGCTGCCTGCTCGTTCAGGCCGCTGGTGGCGCTCTCGCTGCCTCCGCTGGCTACACAAACACCACGCTCTTGAACGCCGGCAATCGTCTCATTATTGCGGGAATCGTCCTCCAGGTCGTCGTCCTCGCCGTCTTCGGCATCGCCTCCCTCGACTACTACATCCGCGTCAAGAAGTACATCCAGGGCCGCGACTCCAAGGGCCGCCAGCCCACCGAGGCTGCCCTCACGCTCTGGAACAACAAGCGCTTCCGCACGTTCTGCATCGCCGTCTCCGTCGCCTACATCTGTATCCTGATTCGTTGCATCTACCGTATCGCCGAAATGGCCGGCGGCTGGGGCAACAAGATTATGCAGGACGAGCCGTCCTTCATTGTCCTGGAGGGCTTCATGGTCCTGATTGCCGTCGGCATTCTCTCCAGCTTCCAGCCGGGCTTCTTCTTCCCGCAAATGGCCAATGGCCGGAAGCAGCGCCTGGCCGCCGAGCAGGAGGCCCTTCAGTCCAACGGCGGTGCGGGTGGCAACGCCGAGGCCGCGGGCTCTTTGGAAGATGCGACGACAGTGGCTGCTGCACCGGCACCCGAGAACGAGAAGATTGAGAACACGACTCGGTGACGAGAAGACGAGAAAAAGAGGTGCTGATGGACTTGCTTTCTGGCTTTTCCTTGTTCCACATTAGCATGCGTTTCTCTTTCAGGTACCCTTTTTTGTGTTTTTATTGTACGATCCTACTTTCAAGTTTCCATTTACATCTAGACTAGACCTACACTCTTTTGCAATATCCATTCTTTTATTTACTTGATTTCATACGAAGTCTTCTTCTTTCCTAGTACATTAGCGACACAATATGCAGTTCAATTTGCATGCACGTGGCATTCACGCAGAATACAACTCCTCGAAAGATACGACGTATTGCACTACTCCATACATACTGGGATATAGTCCTGCTACCTCCAACGTTAAACTCATCAACATGCTAGCCAACCGATTCAGAAAAGGCAGCCAGATAAACGAGTCGCACGAAAACAAACACCAAGAGTTGGACAGCCGGTCAACAACAGCGACTGACCTTATTTCTTAGGTATCGGTAGCTTCGATCCGTCTCGGCCGTCGTTTCCATCGTTTCCACTGTTTTGCTTCGTCTCCGGTTCGTTTGGTCCCTTTTGCTGTCGTTTGTTGTCTCCTGTCTTCCCCTCTTCGTTGCAGTCGATTGACAGCTGCCTAGAATTTAGACTTTTGTGGGGTGGTCCATTCCGCCCAAATCGTACCGTCTTATTGGGAAGCCTGGCCGCTATGGCGTATTACCCCCACACCGACTTACAAACGCAACTACCCTAACAACACTATTTCGTACCACTCGCGCCTTCCCTTTGCGTAAGCTGGACGCATCATCACTCTGGGGAAAGAATGTGGTTGACTGCCGTCCGTCTGTATTGATAAATGGAAGGTGCGATGGGTCGAGTTGCACATTCTCAGTTGTTCTTTCTCAATCGAGCTCTTTCCCAACTCGATCGACTTTGATCACCCCTTTTATTGGCGACTTTCTCAATTCTATCGCATCGGCATCTCACTCTCACTCCCACTCTCACTTCCACTTGCACTTCGACTCACTCGCAACCATGGTCCTTCGTCAAAATCTCACGCCCGAGACATTTCTCGCAGCACCACGCCAGTCTGCGGCCGTACCCAGTCCATCCGGTCGTGTTGCCTTCTACACCGTCTCAACACACACTTTTATTGACGACGGCAATGCCAAGGGCACAACTGCAAAGGAGCTGCTTCTCTTGGATGTGGCAACGGGGGAGTCGTGGCCGTTTGCTGTCACGGACGACGACAACAACAACAACAATGATGTCTCAAAGCTCGGCGAGATGGCCTGGGTGCCGGGGTCGGCAGACGAGCTTCTATGGCTGCGGCCCAAGGACAACGGTTCGACAGAAATCGTTGTGGCCAAGGCTACTTACTCACAAAGCGAACGTCCGGCCTTCCCGCCGTATGTTGCCGGCCGTGTGAATGCTCCCATTCGAGCACTCCGTCTCAAGGCCCTGCCAGACGGTTCTGTCGCTTTTGCCGTGGCCGGCCAGGTCGGTGCCGATGGGCATCTTTACAACGAGAAAGCACCCACCCAACGAAACGATATCCCCGTCGAGGACCGTCTCATCGATCTTGGGTTCGACCCTTCGGATCCCGTCCAGCCCTCCTTTCCGTACAGCACGTCTCCGCCACCGGAGCCCGGAAGCTCTGCTCGCATCTACGATACCTGGCAGGTCCGTTCTTGGGACCGCTACTTGCCGCCCCAGCCGTTCTCTATCTGGTACGGGTCTTTGACACGCCAGCCGTCACTATCCATCTTGCCCGAAGGCCCTGCCTTTATCTGGTCACTCTCGAGTCTGCACAATGCACTGCAGCACGCACCACCCCGCTTTGAGGCACCCTTTGGCATCTTTGACCAGGGTGACCCCGTCAATGCCTACGATATTGGCGCCCAGGGCATCGTCTTTGTCATCCGCGACCCGGCGCCGGCCAACATGGCCCATACAAGCTGTACGGAGGTGTACTATGTGCCGCTCGACTCTTTCTCGGCCCCGACGGCGTATAAGCCTTCCCGCATCCGGGTGTCACATTCGACGGCCAATTCTGGCTCGAGTCCCGGGTCCAGCCCGGGTGGTACGTCTGCTGGTCCGCCCGGTGTCTCAGATAATCCGCGCTTCTCGCCCGACGGCACCCTGCTCGCGTTTCTGTGGGCACCGCTTGACTGCCCAGCCGACCTGCGTGTCCACTTGGGTCACATTGTGTCTGGGTCCGTTCATGATGTGTCGATCGTCCTAGCTAGTCCGGGTGAAGAGGCAGCCCTTGTATCCCGTGAGGGACCCGTGCCATTCGGCTTTGAGTTTGCCCCGTCCGGCAAGGCCGTTTTCTTGGAAGCACACGACTGTGGCCGCAAGAGTCTGTTTGTCATGGACTTAAAAGTGGGCGCACGGCCACGACGCATCAGCGGCAGCAGAGGCAGTGTCAATGCCTACCACTTGGTCCGGCGAGAGGGACGTCGGTCCGATGATGACCGTCTGTCGTCATACTCGGTGCTCATCTCGGGCTCCTCCTTCGTCGAGAGCCGCTTCTTCCACATTGTCGATCTAGAGGATGACAGCAACACGGATGTCTTTGAGCCCCGTGTTATTGCCACGGCCAACAAGGATGGTGCACGGTTCGGTCTCAACTACGACAAGCAAGTATCGGAAATGTACTTTGAGGGCGGTGGGCTCGACGCTTCCGATGGCCAATATGACCAAAAGGCCCAGGAGGGATCTGCCGGCTACTTTGTTCAGGCCTGGGTCGTCCGTCCATCCAACCACGGCGAACCAGGCGCGCCTGCCAAACTGCCCCTGGCGCTGCTGGTCCACGGTGGGCCTGAGAGTGCCTTTGACGACGAGTGGCATCTGCGCTGGAACGCTGCCTGCTGGGCCGAACAAGGGTATGCTGTCGTGCTGCCTAACATTACGGGCAGCCTGGGATTCGGCCTCGACCACACCACGCGCATCTACAACAACTGGGGCGGTTCGCCCTATCTCGATCTTGAAAAATGCATGGCCGCGCTCAAGGATGTGCCAGATATTGACTGCAACCGCGCCATTGTTGCTGGTGGCAGCTACGGTGGCTACATGGTCTCCTGGCTGCACGGCAGTCCCCTGGGCAGACAGTTCAACGCTGCTGTCTGCCATGACCCCGTCTTTTCGACTGAGTTTATGGGCCTGACCTCTGACTACCCAGACGGCATCGCCACGTTCTCGGGCACGGGCTACGCGTGGGAGAACAATGCCAACATCCAACGGTACAACCCGGCTCGCCCGGACCGTATCGCTACGTGGAAGAAGAATGCTGCGCCGACTCTTGTGGTGCACAGCGACCTTGACTACCGCTGTGCCGTCACCGAGGGCCAGTCTGTGTTTAGGGCGCTGCTGTTCCAGAACATTCCTGCACGGTACCTCAATTTTCCAGATGAATGCCATTTCGTGCTGAAGCCAGAGAACTCGCTGGTGTGGCACCGCGTGGTGTTTAACTGGCTGCAGCGGTGGCGGGATGTGAAGAGAACGGCAGGGCCAGGAGGTTTGGCAGAGCTGTCGTAAACAGCCGACCCGACCGAACTGGAGTTGGATCACATAGATTGACGACTACCGACGACCACAGTTTTGATATTTAAACGTATATTCAAGATACCTAAATGCGATTTCCATTTTACCGAACCAAGTTTTTTTTTTTTTTATTTTTTTTTTTTTGCAGTCAACCGTCAACCTGCTACGCAGACGGCTCATGCCTTGACTGCCTTGACAATGGCAGCACCAACACCCTTGGCGCTCGCCGGGTTCTGGCCCGTAATCAGTTTGCCGTCCACGACGACCTTCTCGCCCCAGAGCTCGGATGCCTTTTCAAACTTGGCGCCCACCTCCTTCAGCCGCGTCTCCAGCAAGAACGGCACCACCGACTCCAGTCCGACCGACTTCTCCTCGTCGTCCGTGAAGCCGCCGACATTACGGCCGCTGACGAGGTACGCCTTGCTGTCGTCATTGTCAATGCGCACATTGGCCAGCGCGGCCGGGCCGTGGCAGACCGCCGACACAATCTTGCCGGCCGACGCGAACGCCGCCGCCAGACGCTGGCTCTCCTTGTCGAACGCCAGGTCGTACATGGGGCCGTGGCCGCCGGGGTAGAACAAAGCGTCGTACGCCTGGGCGGTTTTGGCGGCTGTGGCGTCGTCACCAGCAAAAGTCTTGAGGGGCTCAGTGTTCTCCCAGACCGACTTCTTGTTGTTCAAAAAGTTGACCGACGACTGGTCGCTCTTGAAAGCCTCGACGGATGACGGGTCGAGGGGCGCCTCGCCGCCCTTGGGGGAGGCGACGGTAACATCGAAACCGGCTTCGATGAACTCGTCGTACGGGTGGGCGAACTCGGGCTGAGACTGTTAGTAGTGAAACAATGTCAATCAGAATGTACTGTTTAAAGAGTAGCCTACTAGATACCATCCCGTCTTCTTGCCAGTATCGCCGAGCTTATCGTGCGAGCTGAGAACGACGAGGATCTTGGGGGCCATTGTGGTGGTTTTGGACTTGTTGCAAGGTTGAGAGCGAGGTGAATTGTCAATTGATGCGATAATGATGTAGACAAGATTGGAGTTGATGCTTCAAAATGCCTGATATCCTTTCTTACAGATGGCGGGGCATCGAGCTTCTTAAAGTACTTCTGGAAGGCGACAGAGCTCCAGCTGCAACTGTCTCGCCCCTCGTCCCCCTTGTCTCACACCGAGCAGCAAGGTCGTTGACGTAGCTCCTAGAAGGCCCATCGGAAACTTATTACGGTAGTTGGCGTGATTGCCGCCGTTCGATCGCAGCTACTGCACTACTAAAGCAGCTAAGAGCAATGGAGTGCTGGAGCTATTCTCGGCGTTGATCCGTTTTGTGCAAAGCTTTCTTTGTCGACCTTCTCTTTTTGGCAGGGTCTAACGCTTTGACGTCACTGGCCAGTTGCCTCCAAACGACCGCTAGAAAGTACTTGATTACTACAGCTCTCCTCCTCTCTCCCGAAAATGAATGAAAATGGAATACGTGAAAAACAGAGCGAATCTGAACAACTGTTGATCCGACCACGGCAAAGCTGAAACTATAAAGGAGAGCTCCAAAAGCCGGCACTAACGAGAACAAATCTTCTAGTTTTGCGGCAATGGGAAGACTCGTGTTTGAGAATGAGGCTTTATAAGCCGCTCGAGATGTTATCACGGCAGCCCACAAGAAAAATTGCCCTGTTATCGCCGATGGAGATCTCGTCTCGTCTCATCAAGTTCAAGCCGCCCAGCTTCGCCTCAATTCGCACAGGCCAATGTTACGGCGGAGATAGCGGCCTCTCTTGCGGCCAACAGAAGCAACGGACAGGGCCGGATTGCGGGACCGCAACAACGAGAATCTTCGAGACTTTCCAGTCTCTTTGCCTTATGCGTACAACACACACAGCCCGAGAGCTGCCGTGGAAGAAGTCCAATTCGGCCAATTGGCCACCCCTTGTCAAGAGAAATAGTACTCTACGCATAAATGTACGTCTCTTCCAAAACCCCTGCATCATAGGAGCGTACGTAATCGTCTTGGCTCGCTGCTCAAAAAAGGGACACCAGTGTTGGATTTATCAGCATTCTTTTTTTTTCTACTTTTCGGCGCCTTCTGGGTCTTCCATCTCACGATTTTTACGAAGAAAAAAAAAGTGGGAGCTCCGCGGCACCTCTACGGCCTGTCACCGCTGCTTCTTTTTCCATGTGAAAGGGGATCGCCATCTGTTATCAAGTTGACGACTACGGCGTATATCCAGGAATTCCTCAGGAGCAAGGTGTGTCGGGGTTTCAGGTACCGAGTACTGTCCATGCTGTCCAGTCGCGACAAGTGTCTCCACTTTAACTACCTTTCTGCAAGGACTATGTCCCTGGCAGATGAGACTTTGAGTTTCTGGTACCTCTCGGTGTCCCTTTTAAGTATATGTAGAATTTAGATCCCGCAGCAGTACGACGTATTTATTACGTCTTCGGTCATAGTTCTTACGCATGGCGTTGACAACAGGCAATATACGTCGACATGTTAAAATTGCTATAAACTCCTATCAAGCCCTGATCGCATCATTCTTATTTCTTATGCCTCCACAGTCACAGGAGCGGACGTCCCATTAGCCATGGCCGAAGCAGGTGCCGCCAGCGGCTTGTCCTCGCCGTCCTCCTTCATGCCGCCCAAGATCATCGTCTTGGGCGCCATTGCCTGCCACAGCTCCGGGTCCGTGAAGGCCTTGAACTTTTTGCCGTGCCACTGCGCGGCTGTCACAGCTAGAGGGAGGTAATATATCATGGACAATGTAGTCGTCGACGACCGCTTGTTGCGATGCGCATTTTCAAAACGGACGGCGCCTGCCAGGCGTCGACAAAGCCGAAAGGATGACCTTGGTCACCGTGTTGCTGCTGCCAATGGCATTCTCCAGAATCTGCAGGCGCCGCTGTTCTTGACCGGCGACAGGATCCGCGGGCTGTCATGCTGGATCTCATCGCGAGACACCTTGGGCATCTCATAGCCATCTTTACTTCCGGCCTTCACGCCCGTGCGGCTGCCCACGGGCTCGTAGCCCAAGTGAGACGACAAAAGGCCAAACTCATTCTTCTGCTCAATGGGTGCATCAAAGAAACGCTTCATCAGTGCCAGAAGAGTGGCATAATTAACGAGGGTGCGGCGGCCGTCAAGACCCGACAGGTCCAGATAAAAGTATTCATCCTCGAGGCAAGCCTGCAAGGCACGCTCTACCTCACCGGGGTCTTGAGACAACAGCAAGCCGTAGTTCATCGTCTGCATGGATCACACCGGCGTAGGCTGGCCCTACCAGGCAACAGTCTGCGTGAGATCCAAGACGGGGGCCATGATGATGTAAATGTGCACTAGTTGATGTTTGTTATGCTGATGCGCTTAGGATACGATATTGTGGTCATAAACAAAGGAGAAGATATATGGTTTATAGACTGCTCGCAAACGAGGACTGTGCTTGTTTATATACGTCTGTATACTTTCACATTCGATTCGTTTTTTAATGTTTTCTAAACAAATTTATAGACAACTCTTTGTGTTTTTTTGGCATACATGAACATCCTCAGCAACTTAACTACAACGACTTACCCCCAAGTCTTTGCATGACGCCGAGATATCTCTGCCGCGCCGACTCCGCACCTCACCTTCTTCCAATCTTCCAAAGTAGTAAGATGAGGAGAAACAGTAACATCACGGCCGGTAACCCCTCTCCTGTTGAAGATAACCATGGGTGATTCTCGCACTGTCATATATGATAGATCGTTACGCGGTGTCAGGATATGAAAACCGAAGCTATTCTCACCAAATTCGACAGAAGTCGGTAACTGCCGACGTATCGTCGAAATTGTTGGCCGGACCGATGTCGATCGCTTCACTTTTACTTTGCTTTCTTCGCGTCTCATTTCATGCTCCAACGGATTCTCGGCATACATACTGTGAAATGACATAGTTCTAATCTTGGATATAGGATCTTGGACTCGCACCATCTTCACTTGGCGTTACTCAACTTATCTGACACGACTAATCTCATAAGCAGGACTCTCGCAGTCGCATATCCTGTCGGCCCAGAGAAGTACGTCCGCCGACATCTGGGTGTTAATTATTAGACCTTACTGCTACTCACATCCCGCCCAAGACGCCATAACTTATGGCCGACTATATCCGAAGACGAACCATGCATCTACATGACGCTTCTTTTGCTGAGGGTCTATCCTCGCCGACATTGACCGCTTCATTGACGAGCTGGACCTTATTATGTGGTCGCTCAGCACGTACATCCACAGTCATCCAGATCTCGCCTTTGACGAGCACAAAGCACACGATGCACTCTGTAACTTGTTGGAGAGCCAGCCTAGATGGACGGTGACTCGTTCGGCGTACGGCATGGCAACGGCGTGGTCGGCCATCTACGATACTGGTTGGCCAGGTCCGGTGGTCAACCTTAATGCTGAGATGGGTACGTCACTGCCGTCACCTCTTTGGCTTGTGTTCAAATGCTCACAATATAGACGCCCTTCCCGGCCTAGGGCATGCTTGTGGTCACAACTTGATTGCTGTCGTGTCGTTCGCTGCAGCCATGGCGACTCGTCACATCCTTCGTCGACATCATCTGCCTGGCAAAGTGTTACTCATTGGCACACCGGCTGAAGAGGGTGGCGGCGGTGGTAAGATTCGCTGCCTAGAGGCCGGTGCCTACGACGGTGTTGATGTCTCAATGATTTCCCATCCAGGCATTTACAACAACAGTGCTCTAGTCTGCACAACGGCCTACACTCGTCATCGGGTCCTCTATATGTGCCGTGCTGCGCATGAGGCCCAGCGGCCCTGGCAAGGCATCAATGCCCTCGATGCTCTTGTGGTGGCTTATACGGCAATTTCAGCGTTAGGGCTCACGCTGCTGGCGTCGTTGTGCTACGCGCCGCCGAAAATCGAGGCTGTTTTCGTGCTGGCGCCGAGGCGACGGGTTCTTCAGTGGCCATCGATGTCTAGCATGGCTACTTGGACCACGTACCGAATCGTGTGCCGACCGCCCTACGCCCAGTCGACGATGACAGCCATATACCCAACCCAGCCCTGAAAACGGACGAGTACGACGTATGCGTGGACCAAAAGCAGTACGTACCAAGGTAATCTGAGTCACGTAACTCCAAGTCTCAACGTCAGCTTTGCCATCCCACCGGGGCCTGAAGGCGGTGCGAACCACAGCCCTGATTTTGAGAAAACAGCTGGCGCCCGTGGCGCCTTCCTACGGGCTATGCGCGTTGCCAAGGCTATGGCATCAACGGCCGCGGATGTGTACACGATACCCGGGTTTCTTGAAGCGGTCTGTAATCAGTGGCAACAGGACATGGAAAGAGAAAATACGGAAACGGAAGGAGCGAGGCTCCTACCGAGCACTAACCAGCAGTGGGCCGCTTTCCCTCCCTCCCGTTAGCGCCCGTTGATAGAGCCGTCCCGTGCTGTCAGTTGATCATTGCCCCGCACTAGGAAGGAGCAAGTGGGCAAGACAAGCAAAAAGGGCGGCGAGGACGGCAAACAATTTACACAAAGTTGTGCATTGCACTTACAAAAGTCGATGCCCGATCTTTTGCTTCTTCATTTTCTTCAAGGTCATAGTGCACATCTCGACACTTCGCAATCCTTCTCAAATCGTCACGCTAAAACACGGCGGGTACTTCCGACACTAATGGTGACGACAAACCTCATCCCGACCTGTCGCCTCAAAAACATTGATTTGGCACTCTTCGTCCACGACTTCTCACTGCCATTATTTTTCCTTGTGAATGACAATTCGGTTATAATGGGGCCCGCCCCTACCCCTGTGAAATGCCACGGAGTATGTAATAACGATGTCGTGATTGCGGGCAATATGTCAAGTCAAGTATTTCCTGAAGCCATCACCCACGTTAATCTGAGCACCAGCATGTTGCGTTTTGGTGTGAACATCTTAGCCTATCATAACAATATACACCACACCACAAACACCGCGCAGGTGGCCCCCTTTATCTGCAAAATATACACTGCCACAACTCATCAGGCTTTTTATCCCTTTTCGTCACACCATTCAAGGCTTCCTCTCCCTCGACACATTGGGCACAATCAGAGTGTTTTTTTTCTTCTCTTTCTTGCAGTATTCCCAACAAGCATATGACTAGCCATTATACGGAGTCGGGAGAAGCCAAATAAATTTACGTCAGATCCGTGATGGGTTTGTACGACTCGTGTGTTGCAGCACTACCATCATTTATCGAGGGATATCCTCCCCCCATCTTGGCTGTGAGGGCCGTATTATAAAAGTCAAAAGAAAGGCGTTCAGGGTCTCTGATTCATACTTTGCTTGTTTTGTCACCTCGATCATTACTACTTTGCCGCTACCTTTTTAGGTCTGTTTATGTCTTGTTTTCCTTTTGGGTGGGAGTCGCCTCAGACTTCGTTTTCTTGAACAGCTAACAAGGAACAGCGCATCTGTGCTGCTCTGTTTGCAATAAAGAGCAAGGCTACGAATACGATAGCTATGAGGCCGAGATTTTGAAGAAAAGATGGATGCTGCGAACACGAATCCTCACACGGCAACTTCACGTGCCTCCAGCATGATCACCGTATCAGAATCCTTACTCTCAGTGTTGCCGAGATAAGTGACCGCATGAAGAGATCGAGAGAGAAAAACTCTAACGAACGCTACATCTTCGAGATCACTGAAGAGGGTGTAAGGCAAACTGCAGCCCAGCAAGATGTCGTCGACAACAAACTGCGGTAAGTATTTTGCTGGATTTTTGACGGCCTTCCCTCGCATGTCTCATTTCCATTGGTGTTTTCTTTTCCTATATGCTCGCGAGACTGCTTGACAACTGAGGTCGCTACGTTTCTCAAATCAGGAACATCGTCACAACCCGTCAGTGCCGATGCACTGAGCAGTCGGCTTGGCAGCCTCGTGATCGATGAGGACGGCCTTGCACGCTTATCTGAAGATCGACCAGGCCAAAGAAGCCGTCATGGCCAGATCATCAGCAGCAGTCCATGCGGCATCTCCAACATCGACGACGATGCCCATTCTCAGCAATCCGGTGCAACAATTGTCGGCACTGCTACACCGTCAGAAGAAGAGGCCATATCCCGTGTGGAGGTCGAGGTCGAGATAATAAAACAATGAAGAATAGGAAGAACAACAATAATCATGAAAATAATGTAGAACAACACAAACGAAAGCCTGGAAAAGGAAGAAATCGATAAATATAAAAAGAGCCATGAAATTGGGAAACGAAACCAAAAAAAAGTTGAGTGCCTCTCTATTCATCATACATCCATAGTACCCATCTCGTTTCCTCCTTATTCTTCCATCTGGTCATTGTATTGCACGTTGCCACCTCCAGCCGCTCCCCGATATTGGTACACCGGGCCAGTCGGTGCCAAAAACTGGTTTATACCGACGCCAGGCGGGTCAGGGCTGATAGGAGTCCAGGGCATCTCGACATTTGGTGGAAAAGCAGACTCTAGTTCAGGATCTGTACAATGGTAGGGCGGTGCTGAAGGCGATTCCCGTTGAATGATCTCTCCAGGCATTGAGAGGCACTCTTGCGGATAATTGGATCGATGGGCAGCATGTTGTCAAGAATGAAAGAGAGTAGGTCGGTGGTGTGGTCTCCCTTGTCACCTGTGCTCACATACGTAGAGACTGCATTTTGCACCTCTGTGGGCCAGTTTGCATCGTTCCACGGTGGTATTTTGCACACTAACTCGGCAATGACAATGCCAAGTGAGTAGATGTCGGCCTTTGGGCCACTGTATTTGGGAGCCTGACTGCCTCTGGCGAAGAAGGAGTACAACTCCGGTGCTGCATACAAGAAGGTTCCACAGTTTGTCGTCACAAGATCTCCAGCTTTTGCTAAGCCAAAGTCGGCAAACTTGACCAAGATACCGTCTGGCCTCCAGGGCGGTTTTATGATGAGGATGTTTCCGGGCTTGATGTCTCGATGACAGACGGTGTTCGGTGGATCATGAAGAAACTTCAGGGCGGAAAGCAACTGGTGCATGATGGTTTCAGCTTCGTAAGTGGTTAGGGGGCCATAGGTACTTGCGTACCCTCCCTCTTTGTTGTAGTCCCACAGACTTCCAAAGGGCGCGTACTCAAAGATGATGCCGGGATGCTTCGAGCGGTCGGGCTCCCCTTCGTATCCCGGATCGCTGTGGCTTGCTTCTCCATAGCACTTGATGATGTGTTCGTGCTCGTTGTTCATCATGATTTCAGTTTCGGTTTTCCACTTCGTTTTGTGATCAGATGTTTGGTTTCGCCAAGAAGGGATCTTGAGAGCATAGACATTGCCAGTCAACGCATTCGAAACACGCATCACCTTGCCGAATCCGCCTTCGCCAACTTGCTCGACAATAAATTTCTTCATGTCAATGGCGGGTATCCCATAATGAGGGCCCAATATTGTGTGTGCCTGTCTGGGCGTCTCAGGGAAAGCCTTGTTGTGGAACTGGCGCACTAGTTGCAGGTAGCCCTGGGAGTCTGTGTCGTACGTCCAAAGGCACATTTTGAACTTGATGTGGTACGTGATTTCGACAGTCAGATAGTCGATGCTGTACGGGTCACTCGATGGGTTCAGGAGCCATTTGAAGTTTTTCATTTTGGCACCCTGCCTGGAGCTGTAGCTCAATCGCGTGCCTGCTGTCGAGCAGTCCATGAGGCACAGCCGGTTTAGATTATCAAAAGTGATGTAGCAGTGGCGCCTGCTGATACCTCGGTGTGGTGTGAGGACAATGTCAGCGTCTTTAGAGCTGCCAAAGACGACGCGACGGCTTCCGTGGCTTTGGTTCAATTGGACTGCAAGGCAGTAGCCCTCCGAGTTGACACATGGCAGCCTCATGCCTTCGCACACCAGCCCCAGGTTTGCGACTAGCATGCTTCTGTTTTTTTCGATATACAGGATATCCTCAGTCATTGTGTTTTCTGGGAACAAGAAGAAGATTACCCCAGAGTAGTCCATGTTGCTGTTACTCGGGGGAAAGAGCATCGAGTGGAAGAGATAGCAACTGCACAAGAGCAAGCACAATGAGGTTGAAAAGGAAGCCTAAAAGCTAGACAGTGAGTGTCTTAGGCTTAAACGATGATTGCGAAGAAAAGGAGAGAAAAAGAATAGATAATGGGTGATGCTGTGGGCTTGTGATCTGTATATTCTCGAGATAGAGTTGGAAGAGAACAAATTAGTAGTTACGGAGTACAGAAAGACAACAAAACGGCCGGGGGATGCTTTTATAACTCCACTAGATTTTAAAGGTGGCCCACGCTGACGGCGACCATCCTGGAAAAATAGTTCGCGTGGAACAGATTGCGCTGCTCTGTGGGACTCGTCCGCATTTATTGTATTCCAGTGCGTTGTACATGCAGGGAAATGCAGTTTCTCTTAGCGTGTTTCGGCGAAGCTGCAAAGTAAAAAGGGCGGCTATCGTTGGAGCCCAACCAAATAATACATATTGTGCGAATTGGTAGTTAGCGGGCTGATAATTGACGTGGCCTGGGAAGGGCGATGGCAATGTGCAACTTTCTGGACGCTTTATTATGCATGTCAGAGGTGGCTGTAATGATATGTCTAGCGCTTCATCACCGAAAGTCTCTTGCTGCCTCCATTTGGAGCCAAGATAACACAATATGCATCTTTCATTGGATGGTGGTCATGCATTTTATCGGGTAGCCGGTCACATGTATAGAGATTTTGTGAAGTTAAGCGGTGTGCAGTCTTCTTGTGTCTCAAGTTCAAGTTACGCCGTGGTGTATGTATGGCCATTCCACTATTCTGTTGATATGACCATAGCATCTTTGACTAGCATGACGACAAGGCTGTCGACTCAAATTAGCAACCGTTCTACATGTATATTCTGTGGCACAAATCCACGTTGGAATATGCGGCTCTGCTTCTCCAGAATGAAGGCGGAACAGGCGTACGGTGGCTTTGATTGAATTATCCCTTTTTTTTCAGTCTCCGGGGTAGACGCCAGCTTTAGAGCAGGCGGGCCACCTTGTCTGTTAATATGCTACACTGTGCCTCAGTATGCGGCATCCAAGAAACAACTCCTAAAAGTCGAATACACCGAGGCGCAGTATTAAGTGGGGGTCGATAGAATCAGTGAACACGCGGACTAATTACGGCGCCACAGTCTGCCGCATCCCACACTCGTCATTGCTTGTGCAGCTCAGCTCTCTCTTCTACTCGTGGGTAAAGGTAGGAAATCAGTATTATCCGGCCACCGCTTGATACGTGCACCACGTTCGCTACACACTATTATGAGAGGCGGTCATTCCGAATTCCGAATCGGGCAGACATGCATGCACGTAATGGATGCAAAAAATATGGCCGGAAAAATTGCGTACATAAAGAGCCTCAAAAATGACACGAGCAGTACGAGAAGCTCAAAAACTGTGTGCAATCCTCATATAGAGATACTAGAGAAATTCTTACACTTGAACTATGAAAATGCAGATAAAAATTGTACGACAGGTATGACGGCCGTAGTTCTCAGCCAATTACTTCATAAGCAGATAGTTAAATTTTTTGAAAAGTAAAAGCATTATATGTCGAGTTCGAGCTCAGCACGTTATAAGCACCTTCCTCAACCTATTGATAGATATCAACAAATGGTATGATAACAAAGAATAACTATGTCAATAAAACATGCTCTTGTCTGCATCTACTTCCGTAGTCAGTTTTGTAGGGCGAAGTTGCTTGATAATACTAACTTGGCCCACTGTTCAGGAAGATATATTCACTACTTAGTAACATCTTTCGGGTGACGAGATCAATAGTTAATATGGGAGGGCAAAGAATATAACAATCATGAAAGGAGGGCATATATAAATGAAAAGAGAACAGGCATGTATTTTTTTCCGTTCTCCATCATTTGTCATTTTTTCGATAGACCATCAGTTCAATTTCAACGAACCTTTAAATCTAACAGGCCAAGCCTTAAGATTGTTATATCTTCTCTGTAATACATAGTATCAAGTTGTGTGAGCACTAGTACGGCTACCTCCACTATTCGGGGAGTGCGGCCATACAGAAACGCGAAATCTGTGGAAGCATGCCACGCGATACGCCTCGGCGACGGTCCGGGGAGAAGACTGTGAGACTGTTGTGTCCAAGACGATTCTCGAGAGAACATTCAGATCAAAATTCTGTGTGTGTCTTGGCTTTCAGTAGCCATGTGCCCGGATGTGACGGGGTGGCCAGTAGGTTTGATGACTAGGTAACGGATAGGATATAAGATTATACGATGGATCAAGCGTTGATTTACTCTCTGAGTAGCTTGTCAGTCAGTGTGTCTGCTGAAAATATCAAACTCTCAGAGTAGATGTTGTCTCCGTACGGGTGATGGTCTGCCCTATTTATATTCCGTACCAACCTCCTTTAACAGAAGGAACAGAAAGAAAAGGAGTCATTGCTTTGAAAAGCCAGTTTCCGTCTACAATGTGCGAGGACCATTTTGAGTTACTTGTGCGGGCCTGTGGCCATTCCTCAAAGGTGTTCAAGGCGTCCGCAGGATGTCTGGCAACAATTGAGTCGAGGATTAGATGCTCCAACGTTGACGAGGTTATCCAGGGCACTTCTTACAAAGACACATTTTGCAATGACTGCCTCCGGCCAAAGAATGATCGACAGACAAAGCGACTGTCAAATCAAAGATCCCAGTAGCTGCGTGATTAGCTTATCACGTAGCTTTCTACAACGTTACAGTAGCTAAACTCTAGCATGTCAAATATTTGCACTGTTTTCGCAGCATATTCATGTGGTTGTTGATAAATATCGATGGTGAATAGTTTGCTATTCAGTAGACCGAAGGGCAACATTAAAGAGTTAGTTATGCTAGTAATATGTCTCAACAATAGACTAAACACTGACCATCATAGGTAGATGCGTCTGTGATAAGGTATTCATAGACACAGCAGTCATAGGGCCTATATGTTTTTATTACCAAATAACTCTACGATATAAAAAGCTACCAGTCTTTCTACTTTTTGAACGTGGAGAAAACTGTCCACCTTCGTTCTTCTTCGGCAAGCATATCAACAAACCAGTTTATCAGAGAGCCAAAATCGTCGCCGACCATCATGTGCGAAGACCACTTTTGCAATTTGATGTGGGAGTGCGGCCACGTGACAAAGCATTTCGAAAAGAGCCGGATCTGCTCTCGAGGCTATCGAACAATGCAGTGGTGCAGCATTCGGCACCAGGTAATCATGTCGACAACGGATGTATATGGATCATGCTCTTATTGTCGGCGGGGACGCAGATACTACTAGCATCAGCGAAGATGAACAATATTGTCATTTGGCAATGCTTGGTAGCGTAGCCGAATAAATCGATGTTTTGTTTTTGTCTCTTAGGGTCTTGTATCTTTGAGAGCATGTAATGGCCCAACTGAGGGTTTTTCTCGGGGAACATGTATCTGGGATCTTTTTTTGCAATTTATATCCGTCCATTTATATTTCATTAATGTTTTATATTTTTTAAAACTACTTTGTTTTCCAGATTTGATATCACAAAACAGCCAAACTACCCAACTCAGAATAAGATAAACGACAATGCAGCAGTTCAGTGAGGACTTGTTATGTCTGTTGTATACCGCTTCTGCACCAAAAGTCACTTTCAAAAGTAGATTGCCCAGACTCATCTTCTCTTTCCCTCGCAACTGATTACCCCTTTCTTGGTTTATTTACATTGTGTGGAGCCATGGGCTCGGCGAGGCGGTGATTCAGGGGTCTTATGTGAGTGATTAGTCATTTTAGCCGCCCCTGTAAAGAGACCCACCTTACAGACACGTGACAGACCCACATACTCAGGCGACCTTTCCCCGTGTTCCACTTTTTGCCCATTTCCGCGCCGCTCCACGCCTTCCTCTCCATCTCGACTCTTTCTCAACTCCAACTCACAACATTCGGTTGTTCACCCACCACCTTCGCCGCCCCCGACTGCGATCCTCCAACCCCCAACGCCGCAGATGCCGATGCCGACGCGGCCGACCGGTCTCCTGTCACTCTATACCGACCTATAGCCCGACACTCCGCGGTGTGATTGCGCGTGTTGTTTAGCTTGCCGAGAGCTTTCCATCTGCCGAATCCGTTCTCCACCGAAACACGATTTCCGACGACCGCCCTTCGCTCCAACGAACGACGACACACCCCAGCGGGTCGATACACGCTGTTTTCGTGTCTCGTCTATCCCCAGAAGCTGTGCATTCCCATACAGCTGAAGTCTTGGACTATTGCGAACGCCCAGCAGTCCTGGCCGCTGCCGGCGCATTCTCGAAGCTTTGATCAAAAGCTCCGGTCGAGCGCCGATTCGCATCCTCGACGCAGCTCCCGATCGACCTTGAAGCTGTTCTCGACTCGGCTTTCTCGTGTGAAGCACTTTTCGTTGGGTATACTGGTCTTCTTCTCCTACCTCTTTAATCACGTCCATCGCACCTCCGCTGCGCCGGACTTTCTTGCATCACCACGCCCTCACATCCTCACCACCCACCCACCATACACGCTCATGATCCCATGACCCCTGCACACGTCGGCCACCACGCCTCTCTCCACTGCAATTGTCCGTCAATCCGGGTGGGGGAGCCAAAGGGGAGAGAACCATGAGCGACCGCGCGCCGGAGCAGGACTCATCAAGGAATGAGCCTCAATGCTACAACTGCGGCATCACCGGCCACCAGACCATTGCCTGTCCGGAGCCAACCCGGGCCGTCCCAGCGTGAGTAGAGTCGAGATGTTGTCTGGTAACGATGATGGACTTGTTGGAGCCCTATTAACCCATCCAGCGGCCTTGAGGCTCATCGCAAACGCCAGGCGTCCAAGGACGGCAACTTCAACAACCAGAACCACAACAACGGCAACCGTGGTGGCCGCCATAGCTTCAGCAACCACAACGGCTCGGCTTCCTCGCAGAGCCGGCATGCCAACGGCATGGTTGTCACACGCTACCCACCGCCTCCGGGCTCTAACGGACCGCAAATCACACACTACCCGCAACCACCATCCCAACAACAACCTCCACCACCGCCCATGACACAAGCACCGCCTCCTCCTCCTACTCTTCCTCCTCCACCGCCGCCGCCGCCGTCTCATGCCGGAGGTGGTGGTCCGCCACACTACGGCCACCAACAGTCGCATCACCATAACCCCCATCATTCTCCATATCCGCCACAACAGGGACACGAGTCGTGGCAGTATCCCCCGCAGCAGCCACCATATAATGGTGGCCAGTACACACCCGGCGGCGGCGGTCCTCCATCTGCACCGGCCTCGGCACCACCCAACTTCCCGTCGTACGACTCGTACAACAATAACCATCACCAACATGGGCCGCCATCAGGACCTGGTTCTGTTGGCGGACCGCCCCCTCCCAATGCGCCCTACTACAACCAGCACTATGGTCCGCCACAAGCCGACTATTTCCCCAACCCACCACCGGGCGTCATAGGTCCTCCTGTTGGGCCTCCACCGCCGTCGCAGTATGGCGGACACTCCTACCCCTCTTCCTTACCGCCGCAGCCTCCCCAGCCACAGCACGGCTATCCTGGAACACCGGGCTCGTATCAACCGCCAGGCTACATGTCACATCCAGGAAGCGACCAGGGCCAGTATCCCCCTTCTGTGTCGTCGGCACCGCCTGCTGCGCCCATGTTCAACGGCGGACATGTCAATGGCAACAGTCCATGGCGCAATAATGGCAGCAACAACAACAACAAGCGCGGTGGGGGAAACTTCAACAACTATAATAACCACAGCAGCCAGCACAACAACAACAACCGCGGCAACCATCGTGGCGGAGGTTTTGTGCGCGGACGTGGCGGCCGCTTCCCGAGCGGACAGTTTCACTCTCCCGGTGCACAGACAGCTGGCTCACCACCTACTGGCCCTGCCATTCCTACCGGTCTGAGCGCTGGTACACCAAATTCAAACGGCGCGAACCGGCCAGACAAGTCGCCTTCCAAGCCGGAGACGAACAATAAGCCGGCGACGCCAGCGACGACGACCCCAATGCTGCACAAGCTGCCAGAACGGCCGCCGGGCATGCCACCGAAGCCGCCAACGCCCATCTCCATGTCGCACAAGGGCGGAGGAAGACCTGGCGCAGCCATGGGCAACAGCAGCCACAAGCACAAATCACAAGACAACGAACCCTCGACCGGCGGCGACCATTACGACACGAACCAACTCCACCAGAAGCGGGGACGGGACGGCAATTTTGGCAAAGACGAAGACCGCGGCGACAACAAGAGGACACGACCCTCACCAGCATTTGGCTCGCCACATGGCCATCCTGGCCCGACAACACCACGCGGACCGAGTGCAAGTTTGAATGGGGGTGGTGGTGCTGTTGCATCGCCTCATGCTGCAGCAGCTACTTCCACTGAGTCACCCAACGCTGCCCGCACCGGCGACCGTTTTGCCAATAACATCCCGACAGGACCGCGTAATGGACCCAAAGGACACCACAACACGAACATTATGCCGCCATCCGGTCCCAATGGCGGTCTGGCCTCAAAGTTGCCTGGTGGTCTGCCGCCCGGTCTGCCCGTTAACCCTGTGTGGGCCAACCGCGCCAGCCGCATTCTGAGTTATGGACAGAAGCCCGGGGCGCCGCCTGCAGTGTCAGTGAGCGAGCCTGTTGTTTCTCCTCTTGTCAAAACACACAGTCCTGCCGTGACCGTGAACGGCACTACGAACAACAAGAACATCCCCAAGGGACCTCGTCTCATATCGGCTGGACCGGTCCCCAGCAGCCTGCCATCACGACCGCCGCCATCCGTCCTCAAGGGAGTAGACGCCAGAAGCACCAGTCGCAGTCTGAGTCGCAATGGAGACGCTCGCAGCCGCACTGATAGCCGGAGTCGGTCACGGAGCCGGACCGTGCAGGCTGGTGACGACCACAGCCGTAGTCGCAGCCGGACACCACGCAGCCGCAGCCGGACTCGTAGCAGGACCCGCAGCCGCAGTCGCAGCCGATCCAGCTCACCGCTCGACGATTTGGAGCTGGCCATGTTGGGCATGGCGCCCGCGGCCGCCGAGCGTCCGTCATCACGGAGGAATGGCAGTCGAAGCAACGGACGACGTGCACGGCGAGGGAGTGTCGATAGTGACGACAGCCGATCCCGCTCACGGTCACGGTCACGGTCCCGCTCTCGCTCAAGGTCAAACTCCCGCTCCCGCTCAAGATCACGCTCGCGCAATGGTGATGATAGTGACGCCAGCAGCAGCCGCACCAAGAAGCGGATGCGCAATATCAACGGGCGTATTCCCAAACGGCGGCGGCCCAAAGAGTCGTCTGTCTACAGGTGTGTACTTTTTTTTTTCTCTGTCGCTTTTGATCGCTGTTTACTGACATGTCTAGCCGCCGCTGGTAATTCTATGATTTTTGTTATACATTGTTTATTGGTTCTTGCATCGCATTTCTCATTCACTCAAGGCGAAGGCGTAAAGACGCATTGGATTTTTTTTGGCGAGGTATTTTTTCGGGTTTTTTGTACACTTTACATTGTATACTATTACTACTATTGCATTTGATCTCTTAGTAATATTATTCTACTATTGGAATTGATCATGTCTATTCAACGTTCTACAACACACATAATTTGGTTTCCATTCTGGTATGTGATATGATACAATCCTGCATGGATGCAAGTGTCTCTTTGTGTCCCTTTGTTTATATGAAGAGGCACATTATGGTGTGCGTGTTGGCCTCCCTCCACAAGAAGCAACACCTGTTTCGTGAACATATATGTAGAAAGCGCATAGGATGCTGCGCTAACCCTCAACACATTGCATCTTCCGCATTTTCATCGTTCATCATCCGCCGTTCTCTTTTTTGGTATCAGACCCCTTCTTCATGCAAGTCGATCCTTTTGAAGAAACTCGATGATATTTATGTTCCGAGACACAACACTGCCATGCAAGTTCAAAGGTGATCATGTACCTGCCTGTCAACACCTGTCAACAGAGCACAACCAGTATCGTGATGTTCACCTGGAGGAGGCATTGTTCATGCCACCAAAATGGAGGCACCCTCAAATCTATAAAACAATGTCACCCTCCCCAAAATCAACAATCTACTCTTCTCTTCTCATCACACGCAACAACAGCACTCGCACCACTCCAAGGATCTCTTTGCAAGTCTCGCTCTTGCAAATAGGTCTTTGGTTCCCAGCACTCTTTGACAATCTACTTTGAGGTAAAGTAACACATCCAAAACACTCTCTCGGTTCGTATCCACTTTGCATTCTGTCAAGATGGGTGCCAACCAGTCCCATCCCCCTCCTCCTCCCAGTCCCCCTCGTCGCCCCCGTCCTTACCGTTCTGACTCCCTCCCTTCCATCGACTCGGCTCTCTCGGCTCACTCCGCCCCGGCTGCTCCGTCCCTGACCCGTTACAACGCTGTCCGCCACCGTGCTAACTCTTCCCCGTCCTCTGGTTCTGCCTCCTACCGTGAGCGCCTCATGGCCAACGGCCAGGTCCAGACCATTATCCCTCCCCACTACACTGAGCCGGCCAATGCCGACGACGACATCCTTGGCACTTCTTCGGGTAAGCTTGGCAACAACACCTCTGGTCACGACCACGGCAACGGCAACGGCCCTTACCACCCTCCCTTCCTGACTGGCCCTGACCCGTTTACCATTCAACGTCGCCGTGCCATCCGTACCCAGACCTCGCCCTCGGCTGCTCCCGGCTCCCGCCGCGAGGCCATGCTTCGCTCCCAGGCTTCTTCTCAGGCTTCTGAGAAGGCTGCTTCTCAGGTCACTTACTACTCGGTCGCTCCTCCGTCGACTCCGTCTGGCATGGTTTCTTTCCGTGACATGGGTTGCCATCCACCTCTGTTCACCACTCTCCCTGACCATGACACTTGTCTTTCTTCGGCCCCGGCTCCGCAGTACCTTGTGAAGATTCGGTCCAAGACCGCCGGTCCTCGAAAGAGCCGGTTCCGCGAGGAGTTTTAAGTCTCTGACGGAGAGTTGCCCCATTGACTAACTGCATCGAATGGTTCAAACTACATGGTAAGCTCAAAAACGCCCCAATACCCAAAAAACCAACCCAAAAAAAAAGTCAAAAAACCCATACAAAAACAGAGAAACCACCAACGGCGAGACGAGCACTTTTTTGGGCTGCTCCCGCTGCTTACAGGCAAGTCCCTTGTTTTGAACGACTCACACCATCTGTGCACAATTTCCTTTGTTTAACCGACTCACACCTTCTGTGCTCAATTTCCTTTGTTATCAAACACACCCGAAAACTATCTAAACAGGCTACATTGTTCATGCTCGGAAACATACCTAGAAGCAGTAAGAAACAATACAGAACACAAAAATACGAATAAAATTTTAAACTACAAAATATGACAAATTATGAACCAAATATGCTAAAATGACACAAATACGCCTTGTAAATTGAATCGGGTTGAAGAAAGTAGACCGACAAAGTCCTTTGGCATTGTCTTTCCTGTAAATTGACAGACTTGCCTCGTTGGATGCCCGAGCACCTGTTCTCGTTTTCTCCCCTTCTTTTTTGTAAAGTATCCCGTAAAAAAAAAGATTAAGCAAGCTAACCCGAACTACGGCATCGCAAATGGTGCCCAGCAGTTCATGTCGATATCGTGCATTGCAGCTGTGACTGCCTTCTAGGCTGGTAACGCCGCTTACTAGTCACAGCGCGTCCAACGTCCCCGCAAATAGGGCTGAGAATGACGGGCCTCAACGTGCAAACATTTGCCCCACACCCCTCCTTCGCTCTTTCCTCCGTGATTTTAGTGGTTCGGTCGCTCTTTCCGCCCAACCTCTGTATGTCACAGGCAGCCGCAGGCTACGAGTACGCCATCGATTTCAAATATATCAATCCTCACACCTTCTCTCATTAACTTCACGTCTCCATCAATTCGTCGCCATCTACAACAGCTTCGCCACTCCAACATCACAATTGACGTCAGGCACAGCAACAGTCTATCGTTCCTAATACCCCGCACTGGCCGATTTCGCAACGGTCGCACTACATCGCTGAAGAAACATCACCACATCGACACCACATCGAGGTATCTCACCATCTCTTTTTCGCCTCCCCCTTTCACATCTATCAAATCATCACAAAATCACAACGAGAATGACTCTCAAACCGGACCCTGAGGCCTCTGGCCAGCCAGAATCGTCCGCATCTGGATCCGGCTCTGCCAACAACGGAAACCCTGTCAGCCCGGAGCGCCTACAAGAAACCATGGACGCCGTGCTGCCTTCCTCCATGGTCGACGGTGCCGGCGGTGCCTTTGTGCTTTTTGTTCATGCCTTTGTCACCAACCTCGGCTTCCAGTTCCATCACATCTCGCAGTACACCATTAACGATGGCTCGCGGGTGCAGACCGACAGTGCCACCCAAGGCAGCAACCACCTGCCTGCCAATTGGAACATCAACGGAGGCCAGACCGTGCGCGAAATGTTGTATACGCACCCCAAATACACTGACACCATGTTCGCCTTCCGCGTGCATTGTGCGCTTGCCTACGTCCACCTTGTCGGCGCTTCCTGGCCGTGGCCGCACCCCGTGCCGTCTCCCGCTGGCAGACTCGCCAGCATCCCCACGGACGGCACCAGCGATGACGGCCGGGTCGTCGCCTCCGGCACCTTTTACATCCCAAACTACGCTCCCTACAGCGTTACGCCATCAGACAATTCCGGCCCTGTCTTCCGTGACGAGGCGCCCGCAAATCTGTCGCAAGACTTCCAGTACTACATCATGCAGCGCCTCCTGCCGGATCTCCAGTTTGACGGCTACACCCGCATCAACAACCAGCCGCCCCCGCGCGTTGCCCGTCATGCATCCGCCAAGCGTGCTGTCGACGACATCCTCAACAGCGACAAAGAAGATTCCCACCAGTGCCTCTGTGGTGCTTCCGTCCCGAAGAACCGAGACCAGGAACACGATCGCGATGAAGAAGAGGATGAAGACAATAAACCGCCTACGCGCTCGCTCCAAGAGGGCCAGACCCACCAGGCACCGCCCTTGCTACCTGAGCCGGCCTCGTCTACACCGCTGGGACCCGTCATTGACGACTTCACACCGCCGGCTGCTGCGCCTCGTCCTGGTGCGGCCAACGTGCCGGGACCCTCGGCGGACTTCCCGCCGCCCGGATTTGAGGACGAGCACCAAATGCTGCGCTACCCGCGTCGCAGCGACGGCCCTGGCACCGGCACTGGCTTCAACCCCAGCATCGGCGCCGACGACCTTAACCCGCCCAACCTGGGTCCGCACGACCCGCTACGGCCGTCTCTGGCCGGCGGTGGACTCCGCCTGCCCGGAGGCAATGGCGGCGTCGGTGGTGTTGGTGACGGCAGTTTTGGCGGCATGCACCCCACGTTTGATGATCCTCTCTTTACTGGCATCCGTGGACAGGGCGGCAACCGTGGCGGCAATAGTGGTTTCTTTGGTCCGCAGAACCCGCCTGGTGCGCGCTGGGACGAGCCTGGCCCGGCCGGTATGGACCCTGCAGGCCTCTACGATGAGTTTGGTGCCGAGGGCGGTATGCCGCAGTTCCCTGGTAGAGGTCGCGGTGGCGGATTTGGCCGCGGAGGAGGTTTTGGAGGCGGTTTCGGAGGTGGTGGAGGTGGCTTTGGCGGGTTTGGTGGTGGCAGCGGAGGCGGTGGCTTTGGTGGTTTCGGCGGCGGCGGGTTTGCTTAAAGGATGAGCAGCTCTCATGATGTATTCTATTTTTCCCAGATTGTTGCTATTGCTTTTACGTATTTATGAAAAACAGAATTTATCCAACTTTTATGTCAAAGGCAAATTTATCCGTTGCAGTAGGCGTAATGTGGCTGCTCTGTCGTTTTTAGACAGACTTATTGTGTGATGATATGGTCCCAATAATATGTGCTTGTTATTCTGTTCTGGCTCTGTGCCAATGTCTCTTCTTTTTGATAATGACGGCCAAGCCGTCTGTCTTCACCTTCTCACTCAACAATAAATACGAATAAAAAAGAGGTATATCCACCCGCCCATCCCCCTAAACGCACTCTGTACATACTGTGTATCCTACACCATGATCACCACCAACTCGTACTTGCTTATGCCAGCTCATTCAACTTCTGCTGCTCTGCCGGTGCCAGCTGGTCGTACCACGACTTGAATCCGCCCGTGTCTTCACGCGCCGCCCGCAAAAAGAACTCCGTCAGGTACGCCTGCGTCTCGTCGTCGCGCGACCGCCGGTTGGCCGGGCCGCCGTCGAGGTACGAGAACAGGTCGTTTTTGGTGGCACCGAGGCTCAGGTCAAGGATATCATCCGTCTCGTCCTCCCAGCCCGAGTCATCCGAGTCCTCGTCGTCGCCACCCTCTGCTTTTTCAGTAGCCTCCTTGGTGGCATCCTTGCCCATGGCCTCGGCGGCGGCCGCAGCAGCAGCACTACCGCCAACCTCGAGCGAGGCGGCGCCAGACTTGCCCTGGGCCGAAGTCAGCTCCTCAATGAGCAGCTTGATAATCTTGAGCGGTGCGGGGATAATCGTGTACTGATCCGGGTCTTTAACAGGCACGGTGAAAAAGTCAGTAATCGGGAGCGGGACTAATTTGGGAAGTGTGAGCGCAGAAAAGAGAGGGAAGGGGAACAGGAACAAAAAAAAAGAGGAGAGAGAGGGAGGTACGCACTCTGCTTGGCACGGGACCGCGTCATAATCCGGTCGCTCGTAGGCACAATCAGGTCACCCTTGACCTGTGTCTGGTTGATAAGCGGATCATTCAGGTCGTACAGTTTCGACAGGGCGATAACACTGATGGGTTAGTATACATATTCGTATGTTTGCGAGCGGGTCGTGGACCTACTTCTGCCGAATCTCGTCGTAACCTGCAAAGTTGGCCGAGTTCTCCAACCACTTGCTCAGCACCACGGCCAGACCGTTCTCATTGTCGACCGTGATCTGGCTCAGGAACGCCACCACCTCGCCGGCGGCCGTCAGGCACAGACGAGCGAAAACAAGAATCAGCGATTGGATAAAGGGTGCAGCCTGCGCCGAGCTAAGACGGTTGGCCACAGCCTGCAGCAGGCGCTGCAGCATGCCGTCACCGAGACGCTGGTGGCCGGCCTTTTCGACAAGCTCGGCTGCCAGGCCACCGACCTCGGACGCCGAGTTGTCCTCAATGTTGGGGCCCAGCAGCCGGTCAATGATCTGCAGGCAGACGACGAGGCCGTTGTTACCTTGCTCGTCATGCCACTCAAACATCTGGTGGTGGTCGTGGCTCAACATGTACTTGAGCGCCTCGGCACCGGGCCGCAGCACTTCGCCCTCATCCGACTCCATCAGCAGCTTCTTGAGCTTGGGCGCAACCTGGGCCACAAAGCCCGCGGGCAGAGGCTCGGTGCCGTTCTGCACCAGGACGGCAATGAGCTCTGTCGCCATCGTGATCAAGGGCTCATCCTGCGTCAGGTCTGAGAAGGAGAAGAAGCCGTTGAGCGTCGGAATCACCTTGGAGCAGAGCGCCACATACATCTGCGGGTCCTGCGCCAGGGCCTCAACAATCTCCTCGAAACAGTCGTTGACAATGAGGTTGACGTGGAAGTTACGGGCACCCAGGCGCGCAATGACAAAGAGCAAATCGATGGATGGGACGGCGTCGTTGGTCAGGATAATGCGGGGCTCGAGGGCAATGGTACGACGGAGCGTTTCGCAAAGCGTGGCCAGTAGGTCGTCCGCTTCGTCAAGGTCCGAAGGATCGCGCGCGCCCAAAAAGTCGTTGATCGCCTGCAGGATGGGCACTTGCCGCTCGGCGAGCGAAACGATGCCGCTGCCGGGCTGCGGCGGGTGGGCCTGTAGGAAGCCGTCTAGAGCCTTGATACAGGCCACCTGGACTAGCTCCGACTCTGCCTTGGTGACAGCCAAAATCGTGTTGTCGAGGTAGCGCAGGGCCTGCGAGTTGGACTCGGAAATAAGACCGGCCGCCAGGTAGCCACGGGCCTGCAGCAGCGCCTCCTGGTCAGCGGCAATAGCGGGCTCGACAAGGGCAAGGTAGGCGTTGCCAATGTCCTCGGGACAGGGGTTGCCGCAGTCGAGCATGTCGCCGCCGAGCATCGTGAACAGGTAGAGAGCAGCCTCCTTAGCGCGCCAGTCGCCAGCACCAGGCTGGTCGGCCGCGAACAGATTGCGCGAGCGCGCATAGAGACCCTCCAGAGCGCGCAGACTGAGCCACTCATTGAGCTTGATGAGCAGATCACCACAGGCCGTGCGCGCCGTGTAGTTGGCCGTGACCGAGGTCTCTTCCGAGAGATACAGAGACACGTCAATGTCCCAGAGCTCCTCCTCTTCGCGCGTGATGCGGGCATAGTGTAGCAGCAGAGACATCAGCTCAGCCAGCCAGGGCGTGTCGTGGGCCGGCACACCGCTGTTGGCCAGCTCCTCATTGAGCTGCTTCTGGACGGGCGGTGCACGGATGCATTGGTTGAGGAAATCGAGCTCCTCGAGCACAAGGAAGTCAAGCGTGTAGGGCAGACCGTCGGCGTCCTCGAGACGGCTCTGGCTGTCCTGGTCAATGTACAGCGAAGAGTACGCGCCCTTGAGCAGGGCCAGCTCCTGCCAGGTCTCCTGGAAGAACTGGGGGCTCTGGGGCAGCAGAAGCGATGAGAAGACCGTCTTGATCTTGAGCAGGGTCTTAACGCACTGCAGCTTGAGCGCCACAAGGCCGTTCCAGCTCTCGGACTGCTGACCGTCGTTGGTCGTCGCGGGTTGGTCCAACGGCAATTGCAGCTTCATGACGTCGTGGAAGAAGGGCAACCAGCCCTGCAGCGCCTCCTGAGCAAATGCCTTGACTTCCTTGAGGTGCTCGTCCTTGACCATATCCATGAGATCGAAGCTGCTGCGGAAGACAGAGACGGCAAGGGCACGCAAAAGCGGCTTGCGGTCGCTCGCTACGGCCACGTGGTACAGCACCTCCACAATCGGGCGGGCTGCAGCAAAGAACTGCGTGTCGGTCAAGCCGTCATCAACAAGGTCACCCAGCACGCGCAGCGCGCCATGGAGCTGTGAATCGGTGCCCGAGCGAATAACATTGAGCAGCGTATCCAACAGATCAGGCCAGCGGTCCGGGTAGTCAACGGCGGCGATCTTACCGACAACGAAGCTGACAGCAGCCTGGACGCGCCGGTCGTCCTCGTTGCGTGTGGCAAGCTCGAGCAACTGGCTGCGCAGCAGCTGTTTCACTTCGTCCGAAATTGGGATGCGGTTCGCCGCAGCCACCGCATCATCTTCGTCGTCATCATCGTCGTCACCGCCAATGCCGCCGGGCGTCCAGTTGCGTTGGATAAATTGCCGCAGGATAGTCAGGGCAGACTGGCGGATCTGGGTCGGGTAGGAGGGTGTTCCGGCAATGGCGGTCAGCAGGCTGGGGAACGCGGGGTTGGACTGAGCCGCCTTGAGGTCGAGTTCAGCGCGTTTCCGGGGCTCCTCCTCGGGCCGCTGGGTGTCGCTCAACAGGCGGACGAGCTCATCCATGGCGACGGGCGAGCAAGTGCTTTGCGAGGCGAATTGGGGTAAGGTTTAAAATCGAAGAGGGTCGTTTGCTGGGAGCTATCGTAGTTCGATGAGGGGTGTGCGAATGGCTCGAAATCGCGTAAATACCGACTCGTCTGGCCTTCCACAAACCAAGAGAGTGACAATTGGGTGGTCAAAAGGTCGTTGTTGTGGAAGAAAAGACGCGGAGATGAGAGAGGTCAAAGGTTGGGATAGACGAGACGAGCCAGTTAAAACTGAGAGGAGAGAGAGGAGGGCAAATCGGAAACCGAGGGGCTTACACGTCCTCTGTAGAAAATACTGGACCGGAGGAAGGAGCAGAAAAAAACATGCGTGGCAGGTGGCGGCAGTCGCAACCCGTCAATGGCGGGGTTCTTCACCAAAGGCGACCAAAGTAAACAGCAAGAGCGACCAAGAACCCCCCGTAAAAACGGTTGAAGCACTGGCGGGGAATCCGTTGTCGCGGCAGGCGGTCTGTGCGCTTGTTGCCTGTAGGCGCCCTGGCGCCTTCCCGTTTGGCAGCGTTGACAGGCAGCAGAACCTCAACGAGGGGCAATCACGTGTTTTGGCGTTGCTTTCCGGGCACCATCAGCGAGTGAGTTGCCCAAACAGGCGCTGTAAGTCAAAAGTCAGCGACATCCATCGTGACAAGCAAGGGTCACGACGCGATCAAAGGCTTCACAAAGCTTCACTTTTTGCGGCCACAACCCGGCCAGCAACATGGCCTCACTTTCTCTTGACGAGGCCGCACAGCTATATGGCACGCTGCACCACTTCTTTGAAGTTGCCGTACACGACATTCTCTACTACCGACGTCTCTACCCTGAACGCGCTTTTGCAGCAGCTACCGCGTTCGAGATTCCAGTCCACCAGAGCCGGCATCCGGCCGTGTGTGCTTGGGTACGGGCAGCTGTCGAGCAGGTGATGGTGCAGATTGCCGGCGGTGACCCCACAAGCTCAAAAGATGGCCTGCCACCAGACAATGTCAACGCAGTCGCTGTTGCAGTCCATGCTCCCTTTGAGACGACATCGGCTGGAAGCGCCCAAGTACACAGCCCCCCACCAGGCGCTGTGCTTGAACGATGGGTCTTTGACGTGCGGCATCTCCCGCGGGGCTGGCCTGGCGGGATCGAGGCTTTGCGGCGAGCACAAAAGGACCTTGAAAAGCGTGGCAAACAAGGCGAAGAAAGAGGACGCGAGCGACGCCAAAGACGACGGAGACGGAGATCGCCAAACAAAGCAGGAGAAAACGGCACAGAAGAAGGACAGGATGGCCAAGAAGGCGAGCGGTACAACTACTACGACGAAGAGGAAGAGCTGGCCAATGCCGAGTCGGAGGCCGAGCTTGACAAGTCGCCATCTGCAAGTGACGATGAAGGCATTACAAACGAAGCCGAAGGCAATGGCATGGGTACGATGAACTGGAAAGACCTCAACGATCAGCTGCGTGGTGTGCTACAAAGACTTGCACAGGCTGGACAGCAGGTGGCCGCTCTTCCAGATGGATGTACCTTTACTATGGCCATCGAGCTGGGTGATGGAGACAAGGCCGCGGGCGAGGCCACAACAAGAAATATGGACACAAACTGGATCCCAGAGGCTGGCTCACGCAAACGAAAGTTTGGACGTGGACAAGCAGGCGGAGTGGGTGCATCGACCACATCCATCCGCTCCGTCGACAGTGCACCACTGTTCCTCGAGTGTTGGGTCGAAGAAAGCGCAGTCAAGAAAGCGGCAGCCGAGGGGTCTTCAAGTGCAAAACTTGCTCTCACTGCCGAAAATACAAAAGACGTGCTTCCTCCTCCTCCGACAGCATCTGCCTCGACGGCAACATCCTACGGCACGGACACTTCGTTCAGCTTTGACCAGATTATGGCACAAAACAGCTTCCTTAAAGACGAAGCAACACCACAAAAGAACAAAGGGAAAGCAGTATCGTTTTCTTGAGCGTTTTCTTGAGCATATGAACGCTGGCAGCTATGAAAAAGATTGATAAAAACACAACAAAAGCAAATGCTCCGGCCTACTAAGACTCCTAATAAAATGCAGCCACCTCTACCTCTACTCGGCGGTGATCATGTTCTCCCAGAACCTCAAACCTGCAATGCCCTCTTCTCGGCACAGGGCACCACGCTCTTCGGCCATCTCCAGCTCCTCTTCGGCCACGCCAATGCTCCAACCGAACCGTTCAGCTGCTTCCTGGGCGCTCACGCCACGGCCAAACGCCTGCCAGTCCCAGGATACCGACGGCTCGCCACATTCTTCGGGCGGCACAGCCCGGATATCGCGCAGCCAGCCCAGCAGGGCCTTGACCGTAGCCTCATCGGTGCGGTCGCTTCCCTGCACCACGAGAACACCACTTCGCTTGAATGTGCGCAGCCGGACAGGAAGATGCAGCGACTCCCACAGCTTGGCCGCCTTGACGAGGTCCATAGGGCTGACCAACTCGACACCGCCGCGCGCACGGTTGAACATGGCCCACAGGTCGACAAGATTCATAATGCCGCCAGCTCGCCGCAGCACGCCTCGTGCGTCGTCCGTCAAGAACTCGGCTAAATTGCGCGCAAGCTCCGACAAGTACAGAGACTCACGCCCACTGCTGCCGCCTCCACCGACAATATCCTTGGTCGTAACAAGCCCAAGTTGACTGCTGGCCGACTCAGCAAGTTGCATGGCATCCGACGAAGACGATGCAGCCGTGCTTGTCCCTGTTTGTCGTGCCAGCTGTTCTGCAAGAGCGACAATCTGCTTTGCCGACGCCATCAAAGCTTCGAGGTCTTCAAACGCGCCGCCAATGACAATCTCGTTCTTCTTGCGCATATCCACGCCCCGCTTTTCAAGCCCGGCAATGCCTGCTGTCTTGACGGTCCTTGGCCGCGGCTCGTCGAGACCCGTTCCGCTCAACGACGACGACCGGTTGAGGCCGTTGCCAGACGACGAGCTTGTCGCGTCTAATCCACCACTGCCGCGGCCGCTCAGGCTTGGGATGGGAGGCGCATTGTGCAGCAACCACTTGCGCTGTGCAATCGACCCCTTCATCCGCTCGTAAAACATCTTCTCGCCGCCGCCACGGAAGGAAAGCTTGATGCACTCGGCAGCGTCTGTACCCGACTGTGCTGCGGCCGAGAAGCTGGCAGCCACCACAGGCCCTGGCGACTCAGTGCGCAGCTGGTGCGACTGGGTCAGCTTGGCCGGCAAGTCGCGCGACACCAGCGGCGCTCCACACATCTCGCATGCCATAAGTGACGGATGGTTGAGAAACGTGCATCGCGGGCACTGGAAGGAGGCATCGGGGTCGGCTGTGCCATTGGATCCTTCAGCTCCTGTAGCTATCGTCGCTGCCGTCGAGCCGCTGCGAAGGCTTGCTGTCTCTAGAGACGAACCTTCGGGTTGTGACAGTGGCCGTGGTCGTGAGGGAAGTGTTGTCGTTGCGCCGTTGCCCTGTGGCCGATTTGCCACGCTCGAGATGACCGCTTTGAGGACATGTGTCAGTGTCGGCGGGATGCCGCATGCCAAGCACGGTGGCATCTGCGTGTGTGCGTTGAGTGATTCCGGGTCAAAGTTGGACGGCACGGGATTCGAGAAACTGCAGATGGAGCAGACCCAAGTCGCGGCCGCTGCTGGTGGCGGGCCGTGTCGTGTGGCGCCGCTGCCTCCACCGAGAGGTGATGCTGTGCTGCTGCGCGCCGGTAAGGATCCGACACCGGAAGATGATCGGCCATGTTGCGTTCCTCGTTTTGCGGGTTTGGGGTAGAGTGTCACTTTTGGCGATGATTTGAGGAAGCCGGCCTACAGATGTACTGGCGGTTAGTCTTCTATCGGAGAGGGCCTGGCTTACGGAAGCACTCACATAGAACTCAAACCGCTCAACATCCTTGAGCTCGATGGCGGCCGAGTATCGTCGAGGGTCGGCCTTGTCGACATAGCAGATGCGATGTGAGGTCAAGTAGACCTGGCCATTCTGCTGGTTGAGGATCTTGTATTTACTAAACAATTAGCTCATCGTCCCAAAAACTTTCCCATTTCCCTACTATTTTGAACTCACCCCTCATACAGTCCGACGTTGTCCTGCACAAAAAGCAGGTCCTCATCCGGCAAGTACAAGGGCCGGAGCGCCGTGGTGAGGTCCAGCTGCTTTAGGGACATCCGTCATATCGCTCGGGGGCACTCAGTCCCGGTCGTCTTTTTGGGGTGGTCGTGCCGCTGGCGGACTGTGCCGATGAAAACGAGCAGTCTGAAAGCCGTCGTGTGCGTTTTACAAGTTTAAGTGTTGTATTCGATGCAAGGTAGTCGCAGATAGCTTCCTCCGATGGCGGGGTGCCTACGCAATAATACCCCAATTAGTGGTTAATGTGATTATGTCATACTCGCCTATACGAATTGTCCACACATGTATTCTACTAACCGGTTTTAGGCAAGTCGCACTTACCGCTCTTCTCTTCTTGCCTTTTGCCAAACTCCGCAGCTGAACCCGAACTTTCGCTTCTTCATAAACAAAGCCATTCACTCCCACGCTTGACCCTCACCTCCACAACTTCTCAACCTCCATCGTATCGCCATCTGCACTGCTGCTAACCATAAAGTGATTGATTGAATCGACTCTAGCCACCCGCCGACGACCCAAACCGCCCTCACCATGGCCTCATGGAACCAAGCACCGCCAGGCACCGGCGGTGCCCAATCGTCCGGCTATCCTCCATATCCAGGTAAGCATCACCAACAGCAGCACGGCTTGTCGAACGAGGGTTCAGCAACACAATCTTTGACATCTACTAACTCTCCGACAGGCACAGCCTACACCGCCGTTCAGGTCCGCCAGTCCTTTGGCGCGCCGCCCCCATATCCCCCGGCACCTTATTCTGCTAATGCAGCATATCAACATCCTCCACCGCCTCCGGCCCCATCACAACCCGCCGCCCCAGAAAAGAAGGAAAAGATTGTCTGGCCCGAGTCCGTCCGTAACTACGTCCAGCGGTCATTCCTCCCCCAGAACCTGGATCCGTCCGTGGGCCGCCCCGAAATGGAAGTCAAGTTAAAAGAAACAATCTCCCACGCAAACGATACAAACGTCATGTACACCATCGACTGGGACACCATGCCCCTTCCACAACAGTTGATCCGTGAAGAACGCGCGCAGGCTCTGTATGCGGCGGCTGCTATCGTACAGCAGACGCAAGCAGCCTCAGGATCGTACTACAATGCAAACACCAACAACAACAACAACAGCAGCAGCAGCAGCACCACCGTAAACAACAAGAAGCGAAAGTCCAACGAGTACACAGAAGATGGCAGCAACGGCGCGCCGCCATGGCGTAAGAATGCCGCGCCATTGTCTGATCGTGTCCAGCCGCGTCCTGAAAAGGCAGAGCGGCCGGCCAAGCTGAGCAAGAAGGAGAAGAAGGAGAAGAACGCGCTCGCCAACATTAGCAACAGCAATAGCACCGCCAAGAGTATCAGCCAGTCCATTGATATGCCCAAGAGTAAGTTTCAGAAGCAGCTGGAAGAGCGCAGGTCGCGGTTCAACAACACCAACAACGGAGACACGTCAAAACGTCAGCTGTCTCCCTCGCGGTCCATGTCGCCGAGCTCCAACGGCGAGCCGGCAGGGCCTGTGGTGGGCACATCAGAGAAGCTCGAAAAGTCGTACTTGCGGTTGACGTCAGCGCCCAACCCGGCGCTGGTGCGGCCTGAGCGCGTGCTGCGCCAGTCATTGGAGCTCCTCAAGAAGAAGTGGCGGCAGCACGGCGACTACGGCTACATCTGCGACCAGTTCAAGGCCGTGCGCCAGGACTTGACGGTGCAACGCATCCGCAACGACTTTACGGTGCTCGTGTACGAGATCCACGCGCGCATTGCGCTCGAAAAGGGGGACCTGGGTGAGTATAACCAGTGCCAGACGCAACTGATGGCCCTGTACCGGCAGGGCCTTAAGGGGAACCCTATCGAGTTCAAGGCGTACCGCGTCCTCTACTTTATCCACACGGCCAACCAGGCGGCGCTCAACAACGCCATGGCCGATCTAACCGCAGCAGAGAAGAAGGAGGAGCCCATCCGCCACGCCCTGCAGGTCCGCTCAGCGCTGGCTCTGGGCAACTACCACCGCTTCTTCCAGCTCTATCTCGCCACGCCCAACATGGGCGCCTACCTGATGGACATGTTCGCGAACCGCGAGCGTCTTGTCGCCATGTGCAACATCTGTAGAGCGTGAGTCCAAGTCTTCCTTTCCCTTCTTTCAAATAGAAATCCTTAGTTCCTTACTAACCTTTTTAGGTACAAACCCGATGTTCGGTTACGATTTATCACTGAAGAGCTGGGCTTCGAGTCGGATGTCGACGCTGCCCAGTTCATCATCGACAACAAGGCCCAGGAGCTGCTCGAGGAGCGCGATGACCACATTGCCTTTATCAGCTCCAAGGGCCTGCAAAAGTTTGACGAAGCCCGCCAGGCCGCGTTTCACAGAATCAAAACGCGCAACCAAAAGTGATAAGCAGTACTTTTTTCACGAGTCGTCTTCCGTCTTCCGTCTTCCGTCTCCTTTCGTCGTCATATCTCTATCTCTCTTATTCTCGCCCCTACACACAAACTCTTCTTTCGCCGTGTAGACTCTTCTTTTTCTCTCTTATACCTCGTACGACCGCCTTCCCTTCTATCTTTGATGTCACAGTCAGATTTGATATATTCAAATATGTGATGTCTACCTCCGTATTCCTCTTTTTCTCCTTCGTTTATACTTTTTTTCTTCCTCTCCCTTCTCCCAGTTCTCCCTCTCTCACGATTCCCCTTTTCTCCATGTCCGACGATTGTTCCGCCTTTTATACCGACTTTCTAGACTTTGTCCCGACTACTGCTCTCTCCTTTACTTTACTCACAAAAACTTCTAACCTCGTTCTGTTTTGGTTCCCGTGGGCTCTTCTTTTCTGCGTCTGTTTGGCACATGTATGATGACCGGGACAGCGACGCTCACCCGGTCTCTCCGTTCCTCGTTCAAATTGCGGCAGAGTGAGCTTTTGAGCTCTAAACACTCTATGCCGCTATGAAATCTCCTGCTTTTATAAATATACAGCTGGCGTTTTTTCCATCGGGTCTTTTTGCGTTGTTTTCTTTGCTAAGAGATGGCGCAAAAACTGTTGGGTTGCTACTTTTTTACCGTTGCCTTTCAAAGTTCACGGCCCCTACGACTGCTATTCTACTCTACATGGCTCCATGGGTTTCAATCGCACTTTCGTCACATTTTGCATCAGCCGCCGGTGGATCGAGGTGTGGACACGCTGAGGTCCGAAGGGAATATGGATTTTTCTTCCGGCATCGCCACTTCGTCACTCCGGGGGCTCCAAGACAACGGTGAACACATTTCAGCGACAACGTCTACATGATGTGGCCGTTGCCGCGTTTGGCTTGGCAGGCATGCCGGCTTCAACGAGAGTTGATAAAAACATTTTTCCGCATTGTTTGTTCGTGTCCGGTCAGCTTCATTTGGCGGGGCGGCGAGGCTTAGCGATAATTATCGCTACTCACAATGGCCGGGTCGGATATTAAAAGGAGCAAAACAGACATGTGCGATACTGGCTGATGTGTTGATATAGACAGCCGAGTCACGCTGTTTGTTCTTTTGTTCTGCCCTCTTTCAAGTTCTGCCGCCGTATGTTCCTGCCCCTGATAGTTGCTGTTCTCGCCTTTCTCTTGTTCATATTTGTTGTCTGTGGCATCAAGCGGTTCTCGTTTGTGTTGTTTCCCTGGCGGCTGGTGCAAGAATAGTATACACTTTGGAAAGTGTGTGTTGTTGACCTATGGTAGATATGGTAGATACAAAAAGCCAAATCCTCGCGTTTTCCTCGTAATGAATTTAAAAACAATTCTGAAAGAGCATGCGGTTGACTTTTGGACTCCCAGATGTAGTTGACAACGACTTTTCTTTCAATCGCATTATTGCATACTCATGCCCATCTACCGACACGGTAATAACAGCCTGTCATTGAAACTTTCCTGCTCAATCTCGAAACACTTTGAACAAAAGGCAACCAGTAATTCCATGTGTGGCAGTGCTCGTGGCGGCCCGGAACTGCCCTGATCCGAATTAAAAAAGCAACGGGAAGAATAGACCGGATAGATTACAGCGAGCACTGTGTAAATAACAAGCGCCGTTTGTGATGTTCGAGGAGAGCGCTTGGCAAAAAGAAAAAGAAAAGGAGGGTGTGTAGCCTCGTACTCTGGCACGTCGATCGACTTTCAAGTGCACACCCTCTTTCTCTCTTCTGTCTGTCCTCCCCCCTCATTCGTCGTTGGATGAGCCCTGCAGGGAGAACGATTCTTTGGTGGGATGGGTGTCGAGGGTGTCAGGGTGTCGACAATATGCACAATATGCAGTCACTGGACTGATGAGAGGTATTCGGGAATCTGGCTTTGCCGGGCTGGCCATTGTTTGCCCGGGCCACATAAAACATGGGCAATTCCCAACGCATGAATCCCGTGTTTTTTTGGGATTCCAACAATCACTCGTTGAAGGATTTTCTTGCCTACTGTTTGTGGAATTTGGAATTCCGTCAATCTCCTGTTGTAGAGTGATTCTATCTTTTTTGTGTTGGTTTACAAGATTCTTCCGTCAGAAGTAACACCAACTCTCCCTTGGACAGCACAGAAAGGCTGCAAGTAGTACACCATCGTTGGTTCCGAAGGATCGATTTTTTTTTTCTTTCTTTTTTTTCACGGTGTTGGCCGCTCTCGTCGATGGCATTAGATGCGTGGCGAATATGCATTGCATGCAGAAGCTGAAACGTCCCTGTACAAAAACGCAAGTCGTTTTTCAAGTCGTCTTAATCAAGATACGTGTTAGTGCTCTCTCTTTCTCAAAGTCACCACGCTACATGCAGCAGACGCAGGCTGGCTACCTCGATTTGTCTATTGCTGTGTACACCGTCCGTGTTCAGGCTTTTGTCTCGCGGATGTCTCTGGCTCGACGTCATTTCAACCCTTTATAAAGGCATAATTCTGAATGAAAAGTGAAGGGGAAAGGAGTGCCCAAGAATCAAGAGGTTCTTGTCCCTTTGCATATCCCCAGACCCGGCTCTGGGCAAGTATTGTCTCTCGCTTGCCGGTACAAAAATAAAGTCCCAATTGAGTTCTTGCCTCGAAAAGTGGCAAAATTCATGAACCTTCTCACGTGCACAGAGGGACACATAATTGGCGTTAATAATCGCAGAATGATATTGACGTTGTTTGGGTTGGTTGCCTGGCCAGGCCATAGCATCCTCTCTTCTACTGCTTGCGGCTTCGTTGAATGACTTTGTGCCCCCTCCTGGAGTGAAAGTTCTCGGTTCTTCGTTCGACCATCAAACTTGATCGTCGAGCTTGCATTCTACTCTCATCATTGTCGTTTCCGATTAATGCTCCGTTCCACGCTCCCGTTTCCCGCCTCTGTTGCCCGTCTTCGAGTCTTCTCCTCTTTTCTCCTTTACTCCCCTCGTTCGTTGCCTTCAAAATGGCAGACGTTTCATTCAATCGATCCTTGGATTGCAAAGTCCGTATGTTGCCTCCCCCGAAACTGGCCCATTCTAAAACTAACTCATAGCTGACAGCCGCGCTTTCGGAAGCAGATTGATCACCATCAGCTTTTGAGAGCTTGGAGTCGTCGACAACCAGCTCGTCTTTGCCGGCGGCGGCAGCGGTGGCAGCGACGGCGACGGTATCAACCACGACCGCTTCTACAGTGCCCGGCACAGAAGAGATAACCGTGGGGTCCGATATGTTTTTCACAACAGTCGCCAATGTTTTCGCGAGACTGGAGACAACGAGCGGCGACGTCCTCACCGTTTCCAACGTGTCACTCGACGCGTTGCAGGCCATGGACCGCGCGCGTGAGGCGTGTGGACGCAAAGTGCGTTTCTTCTACCTTGCCGAGCAAAAGTACCTCATCGTGACAATTCCAACGCGCTCGCATGAAGCACTCCACGGCCACTTGGAAACGTGGTACATTGCCGAACTCGTGCGCATGGGACTGCATTCGTCCTGGCAACGGACCCTTGCCGACCGGTTTCCAAACCATTCACCCACAGGCTCCAATGTCGAAGGCGACGCGGGCGGGCAGCCCCTACCCGCCCGGAAACACAAGAACGCCTGGCCGACCCTCGTCATTGAATCCAGCTATTCCCAGACGCTGCCGAGTCTCCGCATGAAAATGCGGTTCTGGTTCGCAGAGAGCGTCCACGAGGTCAAGATCGTCTTACTCGTCAAGGCGTTCCCTGGAAGCCGCGAGAAAAGAATCCTGTTTGAGCATTGGCAAGAGCGGCCCGGACCGGCCCGGCCGGGCGCAACGGCAACGCGAAGCCAAAGCTCGAACGAGGTCCGCGCCGAGTGTGTACAGACCACCAACGTTGTCTGGGCGCTCGAGACGCCGTACGAAGAGGCCAGCGAGGAGCAAAAAACCGACCCCGCGTCATTCAATACGACTAGAGGTCCATTGGTGCTCGACTTTGCCCGCTGTTTCTTGCGCGAACCCATCGGGCCGCGAGAACACAACTTTGTGTTCCCGGACTGGGAACTGCAGACGTGCGCAGTTAGTGTATGGAATTTTGAGTAACGCTGGCAATGTGGACAAACAATAACCTCGACTGTCAGATTGGGGATGCTGAATTATGTTTATACCCCAAAACAAATGTATGATAGGGACTGCTGCGAATCGAGCTGGGTAGCAATGAGTCAATGACCAAGTCAGAATTATATCGCTTTCTCGATGAAGGGTTTCGTGTTTTCGTTCGCCGCGGGCTGGCTAGGGTGAGGATGCAAGTCAGATGGCCGGTCGTTTCTTGCCCATGTCCAGGCTCCACCAGGATGCCGGCCTTGCTTGCCCACTTCTCTGCCACTCAATCTCGTCAGGTCTCACTGGCGTGTTCCTGTCCCCTGCAGAACCCTCGCTTCTGCATGCACTGCCACTGCTTGGCCCTCTGGGTGATTTGATATGTTTCTCGGGCTTCTTCTCCGCTCAGTTCTGTTTTTCTTCTCGCCTGTTCTCCGTTCTCCTGCTCTTCCTTGCAGATGGAATACGGATCGCGGATCCCCTTGCACCCGCGTACCCCACGCCCTGTCTTCCGGAGACGACGCCATTGCCACATGGCAAGGGTCCACAGCTGTGCGTCCGTCGTTTGGTATTTTCAGGAAAGAAGGCTCCGTTCTTGTGCACGTAAAAGTGAACAGGTGGCGGCATCTCTCTTGGCTCACGCCTATCCTGGCGTGCTTTGATCATGTTCGGATGGGAGACGTTAAGAGTGGGTGGTTCAACAAGACCTGCCCAGCAGCCCAGCAGCCCTAGGCCCGCCAGCCTAGCCGACCGGGAGCCGGCAAAGTGCGCTCGACCGTTGCCTTGGGTGAGAATCTGCAGCCTCGAGATTGTCCGTGCTGTCTCTGTTGTCTCTGCCTAGCTCAGGTACTCGCCCGTCCTGGACCTAATGCGGATCTATTGCGAGAAGCAAGAAAAGCAAGAGCGGTTCAATGCACAATATGCACAGAATGCACGTCGGCAGGTCGGAGGGGTCCGTGCCAGCGGATAAAAAGAGACAACCCAAACCAAAGGGCTCAAGACAATAGAAGAACAGAAACGGGACACGAAAAAAAAAAGAAAAGAGAAACGGGTGCCGATCGGTGGATTCGGTATGGAGTCTTCTTGTTCGGTTCTCGTCTTTCTTGGGTGCTTTGGTGGCCTCCTGTGCTGCAGCCCCATGCTTCCGAATGCTTGTTCGAGTCCCATTGCCATGCAGGCTCGGCAGAGTCTCAAAGTCCACGTAAGTTTAGCTTGCTCTGCCTACTGTTCTCGTTTTTTGTTAGCTGCAAAAGCTCCATCGATTTGCCCTTGGCTACCTCTGGCGGCGCCGAGATGACGATCACGGCGAAATGAAGAGACAAAAGGGAGCGAGAGGAAGGACACTATGACGCCGTGGAATGGCGTTGTAAGGCGGCGACAGAGACACGATGGCGGGTGGCTGTCGATATTCCCAATAAGGTGTGGTATTGGTGGAAAACACGCTTGACACAACTTTGGGTTATTTGTTGCATGTGCGTCCGAAACGGGTGAACAGTCATGTTAGATTCTTTGGGATGCTGTGAGCGATCCTTGGGAAGGAACGATCTGGTTCGACAACACGACGTAAAATGGACAAGCACGGTAACGCCGTTCCTTCGTCCACGACACACGATGTGGAAGGCACGATCCGAGCATTTGGAAGGCGCGACGAGGCCAGAGCCTTTTGCTCCTACCTTGCCGCGATCTGATGTTCATCGGGGGAAGGAGCGACGGGGCACCGCACAGAGCACAGCAAATCACTACCATTCGTGCTCTGTGCAAATATATATGTACGGGGGTCCGACGAGAACGGCAAGAGCGAACGACAACTGCTGAGGAAGCGACGATTTTTAATGGCGGCATCCAATCCCGGAAGTGTGCTGCTCCTGCAAAGTGCGCCTTCTGCATCGTCGCGCCTTCCCCTTACATCGTCCAAGCACCCACAGCGAGGAAGCAGCGAACAACCTGACAGCGTCCAGAGCAAAACACAATTGCTATTTCCTAGAAAAACACTAAACTAGTCTGCGGGCACGACACACTTTGCTTCTTTCGCGTTGGGACGTCACCGAGCCTTCCTAAAGCGTCGATGCCTGAATGCGTTGCGCTATGCCTGCTTAGCGCCAGAAGCTCGGGTGCCGTTGGCTGCTGTTGGCGACGTCCCCGGCCAGATCACAGGCCAAATCCAGGCCTACAGCCACTAAATGACCCCCGACTGTGCTGAAAGCAAAGTCGAAACTCAAAGATGCAGAAAAGTCTTCACACCACTACGCGACACCACAACATCGCCGTGCCACTAGCAAGAGGGAGATGTGCAGACAGGGGTCCTGTGTCTCTCTGCTAGGCCAGAGGTGCAAAGATTGCACGAAACGTCCACCAAATGTTTGCTGTCTATCCCCACCAAAATAGAGATAGAAAAGCACCAAAAAGGTTCCAAAAAAGGCCCCTCTCGGGCTCTAACGGTCTGTTTAGGCCCTGGTCTATCCCCCTGCAAACCCGCTCTTTCCTTCTGCCCAACCCAACCCTTGCACCTTCCCTCCCTTTCCCACGCCCCTTTCTTTCACAAGTTCGTTCCTGCCCTTTCTGCTGTCAGTGGCAGGGGTCCCGCGTTCTTTCCTCGTCCTGGTCTTGCCTCTTTCCCCCTCCTTCCCCATCAGCCCGCGCGCACACACCACTGCTCTTGCCCTCTTGCGCTCGCTCTTGCCCATTATCTTTTGGTATTGACCCCCCCCCCTCCCCGATCGCCCAAGTCCCAGAAGCGCCCTGTTTCCCCCCTCTTTTTTGTTCTCTTCCGCCGATTAAGTCTCTTTTTCAATCTTTCGCCCTCCTTTTCATCTCGCCATTCCCTTTTTCCTCCCCTTCTTCTCTTCCTCCCGATTTCTTCTCCCCTCCAAACGACAGCCGCTGTTTTCTTGGCTTCCTTTTGCATTTCGACCAAACGAGCGCCTTTTCACGCATTTGCGCTGCCGAACGACGCGACAAACGACCAACTTCGATCCTCTCCTTTTCTTCGTCTCTTCGTAGAGCAAGCCGCATCTTTCCACTGACTCCAAGCGACTCCTAGCGACCGCGAGCCGTTTTCTGCCCTCTTGACTCCTCATCCATCGTTCTCCTGTTGAACCTGCTCCGCCTCCTCCCGCAAGTTTGCCAAACGGATTTTTCGCTGAAGAAGCGGACAACATCGACGACAAACCGAGTTTCTGCCTTTTCTCTCTTCCTCTCTTATCGGACGGCCTGACAGCAAACAAAGCTATCGACCATTTCGCCCATCTCACCCGCATCGCTTGCGCGCCGGAGAATTCGTCCGCAGCGACTAACCTATTTAATACCGCGCAAAGTGTCTTGTCACTCAACGACGCGCAACACCAGCATCAGAGGACAAGCGACCGTCGAGACACGCAGCCCCTGTTGCAATTTCGAGTCCTTTTTGTCTTTCCAGTTTCTTCGCCAGCCCGGATTCATCTGTCGCGGCCGTTTACTCTGTCGCCAAATTTTCTGTTGGTTTATTCGAATCTTGGCCTTTTATTTCTCCACCATCACCAAAGCGACATCGAGAACCCCTTGCCGCAACAGCGCCCACGACCCTGGACGCACCTTTGACGCCCGAAAAGAACGGTGTGGCTTTGTCAAGTCGGAGTAACCACCAGAAAGCCAGAACCCTTCGATCGCACTTCTTCGACACGTCACAAGGCGTGTACGCCCGCCTCTTTTTTACCGCCTTCCCGTCTCCCACGCTCGTTGTCTCCCTGCGATTGTGAGGGCCATCTGAGTCGGCGTAACCTACCCACGTCGCTCTTTCTCTCCCACTCTGTTTCGCTCGCTTTCAACCCCCCGCAGCATATATCCTGCACGGATTCTTTACGGATTCTTTTTTCCCGTCCACCCGCAACTTTCTTTCGTCACTTCGCTGCCAATCCCTTGCCAGCCTCGCCACCACGACCGAATTTGCGCACTCTTCGCACAACTCACAACTCACGCATTCAAGCGCCAGCCTTTCTCGTTAAACAAGCAGTCTCGCGACAGCGAATCGCTGCTTTTCTCCCAAGAACCACACTATCAATCAGTAACCATGAAGGTGCGTCATGAACTTCGCTTGTGCGCTGCCAGGCCCGGCAGACAAATCAGCAGGTTTCCCTTCCACTGGCTTTTCCTTTGAACAATTCTTTGCAATTCGTGTCAAGACCTTGTGTATTTTTCGGCAACCAACAACTGCCATAGATGCGCATTTCTTTCTGTTTCTTTACATTAGTGTTTGGAATCTACATCTCTCTTGATCACAATTTTTTACCCATTTTTGTTACTACCCCGCTTCACAAGCCAGCTGGAGCAGCCTTGCGCTCAAAATCCCAGCTCTCACACCTCCATCACAATCGCAATGTCTTCAAGAACTCGGCTAACTGTTATGAACGGTCTACAGGCTTTACGGAGGTCAATCAAGGGTGAGAAGGATGCGAAGCCTCACAACCCCATTGCGCCCAAGTCTGCAGTTGCCATTGTCCCGCCGAAGAAGGTTCGTTTCCGCCGCATTCATCAAAAAAGAAAAACCGCTCAAACCTCCTCTTATCATTGCGATCGCCGCTAACATCGTGCCACTCTAGGTTATCCGTGCTCTTTACGACTACGAGGCCCAGTCCGGCCAGGAACTCAGCTTCTCACGCGGCGACTTCTTCCACGTCATTGGCCGCGAAAATGACCCGGATTGGTATGAGGCGTGCAACCCTGCACTGCCTGACGCCCGCGGTCTCGTCCCCGTCGCATTTTTCCAGGCCCTCGGCCGCACCGAAAGAGACAGCGCACAGTCCGACTCCAGCCGCTCAGGCCTACCAACCGGCAAGAACCCCGACCACGATTCCGGCTACGCGGAATCCTCAGCGCCTGGCACCGTCGGCACCGGCAGCTCATCCTCGGTGGCTGCTCCTCCTCCCGCTCCCGGCATGGCCCCTGCACCCGGCCAGGCTGGCAACCGCGAATCTGCTCTTGGCAAGAACAGCCCCATGGTTTACGGCATCGTTATGTACGACTTCCAAGCCGAGCGCGCCGACGAACTCGAGGCAAAGGCAGGCGAGGCCATCATCGTTATTGCCCAGTCCAACCCCGAGTGGTTCGTCGCCAAGCCCATTGGCCGTCTCGGCGGCCCTGGTCTGATTCCGGTTTCGTTTGTTGAGATTCGTGATATGGCCTCGAATACTCCCGTCCCGAACCCCCAGGAGGCCGTCCGCCGAGCAGGTATCCCCAAGGTGGAGGAGTGGAAGAAGATGGCGGCCGATTATAAGAACAGCAGCATCACGCTCGGCAAGTTCGAGGCCGGCGGCAGCGGTGGTGGCCAGCAGGGCATCGAGCAGGGCATGGATAGAATGAGCCTGCAGCAGGGCAGCCAGGCCGGCGGACGTACCAGCCAGAACGGCTACGTGAGTACCTCCTCATACACACATTATCCACATATTTGCACTGCATTCACTAACAAATGAGCAGCCCCAGGCAAGCCCCAGCTATAACTCGCAGCGCAACACCCAACAGAACATGCAGATGCAGCAGCCACAATCGCAAGCACAGCCTCAGGCACAGGCACAATCCCAGGCCGGATACAACGGCAAGAGCACCATGTCGCAGCTTTTCGCGCCACTTACCGCCCACATCCCACGATACTGCTACGCCGAGGAGAAGTACTGGTTCGTCATTGAGGCCACACTTGAAGACGGCCGGCATTGGGAGCTCTCGCGTTACTATGAAGATTTTTACGACTTCCAGATTGCCTTGCTCAGGGAATTTCCTGTCGAGGCTGGAAACGGCGGCACAAAGAAGCGCACTCTGCCGTACATGCCGGGCCCTGTCAACTATGTGACCGACGCTATCACCGAAGGTCGCCTGCACAACCTCGACGCCTACGTCAAGAATTTGCTCGCCCAACCGCCCTACATTGCACGGTGCGAGCTGGTCAAGCAGTTCTTCAACCCCCGCCAAGGCGACTTCGAGATCGACTCGCCCGGCGACGATGAGCAGCATGTTCTAAACGGTTCGCAGCCTTCCAACACAGACCTTGCCAGTGCCGCCAACGGCGGCTACAGCGGCCAGCAGCCCGCCATGGCCCGCCAGGCCTCTTCACTCTCCCAACCCTCGCAGACGTCTCTGTCACCAGGCATCAACAACCAGCAGCAAGCGTCCGGAGCGGCGGCCCAGGCCATCAAGATTAAGCTGAGTTTCAACAACGAGATGATTGCCATCCGCGTGCCGTCCGACATCCAGTTCCGCGACCTGTACGACAAGATCCGTGACCGGCTCAAGATCTCTGTGGCCGACCAAATGCAGCTCTACTACAAGGACGACCAGTCGGGTGAGAAGCCTGCGATGATCAGCAACGGTGACCTGGACCAGGCAATGCAGCGGAATGAAAAGCTGCTTGTCTATGTTGAGATTTCATGAGCATGCTGCAGTCGATGTTGGTTTCTGCTTTTTGCCTCGCTTCTTCATACCTCTTTTTTTTCCTTCTCAAATCCCCATTTAAATTTTCTTCTTTACGGTTTTCTCTTTCTTGCCTCTTCCTTTTACCCATTATTTCGATTTTGATGGTTTTTCTTTTTTTTGTTACCCTTATCAGTTTCTGCTATCTTTGGGGGTTTTTTCTTTGTCGTATTTCTGGTTCTCACGCTCATGATGCCGCGTTATTTTCTTTCTTCTGTCTCTTTTGTCTCTTTTTTTTTCTATATATACTTTTCGTCTCCTCTTCTCTCAATTCCCTGCTAGGGATAAAATTCTGAATTTATGGTCTTTTACGCTCAACTGCTCTCGTCCTTTTCTTCGTCGCTTTTTGTTTATCGTTTTCCTTCTTACTTGTCCTTGTGCTGGGTTATCAAAATTAAGAGTTAGTTTGCGCCGTGAGGCGAGAAAATGAGGTGGTGTGAAATGGACAGCAAAATGGCTCGAAGGGACTTTTACTTTATTTCTACTCAGTACCTAACTTTTTCATACTTCTTCTCTGAAAATCATCTTTTTCATATTTCTTTCTTTTCCTTTTCTTGGAGACGGCGTCTTTAGGTGAAATGCAAAACGGTATCTCTTAGTCACTTCACTATTTTTATTTCTGATTTCTATCTCGTTCTTTGTTTCGGGCTTGCAGGATTTGATTAGTACCCCGGTGTGCTTCTTCCTAATTTGTTCAACCCTGCTTTCTCTTCGTTTTTTTTATGGGAACTTATGCCAGTACACACTGGAAATCGCCAGCAGCAGGGCATCGTCAATAACCGCCCGACAAGTCAGACGCGAGGCTGCGGATGGCTTTGCCCCTATTTCTTCTGTCAGTTTACTCATTTTCTTCAAGTTGGGTTTTTTTTTTTTTTACTGGTATCAGAAGGTGTCGACTCAAGCGTCCTGCTCCCTCATTTTACCTATCAAGCTTCAATAACAATATGGGAATAAAATTACTCTCCTCATAACCTTTTTTTTTTAAAAAAAAAAAAGAAAAGAAAAGAAAAGAAGGAAACAAAAACTTCGGAATTTCCCACATTCCCACATAATTAAATACAAGACCCAACACATTGCTGCAAACTGACATAAAATTGATCGTTATGCCAATACTCCGTGCATGTGAGATTACCCAAAAATACGATCATAGTCAAGACATCCTCATAATGCACAATAGAAGTGTGCCACAGTATGTAAAAAGGATTAAACAGTAAACAATAAATGTTACGAAGCAGAAGTGAATAAGGGAAACAAAAATGCCAAACTAGGGCTATTAGGAAAGAAGACACGAACAATAATTGTGAAAATGAGATAAAGTCGAAGAAGAAAAAAGATTGCTATAATAAACATGAAAGAGATGAAAACAAGTTGTTCTGTTTGCCAGCCGCCGGTAAAAAACAATGAAACGCAAAAATGCACAAAAAAAAAGACTGACATAAGCATGCCAGAAAAGTATAAAATAAAGAAATGAGACGCACAAATTGATAGAAAGAAACACCCAAGATTGCTCTTTAGCGAAGATGAAAACCGCGATTCTTTTCAATCTTCTTTCTCTTCACCTCCCTCTTCCAAAATCAGCTTTTTTCATTCCCATTCCCATTCCCATTCCCATTGATCCCATTTAGATTTCCAAATATCAATGATCTGATTTCGTTTTTTTTGCCTCCTCTTCCTCATTTTTAATACTCATACGACAACGTGTGTCGCCATATGTTCGACAGCCTCCTTGACGGTCCGCAGCATGCGCGTGTTGAGGCAGAACGGGCACTTCATAGGACTGTTAGCACCTGTTGTCGCGCTTGCGTCGCCGACTGCTGGCGATGATACACCCAGTCCCAGTCCGGACTGTGAAGGTGTTGCTGGCGGTTGTTGTGTGGCCGCACCTGTTGCCGCCAAAGCTTGTGCTGCCGCTGCTTCAGCCTCTTCCTTCTCTTGGAGTTGCCGCAGTGCATTCTGGAGCACGATTTCTGGGTCTTCGTCTGGGTGAGGGTGAAACACCGAGTCACCGCCGTTTCCATTATAACCGTGGTGTTGTTGTTGTTGGTGTGAATCATTCGACAAAGCCCGAGTGCTTGGTGACGCTGCATTCGCGGCAGCAGCAGCTGCTGCGGCAACAGCCACGGCAGCGGCGGCGGCAGTTGCTGCGTTGGCTTCCGACTCGGATGTGGAGTTGCCGAGTGCAAGCGCAGACGCCTCTCCTGCAACAGCGGCAGAATTGTACCGTGCGATCTCGTCCCGGACACGCGTGCATATGGCAATGGGCGGTTCAATGCCCAAAGAGTTGACCAATGTCTCGCGAATGGCCACAGGGTTTGTCTCCGTCGTGATACCGCTCATGTATCGTTGTACGACCTCGATCAAGTAGGGGACGTCGTTGGCTGGGTCTTCGGACGTGCCGCCAACACCACCGCCCAGGCTGCCCGACTGGCGACGCTGGCGCCGGACAAGCAAGCCGTACCGCTTCTTGAACCGGTGGATCCATCCTGGAGAGAACTCGGGCGGCTCGTCGCCACGATGGCGCGGCAGTTGCGAGAAGATACTCTTCGCTTTCTCGCCAAGCTCATCATTTGTTGGGTGGCGACCCGCGTGTGCCATCTGCTGGTACCAGAGCAGAACGAGCTTCTCGACCTCGGGCCAGTTGCCGAAGCGAAGCCGGCTGCCGGACAGCTGGGGCTCACCATCCAGCCGTGCGTACTTTGGCGACAAGCTGTGCGAGACGGTCGACTGTGATATTGTTTGGTGGTATTGGCGCTGAAACCATTCTATACATTGCTTATGTGACGGGCGGGTCAGCTGTGCATTGGCCCATCGGCGGAGCGCCCGGCGCTGGTCGAGGGTCAGAGAGTGGCGTTCCCTTTGTGGTGTTGATGTTGCGGAGTTGGGTGCTGATTGTGGCGGTCGCTGTATGGATGCATTCGTGTCGTCGTTTATGCTGTCGTCTGGGTTGTTGCTGTTGTTGTTGTTGTTCGTCGTATCGTCGTTGTTGCTTTCTTGGTGATCGTTATTGCTTTCCTCATGGCTGACGTCGCCTTCATTATCATACTTTAGGTTGCTGTCGTCGGCGTCCACCATCTCGTCGTCTAAGCTGCCCACACCATGCTTGCTGCTGTCGTCCTGGTTCTGGTTGCTAGCTTGGTCCCGTTCACTGGCTGCGTTAGCAGCAGCAATAACAGTGGCTACAGCGGCAGCGGCAGCGTTGGCTGCCGAGTCGGGGGATGGTGCCGAGTCCGGCGCCTCAACGGCCGCCCCTTCGGACATTGGGGGCGGGCAGAAGAGGGCTGTGTGTGGGTGAGTGAGAGAGAGAGGGGGAGAAGAGCCGCGAAGGCGAGCGGGGGACCCGTTAGAGAGAAAGCCAGGTTATGGAAAAGACCGTTGTGGTGTGTCCAATGGCTTGCTGGATGTGTGGTTTGGTTGGTGGCTGTGGCGAGAAACGTGTTGTATGCGCGTTATGTGTGTGTGCGTTCGTGTGGTGTTGCGCGCGGCTTCGGTGAGAAAAGGGAGAGAAAATGAAAAATAAAAGACAGAGAGGGAGAAGGCTGGAGGGAGAGAGCTGGGAAAGCCAGACAAATGGGGAAGCTGGACGTTTCCAACAGGATGTAACGGGTACCGTATAAGGAGATAAACGATGACAATAAGAAAATACAAAAGGTACGACGTAAAGGAGGACGAAAGGAGGGCACACGGGCGTATAATAACGAGTCCCGGCGAATAGAAAAAGCGAACGGGGCGTGGGAGAATAAAAGAAGACGAGAAGGTGAAAATTGCAGGCTATGCGAAGAAGACACAGAAAAGCACGGGCAAAGCAAGCTCGGTCCTTGAAGGAGCCAAGGAGGCTGCAAGGACGGTGGACGTCAGAGGCCACTGACGCTCAGAGAACCTGCAAAAAGGGCGGCAGAAGGTGTGAGGAGAGCTGGAAGGAGAGAAAGAGAGAAAGAGAGTAAATGAATAAGAGAGGACGAAGATGGGGTGAAGAAGACGGGGTGTGTATAGGGGGTGTGGGATATGAGAATGAGAGGAGGGGAAGGAGCGAGGTTGCCAAACTCGGGTTGAGTGATGCCGCGAAGTTATTCGCAAAAAGGAAAGGAAAGAGCGAGCGGCAAAAGAGAAGGAAAGAGCGACCGCGCACGTCTGTGGGAGGATGAGGCAGAGACGGGCCGGCGAGAGCTTGTCTAAATGCAGCGGCGAGCGACCGGCAGAAGGGCAGAGGAAACGATGAGAAGAGACGTGATAGCAACCGTTGACGTTGGTGGACGTCTGGTGGTTGGTGACAAGCAGTTAAGCGGCTGCGAGATCGCTTTCCAGCATCGCTCTATCGAAGCTTGCCAATTGCGTCTCTGGTTCGCTCGTTCGCTGTTGCCGTTATTATTTTTCGGCTGTGCGAGCTGCGAGGTGTGGGTGGGCGGGCAGGCGCGTCTGAGCAAATCGTGAGCTATGAAGGAAAGAGAAGAAAAAAAGGAAGGAAAGGAGGGAGGAAAGATCGGTTAGGAACTTAACAGAGTTTTTTTTCGTGTTTGTGTGGCGGGCTTTTGGTGGGAAAAAGGCAAGAATGGCAAGAAACGCAGGAAACGGGGGGGCGTGGGCAGGTGGTGGATAAGGGCCGTTCGAGTATTAGTGGTGTGAGAGGGTAGAACTAAGGTCGGAAAAGGAAAGCGCGAGGTGGGGCAGCTTCTACAGAAGGTGATTCGGGGGAAGGCGCCACTGGAGGGGAAATTGAAAAGGCTGGGGTTGCAAGCGAGAGAAGGAAAGAACGACGCTGCAGAACCAGAGAGCTAGGGCATGAACGTCCCTGCTCCTGCCAGAACCACCAGAACAGGGCTCGTTACAGCGGGGTGGGTCCTTCAGAAGCCGATTCCGTGCTTTCTGTGAGAGCGACTTCACTGAACGAGGGGTCTAGCGCGTTCTTTCAGATGAATGGAGCAGAGAAGCGGTTCTTCAGAAGGAAAGTGAGGAAGTCTCCCCCAAACATCCCCACCTGTCAACAACACCAAAAGCTTGGACGCTCCTTCCGCACTGGGAGAATGCTGTGGAGTGTTAGCCGACTTTGTCGACGCGCAGTGCACATCCCTCCTTCCCTTTGTTGTGTAAATACAAGTACGCCCGAGGTGAGCTTGGGGAAGCTCGTTGCTCGTAGCTTTCCTTCACGGCGGTTCGGACAACCGCTGCGCAGCGTCTCCTTTGCTCCTTCCTCGGCTGCAGCATGCAGTCAACTCCAGGCATTCCTGCCCGCTGCCGAACCTTAAAACACCGAATGCAGAATGCAGAATAGCAGTCGACCCCTGCTTTTCATGCAGGTACTGAATTTGATGACTTCTTTCTTTTTTTCTTTTTGTTTCTTGCTTGACCGTTGCAGCTCGGATCCAGGAGCAGCCACATGTTTTTGCCGGGGGTAGCTATGGCCAATGTTCCACTCGCGCTTTGCCAGCGGGCATCGATAGATCGACGAGATCGTTCTCCTTTTCTTTTTTCGGACTTCAGAGAGGATGACTATAAACTTTTTCGTACAAGCTGCGAATCGGCAGAGTCTACTTCGTACGTTCTTCGGCTGCTGTCTGATGGCGTCTGTCGCCAGCGTCTGTGCTGTGTATTCCTTGTATTTTCTCTGTATTCTCTTTGCAATGACAGGCATCCCCTATCTTCATTCTGGTATATGCTGCTCGTCTATGGCCAGCGTAGCCCGTGTTTCACGCCGAAGAGGCCCCTGGAAAGGGCAAGATGATGACCGATTGGAACCCTGTTTTGTTTCTACATGTTTCGGTACTCTAGAAAGGTGGAAGTACTGCGGTAGCCTTGCAAATGTTATCCGTCAACCCTTTATCAGGTTCTTTTTTCCTCGTATTATTTTGGCCTTGTGCAGGCGAACTATGCATGTTCTGCCTTGGTTTCGAGTTTGCGACCGGGAAAATGTGCTCTGTGTCTGTCGATTCGGGCGAGATTCGGGGTGTGGCTGTATCTAAGCTGTATCTGATTGATTGAAATTGAAATGAAGGGGAAAAGTATAAGATTTGTATTTCTAGCAGCCGAGCCGCCCGGTAAAATAAAAGCAAAATGTGCAAGTGAAGGCACATGCATGTGAGCGATATTTCAGTGAAAAGGAAAGATAGTGTGGTGTGGAAGGCAGTTTTTGGCGTTGCATCTTGAGCCTCTAAAGAATAACGACTACTGTACTTCCTAGAGACAAAAACCGTTGGACTTGGGGGCGAGGCAACATTGCCGAGAAACGGGCGAATAAGACTGACAGAGAAAGTAATAAGCAAAAAAGTAAATACGAGCAGGCCACAAATCGCAAGAGGCTCTAGAAGGACAAGAGAGGGTGGGGGTGACCAGGTAACTGTGACTTGCAGATGGTAAAGGAGGCAAGGGGAGACGACAAGGTGTCACAAAAGGACAGCAAGAAAGACACAGCACGCAGGGGAAGGAGATGGAAGAGACGGAAAAGACAGAAGGGGATAAAAAGAGACAAGAAGAAACGGGCCGGGCGTCTTCCATTGTTCTTCTCTGTGCTTATTTCTGTGTTCTTCCTTGTGTTTGTGGTTGTTCTTTTTTTCTTTTATTCTGTTGTATTATTCTGTCGTGCACCGTGCATTCAAGGCATGCATCCTGCTGTGCGACAGAAGGCCCTTTTTTTCTTTTTCTTTTGCTTCTGTGAGATGGTACCACCATGATGGCACGACATGGCCGCACCGGTTACGCATGCGCCAGAAAAGATGCGTGCGGCTGTTTGAATGTCGTCTTGTTGACCTTGTCAACGTATCGTTTTCTCTTTTGGAACTAATTTGAGCTGTGCTTGAAATGCTGTGCTTTGCTATATTTCCGTTCTGTTATGGTTTTATTACATTTCTGTTTCCTCCCACTTTTATCATTTGGTGTCTCTTCTTCACTCCCTTTTCTTTCTCTCCTCTTTTTTTTCTCATAAAGCGACTGGATATATTAAGTGCCCACCCTATTTCGGCCTATACACCATCTATCTGCGCCGCCCAAGCTCTTCTACTGCATCTTGACACTTTTATTCGACTGCACTTTTCTTTTCTCACGCACCCGGGGAGCTATGTCTTATTTGCCAGAAATATTAATCTATCTAAATCACCGCGCACCCTCAGGTCGACCCCCTAAGATGACCCCGTTCCCACTCTTACGCGGCGCGAGCAAACTGCAAGAAAAAAGACGGGATGGCAGATATATCGAATAGAAGGAATATGTGTACAGAAATCGACACGGACGGGATAGTCGGTTCTGGACGTAAAAGAAATGTTGCACACGGGGTGACAAGGGGCCAGATCATAGACATAAAACCGTTTCGAACATACGGGCCGCAGAAGGTGACGCAGAATATGAAAAATTCAGCAGATAAATGATATATGTATGCATTGGAGGTTGTTGTTTCGTTATGTTACGGTCAATTGCCTTCCGTATTAGTTTGGAGCTTGATTTCCATTTCTCTCTCTCTCTCTCTCACTCATTTCAAATTCCGCCACAATAACTTTAAGAACACGAGGAATCAAAAGTAACAAAGACAGCAAACGTGAAATAAAAGAAGACATACGAGAAAGAAAGACCGGGTAGACTCTATGCGGGCTAACGAATGATGCATCTTTGCTCCCCGTGTGCGCCGCTCGCCTGCGCTTCTGGCCCATATTCCCCTTAGGCCTTACGCTCAAGTTCATCCAATGTTCCCGTTCATCTGCTACATATTCCTGCCGATACATGAAGATGTGCGAAAGGGAATATCGTCTCTGGGAGCTTCTCTATGCGTTTTATGACTCTTTAAGTGATCTTGAAGCAACACGCATAGTCTTAAAGAGGGCAAAGGGGGTATTAAGGTCCCCTTCAAATGACGATCATGGTCGTACATCTATCTTGGTCTGGCCGAGAGTCGGCCACCGGCCACCGAGAGACCTCCGAGCAAGCGGGTGGGAGGTGATATCATGGGCCATGATGGGACGAATTACTAGAAGGCAGTTACAAGAAAATGCTTATGACTCTACCCAAGAAACTTGAATTTTCGAATCAAGGCAATTTTTGTCGATAGCCCACTCATGATGCTAGTTGTCCTATTTTCTTCAGCTTCGCCTCATCATCCTGCAATACTAACTTTCTTTGCATCGCTCCCACGAGCCACACCAACCAAGGCATGCACTGATCACCCTCGCAGAACAGTCATATGCCGAGTGTATGCAACATACACGAGTGCGAGAATAATCATGGGAAAAAGGAAATAGACGGAGATTGGTAGGATGCCCTCCTTTTGCATGCACATTGCCGTGGGAGGTGGGGGCGTGCGGTCTCAGTTTGCATGGTCGTGCTGCCTCGTGCTTCTCTGTTTTCTTCTTTCATGAGTGTGTGCCTTGCTTCCATATGGTCGCGGCATCTTCTAGCAAGTCGGCCCTTTTATGCCTGTGATTGGTGGCCTGCTGCAGTCACAGATTATGGGAAAGCAGGAGATACATTCTTTTTGTTCTTCATTGTCTGTCGTCTTGTTTAGTTATTCTGGCGTCCATGTCGGGTTGCAAGTACAATACGCGTGATGATATCTGATGAAATGCCCTGCACGTCTTGGACATTGTGATATATTCAGACGAGCATAAATCATGTCCATTTGTTATTGTAATTATGGTGTATATGCGCATCGAGAACAGTTATCGTATTATCGTATCGTCGTCGCTCACACCTCCTACCGGCGGCTCCACTTTCATATAAAGTTATCGTCGGGATCGACTGCCATCGATGCTGGCGGTTGCGAGCCCCAGGACGGTGCTGTCTCTGCCGACGTTGGCTTCAGGTGTACCCACCACAGCTGCATCTCGGAGCACAAAAACATCTCGCCCTCTGGAGAGAGGCAGAAGCTCGACACACCGCCGGGCACCTCGATGACACCCAACAGGATACCGCCTGTGTTCCAAACCTCCACACCGTCCGCACATCCGGCATACACATTGCCCGCCACATCGCAGCGGATCCCCAGTGGCGTGCCCCGTAGTGCATACGAAAACACACGCTTGTTGGTCAGAAAATCAGAGCCACCGCGCCGCAAAACGTCAAATGCATAGATGGTAGCGGCCCGCCGTCCGTCGCCGCCGCCGCCGTTGTTGTTGCCAGTGATGAAGTTGACGTTGCCACTGTTGGGAACGCCGCCACCGTACAGGGTATCGGTGTCGGTGACGTAGACTGTGGCGGCGTCCGGACTAAAGCAAATACCGGCGGGACGGTTCAGACCGTCGGCAACGACCCGTAGGTCGCCCGTCTCTGGGTGGAAGCGGTAGACATGGCAGGGCATTTGAGGCCGTTTGCGGAAGTCTTGTTCGAAGCCGATACACGGGTCTGTAAACCACAGAGAGCCATCCTCTGGGTGGCGCACGACGTCATACACAGAGTTAAAGTCGCGGCCGTAGTAGTTGGATACGAGAGGCACGGGCGGCCGGCCTGTGGGCATATAGAACAGACCACTTGTACCCGGGCCAGGGTTACCCTGGGCACAATAGAGCACACCGCTGCTGCCGCGTGCTCCCGTGCCTGCACCGGGACCGACGGGCGCGCCCGGTTTTGTCTGGTAGGGGATGGCGCCGGCGGGCATGGCAAAGGGCGGCCGCAGCTTGGTCCATTCGGCGGCCGTGACGTCACCGGCGCTGTTGCGGCTCAGACTGACGCGGGAGATGAGGATCGCGGGCAACTGGGAGCTGCTGGACGTTTGGAGGAGGTTGGATGTAGTATAGATGACCTCCTCTTCGGGTGGAGGGCCGCTTGTGATACTGCCAGCGCTGTTGCGACGATTGCTTGCCACGACTTCTCGGACAAGGACGCATCCTGTGTGGAAGAAGGCATTGCGGGATGTGTCGGCGGAAGACAGGAGGAGTGCATGCCGCGCATCTCTGCCAACAACGGTGGAAAAGTCTGGGTGGTATTTCTTGAAAGAGACGCCCTCAAAAGGAGACCCTGGCCGTCCTTCTCCCAGTCTGTGATGAGGAGTATTAGCATTCGTTGTTTACGTCGAGAGTCGCCTCGTTGCGTGATTGTTTTGCGCGAAACGATGGACGAAGAGTGCTTACAGAGAAGAATCTTGACGACTCATAGACATTCGATTCATAACCTGTACTGTTAGCGAGCCTTTGAATATGGTATTGAATCACAATGAGGTAGCTTACCTGCATCGGCGTCCGGTTCACCTGAATGTCTCTATTTACTGTCGCCATTTTTCTGTGTTTTCTGTGTTGTTGTAAGCCTGTGAGGGGGATAGGACAGGGGTTCAGACTATGTATACGAGAGAGAAATGGACGGACGAGGTATAATAAGAGTGAGATGATGTGTGTGTTTTCGCCCTTGAACAACAGTCGGTCTCGAGCGAAACCGACGAATGAACGGGAAAGGTAAACAGGCAAGGCTATTTTCCGAGGCAGGAAAGGAAAAAAAAAAAAAAAAGGAAGTAATGAGTGCGGATGAGTGTTCAGAAAAGCCTAGTGTTAGAGGACGTGTTGCATCAAGAGCAGAAAAGCGCCGGGACCTTAATGGGGGAGTCGGATAAGAGAGGGAGGGGAAGGTTGGAAATGAAGATGATGAGGAAGAGGCTGGAATATGAGGACAGTAGATGGGTGCCCAGATCCGGGATGTTGGAGTCTGTTGGTGGTTTTCTTCTGTTTCTGTTTCTGTTCTGCTGTGACGGCAGATCTGGACGAGTGAACAAGGTTAAATGCGGGCATATGCGAGGATGTGAGAGAAACGGACAGAATCAAAGGTTGATGCGAGAGATTCGCGCGTGATAACATGCAGCAACAAGCGGCCGATACGATACGCTGTAGCGTGGGCTGCGCCTGCCTAATGCAAGTTCGTAACGAGACGTTGGGAGAAGGAGCGCCTTCCAATTTTAGCGCTAGCATACGACGTATTACACAACCTCGACAACTCGCTCCAGCGTGCCTGCCGGCCCCGAAGCTACACAAGACCGGAAAGAGCCGCCTCCTTACCTGCCGTCGATCACGGCGCACCTTCCGGATGAGTGAGATAAAGCCAGAACAGGGGTATTTATCTCACGTGCCATCCAGTATTACAGTGCATTGGCTGGCTATATCAATAGCCTCACCTTGAGATGGCTCACAGCTCCTCCTTTTACATCGTCGACGACGAGTCCGACGGCCATCCGGGAAACCATCAACTACTCCGACCCCTTTGTTCTCAGGAGTCTCAACTCCAGCTCATCAACGACATGGCTTGGCTCGCTTTTCGATTGCTCTCTGGCTTTTCATGGCGACTTTTGATATGAACCTCCATGCGACAATGCGGGCGGAAGCAGTCGCGCTCTCCAGCTGCTCGCTTTCTTTGGCTTTGACAAGATTCGTCCAATTTTCTTTCCTTTTGGGCTATTTATCGTTTCAAAAACCCGACAAAAATGTACACGTGCCGAGCCAGGTGTTGCTGTTCCCGGGCTCAGCAATATCCCGCTGCAAGATGATGCAATGAGCTGTTTTTTCCACCGTCGCTGTCCCCGAGCCTTCCACCCATAGTTATGCCGTCATTTTCGCTTCCCTTAGTGCGCCGCCTCCTTCTTCTTCTCGTCTGCGTCGGCGTTCTCGAGGAACTTCCTGTAGGTGGGTGACGTATGTTAGCAGCAGTTCGACAGCATATAGCGCAGCTTCAGCTTCAGCTTCATTGACAGTCTCTCTGGGTCGCTGTTGGACTAACTTGATAAAGTCCGCCTCGTCGGAGGTAGAAGCGTTGATCGGGGGAGTAGCAGTAGCCTTCTGGCCGCCGCCGCGGGTGGCAGCGTAGATGCCGCCGAACAGGCCGGTCAGGGTGGCAATGGCCAGCTATAGGAGATGTTAGTCGAGCCTTCAATCGGTTCCGTATTCGTCCCGGCGCATCAATTGGGAGCTCCGGCGCTTTGAGATGGGTCCCTGCGCATCCGCGACATCGTGGTCGGTGCTGACATCGGCGTCGGCGGTTGATCGGGCGCCCGGTTGCTCTCGCGCTTCGTTTTCCGGAGCCCCGTTTTTGTCGTTCGAGGATAGGAACAGAAGGAAAAGAGGAATTGGATCAGGGCCAACTAACGTAGTGCGAGCCGACCTGCTTGCCGGCGATGGTGTAGTACTGGACCATGATTGCGGTTGTGAGGGGTTGATGTTGTGTAGTGGTGAGGTGGTGGTGTTGTCGTGACAGAGGTATGCGGTTGGACAGGAGTATCTCGGGAAAAAGATCAGAGAGAGAGGAGCAAAGAAACGAGGCAGAAAAAAAAGACGCTTGTGTTTTTGCCGTGCTTGTTTGGGCGCTTTGGTTGGCGGGAGTTGGCTGGGCCTGGCTCCAGTTTGGCAGGCACAGCTCCGAGAAAACACGGCTAGCCTGGCAAAAATCGGATTAAAGGCAAGCCGGAAATTTGTCGCAGTGGTCACTGCTGCTTATGCACTAAAGCGATCCTGTCACGTGCACAGGCACAGGAATTGCTCCTTGCTGGACCTCGACAAGTACGGAGTAGGTGCGTCCTTTTTCGTAGCGTAAGTGCCTTCCGAAGGCTGCCGTACTCCGTGCTAGCGCTGTCATGCGAAGCAAGTGTGTCGAAGCCCAGCGCCATTCTGCGACTTTCTGCGCATTGGCGGGCGCCTGGTTGGCTGTAGCCACCTAAATAGTACACTGTAATACGTCAGTGCCTCCAATTATCAGGAAGGAGAGGGGCCACCACAAAGCACACACCAAAAGCTTCCCCGCAAGGAAAGAACAAGGCATTCAATCCCGTTCCCCGTGGAGCCGACAAACAAAGAAGCAAGGTTGCAGCCAATCTGACGCTCCAACTTCTCTTTCTCACTCTCCGACTCTCCTCTTCCACTCTGCGACCGTCTACACTTCGATATCTACTCCTCGTCGTCGTACGAATCCACCACAGTTCACACCTAGACGAGTCCGGAGCAGATCGGGCATCGTCGGCTAGTCAGCGGAAACAGACAGCTCTTTTTCGTCTCCTCGTCTCCTCGTCTCCTCTCCGTTTCTGTTGCGATCACAATGTTCTGGGGCAAGGGATCCGACAAGCCGCCGTCGGAGACGAATGGCAAGGTCGCCGGTGCTTCGACCTCGACCGAATGCGAAGCCGACAAGCTGCCGGCCTCCAAGACCCTGCCGCGCAACTTGCAAAAGATTGTCGACAAGGAAGACAAGGAAGACAACCTCTACGATGAGTTGATCTCAGGATAGTACGTGCACCCTGGACTGTCTGTCTCTTTCGCTCCCTCTATATTCATCGTCTCTAACGTACACCGTGCAGCGCCTCCGAGTCGACAAACTCCAACGTCCGTTACGCCGCCTACGCCTCCCGTCTGCGCACCATTCTTCTGTCCGCCCACCGCTACGTCGCCTACACCTCCGACATTGGCGAGTCATTCCGGCCCGTCGCCCACCCGCTGCTCGTCCGCGGCGCCTACGGTATATCCTGGGCGTATGTCCTGGGTGACGTCAGCTACGAGGGCTACAAGGCCTACCTCCACAACCAGCACACCCTCCACCCGACGCGTGAGTTTACCGAGCGCCAGAAGAGACTCGCCGGTGTCGACAAGGCCTCGGATCCGTTTGAGCGGAGTACGGTCAAGGCCACTGCTGCGGGCACCAAGGCCAATTCCGCCTCAGAAGTGGGCGCCGACGCTGCCGACGCTGCCGCCATTGCCGTCAAACCGGGCGTCGTCACCCCGCTCGAAGACTTCCGTGTCGTCATGCTCCAGCGCGCCATCTTCCAGAGCATTGCCAGCATGGGTCTGCCTGCGTTCACCATCCACAGTGTCGTGCGTTACTCGGGTCAGGCCCTCAAGGATGTCAAGAACAAGACGATCCGCACGTGGGGACCCATTGGTTTGGGCTTGGCTGTTGTGCCGTTCCTGCCGACGCTCTTTGATAAACCTGTCGAGAACGCTGTCGAATACGTCTTCCACAAGGCGTTTGCGCAGGTTGGCGGGAAGCAGGCAGTGGGCGAGGCGCCCGTTATGGGCCGTGAGAAGGAGCTGAGCAAGAAGCTCAAAGAGAAGGAGTTGTAGGAAAGGAAGTGCGGCATGGGATGACGACTGGTTAGCCTGGGTACTGGGTAGGAAAGGATTTGCTCTGATTTTGGGGACTGCGTTTTTTGGGATCCTTCGCTCATCTGATTTACTTTTGCATTTCACTATTGTATATGTTCCCCTATGGCTTCACAGTTTATATTGAATGTACAAATTGCTTAATTTGAAATTAGGCAAAGATACTAATGCGTACGAATACGACAATACGGCTATGGTGTAAAAGCAAAAACAAAACCCGACGCCTGTGCCGTAAGACATGCCATGCTGGGAAAACAATCAACTCCTCATCTCGTCATCTCTACGTCGTAGTGTGGAACACCTCACAGGTTGATCAGCTCGGGCGGCGGCCCCACACCGCGTAGCAGCACAATCGTGTTGCCGTTCGCCAGTGCCTTGCCCGCCTGCTCATTAAACTCGAGCAACCGGCCGCCCTCCACGTGGAAGATCCGCAGCTTGTCCTCTTCCTTGCTGCTCTTGTTGTTGACGTTGTCAATCTGCAGGTTGCGTGCCGCCGCGTCCAGCACCCGGCCCACTACCCAGTCCTTTTGGTAGTAGAACTTGCCCTTGGGCAGTTTCGCTTGCGTCGATGCCGCCTCGGCTTCCACGTGCAGGTACAGTCGCTTCTCGGCCGGGATCTTGGCGTCGCCCTTGGCCGTCTTCTTGAGGTCGGTCAGCGCGGCCATGCGCGCGGCCGCCGATTGCTGTGCGGCGGGCCGCGGTATCGCCTTGTTGGCCTGTTCCTTCTTCGCGGCGCCCCAGGCGCGCAGCTTGTCGAGAGCAGATTTGGCTTTCGCGGCCGAGTCGGCCATGGTCGATCCGCCTGGCCGTGCGCCGATGGGTTGTAGGTTGGCGCAGTTGTGGTCTTCACGCAATCGGTGTTTTAGGCAGTAGTCGCGGTTGCAGTTGCTGCAGTGTACGCCAGGCACAAGGCTTGTGCCAACAACCGTCTTGCAGGCTGGCGATGCACAGGGCTTTTGAGAGATGAGGTCGCGCATCGTGCGGTCAGCGCCTGCTGACGGCCGCGCCAGCTGGGCCTTCCGTTTCCGCTCGGCCCATGCACCTTCATGTTCGCAGTGGTGGGAGGTTTCGGTGCGGTGGTCAAGACAAAAAGTCTTGCGGCACGACTGGCAGAAAAAGGGCAAGAAATCAAGCTGCCGGCAGTACTCGTACTGGCAGTGCTTGCCCGTGAGGGACACGTCGGCTGTGCGGTTGTCGACGTCGGTCATGTTGACATACGAAGTGTCCGCGCTCGAGGGAGTAGGAGTAGGTGTTGAGGAAGAAGTAGGAGTCGAGGAAGAAGACGACACGCCTTGGTTTGGTCGTTGTGAGCCGGACATTTTGACGGACGAGTGAGTCAACTGAGCCCTCGACCCTTTTATGAGAGTGAAAGAAGAAAGAAGCTAAGAGAGAAGAAGGAGAGGCGGCGACTGTGGTTCAGGCACAGGCTGGATTCGTCATCCGGGTCGCATGAAAGAGCTCGTGTGAGGTGAAGGTGGAAGGTTGAAAGTAGGGGACCTTCGCAATTAGGCCACGAGGCTGCGAAGTGGCGGGGCGCTAGACGCCAAGGCTTAAGGGGATCCCGCGGCAAGACACGAGGGAAGGAGCGAGAGCGCATTACAAAAGACGCTTCTGGAAGCTGCCTGTAATAGCGCCCGCCATAGCCGGGGAAAGAGCGATTGAGGCTAGATTTACAGCGGATTTGCGACCACATGCGCCCAGTTGCGACTGCCTGCAACCGCCTGCAAGCACTAACGGCACACGTGATTTGGCGCACTTGTCGCGGGTTGGGTGGCGACAAATGCGTCTTTCACTTTGCCCTCGATTCGCGTCCCTCCAAATGGCGGTTCCGATCGTGTAGAGTTTTCTGCACACCAAAGACGTTTCATTACAGCACCGCGACACACCCGGAGCGGCATATGCCTCCTTGAGCACCCTTGTAGAGATGCACCACCGGCGGGCACATCCGATTGACACCTACGATGGCTCCCCGCAAGCGTCCCGGCGGCGATGATGCCCCGTCTCCAGTGCCGGCAAAAAAGACGAGAGCGGCGACAGTGAAGAAGGAGAAGACGGACGAGGACTGCAGTTTACCCGTGAGGAGCAGCAGAAGCTCTGCGAAGACGACGGCGTCAAAGACCGAACCGAAACAGCCGAGCACATCTCCATCTGCGACGAAATCGATTCCTCGAAAGCCGACCCTCTTTGACGACCTCGACGGCGTTGGATCAACGCCCGCATCCGACCTGCAGTACCTACAAAATCTCGAGAATGACGACAGAAGCGATGATAGCGAGCTATCGGCGATGTCTGACAGCGACTTTGAGAATGTGCCTTTGGCGCAAGAGGAGAAGAAAAGGAAGAACATGCAGTCAAAGAAGGAGAAGGCAGAGAAGGGCAGCCAAGCCGTAAAGGGCAGCCGGACCCCCAAGAAGAAAGCAGCATCGAAACCTCCACCAAGGCGGGCGAGTACACCGCCATCTGCCTCGAAGCCGCTTCCTCGGAAGCCAACATTGTTCGACAGCCTCGATGGCGTTGGATTGTCTCCAGCGTCTGATCTACAATACCTGAAGAGTCTCGAGGGCGATGAAGACGAAGGCAGCGACGGCAGTGATAGTGGCTCTGAGCTCTCAGTCATGTCTGATATCGACTTTGAAGATGTGCCGCTAGCTCAGGAAGAGAAGAAGAGCAAGAGGCAAAAGGAAACAAAGCCAGCTTCAGACGACGATGAAGACGATGAAGACGAAGACATGGAGTTTGAGGATGTTGCAGCACCTGAGCCGGCCCCCTTCTCTTTCCTGTCCATGGCTATGGACGATAATGAGGCTGGTGGCGATGCTGGTGGAGCGCCTGGCGACCTTGAGCTGACCCTCATCAAAGACACCCGTGTCTCGTTAACGGCACTGCACCAGGGTGACTCCAAAAAAGGACCATCCAAGATGGAGCGGCTTGTTCGCAGTGCCACCCACTGTGTCCATGTCCAGTCCCTGCTGTGGCATAACGCAAAGCGGAACGCCTGGCTCTGCGACTCTGAAGTTCACGGACTGCTGCTGTCTCATATCCCGCCACGTCTCTGGGAAGAGGTTGACCGTTTCCGGCTCAAGTCGGGGCTGGTCACTCCAGAGGTCACTAAGAGCCAAGTAAAGGGAAAGGGCAAGGCAAAAGACGCTGGCAAGGGGAAGAAAGGGAAAGCAGCTGCATCTACACGAGAGTGGAGTGGCGCAGCAGCCCGGCTGGAACCCGGAGCCGTGGACATGAGCCACGGCGACCCGCTCTTCCGTCTATTGCGAGCCCTGTCGTCTTGGTGGCGCCAGAAGTTTCGTGTCACCGCCCCTGGTCTACGCAAGACGGGTTACATGTCCCTGGAACGGCTCGACCGGCTCCTCAAGGCCGCCAAGGAGACAGCAGGCAACGATCCCGTTCGGTTTGGCGAGCGGATAAAAAACAGAAAGGCATTCCGTGAAGTTGCGGCTACTCTTGAAGGCAGTCGTGATGTTGGCGCACAGCTATTTACGGCGCTGCTACGAGCACTGGGTCTGGAAGCACGGCTGGTCGCCAACCTCCAGCCGCTCGGATTTGGCTGGAACAAGCTGGAAGACGCGGACCCAGAAGAGGAGGAGGACGACAATGGTGATCGCCAGCCCGAGGTTTCTACAGCGGCAACACCACCCGCATCAATGCCGGCTACACCGACACCAAAAAAGACAAAAATAAGAGCACCACCAAGCAGGGCAAAAGGCAAAGCAGATGCGCCAGTCGTTATTGATGACTCCTCGGATTTGGACGACCTCGAGATGGCCGAAGTCAACAGCGACAACGAGTCGGTCGTCTTTGTACCGGACGAGAAGGGCAAGTCTTCGAACAAAGCAGGATCGTCGTCACGGCCTGTCTTTGACAAGGACCTGCAATTCCCTGTCTACTGGACGGAGGTGCTGAGCCCGGCCACACAGAAATACGTCCCAGTTGACGCCCTCGTTAAGCACATTGTCGCCACAAACCGCGAGCTGATCGAGTCGCTCGAACCCCGCGGCGGGAAAGCGGATAAAGCACGGCAGGTCATGGCCTACGTGGTGGGCTACTCATCCGATGGCACTGCCAAGGACGTTACGGTCCGCTACCTGAAACGGCAGATGCTTCCTGGGCGCACTCGCGGCGTACGGTTCCCGGTGGAGAAGATACCTGTTTACAACAAGCACGGCAAGATCCGGCGCTACGATATGCTGGACTGGTTCCGGCAGTCGGTGATGCGCGGCTACACGCGTGGCCATAGCGAAAAGTATCCTTTTACAGAAGCAGACGACATCGAGGACAGCACCGACCTGAAACCGGCCAAGGCCGAGAAGAAGGAGGTCAAAGAGGGCGAAGAGACACTACAGTACTACAAGCAGTCCAAAGAGTTTGTTCTCGAGCGGCATCTCAAGCGCGAAGAAGCATTGGTGGCCGATGCTGTCCCCGTCAAAGTGTTTCGCAACGGCAAGAAGAAAGGAGCGGCTGCCAGGAAAAAGAAGAAGAACAACGAGGACTCAGACGACGATGACGGGGATGCCGATGCTGCTGACGCCGAGAATGTGTACCTTCGCAAGGACGTTGTCCAGGTCAAGAGTGCCGAGACATGGCACAAGCAAGGCCGTGCACCTACCGCGGGCCAGATGCCTCTGAAGCGCGTGCCCTACCGTGCCGCCACCATCAACCGCCGCCGCGAGATCGCTGAGGCTGAAGCCGCTACGGGTGAGAAAGTCCTGCAAGGCCTTTTCAGCTACGAACAGACCGATTGGATCATTCCGCCGCCCATTGAAAACGGCGTCATTCCCAAGAACGCCTACGGCAACATTGACTTGTTTGCCGAGCACATGTGCCCCGAAGGTGCCGTCCACGTCCCTTATCGTGGCGCCATGCGTGTATGCAAAAAGCTGCAGATCGACTTTGCCGAGGCCGTTGTCGACTTTGAGTTTGGCCACCGTATGGCCGTGCCTGTCATCCAGGGTGTCGTGATTGCCGAGGAGCACCACGACCGCGTCATGGATGCGCTGGCCAAGGACGAGGCCGAGCGGACACGGAAAGCTGATGAGAAGCGGAAGGCGGCAGCGCTAAGTCTATGGCGAAAGATGCTGATGGGCCTGCGGATTGTGGAGCGGATCCGGGCCGACTACGGTGAGGTGCGAGACGACGAGCGGGTGTTTGGGCACCACGACGAGCGGGGTGTTATCGACCTGGATGCGGAAGACACCGGTGTGCCTGCCCACGAAGATGTCGAGATGGCCGGCGGGTTTTTGCCAGAAGGATACGAGTATGAAGACGAGGCAGCCGCCCAGCCAGCGACCACGTCGAGCTTCTTCCCTGTGCACGACGAAGAAGACAATGACGACGAGGGCGATATCGGCGGGGGTGGATTCATTGTCGAGTAACGATAGTCTTGTTCCAAAGACGTGTGAACAATCTCTGATAGGATCAACAAAACACCAGGAATGATTAGGCGTACCGGAGATTATGGACTTCCCGTACAGGGATTGGGAGTTTCGGCTTTTTGGAATTAAATATGGGACTGATTTGGTTGGCTGGCGCAAAGAAATGGTATGGTATTTGCCGTTGGAAATGACAACAGATGACAGCATGCGATGACATGATGGCATAACAAAAATACAAGAGATATATCCAAGGCCCCTAGACGGACCGACAATATCAAAGCATATTATTGTTGTCAGACATCAATAGTCGTGCACTTCGAATGATGCGAAGTCGGAGCAGTCGAGCTTATGCCAGGCTTTCTTTGTCTGTTTTGTCTTGTTTAGCCTCGTTCCAACACTCGGACCTTCATCTCACAAGGGAGGAGAAGGCTGTCTATGTGTGGCAGGACAAAAGAACGCCCTTGCAGTGTTTGATGGAACGTGTCGTCCCCCCACAGGTGGCATTGCTTTTTGGGGATGCCGAGCTAGGAACGAAGCTGTGGAGTTCCCCGAAACTTGTGCCAGTTTAGCAAAGAACCTATGAAAGGCTCGCGGATGCCGAATCCGTTGGGCGGTGTGTGTTGCTTATGAAGCGGTTGAGGTGGGCAAGGCTCTCTTGATGGTGGTCACGAGGCTATATGCTTAGCAACCAAGGAATAACAGAAAGAGAGGCGGGCGAGGGCGGGCGAGTGGCAAAGGAAGATAGCGACAGACACTCGAGAGGGCTGTTTTTTGCTTGGTATTAGTGCGAGCCAGAGAACAACGGCAAATCGGTAGAAAAGAGGAGGCTCTGGCAAGCCCGGACAAGCTCGAGCAAGCCTCACAAGCGTCCTCGTTTGGGCTCTGGTATATGGAGAAACAAAACAAGAAGAGAGCGAAACAAGAAGAAAATGGCGGACCGGCGACAGTGTCCGATGGAGACTCTCCTCTGGGGTCAGCCTTGGGCCACTCGTCGACATCTGCATCGCCTCAATGGCATTAATAATTCAAGCTTCTAACTTGTGGAGAGGCGTGCTAATAATAAAACAAAACAGATTTCACAAAAAGATGTGAGGCTAGAAAAGGAAGGGCAGAAGCTGTCAAAAAGGAGGTGAGGGTCTGGGAAGAGGAATAGCGGAAGCCATATTGGCATCGCCGCTTGCTGGCATATCTCCTCGGTCAGCTCGAAAAGGTTTGTGATGGTCAGAGTAGTTGCTAATGCAAAGCATGGGCGAGTGTGGGCAACAAGACAAGCTGGTCTCGAAAATACGACGTGGTCGAAAAAACGAGGCTGTCGCCAGTTGAGAAAAGGAGACAGGAAGGCAGGCCGCAAGACTGCACGCTGTAAAGACAGGAAAGAGGGTCCAGTGTGCCTTGGGCTAACGCGACGCTAACATTTAGGAGGGGAGCTGCCCACCCTTTGCGCCTGGGCCAAGGGAAACATCATGCCAAAATTCAACTGTGCAAGCCGGCATTGCGAAGGCAAGTGCGACTGGAGTTGTCCTAGCCAGCGCTTACTCCTGTCGTTGTCCATTTCTTGGGCAAGAGCGACCGGAGCGCGACAAATCAAGGAGACAAACTGCTGTTTGGAAGGCACGATTGTTTGGTGAGGTGGGCTGCCTGCTCTCTAAAACCACTCCATACTAACACGCACTGAAAAGGGAAAGAGGGTCCCGCCAATGAAGCCTAGCCATTTCAGGAAACAACGCTGATCTGCAGTGTCTCTGTGAGGGAAAGAGCTATGGGCAGCTGTCGAGTCCTACGACTTACGAGCGTGTACGTTTGTAGGTTCGTACTCCGTTGTGTATTGAGCATCCGCAGTTCGTTAGCTCCATCCATTTGGCTTGTGAAAGTCGGTCGTGTGTCTGCTGAGGTCTGCGGGTGTCTAATGTCTTGCACCTGCTCCGGACGGCAGTCACTTAGTGGCTTGCCCCTCCTTCCTCTCGCGTAGTCACTTCCTCTTCCGCTTAGAATGAAGTCACAGCTATGGCCAGAGCTTTATTGTGCTGTTTCTCCTCTCACTGTTTGCTTTAGAATGCATGTTCCTTCTTCACTATTGCTTCAACCGATGAAGCTGCTCTCTCTGCTTTTCGTTTTGATGATTCCCGTCCTCTCGCTTTACGGAGCTTTTGTCGTAAGGCGCACCATGGAGTACCGGTGGGTCGCGACGACGGGCAGCTCCCGAGACTAGGCCGTCTCCAGGATATGTAGAGGTACTTTAAAGTGTCCTAATTCTGGCGCACATTGAGCACCATGGATGTACTAGGTACATAGTATATGTACCAATAGTAACATGCACTTCTCTCGACAAAACACCTTGAGATGTTGAATTCGCTGTCCATCCTGGCTCTGCTGGGTGAATGCAACGGTCTGAGCCTATTTTTTCCCCCGTTTGGTCGTGTTGCTCTCTCTGTGTCTCTTTCTTCATTTCTCACCTCTGTTCCGCTCTTTATTTCCACTTCACTCTCTTACTGCTCAGTCAACCATTCCGCGATCGTCTCCACACACTATTCGACTCCACAGATCACCGTCTGTCGGCTACAACTGGAAAACAAACCGTCGGATTCAACTTCATTGTTTTTTTGTCCAACTTTTCCGTTTTGCTTTCTTCTAGAAGGGCGCCAGAAGGTCCAGTTTTCTTTGCTCCGCCCCGACGAGCTTCACTCCCTTGCTACGCCTAAGACAAAACACCATGTAAAGAGCACCCTGGGCCGCCTTGGGGTCGCCTTGAATGCTCTGACCAAACGAGACCAAACCAGCCCAGGACCGACTGCCTGCGGCCAGCCAGAGCTCTTGCTCCACGTTGCTTTTCTTTTTCTACAAGTTTGCTCCCGATCAGCCTGGCTGAACCACCGATCGAGAGACCATCGCTTGGGTGTTTCTGACGTTTTTCTTTTCTTTTTTTCTTTTCTTTTCTTTTTTTCTTTTCTTTTCCCATTTTATCATATCGAAAACTACTCTTCGCATCTGCGACCCTTTCCAGCACGGTTGGCCAGGCCGACGGGCCAGTCCCCACCCTGTCTCCCGTCTCCGTGTTCGTCGCCTTTCCCCCTTCCTTACTGTCTACCATGGCAAACACCAACTGGATATGCTGCTTTTTACTTCCCCTGGGAAATTTTGCTTTTTTTTTATTTCTTGCCAGCTTGCGTAACGATGGCGTTGGTGAGTTGCGTACGAGAGTTTTTCCTCGTGCATGTAGAGCACTTGTCAACTTGTAGGGAATACAGTGTACATCCAAGCATCTGCCGCACTCTTCCAGGCTACGCGTACGGAGTATATCCGTCGTCTTTTTTTAGTCTAATATTCTGTCGGGTAGGCACATGATGCTTTGATGAGTAGCGGTGCGTCGTCCCGCTCCCGTTAGCCTGTTATCCTGTCGACTTGTCTCGCTACTATGTACGGGGTGCTTTTCTATCTGGAAACCCTTTTGTTCTTCCAAGGTTTTTGTTTCGTTTCTTTTTCTTACTTCCATTCTTCTTTATGCCTGGCCCATATGCCCCTCCTGCCACCCACCCTTCTTTTTGACAGGCTTTTCCCTCCACTGCATCCATTGGCTGGAAGCTGCTCCTTTTTCTGTGAGCGACGGGTTTCAACAAATAGAAATGACAGTCGTGAAAACTGCAAGAGATAAATTCGATAATTGCGCACGCAACCCAAGCACGGCGTAGTCAGACGAGCAGGCCAAAAGCCGCGAGAACCCATCGACCATTCCCTTCAGTTTGGTCTGTTTCCACTCCCGCCGCTTGTCTGTCGGATGCCACCCAATACATTGTGTATGTACAAATACAAACAACCGCAGCTTGTGATGCTGCTTGGTCGGCAGTCTGTAAGCACACTGATTTCTCCAACACGTCAACCACCAACCTCGCTTCTTCTCAGAGAGTACTGCCTAGTGGGGTAGGCAAGTGTAGATGGGACGATAGTGTAAGTACGCCGGGCGCTAGTCTGAGCTGATAGGACGGACCAGCATCACCGGGCTTCCAAGCCGAGTCTTGTCAACCAGGCTGTCTATCTCTCTTTTCTCTCTTTGGCTCTCGGTCGAGCAGAGCTGGAGCTTTATCTGCAGTCCGTAGCTGTAGCCGTATTCTCTGTTTCCCTTGCATTGCAGCGTCTCTCGGTGCCCTGCTGCGGCTACTGCCATGTACCGCCTGGTCCTATTTACTTTCCCCCATTTGCAATTGTCTGTTCATCGCCTCACTCGGAACTTGCCTTTCTATTTGTTGTCACTTTCGTCTCCTTTCGTAACTCTCTGGCCTTCGGTCGTTCTTTCCCTTCTTACTTCTGATTTTTCCTTCTTTGCAATTCTCACGATCGCTCCTTCCTCCGGATCGACGACAGTTCTCGTCCTGCACACAACCGCGCCGGTGTCTCCCCTCGTCACAGTCGCTCCTTCCGCCTTGCACAGCGCAACTTGCCCCCATGTTGTCCGCTCCGTAGGTGTCCTTCTTTCTTTTGTCTCTGCTCTTTCTTAATTTGTTAGTACGCCCCTCTAGACGCAAGTGGTCCGGTCACCCAATCCATTCCCTTCCCTCTCTTTCCCTTCCTGCCTCATTCTCTGGGGCTGCTCTTTGCACAGCTCCTTCCCTCTCCTCCGGTCCTAGAACATCTTAGTCTTCTCCGATTTTCGTCCTCATCTTCCTCCTCTCTTTTCATCATTTTTCCTCCTTGCGTCTTGTCCCAAGCCACACTCGTTGTCTTTCCGTTTTGTTGTTTTTCGACGTTTTGTTTGTGCTGCAACAACTATCCCACATTCTGCTGCTCCACTTTTGCGCACAGTTGTCGCCTTGACTGGCCTCAACTTGCCTCAGGTCGCCTTACTCTCTACCCCTCCCCATCCACCCAAAAAGCACAACTGCTGCCGACAGAAAAGACAGAAAGTGCGGCCACAGGTTCAGCCTTGCGACTCATTTGTTTTGCTATCCGTATTCGCTGATTCTGCTGGCTATTGCTCATTTTCTGGCCAGGCGGTTTTGTCCTTGGCCTAGCTCCATCAGCTTTGCAACCTGTTTTATTTCTTTTTCTTTTCACTTGAATTCTTCTTCATCGGCTTCTCCTTCACTTTGCATCATCATCAGTTGTTTCGAAAACGTGCAACATCGTGCATTGCCCTTGATTTGCCGCTTATTCGAGTGGCTAAACAGCCTCTTATTTGAGCTCTATTTATTCACCCATCCCATCCAAGTTCGTTGGTGACATTACCCTCCAGCCTACATATTTCTTCGAACCACATCCCCAGCAATTTGGTTATTGTTCCTCGCATCGTTTTGGAACCTGCAATTTTTGGGGGGGGTTTGGGGGTTTTTTCACTTTGTATTACCACTTGGGTATTTTATTATTTTTATTAAACGTCTGCACCCGTTGCACATTGCACATTATCTCACTCCTTCCATCCAAACCGGCCAACAGACCACCACTTTCCTATTTATCTCTATTTCCCCTTTTTGACACTTCTCGGACCGCCGCATCAGCGTTCCTTCCTCCTTACTCGACTGGCTCTTTCCTTATTTCACTCGTTGTCATCTCGGTCGTTCTTTTCTGACTAACACTTTTGCCATCTCCTTTTCTTTGGCTACTCCACCGCCAGAATGAAAAACATACTTTGTGGAGGGACCAAGGCGATCTCTCAACACGACGAGAAGCGCAAACGCTTTCCCGTCAGCCTATCTTTTCGGCGGAGATCAAAGCAACAGCAGAACGCGGCCAACATCGCTATCGCCTCCGTCGAACCCAAGTCGCCCGTTCCTGATTTTCGCCTCATCGTCCCCGTAGCCGCTGCCGCCGCATCACCTCAGAATATCCCAGCTATCCAACCACAAGCACCATATAACCCGCCAGTAGAGGAGCCGGCAGTCGAGCCCGCACCAGTACGAGAGCCACAGCCGGCTCCAGCACCAGTTCCCATCCGTGTTCCCGTCCCTGTCCCCGTCCCTGTCCCCGTCCCTGAAGCTGCCCCCGAACTTGCGCCCCAACAACCTGCACCAGCTGTGCAAGCTGAGCCAGAAGCACAGCCCGTCGAAGTCCCACCAGAACCGGCTGTCGAACAAATGGCGGAGGGTGCTGCGGACCTGATCGTCATCCCTGACGATGATGATGCGGTTGCCATTGCGGCTGCATTCGCGGCCGACGACGAAGCTGCTGCCCATCTTGCGCGCGTCTCATTTGAGGAAAATGTGAAGACTGCCTGCACAATTGGTGTCCTGAACGTTTTCCCCGACATCTGCCCAACCTTCCTCCAAGAAACGAGCGAGAGCCTTGCGTATGACTACGAATCGGTCATCAGCCACATCCTCGACAAAATCGAAGACGGCACCTCCTACCCACGGCGAGCCGACTTGAAGCGGAAGCGGAAGGTCAGCTCAGCCATGGCTGCGGAAGAGGAAAGCGATGCAACAAGGGAGGCAGAGAGACCCATCCTTGTCATCATCGACGACGTCAACCTGAGCGACAAGGAGAGGGAAGAACAGGCCCTGCGCCACTACGACAGTCAAGAGCGGCGCACCAGGCACAAGGCGGGAGTGTATATCAACCTCGCCCGCACACTCATCGGGCAGGCGTTTCCCTTTGTGCCTCACAAACACATCAGCACACACCTGGCTGAGCACAACAACTGTCTGCTTCCCGCTCTGCTGGAGCTCGACAACCACATTATCGAGAAGGGACCCATGGGACTGGCTTTCACGTTCAAAAAGACCAAGACTAAGCTCAACCCGCTGTACTCGATTGAGTCTCTGCCTGGCACCATCCGTATCGAGGAGACGCCGTTCAAAAAGGACGCCTTTGAGGAGTACCTTGCCGCTCTGAAAATTCGCCAGCTTCGTAGGAAGAAGCGCGAAGAGGAGAAGCAAAGGGAAATTAGTGAGGCGGCCAACATTCGTCAGGCCGAGCGGGAGGGCACGATCAGGGAATGCGAGTGCTGCTGCAGCGATATTCCCATGAACCGCATGGTCCACTGCAACGCATCTGAGCTACATGTACGTTTGACACCCCTGGCCCTTTTCTTTGCTCCCCCCCCCCCCCCCCCCCCGTCTTTGTCTTTCTGTCTCGATCCATTACTAACGTGTCCAGTGGTTCTGTGTTGACTGTGCTCGCCGTATGGCTGAGAACCAGATTGGCCTCTCCAAGTACGAGCTCACTTGCATGTCCATGGCCGGCTGCAAGGAGGGCTTTTCTTTTGCGCAACGCAAGCGGTTCCTGAGCGAGACGACAGCCAACGCGCTCGACCGCATCGAGCAGGAGTTCAACCTGCGGGCCGCCGGCATCACGGACCTCGAGACCTGTCCTTACTGCCCCTTTGCCGCCGTGTACCCTCCAAAGGATGTCAACAAGGAGTTTGCCTGCCAAAATCCCGAGTGCATGGCCGTCACCTGCCGCCTGTGCCACGAGGACACGCACATTCCCAAAACGTGCGACGAAGTCAAGCGCGACAGGGGTGCCACGGCGCGCCTCAATATCGAGGAGGCCATGTCATTGGCTGTGATCCGCAAATGCAACAAATGTGAGTCTTTTCGCTCTTTTCTTCTTTTCTTCTTTTCTCAACATACTCTTCTATACTAACTACCCACTCTAGGTGACATGCCATTCATGAAAGACTACGGCTGCAACAAGATGACCTGCACCCGCCCCGGCTGCGGCAACGTGCAGTGTTATGTCTGCCACGTGTCGTGTGACTACACGCACTTTGACGACACGTCCCGCGGCGGCAAGACGGGCAACTGCCCTCTCTTTGAGAGTGCCGAGGAGCGCCACCAGATCGAGGTCAACGACGCCGAAGAACAGGCCCGCCAAAAAATCGTTGCTGAAAACCCGGACGTTGACGTTGAAATGCTCAAGATTAAGCTGTCCGAAAAGGTCGTGAGCGACGAGATTCGCCGAAGGAATGACGATGCCGCGCGGCAGGCCGGGGTCTAAGTGATGCACCCGGTCCAACGCCGGATTGTGCAGCAGCAGGCAGCGGTTGCGCAGAAAGTCGCCGCGCAGGCATCTGCGTGGCGTAAAGAATAGATGTACGAAGACTTTTCGTGTTCGCGACATCCTACAGACAAGCCGAGGCCAGCGGCAGGGCAGAGAAAAACGTTGTTTGTGAATTTCGCACAGCTCGGTTGCGTGGGTATGACGTCTTTGATGCTGAGTACCACAGACAAGCACTTACGATAAGCATTGAGCTCTGCATGACTGGCCCGTACAAAGCGTCGGCCATTGCTCAAGAGGTGCAAAGAAAAAGACGAACTTGTCTCGACAAGTTGCTCGCATTATACGCAACACCAGCAGCAAGAGCGGCGAATCGACAGCCTGGCGTCTGGTATTTGAGCGTCTGTTCTCCAATAATTCCTTTTGTGCATTGCTCTTTAGCACAAAACAGACAATTGTTCTGCCATGCGCGACGCGCAGCCTTGGCTATCTCATGTCCGCTGAACTCTCTCAAAGCTTTTTTATGTTTTTTTTATCTGTTTTCTTTTTGCATATAGAGACGGCCGCTACGTCCGCTCCCAGCATTTTGTTGTTCTCTTTTGTTCATTTTTCTTCTGCATTTCTCTCTCTCAATCTCTTCATCATTCTTTTCTGCTTCTTCTCTTTCTTGCCATTTCCTTTGTCAGATCCTTGCTGGGTTTTTATTTTGTTTGGTCATGCATTCAGCAAAGAGGGGTGTTTTTATGTTGGATTGTTCAGTTTTCCTTCCATTTTATAGCTTCGTAAATATACCCCCAGTCTTTTCTATCTCGTTACTTCAGTATCATGAAAATGTGTAAATCAAAATGAAATCAGCCCTAGTAGTTCCCAAACGCCCAGCACCTAGACAGATGAGTGAAGAGAGTCTCAATGTCTGCAAACGCCGATACCCAGCACCTAAACTGGCCCTTTCTCTTTCTACCGGGTCTTTCCAAACTTTTCGTGCCACTTGCCCCGTGCCGGTGCCGCAGCCGGTTTTGCTGCTTGCGATGCGGTCTCTTCCTTCTCCTCGACAAGCTCGACTGTTTCATGGACCGTGGCAATGGCCGACACGGTGGACTTGAGGCCGTCGTCTGTGGGCACTGCACCAGCAGCCTGCAGCAAGACCAGCGCGTTGGACGTGTTCTTCTGCCGCAGTGCGTACGTCTTGCCGGCTGCGCGCAGACGGGCCAAGCCGTCCGCCGACGATGACGAGATGGACCACCTGTTGGTTAGCAACGACACAAGAAGGACGGGGGAGAGTCGGGAGGGCTTACTGGCTATGGTCGTCGACGAGCTCGGCGGGCAACTCCATGAGGCGGTAACCGATGCCGTCGGCGGCGTGGACCAGGGGAATGGCCGATGAGGAGTCTTGGGAGGCCATCGTGAAGGCGCACAGAGCTCAAAATGCTTGCTGTCTACGTTTCTGTGACTGAGATGTTGAGGACGCTGAGTTGCGAAGAGGAGTGAGGTCAGTGGTGCCCCACACTGAATCTAATTTACACGTCTTTTTGGCGTTTAGTGCTGCTACGCGACGACGAAGAAAGAGCCGTGCCTGCAATCCGAGCTGTGTCGCATCGCCGACTCCAGAAATAGAATTCCAGTATTCCATATCACTCTCCTTCGTCTCTGCTCACTTTTTTTCTTCTTCTTTTATTTTGCATCGTTCACAGTACAGATGCTGGCTTATGTCGTGCTATACGCAGATATGCACGTATCCGAGGGAAAGATGCGAGGCTTAGAGGAAGTGAAAGCGAGCCTACTCAAGACACCAAGGAAGGAAGAGGCACATCGCGTGGTCTTTCATTACCTAGTCGTTTTCGGATAAGAGGCAATATGCAGTAAACCGGTCCTTCTCATAGTGCCAGATCCCAAACTCTAGCGCGTCATTGTGTGGTTTCGTCCCGTCCTCTGGCGCGTTTTTTGCTGACGGCAGCGCACATTCCATTGTTTACTTTTCTCGCGAAACAGACTAGCCCCAGAGCACAGCAAAATACACCAAAAAGCGCGGGGTCCTCGTCGGGTTCTGGGCGTACTTTTTTTCTGCCACTACAAACCGAGGGCTGCGATAGGCTCCTTCCCAGAGTCTCGGTGCAGATGCACACCGTATTTTTCGACGCGCTCTTTCCGCATTTGGTGTGCAGTGCAAATAGTTGTAAAGCGGCAGGAACGATCGTGACGTTTGAAGTGATTGTACTACGTAGATATTCAAGGAAGGCGCGCCCGGCAGTGAGAACATGAGGAAGGCACGGCAAAAGACATTAAAGGGGCTCTGTCGATCCAAAAGACGGCCGCTCTCCAACCTCACTTCCAAACGAACCTCCAATCCGACCAGCCGAACCCACGCGGTCGACAACGGACACGGGCTGTTTCGCTTCGTCAACAACAGTCAGACGGGGCCATTGACCTGGGAAATTCGGAATACCAACCCCTTGCAGCCCAGCCCGTGTGATATTGACACTGTTGTCTGCTAAGATTGGGCTGCTCATATCGACGGACGAGATCGAATGTTTCACGCGACGCCGCCCTTTTATTCGACATCGACTGTCCTCCTTTTGCATTACTGTGTACAAGTACGGCCCTCGCTCGCCCGGCTACAGCTCGGCACCCGTCTATTCCCACGGCCGTTGGCTTTGTTGACATCGCAAGCTGACGCGACTGGAGGCTTGCATTCTGCATATCGACGTCACGTTAGACAGACAGGCACACAAACACAAGAACACGAACCGGAAACGACAAGAAGACGACGCTGCACAAACAAGATCGAGGAGAAGGCGTTCGTGGTCTTTTTACCGTCGCTTTACCTTCTGCAAGAGCTATTTGCCTTCTTGGCCCCGCACACCGCTTGCCATTGTTTACCTCAAAAAGGAAGGGACCTGTCGGACCCACTTCTTGTTTCTCTTTTCCTCTTTTCCTCTTCTGCTCTCGTTACGGAGTACTCACTTTTCCTTTCCACACTCGAATCTACCCCCCTTGTTGTTGTCGAACCCCCCTGTTTTATTTTTATCTTTGTTTGTGTCCACTCTTCGTTCGCCGGACCTCGACCGCCTTTGGCTGCGACCTGCGACCCAGTTGGCGGCCCTTCCAACCCCATCTTATCGACATTCCTCACCAGCGCATCTTTATTTTTTGTCTTTCTTTTTTTGTCTTCCACGAACTCGCGATCGCAGAACTGGGCTGCTTCACTGCCGACCATATTTGCAGCGCATCCTCATCGTCACCTCGCCAAGCCCATGACGGTCGTCTGACGCACTTCGCGCTCCTCTTTTCTCCCCCTTCCGACGACAAGGCGCGCGTCCTCTTTTTTCGACCTCATTGATCGCACGTTTGTCGTCCAGCTCAGTTACACCGCACCGCATCGCCATGGTGCGCGTCACTGACGAGCTGGCCCTCTCGCCAGAGACCGTCACGCTCTTCCACGCCAGCGACCCGCTGCTCGGCCACCTGCCCGTCCTCGCCTTCCACGGCCCCTCAACCACCGCCAACTTCACACACAACAGCTCGCGCATCCAAGTCCACATCTACTCGCCCGCCGGCTTCCAGTCCTTTCCCCGCCTTACCGTCTCGCCAAGCTCCGATTTCTATGGCGTCGTTACACACCTCCCCCGCGAGTTCCAGGGCGACGAGATCTGCCGCGGTCTGGCTTTCGCCCTCTTCAAATACTTTAGCGAGCTCCCCGAGTCCGTCAAGACCTATCTGCGCAACCAATACCCAACCACACGCGGGCGCCGTCCAGGGTCCGCGCCGGCCCTCTTTGGTGAACAACATGCCGCCGATCTGGCCAAGGCCATGGCCTGCGTCGAGACCAACATCGAAGAACACCTGCGCGCCCTCGAGTGTGCACTGCAGACACAGCATGTGAGCAACATCGATCTCGACCTTGTCCTCCCACCCGGTGCCATCACCATGCCCTCCCTCGACGGCGACAGTGCCGATGGCGCTCTTGACGAGAACGACGAAGACGCCATCCTCGACCCAACTCTGCGCCAGTACGACCCGGCCTACACACCACTCGTCAAGCTCTTTGGCGAGCCCGTCTTCCTCCCCACATCCAAGCTGCGCCGTGCGCCGTCGCGGCCCAGCTCGCTCAGCCACCGCACCAAAGCATTCACAAAAGACAACAAGGTCGAGCTGCGCATGCAGATGGGCGAGCTTGTGGACACCGAAGAGCGCTACGTGCTCAAGCTCAACGAGCTCGTCAAGCACATTGCAGACGACTTCCGGCAAAAAGCCAAGGACCGCACAGATTCTAGCTCGAGTCCGTCCATGGAAGACGTCGACCGCTTGTTTCCACGCTCGGCCGACCGCATCCTACAAGTCAACTCGGCCTTTATGCAGGACCTGCGCAAGGTCATGGACGACACAGAAGAGGACGCCGTGCGCGACCTGGAGATACCCTACACATACGGCTCGGCTTCGTCGCGAACAATGCTTGCCAACTCCCACGCCACGGGCGGCGGTGGCGGCTCTGTCCGTGTCAAGGACCCTAGCGGTGCCCTGGCCATGGCAAAGACCTTTATGGAGTGGTTCCCCAAATTTGCCGACTGCTACCAGGAGTACATTCGCGCCAGCCAGAACTTCCCGCAACTGCTGAGCAGCTTTCTCGACAACAACCAGTCCAGCTTCCGGGACCGCGTTGTGCAGACCACCGGTGAGCAGGTGCTGCGGTCCATTCTCATCGAGCCCGTCCAGCGCTTGCCGCGCTACAGCCTCTTCATCGACCAGATTGTCGGCTGCCTGCCTATCACACATCCAGCCCTGCAGTTGATGCTCAAGGCCCGCGACATCATCACCAACATCTGCTCCATGGACGACCCATCCGACAACAAGCCCCATGTCGTCAATCGGTTGCGCAACCTGATTGAGTGCTGGCCCGTGGATCTAGAGCCACGGGGCCGTCTGGTCTTGGCTGCCGACTTTGTCGAGTTGGCGGCGCCATACGATGCCGATGCTCACAATATCGGCATCCAAGACCGAGCAGGCCTGTTTTTGCTCTTCAGTGACTGTCTAATCATAGTCAAGAAGAAGGCAGGGACAAACTTTACCGGCCGTGATCTCCTGCGCGAAATTGACAAACCGTCACCGGCTGGTCTACTGGTGTCCATGACCAACGCAGCAGGTGGCCCAGGAGCGTATGACTTTGCTTTTAGTGGATGGCACCAGCTGGCCGATGTGCGCTTCACCGAGTCGGCAGACAACCGCCTTGTGTGGATGACTTCGACCCAGGAGATGAAGAGTGCGCACTCGGGCGACTACATGGCCAGCAAAGCCATTACCTCGCGCTGCTTTGTCCTGCAAGAGACTTTCGACTGCAAGGCCACGCGGTGGAGCGAAGACCTCGTCAAAGCCCGCATCGAGGGTCGTTTTTCGGAGGCTGAGCGCGAGACGCCCACCTGGTCCCTCCGTTCGGTGCGCCTCCCGGAGAACAATAACATGGGTCTCCACGCCGCCGTGTTCCAGGAAGCTGCCGAAGAGCTCATCGAGGGCCGCCGCGAGCCCGCCCCTGTGCGCGTCGTCTTCGACAACCACCGGGGCACTAAGGGCGCTCCTGTCGGCCACTACGGCGTCGAGATTGTCATTGAGGTGCGCACCGACGTCGGCCGTTCCAGTACAAGTAGTAGCAACCGTGGCAGCTACGGCAATGGCAGCGAGAAGCGTCTGATTATGAACACGGTCGGCCTTAATGGGAAGCGGTACACGGACGATATTGCCCAGGAAGATTTCCTGCCAACCCTCGCGCGGCGCATCATCCAGCTCATGAGCTCCCAGCACAACCCGTCCAACCCCAAATTGGTCCCGGCCCTTGTTTCGTATCACACAAAGACCCTGCGCTCGCTCAATTTTGGCACCCGCGCCGAGAAGACCAAGTCGTTCCTGGGCTCATCACCCGTTAAGCTGTTGTCGAGCTTCCTGGGTGGTGGCAGCACAAGCAATGTTGGTAGCAGCAACAGCACGCCCACGCCTGCCACTGTCAGCAACACAAGCACGACCAATCTGACTGAAAGCATATACGGCTCTATGCGCCTGAATCGGTCGCAGTCCAGCAGCAGTCGCCAGCCTGTACAAGCCGACGCAGCCTCTCTCAATGGCTCCATTCGCGACCGCACAGGAGGCGCAGCCTTTGGTACTGATGCATCACGGCCAGAGAACCCTCTCGTGCGCCTCGAGCATACATTTACTGGCTACGTTGCGGCTCTCCAGGCACGCAAGGGCCAGTTTGTCGCCCGGACTTTGCTTAGTCGCAGTTCAAGCTCGGCCGACGAGCTGTCTGTCAACTTGCTGTACAACAAGCTAAATGAGAGCCCGTATGACTGGGAGTCCTCGTCTGATCTGATGCCCGAGGTGGTCTTTGCCGCTTTTGAAAAGTTTACCCGCATCGCCTGGCGCGACCAGATGGGCACCATCATGACTATTCAGTCGCTTGATGCCCTGCAAGAGCGTGCTGTCCGTAAAGTGCCCGGCGACTTTGCCGACTTTGTCAACTACCTGTTTGGCGATATGGCGCCGCAGAACCGGCGTGCCTTTACGGCACTGATCAAGCTCCTCGCTGATTTACTTGATGGCTGCAGCGACGACGGCGACCGCGGCGCTTTGACGCTGGCCTTTGCTGAGCTGCTAGTGGCAGGCCATGGCGAGCCACACAACTACATCAACCTGCTGGACCGCCTTGTCGAAGACTGTGACCGCATCTTTGACGATATTGGCTTCGGTTCAGGCATCCACCTGCGCAGCTCGGCGTACGAGTCGTTGAATTCTTCGGTTGCCCGCAGCCACAAGTCTGCGACGGGCTCTTTAACGTCTAACACGTCGTCACTCCGCAGAAAGTTTGGCCTTGAATCGTTGCTGCGGCAAAACAGCAGCAGCACCCGGGGCCTGGAGAGCACGGTCACTGGGAGCGGTGCCAGTGTTTTTGGCGACTCGACGTCCGAACGCCCGTCCATGTGGCGGAGTCTTAGCAAGCACCACCGGAACCCGGCGACAGGCGAGAGTTTGAGTTTGTCCAAAGCCACCTCGGCCAGCTACATTAACCGCTCGCGGTCCATTGACATGGGCATCAATGGCGGCACCAACAAGCTACTCATGCGCCGCCCGGTTTCGCGTGACCGGCCCCCTATTGCGGGCGCCTTTGACGATATGAGCATGGCGATGATGATGCAGCGGCCTACAAGCTCACAGCGTCCCAACAGCTCGCACAAGCAGCTTGAGACGATTGGTGAGCCGGACACCGAGCCAGGCATCAGCGGCAAGTCGGGCGAGTCTTCGGAAAAGACGCTCAAGAAGAAACGGCGCAGCTCGCTGTCGGACCTCAAGAGCCTGATGGAAGTTGTTAGTCTTGACGATGGCGATGACGATGACAGGAACAGCATCAAGCCCAGCCCGACTTCGAAAACCAAAAACAACGACAACCCGCTACCGCCCATTCCGCTCCGGACGACTAAGACGACATCCGAGAAAGTGAATGCGGGCGGCCCGCGCGCACCGTCGCCGTCAAAGATTCCCAAAAGCCCGCAGTCGCTATCCCAAACACACTTCCAGAGCCATGGCCGGCAGAACAGTGTGCAGATGCAGCAGCAAATACAAGCTCCACCACAGCTGAGCAACATCTTCCAGTCGCCGACGCAAAAGGAGAATTTTGCCACGGGAGATGCCCCGACAGAGTCTAGTAGTGGGCACGGCCACGGCCACGGCCACAGCAAGACACTGTCCGGCAGCTCACACATTCCGATGCTCAGAGCGTTCCGGGCCGCAGGAACCATTTTGCCGCCACCTGGCTCTGTGTCACCAACCCGCCAGAGCCAGCTGCCGCCACCGAGCCCCACGAAGCTTCCGCCCGGGTCGTCCACAATCGGCAGTAGTACAGGCCAGAAGCTGCGCCTGCAATCACCCCAAAAGCTGCGTGAACGTCTCCAGTCGGAGAAGCGTGCTGTGAAAGAGGTAGACGCATCGCTGCGGTCCGAGCTGTCCCGTATCTCGGAAGACATGGCCAAGCTGACCAGTGCGGCCCCCCCTCCTACTTCCACACAAAGTCCTCCCTCGACGGCCGCTCCCGGCCTCGACCTCCAGACACTGGCTTTCGCCCTCCAAGCTCTCGAGGCGCGTCTGCCCAAACGCCTGCAGGAAGTCACGGACCGCCAAGAGTCCTTGCAGCACGACATGGAGGCCACCGTCAAAGCCTCCGAGTCCAAGGTTAGAGCAATTGACCAAATGTACAAGGAGGCCACAGCCGAGAACGAGCTGCTGTACGAAAAGTTCAACACGGAGCTCGGCAAGATTGTGCGTGCCCTGAAGGGCAAAGGCCGCGAAGACAAGGAAGAGCTGGTGGCCAAACTCAAAGAGCAGACGGAGGAGACGGCGCGCCTGAAGAAGGACAATGCGCGTCTTAGGAGGGAGGCAGTTAGTCTGCGGACGATGCTGAAAGGGGAGCAGCAGCAGCAGTGAGGAGCAGCAGTGAGGTGGTGCGTGGGGTGTGATGTGAGTTTGTTCTCTTCTTCTTCACTTCAAATCCCCCTTGGCCTTTAGATTGTATTATTTTTTGTTTTGATTTTTTTTGTCGCTTTATTTTGGCCCTCTTGGTCGCTGGCGTTGGTTGCTAGATATTTGGAAGGAACGGGCACACTTTGTACGACGTACACTGGAAGGGGAGGGCATACGGAAGGGAAACCTACGGTGAAGTCGGCGGGCAGGGGCTTGTTACGATAAAAAGATACCGAGGAGTTACGGAGGCGGGCAAGGCTGGTCGATATGAACACTTTTCTTCACACATACATCGTACAAGGACATGAAACAAGTGGCATTTTCCGACATGATAATTCGAATGCGTTCTTATGACATTGATTCTAGTATTGTGTGGGGGAGATGTTCAGATGGTCAGAAATAGCAGGCGTGTGTATAATACGCAAGGTAAAAGAAAGAGAAAAGAAAAAGAAATCAACAGGAATCTGGCATGAAAAGAAACAATGAAGACTAATAGTACAAGATCATTACGAAGCGTTTCGCCCATGTAGTTTTGTGTACGTCCAGAAATCTATAACCCATACCCAATCCGTTGTTCATAAAAACCCATTGTATCATGAAAGAGAGTATGGAGAAAAAGAAAGGCGGACAACAAAAATGGGAGCGAATTTAAAGCGAGAGAAGCAGAAGCAGAAAAAAAAAGAAAAAGAAAAAAAAAAGCCAGACAAAAACCCATGTCCGTCTATATCCGAAACCATGCAAATAATATAGTGTATGGGGTCTATATCTCTAAGATGTCCATGACAAAGCCACGGTCCGGTTCCGTGGGGGAGGGAGAGGATAAGAAAGAAAGGGTGGGATAGAGGAAGAGAAAAGAGAGTTAAGCAAAAAGAGGGCTGGCCTACTCGAGTCGTGTCATGAACGACTTGCGCATCTTCATATTGACCACACCGCCAACACCATAGGCAGGGACAATACGCCCAATACGCGCTACGGAGCTCACTAGCCAGGTTTTGCGCACGACCGCGAACCGGTCACCCCAGCTCACCGGGTTGCCGGCGGTGCCCGCCTGCCCACTCGCTTGCCACGCGCGGTTGTACAGGTCCAGACCCAGCAGGTGGAAAGGCGTCGACGCGAACTGTGTGAGAGCCGGCGCGGCAAACTGGGCCACCGTCTGGCCCGACACGGCCTTGAGGAGAGCGTTTTTCGTTGCGCCCGAGCAGTCGCCGAGGCCAAACTTTTCGTTGAGATAGGGACCCAGCCGCGGCGGGATGTTGAAGGATGCAAAAATGGTCATGCAGTCCCGCAGGGCAAACAGCAGGTACGACGGCAGAGGGACAGGGCGCGGCACGGCGCCCGGTGGGCCAAACATGCGCACAAACACCTGGTCCTTGTAGATACAGAGGCCGACATTGGTGGCCGACGAGGCGGCAAACTTGGCGACGCCGGCGGTGACTTGCGAGGCGGGGCGGTTGTGGGCGGTGCTGGTGGCGGTGTCGATGGCGTTGGCCGAGAAGTAGGTGCCGCCGTAGAGCAAGCAGATGAGGGCGAAGGGTTTGCCGAGCAGAATCTGCTGGGGATGGCGGAAGAGCGTGGCAAAGGAGGACTTTAGGGAGCCTGCAAGAGTGTTGGCGCCCGAGGCGTTCTCCATAATAGAGCGGTCGATGATGGCGATGATGGGCGCGACGATGGAGGCAGCCGTAAAGCCGCTGACGGCGTCGGCAGCGAGGCGGAGGCCGAGGTGTTTCGTGTTGTACTGGGGGCTGGCAGTCGAAGCAATTGCTGAAGAGGAGGCGGCTGTCGTTGTCGTTGTCGTAGACGTGGCAGAGGAGTCCCGTTTTGAGAACGGAGGGGGGGTGGGCGCGGGTAGTTGCTGTCTTGACTGTGTGGAGGTCGCAGACGGCGGTAGTGATGAGGAGGAGGTGGCAGGAGAGGTGGTAGAGGTGGTCGGCTGTCTTGATGAGTTCGAGTTCGAGTCCGAGTCTGAAGAGGAGGACGAAGAAAAAGACGCCTCTGAGGATGTTGGAGATGCCGACGAGACGGTCGGTGTAGGTGTCGAAATGGGCTCCGGAAGGCTGGTCGGCGTTCTCTCTATGCTAACGGCCGAAGCCAGCACCGGTGCTGTGGCCGTCGGTGCCATGGCGAGTGGTTGTGGGGTGGTCAAAAAGGACGATAAAAGAGAAAGAAAACAGTCTCGATGTCGGTCACCCAAGTATCGGCGATGCACTATCTGCACAGTATACAGTATGCGACGCGTACAAGCCTCTCAGCAAGTCAATGCCAGTGCTGAAGCTGCCGAGGACCGCAAGAAACAAAAGAACAGTGCTTTTGCGTCCTCTTTTAGATTTTGTCGCCGGGAATCTGAAAGTTAGGATTCCCGTCAAAGTCGAAAGCGGTGGCTGGCAGCCGGTTTGTTTGGAGCGTTGACGCAATCGGAACCGGAGGCGATAACCGATAAGGAAGGGAAGGTACGGGGAGGATACGGAGGAAGGTGCGAAACAGCAAAAGGAGAGAGGAAGGGAAGGAACGAAGGGGGCAAGAATCTATATTGTGTCGAGATGCATTGTGCGATGCTTCAGTCACAGATCTCTAAATATACGTCGTACTCCGTACTCAGTCTGACTCTCCGGATCTGTTCAGAGTTTTGTTTGCGACCGGCCGTCTTTCTGTGTCTTTTATTTTTTTTTACTTTTTTTTTAGTCACATTTGCGACCCGACCATTGACCCTGTCTCGAAAAAAAAAAAGCTGCTTAGAAAAAGGTCCGCTGTCGCTTGTTGGAGTTGGAGTCTTACCCCCTGTGGTAGTATTTTAGGCTCTTTTGGGGCAGCTTACGGGGACAACTTGGCCCCTGTCCGGGGTTTTTAGTGGACACCGATACAGGAACCGGCCAGAGCAAGCCAGAATACGACGTACATAGTAATTACCAGTGCCCTGTCGGATGCGCTAGGCGGCTTTCAGTAAGAAGCTGGAACTTACTAGCTTAAAGTGGCCCCCAAAGTGACACCACTGGGCACAAATCGCACCACTTTTGACACTCCAAATCCACTGGGAGTCCACTAGGCGCGCTGGGGAAGACGCTACAAAACGCGTGTAGGCGGCGGGGGCCCCAAAAAAGCAACAAAAACACCCCCCAACCACCGAAATACACCGAAACACGCCCCGAGCTTGGTGGTTTGGTAGGTGTTTTTAGCGGGATCAGCGAATCAGCGACCCGCAAAACCCAAGCACGCACACCAGAATTCACATGAAACGAGACGACACATCCCCCGAAGTCGGAGATAACACCGGGAGGTTACTGCAAAACACCCTGACCGTCGGTGAGAACAGTGAGAACAGTGAGACTACGGGAGCTCACAGCACACCATTTACGGAGTATTTGCATTGCGGTTCCCGGTTTCTTCCAGCGCTTCCGAGCACCGTTCGGATCGCTAGCAAGTACAAAAAAAAAAGAAGAAAAAAGAGGAGAAAAAAAGGAGAAAAAAGAACACGGAGACAACGGCAGTTTTATCGCCGGAGCGGTTTCCGGGGCTGTTCGACCTGCCCTGCAAGCTACGAGGCCCGTAAAGTCTCTTTTCCTGACCGCTGGTGTACACCGCTATTAAGAGGCTCGCTCATAATTAAAGACGGCCGTCTACTGCAGCCTGGTTGGTGGAAGCTTGGTCGCGCGGGTCAATGATCTAGCGAGAAGCGGCCGACACAGGAGCACGGGAAGAAGAAACGCATTCCGAAGGGGACAGCTCAAGCTTTATCAACTTTATCAGGACAGTAATAAGATAGCGGTTGTCGAGAGGAGAGAATCTCGATATGACGGGAACAGAGTGAAGATATATCAAAGGATAAAAAAAAGGAGGAAGTGGTTTTGTCTTTTTTTTTTTTTGTCTTTTGTCTTTTTCTCCTTTGTTTTTTTTTAAAAAAAAAAACCCAGAAGATAATGGAAGCAATTATCGCAAATAGAAGCAAAAAAGAGCAAAATATAAACTGAACAAAGCAGAGTAACGATATCAAGTTTCAAAGCATCTAAAGACATATGTCTACATTTATATCAACGTAGATACAATATCTGATTCTAGATTCATGTCTTCATGACAACAGTCGCAAAATATCAGCTCCAGTTATACGCTTAAGACAGACAAGATTAGTGTTTTCCATTTATTGCGCCTCCTATGCAACATGTATATGCCCTCTACCTCGATATCTTGTCTTCTACGCCGGCATCAGACGGTCGTCTTCCTCGCCGCTCTCGCTCTCCTCGTCCTCTTCGCTGCTTTCTTCCTCTTCTTCACTCTCTTCTTCGTCTTCGTCGTCGCCCTCTTCGCTGCTCTCTTCCTCACTGCTGTCCTCCTCTTCAGACGAGCCGTCGTCTTCCTCACCCTCCTCTTCGTCTTCTTCTTCTGCCTCCTCTTCGGCTAGCCAGTCGTCTAGAGATTTGGATCCGACCTTGCTGGCAGAAGAAGACTGGCCGCCGTTCGTCCCGCCAACGACAGGACCACGGCTCTTGCCCTTGGCTGCCTGGTCAAGACTAGCGCCAGCCGGGACAGAGCCCGACTTGTAGCTGCTGCCACCACCAATTCCGCCGCCAGCACGTCTCTCTTCATACTGTGCAGCCGCCAGACTCTCTTCCGTCTCTCTCAGGCGCGGGTCCGGCTCCTCGCCATCGTGCACCCACTCCGGCAGTGGCTCATATCCCCGGATGCCGTGCAGCATGCCACGGCTGACCGTCGTGGTGCCCTCAAGGCTGTTGGAAGAAGAAGAGGAGGCATCGCCGCCTGCTCCGAGCACCAGAGCGGCCGACCCCAGTGTGAAGCCGCGGCGCACTTCCGACGGACTGGGGGCGTGCGGCACGGGTTTGGGAGCGAGCAGCATCAGGGTGGCCAACTGCGGCACTTCGAGGAGGGCGCGGTACAGACGTGTACGGTCACGCAGGTCGTACGAAACATCGTAGCGGGCCAGCAACAATACATAGTCCCAGAGACGACGGATGGGGTGGTCCGAGTTCTCTTCGGGAGCAGGCGACGGCGCCGGCGCCGGCGATGGCCCGCGAGGCGGCGAACCGAACCCGCCGTCGTCGGCAAACCCCTCGGGCAGTGGAGAGGGTATAGGCGAGGGTGCCGGTTTTGATTCGGTGACCGGTTTGGGCGGGTTGCGCTCGGCCTCCCGGTTGATGTGGTGAAGGTACACTTTGGCGCCCAGCAGGACAATTTGCCGTTTGGCGGCTTCGGACTCGCTGGCAAAATCCTTGAGCAAAATCCGCAGCACGTCGGCGGCAATGTTGTCTTCGCCGTTGAGACCAGAGAACTCGCCGACCAGCCAGATAATAGTGGCTCGGGCCTGCGGGTCGGTCGCGGCATCCAGGTTCTTGGCGAGACGGACGACGGTGGCAGCGTGTGCTGCCGGATCCTGCTGGATCAGGTGGCGGATGACCGTCAGCGACTCGGCTGCGAGGGTACCATCAAGGCTCGTGATCTGGGCAAGAAGCAGCCGCAGACAGCGTGCGGCTGTGGTTGCATCTGCTTTTCCACCAGTACCACCAGTACCAACAGTACCACCGTTTCCGTCCGTGGCCTGGGCACAGCGTCCAATCGCGCGGACAGCCTCGCGCACGAGAGCCTTGTCGGATCCGCGGGCAAAGTGCTCGAGCTCACTCAGAATCAAGGACTTGGTAGGTGCAGGGCTGTGAGGGAAGATGAGCGCCAGCACTTCGAGCTTGAGCCGCCAGACGGCCGGCGGGTCCGTCGCGCGGACGAGGAAGCGCGAAGCATAACGCACAAAGTCGGCCGGGTACGCGAGGCACACAGAGGCGATGTTGTACAGAGCAATCTGCTGGATGTCCTGCGGACCGCGCAGAAGGGCTACAAGGGGGCCGACAGCATCGCGGACGTACTCGGTAGTGCCAATGGCCACGTAGCACCGAGTGACGGCCACGACGACACCAGCGTTGCGACTTTGTAGAAGGGGACGGATGGCGTCCAGGAAAAGGGTCAAGTCGGGGTCGAGATCGACAACGGTCTGGTAAGTCGAGGGTGTATTTTGAGAGGCTGCAGCATCCCTCCCCGTATCGCTGTTGCTGCTGCTGCTCTCGGCTGCGGGCTCGCCGTAGAAATCGCCTAGATCGAGGGAGCGTGCTGGTTTCTTGTAGCTGCTGCTTTTTGTAGTGGCACTCTCTTCGACAACAGCCACTTGTCGTGTCCTCCGCGGGAAGCTCTTGCGCGCATACACCGTCAGCATCCGCAGTGTCGCCAGCTGGCTCCATTCATCCATGTCCACTAGCTTGCGCACAAGGTCGCGGTAGTGAGGGTGGATCAGGTCCAGGCGCCCCGGGCAGACAGCCATGTACGCCGCCACAGCCGCCCCCGCCACGTAGTATTGCTTGTCGCCGAGTAGTGTCGCCAGGTACTCGAGCAGCGACGGCAGCTGGCTGGGGTCCAGACGGTAGCATTTGGGGATCGCCAGCGCGGCCGCTCTCCGAACATACGGGCTCATATCGGCCGCACCCTTTTTGATCGCTAGCGACACAATCTGGCTAATGACAGGCACGCGGATGCCCGACATCGTGCGAAGTGCCAGCGCCCGGACTTGCGGGTTGCCGTCCGACAGCGACTTCTGGATCGTGTTGATGGACAGCAGGGCCATGTCCGGTTCCTGCTCGGCGTGGTGCACGACGTAGATGTACACCAGCTTTTTGATCTCGAGGTTGGGCGAGGCCACATTCTTGACGACCGACGAGAAGAAGGGCAGCGTCTTTTGCCCCCGGTAGGCCATGGTCGTCACCCTCCGCAATCCATCGAGCACTTCGCGGTCGGCCCGGCTGTCGAGCAGCTTTTTGATCTGGCGGCTGTCGAGGGGGCGGGACGCGGGGTTGCGGAACCCGCTGCGAGCGGCCGACGAAGCATCGAGTGTGAGTTCGCGGGCTGTACGTAGGCGGTTAGAGAGCTGTTATCAAACGTTGGGCATCGAAAGATCGAAAGGGGAACTGACCACTCTCGAGGAGGTTGGAGATGCGCGAAATCGACTCCATGACTGCGGGCACGGCACGGTGCCGCTGGTGGACGGCGGCTGAAAGAAAGAGGCAGCCGGGTAGGAGGAAAGGTCGATGTGGTGGGGAATTGACCGTGGGTGGTCGCGGTGTGCCGTGATTGTTGTCGGCGTCGATATTGAGGAGTAGGGAGCAGAGTCAATTGGCAGCCTGGAACTGGATGACGGAATGGCAGTTGATTTGGAGTGTTTTGGTGGGGCAGTTTTGTCACTTGTGTGCGAGTGGCAGGCACGTGCGGGCAAGCTCGAGCTCCTTCCTCAAGCGACCTCAAGCTGTCATTTTAGTGGGGCTCTCCATGACAGCACCGAAAAGCGTACGTCGTAAACTTAAGAAGCTAACTGAACTACGACGTAAGACGACATCCAAACATTAGAAGCAGCGCAATGATACAGTATCTGCCTACACCCCTACACCCACGACATGACACCATGAGGCCGGCGCTTGACGCCGATTGAACGAGAATCAAGAGTGCTCTACCAACATGGGCCACCCTGTCGTCATCGTCTCGGCTATCCGTCCAGCAGCTCTTCTTTCACATATTCTCGAGCAATGTGCCCATCCAACAACACTCGTCATTTGTTCCAGCAGCACCGATTTCGTTAAGCGGTGTGCCAATGATGCTGACGAAGGTGGCAGCGGCACCGACGAAAGTGTCCTCCACAGGGCATCCCTCCTCCAGGTCGCCGTCGCCCGCCATATTCGCGTCGCTTTCGTCCCCACCGTCGCCCATCTTCGCGGGTTTCTGGCTGCTCTCGATCTGAATGCAAGCCGTGTGCCTGCCCCGCCGGCTGCCGATACTCTCCTTTTGTCGGGAGGCGCTCCTCCACCCGTCCGGCGCGGTGATCACACGCTCGTGGTGTACGACCTTTTAAGGCTGCACCGGGACACGAGCGAATGGAGCAGTCAGGGGCTGAGTGCATCGGCGGCCGTTCTCGTGGAAGCCGGATGGCGGACAGGGCTGGACGTGTTGGTAGTCGATGCGGGTGGTCACTCTGACGAAGAGGGCACTGCATTGACGACCGCCCTGGACGAAAAGATGCCCGTGTTGAGCACAGGTCCAAGGAGACAACTGCAAAAAGCAGGCTATCCATTGCGGACTGAACGAATCAGGGCAGTGCTGTCACGATGGTTCAGCTTTCGAGAGACTCTTGAAGAGCATAAAGCCGGCAGGACAGACTTGGAGGTCGATACTGAAGGAGAGCAGCCGGTTCCTGAAAGAGAGTCAACATTTGGGCCTGAAGCGGTTGTAGCAGCGGAAGAGACTGACCAAACGAAAGAGATGGAAGAAGACGAGGTAGCTGTCATGGAAGAGACAGAGGCAGGCACCAAAGACGTTGAGAATATTCCCCAGGAAAAGCCTCGTGTCGAAGAGACTATTCAGGTGGCCGAGGAGAAGCCGAGAAAGACTGTTTTATTTGTCAAGGACAGTGAAGACGAGGACGACGACCTGTCCGACGACGACGCATCATACCCATTGTGATGCTCTTATCCATTGCAGGCATGCTGTTGTATTTGTTGTACATTATTACAAATTTACATCACCCAGAAACCAAAACGCCAGGCCCATCCTATGGTATCAATCCCCATCATCAGTCGTGAGAAGCGCAAGAAACAAATATACGCCGTACACCGTACACAGCATCTCACATGGTCTGCTCCATCTCTGTAATGTACAGCTTGATGTGCGACTCCATCTTGAGGTACTCGTCGTAGGCATTGTGCACCTCGTTCTCAATGTTCTCCTTGAGATCCAGCATCTTCTTTTCCGTCTGCTCGATCCGCACCCGCCGCTTCTCAATATCGCGGCCCTTGTCGCTGCGCTCCTCGTTGAGCGTCCGATGGATCTGTTTCAGTTCCTCCATCTTCTCCTTGGCCTCCTGTGCCTTCTGGGCGCTCTGCTCGCGCAGCTTCTCGGTGCGCTCGTTCCACTTGGCCAACTGCTTCTGCAGCATGAGCTCGGCCCGCTCGACCTCCTTGACGTCCGCGCCTCGCTCTGTGAGGGCATCGCGTTGCCGCGTTTTTTTGGCATTGTCCTCCTCCTCCTTGCTCAGCTCGCCGCCAATCTCGTCCAGCAGCTTGATGCACGCCGCCACGTCGCCCGCCACCACATTAAACGAGTCTGCCGATGTCTGAAGAGCGCGCGCCCGCCGCTCCAGCGACTCAATGTGCGCCTTGTTATTGGCCAGCGTGTTGGACAGGTCCGCCAGGCTCGCTTGGAGTGCGGCCGGGCTTTGCAGCACATACGGCTGCAGCTTGGCGATTTCCTGCCGCAGCACAATCTTGGACTGGGTCCGCCGTTCGAGCTGGTCCACCAGCTGCCGCTTCCGCTCACGCGCCTCGTCCAGCCGCGCACCCACCTGCCGCTGGCTGCGCTGCAGGTCCACCAGGCTGCGTTTCAGGGCGTCGTTGCGCTGCATCTTCTCGCGCACCTCGGCCTCGGCGGCATTGCGCGCCGCCCGCAGCGTCTCGAGACGCCGCTCCAGGTCCTGGTTTGCGCTGTACAGCTCGTCCGCCCGCTGCCGCGTCATGGCGCCCCGCTGGGCATGCTGGTCCACAATGTGGCCCTGGCCCTCGCGGAACCGCACAAAATTGATGAGGTAGCTCAGAATCATGACGAGGCGTTCGTAGGTCGGTCTGTATAGGTCATTGAGAGAAAAGTCGCGGACGCAGCACTCGGCCAGCAATACACGCAGCGACGCGCAAAAGCCCATCAGGCACCGCGTGTCCGCCGGCATCAGCACGTCGCCGTACTCGCTGCCACAGACTTCTTCAGCGGCCGCGCGCATGGCCGGCTCGACCGTCTCGCGCGAGACATTGAGCAGCTCTTCGGCGAACCACTCAAAGATCTTTTGCACGAGCAGAGGGTTGGGTTTCTGCAGGTCGGCAACGGAAAAGGGGATGCCCATGTCGGCAACACACGCGACAATCTCCTTATCGGTAAGCCGGACGAGCAGGTCGGGCACATCCTTGGGCCGGGCATTGCGGTGCTGGTTCGGCGGCAAAATCGACATTCGCGGATTGAACGCCATTGTGAGGAAGGTGAGGGATATCGTCGAGATGTTGTTGCAGTGTTGTTGAAAGGTGTAGAGGAGCAGCCGTGTTATTCGATCATTCGATGTGCTGGTTATCTTTCGGGGTGTCGTCGACGAAGGTCGTTGTGCCGCAAATGCGTTTGTTGATGTTGAACTTGTTGATGTTCAAAATCGCGACTTGTGAAAATGGAGGGGGCCAAATTGGTGAGGCGCGTGTTTTGGTGTTTGGGTGTTGCGCAACAAAATGTGGAGACGTTGCCCGGCAACGCGTTTTGGGGAAGGCACCAAACCACCACCAAAAATCGCGGCCAAAAATCTACGAACTACATTACATACTCCGTATTAACGACGCGATTGACTGCAATCAATTAAAGTCGCCTTCCATCACTTACAAAACTGTAGACATTGTTTTCTTTGCTACGGTTTCTACTATTGCCACCAAAACGGTGGACAGCCTGCCCGGTCAAGTTTTCGTCGCAGAGAGTCCGTCTACCCTGTTCATTTCTTCTTTCTTTTCTTTCTTTTTGTCTTCATTTCAGGCAGAGCGCCGAGACATTTGGGCAAAATAGCCAGCCTTTGATTTTCCTTCTACGGAGTAGGCCTTCTGCTGTTTTGATTCGATGCTGATTCGAAATCGACCGACGACCCTCGTCTTGTGTGCCCCGAGCGGAGATGACACTTGGGGGCACACAGTAGAGAGCAATCGACAGTAGAAATGGCCTTTTCACCTACGATATCTTGTTCGACGACCTTGCATGAACTGTTGAATTGCACTAGACCACCCAATTTGGTGCATGCACGGCCGCCATCGTCCCGGCGCAAGACATACTGAGTATGTACGGAGTACACGCACACACACTATCTGCCGAGAGCCTGTCAGTCATCTCGGGTGATTTCCGTGAAACGAAACACCCAGGCCAATCAGTGGACGAGAAATCCCGATGGTGAGAGTACGGAGTACATGTGCGAGGTACGACGTACGGAGTACAAGGTTGACATTGTGCGGGTAGTCATCGAGTGAGCAGTGAGGGCTGAGCTGAAGGCTTGGGTGGGTGGTATTTCTCAAAGGCAGAGGACAAAAAAGCAACGAAAAGTACGACGTAAGGAGTACTGAAAAAGAAAAGAAAACTGCCAGCAACAGAACATGAAACACAGACCCGCCCGGAACGATGTGCCCTAAGGATTCGCTCAAATGCAACGAATGCACGACTGGGGTGCTATTCTCGCCGCCGACAGATGGATGCTGTCAGTTCCGACGTGGCGAACGTCAGCAGAGAAGCAGCAAGGGCCTCGTCTCAAGGACTAATAATTATGTGCCTCATTCTCTCTGTAAAGGATGTCCGTCCTGCTCCCCGTCAGCGTTTGCTGTAAGGATTAGGGAAGGGCAAAAAGAAGAACACGAGTCCCTGCTAGCTTCTGGAAGGAAGCCGACCCCAGGCAAGGCCACTTCTTCTCCCTGTCTCTTGCCTTTCGCCACAGCCCTACCGCCCGAGCGCCCGTCTGTCCACCCATCGCCTTGGGCAAAAATAGACAGACGAGAAAACGGTGGCGGGTTTCTGCAAGACAAGACGAGGACGTCCTGGCTCGGTCGGGACGGTCGTCTCTTGTCTTCTCGACACTCTTACGTGCTGGGTGCACCGCATGTCTCCTCATTTCGTTTGCCATGCTTTCGTGCCACGGCGGCTCGTTTGTCTCTTCTTTCTTTCCCATTCACCTGCAGCAAGTGCAGCCCAAGTTGCAGCTTGCACAGCGTCAACTGAACAAGCCACGGGCAAACGGTCTGCAGGAACGTCGGGATCTGGCCACAATAGGGCCTCACTGGAGTTGGCCATATTGCTTGGCCACGGTGTACGAGGCCTGCACCCAGGATGCTGTACCTGCGCCCTGGTCTGAAGTGGCCAGCAGGATGGCCGGGATGCCCTCAGTGCAGCATCGTACGGCCACAGCGGTGCACAGCGTTGAAGGCGTGCAAAGGATATCGAAATAGCTGCAGGTCGTAGCGAAAACAAGGATTGTCGCAGTCTGTATTTTCCGTCTGTCGATGCATGTTTTGCCGCTGGGGAGGACTTGTGGGCATCGTCTTGACGCTGCACACCTTCTGTCGTTTCCCTCATCGTCCCGTCGTTGTACAGAGCACGTAGGCAATTCGTTGTATGGAATTTGTATTTCATGCACGAGCCCGAAGAAAAAGGGGCATTGCACTGTGCTTGTAAGATATCACCACGACGAAGAAAAGGAAGGAACGCTCTTGTTCGCTCCTGCCCTCGGTCGCGCTTCTCATTTCAACTGCTTTGCTTTAGCGACCCTGCATTGAGATGCACTACACTGGTCATTGCGACGTGAATTGCTTTACACGGCAGCGCACGTGGCGGCTGTATCTCGTCTGGTTAAAAATAGGAAAGCAGCAGCGGCCGTTCTTTCCTCCTCAAGATGCGCAACACCACAGTGTCCGGTGTACATCTTGTGCTGTGCTCGGTGTCATTTCTGGAAAGTACGATGGGAGATGGGGGGAAGTACGTTCGTACAGGTGCATGTAGAAGAAGGTGCGGTGGAGGTTGAGTATCTCTGGAAAGAACGACAAGCAAATCATGTCGACATTGGCCCTCCGCACCTTCCATGAATCGTAGCTTCCTATTGTGACCCGTGTTTACCATTCTCCCCCTATTATCTCTCCTCCTCCTCGTTTTGGGCCTCTTCGACTTTTATCTTTGTCGTCCTCTTCCACCACTTCAAAAACCATCCGAAACTAACACCTCGAAACGGCGTCGCGCGCCCATGCACAGCAGCCCACTCACACCCTCTTGTCCCGCCCGCATCTGCTGTGCATCGCCAGCGAACGCACCTTCTGCAGCCCTGTCGGCCAACCAGCGCGGCGGAAGCTCGAAAAAGACTAAAAAGCGTGGGCCAAACTCCCGCCAAACCACGACGTCCCAGTTTCGTCACCATTTTGTCTGGCGTCGAGCTATCGTCACAGTTCTTTTGCTCCAACGTCTCATCTTCTTTCTCTCGACGGACTTCTTCCACTTCACTTGGCCACCCCTGCACCCCAAGCATATCCCTCAATCTGCCCACCGCCAATCACACCCTCCTGCGCCGTGGACCTGCTTTCTCGTTGGCCAACGGCTGCTGGCCCCTGCAACAATCCAGCCAACTTTTGTGACGACCACTCTCCAGCTCAGCCCGTCTTGCCAGCGGGCTAGCAGGCTGCCACCCCTGCTTTGCCCCCCGTCGCCATCCTCCCACCCAAGCCCACCAAGCCCACGTCTTTTTTTGGGCGTCCCACTTCCACTCCGTGTTGTTCTTCCTTTCTTTTTCTTCTTTCTTTTTCTTCTTTTCACCGCCCATGTCTCAGCGCTTGCAGAGCTAAAGAACACCACCCCTGCTTGGGGCCTTTGAACAGCCTGCCGAGCCTGCTTGGGACTACTATTTACGGAGTACTCAGAACGACTGTCCCATCATAAGACAAGAAAAAAAGACGGACGGAAACAGGCGACGGCCACTGTGGGTATGCCTAGCGTCTCCATGCCGGCAGCTTTTGCACATCCAGGACATCCACTTCACTTTCGCTAACCGTTTCGTTCCGTTCGTTCGCCTCTCCAGTTTTTGCTGAGCACCAAGACAAGAATAGCCCCGCCTCTCTTACCTTACACACCCTCTTGGACGACGACACAGCACTCACTTTTTTGAGTCTCGATCCAGCTTGACCCAGCTTTGACCCAGCTGTTATGTCGCACGGATGCACACGAATACAGAGCCAGGTTGCGTCACCAAATCTTATCGCTCGCTTTGGCATCCACCCTCATCATATGTAGAGTAGGGGGGGAAAAGGCCAGAACACTCAAGAGACGAGGAGATCAGCTGGAGTCGAGCAGATTGGCAGGCAAGCTCGAACAAGCAAGATTAAAGAGCTCGACCACCAAAGACATTCGGACGGCTGGCGATCGCCCGCAACCAAGTCCCAGCAAACGGGCCTGCTGGTAGTTGGTTCTTTTTGCGATCCCCTTGCGCATATATGTAACCCTGCCCGGCATCCATTTTGCGGCCTCCGCATCGCCTCACTCGCCGACGTCTTTCTGTTGCCGTTTTTACCCCCTAGATCATCTTCGTCTTAATGACTACTTTCTTCTTTTTTCTTTTTCTCTCTCTTTCTCTTTTCCGGCTTCTGCGCACAGTTGTCTTTCTCTCCCTGCACTTCCTATCTACCACCCTTCCCCTCCCCAGCCGATCAGTCAACGAATAGCATCTTTTACACTCGTTCTTTGGTTGGGCAGTAGCAGCAACCTTTTGGGCCTGGCCATCTTCCTATACCAGCAAAACCTCACCACGACAGAGCGCATAATCTGTTGATACGCCCACTTCATAACACGCCTCTGATATAGCCCTCCTTGGACCCTTCGCCTTCGACCGAGACACCCGCCCCTGAGATAATACCGCTGGGTGCCAACGTGAAGCAGGCAAGACGGAAACTGCAAAAGCGAGAAGAGGGCTGGGACCCAAGTCGTATCGAACGGCAATTTGCAGAGGCAAGAACGACGCAATACGATACGACACGGTGGAGACGCTCGCCTGCCGGTCTGCTGCACTGACCTGTTTCCTCGTACTGGTCTGCCACTATTTCTGTGCCCAGCGCCCACAAGAGACCAGAACTCAGTCCCCTGGCACACCACTCCTTTCTCTCTTTTCCTGCCCTTTACTGCATTTTCTTGCCACGATACTGCAACGACCAGACGTCCAACTCTCGCTGTCGGCGCATTTTGACTCCCATTCACCCACCCACGGTGGGGACTATTTCTCTTCACCCACCATCTTAGCATCCCAGAAAGCTTTTCTCCCAATTAACCGGCCCTCCCCGTTGAGCGTTGGGGCCGTACCCGCAAAAAAAGAAGAAAAGAAGACTGCTGGAGATCTCAATCTCGCCGCTAGACCCGTTTCTCTCTCTGTTCTCCATCCCTCTTCTTTCTTCTCGTATTCTTTTTTTATTCACCCTGCGCCTCCCCTGTTCTTCATCCCTTCTTTTCTCTTTCACACTCTCTCTTCTTGACGTTTTTTCGACGACATCCACAATCACTATACCTTCCTTCACATCGTCGCACCACTCTTAGCTGTCTTTACCACCCGCCGGTCATTCGCTTCTCAGACCTCAACAGTCTCAAATAGTCCAGCCCGCCGACAGTTTCCAATTAACAGCTAGAAACCCCTAGCCTCTCACCATTACGACGACACAATGAACGCTAGCCACGACAGAAAAGGCCCCGATTCACAACTAAAATACCCAGCATTCAATTGAAGCGACTGCTGCAACATCGACACATTTCTGTCTGCACACCACAGCGAACACCGCCTACAGCCGGCTTGCTGACCCAGCAAGCCAGCCTCCATCCACACACATACAATGGCCCTTTGGCTATTCAAACGAAAGAGCCGGCGGAAAAGGGGCAGCCGCGCTGGCTCCCCCACAGGCGACATTTCCGCTCTGCCGCGAAGTTTCACCACTCCAAGCGGTGCAGCCGCCGCAGGCCCCATATCATCATCACCTATCCGGCGGCGCCCAAGCAGCCGAAAGCAGCGTCCCGAGCCCAACAAACTCCAGCGCCGCATCCGCACGTACAGCTTCGAGTCGGGCCGCGCCGACAATTTGGAGATTGGTGGCGCCAGTACCTGGAAAACTTCAGGTCGTCGCAGGCCGTCTATCCCTTCGCCACCTCACGCTAATAGCGGCCCGCTCGACCTCGACGGTTCCTTTTACGGCAGCACTGGTCCATATGGTGCTGTCCCTATTGATCGCATTCCAACACTGCATCATTCCAACAGTAAACGCGATGGACGCCACCTGCTGTCGCGTACGAAGAGCAGCAAAAGACGCAAAAATGCCCACGACCGCGCTCGTGAGGCCGAAATCAAGGCCATGAGCAATTTGAACAATAGCAACAACAGCAATGATTTCACACCCGTTAGACCAGCTGCAGAACCTTGGACCTCTGGCCGTCCCATGAAACGCGAAACTATGAAGACCGCCCACCCCAACAGCTTTGCTGCGCGGTACCACCGACAAAAGGAGCAGCTCCCGAGCGATGTTTCTTTGCCATTGGCCGAGTCAATCGATTCAGCCATGTCATCCGACTCTGAGCAGGTTGCTTTTGTGATCTCGCCTTTTTCTGCTCTTACGCCAAAGCCAACACTGCGGTATGCATCGCAGCCTCGAGTCGGTGTACCGGGTGGAGGCTACTATCCCGTGCGCCAACCGTCACAAAAGCGCAAGCTCTCAAAGCCGATTCCCGAGGCGATACTCAAAGCGCATAAGCGGGTCGACGACCTGGCCAACGATATGAACGCCGGCGACCTGCGCGAGCTCATGGAGCGTGATGCGCGCCGGAGAGACAGACGGCGGGTCCAAGACGAAGAGAAGGCTGCGCGTCGCCTCGCCCGTCAGGCCGAGAAGCAACACTTACAGCAAGAGTACATGCAGTCCCAGCAGTCTCCTAGCGCAAATACGAAGCCTGCTGCATCTGCCTCGCGTTCTTCGCCTGACATGGCGCGCGGTATGCTTGGCCGTGAAGCCGTTGGCCTTGGGGTTGACACCACCTCTGCTGTCATGACTTCCGCCGTTCGGCGCGAATCTGCTTCGATCCCGACCCCGCCCCAGCGAAACTCGATCGAGCTTGAAGACCGCCCCCAGCGCGACATTGACGATCCGCTGCAGGGCCCGCTCAGTAACTCCTCTACCCCATCTGCCGCCGACCAGCGCAACAGTGCCGAGCTGGCTGCTGCCAACAGCGCTTCAGCCTCAGCCTCGAGCTCTAGGCGCCGCTCGCCGGTCGACATATACCACCGGCCCGACAGTATCCCGATGACGCCAGCTGGCTTTGAGCTCCCCGATGCCGTTCCCGATGCCGTCTCCGATGCCGTCTCCGACGTGGCCGAGGTCCAGAAAGGGTCTGCCCCCATTCCAGCACGGACACCCTCTATGCTGAGACGGTTGGCTAGATTGAGAAGACGCCTGTCCGGCTCATCATCTATCAAGGAAGAGCGCGAGACTGCTGGCAAGACCGATACCACCGCCGTTTCCCGTAAGCCATCCAATGCCGGGTCAGCCCGCGGGCGTGCAGCTCTCACCTGGGGCTCTCTCGGTGCCCTTTTAAGATGGAGGACGAGATCAAAGCGGACTCCACCTGGACAATCGTCCTTTGCCAACCTGTCGCGCGACTCAATGGCTGCTCAGTCTTCCATCCAGCGATCACATCACAACTTTGACGCCGTTCCCCACGGCCACTACCGGGGCCCTTCACAGACACTGGTCGAGGAGCCAGACACTGTTGCGGCGGCAGAAGCTGCGGCAGTCATGGCTGGGCCTTCTGGATCGGCTGCGTCAGTCAGCTCGTCTGCAAGGGCCACCCGTCCTCCTGTTTCCAAACCCCACCCGATGAAGGTCACGAGTCTGGTGCCGAAGCGCACTCTGTCTCGTTTTAAAGAGGACTTGCCAGATTTTACCCGGACCTCTCCGGCTTCTCGCCTCCAGTCACCGGAGATTGATGAGGCCGTGCCTCCCGTCCAGACACAGGCTATCGTACAGCAGCACCAACAAGAAGTCTACAGTGCCACGCCGACCCAAAACTCGAGCTTTGTCCACAGCAACAGTGGCGACGACGAGTCCATAATCATGACGCACACCGGTTTTCATCAGGCCCCACAACAGCCGTCGTCCTTTGACAGCACCAGCATGGGCAACAACACCATGACCGACGGCGAACGCGATACCCCGACATCGTGGCTTCAGATGGAAGAGACCGAGCCGTCGCCGGAACCGCAGCAGTCGCTATCCTTGGCGTCTATCGACTCTGAGGGCTCCTGGCTGTCGGGCCGCACCGCATCGCGTCGTCGCGCCACACAACTGCAGCCGTCGATGGACAGCGTGTCGCGGTCGTTCCAGAAGAAGCAGCAAGGCCACCCTTATGATCACCATCACCAATATGGACAGCAGCCTGTGTCGCCGACAACCGAAGACGAGCTGATTTCCACTGCGCACGCCACTATGGCTGCGTCAGCTGGTGCTCACCACCACCAGCACATGGACGACGACGAGTCGAGCATTGTGCTGGATGATGAGTACCTCAGCCGTCTAGCACGCAGCTCGACTGGCGGTGGCTCGCACGGCGGCAACAAGATACTCCGCGAGTCGACTGGTGACATGCTGCCCTCGAGCGACGACGAGCTCGATACCGTCAATGGCGATGCAAGCGATGCCCGCTGGGGCACCGTCAACGAGAAGCGCGTCGATGCTGGATTTGTCATGTCGCACCGCGCCAACCTCGTTAAGAGCCGCGAGGGCCTGATGACTAACTTTTACGACGGCGAAAAGGGCAGCACTATCGAGAATGATGACAGCCCCATTAGCCCCGTGAGCATGACAAGCCCCATCAGCCAGGCAAGCAGCGGCGAGCTGTTCAGCAAGGAGGAGGAAGTAGCCGTGCAGCGCGCCACGAGCGTGAATCTTGGCAACCGTGGCCATGTCCGCCATATCAGCGCGGGCAGTGCCAAGCTGCTGGAGATCTCGCCGTCGCCGCGGAACTCAGTCGACGCCAAGGCCAACAACAGGCCGCGCGAGCCGCTGTTCTAAGCATGCCATACCTTTTTCACCTGAGAATGTCCAACACAACACACGAGGTGAGGAATTGACTTAAGCGAGGGTAAGGTGGGGAGGGTGACAGACACAAGAGAGAGAAAAAGAGAGACACGAAACTTCCAGAAGCAAGCAAGTATGACGCGATGACTACACAAAACTGTCGGCCTTCTATCGAAGCGACAAACCAACAGCTCTTCAGCATTTTCACCAATATTTCTCACGACACCAACTCGCATTTCGCTCATTTTCAGCACCATTTCCTACACTGTCTCAGCTAAACTACGAAACGAACACCAAAAAAACCAGGAAAATATAGAACAAAATGTCGACACGCCAGGGTTACCAACACAAAAACGAAGAAAAACAAATAAAAACGCCACAAAGCCACCAAAAACACACACCGAAAAAAAAAAAAAAAAAAAAAAGATGAAACCCAACAAAATACACAGAGAAAACCCCAAACCTGGTGAGGACACGCCAAAAACACCCAGAAAACTACTAGTCTCGCGTCATCTACTTGCTCGGATCGTATCATCTTATCTCTCGCTGTCTATCCTCTTCCAGTCATCTCTCGCGTCGATTCTGCCTCGTGTATGCTTCTCTCCCCTTGCTCAGCTGTGTGATTTTGGATGCGGAACGTGTCTTCCTTCTTGGTACAAGGCATTGTTGCCTTTTATTTCTTTGCAGTTGGTGTTTTCTTTATTCTGCTGTGGCCCCGGATGGCCTCGTTTTGTTACCATTCACCGCCTCATATTACTTCGCTAGATAGATACCCTTTGCATACAACACAGCCATTTTTGCCTTTCATATTACATTTTTTTATTTTCCACTCTTGCTCCTCTTCTTGTGATATCTTGGACAACGCGATGGACACCAACGACCTGTACAGAGACAAATGCTCTGCATGTTTCTATATTTCTTCTTCTTTACGCGCAATTGACTGACAGCATCCGTCCTGCAAAGCGGCTTCTTCTCACACACACGGAGACGCGCGGTGGTGTCCGCACGTCCTTTCCGCGACCAAAGCACAACCCAGGTGCTGAGACACATGCCGTTCGCTTAGAGCCTGGGCCCGACAAACTTTGTTTTTATAAGCCTTACGAACATTCTCTCTCCCAGAGTAGAGTGTGTTTCTTGTCTTACGGGATACAAATACCCATCAATACAGACCGCGTTTGCAATATACTTTCTACCTTATCTTGTGTTCCCATTTTCTTTCCCATTTTCTTCTGTGTGCGGCATCTACGTCCGGTTTGGAGACGTCTGTCGTGCTTTGTTGCTTGTGGTTGTCCCACTTATACCCCATCCCACTCATCGCTTATCCCACTTACGAACTACATCCCACGCGAATGGCAAAGCGGCTTCCAGGTGCACAAACGACGTGCGAACGGTTTTCTCTTCATTTTTAATCAACACACTGCCGATTGCCGATCTTCTCCGCTTTCCCTTGCTTTGTTTTATCTGCCTGCCGGACACGACGTGGAGAGTGCTGCTTCTCCGAAAAGGCATCATCAGCCCACGCATCGCTCAGCCTGGCGCCGAATGGCGTTATAGGCTGACGGGCGCTTGTGAGTGGCGGGGCAGCATTCGAGCTTCGCGGGCAGCGTTGTGGCCCGGCCATAAAAACATCCGCGAACCGCCCACCCCAACGCAAACGGCCAGTGATCGCGCCATCTCGGCGTCGTCGCCGTGATTTTCTGGGCTCCCAAAACAAATGGGCCAGGTGTGCATTCGGAGGGTTTTTGGCAATTCGAAGCCCCATTTTCAACTGCGAGAAGTCTGCACAACCATGCAAGCTCAATGCACGACGAAGACGCGAGACGACAGCAGATGCGATGACGAGCGAGTTACTCCGTAAGTGTCATCAAATGTAACAAGGAGACAAAGTATGAACGGAGGACGAGTGAAGGGGAGGTGGGCACGGCGGCTGTGAGCCCCGAGATCGCATGCCCCTGTGAGCTCTTATTTACGAGCTACTATAAAGAGGTCATCGTGTGTGTTTTCTTTTGTGCAAAGCTGGGCATGGCACAGATCTCCAGCCAGCTGTTGTTTCTGCCCCCCTTCTACAGCTCTCACTTCCAAACTATACATACACCACCCGCCATAGATATGGCCCCCCGTTACCGTCGCGTGGCCGTGATCGGCGCCGGTCCGTCTGGTCTTGCTGCCGTGCATGCGCTCGCTTCAGAAAAGACCTTTGACACCATCCGCGTGTTTGACCGTCGCGACCAGGTCGGCGGCTTGTGGCACTATGATCCTGAGCCCGATACTTTCCCAGCCACGACAGGCGTGCCTCCCGACCAGACACGCAAGCCGCCCGTGCCAGCATCCGATCTGCCCGCGTTTGCGCCCGCCAGCCCGCCGGATCCGCGCGCTCGGTCGGCACTCTACTATGACTTGGACAGCAACGTCGGCGCCGAGTCGATGGCGTTTACGCACACGCCCTTCCCCGTTGTCAACTCGCCAGTGTCCATTGAGCGGTTCGGGCACAACAATCCGTCGCGGCCGTACGGTGTGATTGCGAACTGGATCGAGGACCTGTTCCGGCCGTACCTGTCGCTGGTGACATTGCGCACGACCGTTGAGAAAGTCGAGAAGCGCGGCAGCGAGTGGGTCTTGACACTGCGTCGCGCTGGCCAGCTGTACCGCGGCAGGCCACACGATTACTGGTGGACAGAGGTGTTTGATGCAGTCGTCGTGGCCTCGGGCCACTATCATGTGCCGTTTGTGCCGGACATTGAGGGTTTGATTCGAGTGTCAGCACAGCTGCCGGGCCAGTTTGAACACAGCAAGTCGTACCGCAAGGCGGCCAAGTACGCGGACAAGCGGGTGCTGATTGTGGGCGGCAACGTGTCTGCGTCGGATTTCATCCAGGACTTGCACAGCATTGTTGACGGCAAGCTCGAGGTGGCTGTCCGCAACAGGAATCCGGTGCTTGAGTCGGTCTATAACCTGCCCAACGTGCGACTTCACACGACCGTCAAAGCCGTCGAGAAGGCCGACGACAACAAGGTCAACGTTGTTTTCAGTGACGACTCCCGCGTCAACGGCATCGACCACGTTCTTTTTGCTACAGGCTACCGTCTCCAATATCCCTTTTTGCATCCCAACCCCACGACGCCCGAGAACCGCGTGGCCGGCTTCTACCAGCACGTGTTCCACATTGACGATCCGTCGCTGACTCTGGTTGGGCAAGTCAAGGCGGGCCTCTCTTTCCGTGTCTATGAGTACCAGGCCGTCGCGGTGGCCAGATTCTATGCAGGCCGCAACGGCATCCCTTTGCCCTCGGCCGACGACCAGCACAAGTGGGAGACCGACCGTGTCGCCAAACTGGGGCCCTCCAGCGCCTTCCACGCCATCGGCCCGGACTTTGAGCCCTACTTCAACTGGCTCGTCGATTTTGCTGGGCGTCCTGCCCTGGGCACAGATGGCTATAGTCTGCCGCGATGGGACGACAAGTGGGCAGCGCAGGGACTGGCCATCCTGGGGCTCAAGGACAAGTACTGGAAGCGGCTGATTGCACAGGACCAGGCGATCAAGGCGAAGCTGTAGACAAAAATAGACCAAGGACGCAATGGTAGAATGAGCACGGTGCGACAAATAAAGCGCGGAAAGACCGGTAATATGCGGGCACTGCGGAATGCGGCGAAGAAGCTATTGAAGCCGATACAACTTGAAAATTACTCTACTACTCTACTCTATCGAAAGTGCCGTGAGGTCGACATGAATGCTCCCCGACGCACTCGTTGCAAAGACGCCAATGACGGGTCCGACAAAGTCGGGGTCGGTCAGCTGCAGCGTGTCGACGACATCCAGAGATGTCCACTCGCTTGTCAGTTCACCCGTCGATACCGAGTAGAGCAGGCGGTACTCTTGCTCCGTGTAGGCTATCCGCAGGGACAGGGCACCCCCTCCCGTAAGGTCTGGCAGATCGTGCCGTGACGTCCGGGAATTCTTTTGGGCATTGTTGACCAGCTCAAAGGCGATGCTGGGCTTGTCGCCGGACGTGTCCAAGAAGATGCGGGTGTAGCGGTGCTCGTCCTTGAAGACGGCGAGGCCCGTCTTGAGACCAGCAGACGCCCATGCCTGTAACGTCTCGGCGCTGACAGAGGACAAGGTCACACCAGACTGGCCGTCGAGACGCCGCTGCCGTTTACCGACAAAGGTCGGCGATGCGTATGGTGCTGAAAGATCGACCGGCGTGGATGTCAGCGTGACAGCGGCGCCGTCGTCACTGAGCTTGTAGTTTTGCAAGAGTGCGTCCCGGATGTAGAGAAAATCAATGCCGAGTTTTGCGACTGCAGTCTCAGTCGTCGTCGTTGTCGCCGCTCTCACCACACCGGCCGGATTGGACTTGACTCTCTCCAGCGACAGCCAGTCGCCGTCCCACTGGCCACGCGTCAAGAACGACTCGCGGCCCATGATGAAGCGCCCGCCCGCATCCTTGCGCACGCCCAGACACACGCCCCACCACTGGCCCTGGTCGTCCTCGAGCACATCGCAGTGGCCCGTGTAGCGAATGTACTCGTCGGTGCCCTTGGCTGTCAGGATAGGATTGTTGGGGCAGGCCTCGTAGGGGCCCCAGATGTCGCGGGAGCGCGCCGAGGTAATCATGTGGCCTTCGTGCGTGCCGCCCTCGGAGATGAGCAGATAGTAAAAGCCGTGCCGCTTGTACATGTGCGGCCCTTCGGGATAAATACCGCCGGTGCCGCCCCAGAGCAGCCGTTCGTCCGAGAGCGCCGCGCCCGTGGCCAGATCGATCTGGAACTGCGTGATCGTGGTGTACGGGCCTGGTGCGGCCGATCCTTGGATGTACACCTTGCCGTCGTCGTCAAAGAAGAGGCTGGGGTCAATGCCGTTGAACTGGAAATAGACGGGGTCGCTCCACTGGCCGGCCCAGATATCCTGCGTCGACACCACAAAGTTTTCCGTCGTGTCCTGTGGCTCTTGGCCTTCGACAGGCTCCGCATGCAGGATGTTCGTGCACACAACGTAAAAGACGCCGTCATGGTGCCGAATGGTCGGCGCATACAGCCCGCCCGTGCAGGCCATGACCCCGGTCACCTTGTCCTTCTCGTCCGAGTCGTCGTACAGCGGTGTCAGCCGTGTGTCGGCTTGGGCAAGGCTCAGCTGGCTCTGGCGGTGGATGGCATTGCCAATCTGCTGCCACGAGACAAGGTCTTGTGATGCGTAGATGGGCAGACCGGGGAACATGTGGAATGTCGAGTTGACGAGAAAGAACCACTCGCCGACCTTGACCATCGACGGGTCCGGCGCGAAGCCCGGGATGATGGGGTTGATGGGGTCGGTGGGGTCGGTGGAAGCCATGTTTTCTTGGACCAGTGTGGACGAAGCTGCCGGTGTTGTGATGTTGTGGTGTTGTGTGATGCTGTGCGGTGCCTTGCGTTGTTAGGTTTGTGGTTCGCAGATGACTCTCAACTGTCTCATCACGAGAGTAAACAAAAGTAAACAACACTCAAATCAGTACGGAGTACGTCGTACTAAAGCAAAATCAAGAGAATCAGCGCTGCCCGTGTAAGCAGAGAGTCAAACTCGACAAGCTACTCCGCCAAGTCCGTCGTCGGTGTCCCCATTTCAACATCCTTGTTGTTTTGCTTCTTTTTCTCCACACTCATTTTTACCCGGTAATTTGGTTAGGCCGCTGCGGGGTCTGGATCCTTTTGAAGGGTCCTTTTGAACCAGTTTTTTGAGTTTTTTGAGTTTTTTTAGCCAAACGACGAACTACTGGCTAAAACTGAAAGGCAGGGGTAAACTGGCGGGCAGGGATACTCCGAAAATGCTGCAATTTAGCCGGTTAGCTCTGCCTATACGTCGTATGTTCCTATTTTTTGTTTCCCCGTGACTGCTCAGTAGACTGCCGAGATACGACGTACAGAGGTAGTATCTGGGTCTGTCTGTCTGTTATTTTGCTGTCTTGTTCGGCACCACAAAACGGGAGCAAAAAATTGACATGACCGACTCGTTTCTCCAACTGCTTCTATTTAGCCTAAACGACAACCACGTCGTCCTAGACTTGATAGAGTAACGTCGACAGCGCGTCTGCCATTTAGCCTAAATCAAGCATCCTCAAAAGGCTGAGGAGGCGTTCGAGAAGCGCTCGAGGAAAGCTGCCTCCAGCGGCTTCGGCACCTCCCTCACATAACCGCATTCACCGCATATGTTTGTCCCTACTCCGTACCCACATGCGGTATCCAGCCGTCTGGGGTGGCCGCACTCCGCCTTAATAGCCGTGTGGGCAGCCGTGTAGCCAGGCCTCTCGACATTGCCGAGTCTAGGCCTGGGGATACATATAATGCAAGGCTGACTGCCAAAGTCCTTGATATTTTGTAAACAGTTTTCAAACGTCCAACTCCAAGATTCCAAGATTCTCAAGAGTTGACGATACATTATTCATATTACTCATTCATTTTGTTCACTCCCTACTTCTCCTTTCTCTCATCTCTTCTCTCATCATGGGCCTCCACATGGGAGCCCCGACGGCCGTCGCCGCGCCCCAGAAACCCCCCAAGGGCTACTTTTATTTTGCCAACCGCGAGTTCCCGCGCGCCACCTGGTACAAACGCCGCAACATGCGCCTCCTCAACATTTTCATTATTGTTCTCATCGCCACCAACACCGCCAACGGCTTTGACGGCTCGATGATGAACGGCCTGCAGACCCTTTCGTATTGGCAAGACTTTTTCAACCACCCGCACGGCTCGCTGCTGGGCTTGTTCAATGCCTCCATGAGTCTCGGGTCCGTCATTGGCCAGCTGCCCGTGCCGTACGTTATCGACTGGTATGGCCGTAAGGCCGGTCTGCTGGCGGGCTGCCTGATTATGCTTCTGGCAATTGGCCTGCAGTCGGGCGCCCAGAACTTTGGCATGTTTATTGCGGCGCGGCTTGTGCTGGGCTTTGGCAACACCCTTGTCATGGGCTCGGCGCCGCTGCTGATTGCCGAGATTGCGCACCCGCAAGACCGTGCCATTCTGGTGACGCTGAGTGCGTCGTCGTACCAGTCGGGTGCCTTTATCGCCTCGTGGGTCACGTACGGAACACTGACAATCAAGGTGCGTCCCTTCCTCCAAACGACTCTTTTTTTCTGCCGCCAGTTACTAACACCTGGGTCCAGAGTGACTGGGCGTGGCGCCTTCCGAGCCTTCTTCAGGGCATCTTCTCCTTGATTATCCTGTCGGTCCTCTACTGGATCCCCGAGAGCCCGCGTTGGCTCATCAACAAGAACCGCATGGACGAGGCTCGCGATATCCTCGTCAAGTTCCATGCCGAGGGCGACGCCGACGACGAGTTTGTGCAGCTCGAGTTCTCGGAAATCAAGATTGCCATTGCCCTCGACAAAGAGTCCAACCAGACCTCCTGGCTCGACCTGGTCCGCACGCCCGGCAACCGCAAGCGTATCGGCATCATCACGGCACTCGCCTTCTTCAGCCAATGGAGCGGCAACGGTCTTATCTCGTATTAGTACGTCTGATTCTCCTGACAAACAATAAACAATGGACAATGGACATTCACTGACCACTGACCACTGGCCTCTGTAGCCTCACCTATGTCATGGATGCCGTGGGCATCAAGAACTCGCAGACGCAGCTCGGTGTCAACGCCGGCATGAACACTCTGGGTCTGGTCGTCAACATTGGCCTGTCGTTTGTCGCCGAGCTGTTTGGCCGTCGGCCCCTGTACTTGGCCTCGACCATTGGCACGCTCGTCACGTTTGTGCCGTGGACCATCATCTCCGCCCGTTACGACATTGAGCCCAAGAAGGGTCTCGCCTACGGCTTCATTCTCTTTACCTATCTCTACACCATTGCCTATGGCATCAAGTGAGTTTTTGTGCCTCGTGCCTCGTGCCTTTCTACATACTACATAGTTCCACTTGAAAACACACGCTAACACGCACAGGTCCGGCATCATCACCAACTACACTACCGAGATCCTGCCCTACGGCCTCCGCGCCAAGGGCTTCACCTGGCTCAACTTTTGTATCTGCCTGGCCCTCTTCTTCAACCAGTACATCAATGGAATCGCCCTCGACGCCATCCACTGGAAGTACTACATTGTCTACTGCGTCTTCATCGCGTTTGAGGTCTGGGTCATCTGGGCCTTTGTCATCGAGACCCGCTACACGCCCATGGAGGAAATCGCAAAGTACTTTGACGGCCCCGATGCTGTCGATATCGGTGAAGTCGCCGTCGCCGGCGTCAAGGAGAGCGGCATCGAGCTGGATGCGCCCCAGAGCAAGACCGCGGCGCTGCCGTCGGCTGTTGTTCGTGAAATAGAGTAATTTGGTGATTTGGTCGGTCTGGTCGGTCTGGTCGCGGGATCGGATCGTGTGGGAAATAGTGTATGGCGAGCTGGGTTGAGTAGGATGATGTTCTGTTTAGGGACTTTATAGCCTTGAGTTGCATAGTTGGGTGAGAGTACGGAGTAGTCATGGTTGAGCGGGCAAAGTATGATGAGCTTTCAGCTCGTATCATAGGCCGTTCTAAAAAATAGATAAAAATAAAAATTGAAATGACTATATTGTGCTGTCTATTACTTGGCGAAAAAGAAGAGAGAGAGAGAGATGTGTAGCAGTCGGCTCCAGGGACAGAATACACACGGCATTGTCGCATATGGCTTCATAGGGATGGTTGTCGGTTTGGTAATAGGGAGTCAATACCATAAGTGAGATGTAGTTTGCACGCTGATTATAAAGAGTAGGAAACGCGGCAGCTGGAGATTAAAGTATAGCTTTACGGCGTATTAATACTCCGTATTGAAGAAGGACTAATAAGAGAAGAGAGCATATAGAATCTATATACAAGCAAATGTCAGCTCTGGATTTGTTTTGCTAGAATCTCCAAGCACATAATTCAAGAACAACCGTTTAGGCCCATTGCAACAGAGAAAGACACGGAGACAGGCCCTCATTCTCCGCCTCATTCTCCGCCTCATTCTCCGCCTCATTCTCCGCCTTATTCTCTGCTGTTATTCTTAAGCTGGGAAACGATCCCTGACCTAAGGTTGCCGTTTAGACCTCAGACCCCCTTCGGTCGACTCTACGCTTCGGCCGTCGACGCAGCTTCATGATGAGAAGCCTCCTCGCCCTCAGCGACGTGCTCCTTGACAGCCAGCTCTCCATTGATCTCGTGGACCATCTGCTGCATGTTCTGCCGCACAGTGGACACGGCCTTGGAGCCGCGCGGAAGCTGGTCGACGGCACGCAAAAGCAGAGAGGAGAGGTTGGCATGCACGTCGCTGCTGATGGTCTGCTGCCTGTACTTGCGGTGCATGGCCAAGGACGTGAGCTGGATGGCGGCCAGGGTGTGGTCCGGACACGGGTCTATGGCGATAAAGGAGACGTTTTGTTTTGGGCTCTGAGGGGTGCCAAGAACCAGCGTGTATGTGCTCTTGAGGCCAAAGTCCAGCACGTCGAGGGTGGCGTGTTCGGCCTCGAGGCGCGCATCGTGGATGGACGCGACCAGATCGGCACGGTGGGCGGCTTCGAGCGCATGGACCAGCACCAGGATGCCGAGGTGGTGGTGCAGGACCACGAGGTACCAGCTGAGGCGGTGGGCCTGGCTGAGAAAGTGTATCTGTTGTTTGCAATGGTCCATGAGCGGTGCAATGGTGGACCGGAACACGGCAATGGCGTCGTGCAGCGCCGTCCACGCCAACGACACGCAGTCCTCGTCGACGCCCTCGCGCAGGGCCTCCTTGACGGACGCCACAGTGCGCCACAGGTACGTGCGGCAGATGCCGGCGGCCGAAATGATTTCCGCGGCAACCGCATCCGTCATCTCCAAGCCGCGTGCGGACCGCCAGCCTGTTGTTTCGGCCCGTGCGTGGAACGACTTGACCAGAAACGCCCGCGCCAGCACCCAGGCTGGCTCGGCACACGCGCCCTTGAGCCCCGTGGTCAGCGTCGAGTTGGACTCGAGCGTCACCGACGACGCGGTGTCCCAGGCCACGGCGGCCCAGAAGGCGCGGCTCTCGAGGTCGACAAAGGCCGGGCGGAAGTCTGTTGTAGGCATCGCCAAAGCCAAAGCCGGGGCCCGCAGCAAACCTGTCGACCAGGCGGACACGTCGCAGCCGTAGTACTGGCAGCTGCGCAGCCGCAGACGCAGCTGCTGGATCTGCTGCAAGGCCGTCTGCAGACAGACAACGCTATTGATGCCGTCCATCTCTTCGGCTTCGGGGATGCCCGCGGGCACCGGCGTCTGACTGAAAAGGTACAGCGCCAGCGCCGAGCGGTAGGATACGCGGTTGACCACGCGCAGCATGTCCTTTCGTGTGGTGCGCCAGCTCTCCCGCACAAAAGCCCGCACAAAGACCCGCACCTGGTCTCCATCTGCATCTACATGGGAGAATTGCGCCGCCGACAGCGAGACCAGCCACGGCGACGCATAAGCGTGCGTGGCCCGGTGCAGCGATGCATCAATCTCATCACTCGTCGCCTGGCTAAAATGGCGCGGCACATCCAGGCCACCGGGCAACGAGTCCTGGTTGCTGGCCCACATGTCTCTGGTAAAGACATCCAGGTCGTGGAACAGCTGCACGGGAGAGATGCAAATGTCGTCCCGGTCGTTGTGGCTGGCTCGCGTCAGCAAATCAAATCAAGCAAATCAAGCAAATCAATCAAATCAATCAAATCAAATGGAATGCTTGTGTCCATACGTACACCAGGGGACAGCCGTGTTTGCCCACCCAGAGGCTAAAAAGCGTGCCAAATCCCGCCTGGAAGATGTGGTCGCACCATGTCCGCAGCTGAGTATCTATCGGATCCGGATCCGGATCCGAGTGAGAGTGAGAGTGAGAGTGAGAGTCGGATGCGTAGACTGGCGACTCATCTGGAGACTCCAAGACCGTGTTGGCGTTGTTCGTAGTGTTCGTAGGAGAGGATACAAAACGAGACGACAACAGGCTCTCGTCGCGCACAGTGATGGAAGGCGAGCCGGCAGTCCCGCCGGGTGTCTCGCCCGTTCCGCTTCTGCTTCCGCTTCCACTTCCATGCGCTTCCGGACTCCATGCCATGAATGGCCCAGGCCCAGGCTGGATTGGATGCTGAAACACACTCCGCGAGGTAGAACGGTGACCCTGTGACGTTTTCTTATTCTTTTTATTGGTGCTCACCCACTGGATCCTGTCAGTGGGTAATGTTCTCCCAAGGCACTCCGTATCCAAAGTATACATGCCTTAAAGGTGCACGGGCATTGCCGGGTCTGGCACCGAGAGCACGAGCCAGACCAAGAGGCATCGCCCGGCTGGTAGCCGACGCGCGAAGCATCACACGCGACCCGCGCCTGTCGGCAGGTGTCGCAGCTCGAGAACTGCGTTCGTTTGGACTTGGGCGGTGCAGAAACCATGTTTGTGTTTTCCACTTTTGATTTTGTCTTTGGGTCCGGGGCTCGGCTATTCGACCGGAGCTGGAGAAGACACCGAGACACTCCGTTGCGTTATATACGAGCGGCCGACTGTATACAGAAAGGTGGATGGCGGATGGCGGATGGCGGATGGCAGGATGGCAGGACGTCGTGCTGGTCTAGTCGAAGCAAGTTTCCTTATTTGTGGACCAAGCCGAAAAGGGGACTAATATATTTATAAGACAGACCGTGCTGTCAGATTTTCGGATCCGGCATCCAATCATGTCGCCTTTCGATCCTTCTAGCGATGGCGTCGACTAGGCAGAGACCAGTTGACCAGTGATGGCATAACGGCAGTAGCAATAGTATTGGTTTGAATATTTTCTATTGAAACAGAGTCCATAAGAAAATGCAAACGTACAACTGGATCAAATAGAGTACCAGCAGACACCCAAGAGAGCTCCCTTTACGTCAAAAGCCTACGCACAAGGGCCCGGACACTTGACTCGTCCATGGGCTCAATCCCCAAGAGAGCCGTGTCAATGTGGTTCGAAAAATCGCACCCATAGGCCGGCGTCCACGAGGCCACAGCACAAAATCCATTCATCGCCTCCATCACATCGGCTCCCTTTCCCTCTTTCAGCAACGCCAGGCTCTCCTGCAGCACGTCTCCCGTGTCCTTCTCGGTCACGGTCCACGCTTGGCCGTCGGCTTCCTTGGCGTACTGGATCAGCTTGTTCTGTGTCGTCACGGTCGACTGGATGTAGAGGACGCGGTTGGCCGTCGCCGGCTGGCTGTGCTTGTGCACGACCGCCACAATGGCCTTGGCGACGTCGGCCAGCGTCGTGGCACTGAACGGCACGTCGCCGCCGTTGTAGAGCGTGGCGGTGTGGCGGGCCACGTCCACAATAAACCCAGCGCGAATGCCCCAGTCCAGGAACAGGCCGTTGGCGATGGCCGTGTACGAGAATCCGGGATTCTCGCGGCACTTGGCCTGCAAGTACGCCTGCGTGGCCACTTTGGGCGCGCACACGGGCAGCCGGGCACAGAGCGGTTGTAGCGAGTCCATGCCAAACTCGGCAGGGATAAAACACTGGACGCCCGCAGTCACCGACGCATCAATGAGCGGGTTCTGCGCCCCGATGGCCAGCGTCGCCAGGCACGAAACGACGACATCCACGGGGTACGTGGCAAGCACGCTGGCCATCATCGCCGACGAGGCAAAGTCGACTTCGTGCACGGAGAGCCGAGGGTGCGGCTTCAGTGACGATGCGTTTCCGCCAATGCGTGAGAGCACAACAACATAAAAGTGCTCGAGCAGGGCCTCGAGAACTGGCCGCCCAAGATTGCCTGTGGCGCCAGCAAGGGCAACGGTTGTAAGTCTCGCAGGGGCCATGTCGTATATTTGTGTAAGTTTGTTGAGAGGTATGCCGCAGAGGTATGCCAAAAGTGTCTTTGAGGGTCGAGTACCTCAGCAGGCATATATATATATATATATACATATATAACAACACCTATCGATTTGCTTACCAATGGCAATTCGATCCAAATGCTTGTGTCCATTTATCCCGTCGTTTTGCACCCACGATTCTGGGCAAACATCGGGTCCCAGCGGATGCCCTGTCGTTGTTAGACTAGTGTCGGAAGGAGGACGTGTGCTTTCGGATCCGGCATTGCTCCACAACGTATTACGTCGTACCAAATCGACGTCAAAAGAAGGGAAACAAGTTTTTGATTTGTTCCAGTATGATTATAGCGATACGATGTGTTGATCTGAGTTGGACTGTATTCCGTGTTGTACCTTCATCTCACGACTCATATTCTACCACTGTACGTCCACCATTGCAAATACAAGCTCGATGCCGTAATCAGGGTCCTGCAGCAAGGGAGACAAAATTGAGATACAAAACCGGTGGCCAAGGCTGGGCAGGGACAACAGATTCTTGCAAAGAAAGGGATATAGACAGCGCGAGTGGACTTTTTGTAGCGGGAGATTCATAACGTGAGTCTGTCGTCAACAAATTGGGGAGGCTGGACAATCATTCCCCCTTTGCGGTTCTTCGACTTATTTAACGCAGTCTCTGCTGTCCTGCTAGTGAGGTCAACAAACTGCAAGAGCCGGGCGCTACGCGTGGGACAGCACGTTGCTGCCGATCGGTGGGCCCTGTACGTCGTAAGTTGAGAAGAAAAGGACTAGACCGCGCTCGCTACGGCAGACATAATCGATAGAACAACCGACAACCCACGTTAACCATGTCAAAGCCAAGGTCTATGTTGATCTTCCCTTGGCAATTATTTTGTGGGAGGAACAAGAGCCTCTTCCAATTTTGTGTCGGGCAAGTGTCCGCAAAGGGCATCTCGGATAGTCCTTCTGGGGTGAGCACATTCTTACTACCTTCAATTTGGTCTGTCCTTCCTCCCTTATGCAGACGCAGTCATACGGTATATTGGACGGATTGGGTGCATCACCTCTGTGTTTTCAATAAAACGTTCATGCTTGCTGTGTCTGATTGGTAGAAGCAGGGTAGTTGAAAGAACATTATCCATTTGAATATTGATGCATCGAGGCATTGATACTTTGGTACAGTTGCACGGTTTGTAGCTCGTAAAATCGTGTCTCCTTTTAGGGAAAGAAATAGAAACAGGAAATGGGACAAGGACAATAGGACACATTCTCAAAGTGACTGGAATAAAAAAGTACTGTGGCAGAGAAGAAGAAAAAAATGTATAAATCGAGTTTAAGAGGCAGAAGGAGAAGTAGTTAAAAAAGGTCGACTCGGGGAAAGATAGAAAGACAGAAACAGTCACAGTAGTCAGACTACTCCGTAAATCCCGTAAAGCCCATCATTATCTCCATTACCGTGTGACCGCTTAACAGTCCAGAGTCTGGGCAAAGTTGTTAAAGGCAAAGTCGGCAGCGCCCACAGTCGTGCCCGAGCAGAAGAAGCTCGTCGTGGCCGCGTTAGCGGTGAAGTCGAGGCTGACGGCGTGGAAGCCCGTAGCGGTCAGGTCGAGTTTCTTGGAGACGGTCGTGGTGCCGCCAACGGTGCAAGTAATCGAGTCGCTGGCAGCCGTGCCCGAGATGAAGGAAAAGTCAAAGGAGACAGTGTAGCTCTTGCCGGCCACGGTCGTCAGCTGGAGGCCCACGACCGGGTTGTTGTTGGCCGTGGAGACAAGCTCAAGGCACTGGTTGGTGGTGGCCTCGCAGCTGGTGGCGTCGATGGTGCCCGAGCTGCTCAGAACCCAGTTGCCCGAGTTGGTGGCGAAGTTGGCGTTGGCGCCGAGCAGGTTGGCGGAGGTAGGGCCGCATGTGGCCGAGGTGGCCGGGGCGGAAGAAGAGGCCGAAGCCGACGAGGCAACGACAGACGAGGCGACGGACGAAGCAGACGAGGCGACGGACGAAGCAGACGAGGCGACGGATGAAGCAGACGAGGCGACGGATGAAGCAGACGAGGCGACGGATGAAGCAGACGAGGCGACGGACGAAGCAGACGAAGCCGAGGCCGACGAGAGAGAGGCCGAGGCGGAAACCGACGAAACCGACGAGGCCGAAGCAGAGGCGGACGCCGACTCAGCAGGCGGCGACGACGAGCCAAACGATGAGGCCGACTTGGAAGCAGAGACTGAGGCCGACGAGGACGAGGGAGCCACCGAAGCAGAGGCTAAAGCAGAGACTGACGAAGCAGCCAACGAGGTCGACGAGGGCAGAGCCGGCTTGCACTTGGAGGCGGAAGCGATGCCTGCGCACAGCAGGACGACGAACTGAGTGGCCTTCATGGCGATGGTGTTGGGGGTTGGGAGGAGTTGTTGATTAAAAATTATTTGGTGATGAGTACTGTCGACTGACGTCTGTATGAATATCTCTCTTGTGTCGTGATGCTAATTGTCTGTAGCTCAGATGTATCTATTGTTGGTGCTGTATGGTGGTCGGAATAATAAACGAATGTATGCCTACTCGAGGAGAAAAGACCATCGAGAGGGGAGAGGGAGACTATGAAGTGAGGGAAGGACTATGGATATATACGTTCGTATTCATATTGTCCAAAGAGTTCGACGTACACCGGGGATGGGGACGGCAGTCTGGACTCCTCCCTGCTGTTTTTGGTTCTTCTGGGCATGATGGGCTACGACAGGCTATGAGCACGGCTGTCTGGTCTGGGCATTCTTCAGGATGGAAAATATGGAGACGGAGGAAGGCAGTTATGGAGTTATTGCTGCGTGTGGTGTGTGTGGACAAAGCTCAAAGTATGGATAGAGTACCACGTATGGAGTTCGACATATGGAGTACGGAGCCGTCGAGGAGGAGCCAGAGGAGGAGGAGTAGGAACGAGTACCGTACCTGTCAGCATGGCCTCCCTGTCATGAGATGGTGGGGGCTCGGAATACAGAGAAAACACGACAAAATAAAAAGAATATTGTACCTGTAATAGAGTAGGACGTACTCCGTACTAGAGCGCTGGAATAGAACCACAAAAATAGAGACGACAACTTGCAAAAAGAACTGCATTCATGAAACATCAGAGACATGTGGCACAAAATACAAAAAGAGACCAAATGAGGCAAAGCGATGTTGTGTTATCCTGTAACTCCAGACGAATTAGTTGTACTGTGTAATGTCGTTGTTGCATTCTGCAGGGCGCGCCGTCTCCTTCTTGGTCTCCTTTTTGGTTTGGGTGTTTTTCTGTTTTTCTCTTTTTGGCAGCGACTTGCGGCCGGCGCGTGCAGGAGCAGAAGATGCGTGTGGGGTCCGAAGTCAGACAAGAGGAGCCCAGCCAGCCAAGGGAGGACTGTGAAGAAAAAAAGAGAGACAGAAGAAAAGAGTTCACTTCCACGTTGTCCTCCCTGCGCCCTGTTTTCCTCTTGGGAATGTGCAATATTGTTTTTCTATGCAAGGTGCTGTCACTCCTCTCGCTTTAGGCGGGCGAGCCGCTGTCGACATTCATCTCATCTTTCCAGCGAGTCAACGTCAACCAGCATGTCTCTCACTCTCTCACAGTCTGACAGCGGCCGGGGTTGCGCCCAAAAGGGCCCAAAAGAGGAAGGCAGAAGGAGTTTGATTATGTGGCGGAGGGAGAACGAAAAGACGCAAATAAAAAACGTGCGAGGGATGCATCCGATGTCCTGAAGAGAATGCAAAACATTTTTGTGAGACATCAAGTATTGGAAAGGCTGTTAGTCCGCCCTGGACCCCAAAAAGGCACCAAAAGCGTGGCTAGACCGGGTGAGCGAGTCTCGACGGAAACAGCTACAGCTCACAACTTTGCCCTCCTGCTAACGAAACAAACAACACTAGCAGCATGTCTAGCAGCATGTCTTGCAGAATTGCGTACGGAGTAGTGTCTACGGGCAGAGACAGGTCCAGACTTTTATGGACGAGTCGAGTAAAGTGCAATTCACAAGAATTCAGCTACTTTTGCTAGAGAATGAAATGTGACCTTGACGACGCAAGGGAAAGGAAGGGAAAGGAAGGGACAGGACGGGACAGGAATTTTGCTAAACTGTCAAAACACATTAAAAGGGGTAGCTTGAAGAGCTAAGCTCCCTGCAGACATCGCCCGTCATTGCGGCCATCGCGGCCATCGCATTGCTATGAAAGCGGCCATTGTTCTCGTCTGTTCCTTTGACAGGCGCTATTTAGGCTTCTTCTCACACATTACTGTGTAAATAGTACACATTTGTGGCTGCACACTGTCGCTCACTGCGGGTCTGTGCGCGTTCCTGTGCCTGGACTTGACGGACATGGCTCGCGTGCGGAGTCTTGGCAGTATGCAGGTACGGCCTGGGGCCTGGGCGGGTGCTACATACGTCGTACTGTTACTGTTGAGAAAGATGGAAACATGGCATGCGAGGAAACAGTCGCTGTCAGTGTCAGTGCTCCGCATATGTCAGTGCCGTAGAAGGGAAGCGAGAATGAGGGAGAGGGCCCGAAAATGCCATGTTATTGTCACATGGAAGATGGCATGGAGACCACGGGGAGTCGGGAGGAGCGGCGAAAAATGGAGGAAGGAGCAAAAGTAAAATGAATACGTCGTAGACAGACCAGACCAGACCAGACAGTGCACGTTTTGAATACGTCGTACTCTCTCCTCCAAAATCCGTGAAATCTCTCCAGATCCTTTTAGAAATCCTCCATCACCGCAGAACCCAATCCTCTAAAGATCCCCCTGCCTGGCTATTTGACCCAATGTCAGCTTATCCTGCACACAGTGGACACGGTCAAGCTTACCGAGGATGTGCTCTGTGCTTTTCATCTTTTTTGGTGTACGAACGTACGTCGTCTTTACTCAGTCTCGTCAGTATTTACCGGGCGCGTCCACGGGGCGCAGGAATCAGATTGGCCCGCGGCGTGCAAATGGGACCTCTCCAAGCACAAATCTGGTCCTTGGGATCGGATAGCCGATACGAGCACATCGGATTGGGACTCTCTCTCCTTTTCTTCCTTTTTGCTCTTCTCCTTTTCCGTGCAGTCAACGTCGCTGTCACGTTTTCTTCATTATGACACGGGATTCCACTGCAAAATGGAGCAGCAAAAAGGACGGAAAGAGCCTCGCTAATAAGTAAACTGGTCCAACTGCCAATGCCAGCCCTTTGCCCCTGGACCAGATACGGGAGACACAAAAGGCCATACTTCTATCCTTGTCTTTTTGACAGCCCATGACACCCTGGCAAGCGGCAGCTGGGTGCCTCGCGCCACAGTTTAACTTAAATAGTACTTTCCGTAGGGCTAGGCCAGGCCAAAATAAAGACCCGCAACGCCAGCCTTACAAGCCCTGTTGTTGATGACGCGAAACTCTCAACACTCTGTTGTGGCTTCAAAATTCTCTCAAAACGAGCTCGAGATAAAGACGTGTCGCCCATTGATTTGCATCTGTTGCTGCTGTTTCCTCTCCTATTTATAGTGTTTACTCTGAGAGGACTTTTTTATCAGAGCTCACAAGCAAGATTTGGCTGTATGCTGTTTGCGGACCTTTTCGATACTCACCGGGGGAGGGGGGGCTCTCATTGTAACTCTTTGCAAAGTAAACATAATTATTTTACTGAAATGACAGTACACTTTTACCAGTAAATATATTGGTAAGAGTCAAATTCAATGACATTGATATTTAATTTTCTTTTCATTGTTGAAAATAATTCGAATAAAACAAGTTGAAAATGAGCAGCTTTTGTCGCAGAATCATTCATTTTTCTGACGTTGATGGAATTAAGATATTTTACCCATACGCATCGTAAAGCCCCTTTCTAGCGAGACATAAATGCCCACCCACTGCCCTCTAATACCACTGGCTGCTAGGCTGCTAGCCCGGTCTCTCAACCTGGCAGATTGTTTTCAATGCCCTTCCCTACACCGATATCTTGTCGTCCTTGCCAGTAGCAAGCACCTGCTCGCGGGCCAGTCCTCCCTCCTCAGAATCCGTCGAGGGCCGCCGGGCCAGTTCAGCTGCTGCCTTGCGCCGGTCACGAACGACCATGTACTGGATAGCTAGGACAGCGAGGATGGCGGCAATGACCAGACCAAAGGTTGTGGGGAAGCCACGGCGGAAGGTCGGTGCAGTCGTCTGCGGGAAGATGAGAATCGGCAGCCAGGCGGCGACGGCATACTGGAAACCGTTCATGCTGCTGATGACGACGGCACGCTGTTCATTGTCGCCGGCACAGATTTCGTTGGCCCACGTGTAGCTGGAGAAGAGAGTGGTTAGTGGGTATTTTACGAACAATAGCAGGAGGGCGCACCTACTACACGGCCGTCATCAACTGGATATTGACGGTCAAAAAGGCAAACTCAAGGAGGCGAGTGTTGGAGGACCAAAAGGCGAGGATGCCATTGGGTACAAGGGTCAATATGAGTGGGACCAGGATGAAAGTGAAGCGGCTGCCGGTGTAGTCGGACAGGAAGCCCCAGAGGACGACACAGAACCCCGAAATCAGGGATGTGCCTGTCGGAATCAGGTTGCGGTCGTCGACAGAGAACCCTTTTGATTTGAGCCAGATGCCAAAGTAGCCGTTGCCACCACAGGACTCGCCGTACAGAACATAGCCCAGCGTAAACAGATACCACTTCCACGACGACAGGATGCGCTTGAAAGTTGCCAGGTTGATCTTGGCCGGTGCGGCTTTGCCGGCACGGTTGACCCGTTCAATGGCTAGCTCCTTCTCGGCCGCCGTCAGGTACCATGCCTGCGTCTTGAAGGGAGTGTCCGGCAACAGAAAGAAGGTGGCAATGCCCACGGGGACCGTCATGCACCCGCATACAATATACAGCCACCGCCAGCCGGCCAGGCCGTGAACACCGTCCAAGTTGTTGTACACGGCCGCCTGCATGTATCCCCCGAAAGCCGTACCCAGCGGCGCAGTCATGTGGAAAAGCGCAATCCGCTTGGCCGTCTCGGTCTTGGTGTACCATGTGCCTAGTAGATAAAGCATGGACGGGAAGAAGGAGCTCTCAAAGAGGCCCACAAGAAACCGGAAGGCGTACAGCTCTCCCGTGGTGTGCATTCCAGCCTGTGCAAAGGTCCAGACGCCCCACCCGACCTCCATGGCGGTCAGCCACAGCCGCGGCGGAACGCGCTGGATGATGAGTGTGCTGGGGATCTGCATGACGGCGTAGGCGACCGTGTACACAGAGGTGGCGTACGTGTACTGGTTACCGTTCATCTTCAAGTCTTCTTTGAGACCCGAGACGTATGCATTGGCAAGGTTGCCCTGGTCGAGGTACTTCATAAAGAAACCGAGGCAGCCCACAGACAGGACGGCCCAGTCGAGCTTCCATAGCAGACGGCGCTCTTCGGGGGACTTGAGGTGGGTATCGGTGTCCCAGATGAAGGACCGGAACGACTTTTTAGGAGGCGCCGTGGCGGCGGTGGCGGCGGTGGCGGTGGCTGCGGGAGTGGCATCGGCCGAGGCCGCGCTGCCGGATGGCTGAACGGCAGCCATTAGGTATCGATATGTGGATAAAAATGTCGATAATGGCGATGGTGGCGTTACAAGCAGGTAGAATACTCCTGGGGATATTGCCTCGCATATATATATATACCTACCACAATTAACATCATTCACTACTTTATTGTTTGCCATGTTTTTTGATGGTTGCATGGATCATCCCATCCACCCCCATCCCGTCATTCCGTGGGGCTGCTCAAAAGCCGGAGATGTCGCAAACCGGGGTCGGGGTAGCGACATCTGCCAGAATGGACCGTTCTACCCAATCAACAACCCGGCCTGCACCGTCGCAATAGCAAAGGTGTAAGAATACTGTAAAATCACGTCCCGTCCCATCGCTACGCTCGCAATTGCTATTTAAACCACTTCTGGAAGGGAATCTGATATAAAAATCGAGGACACGAATAAAACCGACAGAAAAGAGGAGCTTTATCGCTCCGGCAGGCAGATACGATACGACAAAATGGCTGGAGACATACTTTTGTGGGTTTGCTTTGAATATTAGAGCAGGGTCGCATCAAAAGCTCTCGATGCTCTCGATTGCATGCATCTTCGCTCTCGCTTCCATCTTCCTCGGAGCGGCGATCGGGGCAAAGCTGGCCGGCTGATGTCCTCTTTTGGAGCTGGTGTCCGTGAGTAAATAAGCAATCGCCAGTAGACAGCTCTGGGTCAAAGATTTAAATGTACGGCCATGATGTGTCGAGGAAACGAACGGGAAATAAATACTTCAAATGATCACAGTTCACAAACCTACTGCCCCCGGATCGAAGCTGCCGGTCTGTCTGTCGTGATGCTCACGCTGCCCTAACTGAGGAAGCTCCCACGTTTCCACGTGCCGCCGATTATGCAATGACATCTGGCATCGCGGGGTTTTATATGATCGCCTTTTCCATATTACTCACCAGTCTATGGTTGCTTTATCGGTGTGATACTTACTCAAATATTCAAAGCCTTCCACGTTCATCCTCCGGGCTCAAAATGGCCGTGGCCGTGATCTACGTGTACAGTTTGCTCTTATCATGGGCCCGTTCTAATTGGTTTGGATTTGGTTCCCTATCCTCAGTCCACACCAGACGAGCTTATCTCTTCTGAAAGTATGTATTGTACCTTTCTCATACGTCGTACATAAATAGCATGTAATACTCCTCCCTTCCACAAGCTCGTCATGACAGCCGACCATATCCGTAATACCAATAGCTGAAAAGGCCATTTTTTGGCGGTATGTTCTGTCTTGGCTGCACAAGTAGAAACACATAAAACAAAGCAGTATTGACTGATAAAGCTTGTCCTGTATGCAGGAGTAGGGCGTGGCGTAAAGTTAAGCAAGGCCACTTCTGAGGATTCTGATATCCACGCGGGCTACTCCCGCTCCCGCTCCCGCCATGTACCAAGTGGCGCAACGGCAACGGCAACTACCAAACCCCCAATCGTTACACCTCATACAAGCCGTCTGTAGAAGTGCCCTTCACTAACAGATTTTAAGATTATCTGAAGAACGTCTCTATGTTGTCGCCCCGTGAGGGCTTGTTTTTGCGCTCACGTACGACCGTGCAGACATATGCAGCCAGCGTAATCACTGGAAGAGACTCGAAATACACCTATAGCCACTGCTATCGACTAGAAGGATAGAAATGTGACCAACTGTTCGAGAATCACAGCCCTAAATTAGGACTGCACAGATTACCCCATCATTATGTGTACGAGAAGGGAAGTCGCGAGGCTGTTGTTTTTTGTTCGACCGTTGGCTGATGGCCGTTACGGAGTATTTGTCAACTCCGAGTCCTGGACCTGGCCTAGAACGGGCCGTTGGTCGCTAAAAATACAGCGGTCCGTTGGCCGTTGAGCTTACCTAACGGCGCCACGAGCTGCTCTTTCTCAGTCTGATTTGGAAACAGCAGATCATCGCAATTGCCTTTTATGGTTTAGTTTTCACTACCAAAGCCGAGCCCGGCACGAAAATCCCCCACCTTTCTGGCATCTTCCCTCTGCAAGAGAGCGTGAACAGCACCCTGTTGGCCACTCAGCCTTCTGTAATCTACATGCGTATGCGTAGAGGTCAGGAGGCTCTCTACGAATCGGCCTCGCCGCCTTTTGCCGGCAGAAAGTGTATCCCGCATTCCAAATTTCCAAATGCTTAGGGGAGCTTTGCTGAGAGAAAGAGCTTTCCTGAGCACCGGTCGCGCTTGCTAATCATTCGGAAATCGTTTGCGATCGAAAAGCGGCCGCGCCTGCCCCTTCCAGCTCCATCTATCCCTAGCTCCTGCCCTCCTGCCGCGCCAAAATTCAGCCATTTCGCCATTTCGCCATCGTTTCTAATCTCACATCGCTCCTGCCCCGACCGTTGATTTGACCCCTTTGACCCCTCCTTCCTCTTTTAACGTCTTCTTATTTGTGTGAGGCCCAGCTTGTATATAGCTTCGACCTCCTGCCCCATTTCTTTTCCCGATCCTCTCTTCTTTTTTTTCCTTTCTTTTTCTTTCCTTTCACTATGTCTGCATCTACACGCACGATCTTCAACCGACTTTCTTCTGCTCGTCCTACGATCGCATCGCGCTTCGCAACCTCTACCATCTCTTCCACATCCACCCGCGCCTTCCACGCCTCCAAGCCCAACATGACTGTCCACAGCATCAGCACCTACGACGAGTTCGCCAGCATCCTCAAGGTGAACAAGGTCGTCCTCGTCGATTTCTACGCCACATGGTGCGGTCCCTGCAGGGTCATCTCGCCCATCTTTGAGAAGTGAGTACCCCGTCCCGCTCTGCGATATGCTGATTGAACCACTGCTAACATCTCAGGCTCTCCGACGACCCCAAGTTCGCCGGTATCTACTTTGCCAAGATTGACGTCGACGCTGTCCCCCAGGTCGCCCAGGAGCAGGCCGTCCGTGCCATGCCCACCTTCCTCGCCTTTGTCGACGAGAAGAAGGCTGGTGAGGTTATCGGCGCCAACCCGCCCGGCCTTCAGCAGCTCGTTGTCAAGGCGGCTTCGGCATAAGCTGTGACGGAGAGGAAAATCTAAAAAAACAACCTACAAAAAAAAATCATACAAAAAGAATGCCTGTGTATCTAGATTCAATGCACATTTTACCTTTTTTTTTTCTGTCTTGCAAATCTTCACAATCATAAAGGATGCGATTGGCGCGCAAAAAAATGACGTATTTTTGACTGGCGCTGCGAACATATGAAAAATGCGAAACATCGGCGGGTATGGTTTCCGCGGTTCTTGTCACCAAAGAGAAGTCACGTGCCGAGACACGTGGGGGTCATACGCCCGCCTCTTAAACACTCGTACAGCTCTCGTTGCTGCCCTGACTTATTCTCATTTGGTTAACAACATGCGAGGTTGTTTTTATTTTTGGAAAGAGAAAAAGACAGTACCAAAAATGGGAAGTTCCGCTCCACAGATCGATGGGGCGCCCAGAAGATGGTCAAACAGAAAAATGCTGATGCCTGGAAGCTGTGGCCTAAAAGCTTCGTCAGAAGTTGACGAAGACAAGTTGGGGAAGATGTAGCCCCTGCATCTTACGGTTGTAATTACTGTCTACAGTAGTTTGTTGAGTAGAAAATAGGAAGAAGGACTCGAGCGTGAATAATATCGCAGTCTGCGTAATGTAAAAGTCTCTGCTCAAGTTTCCTTTTTGTTGCGTATCTGCTCTGTTTGCGCTTTGTCAATGGGATGCACCTTCCCTCGATCAATTGGCGCTAGTGCACTCTCCAGCTCCACAGCTTTCTTGCTGCACCTTGGTACGATACTATGCGTAGACAAAGAAGGAAAGAATGGCGATTACACGGCTCCTCTTCATAGACGCGATTCAATCTTGACCTTCTTTCAGTTCTCCAGCCTTCAGCCTTTCCCCAATAATTCCGTTAAACCGCCGTGCTTCATCAGCTCTCCAGATTGATTGCTGGCTGCCTTGTGTTCAGCCTATGGCCAATGCTACCACACACTGCGAGAACCGGCGAGGCGGTGCATTTTCATTGCTGCCCGGAATGCCACTTGAGCCACCAAACGCTACCAAAACTGCATTCCTCACGTCAAGACGGGTACGACGTACTGGTTGCTAGCAAGCTGTTTTGTGCACTAATCCCAACCTCCTGTTTGCCCCTGGACTTGTGCCTGTGTACCTGGTAAAAGGGAGAAGAAAAAACAAACCGTTGGCACAAGTTCCTGTGACGTGGCGTCGCTTCGTATGTGCGTTCTTGGTCGATCTTGGCGCCTCCGTGACGGCAAGTTTGCTTCAAGTTCTGGCCTACCTCGCCTACGTCCCAAATCCCCGTATTATTCTGCAGCTATTGTGGGCGTCCTCCCAACTCTCGGGGACCAAAGTAGGCCTCTATTTTTATCGATTTCATCCTGGCCTGCTCTTGCCTGCTTTAGCCTTACTTCAAACCTCGTACTTGTTGTTGCCTCCTTCCTTGTGCTTTGCCTTACCTGCGCCTCGCTCTTGCCCTTTGTTTGCTTGTCGCTCGACCATTACTCCCTACAGCGAGCTCACTCGTTCTTTCCTTCTTATCATTCCCAAGTCCGGTCCTTCCTCCATAGTTCGACTCTTTGGTTGCAACTTCTTTCTCGGGTCGTGCTTGTGCTGCGTTCCCCATCTGCTCTTTCCTCACGTTCTGAAACAGCACTTGAACAACGCCAAACCCCCCCTTTCCACGTCGCATCCGGTCTCGTGTCTCTTTTGAGATCTTCAACCCTTCAACCCCCTCCTTTTTACACGAACTTTACGAATGTATTCTCCTTACCACCAACTGTGCACACCCGCCTCCGCTACCTGCACTTTCGAACCTGCAGCTCCCTCACCCTATTACAGTCGCCTACCAGCCGCCTTGCTCTAGCTCCAAACTCCAATTCGCCCACGAGGCTGAGCCTCTCTTCGTCTCCTCTTCGTTTTCTTTTTGTCTCCTTCGACTTCCCCTCTCGACTTTTTCTCGTATTCCATACATCCCACTACGTTCTACTTCCATTCTTTCTCTTCGCTCCTCTTCTCAGCTCGTCGCCTCGTTTTCCCAAGATCAACAACACACCAGCATAAACCCCACCGACCTGCAGCAAGCCACATGTTTCTGTTTTTGGCGCCTCTGCCTGCTCGTCGTCCTACTTTGTTTGTGTTTGAGGGTGAACGCCATACATACGACACAGGTATTCTTTCCCTCCTACCTTCTCTCACCGCACTGTCACAGACAAGGCTGCCCGACCTCCACCCTTGGGTCGCACCGTCCTCTGTTGTCCTCGGCCCGGGTCGTGCGCGGCCTGGCGTGAGCTTATACCAAGCCTTCTTACCCCCAAAAGTCCGCAGCCTTTCGTCCCAGTATCTTTCAGCCTACAGTCCGATCTTTTACGGCCCCCTTCTCTTCACCACCCTTTTCTTTTGCTTCATTCCTTTCATTTTCTTATCCTTTTCCCTTCACGATAAGCGTTTCTTGAGATATCCACGCATCGTTCTCCATATCTGAATAACTCCTTCGCTACGCACTTGCCAACCTCATCTCATATCTCATGGAACTTGCACGATACATATCCTTGGCGTTCCTTCATCTCAGCGTCAGATAAGAGCTACGTCACAAAGCTTACCCCACACTCCGACTTAAATGGCCGTCCCAACGCCGGCCCAGATGGACGCGCCAGACATCGCCGCCGCCGCCCGGCAGCAACGGCTAGCTGCCATCGCGACCGACCTGGGCGTCCACGCACCTCCGCCTGCCCCCCCACTTGTCAAACCATTACAACCATTTAGTGTTCGCTCACCACTCGATGATGAAGATGCCGAAAAGCTACTCAGACAGAGACGTATCGACACAGTGGGCCAGCGGCCACCAACGTTGATGCGTGCCTTCACAACCAACCGGCGGAAAGAATGGGAGCCCGCCGAAATTTTTGCTGCCCTTGAACAACATGTCGGCCAAAAAGGCTCGGCAGCTCTCGCCGAAGCTTTGGTTGTCAAGCTCATGGATGTCGGCGGCAACCTCAACGTCGCTAACACCAAAGTCAAAGTGAGCCGCCTCACCCGCCGCCGCAGTGTCGAATCGGTTGAGCGCAGTCGACTGCTGCAGCGGGCCATCGAACTTGACAGCAGCGACACGGTCGCGGTCCTTGCTCCCTACGCCGATCCACTCACACTCGACACTAGCCTCCCGACAGCCATCCAATCTGGCCGCATTGACATGGTCAAAAGCTTGCTGCGCTATGGCGCCAGCACTGCCAACACGGCAGCTGGTCAGCAGGCCTTCCGCGAGATCTGTTCCTCGGATGCCAACTCGAGCATGGTTGCCTTATTGCTTGCTGCCAACGGCCGGCCAGAACCTTCGGAGCTCTCATACGCCATGATCGATGCCGCCAAGAACGGATGCTACGAGAACGTTATGTATCTGAGCCGCGCCGACGCCGATGGCAACTTTACTAATGCAGCCGCCCTCTGTGCTGCCATCACATCATCCCGCCTCGACATTGCCCTGGCGATTGTCACCGGCGCACACCCGCCAAATAGCGTGACAGTCACCGCCGCCTTTGAGCTTCTCTTTGAGCAGCCCACAGTCCTGCCCAACGACAAGATGGCCCTGGCCGAGATATTGCTCTGTGCTGGCGCTCATGGCGACATTGTAGCATACCATCTAAAGCAGTCATGCTTGAACAACTTTTCCGCCATGGCCCAGCTACTCGCCGACTATGGAGCCTCTGTCGAGTACGACAATGCAGCAGCCCTGAGACGTGCCCTGTCTCGACGGCAAATTGACTTGGTCAAAATTTTGTTGTCAGAGAATGTCGTTATCAGTCCACGGCGTGCCTCAAAGTGCATCACAAATATTCCAAAATCCATCAGCTACGAAGAACGCTTCCAGCTTCTCATCCTCCTCCTCCGCAAAGGCGCCGGCGGTGACCCTCTCAATGACTATCTCATCGATGTCGTCGCCGCCGGTGATGTTGACTCAGCCAGGCTCCTCCTCAACCCTTACTACCCAGAGTTTGCCGGCTCGCCAAACGACCGCAGGGTATCCCACAGGCGGTCCACCATGCAGCGACACCACACAGCATCAGTCGATCACAAGGACGGTATGGCATTGCAGCTGGCCGTGCAGACTGCAAACTACGACATTGTCGAGGCCATGCTGGCTCCGCGGCCCACACGTCCCTCACCAGACACTCTGGCCAAAGTCTTCCCAAATATCATCAACTTGCCTCCTGACCAACGGTACGAAATGCTTGATAACTTTTTAAAAACTGGCTTCTCCGGCCCTGTCATCACAGGTGCCCTCCAAAAAGCCATCCAAGAACCACCACAGGACCGCGACCAACGCCTCATTGCTGCCCTGCTTCAAGCCAATGCTGACATCAATGCGTTGCTTGTGTCGGCCGTTGCAAATGGTGATGTCGATCTGGTGCAAAATCTTCTCCGCAAGGGCCAGCCGACTAAACACGCACTGGCCGCTGCTCTATCACAAACCGAAACCATCGCCGACCAAAAGACACGACAGCATATCATTTACTCGCTCCTCGGGGCAGGCGCTCACGAAGAGCGCCCAGCTGTGGCCAATGTGCTAATCCACACACTGAGCCAGCCAGAACTTGACATGGAGATTGTTGAGATGCTCTTGATACAAGGCAATGCCGATATCAACCATGCAGCTGGAAAGGCTGTTGTTTTGGCTGCTGCCTCATCCGACGAAAATATTCTGCAGCGCCTCCTGACGACGAGGAAGGCCACCAGAGAAACAATTGTACATGGTCTCAACTCCCTCGCAAACCATCCATCAACACCAGCCAAGGCGATCAAACTCAAGACACTTATCCACTACACCAACGAGGATATGCGCGAATCGCTCGACCATCTGCTTGTCTCGGAAGTGGTCATGGTGGTCAAGGCCCCAGTCAAAGAACGCATCCCAACTGTGATTCAAGTACTTTTGGCAGCCGGCGCCGACGTCAACGCACACAACGCTGATGCTCTGGGCCATGCCGTGGCTGGATCAGCGGTGCAGATTGTCGAGATGCTTCTTGCATGCAAGCCAAACGACACTTCACTCATCAGGACTATCCCGCGCATCTTTAGCATCTCCGATCCAATGGACCGGCTGGCCGTGGCCAAGAGGCTGTTGGAAGCTGGAGTCCCAGCATCTGAAGTCAATGTCACGCTCAACCACGCCGTCGTTCACTTCCCCCAAGACCATCCTCTCATCAAGGTTTTGGCTACTGCTTCCGACCGAAACAACGGCGGTGCCGTCCTCTCTGCAGTTCGGTCCAACACACCCGACCTGCTGGCTGCTTTACTGGAAGCAAAAGACTTTGACGTTTCTGTACTTAATGTAGCACTGTCTGAGGCCATGAGCATCTTGGACAAGCCAACACGACTGGCCATGTGCAAGCAAACTCTGGAGGCCGGGGCAACCGGATCTGTCGTGTCCGATGCCCTCTTGGTCGCCTCTGCCTCTGGCGACCTCGATCTCGGTAACCTTCTCATTGCCAACGGCGCCACAGCCGATCACAATGGCGGGCAGGCATTCGTTGCTGCGTGTCGCTCAGGCGCGGCCGGGGTCGTTCAGATGCTCATGAAGGACGGTACTGCCATCAGCTCAGAGACCTTGTCTCGTGGCTTCCAAGAGGTGGGCAAGATTGACGATCTCAAGTTGCGTGAGTCTGTCTTCCGTCTCCTCTTGAAGGCAGGTGTCTCCGGCGAAGCCGTCGACAAGGAACTCGCCACGTCGGCAGGCTATGGCGACGACGGTATCGATCTTGTCCGGCTCTTGTTATTACACGAAGCAGACACCAACTACAACGATGGCGAGTCGGTCCGCATCAGTGCCCGCAACGGCTTCATGGCCACTCTAAAGCTTCTTCTGGGGATTTCCAACGCGGACGACAACAAAGTTGGTACAGCGAAAATTGACCGGCCAGGCCATCCGTCCCAAGACACAATGGCGCGCGCCCTCAAAATCAGCTGGATGCTTAAGGGCGAGCTTCGCTACCAAATAATTCAGTGGCTCTTTGCGGCCGGCCTCGAACCAAAGGAGTCGGTCCACATTGCACTCAACAAGGCCGTCAAAGAAAATCATCCCAATCTAGAGCTTGTCCGTCTTTTGCTCGAGCATGGCGCCTCGCCTGTCGCCGATGGCTGTCAGGCACTCGTCAACGCGGCCTGTCGGTCGGACACCGCAACTCTTGAACTGTGCACGTCACTCTCAGAAGTGTCGACAGCCAACCTCGGCTACGTTTTGAAAGAGGCACTGGATCCAGCTCGAGTCAAGGCATGGTTGACACAAGAAGGGCTCAAAACTGCCCAGTTGCTCTTTGACAAGGGCGCTCGAAGCAACGGGCTCGGTCCAGTCCTCAAGCTCTGTGTCGAAGACTGCGCTGGCAACAGTGACAGCAGCAGTATTGCACGTCAATTTGTCCAGCTGCTGGTCAAGAACGGTGCCGATGTCGACATTGACCAGGGCGCACCGCTGCAGACAGCCGCCAGACTGGGCGATGCCGACCTCGTCCAACAGCTCTTGACGCTTGGCCCTAACGCTGAGTCAAAAGCCATGGCCTTCTCCTACATCTTTGACTCGGGCGTCTCCGAGGACGTCATCGTCCGGCTGATTGAGCTCTTCCGCGAGGACAGGATCAATGGTGGCGACGAGGGTCTGGATGTCCTGTTTTCTCACCCTGAGCGCGAGCCTGTCCTGTTTTTAGCCCTGTCTCAATACTCTCGATCTGTCCGGATCCTCGAAGCTCTTCTAGATGCCGGCTACTACCACGACCAAATGATGACAGTTCTCGTGACGCCTGATGTGGAAGGTGAGGAAGCTGTGTCTCTACTGTTCTGGGCTTTGCTCCAACCGCAGAAGAAAATTAGCAGTGCCCTCATCGACCTGCTCATTGAGCGTGGAAGCAATGTCAACTTTGAAACACGTTTCTCCATGGCAACACCCCTTATGCTCGCAATCCAGAGCAGCCGGTCCGATGTTGTGCAGTCCCTTATCCGAGCCGGTGCTAATGTTGATGTGGCCGACCATGCGGGCAATACACCACTGATTATGGCCGTCCGTGCTGGCGGTGAACGGGGAACCGAGATGATGGCAGACATTTTGAAGTGTGAGCCGTCCAAGAATGATGGCTCCCTGCACTTGGCTGCTAAATTGTTGAACCTCCAAGCCATGAAGCTTCTTGTTAAAGCCAAGCACGATATGGACTTCCCCTGCCCAGAGTACGGCGGCCGCAGTGCTCTTGCCGAACTTTGTCTTCATAGTAGCGACGGCGGCGCCATGATCGGGTCGCGGCTTAAGGTCTTGGAGCAATGCATGGCCTTCCTCATCGACCACGGCAGCGACGTCCAGCTCAAGTCCAACGGCAAGACACCGCTCCTGTTGGCGCTCGAGTCATACGACCCTGTGGCAACGACCAAGTCTCTGTTGAAGGCGGGCCTGTACAAGTACGTCAACAGCCCGTTCAACCAGTTTAGGTATGGCGAGCTCATCTACTCGCCAACCATGTACGTCCGACTGGTGCTGCAGCCACCGACCACTGTGCGCGAGCAGCTTGTTGCGGTCCTACAGAGCAATCGTGCCGAAGACCTGTTCTATGCCCGGTCGGGTCCACAACCTCAAGGCGCTGTCAACGTGCCTGAAGAGCTTATGGGCGCCGAACGTGAACGCCAAGCCAGAAGGGAACGTGAAGAAGCTGAGGAGAGGGCACGTGCTCAGGCGAGGCGCCATGCCGAAGAGCTCGCCGAACTCAACGAGCGCGCCCGCCGTGAAGAGATCCGACTGATGAACGAACGCGCCGCCGCCGAGGAACGCGCCATGCGCCAAAAGGCTATTGCCGCCGCTGAAGCCCAGGCCGAGGCCAGCCGTATCCGTGCCGCGGCTGATATGGCCGTCGTCCGCCAACGTGCCGCCGCCGACGCCGAAGCCACGCATATGCGCGCTCGCGCCGAGGCCGAGGCACAGCGCCGCAAAGCCGCCGTCGAGGCCGATGCTGCCCACGCCCGCGCCCTGCAGAGAGAAGCCGAACAACAGGCCGAGCTCGATTTTGCACGGCGGAAGGGCCAGCATACCTTTGAGCTCGAGGACCGCACGCAGCGTATGTTGTTGACGTACGAGCAGCAGCGGTCGCAGGAACAGGTCAATGCCGCACAGCAGGTCAGCACCATCCAGGTGGAGCAGCGGCGAATGGTTGACGTGTACGACCATGCGCAGAACCAGCGGGAGATGAAGCGGCTGGCCGAAGGCCGCAAGCTGGCAAGTGCGATCAAACAGCTGCCAGCGGGGGTTGCCCATCCAGGCAACCGCAACCCGGCCGGTTACATCATGGGGGAGGTCCCGTAGTCACCAAGCTACCGTTTGTTACTTTTCTTTTCATCTTTCTTGCTACCTATCCTTGGCCATATTCCTTTTATTTCTTTATGTTTTAGCATAATCAGGAAGCGTTTTGCAAAGACGGTTTTGCTTTTTCGATCTAAACGAGTCCACATGTGGCAATGATATCAAGATAATTTGCGCCTGTTCCTTCATCAATGATTTAGATTCCGTTTCCACGATTTCATAACTCAAAGACCTTTTTATCTACATCAATACGTTCAATACGTTCAATACGCTAAAACTCTCAATGTCGATGATCTGTTTTAGGAAAAAATGAAGCAGTTGTGACACTTGTGAGTAGGGGGATGTTGATTATGGAAACTAGGTTTGCCACGTGACTAGTGACATGCACGGCATGGCCAATTTAACGCGTGCTTTCCGTGTAAGTGGGACGCGTCGCGACGGCCAATGCAGCTTAACGCGTCTCGCCCTCGTCCACAGTGGGAAGGTGGAAAGTGCGCCCGCCGAGTGCGACTGCCGCAAACACTCAAACAAAGGGCGAGCATTTGAACAAAAACAAGCAACGACTGTCGTCACCAAAATAAACGGTCGATTGGTCTCTCACGACAACATCGCCATTGCTATCCATTCCACACCCGAGTTGTCAACACTACACATCGCAATGGACACCGACGTCGTCAGCCAGCGCACTGCAGCGCCGCTGCCGTCCGTCGCGACTGTTCAAAATGTGCCAGCTGCTGCTGCCCCTCGACCGGCCAAGCGTGCACTCGGCGGTTTCGTCGATTCGGACGATGAAGATGAGGATGATTATGCCCCGAGTGCGACTGCACCAGTCGCAGCAACGACGAGCACACAGCCTGTGGCCAGCGAGTCCAGCACAGAATCGACAGCACCGTCGACACAATCACAACCAGCGGCACAGTCCAACGAGACCCCAGCAGCAGCACAACCTACAGTAAGCACGACACAAAACGACGACATGAATATGCAGGATGCGCAAGTCTCCTCCCAGTTTGAGCTCGACGACCTCATGGCCCAGTCCGCACCGCCCAACGAGGAACCAGAAAGCCAAGAGCCGGGCGAACACGAAGAAAACGAGGAAGACCGCTACGATTTGCTGTTTAGCGCGGCACCGGCTGCCGACCCGATTACAATTCCAGCCATCAAACCAACGACGGCGAGCACCGTCTTTGTGCAGACATGTGCGGGCAAGTCGATTCCTGTGCGGCAGCGCAGCACACCACGGGCGCCGGTGCCGTACGAGGCCATGGTAGCCCAGCGGTCCAAGACAAGAGAGGGCCGGGCACAGCGCAACTACTATGGTATTGCGATCCACGAGCTTGTGGACGGTGCACGAAAAGAGATGGAGGCACAGAAGGAGGCGGAGAAGAAGAAGGCAGAGGCGGCGGCAGAGGCGGCAGCAGAAGCGGCAGCAGCAGCGGAGGCTCAGCCTGTCCCCAAAGTCATCCCCGAAGTCGTCGAGGCTCAACCCGCTAAAGGCAAAGGCAAGGGAACTGGCCGCCGGCCAAAGAAGACGATGCTGTGGACAGAAAAGTACCGCGCGCGCAGTTTCATGGACCTGGTGGGCGACGACCTGACGAACCGGCTGGTGCTGCGGTGGTTGAAGCGGTGGGATCCGCTGGTGTTCCCCGGTGCGAAAAAGCGCGTCCCTCTTGTCAAGGCGCCCAACTCGGATAACAACAACAACAACAACAACGGCGACGAAACGGAAAAGCCACACCGCAAGATTCTGATCTTGACGGGGCCGCCCGGTCTCGGCAAAACAACACTGGCCCACGTCTGTGCACGTCAGGCCGGCTACGAAGTGCTCGAGATCAACGCCAGCGACGACCGCAGTAGAGATGTGGTCAATGGGCGGATCCGGACGAGTCTGGGCACGGAGAGTGTCAAGGCGGTGGAGCAAACCATCAGTACCTCAACCGACAGCACCAAAAAGGGCAAGGTAGCCCGCCCAGTCTGTGTGATTGTGGATGAAGTGGACGGTGTGGTGGGTGGCACGGGCAGCGGCGGCGAAGGCGGTTTCGTCAAGGCGCTGATTGACCTGGTGCTGCTGGACCAGAAGAACTCGGGCGGTGGTGTTTCTGCTCCGGCTTCCTCGGCAGCGGCTTCCCGCAGACGCAAGCGCGGCGACGACTTCCGCCAGATGCGCCCGCTCGTCCTCATCTGCAACGACATCTACCACCCAGCACTGCGCCCACTCCGTCTCTCTGGTCTCGCCGAGATTGTGCACGTGGGCAAGCCGACAGTCGAGACCGTGGTGACGCGTCTCAAGAGCATCTTTGAAAAGGAGGGCATCCCCTGTGAGAAGGAGGCGGCACGCAAGCTGTGCGAGGCGGCATGGGGTATGGCCACGGGTAGTGAGGCTGCACGGCGGGGCACAGAAAGCACCGCTGAAGGCGATCTACGTGGTGTCATGGTGGTTGGCGAGTGGGTGGCTCGACGGCTGCGAGCAACGGCCTCCAAGGATACATTTGCATCAGCGGCGCCGCACCTGACACGCAGCTGGGTCGACAAGCACGTCCTGCCAGACCTGGCGAGCGGTGGAGGTGGAGGTGGTGGTGGTATTGGTGCACGTGGTCTTGGACGCGGCGGTGCTCGCGAGATTGTCACGCGTATTTTTCAAGAAGGCGCTGGCTTTCCCAAGACCGCAGCCAGCACGGCAGCACCGTCTTCGGCGTCTGCAGCATCCGCAACTGGCACATCCGCCACCACAGCCTACCGCCATGAACAGCCCAAGGAGCAGATGAGCTTCGCCGAGGCACAGCAGCGCTATGCCATGGGCCGTTTGCGCGAGATGATTGAGACCAGCGGCGACGTCGACCGCATCATGACTGACATTTTCGGGGAGTACCCCAACCGCGAGTTCAACGACGACAGCTACCTCAGCAAACCCGACGCCGCCTACGAGTGGATGCACTTCCACGATGCCTGTGCCAGCCGTGTCTTTGGCAGCCAGGAGTGGGAGCTGGCGCCGTACACAAGCCAGCCGGTCCTGGCGTGTCATCAACTGTTTGCCACGTCCAAAAGGCATATGCCCGAGACTAAGGGGGGTGACGAGAACCGCCCCGATATGCCGTTCACCGGCCCTCGCGCCGATTTTCTGGCACGTGAGGCCGAGAAGCACAGCCGCGCCGCTCTACAGAGTATCCAGGCCCAGTTGCCGCCGTCGCTGCTGCGTGCGTTCCGCAACGCTGAAGACCTAGCGTCAGATTTCCTGCCATACGTCCTGCGGCTCGTGTCGCCCGATGTCAAGCCGGTGCTGGTCCATGTGGCGGCTGTTTCGTCGAACAATGGGAAAAGCAGTGGGCCCACGGCCGTCGCCAGTGTCCGCCGCGAAGGCGAAAAGATTCTTGTGCGCCGCGCCGCCGAAGTTCTCGCCGAGCTGGGCATCAAGCTGCAGCGCGGTATCTTGGAAGAAGCAGGCGGCCCGGCTTCCGGTCCCGCCGGCCGCCCGCAATGGGTCTACCGCATGGAGCCCGATCTGGACATGCTCGCCTCCTTTGAGACGGCGAGCGGGCTTGTCATGGCCGGCAATGCCGCACCGACGCGCTATGCTGTGCGGCAAGTTCTGGACCAGGAGCTGCGCAAGACGCTGGCGGCGCGCGACAATGCCGCCCGTCAAGCACGGTTCCAAGCGGGCACGGCCCTGGGTGCTCCTTTGGGCGGCAGTGGTGTTGACGACGACAAGGAGAACAACGGTCAAGGCGACGGCAGGCGCAACAGCTTGAAACGCAAATCGGCCGCGGCCGAGCTGGAAGAGACGGCTGTCAAGCGCGACTTTTTCGGACGCATTATTGCAGCCTCGAACGCACTACAAGAAGTGGACGGGAATGCTCGCGAGGGGCGGTCCAAGAATGCCTCGAGCAGCAATGCGGGCACCGACGACGACGACAAGGCGCAGCGGGTATGGGTGACGTTCCACGAAGGCCTGAACAATGCTGTGCGGAAGCCCATCTCGGTGGATGAGTTCTTGCGGGGGCTGTGAGAATAGAGTAATGAAGGAGCTGTGTATGTGTCACGATCAAGATAATGTCATCTAGTCTGGGCGTTTGTTATTCTGGCCAAAAAGGAAGAAAAGGCAAAGAGTTGTTGGCAAACTGTGCTAGAATAACAATATCAAGTTTCTTTCCTTTCTCTTCCCCCTGCGTATAATAAGCCTGAATTTCTTGAGAGTTGCTCGTACCTTTGGCGTCACAGACATATTTTCCATACACCTGCAGTAGCGTAACGGTACGGAGTACTAGTCTAGTAGTCTATTCTCTCCAATACGGCGGGAGGGCCAAATTATATAACCTAGTTTAGGCCTTAGCCACCACAATACCGTTGCGCCGTGGAAGGGTCGAGCCTTCCCAACATCCTACGATTCTTTTAGGTCTTTTTCTCCATCTTTTCTCCATCTTTCTCCATCTTTTCTCCACCTTTCTCTTCTTGCTCTTCTTTCCCTTCTTGCTCTTTTCGCATTCTCGACACCATTAGTGTGCCTCCCATGAAAACATCGGCAGAGGTGTTTGCGGAACGGGCGCGACGGGGTGATTTATCAGAAGAATTTCTCAAAGAGTCCCAGAAGCTCCGTGCCGAGCGACTGGCCGAGGCGGATCGTGGGATGCGGCTCGAAATCGATCGCCGCGTCCACCTCCTCCAGCAGGAGCTCAACTCTTTGCCCTCTGACGACATTTCCCTCCTGACTGTCCGACACCGCCGAAACATCCAGTTTCTGCTGCGGTACTACGCCGAGGGCGGCAAGCCGCCGACGGCGTCCACCGCTTCATTCGGACTTTTCATCCAGGATGGCGCCTTGGTCCCCCCTCCCGACCCTCAGAACCCTAGGCCCTACGACCGCAACAACCCCGTTCGGCTGGAGCCGTTGCACGGGCACCATCAATTCAGTGGACGTGCCACTGCTGCCACTGCTGCTGCCGCCGATATGCCGTAGCATGGCACGTCGATGCAGATGGCCCAGCGTGCAGTTTTCGGCCCCGGTATCGAGAGCATGAATGAGGTACGGCTTCAAACATTCTACACATTCTTACACATTATGATCTCTTTGATTTGGACTTACAAGTTGCCAATAAATGCAGATGCTTGCTCTGGTTCGTCTGTGTCCTGAATCTGGCGGAGACCCGAGACCCAAATGAGACCCAAATGAGACTCAAATGCTGAGCCTTTTCCCATCCCGCTCCTTAATGACACTGGCTCGTCCATTCAAACCATTCTCGGGAGCGATATACCCTCCCTCGGTCCGTCACTTGCCGGATATCAAACCAGCCCAGCGGCCATTGAGACAGCCGGGGGCGTCGTAAGCAGGGTGGGATTATTGATCGAGATGCAAGTCTTTGACCAAGCCGGCGCGCCTCTGACGCCCGTCTATCTTGAGAATGCGGTTGAGAACGCGGTTGAGAACACGGTGATTGACCCCTTCACCAACATTCGCCTGTCCGGAAGCCGCATGCGCGGCCAGCCGTCTGTTGCCACCGCCCCCGGACATAATCTTTTGTATGTTGCGGCAAAGAAAAACGGTATTGTGCGTCAGCTATCGGTCGTATGAGATCTTTATCCAAGCTGCCAAGCTATCAATCTGCCAAGCTGCCAAGTTGCTGGCCTGTTCGGGCGCGCTTCTTGTGGAGGTACATGAGTGTAAAAGGCTTGGTGGTTCTGAAGATTGGTAAAGAAAGGAAAGACATAAGAAGTCTATCGATTTTCACAATTCTGGCCTTGCTCACTTGGGCAAGCTGCGCGATCATGTGCTTCTTTGAGCAGAGTCGGGCGTTGAGAGAAAAAGAAAAGAAAAGAACAAAAAAAAGAAAAAACGCCACAACGAGCGGCTGAGAGATGACCGCCAAGAGAAAGAGGACAGTCAAGCAGATGATGCCCACCTACTCCGTAAGGCAGACCAACAAACACAAATGCGGTGAAGGCGTCTGCTAGTAAGGAGTACGACGTACGTCGTGGCTCTGATGGGACCGCCGCAGCAAGCCTCATGCATTCTTGTCCATCTTTTTTCATCTGGTGTGCTCCTCTGCCGTGTTTGTGGCGCGTTTCGCGACGTCTCTTTTGCAGATGTCCTCACCACCACCGAAATATGTACAGGGCAAGCCGTCCACAGACACTGCAAGAAAAGGGCCAACGAGTGCGAGTCCGATAAAACGGCGACTGCTAAAAGGCGACAGAGAGAAAAGGCGACAGAAAGATCACAAGCAAGTCCGAGATGGGAAAAGAAGAAGAAAGAGAAAAAGAAAAGAGAGGAAAGTCCAAAAGCAAACTCCCGACACCCCTGTCAGTTTGTCGAGGTGTTGCCTCCTAGGTTTCCTGTCACCCCCATATCGTCACGTTGACATTCGCCGTATGGACCAAACAAACATCACCGCCCACCTCCATCTTCTTTTCCCGAGAAATTCGTGACCTTCCGTCGCAGTCTCCCCTCTCACATCCCGCTTGAACGTCAACCAACCACATCGCAGCTTCCGACCGCGGACTTGCTTTCCGCTGTCCACAAGGTACGGAGAAGATGCCTGATGACAGTCTTTTGGTAAAAGGAGAGAGAACTCTTATTGTGTACAAAGCTCAGCCCTGGACCGAAAAGGGCAAGACAGGCTGGGCAAGATGGACAATTGCTCGCTAACTAGCTCCAACCTTGTCTGGGCAGAAAGGCTGAAGGCAAGGGTCTGACAGGGTTCAACAGAGTTCGACAGGGTCTTTTCTGCGAAAATGCGAACTAAGCTCAAACTTTCTTTCCATTCGTTTGTTGTTTGTTCCCTCGAAACTAGGGTTTGGCGACGCGCCCGGTCCCTTTTGCCAAGCGTTTTGCTTGCCGCCCTAGCCCTTTACATAACGGTCTTTGAAAGCTCATCCTGGACTTGACTTTCAGCTCAAGAGGCCTCTTATTTCGTCCGTCTGTTTTATGAGTTATTCTGCTGGTTTTCAACAAAGTCTGTTTTCTAGCCTACTTGGCAAGGCTGTTCGTCGTCAACAAAGCGTCCCCGTCAAATTTAACATACATCCAGTAGATCCTGTTCCTTGGTCATTGTAGCTTCGTGTACGGAGTACCGTATTTCGCATTCCGCACTTTGCGTTATGTTGTACGGAGTATTGCCGCGTTTCTTGTGTCAGATGTTTAAATTATGGAGATATGTAAGATGTAAGAATGTAAGATGCAGGGCCTCTCGTTTGTAGTACGGAGTACAAAGTACAGACAAGCACTCACAACAATTGCTTGAGCAAAAGTGTAGATCAAAAGTAGAAAAAGAACGACAAAAAGAACGACAAAGCAATAGATTTACAAAACGGGCATGCAGGGCACAAAATAGAACACGGCATACGGAGTGTGCCGTGGCAAATAAAGACCAAAAGACGCTTGCCGCCCGACAATCAAAGAAAAGGAGAGAAGAAGGAGAAGAAATGTGAGAAGGGAGTGTATCTGCAAGATGCGTGATACAGTCTCACATTATTGGTCCCTTAGCCGTAGGGCAGCAGGGCAGATAGAGATACTGTTAGGGCCCTGCAGCTGAAGGGAGATGGTGTGTCTGGGGTGAGGCGGAGGGACGGCCTCCCGTTTACACTCCCGAACCCCATGTCAGGTCTTCTTGTATTATTTTTTTCTTTTTTTGTTCTCTTGGCTGTGGCTTTTTTAACCGTTGGAGGGTGCTTTCCTACTCATATAAGAGCAGGGGCAGTCCCCCGTCCTGTACGGAGTATTGCGTTTGTCTTTCCTTCTCATCTTCATCCATCGCCAACAACTGTCTCGACAGATTCCTCAGTATTACTCGGCAACATCTCGCCCTATTCTCCTTTATTTCAGCAATACTTCTTTGTATACCAACCACTCACCAGACTTCCACAATGACTCTTAACGGCCTCCTTGCCGTCGGCGTGCCCTCCAAGCTGCCGGCGTTTGTCTTGTACCTCCGCATCGCCATTGTCGTCCTCTCGGTCGTCATCCTCGCCCTCGCCGCCTTTGCCCTCTCTGTGTTTGGCTCGTACGCTGGCTACCTCGGCGGCTACTCTGGCGCCTCGGGGCTCCTCATCTTTGTCGTCATCAAGACGTGGATCATCTATGGCGCCCTCTTCTTCCTCGAGTTCAAGATGCCCCAGTACTACTACCGCATCGCCGCCCTTGTCGCTTTCGCCTTCAGCCTCATCTTCTGGCTGTCTGCCTGGGCCTGGTCCGCATCCCTGGCCTCTTTTTGGCTGTCGACAGTCTGCTACGGTGGCGTCTGTATCGGTGCCGACAACTACGCCAAGAAGGAGGGCGGCGCGCTCGCCGCGTGTGCCGGTCTCGGCGCTGTTGTCTGGGTTCTGTCAATCATTAACCTGTTCTTGTTTGTGCGCGCGTGCATTGCTGAGCCGGCCGTCGTGAACCAGGCTGAGCTGGGCCAGGTCGGTGCTGCTCCCGGCGGTGTCTACGACCCCAATAAGGAGGCTCAGGGCACAGCTTATCCCGTCGAAGGCTCTGCCCCAGCGGCCCCAGCCCAACAGTACCAGCAGCAGCCTGTGTACGGCCAGCAGCAGGCGACGTATTAGAAGAGTATGAGCTTGTTGGTTCTTCCATTTGTCTATTTTTGCTGTTTCGAAGGTCTCTCGCTTTGATTGTCGTTGGTTGGTGTGTCCTTCGTGATGGTGGCGTCTCTCGTTTTCCTATTTTTGTACAACTATATCGGTACTGGTTTTTTCAGCATCGATTCCTCTGTGTTTTACTTCCTTTTGAAATATGCCCTCAGGCAGCAGCGGTGTAATAGACTATTGATTCTTCCAAATACCCTTGCATTTCGCGACAGTGGTAACTTGAAATATTTGACTGGTCGATTTATTGCTGCGATATCGGTGTTTTCATGCATGTGCTTTTCCAAGAAAAGAAGAAAAAATCAAGCAAATAGTAATAATAATAATGGTGGCAAGTTGTTCTACCAAAATGTAATAAAGGCTCTTCAGGTCGCTGGTGTTCGTACTTTTCTGCGCTGCACCTCGTGCTACACACAAGCAGACCCAATTTCCAGCTGCTCTCAGGCCCAAAGATATAAAGGTACACAGAATATGCAGGAACGCGATCAGAAGAAGAGCACAAAATTACTATGAGCTTACCACAATGGAGATACGTGTGACAGGCGCGTAATGCATAGGGCGAGCTTTGCTACGGAGTAGTTTGTCGCGAGATGTGAGAGGAATCTCAGAGTACCTCGTGATTTAGGTCCGCCGTACCACTTCGTCAACCTTCAACTCCTGCATATCCACATTTTCTTGTCTGCTTACAAAAGTGCATACACAAAAGTGCATACACTTGGCATCAGATAAGATTGATTACAAGTGCTTCCTTCCCAACTCTGTCTCCTTCCTGATTTGATTCTTGGTTGATTCTGTGCCTTCCAGACGACGCCAGAAGTCGGCTCCACCAGGGCCGTCTGCTCCTGCCATCAACGCTTCATTCACTGTCCTTCAGAAATGGAAAAGGCTCTCAGCCGACGTCCGGCGCTTTAACGGCCATACCTCTTTCCTGCTCTCTTTTTTTGCCTCCTCTCCTTCCTCGTCTGCTCTCTTCCTTTTCCCGTGGACCCACTATCGACAACAACACGGCAGTGGTTTGCTTTCACTACCTGGCAGTCACCATTTTCCCATTGTCGTGTATATTCGGATCCGAACGGTGTATCACTCGCTCCCTCTCAGCCCTATTTTGATTTTGCCACCCTCAACTGTTGTTTACCCCCTCTCCACCGCCTCCCGTCTTCCCCGGCACGCTAGTCTATGGACATCTGCCTCTGCCGTACTCCGTACTTCTTCGAGCACTATAGCTTCTGCCCTATATCCATCAATCCATCAGTCCATCTATCCATCTATCTATCTCACGTTGCTCTCAGCTCGCTTCTTCTTACATTTTATGCACACAAGCAGGTACTCGATAGATGAGCCCCATGTAGCTCCCCTTGGACGGCCGGTCACCTTGCACCGCATGGCTGTTGTAGCTCTCTTTTCCGCTGTTTTTCGCCTTGTGACACAGGGGAGCTCTCCCAAGGTGAAGGTGGAGAATCAGCAGTAGAGAAAGAAAACAAGACCCGCAATAGCTACAGCTATAGCTCTTGAGAGCTCTTGAGAGCTCTTGCTATGAAGTGGCAATCAAGATCCACTCTTAAGCTTGTCATGGTCACAAGGTCCCTCCTCTGGTTTTCCCTTCTCGGTATCTATTTGTTTTGTTCTTTTTCTACTTGAAAAGCGTGATGAATAGACACAGCGTCGGAACAATAGCTATATTTCAGCGAGAAAAACCATACACCTCACCAGCACCGTTTCTGAATGGCAACCAGTAACGGGCCGACCCTAGATGGGACGGTTCTTCAACGGTCAAAAAGTGGGAAAGCTGGAAATGGATGGTCTTTTTATGGCCTTTCATGTCTTTCACGGCCTTGTGGTGGTCCCTTGAATGGGAAATCGAGGCCACGGGAAAAACATCCAAAGCCTACTTTCTGTCAGTGATGACGAGGTTCTTTCCCTCCGGTACCCACATTTCTCATGATGACCTCCTATTTTCTAGAAAGCGGCTTCTCCTCTACAAAGGGACACAGACTTAAAAGGGCAGCATCTCGGCCCGTGTTTCCTTTTTCCAATCCTCTCTCCTCCCTCTTCCTCATGAGCTTTCGCTTTCTCTGTCAGTTCTCTAGATCTGTTTCTTTTCGCAGCCTATCATAGGCATTGTCTTTTTGTTGAAGCATCACGAAACGAACAGGTCATTTTCTGTTTTGATTTCTCTGTAATAAGCCACACCTACTCAACCACGCTCTCAATTTGTCTGTGCTCCATCACGAGCACGTTCCTCTTCAGCATCACTGTCCGACAGTCAAAGGTAGGTTGCTTCTCATGACTCTCAAAACAAATCAGGTGTCAAATATCACATGTCAAAAACTGCCAGCAAATTACTGACTCTCTTTACTTCCCTACAGAATGGACTCTAGTCACAGCTCGCAGCGGTCGCTGCCAGTGACGCCACCACGCCAGACTGGCCAACAGTCGACACTCTTTACCCCTACACCGCCATCTACCGATCGTCACCACCAGATGCTGCAGACACCACCCAATCACAAGCCGCTGCCTCTGACACTGCCCATGTCTACCATGTCTGCCATGACGATGTCATCGATGCCTCTGTCGATGCCTATGGCCATGCCTCTGTCGATGTCTACGGCCATGCCCCTGGCTCTCCCCACAGATGCTACTACAGCCTCTGCCACACAGTCGTACAACGTGTTTGGTGAGCACATGTACTACGGCCAGGGCGGCGGCAGTGCAAGCAATGGAAACAGCACTGGTAACAACAATGGCCACAGCAACCAAGCGGAGGTAGCCAACATGGACTTTGACCTGGGTCTAGACCCAGGCATGGACATGAATCTGGGGGTGGGGATGGAGGACATGGGAATGGACATGGAAGTGGGAATGGACGACTTTGACATGGGTGCCCTTATGCACATGTCAATGCCAGAGGACAACCACATGGGCTACGCCGGCTTCCCCGATGAGCAGGCCTCCTCCTCTTGCAATGCTCAGATGTCCTCGTCTTCTCATGGCTCAACCGCGACCAATGCCAATCAAAACAACGTCCGCCAGACTACACCGCCGTCCATGTGCCTCATCAATGCGCCAGGCATGCTCATGGACAGCCTCACAGCCTCGCCCTACGGCGATCCACCAACCCGATATTCCGTCTCGTCGACAACTGGCGGTGGTTTCCCATTCCACGCACCCGCATCCATGGCCCCCACGACCTTGTCGTCTTCCTACCCAAGCGTTTACCCGTCCATCCCGCAAGCGGCTACCGCAGCCATGGAGCCGACTACCGGTACTGTCTCGGCGACGTTCACAACATCCATGTCGTTGCCCACGACCAGCACCATGAGCACCATTACCATGAACAGCCCGCCACTGACCCGCAGCCGTGCTGCTCACCACGGCCGTACCAGCAGCATCCGCTCCGCCTCGGACCCCATCCCGTCCACCGAGGCACATGGACATGGACGCGGTCGGCACACTCGCGGCATCAGCTTTGACAGCGCCGCCGCCGCCGACGACGACGACGACGACTATTTTGACGACTGTGACATGGACGATGGCAATACCCCTGCCTCTCACCAACACCAGAACCAGAACCAGAACCAGCTGATGCTCCGCCCGGGGCCCAACATCAACGGCCCACCACCCACCGACCCTACCGACTGGCGCGCCCGTCTCCGCTACTGTGAACAGGCCAAGCATAAAGCCTCGCTGGACGCTAGTTTGGTCCGTCTCCTCGATGTGTCCGAGGCGGTCGACAAGGAAGACAAGATTGCCCGCCAGTCTGCCAACATCCGCTTCGACAAAGTCCGCGAACAGCGCCTCAAAGACCGCAACAACGAAGCCGCCAAGCGCAGCCGGCAGCGCAAAGTGGCGCGCATCGAGGCGGCCGAGCAGACGATTGCCAAGCTGCAGCGGGGGAACCAACAGTTGCAGCGGGAGAATCAGCAGCTGCGGCAGAAGATAGCGGCGATGGCCTCGTCGTCGTCGTCGTTGTCGTCGTCCCCGGGCGGCAAGGTCCACAAGGGACGTGCTGCACGCACACCGACCACACCTCAGCGACGCGGCAGTGGCCACAGTGGCCGGCTGAACAGCAACTCGCCGCACAATGGACGCGGCAACAAGCACTCGCGACGTGGCAGTGATGAGAGCGCCATCGTCGTCGAAGACGAAGAGGATGAAGATGAAGATGAGACCGGCGAAGTTGACGGCTACAACAGCAGCCCTCGTCACGGCAACTCCATCGTGGTCGGCATGTTGGCTTAGAAGAAAGAAAGTGTGCCCTTTCGAAGGACCTGATTGAGACCTAGGTCAATGGATAGGAAACTGGAGGGTGTTGATTTCTTTTGATGTTTCTCATGCTCACATTTCGTTTGATTACTTCTGGTTTTTGTTTGCTTCTATTTTCGCTCTTCACTCTTCACTCTTCAGTTTCACAACAATACCCTTCTAGATGGGACGCGCAGGCACTCAGGGAAAGGGGCGTTTGGTTGGCTTTGCTCTGTGAACGTTGGCGGCGTGCGGCGTTTGGTCCTTTACCTTTGCTGCTGCCTTGGCTGCACACTTGGTTTTTGTTTGATTTTGTTCTTCAGTTCTTCAGTTCTTCAGTTCTTCAGTTTGCATAGTTTCGGTCCTGTTCCATCTTTATTCTCTATGGGCACTATTTGCCACTTAATAGCATTAATATCATACAATCTTACCTTGCCTCTACCTTTGGTGTAACGTAAACGTCTTAGGACAGCATCCCTTTTCACTCGCAATGTGGCTTCTTTCTCATTTCATACGCGTTTTCCAATTTTTATTTATATTCTATCAAATGGTATTCAATAGCAAATCATGCAAATGCAATACGGATGACTCCACTACCATGCGGTGATGTCGTCCACCTCGGCCTCGCCAAAGGTGCTCGACTTGGTCAGCTTGCCAACGGAGCTGCCCTCGTTGCCGCCAGCTGCGCCAGTGGCACCGTCGGCGCCCGCAACAGTGCCGTCCTCGTTCAGAGGCAGACCAGGACGGGTCATGATGTCAGGCAGCACCTCGCGCAAAAACGCCAGAATGTACCGGTTGACCTGCTCAAACTGCAGCAAGAACGCATCGTGGCCCTCGGGGCTGTCGATGCGCTCGAGACGGCAGTCGGGAATGTGCGCGGCCAGCTCCTGCTGCTCGGCAAACGTAAAAAGGCCGTCGCTCTCAATGCCCAGCACAAGCGTCGGCTGCTTGATGAGAGCCAGTGCCTCGGCCACGGTGTCAGCACGGCTGCGCGAGACGTCGTGCGTGTCGAGCTTGCGCGTCATGGAAATGTAGCAGTTGCTGTCGAAGCGCTTGACAAACTTAGTCGCCTGGTAGCGGAGGTACGACTGTGCAGAGAAGTAGGTGGAGGTAGGCGGTGCCGAGCCGCCGGTCAGACTCTCCTTGGCACCACCACCACCAGCGTTTGTCTCTTCCGTAGCGCCGGGACCGTGGAACTGCGGGTCCGGTGTGGCCGCACCGCTAGAGTCGTTGCCGCCCTCGGCCTTACCGTTACCAGAGGCAGAAGATGCGGCCGACGCGGCACGGAAGCGGTTGGCCTCTTTGATGCGGTGGCCGTCGTTGTGGATGCGGAAGTGGCCCTCCGAGGGCGATGCCGGCGGCAGGATCTGCGGCGAAAGAGAACTCCCGGCTGCCGCTGAGTTGGCAGCCTCTGCCCGCTCGCGCTCCAGAATCAGCTGCTGCCGCTTGGGGTCGGGGATGTTGCGGCCGAAACGCGCCTCAAACGAGTTACGGCTGCGGTACGTCAGCAGGGCCGACATGCGTGCCGCACCCAGACCGGTGACGGGTGGGTCGTCGAATGGGTAGTAGCCGTCCTCGTACTTGGGGTCGGCATAGATGCTCTGGCGCTGTGCCTCGCCCCAGCTGATACCCCAAGCACTGTGCCGGCTGCTTGTGGCAATGGGCACGACGCACCGCACGTACTCGGCGCCCAGGTACGCCCACTCCAGCACAAACATGCCGCCCAGCGACCCGCCAATCACGGCAGCCACCTGCTTCACGCCCAGATCGTCGAGCACCATCTTGTGCAGCCGCACATCGTCGCGGATTGTCGTCAGGGGAAACTCGGGGCCGTAGCGGCCGCGGCTCGGATCGCCGTCCTTGGCCGTGACAGGACTGGCGCTGCCGTAGGGACTGCCCAGGCTGTTGAGGCAGATGACAAAGAAGCGCGAGACATCAAACGCCCGGCCTGGGCCGCCCAACAGCGGACCCCACCAGTCACTGACGTCGGCACTGCCCGTCAGCGCATGGCAGATGACCATGCAATTGTCGCCGGCGGCGTTGAGCGTGCCGCGGGTAGTGTAGGCGACGGGGACATTGCGGAGAGTGACGCCGGATTCGAGGTCGAAGGCGGGGATTTTGGCAATCTGCTGGTCGGGGATCAGGCTGGCAAACGGGTTTTCGGGCTGCCCAGAGATTCTTTCTTGCAGGTATTCAGTAACTGGTCTATGCGGGGGAACATGGAGGGGAAACGATGCAACTTGGTGGAGACTAGGACGAGGGAAGCGAGGAGGAAAGGAGGAGAAGAGAAGAACAGTTGATCTGTAGTTACTGACCGTAGTGTGGCTGGGACGTGCCGTTGGCGGCAACGCCATCCGAAGCCATGGTTGCGAATGCGTCCGGGGGCGGACGGGCGATTGGAGAGTAGGATCTCGGCTCGATCGAGTGCTGACGCTGGAGGGGTAATGTGGATGGAGAAGAGGTGAAGGTGGAAAAGAAGAGAAAGATGGAGACCAGAAAAAAAAGAAGAAGAAAAGGACGGGATAAATATAAGAGCAGCCAGAAAGCTGTTATCAATATCTAATACAGATACGGAGTACTGCCCGCGGGGTTCGTCGATCTGAGTCACGGTGTGAGCCGTGGGTATGGGGGTGATTTTCTTTCCTTTTTGGCGTTCTGACGACTTTGACGACGTTGATGAAAAGAAGCGGAAAAAAGAAATACTAAAAATCTGACTCCCGCTCCGTAGGTCGGATTGCGCCATTGGAGCGGCGCGTACTAATACTTCTCTGGCACGCTTAATTGCCTCTTTGGCAAGGTACTGCTACACGCGCCCACAGCCTTCTGTCCGCCGTGGGCGACGCCTCTCGCCAAACAGCGTCTACAGTCACCAATTGCAGTCCTGCGCCCACGCGACACCACGCGACAACTGCGTCTTTTCTTCTTTTCTTCTTTTCTCCTACGTAAACATGTACTCTCTTCCGGTGAAGCTGCATCGACGTTCCGACGTTCAAAAGCAACTCCAATTGCCAACTGCAGAAAAGGCCCCCACGTCAGACCCACTTATATACAGCCTTTTGTGTACTCCGTACGGAGTACTCTGCGACTCTGTTTGGCCGCAGGCGGAGCATCTGTGGCGGTGCATATTTCAGCCACACCTGCTGCTCAGACGCAGGCAGGCCCCACAACGCCTGCTCGCTCCTTCTCCCAAACGTGCCCTGTGGAGCCAGCGCAGGGAAAGCGCAGCCAGCAAGGACAGGACAGGACAAAAATCGAGGCAAAATAGCTTCACCCGTCAACTTCTCTTCTTCTTTTTGTCATCTCTCCACCACCTCGTTTGTCGCCCCACCATACCTGTCTCTATCGCCCTCTCTCTCTTCGTTTGAGCGAGAGGAACAACACAGACAGCAAACAGCGCATTTACCAGCGACCGCTGCCCTTTTTTCACGCTTTCGCTGTGTGTCCTTTCCTTTTGACTTCTTTTCCTTTCCTCACTTTTCTCTCGACTTTTCCTTATCCTTGTTTCGATTCGACTTTTTGTTTTCTCTTCTTGGCTATACCTCTACTCGATACATTTTCTTTCAGTCTATCCCCAGCTTATCCTTGTCCTTCCACGCTCTCTCTCTTTGTCCGATTGCTCGTCTCTGAAAGACTGAAAATCAAGCGAAACTCTCATCCTCGTCTCAGCCTCGACTGAATCGCAAACTCTGTCAACACACGCACGCATGACACAACCATCGACACATCGACCGTCCTAACCACCCCGCGTCGGCCTTTGCGCGTCAGACGTTTTCGTCGACCAACTCGATCCGTTTCTCGACTCATATCCCTCCTTCTCGAATATCCATCCCTCCACGACGTGCGTACATTCCTTCCAGAGCCGACACAAGTCCCTCGTTTTCTTCCTATATACACACTCTTCATACACATTGCATCATTCGAATACCTGAACATAACAAAATTAACACCCATGACAAGGACGCTTTATGCCTCCTAAGCGGAAGCGCGGCGGCGCCGCCGACAGCGGTGGCGTCCGACCTTCGCCGCATCGCCCGGAAGAGACAAATCTCGGCCAGCACGATCGGGGTTACAGCAACAACAACGATGGCGGTGATGGCAGCACACGCGGCGGACGAGCCAGCGGTGGTGGACGCGGCGGCGGAATTGTAGGCAGCGGACGCATGGGCGGCGACCGTGCCGACCGAGCAAGACGAGGCGAGCGGTTTGGATCACAGGGCCCGTCTCTCGATGGCAGCCCAGCTCCTGCCCCTGCCCCTGCTTCCTCTTCCAACACAAACGGCGCTGCACCCGCATCTGCAACACCGTCCGTCACTGCTTCGCCAGTAGCCGTGGCCCGACCGCTGCCACAACGAAACAGCACACCCGCCACGCCGGCCGAACCACCATCGCCGCCACGGCCCTCCCTCCCGCACGTCTACACGATCCTGACCGACGAGCGCATATCGACATGGACGACAGGCACCGGTCGCGAGGAGATTGTCGAGATCGGTGAGACGGCCCGCACTGACGAGGATGAGGTGGCGCTGTCGACGCTGTTCCAGGAGATCCTGCGGTCTGTCGTCGACCGTCGACTTGCTCCCGCCGAGCTTGGTGCAACTGTGAAGCAGATTCTAGGTGACGACAGCGCACAAACGCCGGCTGCATCTGCTGCAGCTGCATCTGCCTTCAGCCCTCCGGTCATCTTTCTCGATACGGTTTCCATCTTTGTCGAAGTCTACGATACCGCCGCCCAGCCGGCCAGCCTGCCGCTCCTGCGTGCCTTTATGGGCGCCACGGCCGTCCAGCCCGCTCTCATGCGCCAGATCCTCGACCCGGAGTTCCTCATGCGCCTCGGCCTCGTGCGCGACACCTACAACCGCATGACCATCCGCTACTCGACCAACATGCTGTACCGCCAGCAGAGCTACAATCTGCTGCGCGAGGAGACAGAAGGCTTCTCCAAGCTCGTTACGGAGCTCTACAATAATTCCGTCGCCCAGCAGGACCCGTCGTTTGAGTCAGTCCGCGCCGCATTTGAAAAAGTCAAAGGTCTTATCGGCACCTTTGATCTCGACGTCGGCCGTGTTCTCGATACGACGCTCGACGTCTTTGCCGCGACGATTATCAAGCAGTTCAGGTTCTTTGTCAAGTTCCTGCGCATCAGCTCCTGGTGGCCACGCGACCACCCAGGTCATCCGCGGAGCTCCTTTTTTGGTGGCCTGCCGCGATGGGCTCAGCCTGAGCTTGCTGCCTATCTTGCTTCCATCAACTCGGCAGGGGTAGCCTACGAGGACGACAGTGACGAGGCTGCCCTTGTGGCCGAGGAGCGTCGCAAGCGTGACATTGCCTTTTGGGACGTTGCGCGTAAAGTGCACCTTCACGCGTTCTACCAGCTTGGCGGTCGCGAGATTGTCGATCCGCGGCTCCAGAAGCTTGTCGAAGCTGCGACCAGCAACGGCAAAGCCGAGGAGAGTCTGGACGACATGCTGCTTGGCGACGACGATAATGAGGACGCAAATGCAAACGGCGGCACCAAGATGGACTCCGCTGCCGACGATAGTAAGCCTGAGACAGCTGACATCTCCAACTTCTCCGAAAACGAGCTGCAGTGGATCAAGACCACCAAGACCATGCCGCCGCCAGGCAACCGTGTCGCTGCCCAGATCCTGGGCTTCAAGCTGCGCTTCTACAGCTCAAATGCCCGCAACGCTGACGACGTCCTGCCCGCCAATCTCCTGTATCTCGCGGCTCTCCTCGTCAAAATCGGCTTTATTTCTTTCTGCGACCTCTACCCCCACCTGTGGCCCGCCGACGACGACATGGACGCCGTCCGCAAGCGCCGTGAGGACGAGATCGCTAAGAAGGAAGAGAGCGAGCGCTTTGGCTCGGCCGACGCCGCGCTTCTAGCTACAGTCCTCGAGGATGACGACCCGCCGGCTGCGCCCGCCCTCGAGCTGAGCAAGCAGGCAGCGTCCGGAGCCACAACAGGCGGTGGTGATGCTGCAGCAGCATCTACTGAGACTCCTGCCGATGCTGCACCGCCACTACCCGCGCCAACCGACATGAAGATCCAGATCCTAGACCAGCTGCTCCTGATTGGCGCCATCCCCGAAGCCCTGTTCATCTTGGGCCGTTACCCCTGGATAGTGGAGCTGTATGGTGAGAATCTTCTCCCCCTTATCCATCGCATCCTCCTCCAGTCCCTGCACAAGGTTGCCGCCGAAGCTCGTCCTGTCCCTGCCTCGGGCGCCGAGTCTTCGTCTACCGACTCTCCCGCCAAGAAGATTGCCGAGTACGACCAGAGCGGCACTCTCAAGGGCTACGTCAAGCGCAACGAACAGGGCATCCGCCGGCCCTTGCGCTGGCCCTTTGCCGACAAGCTCGACGTCGCCGACGGCCAGCCCTACCGCTACTACTTTGACGGGTGGCTCGACAACATTCCCGTCTGCCAGACCGTCGACGACGTCTTTGCTCTGTGCGACAGCTTCCTCGGTGTCTCTGGACCCAGCATCGGCCAGGAACCGGAGCTGGTCATCAGCCTCGCGACGATTGGCGCCAAGGACTTGCACAACGACCCGTCCCCGGTCAACCGCCAGCGCTGGTACGACTTGCTGCAGCGCCTGCTGGTCCCCGCTCTCAGTCTAGTGCCCGCCAACCCAGCCGCCGTCGACGCCGTCTGGCAGCTGCTCAGCACCTACCCGCTCAAGCAGCGCTACGAGCTGTACGCCGAGTGGTTCGAGGGCTCTGTGTCGCGCCAGCCCGTCATGCAAAAGGCCTTTGCCCAGACCAAGCGCGAGGCCCTGCGCATCATGCGCCGCATCTCGCGCGAGAACAGCTCGCTCATGGGCCGCTCGCTCGCCAAAGCCGCGCTCACCTCGCCCGCCATTGTCTTCAAGGTCGCCCTCGGCGAGCTCGAAGCCTACGACAACCTGATTGACGTCTTCGTCACTTGTGCGCGCTACTTTACCGATCTCGGCTATGACGTGCTTGTGTGGACGCTCATGGGATCCATTGGTGGCCGTCGCCGCAGTCGGCACAACGCCTCGTCTGTTCTCGTTGCCAGCAAGTGGCTGCAGGCGCTGTCGCGCTTCGCCGGTCTCGTCTTCGCCGCCTATCCCCACATGGATGTGAAGCCTGTTGTGCAGTATGTCACGCGCCGTCTGTCTGCCGCCGGCGATCCCGGTGACCTGATTATTTTGCGCGACCTCATTGTCAATATGGGCGGCCTGGTTGCCGACTCGGACTGGACCGAGGCCAAGATCCAGGGCATGACTGGTGGTCCCGCTCTGCGCCGTCTCACGCTGCTCGCTATGGGCGACGTGCGCGACGATGCCGACAGCAGCGCCAAGGGTGCGGCCCAGCGCCGCAGTGCCCAGCGCCTCGTCAAGACGCTGGTGGATGCCGGTCTCGTGGGCCGTCTTCTCATCAACATTGCCCAGCACCGCCAGGCGGCGATCTACGCGCCTGCGGCCAAGCAAGCCCACATCAAGTACCTTGCGACGCTCGTCGATGACAGCCAAGAGATTCTGACACAATATCTCGATCTTCTGCGCAATACTCTGACGCCGGCCCAGTTCGACGCTTTGATTCCTACCATCCCCGAGCTCATGAAGGACTTTGGTCTCGACGCCAACCTGGCCTTCCTGATCGGCCGCCCTGGTCTCGATTTCCACGCCGCCATGGCCGCACTCCCTGTTCCGACGATGCCGACGATGCCCACCGCGACTGATGATGGCACGACTGCTGCCAAGACAGACGCGCCTGCTACCGAAGATGTGGCCATGAAGAACGGCGACGACTCGCAAAAGCCAGCTGAGGAGACAGCTACGAAGGCCGAGACGAACGGCGCCGAAATGGAGGTCGATACACCGGCTGAGGCTGCCATTCCTCCCTCGATGGGTGTTCTCCAGCCGCTTGTCGACTTTACCGGCGAGAACCTTCCCGAGCGCGTCCTCAAGCGCATCAGCCCCGAATTCTTCGTCACATTCTGGACTCTGCAGCAGGGTGACATTGTCGTTCCCCGCGCGCGCTATGACACAGAGATTGACCGGCTACGCAAAGAAAGCTCAGCGCTTAAGAACTCACGGGCTGTCCAGGGTACCGAGAACCCACGTGTCGCCATGATGCGCCGCAACGAAGAGGCCGAGGCCCGCTTGAAGGAGCGCCAGATCATTGCCGAAGAGATGCTGGCCCTGGGCACCCGCAACCGCGACACCAAGCGCCACCTGATTGTGCAGGCGCAGACCTGGTTCACCAACAACGGATCGTCGACCGTCACGCAAGCCTCGGCTTCTGCCCTCGCCGATATCCTGTTGGAGCAGTGCCTTATCCCGCGCATCCTGTTGTCGGTCGCCGACGCTGAGTACGCCTTCCGCTTTGTGCGCTTCCTGCACGAGAATCGCGTGCCGCATTTCCAGCTGGCCACTTTCTATCAGCGGCTATTCAACACAAACCGCCTACGTGACCTCATCTTCACGAGCACAGTCCGTGAAGCCGAGCGTGTCGGCCGCTTCCTCAAGCTGATCCTGGCCGACCTAGCCCGCTGGCACGGCGACAAGAATGCCTATGAGCGCGAGGGTCTGGGACAAATGAAGAATGGCCGCCGCAGCTACCTTGGCTTTGTCAAGAACACCAAGGCGAAGCCGGCTGCCGTTCCTGTCGTTGCCGAAGGCGAGAAAGGCGACGACAAGGAGGCGATTATAGCTCCTGCAGGCCCCACCTACATCGAACACACTGAATTCCGCGACCTTCTGTACAGTTGGCATAAGAACCTCAACATGGCGCTAAAGGACTGCCTGGAAAACCTCGAGTGGACGCACATCCGCAACGCCATCAGCGTGCTCAAGGCCGTCATGGACGCCTTCCCGGCCGTCGACTTCATGGGCCGCCAGTTTGCCGACCAGCTCAAGCGCATTGCGGCCCGCGAAGCCGCTTCCAACAACACGACACCCGAAGCCAGCCAGCGTGTCGATTTGTCCGTCACCGCACTCGCCATCTACTCGGAACTGTTGCGTCGCAAGTCCAAGTGGGTCATGGTGCAAGCTTTCCGGTCCAATGTGTCGTCCAAATCGGTGCCGGGCGACGACAAGACGTCAAACAGCGAAACAAGCCTGCGGCCCGACGCGCCCGAGTTCCGTCCCCAACAGCGCCTTGGCGATGCAGAAGACGGCGAACTCAAGGATGCCGGCATCAACGGTGGGAACAAGCGTGCATCCTCGAAGGCCCCCTCTACGTCATCGGCAACAGGAGGCGGTGGCGGTGGCGGTAGCGGAAACCTCAACAGCAAGCCGTCCACGCCTCGTCCTGGCGCGGCTCACCTTCCCAACAACAGCTCGTCCTCCTCAAACTCTCGGGGCGGCGATGCTCACTCGCAGCTGCCTAAGCAGCCGTCTGCGCTGACATCGCTTCCCCATTCACACAGCCTGCCCAACCGGCCCGACTTCTCGGTCGGCGGCCGCTTCGCACAGGGCGACCGGTTCGGCCAGGTCCGGAACCAGGACCGACGGGACAACAACAGCACTGGGTCGCCTCGCGGAGCGTCAGACAACAGCAGCAGCAACGCCCAACAACAGTCACAGTCACAGCTGCAAAAGGGCGCTACACCGCCAACCGACCCCCGCAGCTCAAGAGACTCGCGCGACCACGGCCGTGATCCTCGGCAGGACAATAGCCAGAACAGCAACAACAGTGGCAGTGGCAGTGGCAGTGGCAGCGGCCGGCCTGACCGTCCTCCTGGCGGCCGCGACTTTGCCGGCAACCTGCCCGGTGAGCGTGGCGGTGGCCGCAACAGCCGCATGGACAACACGCCGACACGCCGGGGCGATCATGCGCGCGAAGGCCGTGATGGCCGTGATGGCCGTGACGGCCGTGACGGTCGCGAATCCCGTGATTCTCGTGGTGGTGATCCTCGCGACTCCCGTGACGCTCGCGATGGTGGCCGTGGCGGTCGTGACTCACGTGACTCTCGCGATGGACCTGCTTCCGGCAACAACGCACCGCCTACTGGCCCAGCCTCTTCGATTCCACAAAAACGACCCGATGCGTCCACACAAGACGTGGCTATCAACCCCGAACGTGCACGCCTTCTCCAGGACGACGGCAAAGACATCCGGTCCAGCGGCAGATCCGGCGGTGGCGGCAACCCTTCGACGCCCAGTGGCGGCCGGACCCAGTCGCCTCGCGTGTCTGATCGCCGCTCACAGCCTTCGGCTAACGACACAACTCCGGCTAATGACCGTAGTGGCCGTGGTCGTGACGGCGACCGAGACGGTCGCGACTCGCGTGACTCGCGTGACTCGCGTGACAACCGCGATGGCCGGGAGGGCAGAGATGGTCGCGAAGGCAGAGACCGCGATGGTCGTGACGGCCGCGACAACCGTGACCGCGATAGAGACCGGGAGCGTGACGACCGCCATAGCCGCCTTGCGCCCGCCGCAGCTTCCAGCCAGCCAAGAGACGCTGCCTCAACAGCCGACGCCCGCCCTGAACGCAACGAACGTTCGGACCGTGGCGAACGTAGCAGCCGCGGAGAGCGCAACGATAGGACGGAGCGCAGCGACCGTGGCGAACGCGGAGAGCGGGGAGAACGGGGAGAGCGGGGTGAGCGCGGTGAGCGCAGTGAGCGCAGTGAGCGTGCAGAGCGTGGCGGTGACCGCGACCGGGATCGGGATCGGTCTGACCGGGGAGACCGCGGCGAACGTTCTGAGAGAAGCGACCGTGGCGAGCGGGGCGAGCGCAGTGACCGTGGTGATAGGAACCGCGCGGCACCGCCGCAGGACCTTAGTTATGGCCGCCTCAACGCCATTCCGTCAGTTGTCGACACCAACAGTCTGCCTCTAGGCCAGCGTGGCAGCCGAGGCCGTGACGGCAGCGGCGGTCGTGATCCTCGCGATCAACCCCAGGACGGCGGCAGATCGTCTCAACAGCAGCAGCAGTCGCAGTCCTCCTCCCAGAACGCAAACAACGCCGGCGACAGCAACCAGCAGAACCAGCCACCGTCTGGCCCCTCGCGCTCCTCTAGGAGAGGTCGCGGCGGACAGCTTGATGGCGCCTCTGGTGGCAGCGGCGGTGGTGGACGCAACAGCCAAGCTGGTTCTGGTCTCCCGCCAACACCCTCTGGACCTTCAACGTCGGTCAACGCTACTCCCGTGTCCGGCGATCGTATGCGCCAGTTCAACAGCCCGTCCAACTCTCGCGGCACACCGCCCCCGCCTCCCCCGCCGCCTCCCCCAGGAGGCCCGTCGTCGTCTTCGGCTCAAGCCCATACTGGCACCCCCGAGCGTTCTGGACAGCAGCAGCAGCAGCAGCAGCAGCAGCAACAACAGCGTGGTGGCCACAATCTGCCCTATACGCCTGCTCCCAACCATGGCGGCGGTGGTGGCCGTGACTTAGCCACGCCCTCTACTTCGAGCCGCGATCAGAGCAACAACGCCAACAATAGCGCCGGCGGCGACCGTATGCGTTCTTCCCGCGGCGGTGACCGTAGTGGTGACCGTGGTGGCGATCGCGAGCGTCTGTTCAAGGGCATTCAGGATGCTATCACGGGCGGTGGTCCAGGCAGCGGTGGCCGCCGCAGCAACAGCGGCCGCGGCCACATTGCCGGCTCGGATGCACAGGTCCTTACTGGGGGCATGCCCACGCCGTCGCCCGTCTTTGAGCGCAATGATCCACTTCGCAACAGCGGCGGTGGTGGCGACAACAACAACAACAGCAACAACAACAACAGTGGCCGTTCATCGAGACAGAGTAATGGCGGCGGTGGCGGCGGCGGCAATGACCGTCGTGACCGTGGCCGTGACGGCGATCGTCGCAGCTCGCGCCGTGGCAGCCGTGAACGAAGCCCTGGTGGCGGTGGCGGTCGCCAGAACCAACAACAACACCACGGCTTGCCCCCACCTCCCCCACCTCCTCCTCCGGGCCCGCCGCCAGGTCTGCCGCCCATGCCTCTGCAGCAGCAGAACAACAGCTCTTTCGGCGGCTCCAACCGGCGGTCATCCAACCGTGGCGGCGATTCGTTTGGTGGTGGTGGAAACAATAACGGACCACTCCGCAGTGGAGGTGGCGACCCGAACCGTGAGCCCATGGGGCCCGGTCGGGATTCTCGCCGCAGTGGCGGTGGCAATGACTTCCGCGGCGGCGGTGGTGGTGGTGGAAACGATGGCGGTAACAATGGCGGAGGTGGAGGTCGCGGTGGTCGGGATGACCACCGCGGCCGCAAACGGCGCAGCGACGAAGGCGTCGGCCTGCTGTCCAACGACCGGGAGAAGAAGCAGCGGCGGTAGAGCCGACCGATGTGGAATCTTCATCGGGGCGGCTTCTTTCAGTGAAGTTTTCCTTTTTATTTCCTTTTTCTTTTTTTCCTTTTCAACCATTTGACCGGCGTGTCATGGCATATCTTGCCGATATCTCTCGGCTCTACATCTTGTTCTCTCTTTCTCTTTTCTCTACCTGTCTTATAATCTTTTTCTTATGTTCTACACTCGGGATTGCGCACCATTTTCTTGCAAGCTTGCACATGTACCATCAAACTACCAGTTGCGTTTTGATTTCAAAAAAGGGAAAACGGGGATATCTTTATCTATTCTATCAAATATTTCAAGTTATACAACCCTCACCATGGTCGACATTCATTGTGAGCATTCACCAAAGCGGCACAGCTTCAGCTAGGTTTTACCTAGAACCTCATTCTACGATCAGCTCAATAATGATTTTACAATGCGACAACTGTGTCCATGCTAACTTACGGCTGAATAAAATGTGTAGTAACGTAGAAAGTTTGATTCACTACTCTGTAGATGGTATTCCTCCCTTGCAACAACATTCAACATTCCAATATGCTGATGTGGCCCGGGTTTCCTCAAGTTTCCTCCTGTGAATGAGCCTTGTAAAATGCCCTGCCATACCCGCCCCTTTATATACAGCCAGAATATATCGTGAACAAAAATGAAGAAAGGTCCATCCGATTCTACATGCTGCGAAAGGCAGACAAGTAGAGTAGAAGACGGTGAGAATGGGATAAAGATTTGAACGCCAATTGAAACGCCGCCATCGGTATCAAAAAGAGAAAAGAAAAAATAGGGAAATGGGCAGAAGATCGAAAATCGAAAATCGAAAATAGTTGAAGAAAGGTGTCGAAGAGATGCAGGGCACCTCTCGTAACGTGAAGAAGATTCAACAAAAAAAAACCCCAAAAGATCATCAGTCATTACTATCCGTGCGATGCCGTCTTTTAAACGTGAAAAAAATGGTGAAATGCCAAAATCGTGTCTCAGCCGTTTCGTTTATCTTGCTTCACCCCATTGCGTGTCTTGTGGGTAGACGGCGCCGCCCTGTGATGCTTGGCGTTGCTGTTGTTGTTGTTGTTGTTGTTGTTGTTGTTGTTGTTGTTGTTGTTGTTGTTGTTGTTGCTGCTGTTGCTGCACTTGTCGCTGGTATTGCTGGTGCTGCGGGTATGGCGGCTGCACAAGCGGTCGTGGTGCGGGCGCTCGGCCACGAGTGTCATAACCACCGCCATAGGCTGTGCTCGACTCGTCGGCACCGTGAACATCGTCATTGTAGACACCACCGCGGCTTGGGACTACCACATTGTTACTGCGCAGGTTGTCCTGGTCACGGTAACGCTCAGGGCTGCCGTCATCGTCGTGGCCAACAGGCGTAGACGACATGGGCTGTGCGTAGGCAATCAGACCGGCAGCCTCATCACTGGCTTGCCGGCGACCATTGCCGCTACCACCCATACCACTGCTTCCACCGCCTTGTGTATTTGCCATGCCAATGTCGGCACCTTGGTCGGACAGATTGGATCCACTCCCTCCTTCGTTGTTTGTCAGCATGTCGAAACGGCTTCGGCGGAATTGTGTTGCAATTGGCAAATGTTCGGTACTCTTCATACCGGCGAAATTCGAGTGGTACCCCGTGTCGACCCCGTCACCCATCATCACACCGCTAGCACCGCTATTGCTGCGGCTGTTGAACTTTTGCGGCGACAGGTCGTCCAGATCCATCTCGGCTGTCTTGAGCGGCGTCTGGTAGCTGACGTCTTCGCGGCGGCGGCGCACGCCAACAAACAACCAGCGCACACCACGGCCAAATGCTTTGATCACGTCCCAGATGTTGAGGGCGTGGCCAATGGCACGCAGGCCCATGAAGCCACCACTACGCGCCTGGTGCTCGTTGGGCTTGGGCGTCGAGTCGGGTCCATCAGGATCGGCCACGGGGTAGAATGTGGTGCGGGCACCCTCTTTGTAAGGGCGCCACGGGAAAGCCCAGAGATGGAAGACGGCAAAACAAGCCATCTCAAAGCACAGCAGCAGCGACGGAATACCCACGACAATATCGGGGTACGCAATGACGTCGGTGGCGTGCACAATCTTGAGGGTCGAGGTGCCCAGGGAAATGGCGGTCGACTGCCAGAAAGACAGAAAAATGACAAGCTTGATGGCCAGAACCTTCATGAACGGCTGGTGCTCGGCCAGAGGTGCGCGCATCTGGACGTAGAACTGGATGACAAAGTACATGGCGATGGTGACGGCAAGAGACTCGATCACAAGAATCTAGATTGTTAGGGAACCTGTAAAACAAAAGAAATGTGTGTGAGACCGAACCAGGGCTAGGGGAGGGGGAGGGAGAACATACCCAGACGTGACTGAACACGGGACTGTTGGAGCTCTCGCAGTAACGGCCAAAGTACTGCGTGACGACGGCAGTGACGGTCATGGTGACACGAATAAAGCAGTACTGGTAGATGCCGATCCAGACGATGTTGAACCAAGTCAGGCCGCTGGCAGGAGTGCGCCAGGGACCACGCTCGCCGCCGCAGCATTTCTTGAACCAGCTGATGGGAGCCACCCACCCCTTGATGCCCCGGAGATCGCGAAAGTAGTTCTTCTGGTCGTGGAGCTCGGGCCGAATGTAGGAGCAGAGTAGGGCGAAGAAGGAGGAGATCGCAAAGGCTTCGTAACAGTCACTTATTACTTGGAAGTAGATCGAGTGCCAATAGAAACGAAGAGCCAGGAAAGCGGCGGCGGCGTAAACGGGAACCATGAACAGGATACGGATAATGCTAGAGACAATGCGTTAGCATAGGAAGTGAAGGCGGGTGTGAGGGAGAAAATAAAAGACGAAACGTACTGGCGCTGTTCGGTGGGTTTGGTGTAGTGCATGGCGTGCATCCAAATAAGATACAAGCTCATAACAACAGCAATCAGAGTCGAGGCACCGGCGATGATCAGGGCGAGGTCGTGAAAGGTCAGCGGACCGGCGACCTTTATCTCAGACGTGGGCAAGACTGCGAGGTGTGTTAGCAAGATGGTGCGCGGTCAGAAGGCTTTAAGAGAGGAAGTCGAGATGGTGACGTACTCCGAAGATCTTCCAACGTCGAGTTGCATGTTAAATTCATTGTGACGAAGGGGCCGCCGTCAGGCGGGTTAAAGAAAGCCGGGAACGGTGGGAGGTGAGGAGACAGTCGTCAAGCGGCAGGTGGGTTTGTCGGACGTAGTCGTCGAGAGCTCTTTCAGGGTCCTGTCGAGGTCGTTATAGTCCAGCCAGAGGCACGAGCGTTGCGATGTTCTGTGCGCGTGAGGGTGTCGTCAATGTCGTCGATGTCGTGGTGCGAAAAGTGTGAGGGGTTCGGGGTTGCGCGTGGTCGTTGAAGACAAGAATGAGGTAAAGTGGAAAGTCGCAATCTCGTTTGACGTACGTCGTAGGTTTGGGGGGACTGGCGAGAAATGGAATGCGGCCGTTGAGTGGATGGCGGAGAGGGACAAAGAAGAAGCCGCGCAGGTAGAAATCGAGGGCTGCGTTTCGAGTAAATAAAAAAGAACAAAAAAGAACAAGTCGGTGGCTTGCCGAAAGACAAAAAGACGCCGCTTTGTTTGTGCTGCGGAAGAAGAAAGAGAAAGAAAATAAAGTTAAAAGAGGAAAATGCGAAGGCAAAAGAAGCCACACGAGGGAGTGAGAAAGGCAAAACGAATGCGAGTGAGAAACACGAAAACAGGGAACGCCCTACGAGCAAGGCGAGACAGGCTACTGTGTACAGGGACGCGGACCTGACCAACGAGGTGGGAAGAGTGCAACGACGAGGAACGATTGCAACGCACGATAGAAAAGTTATGGAGCATTGACAGACGCTAGGGGCACTAGAAAGGACCGATCCAGGGCAGCCAGGGACCCTTTTTGGTCGATTTTGGCACTGGTTTGGCCTCAGGGCAAGAAGGCATTGAAGAGAAAGGAGGTGTGAGAGACGAAGAGAAGGTGTGAGGCACTGGGCAAAAACGAGCGGCGGCCGCCTGCTGGTAAGGTAGCGTATCTGAAACAGGGCAGAGTCTGCTGCAGAGTTGGGGAAGGCTTGGCTCTCCTTTGCCACCTGGTGCAGCTTGGTGCAGCTTGATGCAGTGAGAAACAAGAGACCCAAGAGGGAACTAGCCGGCGCGAAGTGTGGCAGAAAAAAGCTTGTGCCCTAGCAATGCAGTAGTGTGCTAATAATAAGCACTGGAGAAGCTTTGAAAGAAAAGAGACGGGCGACGCGGCGCGACCGCGTGTAAGAGGCCGTCCGAGGCTGTTCAAGGGCGCTATGCTAGTGCAGACGCGGGGCGACGGCGGCGGACAGTTCGATAGAGCACGCTGAAATGGCACTTGAAGGCACTTGCAATGCGAATTTGTGCCCGAATAGGGATCGTAAAGTGCCGCGTATTACGACGTAAGACATGGGCAGGGGCAGGTGCCACGGCAGTGTGGCTGGGTCTTGGAGCCTGCGGGATGCTCGCAGAATGGACAGACCATGCCAAAGACGGCGGGAACAAGCGATTTAGCGGACAAAGCGAATGGCGGGTGATGCGAGACAAAGGTCGTGATGTTGACGAAAGGTCGTAAAGTTGTGAAAGGAGGCGAAAAAGGGCTCAAAAAGCAACCTCGCGCGAAAAGGGGAAGTAGGCTCACAATACGTTCGTATCGACAACAGAATGGGCAAGAGCAAAGACGCCTCGCGAAAGAGGAAGCCACGACAAAGCCTGAAACGGGGACAATTTGCGAAGGAAGACCCAAAGAGGAAGCGGCAACGGGGATGTGGGAGGCCTTTATGCTGCTCGTATTAACCGGTTGCGCTTCCCAATCACGAAAACATTTACGAACTACAATTAAGCACCTGCTCGTACTCGTAAGGCGAGAGTTATGCCTTCCGGCGGAGGATGCCTCCGAAGGTCTTACTGCCACTTTGGATTGCACGCCTGCAGCCACTTTACCAGACGGAAGGCGCGGCGGTGATATGGAGCAAAGAAGAAGAAAGAGCCAATCGAAAGCGAACAACAGGAGGAAAGAGCAGATGGCGGGCAGTACTGCGTATATGGAGTATTACAGAGAACAATCGAATCTTTAGAGGAAGGAACTCGCATCCGGACCCTGGAAGGAGCGAACGAGAGATCACCGCTATCAGCCAGCGGGATGCATTCTGCCTTTCCCCAAAGAGGTGCATTCTCACGAATATCAAAAAGTGCCAAAAAGAAGCTTTTCGTATGGACGTCTTCTCCATCGTATTTGCCACAGTAACATGCGCACTTTCATCACAGCAAATGTGCGTACGCCGAGCACCTTACTCAGTAAGATGGCTGGCACGTCAAGCATTGAGGGATTCGTGTCGACTGGAGACGCTTTGCACTGCCAAGACTGGTAGCGTGAGGCTGAGCCTCTCTGGGACAGCCCCTGGCCGCACATCTTTTGCAGTCTTTCATCGTCTTTTGTCAGAGATGAGGGAAGATAGAGAGACAATTGGTTCCAGGAACTCGTTTTGGCCACCAGAGAAAGGGACCTTTTCGTTTCAAATGTGTGCAGCTGGGCTGCTGGGCTGTGGCTGAGAAAGAGGAAGGAGCGGCTCTAATTAGGGACTTCTAGCAAAAGGAAACAACGACCAACAACGACAACATGCACTGCACGGCCATATAAGGTTTTCCGACTCCTCGTACTCCTCTACTCCTCGGATTCTGGTTTCTGGTTCCTGGTTTCTGGCTTCTGGTCTCTCTTTCCATAAGTTCTTCTCGCGGCGTCGCGGCCTGCCGTTCAATTTTAAAAAAAGTGGGCATCGTTGGCATCGCGGGAGCCCGAGCCGGCCGAGACGGACTGACGGGATTGCGCCGCACAGAAGACTCTGTTTTAGTCCTGGATGACGCGAGTATGCCTTACACGCTGGGAGATTTGGATACGCGCTGGTGACGACATATAGGCTGGTAGTTCGTTCTCCCATGGAAGCCACTTTGCCCGCCGAGACGTGCCATTAACGGCCACTGACGAAACAGAGGACACGGAAGGGTGTCTCGCAGATCATGTGGAAAACCCAAGGGAGACTCGGAGGGCAGACAAAAAGATGGGCCGACGACAAACGGCCCGCAGCAATGAGCTTTACGTTTTCTCTGCGCCTTGTTCAATATTCTTTTGGTGTTCTGTCAATTTTAACGTTGACGATGCCCGATGTGCATATCCAACTACGTCGTATACCGATCCCAAAAAGGTGAAAAACAAGCATATGGAACGAGAGGAACATAAAGACGGGACGGCAAGCAATTTAAACAACACACTAACAACAACGAGTGGCTCTGCAAAGTTCTGGCCGCGCGGCGTGGTCTTTCCATCTTCGTATCGCATTGGCACACGTGTACGGAGTACGGCGTACAACACTACACCACCGGCAAAGACGGTCAACAAATATCAGAGTGGAGTGCAGGCTGCGCCGTGCAGCCGTGAGTAAGGATACGACTTGTGTTTGACAACATACGGTGTATTTTTCAGCATACTCTGTACTATGTAGGATATATGTTTGGCGGTGTGAATGAAGCAATAGCCAAGCAAACGAAGCAACAGCCAAGACGACTAGCCATGCGCGTAATGTAGAAATACCGGTCTGCTTCAAAAGTATCGATAGAGCTATCCCGTCTCAAATCTAGATTCAACCCAGGATGTGGCTGCAAGCTGAAGGCGGCCATAAAGGGCGACCTGGGCAATTGGACACCCTATGTGCACCATCAAACGAAAAGAAGGGCATGTACAGAAACGTATACTTCGTAAGTGCACAATGCGGGCCAAAATATGTATCAGAGGAAGGCCAACAAGCCACAGCCTTGCAATCATCGCGAGGACCGTGGCGATGCACTCTACAAAGTATACGAGAGAGATCTTCTTGGTAACGTATATTGTCGGAAACCAAGACTCCGACTCCCGTATCACAGCGACAAGGAGGCCAAAAAGATAAACTCTCGAGAAAACGATGGTTACAGAGTGAGTGCACACCGTCACAGATGCACACAAAGCCGCGTAGAGCGAGAGAAATGGGCCGCGGACATGGTTACACCGGAATTCCCCAGACTGCGACTTCACACATGTCCCGGCATCAACACAGTCACCAGCCAGCTTGTCCTGTATCTACTTACGCGTTCTTCTTTCGTTTGTGTGATGTCGATGTACAGTGCTGCCCACCAAGCATCGTGAATTGTTCCCTCGCCGTCCTCTCAACGATCTGTACGACGTGAGCTCCGCACGATGACAAAAACGCTTCGGAGGTGTGCCCTTTCCCCCCATGCGATTGGTCCGCCAAGCCCCGTCTCAACATCGCCATCGTCAGGTTCAACCCCAAGCCGCTTAGCAAAGATGTATCGTGTGTGATGTTGAGCAATGTGGCGGAGGTGGGCGGGTGGCAGGGAGGGCAATGGTGCAGATGTGATAAATATTCCAACAAAAGGAAAGAGCACGGTTCATGTTGACACCCGTGAGATGTGTTGACAAGCTTCCTTTAAATACTTGGGGCATGGGAGCCTATATGGTGATCGACGGATGGTCAATTTTGCTGCAAGGAAGCAACGTGAGTTTTCATAGGACATTATGGCAGGCTGCAATTCCGTCGCGACTGGAGCAACAGGATGGCAAGGTTCAGCTTCCTCTTTGACAATTTCAAATATCAGAGACTTATGCAGACTTCTGCCTTGCTACGTAGCTTCCGACTAAAATCTGTACATGTACGGCCATTGGGCTTGAGAGGTGACCTGGGGAAAGGACCCTGAACAATCGGGAGCCCGATTATTGTGTTGGCCGCCATCCTTCATGCAGTCTATGTTCCGCTGAAACATCACAACATCAGCGTGGAGAAAAAGAAACCAACAGACCTCTGTCCATATCTCTACGGCTTGGCTGCATTTATTCACATGTCACATAATGTTTTCGTATCTTTGTGAGGTCTTGTTTGTTTATCACATTGGCTGGCCGTCACAGCTGTGCATGCACCTCCTAATGAAAGTGTCTTGGGAATGTCTTGGGGTGTTCTTATTCTTTCTTATTATGTTCGGTCATTTGTAAGTACTGTCACTCTAAACTAGGTTGCTGACTGGGTTGTTTGGCGATAGCAGCATGCCAGTCATCGGAAGCTACCTGTTGATCAAACGTGGTGCAAAATTGCAAAACAAAAATTGAAGCGGCCGCTACCCTATTCACATTCCACGGTCTCATCTGCTCCCCGCGAGAGAACCCCACCAGCACGATTTACCTATGCACGCTTCATGCTTCATACCACAAAAAGCCCCAACCTTCTCCCCACGGCGTCCACGGGTTTGAGATTGCATCGTGCACCGGCAAAAGTCTTGGCAACGGAACCGGTCGGTGGAGACCAAAAGATAACTGTCCGAGAAGCCGAAATGACGACCACATCGGTCACATTCGTCGTGTCGCATGTTGTCGCGACTCAAGCGCACGTGTCCACCATCATGGCAATTTCAGAGATGTGAACACTGCCCCCATTCATTGTTGCAGTTGATGTCAATTGTCACGGTTTTCTTTTTCTGTAGTTGCGGTGTCCATCCAGATTGGGAAATTATTGTGCTATTGATAATATATGTTTTGACTCCGGTGCGGTCGATGCTTATATCAGCTTTTGTCAAATAGCAAGTTGCCCAAGTGTGTGTTGACCTGTCGTGTGGTCTCCTTCCCTTCCGTTGCAAATCCTCCTCTTGCTCGCAATTAAAAAGATGTGCTTTTTGTTGATGCGCTCTGTCCACCCTGTCGTAACGAATGTGCGTGGTCTTTTTGCTTTCCCTGTGAACAAAAATGTCGTCCGCTCCCAAAGTATAACGCCTATTTCCTGGTATCGTGGAAAATGCAAAGCAGGAAAATAATAGAAAGTAAAAATATGGACAAGATAAGCCAAAAATGATCACAGTCAAATATGATAGCCGGAGGTGTGTTTGTGGCATGGCAGAACATGAGAGTCTGCACAGATGCCGGTAAAAAGTCGTGTACGTCGTGAGAAAATAAAAAAAAAACTCTAGCAAGTCGATGAACTATTAAGTCTGGTTGTCGAAAAAAAATTGGTAAAAAAAATAAAGGGGGCCGTCGAAAGATCGAGGACAACGAAGAAGAATGGAGTGTCGTACAGTGTGATTGGATCACGGCTCCACTTCAGGGTCCGGGTTGGTCGCACGAAGCACCCGGCCGGGTTGGTGAACTCTCCGAGAGTAGTCGTGGTCGTCCCGCAGCGAGTTAACGCTGTCGCGGCTCTTGTTGTCGGTATTGGCATAGATGCCGCTGAAGGAAGGGTCGATGCGCGGGTCGATGGGCATCAACGTGCTGCGGCGACGACCAGACTGGTCGCTCTCCCACTGGCCCTCGCCCACCTTCCGGGCGAAGGCAGGTGCGGTCGACACCTCGCTGACCTTGGGGCTAGCCGAGGTGTTGGGAGAGGTGCCGCGGGGTGACGGCGTCTTCGGGTTGTTTCCGACGAAAAGAGCGTCCTCAGGCTCCTTTTGTTGGCGTCTACGGCGCCACACGAGGAATGCCGCCACGGCGGCAATCACGACAGCGGCCACGACACCGATAGCGATACCGGCGGCGGCACCGGCGCTGAGGCCCTTGTGGCTAGAGGAGACAGACGAGCTGTCACTAGAGCCAGCGGAGGGAGTGACAGTCACAGTCTGGACAACGCCTCCCGCTGTGACTGTCTGCACGGTCGGGGTACCAGCACTGGTTTTCTGTAAAGGTCTGTTAGCATATAATTCGTTGTCCAGGACTCTTGAAATAGAGTGGCATGTTCATGAAGCAAGGCCCGTCATCTTGTGTTTTTCAATAGCTGTACTCATGCATCTTTCACGGTCACGCATGCAGTTGCCGGATTTTGCCATGCCAGTCACGGTTGCGTCTCTATCAGTCGAGCTTGCATTTGGGCTTTTGCTGAGTCCCCCAATGGTGAAGAGGGAGAAAAAAACGCATCCGGGATACAGTAAACAAAGGGAGGGGTCATGCCGTACACTTCTTGATGTTGTCGAAGATGATGATGTTTTTGATGATGTTGTTGATGTTGTCGAGGTTTTTGATGTGGTTGATGTCTGGTTGTCACGAATAATAGTTCAGCCGAAGTGCTCCTGTTTTGTGTTTTCCCAAAAAGTCCATTCCAAAAGTTGGTCGAGTGGCTTCGACGAAATCGATGCTGCCTTGCAAATGTAAATCTGGGAAGTTGGGTGCTGGAAAGTTTTGAGAAAGAATGTCGGAGTGTTGGAGTGTTGAGGAAACGAGAATATGGCATAGCACGAGCAAAGAAGCAGGCAGGCATACGCAAGATAGGAGAGGCAAGAGTATGGCAAGGCAGTGGCAATGGCAGGCAGGCAATGGATATGGAGATCAAGGCATAAAGGTGCGAGGAGTCATGAAAGCAGCTATTGGCAGAACAGCGGGCGAGGACACAGAACAAATGCACGGCACTCTTCGTGATGAAGAGGCCGTGCAATGCCGAATGTTCGGCCACGTAGCTGGGATGCGGTATATTATTCAATGGTTCAATGATGTTGACTTACCGAGGAGCTGGTGGTAGAAGAAGAAGAGGAGGTGCTGGTGCCGGTGCCGGAGGCGGAGGCGGTACCAGAAGGGGAAAGGGTCAAGGCCATGTAGCCATATAGGCCGTCACCGCCGCAGACGTCGGAGGGGTAGCCCGCACACGACAGATCGCATTCTGACGTGGAGACTTGTGAGCTCTTCGCCGGGGTGTAGTTAGAGCACCAACAATTTTTGTCCTGGATAACGGCGAAGGCATAGCTGTCGACGCAAAGATCGTAGCAGAGACCATCAGACTGGTATATGCTGGTGTCTAAAAGAAGAGGCCGGTTAGCAGAATGTCCACGGTTGCTGTCACTGTCTTGAAGGATGAGTGGCTTTTGAGAAGTTTTGAGGGCTTCATGTCTTGTGAGAGTACGCACTCGTAGGTGTTGAGCCTGTGTTGACGCTGGCGCAGTAGGCCATTGGCACCGAAGGGGTAGCATAGCTTCTGGCCAGAAGTGTTGAAGTAAACAACAGCCCGTAGAGGTTGGACTGATACGAGGGAGCCATGATGTCGGCGGATGTGATTAATGAAGGTGTAATGTCGAGAGGCTGGCGATGTCGTGAAACGATCGTATGAGAGAAAAAGTCGCTAGATCCGAGTGTCGCACTCTGTCACTGCCATCGCAGGGCCAAAAGGAGCCGTGGATGCAAAGGCAGGCGTTCTCGTCGTTTATCGAGGGTCGTCGTCCGAGAAAAACCGCTCACGAGGCTGTCGACGTCGTCGTTTGTCGTCGATTCGAAGCAAGGAGAGAAAAGCGAGCGGGGGGGACCAGGCGTTCAAAGGTGAGTAAATGAGGAGAAAAGGGACGACACAAGATAATAACAATAAGGGGGTCGCAAATCGCCGCTTCGTTTCGGGGGGAACCCTCGAGGATGCAAGATCAAGAATTGGGGCGGATCGGGCGGTGGTTGGAATGTTGCTGCTGCGGTGCTAAGCCGTGCTCGGAAGCGATAAACAAAGGCAAGTGAATGCTTTTTGTCTTCGGTGGTGGGCTGACCCGGCGAAAGGATGCTGCACGCAAAGAATGCAGGACGAAACAAAAAGAAAAGATGACAAAAGACGAAAGCGAAAGCGCGAGATTGAGGTGTTTCGTTGTTTTGTCGTTGTTGTCGGAGAGGCGGAGAAACACAAACGCAAAGTCGAGCCGAGGTGGACGCGGGTTGACGATGGAGATTCGAAATGAAGGATGAATACTGAGTAGAGAGAAGAGAAGGATGAAAAGAATGGGAAGAAAGAGAGGTTACAAATGAGATTGAGGGATGGAGAAATCGAGAAAAAATCGAGATTCAATTCCGTGCTCCAGTAGGAAGGAGGAAATGGAGACAAAAAAGATCGAGGGAAGAAAAAAGGTGGAAAAGAAGGGAGAAGAGACGGAGGTGACAGAGATAGGGGGGATAGCCAAAAGTGTTTATGAAAGGACGAGAATGACAAAAAAGAACGAAAAAGAGCGAGGAAAAACAAGGGGGACTTGGTTTTCAAGGAACATGCGTGAGGGTAAAAAAACGGACCAGGGAAAAGTGGGCAGGGGGTGGGACAGGGGTGATGGGTGGTGGGAAAGAGAAGGGTGGCGGTGGTGGTTACTGGCTGGGAGGAGGAAGGAGATGCCCAGAACGGAGCCTGAGTGAGTAAGGTTACAAACCCAAAGCTGGGAAGGTACGAATACGGGAGTAATACGTCGTACTGCGAGCAGAAAGTGGAGAGGGCAACTGCGATCCTCGTAATACTCCGTACAGGTGGCAGAGGGAGCGGTGGCTCGTACTGAGGGTAGGGAAGCGACGACGGAAACAGTTCTTACTGGATCGAGATAGAATATGAGGAGAATCGTGAGATGGAATAGAGGCTTCGTAGCGTGCAGGAAAGAGCGAAGGAAGTGATGGGGTCAAATGAAGCAATCACGAACCTAAAGCAGGCAGGGCGAGGTGAAGTTGAGGAAAGAGCAATGCAGTCGTAAGCAATAACAGAAAAGGAATGCGCGAGAACGGGGGTGTGCTGGTCGGAAGAAGCAGGCGTGACCCGTGGCAGTTGGTCATGCCAACATTCTCGCCTTCCTCTTCTTACAATTCTTACGGATGTTCTCGTGGGCTGCACCTTCCTTTGTTTTGTCCATGAGTCCATCTAAGGCAGGCAGGCATGCGCACAGGGAAAAACGGGTCACGAAATACTCGTAAAGGCAGGAGCAACGGACGAGGCACGAAGACGCAAGGAAAGAACCCAATTACAACTCTGAGGTGCTCTCTTACCTTTGTGTCTCTCCCTCGCACTGTAAATAGTAAGTATCTGTGGCTTGTTGCTTCCTTGTGTGCGACACTCTGAAATCGGGAAAACGGTGGAACTCGGGTTTCGGAGAGACACCAGACGGGAACATTTACAGGGCATCAAAACATCACCAACGAACCGTGGATAATCGAAAAAGAGCCCTGGGGAAGGAGCGAGCAAACAAAAACGAAAACAGCTTTCTTTCCTCCTTCCACCTCCAGAGTACTTTCCCAGCCTGCCAGCTTCCTTCACAGAACGGAAGGCACGAACGACCTCCACCCACACCCACACCACAAGAGACGCCGCCGCCGACGGGGACCCCCATGCAAGTGCAGGTGCACCAAGCCCAAACATCCACGCGCAGGCGCGAACCCACACGAGTCCACACCCAAAAAGACCGAAAGAACGGAGCCCACCCCCCCCCCCCTATTAAGTCAACCCACGCACTGATGCTCTCAAGCTCGCTCAAGCTCACAAGCTCACCCAGCATCTCCTTTTTCGCGCTGAAGCGTGGCCCAGTTTGCACATACTGTGTAGTCAGCAGCCTGAGCCTGCCCAGGGCCGAAAGCCAAGAGAAAGAGGCCCCGAACCAAAAGGACGAAGGGGGAGCCTAGCCAAGAAAAGAAACAAGAAACGCCAGAAAAAGCCAGAAAGCATCCACCAAGAAAGCGAGGGACCCAGAAAACGGAGCAAGGCCTTTGTCCGGTACAGTCAAGGTTCGGAGAGTTGTCAAGACAAAGTGGGATATCGAGTGCGCGACGCCCACAGACTGCCGACCTCGCCGAAATGGAGAGATTGGAGATATTACAGGAGATCTTACCTGCCCACAGACGCGGTGGACTCTCGACGGAGAATCGATCGTGAAAGGCTATCTATCTTACCTCCGTTTCGGTTTCGAGGGGCGTCTGCCTCATAGGGCGAATCGCTGGGGAAAGAAAGGTTTCGAGTCTGTTGACTTTTGAGCCAATGCGTGTCCCAGACGTGTCTTCCGAGAGTCAGACTGGGCGGCAAAGGATTGGGCATTGGTATATCCAGGCATTCTTAAATAATGTATACTTCGTACTTTGCTTGGATCCCAGTACACGTTTGCGGTCAGCGCCATTCCAGAAGCTATTACCTGTGCAGTCAGAATAAGGCAAACACACGCTGTCGAGGCTGTGGTGTCTAAACGGAGAGGCACGTATTTATTGTGAGGCTCATTCTGTATCAGCATGCAACATTTATTCGGCGTGAAGCATTTCTGGAGGCCGTTGGCCGTCAACTGGGTCTGCTGAATCCGTTGGTTGTCGTGGAATACTATGAACTGTGGTTGACAGATGAGGTTGCAGTCTGGCCGGTGCTCATCTCATCTTGCACGTTTTTTTCCGGGACATACGAGCTATATATCCGGCAACGCTGTTCCGCCTCTCTTTTGATTTCTCTTATTGTCTCTCGCAAAACAACTTTTTTTTTCGGAAGGATAAGCTGTTCCCCGCGGCGCATTCTTCGATAGGCCCAAGCCGTGTCTTTTTGATTTACAAAGAGACAAACAGACCCAACAAGCAATATCGAAACGGGCATTTCTGACGTACTTTACGGAGTAATTACGTCTAGAGGCGTCTGTGTGTTTTGACGTGTTTAATTATCAGTCTTTTTCTCCGTTTTGATTTAACCATGATTACATGTCGTCACACATTCTGTCTCCGTGCAGCACTTGAAGCAGTCTACTGAGATAGTGTTGTGGGCTTGGTGGGCTCAGTGGGCAAATCGGCCAATCACCCTTTCCGGGCAAGGGAGAGTGAACCACAACCCACTTCGTCCACTGGAATATGCTTAGTGTCCGAGCAATGACCACAGGCGGAGAGACGCCCGGAAGGAAGTGCTTGCAGGAAACGGTCACAGACCTTGAAGTTTAAATAAGACTGCTTAGGTGCATGTCTACTTGCCGGCGCATATTTCAATAGCGCTTTTAGTTACGGACTACAGTTCAGCTCGACAAGGGGTATCTACATTACGAGTACTCAACTCCAGGCTGCAGGTCTCCCCCGCGGGCCTGACTCGACCTGACTCGGCCTGGCCTCCAGGTCGGCCTGGCCTGGCTAAGATCATGCTTGCATGTTGACTGTCGTGGCATGATGCCATGGGATGGGCTCAGCTGAAGGGAACGGTGTCCTAAAAGAACTGTTCAGAAGAAAAGAGCATTCACAAAAAAGAAGCCGGTACTCCGGAAGAGTGTTAATGTTGTCGGCTCTGGATATTTGAATATTTGAATTTCGTGAACTGTGCCTACGATACAGGCAATATCCCAGTTAGACATCGTTGTAGGCTTCGACGCCTAGGTCCGGCTATGTAATATTTGGATAGATGGGAGATGAAGAATCGTACAAAAGTGCACGAAACGAGGTTAGCACAAAATAAAAGTGAAAATCTCCAAGCGAGTCTACTACGTTCGCACGCGAGGTTTGTCTTTTTTTTTTCTAGAAAGATGAAAGAGTCACGGCAATTTGTAAGATAAATAGACTCCGTACACCGCGACGTCCTCGCCCACCTTAAATGGAGTTTCCGTTTTGGGGGCCGTTTTGAGCATCTGGTAAATTTCTGAAAGAAAAAACGGCCGTCTCCTGCGTCCCCCCTTGCAATCTCCGCGCCAAGCCATGTGGAAGTACGCCGACGTGGAGGCGAGAAGGGCAAAGGATGGGAACAGGCTGGCTGGAGCGACATCCGTGCAGCGAGAGACTGAGAGAGCATACGAACGTAGTGATCTCAAGACTCAAGGTCAAGTCAATAGTGAGGTAAAGTGAGGCAAAAGCGACTAAGTGGCAAAGGTGACCAAAAGATACAAGGTACAAAATCTTCCAGATTGGGAATCTGGGAATTCAATTCTCTTTCATATGAAACTTTCACCGGCAAAGGAAAGTATATTCAATGGACGCCCGGGACGCCGAAAGTACTCCGTACGACTACGCCATTCAATATGCAATACAATATGCAATATAGACTGGCGACGAGGCAAAAACAAGGCTTTTCCAGACTCGCCAGAGTAGATGCATCTGCAAGGTAAAGAGGATGAGAAGGATGAAGTGCCTTGAATGCCCGAAAGCAGGATTCAACAGCTGCATGATACTGTCTGAAGATTGTACGACGTACAAATCGATTGCAATCGAGATGCCATGCAGGCGAGCAAGGCGAGGAAAGGACGAAGCTGCTGAAAACGGAAACGTGCACGACGTATTACCTCCAGCTTCACATGAAGAAGAATGCAGTAGAGTATGAGAGTATCTAAAGTATCTAAAGTATCCAAAGTATCTCGGCTACAGCACTCTCGATGCGACGCAATGACAATCGATGTCGTCGACGCGCAGAAAATAGATGGGCCTGGGAGGAGAGTAGCTTGAGTAGGAGCCGCTGAAGCCTGTTCGAGCCTGTTCCCTCACCAACGCAGGCGCCCTGCGCAATCCCTGGATACGATCCCTGCCAGATGGCGGTTCAATGTGCTGTTTCTCTGTCATCGTCTTTCGAGGCATTATATTTACACTCATCTCAACTTTCTTATTTCGCCTCGATGAAATGCGTGGGCAAATTCGAGCAGCTGTTTTCCCGTTTGGCCATGATCGACCACCAGCCACCGTTTACACGCGACAAAAGATACCTGAGATTGACATGAAATACATCATATGTTGTCCTTTTGTACGTCAACTCTTTTATTTTCTTTGTTCTCAACCCATCACACCTCGCTTGAGACTAACAGAACCTCGGAGACAGCCCTCATTTTGAAGGGATAGCCATCATCAAAAGGCTCGGATTACTACGACCACAAAAGTACCTGTTCGCGTTTTTGTTGATGGTCAATTCGCGTCTTGCCGGAGAGATTGTATATTTGAAAACGGAGGACTGGAAGATACTCCGTACAGTAGCATGTGTTGCAACCTGACGTGGGGTGCATTCAATGTGGAAACACGGCAGCGAACGAGAAGGGAAGGATGAAAAATGGCATTAGCACGGTGAGATAATGGTGGTCTGTGGCCTGGCGTGGTCGACGGACCCCGCCGTGACAGAGTACAGAGAAGAGACAATGCAGAGAATGGACAGCGAGTGAATCCTATGTCTTACTGGCGGCGTCCAGTTTACCCTGCAGTTGCGCAAAACGACGATCGCCTCTTCTGGCCAAAATTCAAAATTCGCAAAAATAGAGTGAGATAACATGAAGTGCAAGCAAGATTTACAATAGACAGTACTCCGTGGGCCCGTGGACGTTGCACAGCGGGCATCACAGTCATAGTGGCGTTCTCATGGCGTTCTCATGGCGTTCATGGGGCGTTTTGGGGGGCGCTTTTTGCTCTCTGTTTTCTCGTTTGCCGCACACACTTCCGGGCAATGAAAAAAATACTGTCTCGCCCGTGTCCAGGGGGTGGTTTTCATCATGATCTTTCTTTTGGGGAAACCAATCGTGTGTTGTCGGAGGAACAAAGCTAAATTGGGGTGCTGGATATCAGAACCTCAGTCTCGAAAACGATTTGAATCCCAGCCTCGCCTTTTTTTTTCGTTTCTGGTTCTCCCAAAAGCGGATACCTAACAGCATATCCACCTGCCATCCGTCATCGGGATAACTCCATCTTGTCACCGTCATCCCTTTCTACAGTCGAAATGCTCGTATGTGCTCCGCATGGGATCCAAGCCAGGAGGGTAAAGAGAGGCAGCTCGCGTGATTGCAGACAAAGAGTGAAGAAGCGCAGAACCGTCGAAAGCGTATCAGATCGCACGCAAGTTCACACGCTCAACACGCAAGTCGTCACACTGCCCCGTCGTTTATCTCTTTTCTCTTCTTTTGCATGCAGCATGCGTCGTCGTAGGGGAACATCGGCTGGTAGGCAGTTTTTTGTTCCGTTTTTTAATACTCTCTTTACTCGTATTGGCAAGGTAAGGAGTAGTGTGAACGGTGTCAGTATCGAGATGATCTTTGACATGCTTGACTTCAGTTCGTAGTGTTTTTAGTCGCCTGCCGAGCTTGCCAGCCTCCTCTCTTGGCTTGCATCCAAATGGCCCCTCATTGTCAGATGCTCGCTCACTCACTTCAACAACATCAGCCCGCGATCAACTAACAAAAAGAATAAGCGATTGTAAATCATGCGTCGTATGACTGCTTTTTGCGTGCCGTTGACTTGCAGTAGTTTTACAACCGCCTTTATCAAACATAGACTTTGAACCCACTCCCCATGTCCACTCTAAATTGATAGCACGTCGTTTCTTCACTAGCCTTGCCCCCATGGACTGTCCGGCCCCTCCTCATCGTCGCTTTCGTCTCTTCGCTTCCTGCCAGTCCTCAAACTACCACCCGAATGATATTCCGGGGCACGGCCGGCGGGGTTGATGTATTGTGTAAAGATAGAAAAGAGGGGGGCAAAAACCAATGTGACGAGAAAGTCGGGCTTGTCGACGACGTAAAAAGGTGGGTAGAGAAAAGATGTTTTGCATGTGGCGTGGATCCCTTTTTTCAAGAGTCGTGCTTTATCGTCCTGCATGCTGCATGAGTCCGGCCGGTGTCGATGCCACAGATATAGGCTAAGAGAGGAGGGGTGATGAGGAGGCTGGCAGACTGGGCGAGATGACAGGGTAAGAGGAGACGGACAGATATTGCAGGCGATATCGCGATGGCGATGGCTGTTTAATTCTTGATTTTCACGGCCTTGCCTCCCCTCCCTCCTTCCGTTCTTGATGTATCATACAGTAGCGGTGCTGCAACCTAACGTCAAACAAGAATAGCCAGGATTGTCGAGTATATAAGAATAAAAAATCGAGGCCAAGAACAGGAAGTACGACGTAAGGACGAAAACAAGAACGCAATGGATTATGCACACGCACATGCACAGACGAAACGGTGGCTTGCGTTATCAGGAGTCTCGCTTGCGCTTCTTTTCCTCCTCGCGCTTTTTGCGCATCCCGAGAATATTTGCTCGAGCTATCGGTCGCCGCAGTCGGCGTTTTTATTCCTTAATTGGGATGCTCGAAAGATATGAGTGCTCGAGATATCATCTTATCGCTCTCACAAAACGGACTGATATCTATCATCACAGCCTAGCCAGTGATCATTTGTGCGCACCATCACGGCACGGCAAGCTCCGTTTTATTCAAACTATTTATTTTTCTGTCCTCTCGTTGACATTATTTCTGGTCACGGTACGTGCTCTCACCTATCTTATCTGCAAGCATACGAGGTATATTGTTTGTGCTTCAAAAGCTACTTCCTGCCTCCCTCCCACAGCTCGTATCATGCACGCATGCCACCATCCCCTCCTCGTATACGAGGGGATCAACTACGTCCCGTCGCGTCACGACGCCCGCCCGCAGCACTGGAATTATACGACGGGCAATCCGGTGATGCCGCGACCAAGAATGCAGGCAGACCAAAGAAAGAAAGAGTACGACGAGGGCGTAACAGAAAATCAGGATTCAGGGTCCAAGCTGGAAAACGAAGAAAGCTCGGATTGTCCAGATCCGAATATAATTACGACCACGATATCCGAGACAGCAACCACTACTTTCACGACATCCTTCCTCCTTCTCTCTCTCTCTCTCGTGATGACGAATCCTTCTCATGGGTCCCTGCGTTCATCCGAGCTTTCTCACATTCCATTCAGGAGACGAAAGAGGCACGATGAGACCAAGTGTGAAAAATAGAATTGATGCAGCAACATTGACACCATACACGGACAAAAAAAGAACGCTAATGAGTAGACCAAAAAGCTGTGATTCGAATAAAAGTCGCTAAAAATGAGGACGAAGAAAAAATAGACAGAGAGCTAGACTGGCGCCCTGTTGGCTGCCCTCACTATCCTATTAATACACACAAGAGCAACAAAACTAACAAAACGAGCAACATTCATTGGGGGACGCTGTTGACGAAAGAAGAGACAGAGAAAATAGAGCACCAGCATTAACCAAGACGGTAGAAAGGTCAACAAAACGTGAAAAACTAGCAGAGAAAAGGAAAGGCTCGAGCAGACAGCCACCACCAAAACATCATGGAAAGACTGCTTCCCGTTAAATGTAGGGCTCGGTTCCGTCTTCACGCTCTCTACAGAATACTCCGTACAGAGACGACTACGGCGCTCCCTTTTTAGGTCCTCGCCCAAGAAAAAAGGTCAGAAAGGTTGCTGACTCGCTGGACGCAAATAAACCGTAAGTGGACGGACGCAAGGGGGTGTCGCCAATGTACCGCTCCACCAGGTAAATAAATAAGTTTTGGGGGAAAAAAATTGGAAAAAAAAAACGATTTCGACGTTGGACGTTGGGTGTTGGGAACATTCTCCCGCCATCATTCTTTCTTTGTTTTCTGGGTCCTCGGATTCTTTATTTTTTTTCTCGGGTTCCCGTTTAGAAAGTATGTCCTAACGTCGCAATGTATCCCTTCCATCGCCCGGCACTTTACGGCACTTTACATGTTTTTGCCTCGCGAGCTGATGCTCCATGTCTCCATTGTTTCTGGAAACAAAAAACATCCCTTTCTCTCCCTCGATGACATTGACATTACAACACTGCCATTGCAATTGAAAAGACTTTCAGGCCTCCACACAGTAATCAGGACTGCGGAACTGACGTCCCCCTCCGCCCGGCAGCTGGGATTCTGGTATTCTGGTGGAGAAAGTCATGGCCCTCTTGCTCCTCTTTTACCCTGAAGCCCAGTCGAGCCCAGCTTTTCTGTAACCTAGCCTAGTATCAAGCTTGCAAGTTCGATCGTCGATACTGCCGGCTGTCTACTGTGATGTCCACTGTGATTGCTGACGAACGCGTCAACCGCGAGGGGGCCTTTTGTTTTTGTTGACCAAAAGTTTGTGGCCTGGCGAGCCTGGCTAAGAGATAAAAAAGTTCCAAAGCCCACCCACAATCGAAGCAGAAAAACACAAAAACAGGGACCGGAACAAAGGAGCTTGGTCTTCAACCTTGGAAAACCACAGTAAAAAAAACAGCAGGTGAACATAGCTTCACACTACTGTGTAAGCAAAAAGAAGGTTGACGGGGTGGCAATACGCAGAAATCAGGACCTGGTCTTGAACCTGAACACGAGCTTGTCCTGGGACAATGGTTTCCGTCCTGAGCTCACGACAGCTTCGGCATCTCGTCTTCCGAATGACAGCATCAGCATTCCCCAGCTCCCTTCAACATCTCGAGATATCCCTCGATAATCGATCAAGTCTCTGCCATCATCATTGCCCACGCGATCAAGGGAGAAAAGAAACAGCTGAACAGCCTCCCTCTTCCCTCCCTTCAACAAAAGTGCTATGTCAGGGAATTGTAGAACCGGGTCGGGCGGGTGTCGATCCAGGCCATGGCATGCGGCAAAAAAGCAGCGGACGCGGACAAAGGCGATCATCCATGGCAATGGCTGGTCATCAAGTCCAAGTTGAAAAGTCTCGTATTGAGTCGAGTTTCTCGTATTTGGGCATGTGGCTAGTCACGTGGTTTTTATTCGACAGGTCGGACTCCCGGATGCGGACCCGACGCAGTTTGACCAATGACAGCCGTTTGGCAGGCACGTTCGCCATCGTTTCGCGAATTTGATGTAAGCACGTGATTTTCGCGAAACCGTAACGACTGCAAACTCGGGAAATCGACGACGACGTGGATGAGCCGTCGACAACCACCAACACAATCTGTTTGAGAGGCCGAAGAAGAGGGGACATTATCTTTTGATCAATCTCATTAACTCGTTTTGTTCTTGCACTTTCCTGCTGCAAACCCGTCTCCTCCGAGCATCCTTTTTTGCTGCATCGCATCACCAGCATTGCATCTCGAAAGATGATTGCGCCGACTGCCGTTTTGCTCTCTATGTCGCTGTAAGGCGAGTTCCGATCGTTCTCCATCCTCATATAACCTCCAGTACATCCTCCTCCCACCTCCGCTATGCCCATCTTCCCTCGCCGCGACCCGACGCCCCGGCCGGGCAAGCGGCCTTTGGTGCCGTGCATCCCCAGTAAAGCCAGCAACAGCCGCCGCGCTGTCTTGTCTGTGCCATTCCTGCTGCTCCTCGCTTTTATTCTGACGACATGGTTTGATGTCTTTGACACCATTCCGGGGCTGGAGACAGCGCCGACTGTCAAAGTGCCGGTCATCCAGGACATACCGGCAGTCGAAACAAAGACAGCAGAGACAGTTCAGACAGTACAGACGGCCCCAGCGAAAGCCGAGACGACAGCCCCACCCAACAGCATCAACAACCTCTTGACGCCTGTCAGCGCCAGTCCCGAGGCCGACCACACCTCTCCCTTTTCCTTCGACATTGCTGCCGCTCTGACAGGCGCCAACGCGTCGCTCTACGCCGACTGGATGGCCACAGCGCCCGACGACTGGTCATTGGCTCGGCTGGCCATTCCGGGCACACACGACACGCTGACACACCGCATCGACCTGCTGGGCTACCGCTGCCAGAATTCCGCTCTGGATGAGCAGCTGGCCGCCGGTGTGCGGTACCTCGACGTGCGGGCGCGTGTGCAGGTGCAGCCTCAGTCGGCTGACTCCTCTTCTCCTGCCAAAGCAAAAGCAAACCCTCTCGGCATCTACCACGCTTCCGTCTATACGGGCTACGAGTTTGCCGATGTCGTGCAGACTGTCTTTGCTTTCCTCGAAGCACATCCGTCCGAGACGGTCATTATGCGTCTGAAAGAAGAGGCGCTGCCGCTCAATGGCTCCGTGTCCGACCCGCCCGGCCCGGCCAAAGATGCCGGCCAGTTCGCCATCGACCCGAGTGTGACGCCGCCGTTCCTCGAAGCCTTTGACAACTACCGACTTCACGACCGCCGCACGTCGGCCGGTCTCGCCAAGTACTTGTACCGCTTCAACACCAGCGACGACCCCAACTTCCAGACCCCGCCGCCCGCGCACATCCCAACAATGGGCGAGCTGCGCGGCAAGATTTTGATCCTGCAAGAGTTCCCCTACTTCCCCGTCAGCTACCTGGCTGCGCCGCCCGGGTCGGTGCCGTGGTACGGCATCCCCTGGGAGCTGTCGTCCAGGCTTCTGGAGATTGAGGACTACTGGCAGACACCTGACTTGCAGGCCCTCGACGACAAGTGGGATGCAGTGCGGGACAACCTGCAGGCCGCCGCTAAGAATGCGACTGCCGACGCGACTGCAGACATGCCACTCTTCCTCTCCCACCTGAGCGCGAGTGTCGGCGTGACGCCCATCGATGCGGCAGCAGGACCAGCAAACCGCTCAGTGGAGGGCATCAATGACCGGACGGGCCGGTGGCTGGAGCGCGGTGACGACCTGGCCGAAAGCTGGGAGACGGGCAAGCCGCACACTGGACCATATACACCTGTGGGTGTAGTCATGGCCGATTTTCCTGGCCGTCGGCTGATCGACGCCATTCTGCGGAGGAACACCTTTTTCGAGTTTGAAGACTGAGCGAGGCTGGCTCTCTCAGACGTGTATATATATTTTTGATTTGCATATTTACGGCGTTCATGGGAAGGAAAACAACATCAAAATAATGGGGTACAAAAAACTATAACCGGGCATCATCATGGCATGGAGCGTTGCCAACAAGGCCGTTCGTAGCTTAATTAGCATCATAGGTATCTAAAAGTATTGCTTAATAGCAGCTCTCGGGCGAGAGACTTGGATTAAAGAAAGCATCCTTCACTCTTTTACTTTTCCACTTTATGGTTTTTTTTCCCCTTCATCTTTAAACGTGATATTTTTCCCTGTTACAAAAATCTATCATATTTGACTAGAATTGATTTATCAGAGGACAATTTCAAATAAAAGTTCCAAAATATTAAAACACCATAGTATTCTGAATTAGAATTGAGAATAGAAAGAAGCATATAGTGTACATGAATAATTACAAAACGCCCCTATTTCCAATATGTTGTCCTAGATAAAATCTTGCATAAATCCCACCGCCATCAATACATGCTCCATAAATGTCACGTTATCTTCACCTCGCACCCTTTTTTCCTCTCACCAATCCAATTAAAGGAGCTGGCTGTGGCTCGACTTGGGCGACCCCGTCAACTCAATCTTGTCCACCATGTTGAGCACAAACCCGGCCGGCTTCTTGATCGTGCTGGCCGCCTCGGCTGCAGCAGGTGAGCCCAGCAGAGTACCGCCGCCCAGTGTGCCCCGCCGACCCGACCGTCGCGATGTCAGCGACGCGTTGGTCGACAGCGAGTCGTTGGAGACGGCCTTGGTGGGCGTCTTGTACGTCGACGCCAGCGACCGGGCGGGTGTCAGCACCTTGGTGGGTGTCGTCGGCATGGCAGAAGGTGTGCGTGTGGGTGAGGCAGGAGGAACGGCTGCCGCGGCTGGCTTGGTAGGCATGGTCGGGATAGATGGTGCAGGTGCTGGGACAGGTTTCCGTGCAGAAGGGGGTGTAGCGGATGGCGACGAAGCAGCCCCCGGTCTGCTCATCAACACACGCGCCAGAGCTGCCGCCGTGGCCAGCCGCTCCCGCTCATCAGCAGCCTGGCTGCGTCTCTCTGACCGCTCCCGCTCCTCAGCTGCCTGGCTACGCTGCCCCGACCCGGACGACATGTTCAACGGCGACGGCGTGCTCCCCGCCTGCATCCGCTCAACATCCACGACCTTGCCCTTGTTGATCGGGATGGCCTGTGCCTCGTCTTCGTGTGCCTCCTCTTCACCAAACGTTGCGGCATCGTCCCCATATATGCCGTCTTCGTCATCGTCGTCGTCGTCGTCGTGAGCATCTAGCATCCACGGTTCAATGGCCTGGGTCGACAGCAGCCGCTTAGACTCGGCCAAAGCCTCATGCAGCTGACGCAGCTGTTCGTCCTGGCGGTCGACGATGCTCGGCGGGATAGGTGATGCGAGCTCCGGCGGCGGCGGGAGAGCGCGGTACTGCTCGTTGGTCGTGGCCGGCTTGGTGGTGTCTGTTGTTGCCAGCGGAGACCGCGAGCGGTACGAGTGGTAGGGGCGTTGCAGGACGGGAGGTGGTGGTGGCGCCGAAAGACCGCCAGCATCGTCATCGTCATCGTCAACAACGTCCGCATGATCCAGATCGGTGTTGATGCTGTAGTCGTGGGGATCGACAGACTGACCAAGGCTGCCAGTGTCGGCCTCATCGTCCTCACGTTCGACCTCGGCGTTCACAACACGTAGCTGCTCACCACGGGGCATGGTAAACATGACCTGGACGACACGGTTCTGCACCGCCTTCTCAACATCCCACTCATCCGACTTGCCGCTACCGTCACGACGGCCTGCTGCAATGCTGCCAGACCCAGTTTGTCCGCCAGCCCCCGATCCAGCACCATGGCCGATGTTGTGGCTGTAACCGTGCATGGAGCCGATGCTGGCCGTCCGGCCACCACTGCGGAGAGCACCCACAGCTGTGTTCTCTTCTTCACGTAGCTCATCGGCCTCCCAGTCCGACCGGCCTTGCTTGCGTCGCAAGAGAGTAGCGTGGGCCATATCACGGTAGTTGGGTCCCTGCTGGGCACCGGTGCCCATGCTGCTGCTGTTGGCGGCATCAGCAGAGGCATCGGCAAAGTTGGCGTTTGCAGGCGAACCTGAGCTAAAAATACGCATAAAGCTGCCCATCCACGTGCGCCGACCCTTCAGTTTGCTCGGACTGCCTGTAAGCGCATCGTTCTCGTCGTCCTCACTGGCATGGCGATGATGGTAAGCTGCACCTGCACCAGCACCAGCACCAGCACCAGCCACGGCACCGGCAGCCATAACACCGGCAGCGCCGCCGTATTCATGGGAGCTCCCAAAGACAGGAGATGGGAGTGCGGGAGGTGCGTTCAGTGTGTAGGCGTTGGGAGTGCTGGCACCTCCACGCCCACTGCTGTTGTTGTTGTTGTTGCTCGTACTGCCGCCAGCACCGAAACTACCGCCTGCACTGCTGCCGTTCTGGTGGCCCTTCCCGTACAGCAAATCTGGTCCCTCGTTGCGGAGACTGCGGAAGCCCGACTGTGCCGTGTTGAAGCTTGCCGAGCTCGAATCACTGCTGGACGCCTTATTTTTCAATGCACCAGCAGCACCGCTGTGAGGGGCTTGGCCTCGAGAACTCGTAGTCCGCGACAAGAAGCTGAGTGCACTCCTGTCCGACAAGTTGCTTCCGGTACGGGCCTCATCATCACTAGCACCCCATACACCTGCCACTCCTGCGACAGCTCCAGCAGCGGCAGCAGCTGCCGTGCCCAGGAAAGTTCCCCGAGTAGGGCTGCCACTAGTACTGTTCTTGGACCGTAAACTTAGACGATGGCTCGCGTGGGTGGGCGAGACGCGTCCTCGCGGTTGTGCTCCTGGAGCGGGGGAAACTGAAGCTGCAATGGCGGCTCCAGCTCCCGGTGCAGGAGGCGAGAAGAGGAGATCCTCAATCTCGAGACCTGACACCCATTCTTGGACGTCACGATCCTGACCGACTTTCAAAGGACCAATAGGAGCACCAGTGGGATCAGTCACTCCCAGATCGGCAGCGCCCATCATTCCGCCGTGGACAGGACGAGATGGACCACCAGCTCCAGCTTCGGGGCTGGGCGTATTGCGCACGAATGGGTTGAGATTGACAGTGTTGGGACCAAATGCGCCAGCATAGGATGACCGCATGGGGTTGGCAGAGCCAGCGTTAACGGATTGTGTACTGGGTGTGAGGAAGGGATCAGTGAGCTCCTCCGTTTCTGGGCTGATGGACCGACTCCCCTTATCGCCACGCTGCTTGCCCTTCTCTGTTAAGTTGTCGTCGTCTTCCTCGTCGGCCTCGTAGATTGGGTGAATGCCGTTGGTGCCGTTTGTGCCGTTGGTGCCGTTGCCTGCAGCGGCACCTCCGTTGTTACCCAAAGCGAGGAAAGACTCGTAGTCGTTGATGTTTGTTGGCTGGTACAAGCCACGCGCAACATTGCGTGCAGGCTTGCGCTGACTTGTGAAGGCTGCGCCAGGCATGCTGGGCTCGTCGCCGTTCAGGTTGGGCGACTGATAGGTAGGGAAGGCTGGGCTTGACTTGGCTCCACGGAGCGTCTCAAAGCCAAGCGAGCGGCGGCCCGAGTTGTAGGGATTATGGCCGCCCGTGTAGAGACCTGCTCCATTTCCTCCTCCATTGCCCCAACCAAATGGCAGGCCGGCACCGAGGCTGCTCTCTACCATCTCGTCGTGGCCGTGCAGGAACTGCTGATGGTCTTGAGCCAGAGCACGCACCGCCTCATCTCTTCGGCGCCGCTGGCGGCCATTGCGTCGACAGCTGCGCACCAGCAGCACAACAATAAGTATGGCAAGAGGGATACCCAGACCCAGGCCAACCCCAAGACCGATCTTGGTGGTTGACGTAGACGATTTTGAGGAAGAAGGTGCGGCAGCTGACGAGTCGTATGTCGGGTTGGTGTAGTCCTCAGACCATGACTGGCTGGTGAGGTTGTAGAACATGAGGCCGTTGCCGCCGTTCGAAGACTCTCGTCGGATGAGCTTTGTTGACGAGGAGGAGCTGCTAATATTGTAGCCGCCGTAGACGACCATGACGTTGCCGGGGAGGAGGGCAGCGCCGTGACCGTACATGCCGGTGCCCGAAGGCTGTGTTGTTGGGATAGACCATTGCCATTGTCCGTAGTCGGGACCCATCTCGAGGACAGCCAGCTGTGGATCAGCAGCCTGTGTGACATCACCGACCCAGCCACCCAAAATAATAAGTGAGTTGCCGTCTTCGCTCAGGACGGCCGAGTGACCTGAACGACTGTCTGGTGCGGCTGCCGATACGGACGAGCTGTCTTTCCGCACAACTGCGAGCTCTGTGTTGCCGGATGAAGACGAGGAAGGGTTGGCGATCGAGACAAAGGACCAAGCCTCTTCTGGTAGGCTCCAGATTGCGGCTGTGCTCATGTTGACAAATGCTGTCTGGGTATGACCGCCCAACACAACACTGTTCACTTGCTGGGTCACGACGCCCGATCGATTTGATTGCGATGAAAATAGCGTTGTGAAGGTGAAGCCCGCTTCGGCAATGGGAGGGCCTTTGCTCGACACGACCGAGGGCGTATATGTGTTGCTCGACGGCACGAGCTTGAGCATCTGATTTGAGTAGGAGGCGCTGCCCTGCCAGTTGGAAGCGGTGATGGAGGTTGTACTGCTGGCGGCTGCCGATGTTGCTGTCGACGAGCCGGATCCAGTTGTTGGGCACATGCCGCCGTAGATGTAAAAGGTCGAGTTGGACATGGTCGGTGCAATCTGGTTCGAGAAGGCGGTGCTGCTGCCGAGAAACCATGGCCCGGACTGGGAGGAGGACAAAGACAGCGTGCTGCTCTTCCATTGTGCTGTCGAGGAGGATGGGTCGTAGGACCAAACGGTGGCCGAGCTGGAACTGCTCGAAGAACAGTCGCCCGCATAGACAAATATAGAGCCATCTGAGCGAACAGTGGGTGTGAAAGCTGTCGCTGTATTTTCTTGGCCATCGTTTGCGAAGAACGGAACGCCTGTCGTTGTAAGAAGTGTCAAGCCGTCGGTTGAGGAGGAGGAGAGGGTGGTTGAGATGTTGAGAGAGAGAAACTCGACTTGGCCGCTTTCAGAGGCCGAGAAGAGGTACAAGACGGTCGAGTTGGCGCCAGGGACGAGAATGGTCGTCGGTGTATAAGGAAAGACGGCGGGTGTCGAGGAAGAAGAGGAGGAAGAGGAGGATGCTGCTGCGACACGTGGCAGCAGCTGGAGGAGGGCTGCAAGCAAGACTGCTTGTGGTGCCATGGTCATGCTGACTATTGGCTGGCGATGGTAGTGGACGAGGCCACGAAGGCGGCCGTCCGGGGCTGTTGCCATCGTAAGTGGAGATTGAGGGTTTTGTGACGTGGCCGGCAGACGATCGGGCAGCTCCGTGCTCACGGCGCCCGGCAGACGGGGACTCGAGTGGTGCGACGCCGTTTGATGCAGTCGAGTCGGCTGTTGATAAGAAATATAATAAAATAAAAAGAACACGAAGCCAGAAAGAGACTCGTGATACAAACAAACGCAAAATCTGGGTGGATGCAGCTGTTCGACGGGTCGTTACATGATGCGGTGGCCGTGCTTCGAGTCTGTTGTGTTTGCTGTTGTCAACCGTGCTCTAGAGGCACAAGCTCATGCTCTCCGAGCCCAATGGTGACGTCAAAGAGCCTGCAACCTCGCGATGGCAGAAATGCACAACGCTCTTCTTTCGCTCTCCTCGACGGACGTTGGCGAGTTGTCGAGGTTCAACGGCGCATCGCTTGGGCCTGTCGGACGAGTCGATGCTGGAGAGAGGAGTGACGAAGAGAAAGAGAGAGACAACTGCAAAGGACTGACAAAAGGCGACAGAGAGGTATCGAACAAGCTTTGCAGTAACAAAAGGCAAAAAGAAAAGAAACAAATAATGACGAATATTCAAGAATGAAAAATAACTGAAAGCAAATAAGATTCGCTCTGGGTGTCGAGAAAGAGGAGGAGAGGGGCCTTGCACTGGGTCTATGGAATATGGAGCAGCAAGGGTAATAACAGAGGGCGATATGGGAAGAGAAGAGGAGAAGCGGGACAGACGGCAAGGCGTGGGCAGAGTGAGAAATGAAGATGCGGTCTGGCCAAGCAGGATGCAGAATCGAGAGATAGAGGAGGTAGGAGAGGCAGAGCAAGGAGAGGTCGAGTCGAGCGGGGAAGGCGCTACGGTCGTACAGGGGTATGGTGCGCGGTCCAGACGGAAGGAGAAGGATGATGTGTGGCCAGAGCTCCCGATCAGGTCAAAAGTGAGGATCGTGCCTTCTGTCTCTGCAGGGTTGCCAGTGTAGGGATGTGCGCAGGAGCCGTAAGACATAAAAGAAGGCACGCTGCAAACACGCAGGGAAAGAGCGAAGCACAGCGGAAAAAGAGAGACAAAAACACAGGAAGTGGAGCTACGGTTATTTGCTGGGCCTGTGACGACAAAGAGGGAAAGAGCGGAGATGGAAGCTGCAGCGGTGGAGGGAAGGAGAGAGTGGTACACATTTGTTTTGATACGCTGTTGCTAGGGCGACTGTTGTGTGGGGCGGCGAATTGGGCCAATCACATAGCACGGACGCGATAAGAACAGGCGATTGCATGGCTTTTGGGGCGATTCGGTATGGCAGATTAGTGCGGAAGGTGCGACCATGTCCAGTAAATAAAAAGAACAGACGCAGATAAAATCGAAAGTAACGAAATTAAAATAAAAGAAATGCAATAACGGCGCAATAACGAAAGGCGAAAGCAACATAAAATAGGCCAAACAGGCTCCATCTTCCCCAGCAGCACCAGGTCGGCGCAATTTGGTATTACAATGGTCCCGGTCGTGTATGCACGCAGCGGCGCAGAAGACTGAAAGGGAAAAAAGAGGAGATCATGAAGAGAAAGGAGAAAAAAGGACGAGAAAAGAAGATGGTGACAGGAGTAAGAATATGTTGCACATAATACACATCCAAGTAGAGTTAAGGCCAACCACATGCAAGTGCCCAGCAGGTGTCACAAGATCCGTAGGAAGACGTCTCTCGGAACGACGGCGACAAAAGTACCATAAGGTTATAAAAGTAAACAAAAAATGGAAGATAAAGGAAAGAAAAGATTGAAGAGACTAGAAAAGTGTGTGCCACCAAGCTGATGTGAGCTGAGAAGCAAAGCGAAACAGCGACCAGCCGCAGCCTCTCACTGGCTCCGCGTCTTTCCCCAGCCCAAAGACTGTGCTCCCATGGTGTGCTTCCTTTGAATCCCTTTTTTATATTGAATCGTCTGAGCAGTTTAGTAGTCTTGGCTCAGTTGCCAAGGTGAAGAAGAAGGAGAAAATAGCGAGAATACAAAAAAACAATTCAAAGGTTCAGAACATATCGAACGAAAGCACCAAAATGGGATGGAAAGAAACGGCAAAAAAGGTCGCAACCGAGCTGATGTGAGGCTGTGGTCTCCCTCGATATGCAGGTCTCTCTTCCTGTCACTTCTCACTTCTGCCACTCCATCACTTCCTTCAAACATCAAAACCTCGTCACAAACAGCCCGTCACCCAGACACCCGTGCGCCCTAGCCCTTTCTTTCTTTCCTGGGGATCAGCATGAAGCCGTGCATCTGGACCATGTTTGAATGTGTCGTTTCCCGCTGTCTTTTTTTTTTTGGTGTCCACAGCGTTCTCGGAGCGCCACCTTGAGCTGCAAAGTGGAAATTGGCCAGGATGCGCCCCGTCAAGAGCTGCCGAGTGGCGTCCGAGCTTTCTTGGTGAGTGGACTAGACTCAGGACCCTTGTCAACCACAATCACAACCACAGCCTTCCATGTCTCGTCACCAACCTTTACAATCTCACTGTCCGTCGTCATTCCCTATTTTACTCCTTCCCTGATGGCCTGGTCACATCCTAGTTGGCACGTTTTTTTGCAGACGTATTCTGCAGCTTGACCCTGACCCTCTTCAGCTCCGCTTCGGCTGTTTGCATGCGGCGCCGCGGTCGACCGCTGCAGCTCCGCATACATGGCCTGCGTCTGCTTGTGGTCCTGGCGCAGCACCAGAAGTGCCTGGGCCTGCTGCAGTGCCTGCTCTGCAAGCCGCTTGTTGGTCCGAGCAATGCGGCCGGCCTCTTGCAGACGGCGGTCATAGCGCTGCTCGAGGGCCGAGGCCGTCAAGACACGCATGTTCTCGACATTGGCAAGGGCAGACGTGTCGACATCATTGTCAGCCGCCGCCGATCCACGACCGTCGTCGCCCACGACGCTTGTCAGGTCTTTGGGCGCGCCGATAGGGCACACGTAGATGGGCCCGTGGGTGGGCGGCGTCCCGTAAATGTCCGTCCGGTAGTAGCGCGTGGTGATGTCGACATAATTGACAAACTCGGTCTGGTCGGTCTGGTTCTGTGGGCTGGCATTGCCGACAGCTTGTTCCCCGACGACGCCCTGGGAGCTGCGGTGCTCGGCCCACTTGTAGTCCGCCGTGCCGGCCGTGTCCAGTTTGCTGTGCACGTCCTGCCAGATATCATCGCCGGCATGTATCATGCGCCATTTGGTGGCATCGGCACCGGCATTATCTGCAGTCGACTGTCCACGGAGTGCATGGGCTGCGTTGGCATAAGCAACCTCCAGCTCGGTCGTGCGCCCGACAAGACTCTGTGTGAATGCGAGCCACTGGCCAACCAATGTGTTGCGGGCAGCCACCATCTCCGGCTCTTCTTGATTGTCGTCTTTCTTGTCAATGCCGTGGTCCACTCGCCTCACCGGAAGCAGAGACAGCAGTCCACCCGTTGCCGCATACTCGTGGTCAAGCCGCTCAAGGCACATGTTGGCGTGCATCAACAGGCCATGGTACGACGCATACGGCCGCACCTTGTCAAAGCGTTCCTCGTCCCACTCGCGCTCGTCGCTGTCCTTGTTGACTCTAACATCGGCATGGGGGCCGCGGGTATAACGCCCACCGTTGCGCGGCTTGTACGTCGTCAGCGGGCAGTGGTACGTTGTCTCGTCTGCGGCGTCGTGACGCGACCGCACTTCATTCACCAGGTCCAACAGCGGCCGATGGTGGGCCGGGTCGGTGTCGTTGGTGTAGGGCCGGCTCAAATCAAGCCAGTCAAACGGGTTGTCCGTCGTCGTGTCGTCTGTGTTTGACACGAGCTCCCGGAGGAGGCTGCCGCCGTCAGTAGCGCTGTCGCCGTTTGAGGCGCTCGTCTTTCGCCGCTTGTTGGCCGTGTTGGCCTTGTTGGCCTCTGCCCTCTTGACCAGCACCTCAACAGCATCGTTGTCATCGCCGTGCGGTTGCAGCATGGAGATCAGATAGGATAGCGACTGGGCATGCTGCTTGAGTGCAAGCAGTGTGGGAGGCACACCGGGCGTCGACAAAAGGCTGCAGTTGACATGCCGCAGCAGCTCGGCCTCGTCGTCGTGCGCAACGGAGAAGCGCGAGAGGTACGGCAGCGTGTACTCCGTGCCCGGGATGTAGCCAGAGCGGTGGATGCTGGAGTCAAAGTCGTGAGCGTACGTGTAGGCCATGTTGAATAAGTGGTAGGTGAGAGAGGCTGCAGCTTGTGTGATATCCTGGTGAAGCTTCTTCTACGGCAAATGTCGACATATCATGGCATCGTCGTCTATTCATATTCTCTCCCCGCGGCGTTTTACAGAGGCTTACCTCGCAGCCATTTTCGTTTCTGACCCAATGCATCTTCTCCTTTGTTCTTACCCTGCCTGCCGTTTGCATTCGGCGAAGAGCTCTCTCTTTCACACGTCTTTGACGATGCCGCAGCCACTGTTGTTGAAACCCAAAGTGGGTGGTTTGCCTGCAATTGTGTCCGCATTAGGAAATTCGCGGCAGCGGCCAACAGCCAACAGCCACCAGCCAACAGAAACAGATGACTTCCAACAATAGCACAACGCAATGCAACAGTGTCCCTTGCCAGTGAATGGCCGTGTCTGTTTCGTCTCAATACAAAGTGGTTTCCATCATCCGCAATCGCGACCTTATGCGCGCACATAATTTCTGCGCAACTCAAACTGGCCGTTCTCGCGCGCAAACCAAAATGGCATCGCATCGCATCCAAATCGCATCCAAATCGCAAATCCAAACAAGATGTTTACGGCCGCAGTTCGGCTCAATACGTGCTTCTACAGGCGATAATCCCTGTGCAATTCAATAGCACCGTTCGCTGAACTGTCGCTGGTTTTGCTCCGCGTTTTGTGCCTCTTAAAACTATGCATCAATACCACCGCTTGACCTCATCTGCCACCATTCCGATCAAGAAACAATGTGCCTAGCACAAAGCGTGCATTACACATTTACATTCCGTACAGTCGACAGCCCGTACTTTGGTTACACACAGGAACGCCTACATTCACATCAAATTCCAATCCCGCCGACTTCTTTCACTCGGCATGCCATGTTATCACGCGAACTGACCGTGGCACGAGCTGTCCATGGGCTTCTCTGTGTTCTTCATCGACCTTACAGGGCAATGTGCCTCCTCTGTAGATTCTGTGGTATAATTGTCAAGCACGGCCTTGTTAACGAGTTGCAGCCTTCTCTGTACCTTGGTATTAGTGCAACTTTTGCCACAGCCTAATTGATATCGCGTCAACGTTGGCGCTCGTTTCGTTCGTGTCCTTACTCACGTCCCAGGCACCACCAGGGCCCTGAACGTCACAAAGAATTGCGCCGCGCGAGGCCTCTGAGAGGCGTCGACGTCAGTTCAGGTCCTGGCAGGTGTGGCTATTCGAGCCATTAGCCAGTAAATGGATGGCAGGACGTCGGCTGAGAAGCACATGGGAAAAGGGATGCTTGCCAGCGCCGGTGGACAACGCGTAGCGTCCACGTTTTTGCGTTCTTGGCCTAATGCTGACTGCTCGTTCACTCAGTAGAGAGTAAAAATCGGCCAAATTCGATAGTATTGACTACGTTTGTGTCTTTGTGCCTTTGTGTTGCCAGGTACTTTTGTATTCGGAGACGTGCCTATTTCCTTGCTTTTTTTTGCTCTCGCTTTCTCTTCCTCTTCCTCTTTCCTCTTTTCTCTTTCTTTAATGTTTGAGTTCCGCGCTCTGTCACCTGTGCCAGCCTACTGGAATGGGTGGCCACATACCGACACGTTGGGAGCCCAACCGAGCTGAAGAAAACGACGGAATCTTTTAAAAGGGCCAGAAAGGACTGGACAACAGGTACAAGTCGATATGTTGACGTAACGGGACGGTGGATCAGCATCGAGACAAAGAGCAAAGAGAACAGAAAACGGCCAGCAACCAAGATATTGAGATACTAAGTCAATGGAAAGGCGGCCAATGGCCAACCTACGTCGTTGTTGACAGATGCCGAGGAACAAACTGTATTAGATATAATCATAAAAGTCAGCAATATCAAGTATAACGAGAATTACTCGTGATATTTTTATTGTAATAAAATACTTTTAATTGTGACAAATTTGAATAAAATAGAGCAAAACAAAATAATCCACAAACCGATTGTTTGAAGAGTTTGTGTCCCTTTAAGAAGGAGACACAAAAAGACCTTGCTTGTCACAACCCCAGCATCGGAATATAGATGAAAATAGATCTAGATATCTGTCGGCAGTTGCTTGTCCCGTCCCAGTCCCTGAGCACAACCCTCTCTTGAGCCTCACGAGCCTTACGACGTAACCTCAAGGGTCTTTCGGTGATAACCGGAGACTGGATAGTCGGCTCTCCTAGGCCGAGCCTGAGTGGAATAACCCAATCTGTACGACGTAATTTAAACAGCATCCATATCGTACAGGTTAAGTAGGTTTTAGTCGCGACGGCGTGTTGCATCTGAAAATTCAAAGCCAGTCTAAATCTCACGAATCATCTCCAAACCATCGGTATCCTTGCATCGCTCCCCTCTTCCTTCTCCTTGCTGTCTTGTCTGACCTGCCGTTTTTGCGTCGTCACCGTTTTGTCCATCTCGTTCATGTCTGTTCCGGGGTCTAGTTCTGCCCATCCCAGTAAATCCCAGCCCGCTTCTGCAAATTTCGATCGACTGTCAGCCTCTCCAGCCTCTGCCCTTTCTTCTGGGTGCTTTGACGCTTGCTCGACCGTCTTGACTACCCTGACGTCCTAGACCCTCGACGTGTCTTTGTCGTCGCGCGGTTTCTTTCCGTTTTCTCCGTGTTTTGTCTTTGTTCTTATTTTTTTTAACGACTGTCTTCTCTTCTCTTCCTCCTCCTCACAGGAAAGACATAAACGGCGCCACCGTCGATCGTTTCTTGTCCAATCTCGGCACCAATTTGGTCCGCTCCATTCACCCTTCCCTGTGCTACGGAAAACACTAACTAAATAGGCTCGAATAGGCATGGTGGCCTAAACATAGGCGGGCTTTCCGTCCATGGCGAATTGCTTTTTGACTGCCATTTGACAAGTCTTTCGCATCTTTTTCTTCACTTTTAGTTTTGCCAGTCGCGACGCGTAACCTGCCTCCACCTGTAGCGGCGGTCTTGGTCTTGGCTTTAGCGCTTGCGCTTGAGGTCATCAGTCGCCGAGGATCGACTTCTGTTCGCGGAGGTTTGCGATGTCTTTTGATTTTCTTTCTGGATGCTGTCCATTGGTCTTTCTTTGATATCGAGATACAAGATACGCCGTACAAGATACATCAGATCTCGGGCTTTGTACGCAGTACAAAGTATGCCGTACGACTCGTACGTGTTCCGTCTCGTTTGCCAGGTTGTAGATGGTTCTCACTGTTAACCCTCAAACTGGGCGAGCTGCCCTGCGCCTTATCAGGGCTCTGCTATCATTGCGTCGTGCGTCACTGTGCCTCAGCAGCGTCCATGGAATTCTTGAAAGGAAACCCCGACGCATGCACTTGAACAGGGAACAGCCCCCAGCTTCTTTCTCAATGCAACTCTACAAGGTAGCACCCGTACCTGTACTCCGTACGTCGTAGTTCGTGGCCATATTCGAAGACGAGGTCCAGAATTCAAAACCCTGAATCCAGAAAAACACAGTGAACAGTTTCCTAGTTGCGTTGCTTTGCGTTCTTTTGGTTCCCTTCCCGGCTGTGACATTGATGATCTTGTGTTAGAGTGCCACAGTATTGATTTTCCTTGATTTTCTTTGACTTCGACGAGGTTTGGTTGCTTGTATGAATATGCCTCTCTGCGTCGCCAGTTGCACGGTATTCCAAACAGCGTCGTCACACCGCACTGGTCCGTCGCACGTTGGCTGTCCTATCGCGCCCAATTTCAATTTCTCATGCACGCTCTTTTCCCTTTTGTGTTGTCCTCTTTTCCTTTCTTGGGTGGCTGCTTCTCTCATTCTTTCTTCTTCTTCTTTTTCTTCTTCTCTCTCTCATTCTTTCCGAGACCACCTGCATACTGCAAATTCTGCAGCGTCCAATGTCCTGTTCTGCAGTCTCAAAAGTATTGCCCTTACTTTTTCCTCTCTGCTCCTTCTCCGTGGTCCTTTTCTCTCTTCTCTTTACGGAGTACATGCAATTTGCCGGCCCCATCTATTTGCTTTTATTTGCTCGATTCGTTCCCTCCTCACGCCCCTCCTCATCCTTGAAGACCCACACGGTCTGGCCCCAAAGCACTCCAAAGCGCTCCAAAGTCACTCCCAAACAACACCAGCTTGACCAGCCTTGCCCCGATCAGTACTGGTTTGGGTTTGTTGGAGGGGCGCCGTCTTCAATGAGTTGCGCAGGGCTACGTAGTACTGCAGCTGTCCCCTTCTTTCTGGCTTTCTGAGGAAACTGGTGCTGTCTGCCGTTCAGCTCGACAGGGGTTCGCAACAGCTGTCCGTTTCTTTTCGGCGTGAAAACGTCTGGCACCATTTCGTCATAGCCGGCCATCGCGCCTGCCACAGCCCGCCTTTTTCTTCTTCTTCTTCTTTTTTTTGCACCCTTTCCCAGTGCTATGCGCGTCGTTCCTTCCCTGTAGCTTGCCCCCTTCGCGTCCTCCGTTTTTGGCAGGGCAATCATGTCACTCCTGTCGTTCGGGTGGCTCTTTCCTGCTGAGAGGACTGCGAACAGTGCAGTAGTATGGGGCGATGTTCAGCTTGCTGGGCCGCCCCTTCTGAATTAAGCTTGTGCTCTCACTATTATCTCAGCGTTGCATCGAGTCTTTTCTGTGGTTCTTGCCCTTTTTTGCTTCTCCCCCATCCCGACGTTCTGGCCAGGCAGTCCCACCTCTTTCCTTGAAGTTGATCTGCCCGTTCCGGGGAAGAGCACCTGTGCGCCGTGACACAACAAAGTATGACGGTGGCAAGAACGAGCGTGAAAGAAAGTCAAACAGAGAAGGCGCGAAGTAGACTAGACTACGAGACAGGAGAGCCATGACATCAAATTGGGAAAGAGCAACAAACTCGCTTGGACGAACATTTCTCGCCTCCCAGGGCCTGCACTTGCATGCTCGCACGGCGTGTTCCTTTTCTTGGAGGGTAGCACATGCAAACAGAGACCAGAAAACAGACGAAAACCAGCCGATTCCCATACAAACCACAGATGGGTCTCGAACCGAAACTGCAACTGCAGTGCCATGCGATATGCGACGGCCGGGCTGTGATCCAGAGTCGCTCTTTCTGTTTTTGAGATCACAGTTTTACAGCCTTGGCCAGCCAATGCCGTGCGCCCTGGTTGCGCCTTCCGTTTTGTCGTCTGCCGTCCGTCGTGTCGTCTTGCTTCCTTTTCTGTCACCAGTTGTGGCTTCCCCCCTTGCTCATCTCCCTGGCCCCAGCGCTCGTGCGTTTGATCGATTTTATGGATTCACAATGGGGGTTTCCTTTTCTGGGACCCAGTGGCAGCAGGCGAGGAGGCACTGCCTTGCCCCCCTGTGAGAATGCGCCGGTTCACGATTGGTAGCGCGCCGCGTCAACGAGGGTGACCCCAGAAGCTGAAAACGTATATTTAGTGAGCCAACAGGCAAAAAAGATGGAAAGAAATCGGGCAAAAAAGAAGTCGACTAAATACGGAGCACTGAGGAAAGAGAGAGATATCGACCCTCTGCTCCTGCCCCCGCTGTTGCTGGCCTCGGCAATCGCGCCTGCCATTTCGTGCTTCTTGTGACAAGCCTCCTACCTCACAGGAAGGCGCGATTGTGCATCTCCGCTGTTGCTTCGTGAACGGCTCGCGACAAAAAAAAACAGCAAAAACATAACAAGAAACGGAAAGAGCAACAGGCGCTCTTTCCTGTCTCTCTTGTTGTTTTGCTGATCCAAACCGCCAAGATCCATCGAGGGCAATCCAGTCGTCACACATCCCGCTTTTGCTTTTCTTTTTTCTCGTTCCCCCCGTCTCCCACACCCGTCTGGCATTCCCACATCTGCATTACTCCATCCATCCATCCACACCCACCTGAAAAGGACCCGATCCACACCCCGGTTACGCATCTTGACTGACACCCGGCTTTGGGCCCGCCAGCGTATCACTTGGGTGCTGTTCCCAGTTTTCTGTCTTCTTTTCTGTCTTTTTCTTGGTCTAATCTTTTTTTGTCTCTCATTTTGGCAATTCTCCTTGCTCCCCTTCAGGCTTCGCGTGACGGTAGCTGCACACTGACCACAGCTCCCAACCCAAACCCACTCCTTATTTATCTATTCCACCGCCTCGATTTTCTCCCCCTCCTACCCCCTGGAGTCTCTTCTCTTTTTCGTTTCTCCCTTTTCTCTTTTTTGGTCTTTTTTGGTCCCTTTTATTTTTGTTACTTTTGTTCTTATTCAAACCCTCGACCCTCCCCCCCTCCTTCGTTCTTGGCATTAGATCGAGGAGTATCGACAAACAAACAACAAACTTCGACAACATTGCCTTTACACCGGCATCCGTTTCTTCTTTTCTTTTCTAATACGACGTAGCCTCCGCTTCACCACGCGAGGCCTGCTCCTCACCTTTACACACCACTTACTCTTGTCTGCGTCCGGGCAGCCTCCTGGATCTGCCGCAGCCATGGGCTCCACCGACACAACCGAGTCGTCGTCGTTGCAGGGTATGTCGTTTTGATCTTTTTGAGCAAGAACATGAGGATATGTCCACGACCACGAATATGCATACTGACAGTCTCCCTCATAGGTCTCTACTTGACGATTGCCCCTATCGCGGTCATCTCGGCGGTCTACTTTACCATCTTCCTTGTCCTTCGTCGGACTCAGCCGCGTTGGTATGCGCCGCGTACCTACCTGGGCTCGCTTAGAGAAGAGTAAGTTGTTCACTTTGCAATCATCCCTGTCACGACGAGGCTCAAGCTCCGGGCTTGTTCTCTGTCTCCTGGCACAAACTGCTAACCGACTTCACCTGATAGGCAACGCACGCCTACGCTTCCCAACGGCTACTTCAACTGGTTCAAAAGTTTCTTCAAGCTGCCCGATGTCTTCGCCCTGCAGCACCAGTCGCTCGATGCGTACCTGTTCCTCCGCTTCCTGCGCATGACCGTCATCCTCACCTTTTTCGGCTGTGTCATCACCTGGCCCATCCTGTTCCCCGTCAACGCCACTGGCGGCAATAACGAGAAGCAGCTGGACATTCTGTCCTACTCCAACGTCAACAGCAGCACCTTCAAGAAGCGCTACCGCTACTTTGCGCATCTGTTCGTCTCCTGGATCTACTACATGTTCATCATGTACCTGATCTTCCGCGAGTTGATCTTCTACATCAACCTGCGCCAGGCTTTCTTGCTGAGCCCCTTCTACTCGCAGCGCCTGTCGTCCCGCACCGTTCTGTTCACCTGCGTGCCCGAGGCTCTCCGTGACGAGCGCCGCATTCGCAAGGTGTTTGGCGCCCACGTGCGCAACGTCTGGATCAACCGCGACACCAAGGAGCTCGACGAGCACGTCGAGGACCGCGACAAGGCTGCCTACCGCCTCGAGAAGGCTGAGGTCAAGCTCATCAAGACGGCCAACAAGGCGCGTGTCAAGGCACTCAAGAAGGGCAATGCTCCCGAGATTAAGGACAATGTTGCCGCCCCTGTTGCCGATGGCGAGTCGGGCAGTGTCGCCGCGCGCTGGCTCCCGCGCAAGAAGCGTCCCACGCACCGCACCGGTCTTTTGGGTCTCATTGGCAAGAAGGTCGACTCCATTGACTGGTGCCGCGCCGAGATTGAGCGCCTCTCGCCGCTGATTGTCCAGGAACAGGCTGACTACCACGCCGGTGTCCCCAAGGCCGGTCCCGCTGTCTTCGTCGAGTTCGACACCCAGGCCGCCGCCGAGAACGCTTACCAGTCCCTGGCCCACCACGAGGGTCTGCACATGGCTCGCTTCATTGGTATCACGCCGTCGGACGTTGTCTGGTCTTCGCTCAGCATCCCCTGGTGGCAGCTGGTTGCCCGCCGTTACGCCGTCATTGCCTTCATCACTGCGCTCATTATCTTCTGGGCCATCCCTGTCGCTGTCGTCGGTGTGATCAGCAACGTCAACTACCTCGAGAACCTCTCTTTCCTCACGTGGCTGAAGAGCGTGCCCAAGATCATCATGGGTTTCATCACTGGTCTTTTGCCCTCGGTTGCTCTGTCCATTCTCATGTCTCTCGTGCCCGTTGTCATGCGTCTGTGCGCACGTTTGTCTGGCGAGCCGTCGATCCCACGCGTTGAGCTGTTCACGCAGAATGCCTACTTTGCCTTCCAGGTCATTCAGGTCTTTTTGGTCACGACGGTGGCATCGTCTGCGTCCGCAGTTGCCAAGCAAATTGGCAATAACCCCGGCTCTGTGACCAGCGTGCTGGCCACCAACCTGCCCAAGGCGTCCAACTTTTACATGTCGTACTTTATTGTCCAGGGCCTGACGGTTGCTTCCAGTGTCATCTCGCAGGTTGTTGGTTTCTTCATCTTCCACCTCATGTACAAGTACCTGACGGGCACCCCCCGTGGCTTGTACCAGAAGTGGGCCGGCCTCAGCACCATCTCGTGGGGCAGCACCCTTCCGGTGTACACCAACATCACTGTCATTGCTATTACGTACTCGGCCATTGCGCCTCTGGTGCTCGGCTGGGCTTGCATCGGCATGGCCTTCTTCTACTTTGCCTACCGTTACAACGTCCTGTATGTCTCCGACACGCAAATTGACACCCGTGGTCTGATCTACCCGCGCGCCCTGAAGCAGTTGATGACTGGTGTCTACCTGTCTGAGGTCTGCATGATTGGCCTGTTTGGTGCCTCCGTTGCCCCGATCCAGCTTGCTCTGCAGGTTGTGTTCCTCGTCTTCACCGTGCTCTTCCACATTGGTGTGGTCAACGCCTTGGACCCTCTCCTGTACAACATGCCCCAGAGTCTGCTTGCCGAGGAGGAGGCCCGCCGCATTGGTGATGTTGAGCAGTCGCCTGTTGCCCCTGTCGGCGTTGTCGGCAACGGCCCTATCCCGGTCGAGTATGCCCCCAACCCTGCCGGCGGCGTTCAGGGTGCCAACATCTCGCACAACCCGTCTGCCGAGAGCAGCACTGTGGCCCCCACGGCGTCTCGCCCGGATGCTGCCGAGTACGAAAAGTACGGCAACGAAGCTGCTGGCCCTATCCGTGCCAATGGCGCTAACGGTGTTAATGGCGTCAACGGCGCCAATGCTGTTGCCAATGCTAAGGCCAATGCCAACGGTAACGGCAGCGTTGATGACGACGACGCCTTCGGCCACACGGGTGCTGTCGGCGCGCCTGCTCCCAAGAGCAACTTCATTCTCCGCTTCCTCAAGCCCTGGGTCTACTCCAACTACGAGACCCAGCGTGCACTGGTTCCCGCGTACGCCAACCAGGTCGACTTTGCTAACATGTACACGCCCGAGGTGGAGCGCAACGCCTACGTGCCCGCGTCGGTGGCCAGCGAGCCTCCTCTGCTGTGGATCCCTGAGGATGCTGCCGGTATCTCGAAGCAGGAAATTGCCCACTCGCGCGCTGCCATTGAAATGACGGACGGCGGTGTGACGCTTTCTGAGGAGGGCAAGCTGGATTGGGACCGCGATAACTTGAAGCCACCAATCTGGTCTGAGTCCGTCCTCTACTAAACGAGATACCCGTTGGGTGTCATCGTCATCGGGAAGGTCACACATGATACCTTGTATCCCATACAAACACAAACACTCTTTCTAATACTCTTTTCATTTCTTATTATTCCCTGTCGTTTTAATTTCTGATTACCGTGGTTACCGTTTTATTTTCTTTACCGTTTTTGGAAACTCTTGAAAAAATCCAAGTATAATTTAGTCTGAATTCGTTGGTTTTCAAGGTTGTTGCAATGGGTATAGAAAGCTCTTTGGGACAGTTGGATTGAACGGAGTTGGACAGCGTTGGCCTTTAAGGATAAAAAAGGGACGCCAAAAGATATCCCTGGGAACGTCTAGTTTCGCTTGTTATTGCTTAATACATGGACTTTGATGACTTGTTTGGCCTCAATGGCTTCAATGGCTTTGTGATGTATTTGTTATGTACAAGGGTATAAGTGAGAGTGACTAGGTACAGAAAGGGTGTATACTATATAGTATATACAGCAGCTGGATGGTGAGGCTATGTATGTTCAACGCCTAGACACACAGCAGTGGCATACTCGCCGTCGTGGCTAATGCTGATACGGGCCTCTTGCTCGACAATACTGCTGTCATCAGTGTCTTTCTCACGAGAGTAGACCCGGACGTATGCCAATGGTGGGCCGCTGTTTGCATTTCGTCGTTGGACCACGTCATCTCCCGAACCGTCGTCTGTGTCGCCCGTCGTTTCTGTCGTTGACGTCGCCCTCCTTGCTATCCGTACGTCTTGTAACGTCAGACCAGGCAAGTGTGGATGCGCCTTGATGGCCGCCTCTTTGGCAGCGAAACGGCCGGCCAGATACTGGGCTGCTCGCCAAAGAAGAGTCTTTTCGAGGGAGGAGGCCTTGTCCTCGGTCGGCAGAGGAGAACCCCGCGCCAGCAAGACCACTGCGACATGGGAGGACAGTGTAGTAGAAGACGATGCCGATGGCGAGGCCGTAGACGTAGTGTTCAACGCCTCCACTTCTACCGGTGTCAGGACGCGCCGTATAAACCGGGCGGCGGTCGTTTGTGAAGGCGGTGATGACGACGTTGACGTCCTTGAGGATATCGAAGATGAAGCCGGCCGGGCTTTTTTTAGGATGGCGTAGACACGCGACACGTGGCAAATGTCGGTGCCGACGTGGAGTTGCGGAAGGCCAAAGGGGATAATGCGGGATGTCGCACGGGAGGCGGCCGGGGGAGGCATCTGGAGAGTTGTGTGGTGGTGGTGTGTGAGTGTGAGTGTTGAGTTGTGGATTTTAGTACGGAGTATGAATATGAGAATAGCTGTGAGTCGAGGTGAATTGACGTGAAATTTGAGTGGCGGCTCACTACTGGCTCGCTAGTGATAAGATAAGCCCTACTGGGCAGTCGACTTACAGCGGACTCTAGCATAAACACCACTCACTTGACATGAGTCTCATAAAACCGTCAGATTCATTTCCACTTTTTAATCTCACCATATGAGCTTGTTTTCATGAGAGTATTTACTTTGTTATGTTTGTTTTACATAAAAGAGTCTAAATGATCCCTTTCCACGCCAGGCAAAACGAAGTATCAAAAGATTATGAAACATAAATATGCAAAAAGTGAAAACGCGTACAAGGCAATCTGGTGTTATTTTCAGTCATGATAACCGACGCAAACTAACAGACCTGAAAAAGAGAGTGGCAGTTCAAAAATGCGACCCTGGCCATGCAATACAGTTGTTTGTAAGATGTTGTCATGAGATGTTGAGAGTGTAGATGAGGGAGAGTAGGTGTTATTTCTTGTTACTTGAGAGTGGTGTTTGCTAGATGAGTGTGTTGCAGGACGTTTGTAGGACGTTTGTAGGACGTTTGTTTCTTGACCTATGCGCCCTAGACGTCGTAGACAAGCGAAGCCGTTTGTCAAACGTTTTCAGTATGCCCACTCGTTTACTGGCCTTCGTCCAGCAGAGGAGCACGCTCCGAGTCGCGCGAGATGACCAGCACAGACGTCTCGCGGCCCGTCCATGCTGGCACGGCCACGGCCACGGTCGCCAAGAACAGAACGGTCATGACCGTAAAGGCAAAGATCCACTGCAGGGCAATGACCTGGCGCAGGAACTGGCCGGTACCGAGAGCAGCAGCCAGGATGGACAGCGCAAAGCCCATGGAGTAGTCGGCGTAGACCATGATATAAAACAGGCCGTAGGCCAGAATGGCCCAGACAAAGACATTGGCCAGGATGCGCATGAACAGGCTGTGGGCATGGGGCACCATGATGGCGCCGTTCCAGTAGATGGCGACAAACGTCCAGGCCAGCGGGCCCGCAACAGTCGGCGTGTGAACCAGGCCGCGGGGGTGCGAGGCGGACGGGTGGCGGAAATACAAGCTCGTCAGGTTGACAAAGTTGAGCAGCAGGATGATCTCGGCCCAGAAGAAGTGGCCGCTGACAAACAAGAGCACAAAGAGGGTGTGGAAGATGTTGTTGACAATGAAATGGGAGCCGACGGCGGCGGCAGCAACAACACGCTCCGACTGGTAAGCGGACGCAAAGAGGTGGCCTAGGTAGCCAGCCTGCGAGACGTAGAGCGAGATAAAGTAGACGTAGACGATGACCATGTTGAGCGAGAAGGCGGTCGGGTGCAGACGGTTCTGGGTGGCGATGCGGTGGGCATTGTGGCCCCAGCCGTGCGGCGACCTGACGGAGTAGTAGACGGAGACGGCGACGGCGAGAGCCCACGAAGCGAGCGTGAGCACACGGTAGGTGGCGAGCTCGCTGCGGGTGCGGCTCTCACGCCGGGAGAAGGGGTTGAATCGGTCCATGGTGAAGAGTGTGTGTGAGCAGTTTTTTGGGTGAGTACGACGATATTGGTGATGATGATGGATGATGATAGTGAGGCCGACGAATAAGGAAAGAACAAAGAAGGATTCTTGTTCGATGAAGAGAAGGAACAGGACGGAGGGGGAAAGAGGAAGGAAGGGGGAAATTCGGTGGCAGGGAGACTTATAAAGGGAGGAAGGCGGATTTGGAAGGCACCCTCGGAGATACCGTTAGCTATGCCGGTACTTTACTGGTTTCTTGGGAAGGAACGCGGGGAAACGAGCTGCAAGAAAAGATCAAGAAAAGAGCAAGAATAGGCAGTTGAGGTGTGAGGAGGCAAGAAAGGAAAGGGCGGGTGACAGTCAAAAAGAGCCGATCAGCCAGTGAAGTGGCCAGTGAGGAGGCCAGGAGGGGCAAGAGCAACCCGGTGAGCAGCAGCTGTGGAAGGCAAACAATATTTGGATGTAGAAGGTGCTGTACTATGGGGAGCAGGAAGGAGCGAATGGACAAAAAAGAGAGTACGACGGCGCTGGACTAGGGAGAAGGCGAAGGCTGGAAGATGAGTAGAGGCACTAGACAGTAAACAGTAAGTTTCGTGAAGAATCATCTCATCTGGGATTGCATTGGATGTCTTGTTCTCCTATTCTTTCTGGCTTCTATTTTCTTCTGCTTTTCTAGATCAATTGACTCTCCATACGATGGTTTGGATTCTATCGTTTCCAACAGCCAATTTCCAACAGCAAAAAATGAATGGTAGGCAGATGTTCTCAAAAAGATTGATTGAACGGTCACTCAAAGAGAAACACGAAACCTTTTCCCTCTCAGAATCGATGACGACGTCATGCAACGACAAGACGGCGTAGCGTTGCGCCCTGGCGGCTGGGCGCGGCCTTTGTTTGGCGCAGCTCACTGTCTCTTACTACGTAAAACAGGGCCCCACATGAGCTGCGGCTTGCACCAAAACCTACCAAAAATCACCAAAGAGCGCCAAAGAGCGCCAAACTAAACATGCAAGCACAGACTCTATTGGTCCTTATCTCTTCTTTGCGTCTTTGTCTAGACTCTGTGAGATGACCGATGCGATCGACCCAGTGGCCTTGCCATCGAAGCTAGCATTCTTGCTACTGGCTGGGAGTGGTTCTTTCTCACAGCTTGCAGTCGTTTTTATACTTGTTACTACGAAAAAAAGACTGGTAGGAGAATAGTACCGCTTGACTTTGATAGGAGTGGAGGAGTGGCACACATTGTACGAAGTAAGGGGTGTGAGCACGGAGGATACGGGCTGTGTGGGATTAATTGTTGGGGTGCATGTACGAGAGTGAATGCAGGTTTTTGACATGGTTTTGTTTGTACCCGTGATTCTGTGATTTGAAACTTTGTTCTGTTTCTTGTCCCAACCGTTTTTGTTTGCCTTGAATTAAAAGAGAGTAGAAACCAGTAAAAAGAACAGACAGATATTACAACAACAGTATAGTAACAAACGACATTGGGGGGTATTGCCTCGCAAGAAGACGGTACATGGGAAGAAGAGAGAATGTAGAAAAGAGCAAAAAGAAAGAAAATAACGACAAAGTAACAAGAAAAAAGTAGAAGAGAAGAGAAAAAGACAAGACTCCTGCGCCTTGCCTCTCCTTTGTACGCCTTCCCGCCTGTTAAACAACAGAAAACGCAAGTAATATGCAAAACACTATATCTTCTCTTCCTCCGTTTATCAAAAATTGAAACCGACCCTGATTGGTAGGGGTCGATCCTTTTACACAGCCATTTTTATCCTCTTTCTCACACCCTAGTTCTGCATCTTCCGTGGTGACTTGGTCGGCGACCGCGGCAGCTTCGTTGGCGAACGAGGCCGCATGGTAGGCGACGCCGGCGGTGCAGCACCCGACGATGTAGCCGGACGCGACGACGCTGCCGAGGCCGACGCAGCCGACAGTCCCGCCGAGCTCGGCCGCGACGACGACGAGCCTGCACCGCTCCCTCCAAAGAAGGGAATGGACGACGTCGCCGTGAACACGGGCAGGTCGGCACGCTTCATCGGCGACGGGGTGGCGGCCATGGCCACGGACTGCATGGGCATCGGGGTGTTGACCTCATTGGGCGGCAGCCAGTGGAGAGCAGGCGCGGCGGCCGAGGAAGAGAGTGATGGGACACGCTGAGACGGCTGCTGCTGCCGTTGAGGCTGGGGCGTGCTGTCCGGCTGGTAAGGGATAAAGACAGTGGGTGCGGGTGCGGGGACTGCGGCCACGCCAGGGAAGCCGAGTGAAGGAACATCGCTGCCGAGACCGCCTTCTGTACTGGGCGTCAGCAGCGGCGAGTGGTCGTCCCAGGCAATCGACGACGCCGCCATGGCCGTGTCGACCGACAGGGATGGGCCAGTAGGGTCGGCTGCTTCCGTCAGACGGAGCGTCGGCGCAGCACCAATCGTTTGGGCAAGCGGCGTGCTAGGCGCTGCCGTAGACGACGCGGCTGTGGTGGTGTCGACCAGCCTCTTGGGCAGAGGTGTGGAGACGACGGGTGCAGCCTCGGCCGAGGATTCTCGAGAGGCGGTCTGCGACGTTGTCTGCGATACGGGCTTGCAGGCATCCTTCGCAGCCGCCTCCTTTTCTCGTTTCGCCTTCTCTCGCGCCTCCCTTTGCGCCGTCGTTACCACATTGATCTTGATCTTGCGCATGCCGCTCGTCAGCTTGTCCAAGTCGTCATTGGTGGGCGCCGTTGATGCAGTTGCAGTCGTGGCGGCACTGCTGCTGCTTGTCTTGCGGCTGTACGCAGGCTTTGTAGGTGCTGTAGTTGTAGCCGTAGAGGCTGAGGCTGAGGCAGCCGCCGCCTTCTTACGGGGCGTTTTACCTGTGGCAGTGGTGGGTCGTGCCTTGCGGACCGACAGAGGCGGTGCTGCACTCATGGACGAGTCTGGACGACCAGCAGCAGCAGCTGTGGTGCTGCCACTGTGTGCTGACGTCGGGCGGGTAGACGAGCCAGTCGACGAAGGCCCCGTCGAAGGGATCACTGTCGGCATGGCAGGCACAGGCGGTGCCAGATCAAGGTCGTCTTTGGGCACGGCGGTTGACGCTCCACTAAGGCGCCGACCAGCCGATGACTTGGGTCTGCTACCACGAGGTGTACTGGTGGCAGAAACAGCACCACCGACCGTCTTGCGCCGGTTCTTGTGGTCGAGCTCGCGGTCTTCCTCCTTGATGGCGGTTGACGGCGCAGCAGCAGACGACCCAAACGGCTTAACCTGTTTACGCTCCCGCATCGACACGCGCGTGGGCCCACTAGGCGTCGCAGGCGTCGAGTAGGATGTCGCTGCAGGTACGGCCACATCAATGGTGCCCAGCAGAATCTGGCGGTCCCGACGGGCGCGTGTGGCTTCGGCGGACAGGTCTTCAACGGTGCAGCTCGTCGTCGTCCGGTCGGCTGTGGGGATCAAAAGCTTGCTGAGCTCGTGCATGGCCGTCGTCCATGGCACCTCAGGCGGTGGTGGCGGCGGAGGTGAAGGCGGACGCGACGAAGGTGACGAGCCCGGACCGCCGCCATAGGCCGAGCTAAGACCTGACATGCTACGGCGTAGCTTTGGCGTGTGGACAATCTTGGCCTGGGACGAGGCGGTGGGTGAGGAGTAGGTGGTGGCCGGGTGGGGTGTGCGGTCTGGCTTGGGTTCTGGGGGCGGTGGCGGCGGCGCAATGGCGGCCTCGATCAAGTCAAGCTCGGCGGACGCCCACCATGCCGGGTCGTAGGGTGCGCTAGACGCGCCGACCGAAGGCTTAACGTCTTCTTGCATAGTGTTGCCATTGATGCCTAGAGCACCTAGGCGGCTGCCCATTTCGTAGCCGAGGCCGGACTGGAAGGCCTCGTCGCGCGTAGTGACGGGATCCGAGCCGGCCAGACCGCTGACGTGACTCAAGACACCAGAGAAGAGCGCACGGTCGCTGTAGCCACCCTCGAGGACGCTGATGACACGGCCAGCACACTCCTCGTTGGCAATCTGGACAACATCACGCGTGAAACGAGCATAAAACTCGGTGGGCACATTGACCTTGTGGCGCTGCATACCGGCGCTTTCCCACTCGCTGGCGTCAAAGCCGGCCGAGATGAAAATAGCACTGCGGTCGCCGCTTCCGTCGCCGCGCTGGGCAGCCTGGTTGCGGAAGAAGGCACGTAGCTTCTCGAGAAGGGCGATGTACTTGCTGGCGTACAGCGCCCAGAAAGCAGCCTCAGTCTTCCAGGGCTCAAGGTGGACGTTCCAGACGGTCTGGCCATGGGCGTTCTCGATACACAGACTGGCATTCTTGACTTTGTCTTCATCGCCAGACTCGCAAGGGAACGAGTTGATATCGTGCAGACTGAAGTAGCCAATGGATGTCTTCTTCCATGCAGCCGTGTTCTTGGTGGCGGAGGCGCTGCGGGCATTATGATGCCAGGCAATGGCTTGTGAACCGTCGCCGTGGTGCAGATCAATATCGACAATGGCAGCGTGCGTCAAGCCGTGGGCAAGAATGGCGTGCATGATGCCGACGTGGACATTGTTAATCCAGCAGAAACCCGAGGGCCAGTCGGCCGAGCAATGATGGCCTGGCGGGCGGATGGCGACAAAAGAGCGGCGGTTTTGTGAGGCCGGGTTGAACACAGTGTCCACAGCCTCACAGACACCACCCAGAGCACCCTCCAGCGCCTGCAGTGACTCCGAGCACAAGTACAAGTCGCCCTCGTGCAGACGGGCAGGCGTAGCATGGTGGTGCGGCGGTCCGCGATCCATATCCGGGCGCTGCAGCTCTTTGCCGTTGAGAGCCAGCTTGGTCTCGGCCGAATCGCACATAATCTTGAGCTCCTCCATCCACTTGGTGCCGTGGACATTGGTGACGGCGGGCGACTGCAGCGGCAGAGCACGAGCCGTCTTGTGGATGCGGAAGGGCACGGCGTTGCCAGGAATCGAGGCAGCGTCGAGCTGCGGGTGCGGCATGTAACCACCATCTAGATGACGTCCACCGAGACGCACATAGGCTGCAGATACGCCGACAGCACAGGCCTGGATGCGCTCCGGGCGCTCGACAATGGTGCCGAGGTTGGCGCGGGAGGTGCGCGGGCGGGAGAAGCGGTGGCCGTAGCAAGCATCGTGGAGGACAACAACGGTATGCGCGCTGTGATACAAGTCTTCGTCGATGTTGCTATGGCGGGCGAGTTCGGCCTCGAAGTGGCTGCGGGCGATATCGGCAGCTGTCGGTGGCGGTGGCCGGGGTGGTCGCTGGCGCTCTTCACGGAGTGCCTCGAAACCAGATCCGCTGCCGAGCATAGGTGACCGGAGGGGTGTTCCTGGCGACGGCGACTTGAGATTCCCGGCGCTTGTGCGGCGCGTAAGGCCTTTGCTCGGACTGCCGCCATTGATGCTGCTGCTGCTGTGCAGAGAGTTCATAGACGCCTTGCGCAGCAGACCAGGTGTACCTGCACGCGACTCGCGGCCGTTGGGCAGCGGACTGCGCGGGGTCATGCTGTTGCGGCGGCCATTGTTGGTGTTGTTGGTGTTGGTGTTGTTGGCGTTGTTGGCGTGGCTCATGACACTGGGTGAGCGAGGGCCACCCACAAAAGCACTGCTTCCATTGGCAGTCGATGTGCGCGACAGGGGCGACGGCGACTTGGATTTTGTGGGCGTGCCGGTGGAGAGGGACAGCTGTCGGAGGGACTGCGCGAGGGGGTCGTCGTTGTTCGTGTTCGTGTTTGTGTTCGGGTTCGAGCCGGAGTTGGAAGTAGAACTGAGGTTATTCGAGCCGGAGTTGGCGATGTTGTTGGCGGCCGGATCAAAGTTGGTCGACTGCCGGCGCCGCGGCGTCGCCTGGGCAAAGGACATGTCGTCTCTGTGCTGCACTATCGGTAGTTGTGATCTGGATGTGTCTGGCTGATGCAGCCAAGTGGATGTCGACGTCACGATGCAGAAGAAAAGGAGAAAACCTAAATTCGAGAGTCCCTGCGCGTGGAAAAGTAAATAGAGGCGAAATGGATGGGCAAACGACCGGAAAAGAGCAAAGGATGCGTAACACAACAAACGACGTCAGAACACACGCCAGCCAGAACAAATCGGACCAGTTGTTTGCTGGACCGTTTGGCCGTTTGTTTTTGTTGTGGCGAAAACCAAAAAAACACAAGTGCGGGCGCCAAACGCAAAGTTGCGACCAAATCGACCAAAATAAAAAAGTCGGGGAAAAAAGGGGTGCACGCACCCCAAAAAGGAGAAGAAAACAACTACGTCAAGAGCGACCGGTCAACCCACGTACACAGTACGCGCCTTCCCTGGATCGACGCGTCTGCCAGTTGTCTTGGCGCTGAGTGCTGTACGTCGTAGTATTACTCCGTATTATTGGGCCTATTCTGTCACGTGTGCAGCGGTGCTACAGCGGCCGTTTAGCGTGGGCAAGGCTGTCAGATAGCAGGTCTAGCATGCAAACAGCCTGTAAGACGAGGTCAATAGCCTGTTTTTCTGGCATCCCACACTAAAAGAACAAAAAAACCGAGGGAAGGAGCGACCGCTGGACAAAAAGTCGAGTCATGCATGACGCTCTATTTCTAAATTGACTGAAGGTAGAGACGAGACGACGATCTGGCAGTGTGATCGGTGTAATGCATGAGAGCAGAGAGCAACAGAGAGGCGAGAGGCTAAGGGAGGGGCTTTTGCATTCCGGCGAGACGGCGACGACGAGAAAATGACGCGAAATACACGCCAGGAAGCAAAATGGCATTCCACGAGGGGGAAGAATTAGAAGAAAAAGACAAAAAGACAAAAAGACAAAAAGACAGGGCTGAATGAATCAACAGTTAGCACGGTGCTACGGTTTGTACTGTGTAATTTCAATGTAAGCCATAAGTCTCAAGGTAAATGCTGTTATTGCAGGCAGTACGACGTATTGGGACGAAACGAAATGGTTGCCGGCAGAGTGGATAAGAAAGAGCCCGGTCTTTGAGTTCCGAGTGGACTATTGTCAGAGTACTCCGTATTTTTATGATAATCATGATAGACCTCTGCGATGGCTTTGCAGGATCGTTTTGTGGTTGGTCTTGACCCTTGATGATGCTGTTGAAGAGACTCAGTCAGTTGAGTGCTGGAGCACTGAGAAGGGTCCTTTCCGCCCAATGGGTGCTCTTGCCTTTTGACCGATCCGTCAAAACGTGGGTGGTGCATGTGCTGGAAATATCAGTGGCGGAAGGCGCGATGGAACGATGGACGGGCACTACTGTACGTTCGTAGTGTCCACTAACCCCCGAGGCCCCTTGCTGTGCCTCGTGCTAAGATAAGCTCGCAGCAGTACCACAGTAAAGCAAAATGCTAGTGCGCCCGGCCGTTGCTTCCCCAATTAGGAGAAGATGGGACGAGAAGGGAAAGAACCAAAGAAACAGGGCAAAAGGGAAAGAGAGACAGACACAACCTGTGCGACTTCCTTCTACAGATCAACCCGACTTCCCCTCCCCATCGACAAAACAACACTGTCTCATTTTGACACTTTGACTCTCCATCGACGACAGCGACAGCGACAGCGATGGCGGGCCCAATCTCGTCGGTTGTCAACGGCGTGCGGTCGCTCTTGGACGGCAGCGGCCGCCGTGCCCACAGCAACTACTACGACTACGAACCCGTTTCGTCGCCTTCCTCGGCCACAGGTTTTTTGAGCGACGATGACGACGAAGACGAAGATGCCGATTACAACCACTTTGACCAGCGGCGGCACCGCAAGCGGCGGCGGGAGCCGATGGTGATTATGGAGGCCGGCAGCTACCAGAACGACAACCACGGAGGACGGCGATCAAGGCGAGGACGGCAGGGACGGCAGGGACGGCAGTACTTTGACAGCGATTTCCGCGACGGCGTGTTTGACAGTATATGGGCTCGTGGCAACAGAAGGCTTCTCAAGCTGACACTGCTGGCCGCCGTGGCCGGGCTGATGTTGTACCTGGGCGCCATTGTGTCTCGCATCATGGCAGCGGCGCGAGCCGCCGGCCGAATCCCGCCGTCCTGTGACACGCCCGACCACGGCTACCAGTGCTATCCGACCATTGCCCAATATTGGGGCCAGTACGCACCCTTCTTCTCCGTGCCCTCTGACCTTTCGAACACGGGCACCAAGAAACCCGTCCCGCCCCAGCGCGCCGACTCGTCGCCCTTTGCTCCGCCACAGCACACGCCCAAGGAGGACCCGTCTTCGGCGTTTCTGCCGCCTGGATGCCGCTTCACATTTGCCCAAGTGCTCTCGCGCCACGGCGGCCGTGACCCGACCGCCGGAAAGTCTGCCGCCTATGCCGCGCTCATCTCGCGCATCCTAGAGACGGCCGACGGCGATTTCGAGGACGGCCCCAACGGCAAGTTTGCGTTTTTGAACGAATACACCTACAAGATGGGCGCCGACGAGCTGACCCGGTTTGGCGAGCTGCAAATGGTGCACTCGGGCGCCCACTTCTACCAGCGGTACCGCGGGCTCCTTCAGTCACTCAACACGGAAACATCGCATGTCGACCCTTTTGTGCGCTCGGCGGACCAGCACCGTGTCGTGCTCTCGGCCATCAACTGGATCCAGGGATTCCAGGGCGCACGCCACCGGGACGACGTCAAGGGCAAGTCGGCCCACCATGACAACGAAGAGGGCGGCGAGTCGGAGCATGCGCAGATTGTCCTGCTGCCCGAGGCTGCCGGCTTCAACAACACACTGAGCTACAATGGGCTGTGCAGGAAGTTTACGTCGCACGCCGGCTCCGTTGCCCAGCGCACGTTTGCCGCGACATTTGTGCCTGCCATCACGGCACGTCTCAACCACGGTCTGCCGCAAGCGAATCTGACCGACGCCGAGACTGTCGATCTCATGGACCTGTGTCCCTTTGAGACCATTGCCGATGGCGAGCGAGAAGAGAAAAACAAGGACGGCGAGATTGTCAAGAAGATTGTGGGCGGTGGCCGTCGTCTCTCGCCCTTTTGCCATCTATTTACAGAGGCCGAGTGGCGCGACTACGACTACTTCCAGACGCTGGGCAAGTGGTACGGCTTCGGCGACGGCAGCGCGCTCGGTGCTGCCCAGGGCGTCGGCTTCGTCAACGAGCTCATTGCCCGCCTGACCTCGTCGCCCGTCGACGACCGCACCAGCACCAACCGCACCATGGACGCCGACCCGGCGACGTTTCCCCTTGACGCCAAAGTGTACGCCGACTTTAGCCACGACAATGACATGGCCAACGTCTTTGCGGCGCTGGGGCTTTACAACGGGTCATCACCGGACGGTGGTGGGCCTTCCAACACAACGCGTACCGAGCCCGAAGACCTGCGCGGCTATGCTGCTAGCTGGACCGTCCCCTTTGCGGCACGCATGTACGTCGAGAAGATGGTCTGCGATGGCGACAAGGACAAGTCGGACGACAGTGAAGAGCTTGTCCGCATCCTCGTCAACGATCGCATCATGCCGCTGCAAAACTGCGGCGCCGACCAGCTGGGCCGCTGCCGTCTCAGCCGCTTTGTCGAGAGCCTCGAGTTTGCCCGCAGTGGTGGCAACTGGGACGACTGTTTTGCCGAGTGAGGGAACGGCTGCCCTTTAACTTTACGAATTTATGATCTATATTTTTCACAACATATGCACATCTGCAGCGACTTTTGTTATCGTATCGTCAAATTTGTCAAAAGCACGGAAAGAAGAAGTCCGGTCGACGGCGAACTGAAGACAATGAGACGATTGACGGAAAATATCACCATCCAATTGCCAGCTCAGCCTGTGTTCAGAGTCCACTCGCCAACTACACAAAATACACAAAACACACAAAATACACTTCAAGTTGTCTTGGCCGGCCTTTCTCGGCGAATGAGACGCATAATGCAAGCTCTCCAAGACCCGCGCCAGTGATTGTATTCACCCCCCACTCTGCATATATCAGCCAGGACCGCTGCCTGGATAACCTGCTTCGACGAATGCCGGCACCGACCAAGCCGAGCACGCTGCCACGCGAGGCGGAGAAAATTGAGATGAAAGTTTACATATCGATCAAATGGTCGGTTACCAGGCGTTGTATCTACACGTGTTTTCTTTTATAACCATCCGAGTCGAATTCAAGATTCGCTTCGCTTGAATGAATATGATTCTCTATGTGTGAAAAACGAGATGAAAAACGAGAGTCATGCTTAAGTAAAAATTACGATAAAAAAGGGCTTGCATGGTGGCTGTTGCTTCATGATACGCAATGCGGAAAGCTGAAAACCAAGTACGAAGTAAGGAGAGGGGGGCATGGCGAGCACAAATAACCGGGAGAAAAAGAAATTATGTAGTCGCATCGTTGAAAAGAACACCGTTGTCAATCAAAACAAACAAAAAAACCCTTAAACCGTGCCGTCGTAACCGTGGCCGTATTTATTCCTATTTTAGTTCGATTCAACGGTTCACTTTCTTTGAACATCCTGCCTTTCATGACAAAGCAAATTGAAACGCCTCGGCGGTCGAACTCTTGATTGACACCGGCCTTGCGACTTTTGGATCTTTTGGATCTTTTGGAAATACAATTACTGCGACAGGGAACACAATGCCTAAGCCGAGCGACTACTTCCTGTCGGATGCCGACAACGCCGCCATCTTTGAACAGCAGATACGGCCGGCCGAGTTTGGCGATGAAGTGGGCTCAGTGGAGGCCACTACTGGTCGCCCCGTCTGCATTATCCTGGCTGGCCAGACAGGCGCCGGAAAGTCCCATGCAGCGCCCGCTCTCGCCGCCGCCCTCAAGAAACTGACACCGTCGGGCCAACCCACTTGCTGCCACCTCGTCGCCGACACCCACAAGCCGTACCACCCGGCCTATGCAGGTCTCGTCGCCGACGCAGCGGCCGGTCGCGGCCCGCCTGGCCTGGCTTCGGCAGCTACGGGCCACGATGCGCGCCGCTGGCTGGCACGGGCGTGTGCTGTCGCGGCCGCGCGCGGGCTGCCGACACTTGTCGAGTCAGCCAGCCGGCACCCACAGGACGTTGTCGACATGGCCGGCATCTTTCGGGAGCACAACTACCGGGTATGCTTGGTGCTGTTGGCGGTGCACCCGGTACAATCACGACTGGGTCTTTTGGCGCGATTCCTGGATGCAAAGGTAAAGCCCTCCTCTCCTTTTGGTGCAGAGCAAGCAGAGCCCTCCACAAAGAAGGCCATGCCTGTCCGGCTGACACCGCGGCCGATCCATGACGAGAGCTATGCCGGGCTGGCAGATCTTGCCACGAAACTGGATGCGCAAGGCCCAGCATCTCCGCTTGCGGATGCGGTACTGATCTTACGGCGCGGCAACCAGGTGGCTTACACAGACTACTGGGTAGAAGGTGATGGCAGCAACAAACAAAGGCAATGGAAGACACTGCCAGCCGGTGTGGGCAGTGCTTTGGCTACAGAGAGAGAGAAGAAGCAGCTGGGTACGGTGGATGGATCCCCTCTGTCAGCCGAGGCGGCACTCTTTGCATCGGACGTTGAGCGGCTACGCGCGGCTCATCCCGAGCGGGCCGCCGAGCTGGACGCGCTAGCTACCGAGTATGCGGCGGCCACATCCGACGAGAGGGAGGCAAGCCAGACGTCGTACCACCTATTGGACCCCGACGCACTTGTGGCCCATCTACGGAAGGAGTGGTAGATTTTGAGTTGAGTTTTACTTGGCGTAGTTTATTGCACTTGATTTGACAGAGGTCATTGTATAGTTTAGAAAATAGGATATGATTAACGAGTCATGGATAGGTAGAGCAAGAGCAAGTAGGTATATTCTTCTTCAGCAACACTGGTATAGTCCAGTGCCCGTGAGCTCAACGTGGAAGGATAGGTACAAACGCTTCCAGCAATGTCCCGCAACGCCGTCGCGAATGCTGCTCTGTCAAAGAAAGATCAATGCTGAAAGGGAAGAGGATATTTAATGCAAGTCGTAGGCAAGCGCAGGCGGGTTGTAGTCATTTGATTTTGTGTGGTCAATCTTCCGTTCTTGTCGAACGCTTTCGTGCAGACACCCCTTCTTTGACGGGAAAGCAAAACGATACAAAATTACTCGCCAAAGGACAAGAGAAAGTAGAGAGAAAATAAGAAAAAGACCATTTGCAATTCATATCATCATGGCTAGAAATAAAGTTATCAAACTCAAGAACGCCCCGTATCAACCGTAGTCCACTTTGTAGAAGAAGACAGAGCAAAGTAACGAGTAATAATAAACACAGCCAAGAGCCAAAAAATAAATAAAAAAGGTTAAAAAATAAAACAGATGGCTGAAGAAGAAGAGACCCTGCAACAAGGGTTAAAGACATAATAAGAAGAGAAAGAAGAAGAAAGGAAGAACGCCGAGTAATGAGACAGCTGGCAAAGGGCCCTGTGCCATGAGAAACTGATAAGAGAAATGCATACAATTCGTAAGAAGGGGAGTTGATTCTTTTTGTGTGCCCTGGAGCCTTTTGCATGTGGTGGTTTTATCGCGCAATTTTTTTGTTGTGCTGTGATTTTTTCTTCGGTAGGAGCTCAAGAAGCATGAGACGGCACGCTGCGGGGTGTGACGTCGCCGCTGCGGCGCCGGACGAGATCCTGACGCAGCGCTGCCTTGGAGTGGCTCGAGATCAGATGAGACTTCTTGCGGACCGCATTCAGGCGGGTCTTGATCATGTTAATCATAAACTCGACCGTCTTCTGGTCCTCGGTGTTGATGTCGCTGCCGTCGTCATCGCGCATGGCCAACTTCTCGTCCTTGCCCGAGGCGGACGACCGGCGCCGCAGTGGCTCGTCGTCCGTATCCAGGACGGCCTCAAGCATGCAGATGGCAGTCATGTAAGACAACTCGCAGCCCTGAAGGTCGTCGTTGGAAATTTCGCCAATGGCGGCGGCACGGCTCATCTCCACGGCACGGTCGTACATGAGCTTCTCAGCGCTGACACCAGCGCTCAAGAAGACACCATCAGCACCCGAGCCTGCTGTAGCACCAACGCTGCCTACACCGCTCTCGTCATCGCGGGTGTGGTTACTCGGGTGGCTGGGGTGGTCTTCGGGCAAGCGCCGCTGGACCTCGACCAGCCGCTCACGGGCAAAGTTGGCCTTTTCAAGAACTTCGTTGAATCGCGACCGAATCCATTGAACGGCTGCATTGACACGGAGGCCGAGGGGTGACTCCCGCACGTACAAAAGATGGTTGGCGTTGCCGTTTCCGGTCGAGTCGCCGCGCATCTTGCTGCGCCACCACATGCTCGCAATATCCATCGACTTGGCCAAAAGGGAAAGCGCCTTGACATAGAGAACCAGCGCCTCCTCGGACAGGACGACAATGGCATCGATGGTCAGCTCGTCCTCGTCGTCACTCGGCACCTGAAACTTCTCTGACACGGGAACGCCGCTCAGGTCGTGCTCTGCTGAGGGCGCGAGGGGCACAAGCTGCTTGTACTTGACCTCGGCGAATCCGAAGACGACATCGCTCCGAGTAGCAAAGTCCTCAATCAGCTGCGCGACGCGAGCGTCGCTGTCGGCAGGACCAGCGTTCACACCGTCGCTTCCACTGGTGCGACCGTCGGTGATTAGTGCAGCAGCTGCAGGCGCAGCGGACGGGGTCGGGTAGGCGGGGAAGGGGCTGTACAGTTGCGGCGGCGATGCACCCTTGCCGATCAGGGTGACCGGGTTCTTTACGCCCAAGAGCCGGAAGCTGGCGTCGTGGATGGCCTTGGCGATGAAGGACGTCGTCGAGTTGGGACTAGCAGACAGCGATGACGGGCGATCGCCATGATACGGTCGGGAGGCGGCTCCCTGCGCCACCTGCATGGCCCGGGACGAGTTTGGCGGAACAGCGCCGGTCGCCGATGTCGGGTGCCCTTGCTGCGTAGCACGGCGAACAATGGCATGGCCGGACTTGGGTGAGGTCTGGTACTGAGCAGCAAGCCGCGGGTTGGCAGCCATCTCGTCGGCGAACGCGTTAACCTCGACGTGCTTCTTCTCGACCAGAACATAGTCACGCTCAAAGGCAATGTCCTGGGCAGCCTTCTCCTGTTCGGCATTCAGGGCATTGGTGTTGGAACGGGTGTTGTTGCTTCGTGCGTCTACCAGGTCACCAACATCGTTTACTGTTAGTTCATTGCGGAGAGATGATGTGGGTGAAGGGTCCTCATAGGTAGTAGTGTGGGCTTGGGCTTGGGATTGGTGCTGGTATTGGTATTGCTGGGGCAGGTGTTGCTGGGGCTGACCTTGGTTCTGGTACGGCTTCATCGAGGCATTAGATAGCCGGTGTTGTTGCTTACGCTCGTCGTACATAGCCGGGCGAGCGGGTGCTGAAGTAGACGGCTGTATCGTGGGCCGGCGGATTGCGAGGCCCTCGTTTGGATCGTGGGAGCCATGCCGAGGTGACTGGCTCGGCCGCTGCCCGGTGCTATCGGCGCGGCTGAGACCAGTCCGGTCCCGAGGTGAAGAGGCAATGTTGCCGGCAGCAGGGGGGGCTGCAAGAGCGGATTCGCGATCAATCTCCGGGGCGATGGCAGGAGGTGTAACGACGTTCTTCGGGATGTAGCGGTTGAAGGATTGCCTCCGGACGGCGCCAGCACCGGGGGAGACGGCAGTCGTCGGTGATTGTGCAACGTCGTCGGCCCGGGCTGCTGTTGATGGCGAAGTGGAGGGTAGGGCGGCAGGACGCTGGTCCCTTGGCAACGGGCGGTGTTCCGTGACCGACTCCAGGAGCCGTGGCCGCTCCAAACGCGGGATGTCGTCCTCCACCAGGCCTGGAATGGGGCCCTTAATGACATTGTGCTCGAACAGGCTCTCGAAGCTCAGGCGCTCGACGGGGTTGCGCTTCAAAAGAGACCGGATAAAGGTCTTCATCTCTGTGCTGACAACGCAGTCACGGGGGAATCGGATCAGGTCCTCGGCCGCCTCAATCTTGCGCAGCAGCTCAACGTGGTTGCTTGCCCGGAAGGGCGGGCGACCAGCCACCATTTCGTAGATCACCGTGCCGACCGACCACAAATCTGCCTTGGCGTCGTACCGTTCGTAGCGCAGAATCTCGGGTGCCATGTACAATGGCGAACCGCAAAGCGTTTCTGCGAGGGTTGTCGACGGGAGGACACGAGCGAAACCGAAATCGGCGAGCTTGAGCATGGGCAGAGATGTGAGGCCGGCCATGGGTATTAAGGAGTCTTGGCTGCCAGTCAGGATGGGCCTGGTTGCCTTGTGGCTTTCGCGGTAGTCGGGTGATGGGAGGAGGAGAAGGTTTTGTGGTTTGACGTCGCGGTGGACAAAGTTGCCGTTGCGGAGAAACTGTAAGGCGCTGACGAGCTGCTTGATGAAATGGCGAGTCAAGACCTCGTTGAGGCCTGAATTTGGTGCGCTGGGGTACTTGCGGGCCATGTCGTGTGTGGCCGGGTTTGTGATGAGCTTTTCGCGTTTCTTGATGAACATGGAGAGGTCGCCGAGTTCGCAGTACTCCATGATGAGGTTGATGTGCTGGCCGCTTTCCACGCAGTCGTGGAGGGCGACAATGTGTGGGTGTCGGAGGCGCTTGAGTATCTTGATTTCCCCATAGAGGTTCTCTTTTAACTTTTTGTTGAGACGGCCAAGGTCGACGGACTTGATGGCGACAGCGGCACCGGAGACCTAGAGTAAAAAAGCAAATGTCAGCAAAAGAAATGTCCAGGATGGGCCACCGGAGCGGGCGCGGAGAGCGGAACATGCGGTGCGCGTGCAATGCGCGTGCAGTGCGTGCACACTTACCCTGTGCTTGCCGAGGAAGACCTGGGCAAAGCTGCCCTTTCCGATCTCGCCACCGACGACGAAGTCACCGACGAGGCCATCGTCTGTCGGGCTGTTTCGCCGACGTGAACTGCTGGACGCCATGATGGGCGAATGTGTGTGTGTGAACCGTCAAGAGTTGTGTGTTGACGGAGGAGGCGAGAGAGAGAGAGAGAGGGAGGAGGAGGAAGAAGAAGAAGATGCGGAGGCGGGGAGGTTGAAGAAGAGCGATGCCCGGAAGGGCTCAAGGGGTTTGGGTAGCTCTAGTGGGCTTTGGTAGTCATAGATGCCCCTTCTTTTTTGGTGTAGTAGATAAGGCTGGAAGATAAGATGCAGGCACTCTTGCTAGGTCGAGGTGCAACGAGCCGCTGACAGAGGAACCGATAGGCAACCGTTGGCAACTGATAGTACCCCAGACGATGGATAAGCTGATGTTGATGGATGCGCGATGATGCCGACGAAGGCAAAAGAGAAGAAGCTTGATGGAAAAGAGAAAAGAGAAAAGAGGAAATAAAAAGGAAGAAGAACAAAAAGAAAAAGGGCCAAAGCTAGGGAAAAGAAACAAAAGCCAAGGGAAGAGACGATGGAGTCAAACAATGCCGTCGACGAATGAGGCAGCGAGCATCCGATAGGCTCCTGCGTAGCAAAAAAGGCAGCTCCCTTTGGGGGCTCTGCAGGCAGGCAGACCGACAACACACAAACACACAAAAACACCAAGACCACAGCTCAAGATGCTGCAGACAGGGGAGGAGGGTCCGAGAGAGAGAAGCAGAAGCAGAAGCGACAGGCACGAGCGACAGGGTCCTGGTGACTGGATTATGCTCCGTAATTTTTGCTTCGAGCCGGCTTGTGGAGACGCAAGTGGAGACGGTTTCGTTCTCTGGGTGGGTGCCGTGTTGCTCAGTCCTTGCGTCCTTGCGGTGTAATACCTGCTGTACGGAAGTATGGAGTCGCTGTAATACGTCCTATGTATACTCCGAATGCACAGAGAAGATACAAGGTCGCCTTAAACAGATCGGGGGGCGGGCGAGGCGAGGCGAGCAGGCGGAGCTTTTGGGAGCACGAAAGCGTGACCAAGCTGCAGGGGTCGTGCAGAGACAGAGATGATGGACGAAAAGAGAGACACAGGGGCAAAAGGTAGCTGAGCTTCACGAGATGCGGAGAAGCTCCAAAGTGACTTGAGATGCCCTGGATGGCCGAGTGGTGCGTACGATGTACGTCGTACTCCGTACCCCGTTGATGCACAGATGGATGAGGAGATGATGGAGATGCTGGGAATTAGAAAAAAAGAAAGAGAGAGAGAGAGAGAGAGAAAATCGAAGTATTCCTGTTAGAAGGCAGAAAGGTGTTAGTCTGGGAGCACTCGGGGAGCATTTGCCAGGAATAGCACCATAATCCATAATCCCAACAACGTAAGAGTCAAGCACAGTCGTAGTGGTCGCGCCTCGTTAGTCAAAGACGGGTGGCAGGGGTAGTGTCTTGGAGGTATGCGTAGTGGAAGGTGTGGTGGGCGGCGGCGGATGCAGGGCGTGATAGATATGGCGGGCGGAGACAGGGTCAGGTCAGAGGGCGTGTTGGTGTTGGCCTGCAGCTCGCAGCTTGCGACATGGGCGGATGATGGCGGTGGCGGAGGACTGGTGATTGGTGATCTGAGAAAGGAAGGGCGTGGAGGGACCAGAATAGAGGAATACTTGGAAAGCCGTGCATAGATAGGGCGGTGCACGGTGCGTAGGGGTCACAAGAGGCGTTTGAGTACAGTGTGGAAACAACTGATTGGAGGGCGTACTGTGCTGGGAGGCGCATCTGTGTAAGGGCGCTTTCGACTTGACTTGCCTTTGTTTGGAGATGGAAGAAGTAGCCGTAGGTCAGGGTAGGTTTGGCAATCGTAGGAATTTAGGGATTTTGCTTCCAAGTGCAAGCGAATGACTCAGAGCAAGTTACCAGAAATTGAGAAGCGATGGACGACAGGTGTGGAAGAGATGCTGAAGAATATAAAAACGAGGGCAAGAGGCGGTCGTGGGTGGAGGAGAAGCCGGAGGGCGGCGATGTCGGTGGAAGATGACAGAATGAGAGTCAGAGACGAGGAAGAGAAGAGGAGAGGAGGAGAACAAGCCGAGACAAAAAGGAGATGGATTAGAAACGAGCAAAAACTCGAGAATAAGGGGCAAATAAGACAGAAGAAAGAAACAAAAAGAAAATGGGCAGGAACGATCAAGAAGAATAAGACGAAAGGGCAGGCGTTCGCTGTCTTTCGAGATAGGGAGCAGGCGGAGGATAGATCACGCGCGTGATGGGGGGAAAGAGCAAGCGGCGGCTGTCACTGGCGGGAAGGTGCAGTTTCAAGTCTGATAATGGATATTAATGGATAATAATGCACGAAGCAAACGACAGAGGCCCAACAAAGCAGGAGCAGAGGCAGATCAAAGGGAAAGGGCAACCCAAGGCGCTGGGCGATAAGTGGACTCAGTGGTGCTAGGCTGGAGGGTGCCGTGTTAGCGTGGGTTGCGAATGAGAAACAGCAGGAGCGACCGAGATGGGCAAAGAACGCCAAAAGCACGCTCGCGCACGAAGGCGATGGCGAGCGGCAGTGACGGGATTTGGCAGGCGGCTTCTGTCAGAGGGGAGCTGGGCCTTGGCAGCCAATACCACGTACTCACGCTCCATAGTCCAGCCAGGCCATTCATGCTGATGACGAGAACCAGACCCAGATCCCTGACAAGCAAACAGACGAGGCCTCGTCAGACCATTCACACAACGCAATCCTACAGTGCGCAGAACTGTGGGGCCCATCCTCTGCTCTTTCCTTCTGTAAGTGTGGGAGGAGCGAAGACCCACGCTACTGTAAGATACCAAAATGGCAATACCGCTTTAGGCACTGTCCCCTTCCTCCTGTCGTTGCGGTGTTTGGTTGACTTGCTGTGGAAGCTGCGCCTGACGTCTTGTGCCGCGTTATTGTTTTGAGGGGAAAGAGCGCTCGTGATCATACATATTAGTATGTGTACGTCGTACCAGACGTGCTAAACGCAAAGAGGCAAAATACAGGGCCAGGGCCAGGGCCAGGCTATGCCTCCACAACAAGCTAAACTCATTTCGACAGCAAGAATTGGGACAAAGGCGCACGCGGGAACAATGAAAGAGACAGTGATGACGACAATGTCCCGAATCATTCCATTGCGACAAGGAGATGAGAGAGTAGAAAGAAGAAGAAAAGAGAGACAAGACCCCCAGGGTAAAGGGAAGGGTAAAGGGTCTGCTGGAGATGAGTGCTGTATTTACGTCGTACAGTGGCTGTTATCTACACAGTGCTTGCCATGCATATGCACGGTGCAAACTAACTGGGCGCTGGAGGCTAGTGGCCTACCCGCTAAAGAACAATGCTACAGGCTGTCAGAACAGTGAGATAAACGCCTCATATGATGTCTGCAAACGTTATGCCCAGGCTCAGCATCCGCCGCTCCCGGTTGTATTTCTTTCTACAGTTCTATCGTCTTCGTGCTCCGATGTCAATCATTCCGTGCTTGACTTGGCAGATATATTTATGTTGAACCGCCAAATTGGCGAATGAATTCCGTTACGAATTAGTGAATGGGAAACGCAAATTAGCGCATGGAATGCACCTTCCTATCGGCAGTGCCCAGGACGGACAGGACAGCGCAGGCAGGACCTTGCCAGCACTCTATCGCCCTGGGCAGTTGCACCGATCTAGCGCATCACGGCGCACTACAGCTGCACTCTAACTACGTGTGTGCTGGCACTTCGGCTTTCGGTTTTTGGCTGTTTTGTCTACTTTGATATTTCGCCTTTTTATTTCTCATCATGGCAGTCAATAAAATACATGCTGTGCAACCGGGAGAGTTGCAACTCTGTAATGGCGGTCAGTTATTTGCTGTTCTTTTGCCAATTTTTTTGTCCCTTCACAATTGTTTTCTTTTTCTCTCTGTTGCCTCTGCGGTTCGCTCCTTCCCTGGTTCGTGTCCCGCTGCTCGCTGTTGCCCTGTTCGGTTCGGCCAGCGCTCGCGATCGCCGCCTCGCTCTTACTCCGTTCAGAAGTCATGACGCTGCTGTCCCCTTCCTGCCTTGCTTCCAGTTTACAGCGTGTCCACGGCGGCGAGCGGCAGTCACCTTTCCCAGCCACCGAAATAGGAAAGAAAGTGCAAGCCGTATCCAATGCACGGAAGGTGCCCTCAGAACTCATGGGAAGCCTACGACGTACTGCAACCGGGTCCGCACCTTCCGCGAAAAACAACACAGACACCAATCTTGAGCTGTCCATACATATTGTCAAGCACATCGAGACGATGTCCCACACCACTTTTAACATTCAGACACCCCTTTCTTCACGTTTGCTTTGGTTCCAATCACGCCAGGTCATCGACAACCCATCCATGCTGCCATTCACACTCTGACCATTCATATCTTTCTCCGAAATGGGCCATAGAGGACGAGAGATGTTGTTGGTATGTCGGCATGTTGGCATTTTTCTCTTCACTCTCCTCTTTGGTACTTTTGCATCACCGTCTCCTGTCAAACTGTCTTGTCAATTTTGGCAACTCTCACCATTCTTGCTGCTCTTATCTATTCCTCCTTTCGTCTTTTTACCCATCTCCCCCTTCCTTGTCTACATCCATCTCAGACTAAGACGACTAGACCAGGAGAACAACTGGACATTCCCAACAAACTGATTGTCGGCAAAGTTGAAAAGGGGTCCCTGAATTGGCGTGTTTTTTTGGCATCACCCCTTTCCTGTAGTGCCCGTTCAGCCTATGCTATCACTTGACGGGCCAGTCTAGACAGTGTTTTTCCAGTGGCCGCTTTCTATTCAGTGTTCAAAGAGTCTCTCGTCTCGTCGCCTTTTGACACTCTTTTCCCAATCGGGCAACAAGTAAAGAACCTATGGAAGCCCGTTCTTGACACAAGCAGCCGACCTGCATGCTTTCTTAGGCCCTGCCAATCTTGTCCCCTTGCTCTCTCTCCTCTCTCTCTCTTATCGATTCGGGGCATCTGCATGTGCGAGGAGCGGGAAAGGAGATGTTGCAGTAGCCCGTAAGAGTGGGCGAAGAGCGAAAAGAGGAAGGGCGACGCGAGAGAATAAGCCGTATCGCAGCTCTGCATCTGAGCACACCTTTGTCTCCTCTACTGTGTACTTTTTTGGTCTGATCCCAAGCGGCCCCGGATGCTGCTTCGTAAGATAAACTACTACGTCGTACCTCTACAACGGCATCTTACGGGCTTTCTCTGTCTCACGGCAGGCAATGCAGGAGTAAAAAAGAGTCAGAAGCAAACGGACTCATCTTTTACGAGCATATTTACATATCTACGAGTTGGATCGTTCGCACGGTGTGCATCAAAAGAAGGCGAAGGCGCAATGTTTGAGACGTTTCTACGGAGTACTGAGTAGGGTCTCCTAGTCAGTTCTGCCTTTGCTTTTTATCCCTCTTATGTTTCCTATGTACCTTATCCTCGTCTGTTCGGTGAGGCCGGCCGTAGGACTTGGAGGCTGGCAGCCAACTTCAACTTGAGACGACCAGCCAGTCCCCATCTCACTTCTTTTACCCTTGGTGCTCACCGTCACCGATCAAACCCCCTGGAGGAAGGTGCGGCTGGCTAGAGATCCATCCAGTTCAGAAGCCGTCTAGAACACTTTTTACCCTCTACGCATATGGAGTAATACTTACTCCATAAAAATACGGATACGACGTACACATGCCTGCAATCCAGCGGTCCACAACGTCCTTACACCGAGTGTGACGGTGTGCGATACGAAGGCACGTTCCTCCCTGCGTTTTGTGTCTTTGGGTGGCCTACTCCGTAGATGCTGAACACAGGCTCCAGCCTCCAGTCCAGGCTTCAACCTGAAAGTTTACGATTTGAGGAGATGCACGCCTGTTGCCTTGTATGTGTGGAGACGATAAGAGGACACAATGTTTATTCGAGATGAACGAAAGAAACAGAAAGACGATATCACAGAAGCCTATCCTCGTTAATCGAAGGAAGGGCTGGTATCTGGGGTGCCTGTTTCTTTATTGTTTCTAGGCCCCATTTTCAACAGAGAAATATCCACAGTAATTACTACGTATCTTTCAAGACAACTGGGGCGGCGCGCTTCGTCCCCGCCCGGCTTCTACTTCCTAGCGCAAAGGACTGGGCCCAGAGAGACAGGTCCATGATAGGGGACCCGCCTCCAGTATCTCTCTCCTTCTCCACGGAGGACTTGCTTCTGTCCTTTTTCATTTTACGGAGGTACACAGAAAAAAACAAGGCGAACACTCCATCTCCTCTATCTCCATATCATCATGGGGGAAAAACTACGGCATGCATCTGCACCTCTTTGCAGCTGAATTCCTCTGTTTGTGTAACCTTAGACCTCTTGACCATACAACCAAACGCAAACGGGTGGAGTTGCAGCATGCGTTTCTTGCAGGTGCTGTTCTACTCGTATTCTTCTTGATCGACCTCCAGTCCCTCCACCGCCTTTCTCATAAACAGGAGAAGAGCAATCTAGCTGAACAATCTGCAACCAACAGCGGTCACACCGCCTTGAAACGCAGGGTAAAAAACGGGCATGGCCAGGCCGCCAAAGGGAGGGACATGAGGGTTAATGACTGGCCATGGGGGCTGGTCTGGGCCGTTCGCCCTGCTTTGAATTTGTACGGAGTACTGTGAGATATCTCAGTAGATGCGGAGTGGAGAATACACCACCTGCAGGCTCGGGCGTTTTCGAGAAAAGAGAAAAGCCACAGGCGTACGGAGTACAGCATACGTGCACAGATGTGCAAAGCGTGCCGTTTGGTTCGTGCTCCCTAGACGGCCTCACTTTTTTTCTGCCGTTTTTATTGTTGGCTTGCCCACGAGTGATGTCGTGGGTTCAAGACGAAAAAGGCGACCTCATCTGACGCACTTCAAAGGGAGAAGAGGAGAGAGTAAAAAAAGGTGTGGGTGGTTTTCATGTGGGTTGTGTGGGGGAGATGCCAGAGAAGAGGAGTGAAGAGGAGTGAAGAGGAGTCAAGCGGACAGAATCGAGAAAGGGAAATCGAAAAGTGAAGAACAAATAGGGAAAAATCAAAAGGAGAACGCCGACTGGTCTCTCGACAAAAGACGTGGCAGCCTCACATGTTCAGAGATGGGAGGCTCTGAATGGCTTGACAGAGCATAACTGGGGGCCACGCATTATCTCTCTCCCTCCTTCTCTCTGTGGGCGTGAGGATGGGGGAGGTGTGCTGGCTGCTGGCTGCCTGTTGGCTCGTTCGTTTCATGCATCTCGTGGGTGAGGGAACGAAAGAAGAGTGGTGTGGGCAAAAGCGAACACCGAATCGTGAATGCGGAAGCCTGCCATCTTTGAGACAAACAGTGAAAAGTGAATAGGCCACTGAGTTACAAAATAGGCAGATTTCGTAAAGCGAAGGCAGAAGACAAAGAAAAAGAAAAAGAAAAAGAAAAAGAAAAAGAAAAAGAAAAAGAAAAAGAAAAAGAAAAAGAAAAAGAAAAAGAGAGATGGAAAGAGGGCACCATCCCGAACTGATCGCCAGGAGATCTGAGAACGAAAATCTGGAGTTCGCTTATACAAAGCAAATCCAAAACCAGCTCTTCCCAGACACAGAGACGCCAGCCAGCTAAACAGACCCTTACGTTGGGACAAAGATGTAACGAAATAGACGAGCATAGTGAAGACCATCTTAACGGCCTTGTCAGTTCTCCGGTTCTTGGTCCCTGGCTTGTTTGGTCTCGTCTCGATATTTTCTCTCTCAGTGCCGTGTTTCCTGTCCGTTTCTTTCCACCTTTTGATGCCGGGGCAGACTCTCTTTCGCTCAAAGTGCCACTTCTACCGTGCCTTACCGTAGAATGTAGACAGTGCCGTTCCAAACAGGTCTTGCGCATTTACTTGACAGAAAAGAAGGGTCTAAAAAAGCACCATCAATAATCTCGTCGTGTGTGGGGCAGTGGTCAGAAGAGAGCGGAGATCGTAAAGAGGGTGTGCACACTTCTCTTTCGGTCACATCGTTCGTATCGGCAAGAGTATGAAGGGCTGTTAAGAAAAAGAGAACGTGACAGTCCAAAGCGTTGGTTTTTTTTTAGTTCGCGATAATAGAATTAAACCATATTCCACTTGATGACGAGCGCCGTCCTGTCCTGTCACATCACGAAGCTCGTCTCATAAACCCTTGATTGTCTTGAATCGTATTGTATTATTGCTTTGACGCAATTTGGCTGCCCTATCCTTGGTTCCAAGAGTATTCCCACGTGATGCCCATATATGCAATTTTCTCTTTTTAAAATGTATGCCTGTTTATTTTTCCTTTCCATTTCGCCGATTGATCCAAAATTATACCATAAACCCGGTCCTACTTCCTCTTTTAGTGACCCTCGGCCTTGGCGACGGTCGGCAGCTCCTTGAGAGCCTCGCCGATGACGGTCAGCGCCTTCTGCATCTCCTCGTCGGTGATGACCAGGGGCGGCGCGAAGCGGATAATGTTGCCGTGCGTCGGCTTGGCCAGGACACCCTTCTCCTTGAGCAGCAGGCACAGGTCCCATGCAGAGCGGCCGTTGGCCTTGCTCTCGTCGATGACGACGGCGTTCAGCAGACCCTTGCCGCGGATGGTCTGGACAACGGGCGAGTTGAAGGCAGCGACACCGTCGCGGAAGACTTTGCCGAGCTTCTCGGCCTGGGCAACCATATCGTGCTCCTCGACGAGCTCAAGGGCGCGGATCGACACAGCGCAGCCGAGCGGGTTGCCGCCGTAGGTGGAACCATGAGTGCCCGGCTCGACGACGAGCATGATGTCGCTGGAGGCGAGGACAGCGCTGACTGGGTACATGCCGCCCGAGATGGCCTTGCCAAGGGTGACCATGTCCGGCTTGATCTCGGACCACTGGCTGCACAGCATGCGGCCTGTCCGTGCAATACCGGTCTGGATCTCGTCGCAAATCAGCAGGACGTTGTGCTTCTTGCAGAGTGCCTGCACACGCGGCAGGTAGTCGTCGTCGGGGACAACGACACCAGCCTCACCCTGAATGGGCTCAACAATGAAAGCAGCGGTGTCCTTCCCATGTGCCTCAAAGCAGGCCTCGAGGTCCTCGACGTTGTTGTAGCGGATGGGCTTGCCGGTCGAGGGAACGATGGCGCTGACGTTGGGCACGTAGGGACCGTAGTTGTCGCGGGATTCGGGGTCGGTCGAGAGGGAGATGGCGGTCATCTGGAAAAGAGTTAGCGGTGGGTCATATTGTGTAGTCTCTCAGTGTCTAGACTGACCGTCCGGCCGTGGAAGTTGTCGGCGGCACCAAAGACCAGGGCCTTGCCCTGCTCGACCTTCTTGACGCGGTATGCCCACTTGCGGGCAATCTTGACGGCAGTCTCAACGGCCTCGGCACCCGTGTTCATCGGCAGGACCATGTCGTAGCCAAAGGTTGCCCGGATCTTCTCCGCCCAGACGGGGAAGACATCGTTGTGGAAGGCACGCGAGCTCAGGGTCAGGCGGCTGGCCTGCTCCGTCAGAGCCTTGACGAGCTCGGGGTGGCAGTGGCCCTGGTTGACGGCGCTGTAGGCCGAGAGGAAGTCGAGGTAGTGCTTGCCCTCGGGGTCCCAGACGTTGACGCCCTGGGCCTTGGCAAAGACGACGGGAATGGGGTGGTAGTTGTGGGCGGCGCACTTCTCCTCGGTGGCAATGGCCTGCTTGGTCGAGGAGGAGTGGAAGCGGCTGTTGGTGGCCGAGCCGGCGGAGGCGGAGTTGTCTGCGTGAGGAGCCATTGTGGAATAGTGTTGACAAAAAAAGGCTCGTTGGCGGCGAGAAATGAAGCTTTTAGCAAGGGGAAAAGAGAGACGAGAAAAGGGGCAAGGGGGCAAGCGAAGCTGTTATGGCAGAGTGGTTGATTGATTGATTGACTGCGGGGTATATGATGACGTTGTTGATGTGCAGACAATTGGCAAACTGGGGTATCTTGGTTCCAAAAACGAGAAGAAGAAAAGAAGAGAAGAAAGGGAGAAGATGCAGAGGAGTATGACGGTGAGGGGGGATGTCGATAGTATAAATAGGGAAGTTGGACAAGAAGGGAGAAGGAGGCAAGAACGACCGTGCCAACAGAGCCGAACGGACACAAAGCCACGAGACAAGTAAGCGTTGGTGGCTGTTGACACACAAAAACCTCGCGGCCACAGAGGCTATCTGTAGACTAGTCGCACCGTACTCCGCAGCCAAACTTTATCTAAACCCCTAAGTGCAGGTGCATCCGGTCTGGATGGAGACGGCCGCGCACACCGACGAATGGCAGTGCAGGTAAGAGTAAAACGAGTGTTGGAAAGTGAACTACGAAGCACTCGTAAATACAACAAAAATGTGGTATGCAGAGCAAGGGTCGTTCTTTCCGGCGCAAACGGACCCAGACCCCAATTGATCATTCGTGCCTTCCCTGCTTCCCACACACACTCTCAGAGCTATTGGCAGGCGTGCCTTGCATTCCATCGCTCCTTCCCCCCACGATTGGAGATACGTCACTTGCCAAAGCCGAAGGAAAGCGGCCGGTGGGCGAAGGAGACACTCTCAGGCCTGGTCACAAGGCTAACTTGCTCGAATTAGTAGGCTGCGCAGTGCAAATACGGGCCTGCATGCTATCTGTTAGCGCTCACTCGCCGTTTTCAAGCCATTTTCAGTCAAGTTTTCTTCCGTCGACGCTATTCTCAACGGCTACCGTCGTAGCACTTTTTTCGCTTTCTTTTTAGTTTTCTTCGCATAAATGCACCTATGCCGCTCCTGCCTTGCCGTATGCCGTTGCAGCCGCCGCGCCGGAGGGCAGGTGCGACCGAGTCCAATGCCCCGCCATGCGTGCTGACAGCGGGCAGCCTCGACAGCCCACCGATAAGTGCTGGTTTTCAGGATGACTAACCAGTCCAGACTTGTCCACAGTGTGTTTACAGTGTATTTGTAAGAACATTGTACTTGACACTGTCCACAGGCTAGCGTTCAGGGACCACTTGCCAGCTTCATGCAGACCTATCGATTGTCCCACGTTTTGAAGCTTCACCAGCTGTGGAGATCTCAGAAGGCGAAGGCGACCAGCTGTCAACGACGACAATCCTAGCTCCTCCGGGCCGCCGTTGACGATTTTTTTTCTCAGCTCGTCCAGTACAAAGACATGGAGTAGCCCTGTCTGTCGCGTGTCTTTTTGGCTTTTTCTTGGAGGCTTTTTCGAGATCACCCCTATCTTTGAGTCTTTTCGTCTCATCTCGACAACGCACGCGAGCTTTCGACAAAACGCGGACAGCACGTGGGATACAGCACGACGACACTGCACGACACGATGGCACCTCCTACCACACCACCTGCGGCCCATGCAGCCAGCGGGGGCTCTGCGGCACGATCCGCTGCCAAGCCCTCGACGACGCCCTTGACGACGCCCTCGATGCCCTCGACTGTGCATATTCCATCCAAAGAACAGCTCGAGGCCAACTACCGCATCGCGGCTGCCGCGTCGGCCGGCACGCTGCACCACGAAGTCGCCGACGCGCAGTCCATGGACATCCTGGGGGCGCTGGTGGCGCTGCGCTGGGCGTTGTCGTTTGTGGTGCGCACGTTCTTCCAGCCGGACGAGTACTTCCAGGCTCTGGAGCCCGCATGGCAGCTTGCTCACGGCCCGGCGAGCGGCGCGTGGATTACGTGGGAGTGGAAGCACCAGCTGCGCTCGTCGCTGCACCCTGTGCTCTTTGCGGGTGTTTATGCCGTCATTGAGCGTGTGCTCGACCTGTTGTACCTCGTGGGCCCCCTGCGGGCGTATATCGTGGTGGCTGCGCCGGGCCTCGTCCAGGCGACGTTTACGGCTATTACCGACTATTATGTGTGGCGCCTGGCCAGCCAAATCTACGGCCGTGGCCGCAATGCCGCATGGGCCGCGTTCTGGCTCGCTGTGGTCTGCCCGTGGCAGTTCTTCTGCGGCGCGCGCACGTTCTCCAACGGCCTCGAGACGACGCTGACAAGTGCCGCTCTTTCGTTCTGGCCGTGGCAGCTGCTGGCCGGCGGTGTGAGCGACAAGCCGGCGAGCGTTTTGTTTGCCGACGGCGGCATTGGCCGTCTCCGCTTGTCGCTTGTACTCGCTGCGACAGCCGTCGTCCTCCGCCCGACAAACATCCTTATTTGGCTGGCGCTGATAACTATCACGGTGACGCGCCTGACGCTGGACGGTGGCTCGTCCTTCTTGGGCTTTGGCGTGGTTGTCCGTTTGGTGGCAGAGGCATTGGGTTGTGGCAGTGTTGTGCTCGGCGTGTCGGCTTTGTCTGACCGTCTGTTCTACGGTGCTTGGACGTTCCCCGCATACACGTTCCTAGATATCAACCTGACACAGGACGTGGCCGTCTTCTACGGCAGCAACCCGTGGCACTACTACCTGTCCCAGGGCATCCCTCTGCTTACGACGACGGCACTGCCCTTTGTACTCTATGGGCTCTTCTCGGCACTCGTTGCGACCCCTGCCTCAAAGTCGACCAACCAAACGAAGCCCGTGAAGGCCGCCGACGGCACGACTGTCGACCCTGTCCGCCGCGCCAATGCGCGCAAAGCCCTGGCCTTTACTGTCGTGGCTACTGTCTCGTCACTTTCGCTCATTGCCCACAAAGAGGTTCGCTTCATCTACCCGCTGTTGCCCATCCTGCTGGTGCTCGCCGCGCCGCACGTCGCCGCCTTTTACACAAAGGTCATCGCCACGACGCCCAAGACCGCCGCCGAGTCTACCACCACCACGACACTGCGCCACAAGCGCGTGCTGTACGCGGCCCTCACCGTCAACCTTCTTTTGAGTGGCTTCCTCTCGCTGTACCACCAACCCGCGCCCCTCTCTGTCCTCACCTTCCTCCGCAAAGAGTACGAGCGCATCCACCACGACTGGCTCGAGATTTCGGCCAGCGAGCTGCCGTCGTACGACGTGTACCCGGACTCTTTTTTCGCGGCAGCTGCCAAGGAGCTTTCGACAGCCTCCGAGGGCGACGGCGACGAGCTCTTTGCGCTCTTCTTGATGCCCTGCCACTCGACCCCTTGGCGATCGCACCTGGTCTACCCGGGCCTGCGCGCCCGTGCTTTAACGTGTGAGCCTCCTCTTGGCACCGCGCCCAAGTCGGCCCAGCGGGCTGCGTACCTCGACGAAGCGGACCGGTTTTATGCGCCAATGAAGGTCGAGGGCGCCACCCTCGCCGAACAGAGCACGTTCCTGTCGACGGAGCTCTGGCCACTGACTAAGGAAAACGTGCGCCACGGCGAGGTTCCGCGGTACATTGTCGGCTTCGAGGGTCTGGGTCTCGAGGCGATGCTGAACCACTTCTTTGCCTCCGAGGACCCAGTGACGGGCGGTGCCAGTTTGGGCGTGAAGACGCCGCTGCAGCGCGCGTGGGTCGGCTGGAACGGCTTTTTTAACGAGGACGCGCGGCGGTCAGGCAACATGATTGTGTGGGACACCGGCGTGTTTAGCAATGCGAGCCACCCCGACGCTGAGCGGACCTACGACGAGATGTTCCGGCCCTTGAAACTGATGTAGGGTGAGACGCGAAAAGGCGATATAAGCAGAGTGTAAGATACGAATAGAAAGCATATAGCATACATCTGTATCAATACCAAATACTTAATTTTGTGCTGTTTGTTGCACACGGAGACGAAGTCATTACTTTGATTATACCACTCTATCTACTCTGTACTTGGCGGCACCCGCCACCTCTCTCTTCTTTCCACCTCGAGGAACCATCTCCTTAAAAGGGTATCATAGTTTTGTTTTGTTTCTTTTGTTTCTCGTCTTCATTACGTAAACAAGATTATTCATACAAGAATAAACATTTTTTTCCATCCCCACAAACAAACATCCCCTTGATCGCTTTTTATTTTTATAGCATGTAGCGGAAGTCGGGGTTCAGGTCGCCAAGCTCCGTCTTCTCGTACTCCGTCATGCCGACATCGCGCACAGCCCTCTCGCGACGACGGTTCTCCATCACCAGCGCGGCAAAGTACAGGCAGCACGAGATGGCGCTGAGCAGGACGAAGCCAATGCAGATGGCATAGCCCTTGGTGAACTTGGGCGCATCAGTAGAGATGAAGCAGTATGTGGCAATGATGCCGCCAATGTTGCCGAAACCAATTTGCCATGCGATACCAATGGCGCGACGGTGGTGACCAGCCAGATTCATGCTAAACCAGCACACTATGACGGGCATGGCCGAGTAGGTACCGGCGCAGATGAGGAACAGGGCGGCGTACTCGGCGTGCAGGTTGTCGTGGATGGCCAGCAACATAGAGAAACCAGCAATGGGCAAGCAGATGGGGCCAATGGTGAACAGGAAACGGTGGCGGGTCTTGTCGGAGATGTAGGCGACAACCATGGAGAAGCCGAAAGCAGTGGCCCATGGAGGCACGGAGTGCAGCTGGGTCTGGATGGCGCCGTACTTGTAGGTGCCAATAATGGTTGGGCTGAAGAAGGCGTAGCTGTAGGCGGGGACAATCAGGCCCATGTACATGAAGCCACCGAGAATGATCTTGTAGTCGCGCATGACGGTGAAGATGTCGCGGAATGTGACCTTGCGCTCGGCGGCGTTGTTGCCCTGGTCGGCACGAAGGCGGGCCTTGATATACTCGCGCTCGTCCTCACGGAGCCACTTGGCCTGCTCGGGGAAAGACGGGAAAGTGAACAGGAAGATGAAGCAGATGAGAAACGAGGCACTGCCCTCGAGAATAAAGATCCAGCGCCAGCCTCTGTAGCCACGGAGGTTGTCCATCTTGCCAATGGCCGAGGCCAGGAGACCACCGAAAGCACCAGCCAGCGAGGTAGAGGAGAAGAAGAAGGAGTAGCGGCGTTGGGCATCCTCACGACGGTACCACATACCCAGGAGGTAGAAGCAGCCGGGGAACATACCGCACTCAAAGAGACCGAGGAAGAAGCGCGTGGCCAGCAGACCGCCGTAGTTCTGGACAAGGCCCTGGAAGACAGTGACAGCAGCGAAACACATACCACAGCAGCTCAGCCAGACACGCGGCGAGAAGCGCTTCAACAGAATGTTGGAGGCCAGCTCAAAGACGACGTAGGGCACGAAGAAGATGGTAAGGGCGGTGTTGTACTGGACACCGGTCAAGTCGAGGTCATCGGCCAGGTAGAAGACCTTAGCGTTGGCGATGTTGATACGATCGAGGAAGGCGACCAGGTACAGCAGGGCGAGGAAGGGCACAACACGCAGGTCAATGCGGCGCATAAGCTTGGCGTGGGTGGTGTGCGGCGGGACAGGGACGTTGAGCTCGTCGACGGTGCGGCCGGTAGTATCGGGGCTGGCGTCACGGATGCCGCCCTCAATGTTGCCGATGTTGTTGTTGCCGTGCAGGACGGTGTTGTTGTCGGTGCCGAAAGCAGTGGCGCCCTCTTTGTAGCCATAGCCGTTGTCTTCCAGCGTGGCCGGGGGAGCTGTGGATGTTAGACAAGGTCAAAAACGAGTGTGGAACAGGAATAAAAAAAAAAAGAAAGAGGACTTACACTTCTTGAAGAACCCCATGGTGAGAGCTCCAACTGTGACGCAGCTGGTTGCAGATGTACCGAAACGTCGATGGAGGATTGGCTAAAAAGGATGGAAGGGAAGGATGGAAGGAAAGAAGAAGAAAAAGAAGGGGAGGACGGGAGTAATAAAAAGGAAAATAAGAGATGAGCACAGAGTACAGAGCACAAAGCACAAAGCTACCCAGTGATCGACGTTACTCCAAAAACCCAAAAGACGGCTCGTGAAGCGTACGGGGAATGGCGTTGCAATATATAGAGTTAATTAGATGTTTCCGTAGCACAGTAGAATTAATGACCCAAGTGCCTCAGTGTCCACCCACACACGATGCGCGCGTGTTCGTGTGTTCCCTGGTTGCCGGTGGGGAGGGGTGTGTGGAGAGGATGGATGGATGCTGCTACGATGAGAAGAGGAGAAGAAGAAGAAAATCTGTAGAGAAGAGAAAATATTGTTAAAACCCAGCCAGGCCCAGAAAGCGTTATGCATGCAGGAAGGTGCGGAGGGAAGACGAGGAAAGGAAAGCGCGCGACATAAACAAGGCTATGGCAGAGGAAGGAAGCCGTAATTGGTGCCACGAGACTGCCTACAATGGAGCAAAAATACAAAAAGGGATAGGGCAAAGAAGAAAAGGAAAGCACGATCGATGTGGAAGTGTGGGATGGCAAGGGAAAAAAACGAGGAGGGGAAGGAGACGACAAGGGGAGGCAAAAGACGGTCGTCGGTCAGGAGGAATGTGGAGGTGCGCGATGTGGAGAGCAGGAGGCGGAGAGGCGCGGGCAAGAAAGGAAGGAGGCAAGAGTCTGGCGAGGCAGGCATGGACGGCGAGGTTCAAAGTACAAAGTATTTGTTACAAAAAGGAAGGGACGATGGACGGCCCAAAAGGGAAAGGGAACTAAGAAAACTAGCAGGCGCAAAAAAGGAGGAAAAGAATGCAACTCTACAAAAAGTTGCAGCTCGTACGTCGTACAGACAGACGTAGATGCAGGGTAGCATGGTAGCAACGATGACAATAGCAAAGCGGCGATGGCAGCGGAAACAGAAAAGCCTTTGCAGAACGGACGGCGAACAATGTGCCTCGTGTGCCAGGGGTGTGTGCGTTGTTGTGTTTGGGTAGGGACTATTAGGAGGAGCCAAAACGTACGAGATGTCTGTTGGTGAATACCCAGTGACGACTGTGTTTGGGCTAGTCGTGGTGGTCGTACTTTCCGGACAGAGAAGGAGCTGGTGTCGATCGGAGGTCGTTGAGGAGGGAAAGTGCGTGGAGAAGGAAGGCGTTCAGAGAGCCGAGGAAGCAAGTATGGGGAAGAAGGGGGAGAGGGGGAGGTTAAAAGATGAGGAGATGGAAGGAGCTGTTGGTCATGGGTTGAGATTTATAGTTATGGAAGGAGCCAAGAGGCGACCAAGAGTTTTAGAAGGAAAGAACGAGATGGGAGAATAGAAGAAAGGGATGACGGGGAAGGAGATAAAAAGGGAGATGAAGAACGAGAAAACGGAAAGAGCAGGGAGCGGACGAGGAGCCGCCCAACAGACTGATTGGATGGCCACGGGTTCCTCTGAAATGCCGATCACCAAAACAAGCACTTCGCGGTCTGGCAGTCTGTCACTCTGGGCCCGGACGCGAGATGCAGTCAGACATAAAAATGGAACAATCGAAGCGCAGAGACACGGTTCTGTTCACGATAGTCTCGTCATAATACGTCGTATTTTCGCATGCGTTTGTTCCTGATCTGACAGTTGATCGCCGTCTTTTACCTCGACTTAGACACGTCGTGCGAACGACTCCAGATCCTGCGATGCTCTCCAAAACGGCACTGCACACTCGGTATTCTGATAGTTTGATAGTCTACTTCTTTATGAGTCAATATCTCTTTTCACAGACTTCGGAGCGAGATCGTGGCAGTTTGCGGAGCCTCTTGATAGCTTTAATAGCTTTTGCTCTATTGACCGTCTGCTCTTTCCTAATGTATTTTCTCTTATTTCCTTGCCCGCAACTGCCCACACACGTTTTTGCTCCGGGCCGTAATTCGTTCCTGCCCCCGTGTTCCCCTTCTGAACGGAGTACGACGTACATGTACTCCGTACACAGTCGCGCTTTCCCTTTTTCTACTCATAACCCGTCGTCCCATCATCCGTTGGCCCTCTCTTCGCTCTGTTTCGCTCCTGCCCTTTCACATGTTGCCCCAACTGCCACAGCACTACAAAGTACACAGTATCAGCAGGCGCATCTTACCTTAACCACACGGCACACAGGTCAACCAAGAAAAAACAGCCTGCCGACCGTGGGCTGGACTTGCCTTCTTGACCTTCCTCGAGCCTCTCCTTCTTGGTTTGCCCACCATTTGCCTACCCTCCTAAAATGTAAACATATCTACCGAACGGGGTATATCCACCGTATATCCACAATTGCGGAGTCGTGCAGCTTCGGGAGACTAGCCCGTCCTACAGCGAGGGGAAAAAAACTGTGTAAGAGTCGCACTGAAAAGAACGAAAAATTGAAATGCAGCAACGGACTGGGCTCAAGGGCGATCTGGCGTCTGGGCAGAAGCAACGGTGGCTAAGAGAAAAAAGGACCAAGCGTAGGGACATAAAGCGCCGAGAAAATAAGTTAAAAAATACTGTCTAAAGTGAAAAAGAACAAGACTCACGCCGACCTCGACGGCTCACTTTTTTTCCTCTTTCGATTTGTTCTCTTGCTTCCATACATTCTTGGCTTCTTGGCTTGCCGTGGCGTCTTGGGCTGTCTCTATCTCCTGCCTATTTTGCCTTTTGGGAGGGTCAGCCGCTCCGGTGTTCGGGTCAAGAGAGGCTCCTGGTCCAGTTTTCTTTCTTTCTGTGACTGTACTCCGTATTGTTTCTTTCTTTCTTTCTTTTTTTCCTGTCCGTCCGTGTGTCCGTCCGTGTCGCGGTGTGTCTGCATGGGTGCATGCCTGTCATTCCTTCGCTGATCATGCCCAATTTTCCCTGCTCTCTTATTGGGTTCCTGTTCCGGGTCTGTCATTTTTCAAAAGATCGGCTCCGAATTTCCGGTCCCTGGTGACTGGTTGCATTTGTGTTATGAGGAGTTTTTACTTGTCTCCTGTGATGTTATTTTTTTTCTTTCTTTTTTCGATTCTTCGTTCGGCCTGTCTGCGGATACCGTATGTCCTGTCGCCGTCCGACCATTACTCAGAGTCAGACAGCCACAGTTACGACAAGGTTTGCCCTGCAACGTGGACAAGTCACAACAACTCGCGATGCCCCATAACTACGGAGTACAGTCCCTGGCAGTGTCTCACCGCCCTGGGATCACAGCCTTCATTTTTTCATGCTTTTGCGCCGCAAAACGATTAACTGCGTCCGCCGCCTTGGTCTCCTCCCTTGCCCTCTCGGCCTTCTTGGACCCTGTCGTCGATCGAGCTTATGCCCGCTGACTTGACTTGCGACCAAAATACGACGGCTTTTTGCGGTAGTAGTCGTGATGGTGGTGGTCGCACTTCTACGAAGTAGTCATAAACATACGCGGGAGCCCGCCCACCGAAGCACGCCCGTCTCACTGCTCACGTCCTTCGTCCCTGTTTTGTCCTTTTCCCGAAAGCTTTTGTTTCTGATCAATCTCACTACCGGGATGCGCGTAACATTGCGATCCTCCTAGCACCTAAGCGGAAACAACAGGAGGATAATGAACGGCGGACAGCGGGCTATTACAACGTCTTGGGTTTCGTGTAGATGACACTCGTATTTTGGCGTCGTTTGTCGTAGGTTTACGACGTAATACAAACGCATTTTCTCCCCTCTGGGACCTCTGATGTCTTCAATTCACGGCTTATTGGTTTTTTTTAACGACGGCAGACGCCTCTGTAACTCTGTGGCTTGCGTATTAGCCCTCTTCTGGAGTAGCTTTTTCTTGGCCTCCTTGCCCTTTTCTCTCTAGATCTGGTGGCGCTCTTTGAGCCTCATTCTCTTAAAGAGTTTTGGACTTGGCCCGATGGACTCCAGATCTGTCTCCGCACGACATGCCGTGCCTCAAATTTGAACGACCGCTTTTCGAGAAATTGGGCCCAAATAGGCAAATAGTAGCCTGGCCAAGCACAACAGTGAGCGGCAGAACCTGTCGAGGTCGTAACCACATGTAGGGTATCTTTCCAAGCCGCTGGTGGCTGCACACTTACGACGTATGCATTGCATTTACCCGTAAACGCGAGCTGGCAGTCGGATTGCAAAAGGTCGTGCAACCAGGCATTCAATTTATTCCTAAATAAAACCAGTGCACCATACCGATACTTGAGCGTAGATGCCATCAGCTACTCAAAGTACGTTGTCGTGCTTTTGTGCAAGAGTGAAGGAAAGAGTGAAAAGAAAGAGACTTGTCCAGCGTAGATATTCGTAACTGTCATTGAGTTTGTTATCAGATTAGTAAACATATGCTGCACCTCTGTCATGTCACCCTCCAATGAAGTATACCGAGCTGTCAATCAACATGGTTATGTAGAATGCCGCATTTTACAGATAAAACGACACCGTCAACTAGAGCGTTCATGTCCAGTACCAGTAGAGTCCCTTTTAATATACGAAGAGAGAAAGATAGCTCATGCAAGTGGTCGTGGCTAAAACTCCTATTGCGTGTAAGTCAACAAAGCAATACAGATTAGGAAGTTACGTCTACGGAGCCTGTCATGTTATGTGCCGTTAACGTGGAGAGCACAATATAGTAGCAACTGTCATGGTAAATCAAAATCGGGGTCCAACAGCAGGCGTTGCGAGGTGCAAGCCAAAAAGGCGAAGGGATCTATTGCCAAGAAGACAGCCTTTTGCAGAACGACCAACGGCCGCGGGTCGGCACCGGATCGTAGATCAGGCACAGGCACAGAAGAGGAAAAGACTCCAAGATGAAAGCAGTCTAGAAGAAGAAGAAGGGGAGATAAAAACCGAGGGGACGTGAAAGGAGGTTAGGAAAATCTGGGGTAGGAATGGTGGCGTCCAAGGTGCATCCTCCGTCGATCCACGGACGACGAGAAACCTGGGGTAGACTTTGACCGTTGGAATAAGCTTAATTCCCGGGAAACTGAGTGCATAAGAGGCAGATCATATTTACCCAGGAAACAAGAAAACGAGGAGGAGACGGCGTTATCTCAATGTCAGGTTGAGAGGAGTAAAAAAAGTGGTGATGCCGTTAGTAGCCGCAATAAGCCGCGCGGAATGCCCCCGAGGGCTCCTGCGCCCAATGCAGCAAAGAGAAAAGACTGCAAAACATAAAAGGAGAGCGTGTCCCTCATTCTCCACGGTGAACTCTCTTCATTCTCCCGTTCTTCTCACTTTTGGCCAAGTGGCGGTCCAAAATGCGTATGAGTGCTCGATGTTGAGGTAGACCGTCCTCCTTCGACCTCCGTTATCTCTCCCTACCTCGTAAACCTCTGATCGATGGACAATGCAAGGTTGTTTAAGACGTAAATTGCTTAATGGCTACGGAATATGAAAGAAATAAGGAGTAAAAAATGGAGGCCTATGCCATGCGTGCAAGAAAAAAAACAATAAGACACAGAATAAATACAGTAAAAGATGCCAGCCGGCCTTCAAAAGAAGACAAAGAAGGCGCGCAAAAAGCCACAAATACAACACCACGCATCTCTTCTCGCTCTACTCCGCTGCTTTATTAAAGGTGTATAACAAAATGGCACAAAATTTTGGGAGCTCGCTCCATCTCCCACCACTCCATCTTTGTGTCTTCTGGGGCAAATTTAACGTCAGCCGTCGTGGTCGGCCACCGAGAGCAAGCCCGTATGCCCTCGGATCCTTTCTCTTCTTCTCTCGTTTCCCACTTCAGCCGTGTCGAATAAACGGCTGTGCTGCTTCCCCCGACGCTGACTCGCCCCGTCACCGGTACTCGGGCTGGCCGTTGCCCTGCATTTCTGCCGGTCCTGTATGCTGGTGCTGGTTCTCTGTGGACAGCTCAACCGGCGGCGTCCACGACTGGCCTGGTGCCTCGGCCATGGGCGTCGACGGAGCATAGTAGTACTTCTGGTGCTGGTTCTCGGGTGCTGGCGAGCCACCCGACACAGCCGTGTAGGCGACGCCCGAGCCGGGACTGCTCATGGCGTTGTTGCCGTTGTAGGACATGGGCCAGACCGCCGGACCATCAGCGCCGCCACCGCCCGAAGGGCTGCCGCCCGTGGCGGCAGCACCAGCAACGGCAGCACGGCGGTTGCGGAGGAAGAGCCAGACGGCGGCGCCAATGAAGGCGAGCGCACCGAGCGCGGCACCGATACCGATACCGGCTTTGGCGCCGGAGCTGAGGCCACTGCTGGAGGAGGAGCCATTGTTGCCAGTACTGTCGCCACTGCTTCCCGTTGGGCCGCTGCCGGCGCTGCTGCCGGAGCCGGTCTGCTTGCTGGAGGATGTGGAGGACGTGGACGAGGACGTGGACGAGGGAAAATCGGTCGAGTGGTAGCGGATGGGGATACCAAAGGCGTTTAAGCCCTCAGAGCCGGAGACGGTGGACACGACCTCACCAGCACCAATGATGCTGGTGGTGTAGACAAAGACTTGGGCGGTGGACATGGCATAGGTGCACAGGTCGGTCGAGTACCACGGCCAGTTTGTTTCCGTCTGGCAATGGTAGCCTCTGGACGTTATTAGCAGCTGTTAGGAGCCACTGAGTCTTCCCATCGAAAAAAAAAGGGTCGCACTTACGAAGGACAGCATGTTGCGCGCGTCTCGTCGCCGACGGTGGTCGAGCAGGCCTCAGTGTAGCCCTTTGGGCAGATACCGGGCGAGAAGTATGCGACGGAGGAGGCGCTCCATCCCGAGGGGAAACAGTCAGCTGTGCTGGAGAGGGCGCCGAGATGGAAATAGTCGCATGGCACGATACTCGTGCCGACAGCACAGGTGATGTTGGGGTACTGGAGTTTGTGGAGGTCGATGGTACACGACGTCGCCGGCGTGAACGCCGTCGTCAACGCAGAAACGGCGGTCATCGTGACGGCGGCAGCTGCAACGGTTGTAGTAGTTTTGTTCTAGTTGATCCTGTTCCTGTCGTGTTGGTCGTTCCGGTTGTTCTTGACCCCTTTCCTACTCCTTTTCCCGATGGTATTGTGGAATTGTTGTCTTTGCAGGAGCCGGTGGCTCGTGACGATTGAGTTGGTATGTATCGAATCGAATCCGTCTGCAGCCGGTAGTGGGGTGCCGAGGTGTTGAATGTCGAGATGTAGTTGTCAACGATGCTGAAATTCAAAAGAGAGAGGAAGCGTGTGTATTGCGAGTTCACGATGTTTCCAAATACTTCATCTGCCAACGCTTTCGTTTTGGGGAAAACAAGAACAAAGTCCAGAGCCCAACGCTAAATCCCGCGGTATCAGTGGAGAGAGAGGCAAACTCGGAACCTAAAACCTTCAACAGACGAAAAAAAAAAAAAAAGGGAGAAAGAGAGAAAAGAAGAGGAACTTGGCTGTCAAAAGGAGAGGGATCGTCTCGCGTTCTCAGAGCTCGGTATGGGGACAAAATAGACACACTTTTGACGGGAGGGAACAAACCCAAACTTGACATAAACCAGGGACTTTCCTCGCATCCGCCCATTCTTCTCTCGCTGTTTTCCTTTCTCTCTCTTCTCGTCTGCCCATTGCGGCTGCTCTGCAAGCATAGCCTCCTTGTTGACCCTGCACTACTCCGTATGTGTACTCCGTATCTCCCACTGAATATTTCTCTTCTCTCTTCTCTCTTCTCTCTTCCTTCCCTGGACAGAGATTCTGCCTCAGCCCCTGTGTTGAATCCTGCATGGGGCTGGTCGTATCAAACGCGAATCCTTCGCTTCTTTGCCAAACCGAATTGAGAATTGCCCGCGCTGGTCGCTCTTACCTTGTGAGCCTGCTTATTTTATTTCCTCCTATGAAAAGGCAGGAACCCTGACAAGCCTGAGAAAACAGTTTAGCGGAAAGAACAAGCGCCCAGTCTCCACTCCTTTGCATGAGAGGGAGAAAGAGAGTGAAAATGGGTAAAAATGCACCACGTGACAGCCACGGAGCACCAAAACACGCCTTCAATAGGCCTAGGGCCCTGGAAGGTTGTCTACTTTGTCAGATGCTCATTTGCACTGAAGGAATCCGATATATCCACTGTAGTTCGTTTTTGCTTCTTCAAACTCATTCCCCTGCCACTTTCTGCACTTTACGGAGTACGAACTATCTGCACATCAAATTTAAGAAAGAAAGAAAAAACCCAGCCGCAGCACTGAGTATGGAGCTATGGCCTAAAAGGGCCTAAACAGGCCTGAAAAGAGGCAAAGAGAATCTTCACTAGTCACTAATAAATATCAAAAAAACAGAAGCAGAAAACAAAAGTTTAAAATAGACTGCATCGCCCCGAGCCAGGATTCAGAACGAGCAAGACAGACCAGAAGAGACCAGGACGAACGAGAAGAAAGGCTCTTACCTCGTCTTAGCCCAGGATCTCGTCCTAACCATTTGTACGGAGTATACTCCGTACGTCGTACTCCGTAGGAGTCGGAGCGTTAGGTGTACATGTACTACGAAAGTCCGGTCACGTGCTCCCGTGTGTAATTATGTAAGCGTAAAATTTACTAGTTGCGTCCATCTCAGGAGCAAAAGTCAACAGAAATCACGATTCATATAAGACATCATATACTCGCTTTTTATTGCTTTTCTCGCCCTCTCTCGTCATGTCCCTCTATCATGAGGCTGCAGCGGCATTGACGGCCCCGGCTTCAGACGGCGGCAACCTCAAGACACGCATTTTCGGTCCGCGCAGCAAAGACGCCAAAGATGTGCAGACGTCCAAGACAAAAGAGCTCAAAGAGAAGAGCGGCCGACGCGCCACGAGCGTGATCCCGCCCGCCCAGATCTACGCTTTGGCTGCTGAGTCGTGCAAGTGGAGCGGCGTGCTGAGCGAGGTGATTGACAAGGCCGGACTGCTGGAGCAGGAACGCCGGGCCAAGCTCACACCGATTCTGTCGGTCCTGCTCGTGCACGACCTGTTGATTGCCAAGAACGGCCATGGGAACATCCAGCTACCCGAGCACCACGGCCTGCGGGCGGCCGTCGAAAGACACAAAGCGCGGCTGTCAGCCGAGCTGACACGGGCACGGCTGCGGCGAGGAGCACATACTCTGGCCATTTTGCGAGAACAGGTGGAGCGGGCCGCCGCAGCGTCTGTTTCGGAAACGTCGTCGCTGGCAGCAGCCACGCGCTGGGTGCGCATCAACACGCTCAAGACGACACTGGAGCAGCAACTGTCCTCGACATTTGCGGGCTACGAGAAGGTGTCGACGCTCAAAGAACTGTTTGCGACGGATGCCGAGGCACCGCGACTTTATGTGGATGAGCATGTGCCCAACCTCGTGGCGGTGCCGCTGGTCGCAGTGCCGTCCGCCTCGTCGTCCGTCCAGACCGACTTGACTCGCTGCGACGCTTACAAGCGCGGCGCCATCATCTTTCAGGACAAAGCCTCGTGCTTCCCAGCGTATTTGCTGGATCCGGCTTCCGTCCCTGGCGGAGGTCATGTCATTGACGCCTGTGCAGCTCCGGGCAACAAGACGAGCCATCTGGCGGCTCTGCTGGGCGAAGAGAAGACACCGACGCACCGCCGGGTGTTTGCCTTTGAAAAGGACAAGTACCGGAGCAAGACGCTGCAGAATATGCTGTCCAAAGCGGGAGCTCTAGCCGAAGGAAAGGAAGGGGACGGTGAGTGTGTGAGCATCGCCACAGTCGATGCCGGGCAAGACTTTTTGAAAGTGGACCCCAAGGCTGAGCGGTTCCGAGATGTGCGCGCCCTGCTGCTGGATCCCAGCTGTTCGGGCAGTGGCATTGTCGGTCGTGATGCCATGCCAGAGCTGTTTCTTCCCAAGGCGGCCAAGGCTGTCGGTGGTGGAGGGTCTTTGTCGCAGCAAAAGCCAGTCAACGGCACGAACAAGAACAAGAACAGGAATAAGCGGAAGCGGAAGCGGGGTGGTGAGCCAGAGCCCAGAAAGGAAGAGCAGCCTACACCATCGACAGAGGATGTCTCGGCTGCCATTGACGACCTCCAGACAAAGGACGACCCGAAAGCACGCCTGGCGGCTCTCGCATCCTTCCAGCTGGCCATCCTGCTGCACGCGTGCTCGTTTCCCTCGGCGCAGCGCGTGACCTACTCGACATGCTCGATTCATGCCGTCGAGAACGAGCAGGTCGTGGTGCGGGCGTTGCGGGCACTGCGGCGGGCACCCGCTACGCAAGGCTGGCGGCTGTTGCGGCGGGACGAGCAGGTGTCCGGTATGCAGGCATGGCCTGTCCGTGGTGATCCCAAAGGCGCAGAGAATGTGCCGAGAGCAGACGATGACGACGACGACGATGAGGACGAAGAGGACCAAGAGGACCAAGACGCAGCAGCCGTGGCCGATGCGTGTATCCGGTCGTATGCCGACGACGGCCGCGGTGTAATGGGCTTCTTTGTGGCGGCCTTTGTGCGGGACGAGGAGAGTGCAGAGCAGGCGGCGATTGGAGCATCAACGACAGACAAGCCGCGGCAAGTGAATGGCGAAGCCACAAAGAAAGCATCCAAGAAGAAGAACAAGAAGAAGGCCAAGAAGGCGCCAGCCCAGGCCCAGCCAGTGGTCGAAGCAGCCAAAGAAGAGTCGGAAGACGACTGGGGCGGATTCGATGATTAGACTGGCGTCAACTACAACAGTATCATATCACATATATCACATTTGCATAGCGGGATAGACAAAAAAAGAATTTGTTTGCAAGGGTTAAAGATACATTATGAGAAGAAATGAATTTTAAAAAGAAAAGAGGGCTTGTATATAAAATGACAGTGTAAGAATAAAAGTCTGAAGAAGAGAAAAGATAAGATGCCACATGTATTCAACGTATAGCCGTGAATAGGGGAAAGTGTAGATAAATAATACAGAAAAAGAAGAGAAGAAAAGACAACAAAGAGATGGCAAGCAGGCTTCACCTGCTTTAGTGCCGCCGCACATGAGCGTGGCGGTGCATGTGCTCAGCACGCTTGGCCGCACCAGCTGCCGAGGCCACAACTGACGTCGGGTATGGCGCTGAGGGCGATGACACGGCTGCCGACGACGATGGCGGCTCCGTCACGTAGATGGTGGACGTCGAAGTCGAGTAGACGGTGACAGGGACGGTGACGATGGTTGTGGAGACGTCGGTAGGAGCGGGGCAGCCGACATCAGTGGCGGCAGCAGTGGCGGCAGCAGTGGCGGCAGCAGCAGTCTCAGAGGAAGCCACGGTCGACAAAGGATGAGGAGGAGTGGCAGAAGAAGACGTGGCAGCGTTGACGACGGCCACGGGAGACGAAGGAGCAGACAACGCGGAGGACGAGGGACCGACAACCACGACAGGGAGAGGTGGAGAGTGAGATGAAGAGGGAGACGAAGAGGGAGATGAAGAGGGAGACGAAGAGGGAGACAAAGAAGGGGAAGCCTCGACAGCGGCGGCAGACGAAGAAGCGGGCGAAGGCGAAGCAGAGGGAGACGACTTGGCCGTCTTGGGGTTGGAGTCGGAAGCAGCGTAAAAGACAGCGGCTGCGGGAGCAAACGAAGACGAAGAAGACGAAGGCGAAGGCGAAGGAGCAGCAGCAGCCGCAGAGGACTTGGCAGCACCAGCAACAGCAGCAGCAGCAGACGACGACGACGAGGAGCTGGAGCTGGAGCCAGAGCCAGAGGTGCTACCGCCCGTGGCGCCGTTGCCAGTGCCGTACTGCCAGCCAAACAGCGGGTTGTTACCAGGCAGCGCCGACATGACACCGCTCACATCCTCGGGGGTTGGGTTGGGGATGTTGCAGTTGCCCGTCAGCACCGTCTCGACACCGGCACACTTGTCCATGCCCGCATCGCCCGCATCGCACGTGTCGATAATGTGCTGCAGCACATCCGTGTCCCAGGCCGCCATGAAGTCGCCGTGCAGCGAAAAGCCGGCCGCGTCGCCGTTGGACAGCACAAACGGCTGGCTGTCGGCCGCCGCCGGGTCCCAGCGGTCGACAAACAGCGGCGTGTTCCAGTACATTTCATAAAAGATATGCGGCGTGTGGATCCAGCCCGCAGGGCAGTCGGCCTTGCCATCGCCAGCATCGGTGGGGAAGGCCATGTTGTTCTTGTAGTCCGTCAGGTCCTTGGACGGGTCGTAGCACGAGGGAAAGTGCAGGTCAGCCCGCAGCGGCGAGGCATAGCCGTCGCACTCGGCAAAGGGGAAGCCAGCACCGGCGCCCTTGTTGCCCGTGTCCTGGATACCGGCCATGGAGCCGTCCGAGCCCACAGGGTACGAAGGCGGGTCATAACTAGAGCGCGGGCAGGTGAACTGGGCAGGCTGGATGGTGCCTTGGGACGGGTCGAGGACATTGTTGCCCGTGGCGGGCGCCGTCTTGCGCATGGCACTGCCGCTGACCATTTGCAGGCCGACGGGGAAGGCCGTGATGTCGTCGTTGGTGGCCTCGAAGAAGTAGTAGACGTTCATGTAGAAGAGCGGGACGGGCTCGAACGAGCCGTTCTTGGCGTCATGAAAGTACACCTGAGGCATCCAGTAGGCGCTCTTGTCGCCGGCAATGTTGGCTGTCGAGCACGTCGACGTCAGCAGCGTCTCGCCCGTGGCCGAGTTGCCAAAGGCATTGCTGCCCTGCACAACATGGACGTGCGACGAGGCAACACCAGGGTTGACAATGGGGTCGGTACGGCCAATCGTCAGAGGACCGTCGCCGTGGAAGCGCAGGACGGCAAAAGTACGCGAGTCCTTGGCGGCCGAGGCCGGAGAGACTGAAGCCAGAGCGGCCACGAGGCCCGCAATGGAGGTGAGAGAAAGGGAGGAAAACATGGCGGGCGGAGGTCGAGAAGGGTCGAGAAGGATATTTCAAAGTAAAGTCACTGGGACAGATGGAAGGAGGAGTGCTATTCCAGAAGCACAAAATTTAGATGAGATTGTTGGTGACGACCGTTGTGGTGACTGTGATTGAGAGATGTAGATGTCAAGACGTCAAGATGTCAAGGCGTCAAGATGTCAAGATATGAAAGGAGAAAACGAATGGTATCAGGCTGGCCTGTAGATGGAAATGCGTCAAGCTTGTGAAAAAGAATGAATGCTCTTTGGGTAGAATGGGCCACAGAAAGAGAGAATGAAAAAAGAGACGTCGTTCCGTCAAGAAAGAACGTAATGTTCCGAGTCAAGGAAACGAAACAATGAAAAACAATGAATGGACAATGAAGATATTCAAAAGGGAGTTGCAAGACAACAACAGAAAAGAATGTGTAAGTGGAAAAACAAAGAACGAAAGACCAAAGACTGGTGTCGAAAGATGGACGAAAAGAACGGTGGAGAGAAAGGAAAGGAAATAACTGAAAACCAAATAAAGGACGACGATGCAGTTTTATAAAGAAACTCTCGTGATAGATGGATAGATGGATTGATGCCCCTTGTTTTCTATCGTCGGCCAAACTAATACAACCGCTGGCAACATGCCCTCCCTGCATCCTGCAACCAACCAAGGGGTGGTCCCGACCCTGGTCGCTGGTCGTGGGCCTTGCACCTGGACAGTAGACTAGCAAGACACAGAAAACACACCAAACACTGAATAGACATGGTGAGGGAAACGAGTGAGAGTCGAGGGGGCTTTTGTGGGGTTTCCCGACAAGCATCCTGTGTCCGTTGGCACTGCGTCTTTGGGGGGGGTTTTTTTTAGGGGGGGGGGAGGATTTGGGTGATTTTATCCCTTCATTGTTGTTTCGTTCTTTTACGTCCCTTCTTCTTCACCGGCCTCTCTTTCTCGTCCCTTGTTTGGCAGAAAGTACTTTCCGATTGCCAAAGATACCGGTCACTGGCTCTTCACTCTTCTTCACCAAAGGAAGTGTAAGCTATAGATTAAGGGGTATGCCAGGGCTGGGTGCAAGTCAGATGCACGAAAACGACAAGAAAATGCTGCAATCATTACGTTTGTCCTGCACCGCGAGAATGGATTACTGGGACTGGCTATCGTTTGGCAGTAAATGTCGTGCTACGAGAAACCCAGCCCAGCATCCAGCGGCAGGCTCCAGAGATAGACGCCCGCCAAGGCGAGCCGCCCTAAAATTATTAGAAAAGAAATAAGAAGAAAAGAAAAAAAGTCCTTCTCCAGCCGCTCTCACTGACAGTGCACGATAACCAGTCAATTCTCCGTGGTGTCGGAAAGTGAAAGATTTACGTGAGAAAATACGACATACGTTCGTATTGTGGTGAGAGCCCGTTACGAGAAACCGTTTGTCGTCGTTGTCGTTGAGGTTCCCCTCCTTCTCCTGTCCTCCCTGCAATTTAAAGATCGGCACAAAACACAAACCCTGGGGAACCGGCCAGGCCAAGCTCTCTTGGGAACGATAAACGACAGGGGTTTTTTGGTTGGTAGAGAGGGTACGGAGTAAGTGGCGCCGAAAATCCGCAGAGAAGAGAGACAGACAACAGCCGCCGTTGTTTGGTTTCGGGCGGAACGAAGTGGCACCATGTCTCTCTGTCTCTTGTCTCTCTGTCTCTTTCTTTTTCTTGGGTTCTCTCAGGCTTTCCTCTCTCTCCGGCCCCTTTTCCCTCCCTTGTCGTTCTTCTGTAGCCCAACTTTTTGCGCTGGCGCGTTTCAAAACGTGGTCCTGGTCCCAGGCCAGGCCATACCAGCCAGGCGGTGCGGATCCTCAGTCCCCTGGTTCCTGGACTAACTGGCGCCCCTTGCATATAGCGTTTCGTGCAGGGGTGTTGTCAGCGACTCTCAACCAGAGGGAACGGGTCCAGAATGTTCTGATTCTGGCCGGGCTTTTTTGCAGCGTGACAACAGAGAAAATAAGGTTTATTTCCCTCGTCGTGCTTCACCTTCTCTTTTGGAATCTGGAATCGCTACTCCTCTTCGCTTGGACAGACTCTCGGACAATTTCTGCAAGCCTGGCCATCCCAGCTTGGAAATGTTTATTTCTCGTTGCTGCAACGTTCTTTCGACAGGGTCTCGCATTAAAAGTTCATCTGATATCCCTACTGAGTAGTTCGTAGGTTCCCAATTACACCATCTCCATATTCAGATAGGACTGCTTTGAGCGACCATCTTGATGTTTGCTTTCGACGGACATGTCAAAGGATGCTGACACTGACAGCTACTCGGTCCGCTCTTTTGTTTATCGTTTCACACCTTACTCCGTACCTCTTTCAATATATCCTCTACGGACTACTCCGTACATCGATATATAATCCCTTTATGCTTCCCATTCTTGTGAAGTGACTTTATAGTTGTGTTCATTTTGCACCTACAAGAACAAAGCGTTTATCTTTTTATACATCACTAAACACTAATTTGCTTCTTACGCATATCTTCACTCTACCCCAGGCGTACGGAGCATAATCCCACACTGAAGAGAAGGCGATCCACCATAGGGAAAGGAAAATGCTGTCTCTATCATATTGCTATGTGACCCCCTATTAACAAAGTACCATGGGATCCAATGCCACTGCTCACTAGAAGAAAGTCCCCGTCACGAACCAGACCCGCTTTAAAAAGAAAAGAGAAGGCACGACGCTGACAGGAGAATACAGTGCGTTTCATCCCAGGGCCGTACGGGGGCTGACCAACCAGGAGCGCAAAAAAAGTCCTTTTGCGTTTAAACTCGGCTACGACTGCCAGGTCTAGATCTTACGAGAACAAAAGCTTGTTCGCGGATAAGTGCTAATCAACTGTCTATCGGGTGACATTGAGTGCACTTCATACGGTACGACGTACCCAGGAAGCAGATGATGGTGTTATTTTTGTACGTTACGCACGTGCATGAAATAAAGAAACGAGTGCATATCCCTTTTACCTAATAAACAATGAAATAGGTCGGCAAACTGTGGGATACTCTTAGTGTAGGCAGCTTGATGATTCATTAATTTTTAGTGAAGAAACATAGTTTGAAAACCAATAATTCACTTTATTTTATTTACTTTAAAAATCACAGGACAAATATAAAACTTTCTTTAAGAAAAGAAAAAAAAAATACATATAAGAGAATACGCAGAGTAATAAAAGAAACCCCATTAAACATCAAATTAACAAACTCCCCCATACCTTTGCCCCATGGTGAACACAACTCAACCAACATGTGTGGAACATTACAAAAGACAACGAGTCGAAAAATGAACACTAGACCCTGAGATTTGACGTGAAAAGAGTGATCTGGTTTGATCGTCATCGAGAAAGTAGAGACAATGCACTCCTTCTTTCAATGATTGATTGTTCGCTACGGAGTGCTACCCGATTCAGAGGCACAAGTAAGGATCGATGAGTGGCCCTGCTATCGAGGGAAAGTGCAATGAAGTATTGAAAACAGAAGCATCTAGACAACGCACATGATGACCGCAAGGGAACGAGCGATGTACGTTTTTTATGTCGTGACCAGTCACTGCTTAGATTGGAGAGCCGTCTGTTTTTTTTTTTGTGGTAAACAATTCTTTACCATCAGTAGACTCAAAAGGCCAGTTGATGGATTCTCAACACACAGATTATTTATTCTTTCTGATAGCATTTATGCCATTATCCATTATCCATTATCCATTATCCTCAACACATCCATGATCCCAGCATACGACAGCTCTACGAAGCCATCACTGGAGCCTCGATATCAAAACTCCAAGACATCACCACCAACACCCAACACCGATAGAGCCCTGAACCTTGCTTTTGAAAGACACTGCACGATTTCCAGCCTTTTAACGCCCTTTACCTATAAAGGAGGTAAATAAAACGATGCATGCCATTTCTGGCATACTTAGCAGCCATCATCGCCGTTGGTGGTTGATGGGTTGTGGTTCGTGCTACAGCCGTCCTTTTTTTTAAAATCATCTTCCAGATATATCGCATGGATTTCCATCCTTGTGTTAGATATAAGTTCTTAGGGTAGAGTTCACTCTAGGGTCGGCTCAGCTTGAACAGCTTTGAAACCTACTCTCTTTCACAGCAGTATTGCTTCTATTTGTTTCCAGCTCCTACAATATCCATCTCATGGCCTTCCCGTACTAACTCGGACATTGGCCATCGAGTGACTATTTATTTCTGCCCGTATACTTTGAACTGATATGGCTTGTTCTCTTCTGCCGCCTAGCCCTCTCACAGTTTATTGATATAAGTCTTTGTCCCTCCAACAAGACCTATTACGGTTTAAATAAAATCACCTATCCTCACAGCCATTCTGAACAGCTCGTCTTGTATTTGCTTCTGCTTCTGCTTCTGCTTCTGCTTCTGCTTCTGCTTATGATGCAGGTATTCGCCCCATCTTTCACTCTGTGAAACTTGCCAGATCTTGCGATACACCAATCCCGATCGATTCTCTGAGAAATAAACAGCACCCAGCACTGTTTCTCGTTTGACAAACCAAAAGATTGCTGAATTGAGCACTCCCTTTGGCAGTATTGCACAAAGTCTCGACCCGAAAAGCTGGTTGCTGCGCCCGACCAGCCGTCCATTGCTGGTAGAAGAGCGGATGCAAATATCTCAAATTAATGGCTGCCTACGACGTACGGAGTATTACAGAGCGGATTTTCAGACCTCAATCCCACCTTCCCGATAAAAACGTCCCCACTTACCTAACCCATCAACCACACGCCTGGCGCTATGCCGAATATGGTGTTAATGGGCCATACTCCGTAGACTCCACTCAGGTTCCTGGAACACTCGCAGTCCATTGCGCCTTCCTTCCACCCCAGAAGAAGCTTAAGGAGCGCCGCGAACAAAGGCCCGACTTCTCCAGAAAATGCGTTTCAGCGTGTCTTTCCACTATAAGGCCCTGGAGAGATGATAAGAACCGTGCTAATTCTTCTCTAAATATCCTCTGAATGCCATGATAAAAGGCCAATATCCACACCATCCAGAACCCTCTCCGGCACAATGCAGGTCGCTCCTGCCAAGTGGACCCACGACTTTTTTTCCTCTCCCCTGTCGCCAGTCGCCCTTTCCTCGTACTCGTTTCTCGCATTCTTGGGCGACGCCCCTATTTTCAGTGTCGTATTCTATTCTGACGAAGCCTTCTCACAAGGGCAGCTGCGATCCTCTCTTTTCTTGTTCGCTCCTCCCCTTCGTTGGCGATGCTTGTCTAGCACTGTTTTTGCACTGTTTTTGTTCCTCCTTTCTTGTCCCCCCTTTCTTGTCCCTCCTTTCTTGTCCCTCTTTTGATTCCTCTCCCGTCTTCGCCGGTCTCCTTCTTCCTTTCTTCCACCCATGTTGCTCCGCTACAGCAGCAGCTTTCTTGGTTAAGCTGCCAACGACGACGACGTTTCTTGGGCCTTCTTGGGCCAAGCTTTTGTGCTGCTCTTTTTTTCGTCTCTTTATTTGGCTGATTTTCTTGTACTCTCTTTCCCTTCTTTTCCACTCACCGCCGCCGCCACGATGTTCTTTAAAAAGGCCGGCACAGTCTTTTCTGGCCGCCGGGGCCCCGAATCCTTCTCGTCCATTGCCCGCTTCGCCTTTATCGCAGGCTTCATCACCCTCGCCGCCACCGGTTTCCTCCTGACGCAGTACCATCCCGACAAGGTCCGCAGCGTCGCCGCAAAACTGCCGCACCTCAGCCTCAACCCGGACTCTGAACACCAACAGGCCATCGCCGAGTACGAACGCCTCGTCTTTAACGTCTCCGACAGCGAACTCCACCCCATCGACCGTCTCATCGCCTCGTCGCGCCAGGCCCACGACGCCCTTGTCGCGAAACAGTCCTTTGATGTCGCAACCGCTGCCGCCAAGTACCGCGAGCGCCGCGGCCGTCACCCGCCCCCCGGTTTTGATAAATGGATGGAATACGCCACGAGCCACGACGCTATTGTCGTCGAGGACTTCTTCGACCGCATCTACCACGACATCAACCCTTTCTGGGGCCTCGAACCCAACCAGCTGGCCGGCCGTGCTCAGGCCTGGCACCATGTTGTGCGCGTGCGCAACGGCCGTGCTTCTGGTGTCGGTGATGTCACGGGCCGTGTTCCCTGGCTGAAGCTGTGGACCGACCTGGTCTCGGAGGCTGCGCCCTTCCTGCCCGATGTCGACATGCCGATCAACTACATGGACGAGTCGCGGTTGCTGGTCAAGTGGGAGGATATTACGGCTCTGGTCCAAAAGGGCGAGGAGGCTCGCAAGATGATTGAGCCTGAAAAGGCTCTTCGCAAGTACAGTGGTCTGAGCTTCATTGACAATGCGAAGAACGCCAACGAGACAAAAGCCTACGACCCGGACTGGATCCAAAACAACTCTCCTCAGTACTGGGACTTGTCGCGTGCTGCCTGCCCGCCTGGAAGCCCAAGTCGCGATGTGCCGGCCCTCAAAGACTTCTCCCGCTCGCCAAGCATTCCCTTTGACCGGCGGCCTGCCTACTCGTCCGAGGGCTATGTCAAGAACTTTACCGGATCGGCCGACCCGTGCACCCAGCCGCACCTGCGCTCGCTGCACGGCACCTTCATCGAGCCCCTTTCCATCTCGACATCGACCGAGCTGATCCCCCTCTTTAGCGGCTGCAAGCTGCCCACGAACAACGACATTGTCATCCCCGGTGCCATGTACCTGACCAGCGACCCCTTCTACTCGGGCGGCGACACCCACGGCCCACAGTGGTCCCAGAAGAAGACGGGCATCATTTGGCGCGGTGTTGCCTCGGGCGGCCGCAACAAGAAGGATAACTGGTCGCACTTCCAGCGCCACCGTCTGCTGGAGATGCTGAACGGCACGACCGTCACTGCCCTTGAGCACGATGGCGCCCGCGCCATGACGTTCGATATGGCCCCGCTGCAAATGTACGACTTTGAGCGTCGCCGCAACCAGTCCATTGGCGACTTTTTGACCGAGTTTGCCGACGCCGGTTTCACCGACCTATTGTGCTTCCCAGCGGGCGAGTGCGACTACATCACGCCCCATTTCAAGGCCCTGCCTAGCAAGCCCATGGCCAAGCAGTACATCAACAAGTTTATCCCCGACGCCGATGGCAACAGCTTCAGCGCCCGCTTCCGCGGTCTGCTGCTGTCTACCAGCTTGCCCCTGAAGGCCACCATTTATGCCGAATGGCACGACGATCGCCTTGCTCCCTGGCAGCACTTTGCGCCCCTGGACAACACCTTCCAGGACCTGCACGCCGTCCTCGACTACTTCACCAGCACCGCCAAGGGTGACGCCGCCGCTCGTATGCTGGCCTCGGTTGGCAAGCGCTGGGGCGAGAAGGTCCTGCGCCGCGACGACATGCTGCTCTACACGTGGCGTCTGCTGCTCGAGTTTGCCCGTGTCTGCGACGAGAACCGTCTGAAGCTGGGCTACACCGAAGACCTCATTCCTGCTGTCACCGAGGGGAGTGCATAGTCGACGCAGTGTTTTTTTGTTTCATCGTTCATCTTTGGTCACTTTGTATACCTTTTTTATTTTTGTATATTCCCCTTCTCTTTTCCGTCTTGCTTTGGCGTTCTTGGGCATGGTCTTTTAAACGGCGCGAGGTGTTTTCTTATATAATGGGCGGTGTCTGTTTTTATATTTTCCATATTCATAAAAGAGTCATAAAAGAGGGAAGAGCTGTGTGTAGCCTCCTCGTATCTTACCATATTCCATAGTCCTTAATGTATTCATCATGATCAAATATGTGCACTAGTTCAAGTGAGGCGCGTCGCAAGAAATCGATAGACATCATTCGCGATAAGAAGTCCTGATTGCTGATAAAGAAAGCGTTATCGCCACGTGAAGCTATATTATCTAATTACACGTGATGAAGCTTCTTTCATAGGGCTTTCTAACCCTTTTGTTGTCTGGGACCCACTTCTCGCATTTCCAGTGGATCCCTTCCTCTTTCCTATCTTATCATTGGCCAACTCTCCGCCCAGTTCTGGTGGGGCCTGCTCTTGGGGCATGAGTGCCCCAAAACTGGGCGGGCAAGAGCGAAAACTAGTCTCAAATTTTTTTTGCACTACCGCAATTTTTTCCCTCCTGCCCACTCTGTGTGGTGTCCACTCTCTCTCTCTCTCCACTGTGCCCTCCTTCCCTCTCTGTGTGTCCTGCCCTCCTTTCGGATTTTCACTGTCGCTTCTTTTGCACGAGTTCTCGATTTTTTTTTCTTGTTGCTTCAACCATCCATCACGACAACAATCGACAACACCTCATCTTTTCCCCAGGTGAATCGACAACACAGACACAATGGTACGATTGCGCCCCTCGAAGACGAATTTTCTCTTCTATCCTACGTTGCTGTCGGCATACTGACGTTATCTTTCTTTTCTTTTTCTACAGGCGATCAAGCACAACAACCAGATCCCCAACAACCGTTCGTCGAGCCCTCCCCTTGTTTGAATCAGAAAGAATCGATCACTCCGACGACACAAACGAAACCGAAACGAGAAAGAGAACAAATGGACTGACAGGACCGCTTTTCAACAGACTTCCGCAAGGATTGGCAGCGCCGCGTGCGGACGCACTTTGACCAGGTACGGATTGACTCTTTGGAGGACTATGGGAGGAAAACACCGATCAACGACGACATATCGACTCCGACGACCACGACGGCCACGACGACCCGGACAGCATTTTGATTGAGGAGGACACGACTCGAATTCGACACGACATGGGATGAAGATTCTTTGGGACCCACGCCATGTCGAAATGCTGTCCGGACGTTGATGGGGGCTTGGATCAGATCGATTGGAAGAGGAGGATTGAAGACGACGACGAGGTGGCTTCGGGACGAAAAAGAACGCTGGAACAACTGCTAACACACCTCTCTCCAGGCCGGCAAGAAGCACAGCCGCCGTGTCGCACGCCAGACCAAGGCCGCCGCCATCGCCCCCCGCCCCGTCGACCGTCTCCGCCCGATTGTCCGTTGCCCTACCATCAAGTACAACCGGAAAGTCCGTGCCGGCCGTGGCTTCACCCTGGCTGAGCTGAAGGTGAGTCCCTACAGTCTGCGTAGCATGCGTTGCAGGCAGATTCTCTGCTCTGCGTATCTTGAACGTATCTTGAATGCCTCCTAACTTGACTTTAGGCCGCCGGTGTCCCCCGCCTCCTGGCCCCTACCATCGGTATCTCCGTCGACCACCGCCGCCAGAACCTGTCCGAGGAGTCCCTGGCCGCCAACGTCGCCCGCCTTAAGGCCTACAAGGCCCGCCTGCTCGTCTTCCCCCGCAAGGGCGCCAAGCCTGCCGTCCCCGCCGGCCAGTCCGCCTCCCTCATCTCCTCTGCCCTGCCCATTGTCAGCGTCCCCGCTGGCGTCACCGAGATCAAGGCCAGCGAGCTCCCCTCGCCCCTCGAGAAGGGTGCCTACACCACCCTGCGCATTGCACGGTCAGACGCCAAGCTGGTCGGCAAGCGCGAGAAGCGGATCAAGGACAAGGCCGAGGCCGAGGCCAACAAGAAATAGATTATGCGCTCTCCAGTATAAGCTATGGATTGTTTACGATGATGCGTTGCGGTGGAGTGCCGGTGAACTCAAGGGAAGAAAAAACGGGAAAAGGGACAGAAAGAAGCAAACAAAAAGACTGGGGCAGTCGGGTGGAATCGACGGAAGACAAGGGAATAATGCGGTCGCGGAGCCCCGTCTACTACAAACACGGGGCGTCGTTGTGCCGCCGCCCTTGCTCTTTCGAAAACGACAATTCCCCGGCTGCATACAAAAAGGGTGCCTGCACCGGTATTTTCTTGTTTTGTCTTTATTTTCTCTGGGTCGTTTCATTTTATTTTGTTATCCTTTTATTTCACTCAAACGGTGGGAGTCATGATTCAACCAAATACAAAAAAAGAGATAAAAGAGCCAACCTGCTGTGCTGCTGTGTGAAAATGTGATGTCATCGCATTATATGGCCATGTTCGGTACATCAAGTTCCTCGCCGCGATGGGATACTGAAGTTTGTGTAAAGTAAGTTGACAAATAGCACGACAATTGGCACTCGGCGCGTCAGGAGCCGAATGATCGAAGTGAACGCGAGCAATCCCATAAATATGCTGTATGCTGCGTAGGACGAACGAGTTCATATGGACTTTGGCACTTTGGCTCGCACTATTAACTGTACCTAAGTGGTTATGATCTTCTTTCTTCTTCTTCTAATTATGAAAATATAATTTGGCAAAAGTTAACCGGTGTTGTTTTATTTTGGTTTGCCCGTTTTCCTTCACAGATGAGAACGTGGATGAAAATGAGCTGGTATTTTTTTTATTTTTTATTAAATGGGTTCTGTCTAGATGCATCGCTATCTTGAATTTTAACTAAAGTCTTGGGACATGTGGTATTCTTTAGTTTTCTATCTCTCTCTCTTCTGATCTCTTTTCACACCTCACATGGCAATCATACCCATGCCCATCTCGGACCGAGCACTCACGACGATCGCACCGCCCGTCTGAAGCAGCTGCTCAAACACGCCGCGACGGAACGGCGGCAGGAAATGGGCATAGCTCTTTATAATCTCGGCAATCAGCACCAGACCGTTTTCACGGTCGGTGCGGGCCATGCTGGCGACCTGGGCAGGGTCGACCTGCTGGGGCTCGAGACCGAGGCCGTCGATGTTGTTAGCGCCTCCCGACGACGAGGGAGTCTCTGCCACAATGTTGTCGGCCCCCTCGTCGGGCTTGCCACCGGACTGTGGGGATGACGGTGGTAGGGAAACGGGCGCGCCAGTCGAGTCTGTCATGGTCAAAAGCTCGTCGTCAGACAGCAGCGAGGCACCGCCGGGAAGACGGTGGCCCTCCACCAGGTCACGGCCCGACACAGCTTCGACGAGCGCGCGGCAGGCCTCAAAGGGTTGCAGGGCACGCATGACCAGGTGGGCGCCGTCAGTGGACCGACTAAGGACGGCGGACACGAACCAGGTCTCGGACCGCAGGACAGGGAAGCGCGTCTGCGTCACGAGATAGGTGAGGCAGTCGGACATGTCCATGTGGGCGGCGTAGAAGCGGGCGCGCCGTAAGACGGCCGAGCTGTCTGGAAGAGAGGATGCGTCTGGCACAACCGTGTCGTCCTTGTCGGTTGGCATAGAAGCAGGCACATTCGGCGGATTCGGCGACGGCTCGGATGACGAGAACCCGCTGTTGTTGGTCTGGATGGAACCAGTGTAGGGCGATGTCTCATCGCTGGGTTCCCAGTCCTCAGGCAGGACATCTTCAGAATCCGACGATGTGTGCAGCACACGGCATACGGCGGTAATGGCACGGGCTGCCTCCGTCTTTGTGTTCTCCGCCTCTGTCCGCTTAAACAAAGAGATGAGCACGTGCAGATTACTGCGATCGTGGGCCGGTGACGCCGGGTCAGATGAGAGTGGCGCACAGATACGCCGGACATTGGCCGGGCACGATGTGATGAGCAGGCGTGTCAAAGATACAGCGGCAAACTGAGCTTGGGGTTGGTTGTCTGTGCTGTTCCATAGCCGGGGGAGAATATTGGCTGGTGGGTCGAGAAGGGTGCCAAGGATGGGTTTGTTGCCGATAGGGATGGCGAGGTTTTTGAGGTAGGAGAGAACAGCGTACACGAGCTGGGAGCTGGGAGAGATGCCTTCGGTGGCAGCATCGGGCGAGAGGTCGAGAAGGCTGGCGTAGGGTGCCGAGAGGAGTTGGATGAGGGGGAGATGAATCTTGACCTCGTGGACAAAGTAGGTGCTAGACTGGTCGGATCGAGCCAAGTTGCCGAGCGCAATGCATCCAGCTGTCTTCAGGTGGACATTTGTGTATGTGTTGGAGACCCACGACTGCAGCATCTGCACAGGGATCGAGTTCAGGGAGTAGTGGGTCTCGAACAACGGCAGAGCCACGACATCGGCAATGACGTGCATAAAGCGGTTGCCAAGTGCCTTGTAGTCCGCAGCGTCATCTGGGTCCATCTGGGCGACATCGTACTTGGTGTAGGAGTCGGAGAAGGCCGCCAGGAGCGCCTGCACGCTGTTTTGGCGGATGAGCTCCTCCTGGAAGGGTTCATACGTGAGATATGTAAGGGCGACAGAAACAAGCACGCCAAACTCCTCAATGTCGAGTGCATTCTCAGGGCTCGTGGCAAGCTGGAGGAGATACGCGGGCGTCGCTGGGTCTGCCACGGACACCTCGAGCTCGTTGGCGATAAGCAGGCCGAGGAGCTTGCAAATGATATTCAGAAAGGCGCGGCACTGGACCAAGCGCGGCCCTGATATAATGGAGACCAGGCTGCGGCTGAGATTCGCATTGACCGCCTGCAGCTGTGCGGGTTCTACGTGAATGTTCGTTAGGACGAGACGCCTGGGTGACAAGTAGAGACTTGTTAGGAAACATGGAGCCATACCGTAGTCAACACAGATGTTGTAAAGAACTGGGATCACAAAAGCCAAGATCGAGTCCTCGCCTAATAGGGACACGATGCGGCCGAGCTGATTACCGGCCACGACGCGGGCACGGTTCTCATCTGGTATTGTCAGCAGCCAGAAGCCAGAATGTATGGACTGTTTATTCTCTCCGTGTATTGACTCACCCTCGTCCGCGCATGAGTTGCCGATGAGGCGCAGAGTATGAATCTTCAAGGACTGTCTCAGACCGTTGACGGACAGAATGCCGAGAAAGAAGTCGAGCAGGCCGGATTCACCTATTGGTATACGCCACGAGGCTGCAATATGTCAGTATGTGTGGTCCTATGCTCACGCGACAGAGCAGGACATGGAGGCGGGGCAACTTACCATCTCGGCTGCCGTCGCCAAGAATCTCGGCGGCTAGGTCCATGCTCGGAGACCCGGCGATCCAGTATTGCTGCACGGCAAGCAGCACCTGCTGCAGGCTGGAAACGCGCTGTGCCTTTTCGGCGGCGGTCAGCTCGCCGGTGCCGCCCGGAGACATGGAGGAGGCGGAGCCATTCTGGCCGGACAAGCCGGACGCCGGGCCTGTTCTTTCGAACAAAAGCTGTATGTCGGCCGGCCTCATGGCGAGAGCTTAGAGAGACAAGTTGGACTAGGAGGGGTTTGGGAGATATCGGCGGAGAGGCGGGGCGATTCGGGGCCGAGCGCAGAAACCCCAGCCAGGCGTATAGTGGCGGAGGTCGAGAGCCGGAGGCAAGTTAGAAGAACGGCCGTCGAAGGTCAAAGATACTAGATAAAAAGTCAGGCGTCGAGGCAGAGGCATGCGCTGCGGGAGAGCGTATGGCCGCGCATTGGAGAATGTCGGTGCTTCGAAGAGGTCGTGGCGGGGAGGACGGCCGGTTGTAGGCGGAAGAGCGCAAGCGATAGCAAAGTAGGCTAAGCGAGGGGAGGTGTTGGAGAGGAAGACGCAAAGACGAAGACTGAAAGACGAGGTCGCAGAGCGGCGTGGAGACAAGAGTAAACAGGCGAGACGAAGCGGCCGAGAACCGTTACGGAGCAAAAGCTTTTCTGGCTGGCGCGACGTTGGAAGCTGGGAAGGGGAATAGAGAGAGAGAAAGGTTGACAGCCGCAACTAACGGGGTGCGGACGAGCCGTTGTAACCTGTTTAGGACGGGGATAGGACTGGACTGGAGGACTGGAGGACTGGAGGACTGGGACTTTGTGTGATGGGCCGGCGACTTTTTAGTTGGGCTGCGGGCAATTGGCGGCGACTGCAATTGGCGTGCGGGCGGTCGGCTGCTTGTTGTGGACGCCCTGAATTGACAGTTTCGTGGTTCGCTGTGGCGTGTCAGGCGTTTGGGAAGGAAAGGTTGGAGAATTGGACTGTTGCAGGAGGATGGTGATCCAAAAGGAATAGGGGGCGAGAGATTTTGGGATGAGTTGATTGATATCCCCTCAACAGCAGAAAGAGAAGGAGCGCATATAAGATACTGGGTGACTCTTTCCATGCCCGTTTATAATCGCTCTTTCTGTTCTTGACGATTCAAAATTTGGGTTGCTTTATTCCAGTGCCAAGCAGGGGAAGGAACGTTCCGCTATAGCACCTTACAGTGTGCGGATCTAGTCGTTTTGGGGCCAATGAAGCTTGCTGAGGAAGCTCTCGAAAGTACGAAATTACGACGTATGGGTGGGGGAGGGGCATTATTGCCTTTGGGAAGGAGCGAAGGGGGCAAACAAACCAGCAGTAAACACGACAAAACCCATTCGCTTGAATAAGTTCCCCCGAGCAAAGCTTTTTGCCCGTAAAATGAGAAAAGAGTGGAAAAGGGTGGGGTGAGTCGGGTAAGCTTTTGTTTGATCTCCGCTGTCCGTGTATTTTGCTGCAACTGGCATATTAAAAAGGGCGAATAAATGAGACGAGTTAAGTGGTAAGATGGCAATCGAAAGGCGGAAAAGACGTCTATTGGGTAAGAGCAGTCAGGCAGACAGCCGGTTCACCGGGAAAGAGCCTGGATAGACGGATGATAAGCAGGTGCCGAAAGGGAAATAAGTTGTAAGGCAAAGAAAGGGAAGGTGCAAGCAGCGGGATTGGGGTGAATTCCGTAGGATTTCAGTCCAGGAGAGACAAACAAATAGATTTTAATGAAAACTGGAAGAAAAAACGAACGTAACGTTTAGAGAAAAACAACAAAAGCAAAATGAGGAGAAGCTTCGCCTTCCCCTTTTATGGTAATTCTCCGCAGCTCAGACCGGAGACAGAAATTCAAAATAGACCGGACGAAAGTTGAGGGTGGGCAGAACCAGCACGACACGGCAGGTACTGGTCGGTGCGTCGGTGCTCGCCTTCTACTTAGGACCGACCCCACCCCCCATTTTGGGTGTAGAAAAAAGGGCGACAGGGGGAGGGGAAGTGATGGAGAGATATACCCTGCACGCCACGAACAAGACCACCTTTGAACACATCTAAATAGCAAAAAATGCATTGCTACACACAATTTCCTGCTCTTTGAATTTGATGTGCTTAGAGGCATAATGAAGCTGAAGTTGAATGAAGCGGGCCGGGGACGTAGCCAGGGACGTGGACTAGGTGCTGTAAGTGAAGTTGTTTTGTATGAGTGGAACTTACACTGTATATCCAATAGATGCACGTTCTCAGTGAAGCAATCGTAGACATCGTTGGACTCGTGGCAGCGCTGGACTCGTGGGCCACGACCGTGACGGTCGGAACTGTGGCAGCCACTGTACCTGGACGCAACCCGGCATGCCCTACGACCGCCACTGTCACTTTGACGCGGCCCCGGGTCGGACCGACACCGGACCTGATCTGCCCGCTTGCTTCTCATTTGCCGGACTGCGCATGTGACACGGAGAGGCGGACAACGCCAACGGTTGTCGAGGTCTACACGGTCTCCGAGACGGCCACGGTGTTCACCACGGGGACACCACTGACATGTGCAATTTCACCGACGACGACGACGGCTGCACCTTCTCAAGAGTCACCTACGTCAGGCTCTACCTCGTGCTCAACGTATGCCACCAAGTGGGCAAGTGTTCTGTGTCTGAATGGAAATGGAGCCAACACTGCAGCAGTACCTCAGATCACAGAAGCGCCGACCCCGGATACGACTGTAAAAGGCGGACCACCTGCTCTCCTCCACACACGCGACTGTACAGTGCACATTCGTCACCAATCCATCCAGTGTCAGAGTCGTGGTGTTTGAGGTCTTTGGAGGGCATTTCGAGTGGCGGATGGAATAGCTTGTACGAAAAGCAAAAGTTGAAAATCAAAAGAAATTCGTTACATTATTGAAATGTAAAAAAATATAATGTCAGCCACCTCTCTAGACATGATCCTGCTTCCAAGCTTGTTTTTGTCGAGCTACCAGAAGTTGGGAAAATGTCTCGTGAATATCGAACAGCAATCATGCAACTTCAGCCTTTGCTCGAAGTTTGTTCTGCTAGCCAGTGGCAGTGCGGCCGCTCAGCCGGACCCTCCGGTTGAGAGCCCCGGCGCAGTGGCAAGCTGCACCGCCCTCTCAGCTGCAACCCACAACCTCACGGTGTACTGTGTGGAGATTCTGTACACGCCGGCCAATACCACCGGCACCGGCACCGACACCGGACTCAGCACCACGACATCATTTGAGTTCCAGCTGTTCCATGCGGTCCTCGGCGTGGATGCGCACTCCCCGTTGTCTGCTTCTTCTACCCAGAGACCATGGCCCGCTCGCTCGAGGAAATGGACTTGATATTTGCCAAATCGGACGGCTGGCTCGATACTGTTACGGTCGCCAAATCGGAGCCACGCCACTACGGCCGCCGCAGCGAGCTTCTGCGGGATATGCTGCCGGATGTACGTGACGAGCTGGAGCGAGGAGACGGCGATCTCAACTGCCCCCATTTCATTCTATCATATCGAACTGTTTATCCTTGGCCATAATAGCGATAAGAAGAGTTCATCCCATGTTTTTCAAGGTAGGATATAATTTCTATACACATTGTGAGCGATATATCTACGCGATATAAGTCAGTATGCACCAGGGCTGTCAACGACCGTGCCCAAATCTGTGCGCAATATACCGATTACGCGTACAGTTGCAACGACACTTTCTCCTTTTCGGCCTCATTTCGTTCCGCTTTAGATCCTTTAAAACCCTTTTCAACTCCTTCTTTTGCTTCTTTTTATGGTTGACAACCCTGGCCATCCCGTCGTGGAGATTCTACCAACCCATTGCTACACCCACATGGTCAGCAGGCAAGCAGAAACCAATTGAATTACCGCTTTGTATTAACTTTTTTGGCTTTGCAAGCTAATGTCAGGGACATGCCACGACCCCTTGTGATAGTTGAGCTTGTTGGGATGATCATAGATGAAAGAAGGATATCTTTCAAGAAGCTTGGACTCCAAGAGTGCGGGACTTGTGAAGAGGCTAAATACAATGGCAGAGTGACATTAAAGTTCTTGCTCCATCCAAATTGGCATCTTGCACCACTTACACCTTACAAAGTTTGGGATGCGTACGCGTACAGTTGCTTTGGCAAGATCGAACTGCAACTGCGGGTTTTCTGATTCTTTTTTTGTACAGCGACGTTCGGCGCTCGAGGTCGGTTCTCTTCATCCCATCTCCACATGGATATGCACCGCACTTGATTTCGTTTTCGTTTTGCTTTTGTTGGCGTTGATTTTTGTGATGACTTGCACAATTGACGCGTGGCTATTTTACAATCTTTTGTTATATGTAGCAGCCAAGCTACCGGAAATTGTGCTTTAGGAGTCAGGAGCCGACATATGTCGTATAGCGAGCAGGTCTTGGCGTTGCACTCGTCTCCAGTTGACAGCTTGACAGCCGGCGGTGTTACAACTATAACGGTGTTGGTGGTTCCCAATACAATACGGCCTGGCCAAACCAATAGCAAGCCAAAAGTCAGCGAAAGCGAGCATGTGAAGACGCATTGGCTAATCAAATTTAGTGAATTAGTTTACTCAACGTCAAATTTCAGTGAAACGATATGTCGAAAACTCAACATTAAGAACAGCACACAAGAAAGCATCGTAGGACCACAGTAGCCAATTTTCACTCAAGTATAGAGTTTATAGGAGCAATAGCTCAGGTGGGAGAGCGTCAGACTGAAGATCTAAAGGTCGTCGGTTCCATCCCGACTTGATCCATGCTTTCGCTTTGCTGTTGGTCGTGATGTGGCTGTTGTACCGTGGGTGTTGTGTGTCGAGCGCTTTCTTTTTTATTTTATAAATGCACGAATAGCGATATCAAAGAGCGGGAGGCCCTGGTAGCGCAAGCGCCTTTATTTTATAAAAATAAAGTCACTGTTCTGACGGACAATAATGAAAGTCTGAACTACTTGACGTTGCCGAGAGCTGCAAAAAATAAATGCTATGGAGCAAGTCGGGATCGAACCGACGACCTTCAGATCTTCAGTCTGACGCTCTCCCACCTGAGCTATTGCTCCTTTTGTTTGAGGGGATTTCAATGAAAGATTTGAGTACGCCAATGTCTCTATCTAGCGGGCTTCACGATGTATCGTCGTGGGGCATTGCGGAGTAAACATTGGGGCATCGCGGAGGGCCAAGGGTTGGATGACCCCTCATATTAGACCAAGCAACTTGACCTTTGTCTTGTGAATCAGAGGGTTGGTACGGAGTAGATACTCGAAAATGCAACGCCCTTTTTTTTTTTTTTAACATTGATAAACAGTCTGGAGGCCTTGCTTGCTTCGTCGTTCCGTTGCCCTCTTCTTCCCTTCCATCTGTGGCTACGCCTGCCGTCCATGCAACCCTCCCACCCCCACCCTTTCCGCTTGCATGCATTAACTGGGTCCAAGGCCCGTCTTTCTGTCTGCCACGGTCATGTACTGCAACGCTGCCACGATCGGGACCGCCCCCAACGTCGCATTCTGGGTGCGCAAAGATGTTCGAGGCTGGTCCGCTATCCCCATTCTGTCGTTTTTCGTGGTTGATCTGGCGCTTCATGCCATGCTGTGCGTCCCCCTTTTTATAATTAGACATCCATACTCCAGCTCTGCGCGTGACCCTCGATGCTGCCACGACCACGATATTCTTTCTCTTTTGGCTTTCAGTCTCCAATATCACCACAGTTCGGGACCGAAGGCAAGCTCTCAGGCTTGTCAGGGTGGGCCCGAAAAAATGCACCGCCAAGGGACGTATGGCCGTTCTGGTATGTTATTCTGCGGGTTTTGGTGCATCGTGCATGCTTCTTTTTGCTTTTTGTTGTTCAATTTTTGCATGTTTGTTCGTTCACAAGACTCGAGCCTCCTTAAAGAAAGAGTGCACGATGATGCACTTGCCTCTGACCGAAGCGAAGCGAGGCACAGGCAGGCGCCTTGGGCCTTTCATATTTTCTTAGGAACGCACAGCGGAAAGAGCGATGGGTCAGCCACTATTGTGTAATCGCCGACGAGATGAGCGGGCCTGCCTTTCTTACGATTGTTCCCCGTAAAATGTGACGATTCAGGGGAAGAGCTGCCTGTATCATGGCAAGAGCGATGCGGCCGAAACAGCTGACAATCGGCACAGTTACGGCATTTTTAGAGTTTGGGCAGGAAGGGAAGGAGCGATGTAGATGGTGGTCGTTAGTGTTCCTTCTGTTCGTCGCTGGCTCTGTGTAAGCTGCAAGGAGCGACTTACACGGTCGAGCCTTCCTCCATTGCCCACGACTGCCTACCGTTGGTGAACTACTGTTGTGTCTCGTTTCGCCCCTTTTTTTTTTTAACCTTCTTTCGCCTATTTTCCGATCCCTTGACAATCCGTATCCCGTATTGGTTCCCCACGCTTTCGTCCCCCATTCTCGCAATTTCTGCCTACCTCCGGCTTACCCATTGCTTCCGATGCCTTACTCGTCCCCCCTCGTTCCTGGCACACACCAATCCCCATCCATGGAACACGGCTTTTGGCGAAATACACGCAAAGGGCAGACGGGAAAGGGGGGCAAGGCTCGAAAACAAAGAGGGTTCAGCAAAACAAGGCGGCCACCAACTCCGATCCGGTCTTCAGCACAAAGACCTCAAGGCCTTTTGCAAGGACTTTGTCAACTACTTTGTACACAGTACGTCATGCGCGACGCCAAGCTGTCACCGGTGCGGCAGTCGGCCAAGAATTGTCAATACGGAGTACGGGTACCAACGGGCCATAGCCATTAATATTACAAGGTACGAGCAAAGGTCCCGACCAGTGGATATAGCCTTCTTGAGCTCGTCCTTTCTAACTAGTTTGCACTCGACCCTTACTCCCCCTATTTGCCCCTTGTCATACCTCAGCCAATGTACGATGTAATTACGGAGTGCTCCGTACAGCTTCCGCTCTTTGTTTCCTTTCTAACTTATTTTCTCGCCCAGCTTTCTCTTTTCCAGGTCCCCTTCACTACGGAGTATTACTGCCAGCCACCCCGGTCAGGGATCGTCGTGGATGTAGCGGCCCACCGCCCAACGGCCAACAGCCGGATCTTCGCTGTCCCCTAATCCCTGCGCCTGCTAAAGCTTGGCTTTGACCTCTTGAGCGACTCCGCCAAGCCCACTAAGTCGACCTGCCGGCTGGTCGCATGGTGATGGCAGATGGTCAGATACGCGTACTCAGTAGGAGTAGCAGCGGATACCACGACGCAGAAAACGAGTGCCATGAGGCGAAGGCCACGATACTCAATGGTCGGTGGGAGCCAGATGGAAGGATTTCACTCGATTTTGGAGGGCGGTAAGACACGGGGCTATTTGGTGCCAGCGTTTTCCGTTGTCTGCCAGTTGGTCCAGCCAGTCCCTGCCATTCTCTCAAGCTTCAAGCCTTCCCCTTTCCCTCCTTTTCTCCTCCTTTTTCTCGCGCATCGTACCCCCATCTTTCGAGGCGAGGTGTACACAGACGGTGCCGTTCCTTGCAGGAATACGGGAGCTCGATACGGCAAGCCACCGATTAAAAGCCATATGAGTCTAGCCATCCATCTGTTGAAAATGGGCCTCATCAATGAACAACGAAAACAGGGTTGTCCCTCGCTGCTTCATATGTGCGTGCAGGAAGTTCTGCTGTGCATATTCTGTGCACACTTTGTGCTCGCTGCTTGATGCCTGCACCCGCGATCACAACCAGCCTTGGATGCACCACGGCCGCATTTGGCAATGGTTTGTCAACTGTTTCGTGCTGGCCACGCGCCCTGCAATCTCCGTCTTTTTCTTCCTTGCTTCTTCTTTCTTTTCTCCTTTTCGTTCTGTGTTCCACTGCATGACCTCTCGAGAGTCTCTTTTTTTCGGAACCGTACAAGGCTTACACGACAGGTCCCATCCCGTATTTGGGTTCGCGGGCGATTTCCTTGTCTTCTTTTCCTTTTTCCACCTTTTCACGACACCCTCTTTTTCCTTTGCCGAATGACAACCACGAGAAAGTGTGCCTATGAGCCTATTTCGAGCCCTTGTGATCGGCAATGTCGCACGTCAAATTCCCCTTTCCCGACTAGAGGCCCTTCATGTTGGGAACCTGGCTCCCTGGGAACTCGGGATTGCATTTACGGAGTACAAGCCGGTCATTTTGAACACGACCACATTGCATACTGCACGCAAAGTACTTGCACCTGAACGGGGCAGTGGACACCACCGGGGTTGCCGGGTCCTCATAGGCCGAAAAGCAGGGAAATAAAACCGATAAAACGATAAAACGAAACGGCGGGACAAATCATAGAACACGAAAAAGAAAAAAAGAATGTCGGGAAAAAAAAAGAAAAAAGAAAGAAAAAAATTTCCACCCGAAAGACAGCAGGGTGATAAGTGGGTCCCAATCGCGGTCCCCAAAAACACGCATCTCCACACGCCCTGTGTTCGACTGCATCGTGCTTGCATTCAGCCTGGCTTGAGTGCATAAGCCGTCTCTTCTCTTTGCGCATTCTCTTGTCGTTCTACCCATTCCAGCATCTCAGCTGTCATGTTGCTATACGCTACTTTGCAGGCTGTGCCAAAAGCGTCCTTGCTCATAGCAAAGCTGCCACAACAGCCGATAAACAACAAAGCGATGGATCCAATACAAGCAACTATCATCAGTCTTGCAGATGGGGTTGTGTGACTTGTGGGTGGCAGATTGGCCAGGCCTACTTGCATCACATCACTTGCATGGATTTCGGTGCTTCTCTGCCGTCACCGCTTCAGTCAAGCTTCTGGTTGGCCGCCGCCACTCGCCCTAGTCCCATGTTGTTTGTTTCATTTTGACAGAAGACAGAAATATGACAACACAGCATGAACAAATAGCTCGCATCTCAGGAGCGGAAAACAAGAAGAACGCCGAGGAGGAGGAGCAGCCCGCAGAAACACAGGCGACAAGACGAGAGCGAGAGAGGGAAACGAATGGATCAACAAAGATCGAGACCATGATTTTCTGTCGAGTTTGCCGCAGCTGGCTTTCCTGCATTCTCTTTACTCTTTCGATGTTTTCGATGCGGTGTGCATAAGGGGTCCTTGGCCGCAGGACAGCAAGTCTAGAAAGCTCAGTTTTCCCACCGCTTTTGCATCCAAGCCAAGACATGAGACATGCTCCGATCGGCATGCAGTCCCTTCAGCTTAGCTGTCGTGCATATGCATAGCTTTTCGTTGAGCTTTTTGCGCTCTTTGCACTCCGACAGAAGCACATATATTTTGTCACGTTCTGGGGTGCACGCCGACATCGTCTGACCAGAGCACCGACCAAAGCTCTGACCATGGGTCTGGCCGAGTCCTGGACAATCTATCTCGCAGCCCCTGACTCGCCAGCCTTGCGGCACAGCTTAGAGAGCGTGTGAAGGGTCTGAGTGCTCCGTACTCCGTACTCTTGTGCTTTTTGGGCCCATAATTTTCTTTCCCTTTCTTGTTCTTTTCTGCCGTCAACAAGAATCCACCCTATGATGTGTAAGCCACACTTTCTTTTCCTGTCTAGGCAGTTTTGTTGTTTGTGCTATTTTGTGTATTAGTTTGCACACATCAATAACACACGCTGTTATGATTTTCTCGTGCTTCTCTTAGCCACGCCTCTTATTATCGTATTCTGATTTTGTTTCCCATCTTCATCTATTACTCTTAATTTTGCTTTGCTCTTACTTTCTTACCTTTTCGTGGCTTTTCAGCTCCTACCTCAATGCCTCGCTTTATACATGCACTGTTCTTTTCTTGTCTGACTTTGTACCTTACACGCCCGTTTATCCCCATTTTTTCTGCCACCTCAACCTGTCTCAACTTCGACCTCAACATCCCGCCCCTCCTTTCTGCTATCCTTTCTGCTCTCCTTTCTGTATCACTTTCTCGGCGCTCCTGGTCACTGGGTAGCCCCATCCCGAACCTCACCTTGACCTTTCTTTTCACCCCCCTTTGTGTGTCCACCTGTGTACTTTTGCACCGTTGCTTGTACAAAGTACGTTCCTTTGCCTCTAGCGCTCGCTCTCGAACCTCGTCCCTCCGTCCCATCTTTTCTATTTGCATTCTATGCATCGATCTTTTCGTCGACCCTGTATGCCTGCCTTGCATGCCTGACAGCTTGTCCTCTTGCCCTCCCGCATCTCGTCCACCCAGCCCCGAGCCGCTCCCTCTCATTCGCCATGTCACCTAGATATCCACACGATGTACAAGACTCCCCTGGCTCCGTGCGCCTTGCCTAAGGAGGAAGGGAGCGACAGAAGCTGAACGCCCTCGATGCGGACCTTTGGATGCGATCACAACATGTGCAGGACAGATACAGGACAAGGACAAGGAAGTGCAAACACGGAGTATAGGGCCAAAAAAAGGCCAGAAGCGCCGGCGGTTATGGCGTCTTCCTGATACTTTTCGACCCCAACAAGAAGATGCTCGCGGTCAGCTATTCCGAAAGCCGCCCGCCGTCTCCTCTTTGAGGTCTGTCTCTGCGTTCAGATCACGATGCCCCCCCCCCACACTCTGTCCTTTTTCATTTGATTCTTGTAGTCATCCCGTCTTTAAAATCTCCAAACTATTGATTTCTGCATTTTCATGCCCCGTCTTTGAATTCTTAAACTCTCCAGACTATTGATTTTCTGCATTTTCATGCGTCATTGATTTTCTTGTCCTCTCCCTCCTTCATCTCACTCATACTCCTCGTCCTCTTTTGGAAGTCTGAGAGTCTGGGACTTTGAAATCAGGGGTTGTAATTTGAGAAAAGGACAAGGCAAGGCGTCTTTTCTATTGCCAGCCTCTCGATGCTCTTTTTGCCCCTTTTTTGTCCTGCTTTTCTCATCATCTGACCCCCATCTTTCTCATGACTGCCTCTCGGATTTTCGGTTTGGAGCCTGGCCTACCGTACTTTGTTGTCATTAGCTGGATATTTTCTTCGTTATTTTCGTTTCTTTGGGCAAAGCTAAGCTCAGGACGTCACATTCGCCGACCTCATCCGTTGTTTTTTCCCGTCGTTCCCGTCCTTTTCCTTTTATTTTCCGGATGTTTTATCTGTATCTCACCGTAAGGCACAAGTGTGCCCCTTTCTCTGTGATACACCCCCCTGGCGTTCGTCTTGTTCGTCCTTCCGTACTCCACACGCACATCTTTGTTGATATCTTCACAAGCAGACCGAGAGGATGACTGCCTCGTAGCAGTCTCGGGGAGACTTGTCCTGGTAAATGGAGTCTTTTTTTTTCCCCGGTGACGATTGTTGATGACGAGGCCGTCAAAGAGGTAAAGAGGAGAGTTGCACAAAAAGGCATCTGAAGAAGTCTTGGGAATTGCTTTCGAGTCATATTGCAACCTTGATGCCAGAAACCAGAGATATCAAAAGAGTCCAGAGAACCAAAACCATGCAGAGGAAGAGGCACAAACTCAAAGTAATCTCCGACCCTGCATGTGGTGGTATCAAGGAAGAGGTCCAAGAGAAAAAGAAAAAACTAGCAGTTTGAAAGAACCAAAAAAAAAGGAAAGAAAACAGACAAGTCGACCCACCTGCTACCGAGGGGGGGGGGTGCAGGATGAGCTGGCCTGGCTCTTGGACTATTTTTCTTTTTGTCTTTTTTCTTCTTATTTTTCTTAAACCGGAATACCCTTATCCACCATGTCGTCTTTCTTATTCCTATTTCTGGATAGCATCAATGCCTCTTTGCAGCAAGGTCCGCATGTGTGCATGTCTCCATGTGTGTGATCCATGCCTGCTCGTCCGCATGGTTCTCACCTCAGCTCTCATTCTTCCCATTTTCCTATCTTCCCGTCTTCCATATTCCTATCCTACCAACTTTTCTTCCTCCAGCCCTTTGATCTTCACTTTCTCTGATCATCTTCTGCAAGGCTCGTCACAATTATATAACACGAGCCCATCCGCTCTTTTTTTCCATATTGTCTTTCCTTTTGGATCATCACGCTCACCTCTACCAACTCTTCTTCCTTATTCATCTTTTTTTTCTTCAGGGCCCAGCCCGACCGGTCTTGTTGTCTTTCGTTTATTCTTACACTCGTTACTTTACTTTTTGTCCATCTACATCTTCTTGATCATCGCCACCCACTACCATGCGTTCATTCTTTTCTGCTCTGGCCGTCGTGCCGAGCCTTCTTGGTTCGGTCTTCTTGGCCCAAGCTGCGCCCAATGGCCGGCCCGGCCATGTGTCGCACTCACCGACCTGCCACTCGGCACATAACCGTGCTTGCTGGAAGAATGACTTCAACATTAACACTGACTACGAAGTCAGAACGCCTAACACTGGCGTTACTCGTCACGTATGTTCTCATCAAGCATGGCACATAATTCTTTTGAGCACGCTCCGTTCACTAACATATCAAGTACACCCTGGTTGTGACGGAGGAGACCAACTGGACGGGCCCGGATGGCGAGGTCAAGGAGCTGGTCATGCTGGTCAACGGTATGTATACCCCCAGGTAATATCGCCAGCCCCTATTTGATGTCAACATCGACTAACGAGCACTAGGCGCTATTCCTGGCCCTGTTATTATGGCCGACTGGGGCGACATGCTCTCCATCACGGTTGTGAACAAGCTCAAGACCAACGGGTAGGGTGTCCTTTGTCCAACTTTTGCATCTCCTTTGATTTTATCAGACCACAAGATTCAGACCACAAGATTCAGACCACATCTAACACGAACAGTACCTCCATGCACTGGCACGGTATTCGCCAGCTCAACACCAATCTGCAGGATGGTGTCAACGGTGTCACTGAGTGCCCCATCCCGCCCAACGACTCTCGCGTCTACACTTTCCGGGCCACTCAGTACGGCACCACGTGGTACCACTCGCACTTTTCGGCCCAGTACGGCAACGGCGTTTTCGGCACAATTCAAATCAACGGCCCGTCGTCGCTGCCGTACGACATTGATCTCGGCGTCTTCCCGGTCACGGATTACTACTACCACACCGCTGACTACCTCGTCGAATACACAAAGAACCAAGGCCCGCCGCCCAGCGACAATGTCCTGTTCAACGGCACCAACATCAGCCCTCTGACCGGCAAGGGCAGCTACGCCAACGTCACCCTGACGCCCGGCAAGCGCCACCGTCTCCGCATCATTAATACCTCTGTTGAAAACCACTTTGTCTTCTCGCTCGCCAATCACAAAATGACAATCATTGCTGCTGATCTTGTGCCCGTCAACCCCCAGACTGTCAACGAGCTCTTTGTCGGTGTCGGCCAGCGCTACGATGTGATCATCGATGCCAGCCAGGCCTTGGGCAACTACTGGTTCAACGCCACTTTTGTCACCGACGCCCAGTGCGGTTACTCTGTCAATCCGGCCCCGGCCGCTGTCTTCCACTACGCTGGTGCCCCCGGTGGTCTTCCCACCGACCCCGGCTCGGTCGCTACTGTCACCACCTGCGCGGATCTCAGCAACCTGACCCCCGTTGTCCGGCGCACCGTCCCCACCTCGCGCTTCGTCGCCGACTCCAGAAACGAGCTCAACGTCACCCTCGACCTGACGGAGCCCGGCCAGCGCTTCACCTGGAAGATCAACGGCTCCCAGATGGCCATTGACTGGGAGCAGCCAGTCGACCAGTATCTCATGGCCGGCAAGTCCAACTTCCCGCCCAGTGACAACACCGTTGTTGTCCACAAGGCCAACCAGTGGGTCTTCTGGGTTATTGAGAATGACCCTATCATCGGTATTGCCCACCCCATGCATCTCCACGGCCACGACTTCCTCGTCCTCGGCCGCGCCGACTTCGACAGCCCCTCTGCCTTCAAGGCCTCGGATGTCTCCTCCTTCAACGGCAACAACCCGGTCCGCCGCGACGTCACCATGCTTCCGCCCAAGGGCTGGGTCGCCATTGCCTACCGCACCGACAACCCGGGCACCTGGCTGCTGCACTGCCACATTGCCTGGCACGTCTCGGGCGGTCTGGCCGTCAGCTTTGTTGAGCGCCCGGCCGACTTTGCGGCCGGTGTCTCGCCTGCCGACAAGTCTGCCTTTAACAGACAATGCGCCGCCTGGAACAACTACTACCCGTCCCAGGACCCCAACCGCCAGAACGACTCGGGTCTGCGCAAGCGCATGCCAAAGAGCCGCCTCCTCGGCGTTGGCTCGTTCCGCGAGGAGTAAACTTTGCCTGCCCAAGCAAACCCAAGCAGCCTCTGCTGAAAATGAAACACGACTGGGTCGTCTTCTATACCATTGATTCATTCTAAACCTTTTCACGCATCACTTTGCACCACTTGCAACGCTTTCTATCTTCTCGACCCTCCTTTGTTTTGGTCAACATACCCTCTTCTTTTTTCTTTTTTCTTTTTTCTTTAATCTTTTATCTTTATTTTTTTCATCCTAATTTATTTTTTTACCTTCTTACCTTTTACCTTTTACCTTTTACCTTTTTACTCTTTTTTTTTCTTATGTTTTACGCACAACTTGTACATTTATTGGAGATTTCCTTCGTATCTTTATGCGCGGCGCCTTCTGGTTTATTTTTGAAATGAAACACAAACATTTGGATCCATAGCTTTTGAGTACTGCTTTGCCCATCGTGAATGTTGACAACAAGCTATCATGTCTTTCTTCTAAAGTAATACTTTCAGAGTAATTTGAATCAAAGATCCAATTTCGCTGTATAGTTTGACATACAAGCAAAAAGAAACAAATCATGACTAGCAATTGATATGGAGAGTCTACCGCTCTTGCTGCTCCCCCTCTGCCTCTTGGCCTTCCCAACTGTACCGCCGTGCAGCCAGCTGCGGGACAAGAATGCTCGATAGACGATGGAACGTAAACAGACAACAAACAATCAGATGCAGGATAGAAATCGCTCCACGGCTTGTATGAAAGATGAGAACCTTTTCTATTTGAAGCGTGCCAAAGCCATGTCCTTGCAAACAGCCATTCCCGTGAGACATGAAAACCAAGCAGTGTCCGTAAAATCAGAAGCTCTAAAGAAAAGTTCAGCGAGACATACGTAGGCACATAATATTTATTGTCCTGCATATAGAAGCATACTAGATTCCAAATAACACTCAATGGCGAAGTAGACGGTGACCACTGGCCCGGGTGATGCCACAGTCGGAGGCACTCTGACATTCCGGTATCCGTTCATGGCCACACCCTCCATCACGCTTACTGGCGTGGCGACCGTTACGGGAACTGCAGCATTGAAACCTGGAGCAGTCGATGGCTTACAGTCGAATACAGTGTCGACAGCGACGGGCATGCCACAGAGTGCAGGTGACTCGGGAGCGGCCGACAGCAACAATGCCGGGAAAAAGAACTCATCGTCCCGATCGCTTTTTTCTTCTTTTTTTCTCCCCTATAGTTTGAGTTGAAGCAGCGTTGAGTGGGTGGAATGGGTCATGGATGAGGCTGTGGATGTTATTAGCAAAATGCAGCACCACCTTCACCTTTGAAAGACACGGAGATGTCAACAGTTACGATTTTACGTTTAACAGCAGAATGTACAGATTTCAGGTCAGATTCATCACATGACTGCTACAGTGTTTTCTTCATCGCGCCTTCCCCAGTGGTGATGTATTATGTAGCTTTGTGGTTGTTGTTGAGTTCACACGTGACAGTCTTACGCGCCTGCCGTTTTTGGTGGGTGTACTTGATGGTGCGCGCCTGATCCCAAGTTCGCCCCCCCAAGACCAATCGGCTTGCATCGGTTGCCTAATACTTTGCCGACCTCAAACACCAGGCCTCATGATAAGGATCCAGGGTTGTTTGTTGTTGAGCAGGTGTGCAATGTCTCAAGTTTAGACAGTCTGGAGTGAAGTTCGATTTTGATTTTGTCGTCTTTTGCTTTTTATCGTTTCTCCCCCTGTTCTTATCTTCCCCTCTTTGATCTTGCGATCGTCGACCTCACTTTTCGTTTGGCTTTTGACTTGAACGCAACACCCATCTACATCTACATCGACACGCAGCACGACCATGGACCTCCCGATCATCGACCTCGACCTGTTTCGCACACTCCCCCGCGACGACCCCCGCGTAATCGCCGAGTGCCGCCGCGCCGCCGACGCGCTCGTCGAGTTTGGCGCGTTGGTGCTGCACGACGGCCGCGTTGCCGAGGCCGACAATGACAAGTTTCTGGATCTGCTGGAAGCCTACTTTGCCCAGCCCGTGGACACGCTGCGACAAGACGAGCGGCCGCAGCTCGGCTACCAGGTCGGCGTCACGCTCGAAAACACCGAGACGCCCAAATGTGCCGTGGACGAGCCGTGTCTGGACGTGATTGCGCGGCTGGCGCCCAGCGAGCGGCCGCTGGACATTGGCGGCCACCACCCGGATCCCAAGTGCCGGTTCTTCTGGCGCATGTCGGAGAAGCCGCCGTACGACACGGCGTTTCCAGGGCTGAACGCGCCGAATGTCGTGCCGGCGACAGACGATGCATCAATCCGGGAGAAGTGGACGCCTGTAATGAACCAGTGGGGGGCCGCCATGAAGGAGGCGTGAGTTTGCAGAGTTTGCCAAGTTGGCGAGGGTGCTCAAACCCTAATTACATGTGCTTGAGGCTAACTGTACAGGGTTACTGGTGTTGCCGAGATGGCGGCCGTCGGGTTCGGACTGCCCGCCGAGACGTTTAGCGATGCCGGCCGCTATGGGTGAGTTCAGTACGCTGCCCTGGTTTTGGATATTCACACACTGACACACACTGACACATACAGACCTCACCTCCTCGCACCGACGGCGTCCGACCTGGACAAGTATGGCGCCCGTGACACGATTCTGGCCGGCTTCCACACAGACCTCAACTTCTTGACCATCCATGGCCGTTCACGGTTCCCCGGGCTGCATGTCTGGGCCCGCAATACAGGGCGCCGTATCGCCGTCGCCATCCCGCCAGGCCGTCATCTGTTGGTCCAGGCCGGCAAGCAGCTCGAGCACTTGTCCGGTGGTCTCGTCAAAGCTGGCTACCACGAAGTCGTTGTCAATGAAAAGACACAAGCCGTCATGGCTGCGCGGAAAGCCGCACAGCCCGACCGCCCTGCGATCCGCATTTCGTCGACCTTCTTCTGGCATCTGGCTTCAGACGTCGATCTGGCACCATTGCCGGCACTGGCCGAGAAGGCCCAGGCGTTGCGGGCGGACAAGCTGGCACAGGGTCTGGACGAGGGCGCGGCGGTGCGGTATGCGCCCATGAAGGTCGGCCAGCAAGTGCAGAAGTGAGTACATCAAACTTGAAGTCAACAGTAGAAAATATGTGTGCACGCTAACAATATCTTCATTTCCAGCGAACTCAAGCACATTGCATTGATGACATGATGTTGCTTAAATGTTCTATTACTTTTGGCTTGTTTGGCTTGTATATTGGCTTTCTTTTTTATATAATGAAGGCATGATCTCTTTTTTTGTCGACTGTTGTTTTGTCGACTGTTGTTTTGTCGACTGTTGTTTTGTCGACTGTTGATTGGATTTTTCTTTTCTACTTTTGGTTTTTTGTTCCTCGTTTCCTACTTGATATCGGAAAGAACACGACAATTGCAAGCTCTCTTGGTTGCTTGGCCTGCGCCTGTCATGTTAGCGGCGATCGGCATCCATGTCCATGGCGACTGCACAATGGCGCGTATTCTATTGGCTCGCTTCCAGTGTGCACCACACCTTCGCGGAGGCAGAGGCAGACGCACTTACACCACTGACCATCCATTGGCCATTGCTGACGGCCTTTCGTCATTTGAACAAACCATTGTCAATCGAGGCTAAGCGACAACACACAGCCTTGCCGTCAACGACAACCAACTCAAAACTCGAGCCAACCTACCACACAATGTCCATATCCAACCACTGAACGGCCTCGACGGGCACTAGCACGTACAGGCCGACCTCCGCGATGCCACCATGGAGAGCAAAGCTGGGGAAATTCATACTTGGCGTGGGATGAGTGACAGGCGCCGGGCTCCGCACGTTTTTGAGTATCCTGTTTGCCGATTTCTTGGCCGATGGGTGTCTCCTTCATCGGTGCCGTTGTCGGGTTTGTCAATTTTGTAGCTGCGTTTCATGCCAGCGAGAGTGAGAGCGAGATATGATGTGAGAAGACGACATATTGCACAATGGTCTCTTCAACAGTGCAATCGATGCAGAACTGGGCTCTGCACCAGCAATGGTAAGCTGTGTTTCTGTTTGTCAATGTGGATATAACAGAGGTTCCGTCTTTCATGATTTGCCGTCTTCTGTCTTCTGTCTTGTCTTCTGTCTTCTGTCTTCTTTTTTATTTTCCCAGACTGTTTCATCACCAACCATTCATCACAATGTCGACCACTACTACCACCATCAACACCAAGACGGAGGGCGCCCCTGAGCCCCTCACGCTGTCTGTCGCCTACGACGAGAAGCTTCACGCGGAGGTGAGACGAAAAAAGAAGAAGGAAAAAGAAGAAGGAAAAAGAAGAAGAAAAACACGAAAGAAACTACAGACACCTCGTCACTAACACTCCTAGTACAAATACGCCGACTACCTCCCCGTCTACGACGAAAAGACGACATTCCCGCCGCTCAAGCCGTTCGCCTTCCACGACCGCGGCCTCGTCGCCAACAAGGCCAAGCCCAACCTGCTGCCCACCGACCCGGCTGCGGGCGTCAAGGCCACCCGTCTCACCCCGGCCATTGGCACCGAGATCCGCGGTCTGCAGCTCTCCAAGCTCACAGACCTGCAAAAGGACGAGCTTGCTCTGCTGATTGCCGAGCGCGGCGTCGTCATCTTCCGGGACCAGGACTTTAAGGATGCTGGCGTCGACGCCCAAAAGGCCTTTGCCAGCTACTTTGGCCCCCTGCACATCCACCCGGTCGGCGCGCACGTCAAGGACAACTTGGAGTTCCACAATATTTATCTGGGCCCGGACAATGAGTACCGCACACGCCAGCGGGACAACCGCCTGACCACCACGGGGTACCACTCGGATGTGTCGTACGAGCACCAGCCGCCCGGCATCACTATTCTGACTTTGTTGAGCGTTCCGCCCGTCGGCGGCGACACGGCCTGGGCGTCGGCGACTGCGGCGTATGAGCGGCTGTCGCCGCCGATACGCACACTCCTCGAAGGACTGCGCGCGGAGCACAGCGGGTTCCCCCAAGCAGACAATGCCCGCCGGGACGGCAAACATGTACGCCGCGAGCCCGTCAAGTCGGAGCACCCCATTGTCCGCGTGCACCCGGCGACGGGCCAGAAGTCGCTCTTTGTCAACCCCGGCTTCACGAAGCGCATCATCGGTCTCAAGAATGAAGAGTCGGACGCTCTGCTCAAGCTGCTGTTCAAGCACATTACGTTCGGCCAGGACTTCCAGGTGCGGGTCAAGTGGGAGGAGGGCACGGTGGCGCTGTGGGACAACCGCGTGACATCGCACACGGCCATCTCGGACTACAATGTGCACAACCCGCAGGAGGGACTGCGGCACGGCGTGCGGCTGACCACATTGGCCGACAAGCCGACGGGTGTGCACGGGCTGGAGTCGACGTGGTAGACAGCACCATGTGCAGCCGGCAGACAGAATACATGAAGGAATGGTCCACATCGTGTGCAGTGAACCATTGAAGAGCAGCTGTAGTGAAGAGCAGAACCGAGTAAAGCATTAATAAGAATAAAAAATAAAAAAAAGACGATCGAGGCTACGCCACGTCGCTACGAATGATACGCAGCAGTGAAAAATCAAACAAAATAAACCAACAGACACAGACACACCTCATCCTTCTCGCTGTCCTCCCCCTCTATTTCCCCTTCCCTTTGCCTTTGCCGGTGTACTTGACTTCCAGCGCGGGAAACTCGTCGTCCTGCAGCATGGCCGCTAGTGCCGCGTCATTGTCGTACTGCTCTTGCAGATGAGCATCGGTGAACTGGTCGACCTCGCCAAATCCATTGGCCAACCGTCCCATCTTCTTGTCCTCTTCTTCTTGCAGACTCAACTGCAACGCCAGCTGGAAATCGTCGTCTTCGTTGTCGCCGACAACGTGGTGTTCGGGCAGCAGTGGCTGCACATTGGACGGGCCAGCAGAGGAGCCGCCGGCGTCGTTGTACGACGGCTTATCGAAGGCTTGATAGTTGAAGGCATCTTCGGGCGGCGATGACGATCCAGTCGCCTTGCCTTTGCCCTTGCCTCTGCCCTTGCCTTTGCCCTTGGACTCTTGAACGGGCGGACTGGGTGTTTGCGGGAGACCTTGGAACGGGTCGCCGCCACCTGTTCCGGTGGGCGCGTCCTCATTGACACCTTCCATCAGCGACAGACGAATCGCCCGCTGCATCTGCAACTCAAAATCGTCTTCCTCGGCGACGACAGTCGGTCCGTTGCGGCCGCCATGGCTGACACGGCGGCTTGAGGGAGAGCGGGCCGAGGCAGCCATAGTAGCGAAACCACTGCCGCTGCCAGCACCACCGCTACCGCTACCGCTACCGCCAGGAGGACTGCGCCCGGTCATGCTCGGCTCGGGCGTCACCGTGTCGACGGAAACACCGCTGACACTAGCAGCTTCTTCCGAGAGCGACGACGAAAAGTGCACAGAGTGGGCAGACGCCGCCGGGTCCGACGACGAAAAGGACGACGCCGAGTCGCTGCTACCAGCAGCACTACCTCCCTCGAACAGCCGGTGGCGCTGCTCGTCGAGCGAGAAGGTCTCTTGCGACAAGATCTCAGCGTACCTCACAGCTTCCTCATCGGTCAGACCGGCGAGCCCAACACCGAACCGCTGCAGGAGACGCGCTCTATGCTTCTCCTCGATCTCTTGTTCACGGCGCAGCTCAGCCGCCTCGGACGCAATGTAATCGGTGACTTTCTCGCCCATGAGGCGGCGGTTGACGAGCTGACCTTCTGCATTGGTATGGCGCAGACGGCGGCCCTTTTTGCGGCTGGCGTTGTGGATCGCGGAACTATACGACCAGAACCTCAGGAGAGTGCCGACGGTCAGGACACCGCGCAGAACAGTCGGGTCCGGGTCAAGAAAGATGGCACCGACAGAGGCAAACATGGCCGGTGTCAACTGAGCACGCAGGTGGGTCAGGTGGCGCGGGATACGGCCCGCAGAGGGCGCGTTGAGCGTGCGCACAGCACCGGACGTCGATGTCAAGGGGTCCCAGGCCTGCACCAAACCATCGCTGCCACCGTGGACGAGGTAGAGCGCAGAGACGGCCAGACTGGTGATGGACGGCGAGTCCGTGCGGATGATGCGCAGCGGCCAGACAATATTTTCGGCAGCAGACTCGGCAGCAGACTCGGCAGAAAGCATAGAAGAAGAGACGGCCTCGCGCAAATTCCAGACAATGACAGAGCCCGTCTTGGTTCCGACGGCCAACCAGCGTGAACGCCGACCAGGAATCTCACCGGTTGTCGTAGGGACACCATCACACTGTTGCTGCAATAAATTGTCCTCAAAGGGGGCAACAACCGAGTACAGACTGAGATCAATGGCGTTGCATGTAATCTCCGTGCCAATCGTCGACTTGATGCTGTTACTGCCCTTGAGCGAGAAGTTGGTCACCTGCCAGCCGACGGTGTTGCTTGCAATGTTGGTCAGACGCGGTGTCCAGTCGCCCAAAGCGCTGGCCATCACCGAAACGCTAGCAGAAGCACTGGCAGCAGAAGCACTGGCAGCAGAGACACTGGCCGAGACACTGGCCGAGACGCTGGCACGAGACGGTGGTGTTTGAGTCGGACGTGTTGGCGTGTTTTGACCAGAACTGAAGATGGACATTGCGGGTGTCGGCTCAGGCGGGAATGTCCCCAAAGGCAGTGGCGACAGTGGTGTTGCGGGCGTTGCGGGTGTTGCGGGCGTCTCGGGGATTGACGGTGCTACAGCCTGAGGAGCTGCAGCAGAAGGAGCAGTAGGAGCAGTAGCCGTAACGAGTCTCGTGTAGCGAGTAACCTTGGCCGGTTGCGGGTTACGTTGTCCCCTTTGCTCGGCACCGCTTCGGATGACGACAATGTTCTCGGCCGTGCCGGTGCTACCACCGTTGTTCGAAGTTGACGAAGAGTTCTTGCCACCGTCGCTGCCACCGGCAAAGTCGACTTGCAGCTTAAGACGCATGTCCCAGGTATCGTAGACAGCGCGGAAGTGCTCAGGCATGAGTTGAAAGTAGCGCTCAATCTCGCGTGACTCGGCAATGCGCTGCTCCTTGACGAGACCGACCGAGTCGGGCGACAGGCGCGGAGAGGACGAGGCGGCAATGCGCAGCGATTCGGACTTGTCGTCGAACCAGTCCGTCGTCAAAGTACGGCGCGAGGCTTCCACCAGCTCCCAGCTGACAGAACGGCCCACCTCCCAGGCCAGCTGGTCGCGTTCGACGGTGACAGTCGCAGCTGTGGTGGGCGCCGCGGGCACATCTTGCAGGTAGTACACCTCGCCGAGAGCGTTGAGAGCGACCGCCCAGACACGACGGCCGACCCGGCGCTTCTCGGTATAGCTGTCGTCAGCAGTAATAGCAATGATGGGCACACCAGGGCACAAGACCCAGCGTGCAGTGAGGTGCGAGTAGGGGTAGCGAGAGGACGAGTTGGCCTTGTCGAGCGAGTAGGACGACACAACACCGAGTGACGAGCCGGTCAAAAAGCCGACCATGGACTTGGTCACGTTGGGCACAGCCGTCGTCTTGGCGATCCAGACGGCGGTCACGGCTTCAGCAGCCTCGGGAATCGCAGGAACTTCGGACAGGTCGGGCGCGGCGTTGAGGGCATCAATGACCCCTGGGAAGTGGCGGCGACGGGTTGCATTGTCGAGGTAGGCGAGGCTGCGGTCATTGGTCGCACGCGTCAGAGCACGGCCACCGGGAAAGGCTTCACCGACGATAGCACCATACAGGTTGCTGACGTCCATGACGTTGGGCATCGCAGCCCGGCCAGGGCCCAGTCCATAGGGCGTAAGGCCACGGTCGACATCCTGAAGCTGCGGAGCCATGTACTCCTCGCGGTAGCCCCAGCCCTCGAGCTTGCCGAGAGACGGGTTGCTCGAAGCAACAACACCAAAGGCAGACGAGCCGTGCACAACCCGAGGCTGCTTCTTGCCAGAGGCGCCAAAGGAGGCGTTGAGCAGGTCGACCGTACCCGGGAGCTGCGAGTTGTAGGTGATGACGGCCGTGGCCTTCTTGCCGTGGCCAAGAACAGCTTTGCTTCCGGGGCCCTCGCCTTTCACGCCAACGGACACGCCCGGTTTCCCGGACATGAGGCTGCGCAGCAGGCGGGTGCGCAGGAGGTATTCGCTGCGCCAGGAAGCAAGAGCCGTCAGACGGCCAAACCGGCGCGCATCGGCACGAGCAAAGGTCATGTTGTGCTCATCCATGATGCTGCCGCTTTCGGAAGCAGCCGCCAAGAGAGCCGCCGTGCCGTTCAAGGTGGCAGCTTCTTGGCCGGGGAAGAAGCGCGAAAAGGCCATGCGCCAAGCATGCGGTGTTGTGATCAAGGCATAGAAGCGCTTGGAGACGAGCGCGACCGAATCGTGGGCTCCCGGTTGGAGGTACGAGAAGACGTGTGTCAAGACTTCGTTGGGGAAATCGTTGAGGCTGCGGCCGGAGCCAGAGCCAGAGCCAGAAGCCGACGATGCCTTTTTCACGACGTTGAAGACGACGCGTTCACGACGGAGAGCCGCAGGAGTCCGAGCACGTTCATACTCGGCAACACGCTGACCAGCGGTGGTCGGTGCAGTCGAGGTCGATGGAGAAGATGGAGTGGCAGGAGAGGAAAAAGAGTTGGGGGCGGCCACTTTCAGGCGGCGCAGCTTTTCGTCGAGCTTCTCGATGTCGACGACAGGGCTATCTGCAGAGGCAGCCGAAGCGACGGAAGCTGCGGCATGCTGCTGACAGCCGTCCGGGCGGGGACGATGGAGGCCATGTTGGGCAAAGGACGAAGAGGACGAGGGAATGGATTGCAGGGCAGCGTGTTCTGAAGCTTCGGCGAGCCCGCGGTGCATAAAGAGGTTAGAAGGGGGTGTTGGTGGGAGCAAACAGAGTACAGTCGTCGTCGCGAGCAGAGGGACGCGTCGACGAAGGGATTGGAGGGGGTTGGGATCGAGAGATCGAAAGTCGGAGAGACGAGAGATCAAAAGATCGTCGTCGAAAGGTGAAAAAAGTCGCGTTGGAGATGGCTGCTTTGCGCGTCGCAAAGCCGTATCGGAAAACGAGAAAGGTTATCGAAAGCGATGATTCTCACAAAAGAGAGCGCTTGTTCGGTCAAGAGAGGATTGTGTTCCACAGTCTGGGAAGCTGGGTTCGAGGGGGGTGCTGGTGTGCGTTGTTTGCTGTGGTTGTGTTGTTTCGTGATGATTTTTTAGGAATTGGCAATTTGGGGGGCGACAGATTAAGGAAAGAGAGATACGAGTGCCAGAGGCCAATCTCATTCGTCCAATCTGGGGCGTGTTTGGGGTGTTTGGGTCGCGGCTTCCCGTCCGGTATGTCCGGCGGCCGCGTTTTAGGGTGCGGAAGGTGCGTTTTGGTGGTATTACTGTGTACAGTGTGTAGGAAGGAGCGTCCCAGCGGCCTGTTTTTTCCGAGGCAGTTGCTGACTCATCTGATAGACACTGCTGTTTTGGCTGTCAGGGGCGAATTTGCAGACCCGAACGGGGAGAGACCGCTGTAAAAGCTTGTCGGACCACTAACTCCAGCGACCGTCCACAGTGGGCCATGGCCGCAACAGCCTTATGAGAATACTGGGCAAGTAGACACAATCAGTCATCACCAAAATAATATCGACGAAAAAGAGGACCAGGATCTAGGCAGCACTAGAGTCATACAACACAAAGTGCTTACTGATATTCGCTATGGAGAAGAAGAAGAATTGAATGAAAAGAAAGAAAGGGGAACAGAAGAAAATGCAACAAAAAAGGCTTCATGATGCTTCGCAAAAAACCAAAACATGATGCTCCAGGATAATGGCTAATGTACAAGTCTACTTTACACTCTTACGGTCTCCTTCTACTGTCCGTCAAGGTCTTCATCTACTTCTCTCCTAGTAAAAGTCCTGCCGTCTTTCCTGGGGACTCTGCGGACTCTGGTACCGCGAGATGGGAATACGCACAGAGGTCGCCTGGCCGTCTGTGTGGACAGTCAGAGCCGATGACTGAGGCGGCATATAACCCATCGGCGCCCGCTGCTGCTGTGGATACTGCTGCTGCTGGTATTGGGGGTGTTGTTGTTGCGGTCTCTGTTGCGAGTATTGCTGAGAGTATTGCTGAGAGTATTCTTGAGAATGAGGGTAAGGCTGCTTCTGCTGTTGCTGGCTGATATGGCTGTATCCGGAAGGAGCATCTCCACCCGCCAAACTCGGTCTTCTTCCTACAGGTGTCTGCAACAGACTCCGTGTAGCAGGGCCATTGAGCGGTGCACGCGTCGGCATCGGACCACGGCCGATTGTTGTACTGCCACTGCTGCTCGTCGTCAGTGGATGGCGGGCAACATTGGCCTGTTGTCCAGTCTGCTGTCCTGGCACCATATACGACGGCATCTGCCCTTGACCCGCCATATCCTCCGGTGAACCTCCATCTCTCACAGAAATGGGCGGCGTCTGTGGCGGCACCGGCCACTGCAACAAGGCCGGCGACATGAGCATACTGCTGGCGATGCTGCTGCCACCGACGCTACCATAGCTGGAGCGGTTCTGGGCCGTGGAACCGTCACCGGCGTCCGTACTGGCATCCGCTCCGTGAATTTCGTCGACTGCGGTGTCAGTGCCACTGCCAGCCGACTGGCGTTGCTGGCGCTGACGGCTCGGGGCCAACAAAGGAGGCGGTGCAAGAGCGGAAGGCGAGGCCAAAGGCTGCGTTGGAGTCCGAGACATGGGTGAGCGTTGCGAGGATGGCTGGCCGTTCAAAGGAATACCATCGGCCGTAGCCACAGCCAGACGGGGGAGAGATGGCTGTTGCTGTTGGGAGTACTGTTGCTGCTGCTGCTGCTGCTCCTTTGGCTGAACAGCTGTTGGTGGCGGTGTGGGGAAAGACCCGGCAGGATTGTGACTTTGGCTGTTGGCAGTGCCCGCCTGGCCGACTGCACGGCCACCACTGCTTCCACGTCGAGCTGCAAAGGGTTGTGCTGGCACGGGCTGCAGACGCGGCACAGAATTGACGCTGCTGTTGCTATTGTGGTGGCCGTATGCAGATGCAGTGTTGGTCCGTCCCGTGGCAGGGAATGTGCTGTAGCTGCTCCGTGAAGCCGAACGAGCACGGCCAGCAGCTGCGGCAGCAGCGCTTGTCGTTGGAACAACACCCGACGAAGCCGTCGACGGTGTCATGCCACTGCTGTCGAGCGACGACGAGGCTGAACCTGAACGGGGCGGCTGTCTTGCTGCCGTAGCTGGCGGATAGGTTGGCGTAGGAGTGTTGTTTATTGAATGCACTCTGGCGGCAGCAGCAACAGCTCCAGCTCCAGCGGCCATGGCCATGACTGGCATCTTCTCGTTGAATATACCGCCAGTTGGCGTTGGTGACATCTTCTCCGGCATGGCTGGACCGCCTCCACTAAGACCAGCACTCGGCAAACCCGCACTCGGCAGCGCATCCATAGGTGCCAACAGTGACCGCACGGAACCCCGGCTGTTGAGACGCTGAGCACCACCTTGCTTGCTGCCGTCAGCTCCACTGCTACCTTTATTGCCGCGGCTCCCGCCACAGGCTGCAAACAGTGGTCGCAGAGCCTTGGACCGGCGGAAACAGTAGAGAAGAGCAGCAGCAATCAGCAAAAGTGCAAGAGCGACAACAACGCCGGCAATGACGCCGGCATGGCTGCCACCGCCTGCAGCAGACGTAGAAGAGCCTGTTCCAGTAGACGACGCCGACGCAGACGATCCCGTGGGCGAAGCTGAGACTGGCGTGGCAGCCGCCCCGAGAGCACGGCCACCACCAGACGACGTCGGTGTCGCTTGTTCGCGGGCCGTTGTGGTCTGTCCGTTGGGCTCGACGTAGACAGAGTTGACGTTGCTGGATCCCGTGTTGGTGGCGCCAGCGGCATCGGCAGCAGCAGCAGCAGATGATGTCGCGGCACCAGTCTGGCTGGCAGCTGCGCCTGCATTGCTGTTGCTGTCGTTGTTGTTGCCGCTGTCGTTGCTGTTGTTTCCCGATGGTGATGCCGTGGCTGCCGCATTGTTCCCCGCGCCGGCATCCTGTGTTGTTTGATTTCCAGAGTCGTTGTTGTTGTTGTCAGCAGCTGTCGTTGGTTCACTTTTGTCGTTGTCGGCTGCTGGTGTTGATGCTGCCGCTGGCGAGGCTGCTGCTTCTTTTGATGTTGCCTTTGTCGTCGGATTGGCTGCCGCCGGTGTCGACTTGTCGGCCCCGGGTGTTGTGCTTGTTGTCTTCGCAGCCGGTGTCGACGCTTCTTTCACGGGCGTTGTCGATGTCGCCAGTGTTGTCCTGGCTGGTGCTTCGGTTGATGATGTTGTCTTGTCATTGTCATTGTCATTGTTGTTGTTGTTGTTGTTGTTGTTGTTGTTGTTTCCATTGTTGCCATGATTCCCGTTTCTGTCGTCGTTATTCCCTCGGCCATTGTGGTCTCCGCCGCCGCCACCAGCACGTCTCTTCAGTTCAGCGTCTGCCTCTGCTGTTGTGTCTGTACCGTTTTCCGAAGAGTGCACTGGTGAGTGCTTGCAAATGGCGTCCCAGGAGTCGTGCGCCACGCCCGTCAACAGCCGCCATATGGCCTCGCCGCCGGTAGGGTTGTCGACAGCCGGCTGGCCGTCCTGGCTGATGGCAACCATGGTTGTTTGTGTGAGGTAAAGATGAAACAAAAATCAAAGAGAAAACCAAGAGAAGAGGAGAAAAGAGAAGGGCAGAAAAGAGAGGTAGAAGAAGGAAAGAGAGTGGGTGTCGTCGACCCAAGAGTTTGTTCGTCGGGAAATTTTTAGGGATGAACACGGCACGGGTACCGGGGTCGAGAGAACCAGAAAGTAAAGAGAGTGGAAGGAGAAAAACAAACAAACAAACAAAAGAAAAGAAAAGAAAAAGAAAAAAGCGAAGACGTCCTGTCAACTGCCGGTTCTTGTTCTCTTGTTTAGTTCCTGATGTTGCTTTTTTTGCCGTCGATCGTCCTTTGAAAAAAGTCCACGGTAGGTCAGGGTAGCTCAAAGAAGATCGTCGGTCGTCAACAGCTGCTCCTTGTCGTCCTCGTTCTGTCCGTTATGGCGAACCAGCCGCCTCGGACCATTGTTGTCTGGCAGTGGCAGCAGCTTGAGAGAAAGCGGTGTCAAGACGTAGGAAATGGGCAAGAAACAATAATGTGAAAAAAAAAAAGAAGAAGAAAAAAGGGGAAAAAAAAGAAGCAGAAAAAGAAGCAGAAGATGAAAAACAAGGTCAGGGTCAAGGAGATGACAAGACAAGGGACCAAGCAGTACAAGAAGAATCAACCTCAAGACCTGGCTGCAAGGGTTTGTAAAAAAAAAAAAAAAAAAAAAAAAAAAGGTCGCGGTCGAGACGGTCAACAGTCGAAAGACACTGAAAAAGAAAAATACAAGTACAAGTACTCCGTACGTCGTAGACTGCAGTCCAAAATACAATGCAAGACAGTCAAGATAGGGCCAAATGCTGGAAAAGAGGGGACGTGAAGTGACTAGAAGTGACAAGAGAAAGTGACGAGAATAAAAGAGGTCAAGCGGAGGGCAGAACCGTTTCACTGAAATGGGTCCCCCGTCAGCTACCAGCGGAGTGCGAGGATAGCTCAAGGTTCTTTTTTTTTCTTCTTCTTTTTTTTTTACGACGTACACATATTCTTTCACAGGCACGGGCATTGTCTGCCCGCCTTCTTTTTTAGCGAGACAGCCTTGTCACCTTGCGGAAAGCTTGCCTGTCTTTCTGTTGTCTCCTCTTGTCTCCTCTTGTCCCCTCTTGTCTTCTTTAGTCGTTGTTGTCCTTTGCCACTTGCCCGTGCATTTCGACCGTTTTTTTGTTCTTCGCTCCTTTTCTTCTTTCCTTCCGACAGTTCAGTCTCTGATTCTTGACGCGACTTGCCTCGTTTGTAGTTCGTAATTCTCTTCTTTCTTTCGTGTTTGTGGAGGTGCAAGCAGTCAGATGGAGTTCAATGCACATCTGCCCAGCCCACATCCACATCGGATCCTGCACGGGGCCCCAGCGTCTTGCATTGAACATCAATCTTGACCTCCGAAGACGCAAAGGCGCTTCGCTCCCGAGATGCAAAGAGGAAAAACAAACAGAGAAAGAAAGCTTTGACTGGTCTGCCTTTTTGACAGCGCAAATCACCCGTTGTCCGTCGTCTTGGGAGCTTTCAACTCATTGACTGGCCTACTCCAGGTGCGATCTCCGCCCATCAACGAGGACTCGCACGCGTTTTGGTGTGTGCCTTTGTGTGCTGGTCCAGGCACAACTTCACGTCTTCCCACTCAAAACCCCACTTGTCCCCTTGCAGCATCCAATTTCGTGAAAGGGGGTTCAGGCACACACACCAAACACCACCAACACACATCTTGCAGCCACGAGGTGGGCTGTCTTTTTTCTTCTTTTCTTTTTATCTTCTTTTCTTGTCACTATTTTGTTTACATGTCTCTCATTGTCCTTGTTTTTCTCTCAGCTTACTTTTTAACCTTGTCTCTCACTTATTGTGACCAAACTGTCTCACCCAATCGCACCTTGTTTTGTTTCAATGTTTTCGGGTGATGATATCGGTTCATCTTGTCGTCTCTTCTTCCCGTCCACGCTTCTTTTGATATGTGCTTCCTTCTATGTTTTCTGCTCTCTTCTACTCCCAGACCATCTTCCCCTCGGCTTGGAAAGGGGTCAGTGATAATAAGGAGAATGTGAGAATGCCGAGAGAATAGGAGACCGAAGAGACCTTTGAAAGAACAGCAAGCCCTACGTCGTACTCAACAAAAGATGGTGATATCTTATCATCCGCACGGCCATAGAATACGACATTAGACCACCAGCAACACCACCCAAAGAGACCTCGAGAAGGACCACAGGGGCTCAAAGCGTTCGGAGAATGCTACCCAATGCACAGAAAATGGTTCAATAACTCGTCCTCGGTTGCAGTGTTCTCGTGAAGACACTCAAATGCTATCCCAGCCAACAGGCCAGCTAGAACGGATACAACAGCGGCGCACCCCGAACACTACCAGAAACAAAATACGACGTAAAGAGTGAAGAAAAGTCTTCTTCACCCCTGAACGAATGCTCGTGATGCCTGCCCAATATCCACATACACAACACCAAAAATAACACCCAAGATAACACCCCAAATAACACCCATGTGCTGGAATCAACGCATGTCCCTGTAGCGGAGACTTTTTGTGTGCTCACGTGCGAGGCCCGGGTTGTGAACGATAACAGAGTACATACGGAGATAGAGACAATGCTGTGCTCATGTCACCAAACAAAACCCTTACTCTCAGCTGACCACGAGTTATTGAGCGAGTGCGTGCTTTTTCCTTTTGCGTTTCTTGCCCGATTCGCGTACAAAACACACAGACGCAGCTGCATGAAGACGAAGCCATACGACGAAGAAGGCGGTGAATCGTTGAAGAGGCAAGACACACACACCAAAAAAAAAAAAAAAAAAAAAAAGATACAAAGTGAAGCCACTTTGTGAAATTGATTCGACTTTTTCAAATCAGAAAATCAAAGTTTTCAAAGTTTGTCCCGCCAAAGTCACTGGACGGGGCTAGCCAACTTACACAGCAAAGGAGGGGAAGCACATCGAGAGTGTGATGATGAAAGACTCCGAAAGTACGTCGTGGTGCAGCCCAACATGAAAATGAAAAGTCAGAGTCAAACCAACACCATATCCCACTTTAGCCGAAGAAAAAACATCAACAAATATCACTGGTGGCATATCAAGAACGTTGTTTGTCTGTACGAGGAAGCTGCGATCGCGAAGTCGGGCTTCTAGTGGGCCCGTATGCTGTTAGCTCTTTCCTCAGCAACTTCAGTTGTCAATTCATGATCACAAAGGCAAGAACGAACGTCCAGTTCTTTCTACTTTAGGTATCTCCTATCTTCCCTGCCCCTATCTTTTCTTCCTCTCCTCTCCTTTTCAAAAAGTTCCTGTGACGCTTTCTTCTGTCAACTCCAACTTCACCCTACATCCCACATCCGCCGTACTGCAGCCAAGCCCTCTGCGGACACAGCTCCGATCTAACAGTTACTGCGGGGGAAGTGCGTGTTAGCACGACCGAGAATACCCAAATTCCACGAGTCACAGGCCGCCGGTTAAATACGAAAGTGCGACAATTGACAATTGACAAACGACAATCGGCGGGCAAGTCAGTCTGCATGCAGCTCCAGTCCAACCTTTAATCTCCAACAACTGGAGCTTCTCACACTTTACAATGGCTGGCTACGGTTGAATGAGAGTTCAAGCTTAAATGCCGGCAGCTCCTTTTCTGTTTTCTTTTTTTTTCTTCCCTCGCTTCGCCCGCACCTCATCAACAGTCTCGATCAACTTCGCTTCGCTCAGTCGATCTCGCCGCCATGCCTCGCGTTCGCAATCCCATCCTCCCCGGCTTCCACGCCGACCCTTCCGCCCTCCGTGTCGGCAAGGACTACTACATTGCCACCTCCACCTTCGAGTGGTACCCGGGCGTCCAGATCCACCACTCGACCGACCTCGCCAACTGGACCCTCGTCAGCCGGCCCCTCAGCTGCGCCACGCAGCTCGACATGCGCGGTGACCCGGACAGCTGCGGCGTGTGGGCGCCCTGCCTGACGCACGACGGCAGCGAGTTCTGGCTGGTGTACTCGGATGTGAAGCGGAAAGATGGCAGTTTCAAGGACTCGCTCAACTACATTGTGCACGCGCCCAGCATCACAGGTCCGTGGTCCGACCCGGTCTTTGCCAATTCTTCTGGATTCGATCCTTCCTTGTTCCACGACCCGGACGATGGCCGCAAGTGGTATGTCAACATGCTGTGGGACCACCGCAAGCGTGCCGGCGGCCCCCTCAACCGGACAGCATTTGCGGGCATCGTGCTGCAAGAGTTTGACCCCAAGGCAGGCCGTCTGGTGGGTCCACGCAAGACGATTTACGGCGGCACGGACTTGACTTTGGTCGAAGGTCCACACTTGTACAAGCGCAACGGCGTGTACTACCTAATAACGGCCGAGGGCGGCACGGGCTACGACCACGCAGTGACCATGTCACGGTCAACGAGCGGCAGCGTCTGGGGCCCGTACGAGGACCACCCGGACAAGCACATCTTAACGAGCAAGGACCACCCTCTGACAGCACTGCAGCGGGCAGGCCACGGCGATATTGTGGATGTGGACCAGCCGGATGGATCTGTCAAGCCGTACGTTGTGCACCTCTGCAGCCGTCCTGTCACACAGAAGAGGCGCTGTGTGCTCGGCCGCGAGACATCAATCCAAGCGGCGCACTGGGGCGACGATGGATGGCTGTACTTGGACGATGGCATCGTGCCATCGCTGTACGTGGAGCTACCCGGTGCCCGCGATGACGACCCGGCCACAGGTGCCTACTGGAAGGAGACCAAGTACACGTGGAAGGAGGCCGATTTGGAGGGTGTCGACTACTCCGCCATCAACGGTACCGTGGCGCCCAAGCTGCACCCAGACCTGCAGTGGCTGCGCTCACCCGACCCGTCCCGTTTGTTCTCCATTACCGGCGGCCAGCTCGTGCTCCACGGCCGCGAATCGATCGGTTCGTGGTTTGAACAGGCGCTCGTTGCCCGGCGGCAGACACATTTTTCGTACGACGCGGAAACCGTGCTGGATGACTACCAGCCCGAAGACGAGCGGCAGTTTGCCGGTCTGACGGTATACTACAGCCGCTACAACTTTTTCTACCTGACAGTGACCGCAGCGACACCTGATGATGCCGGTGTGTTCCCGCGGCCAGACGTAAAGCCCGGCCGCGAACTGCAGCTCCTGACGTCCGAAGCATCCTTCCCCAACGGCCAGCTGGAGGTGCCCATGCAACCCGGTGTGCCGCTGCCAGCGACGGGCAAAGTGCGACTGGTGGCACGTGTGCGCGGCGGCAAGACGCTGCAGTTCTTGTACGCAACGGAAGCCGACCCGGAGCTCAAGCCGATCGGCCCTGTCTACGACGCTTCGATTGTCTCGGACGAGTGCGGTGGGCACCAGGTGCACGGTAGTTTTACGGGTGCCTTTGTGGGTGTAGCAGCGTCGGACTTGAACGGCACAGCCATGGATGCACGGTTTGACGAGTTTGTGTATCGCCCGCAGCAGGATCCCCTGGACCGGTACGAAGTGTAGGCATGAAAGCAGGTGGTACTCAATATGAATTTAGACTTGATTTCACTATTTCACTTTTATTTGTTCGTTGGCACATTTGGTATTCACCGTTAAATTTAGTTCGTATGAGCTTCTCACTCCGTTTACACATTCACCGAGCCGCCGTCGATCAGGATGGTGGTGCCGTTGGCATAGTCGGCGCGCACAGCATACAAGTATGCCTCGGCAATTTCGACGGGTGTCGCCACAAAGCCGACACTCAGCTGCTCAGCCGCCTTGCGGAACGTTTCTTCTTGCTCCTCTTTGCTCTTGCCCAGCTTGTCCCACAGCTCCGTCTTGACCAGGCCGGGGACGACGGTGTTGACGCGAATCTTCTTGTTCTTGCCGCCGGGTGAGCCTTTGGCCAGCTCGACGGCCAGGCCTTGGGTCAAGTTGATGACGCCCGCATTGAGCGCACCGCCCAGCACGGCGCCCGGGCTGGCACGGAGAGCAGCACCGCCCGACGTCAAAGTGAGCGAACCGCCGGGGCTGATAATGTCGTGCTTGACCAAAATCTTGCCAAGAGTGATGCTGCCCCAGAACTTGACGCCAAAAAGGTACTTGGCATCGTCCAAGTCGGCATCGGCCAGGGGACCACGAATGATCTTGTCGACAGCCGAAAAGACAACATGGTCCACAGGAGCCAGAGCTTGGAGGGCGGACGTAAACGCGGCTTCGTCGCGGACGTTGGCGACGACACCCTTGGGGGCGGCGCTCGAGGAGGCACCGCCGACTTCCACGGCTGTCTTGCTCAGCCGCTGGACGGCATCGTCGACGTGCTCTTGAGACGAGGAGACAATGGTGACGTGTGCGCCGACAGCGACGAAAGCCTCAGCTGCGCCGAAGCCGATGCTGAGGAAATTAGCAGAATACTTCATCTACAAGAGATACGAAAGGGCGAACCTACCCCGAAGAGCCGCCAATAACGACAATCTTTTTGCCGGCAAGCTTGTCCGTGTAGCCCATGGTGGTGGTGTGTAAGTGGCGGTTGTGATGTAAGAGGGAGAAGTGGCAGAGGGGATGCTTTACTTGACAATGATTCGCACTTTCTGTATGAACGTTGTCTATTTAAGAAGATCATCAAGAGCTCTTCAAAGCTATTCGCAAGCAATTTAGCTACAATATGCCACGCTGTGCTTCGATTTCGCAATCGTGCGGGCAGACGCTTGGTTTGTCAGCTAACGAAGCGTAAGGCTTTAAGTCCGTACTTTGACACAAATGTCCGTCTACTCAGTAGCATGCCATCTGCATGGTCAGATTGGGCACATCGGCACATTATCGGAGCGAAAGACGACGGTAGGCAGTCGCAAATAAGGTGCAGCTTGTCAATAACGACTCAACCCCAGTTGTCAACCAGCAACAAAGTAAAAGAATTGCACAAGTGTCCGGCGCCATACGGCAGTTGGAGTACAACATAGGTCATGTTTGGAGAAATGTGGCAGTCTTTACCTGCGATTCAAGAGTGGACGGCGACTTTCTGGCTATTGTCGCCATCTTGGCTGCAATGGCGTATTATGGGGGAACTTTCAAGTCAGGAACAAGAGACAATAGGCGGCATTAAGGAAATGAGTGGTGGAACACAGATAGGACCATGATAACGACAACGGGCTCGAACAATTCGTCAAGAATACAAAAAGAGACCATCTGTGTGACACATTTAGAAAATGTGACATATTTAAGAATGAGCACATGATTTATATTGTGAGCTGTATAGTTTGAGAGTCAATTATTCTTGGCCTTAATTCAGAACTATTCTTCATTCTTTTTTGTCAAGTATTATTCAAAATACATTCAGTCTTATTTTAGTATCTCAAGCACATTATTCGTCTTCACAAGCTTCCTATTCATTCCTTCAAAGCAACCATATGACACAAGACTACTCCGTACATGCCCCCACTTGTCTTGTATGAGTCTTATCTCGTCTGCCAAGAAACACAATGCCAAATGTCGAATGCGGGGAAGACAGTGCCGAGAAGAAAGAAAAGACAACAGTCGAGTGTTCCTGTCCCTGAGTTTCCGAGTTTCTGAGTTCCCAAGACAGGGTTTTCGTTTTCAAGGCTCTACGTTCGTACCGATATTTTCGTCATTCCCTTTCCTGGACCCCATTTTCGCTCTTTTCTTCCAAGGCACGTCACAGGGCCCGCCTCCGTCGAGCCGTCTGCGTCATGACTTTTTGAGTGGGGGGCCTCGTGAAGACCAAAGAGTTTATGCTAAGCCTCTACAGTTCGAGATTACCACTGTAGCAAGGAATCCGTTTTTATCCTTTTCATTTTTGTCGTCGAAAGACCATGAAATATCTTAGCTTGTGTGGATTTTGCTCCTTCCCATTTAATGCCTTATTTGCACCTACTTCGCACCTTCCTCGCCAACACACTCTCGACACAGTTTATTGTATCTTAGGCAGACAGCCGGGTGTGGGTTGATTTGGGTTGATTTAGGTGTCCATGTGCTGGTTACGGGCAGTTTAGGGGGGTCGCTCGGGCCAGCCTGTCTGCCTTGGAGAAGGCACCTGCCCCGAGAATCACAAAGGGTGTCCACTATCAGCTAGTCCAGCCAATCAGATAACACGGCAGCCACACTGAAGAGTGCCTTCCCCCTCTGGAACGCTGTAATTTAGCAGGCAGGAGGCACACAGGCCACTAACGGCAGCCCAGAATCCCAAAAGGGCAATAGCGGCCCCTGGCACGTTGTTCGTTTAAACGCTGCTCCTCCACCAAATCCACCAGTCTCCGCGCAGACTCAAAATCCAAAAATCCCACCCGGCGAGAAATCGTGAGTCAACACGGCGAAGCGGTTTGAGAACGGCGAGGGAAACAACAAAGTAGATGAGGCCAACGGGAGGAAGCAATAGCCTCGCGTCTCAAGTTCCAAGCACAGGCCAAGGCAACGCCTGAGTCTCTTCTCTATTCTCGCAGACCTTTCTCAAAAGAATTGGCGTTGACTTGTTGACTCGAAAGCAGCATAGCCTCGCAAGACAAGGCCTGCTGTCTTCTGCCTTCTGTCTGCTGTCTGCCCATCCCCATATGCCTAGTCGTAGCTGAAGCAGCCCCATTTCCAGTCTTCCTGCCTGGATGACCCTTGCCTCATAAGGATGGTTTCTCACGATATATATCGTCACCCATTTCTCGCTTTGACGCCTTGGACCTTGATTCTTAACCTTTTTTTTTGGCATCCTTTCCCTTCTCCCATTATTCACTAGAAAACACTCTAAACTTATCAGCCTCCACTGCCGTCATCCTTTTTTTGCAACTTTCTTGTTCGTGATTGCATCATCTCTTGCCAAATACCAAAGCCAAAGTCTACCACAGTCCAGAGTCTCGGATTCCACTATACAGATTCTGGTGATCTTTTCCGCGTTCTATTCCCGAAAAGCTTCCCCATCTTTCTTTACATAGGTAGCGAGACTCTCCCTTCGACAAACCGTCTCATGAACATGGGGCTTGCCCTCTACTCTCCGGACGACGGCGACCCTTCGCCCTCGTGTCAGGATTCTTCTTTCTTCTTTTCAGACGGCCATGACACCCACTTCGACCCTCTCGACTCGTTCAACCGCCACCTCCAGCCTTCCGGCACCCGGCTCCACGACTGGCGCCATGGTCCCAGCAAGGCCCGCCTGACCGCCCGTCGCCAGGCCAGCTGGGCCTACCGCTACGAGTACGAGTACCGCAACAAAGCCTGTGGCGGCGGCCTGGTCGAGTCCAGTGAGGCTGCTCCTCTGCGACACGACCCTGTGGGCTGGCCCGGCCGCCTGCGGCCACACCAGATCCGACTTCTGCAGACGACCATAAATCTGTCGCCAAAGAGACGTTCAGGCTATGGTTACAGCGGCAGCAACACTCTGCGCGGCCAGCGCAGGTCGGTTCGTGATGTTTGTATCAACGAGATGGCCATGAACCAGCCGCGGTGTCCCGCGCCGGACGTGAGCCGCTCGCGGCCGGCACCGCCCGTGACCACGCCAGCATGGACACGGTCTGCGCGGCGGACGAACCGGCCACCCTCTCTAGAGCGCCAGGGTGCGTTCCGGGATGCCTCTACCACAAAACGGCGGATGTCCCAGTCCGATTCGAGCACAGACGGCGACGAGGCCGAGTTGTACAGCTTGGGACTGCTCTACGACAACGAGCACGCCTGTGGTGCCGGCTTTGGCCTGGACAACATCGTACATGACGCCCCTTTGTACTCCATCTCGGTGACAAAAGGCCGGTCGCGTGGCCGGGTGCGGGGTCCGTCCCCACGGTGCGAAAGCTCCTTTGAGAGCGCGAGTGAGAGCTTCGTCAACGACCTTGGGCCCCTCCCTGAGCTAGGTTTGTCATTTGCCAACCTGGCCGACGACGCCGCGCTTGCCCGTTTCTTGCAGGACGAGGAGATGGCCGCCTACTTGGCCACTGTCCCCAAGGGCGAGCACGATGTGGTCTCTGACTGGCCGTGCAATCCTCCGTCGTCGGTGCCCTCTTCGTCTGCGTCTTCGTCTTCTTCGCCAGTGAGAGTCATTTATGAACTCGCACCAGAGGCGGAGATGCAGGACGAGGCAGTGGCAGAGTCCTCCAACAGTGACGACTTTGACGAGACCGACAACGCCGGCGACTGGGTTATGGACATGGCCGGTCTAATTGATGACGACAATGACGCCGTCGACTCTTCCTCTACCGACGACAGCATTCTTATCCGTACAGATACTTTTTCCGATGACGACGACAGCAACCCCGATGATACCTGGCTGCTCCTCCGACCTTGATGGTTTCCTTTTGAGTGCAGTATACTTCACGACGGCTCGCAGCAAGTCCTGCCATAGTCGAGAGAGTTATCAAAACGACGCCTCCTGCGACTGGTTATACAAACGGACTGGCCCTCACATAAGTGGAGATACTATTTAAACACAAAACACAAAACAAAAACAACAACAAAAGCATTCAAGGAACTACCAAGGCCGTGGGGAAGGAGAGAGAATATGACAGGGAGAGAGAGGTAACAGTTCAGCCCACTTGGCGTGCTCAGCTGAGTTTAAAATTCAACTTTGAGCTCCTTGCAGCGGCTGCTGTTTCGCTACCCCTGCTTTTTTGTCGCCTCTCCTTCATCCGCACACTGGAGCACCAAAAAGGAGACATCATTGCAGTCTTTGTCGATGTCGGCTGGTGAGACTCTCTCTGCACTGCTACTCGACCAACCCTACACTATTTCCTTTGCTTTTATCTTCTTGTTTTATTTGTCCATTTGTATCTCTGCGGAGTGTCTAGCATCTTGTTTATTTCATCATCTTTTGTCTTTCATTTCACATATATTCAACATGTATTTCTATTTTCTCTCGTTTACTACCTGTTTTCTTTTGTATCTCTGTACCGATATCTGTAATACCTATACTGTACTATTCATAGATGACTGCATGATATGACGATCAACATTACTCTCTTGATTTTTTTCGAAAATAAATTGTATCTTGAGTGACACCCGTGTTTATGGTCTCTTCCACCGAGAAGGGAAACTATAACCAACGTATTCGCGGAGAGAGATCTAAAAAGAGATTCTAAAGAAATAGAAATTATATAACGAGACACAAAAACAGAATAGAATCAAACCACCGGGAGAGCTGCTGAAGAACTGCCCCCCAGAACCCAACAAGACATATATCCGGTCTTGTAACGCCAAACACTTTAAAAAAAGAGAAGAGAAAAACACGCGCCCCCTAAAAAAAGACCAACCAAAATAGAGATAAGAAGATGTAGTCTCCAATATTAAAAAGAAGAAAAAAGAAGAGAAAAAAAACGAGTAGTCGTAGTCCAGACAAGAAAGAGGACTATCCCTTTTTCCGAGCGTTTGCTTTTATCCAAAAGGAGACGCTAATGTATCCGTAATGTGTTGTAGTTTGTAACGAGCGGCTGATTGCTGATGAGGCAATCTTCATTAGACGTAAGAGTTGAAGACGAAACGAAGCAAAAACAAGACTAGCGAAAGAGTGGCCTACAGACAGCAGGCATACTCGGTCGCGTCCATGTCGTTGAAGAGGTGCGTGCGCGCGCCGTCGTCAGGAACGTCAAAGGAGCTGCCGCGGTACCGTCCGGTAACATCGCGGTGGTTGCCGACCGTCGAAGAGAAGGCGCTGCCCTGCACACCCATAAAAAAGCGGCTGCGCACCATGATGCCCAGGTCAATGGCGCCCTGGAAGTCAAAGGCCATCTTGTTAATGAGGCCGGTCGTCTCGGTGTCGTCGTTGAGCTTCGCCAGATCCCACTTGTGCGTCGTGGTCCAGCCGCGCTCGGCGGCGGCCTTTTTGAACATTTCGATTTGCTCCTGGTCGCCGCAAGCCAAATAGACGGGGGGCTTCTCTTCGCCGTAATTGCCAAACTTCTCCCAGGCGCGGTCGAGGGCGTCGAGGTCAACGCCGAGCTGATGCTCTGCCGAGGACCAAATGCTGTCGTTCTCGGCGCGGAAGTGGACACCCATGTAGTTGGCAGCTTGGGGAAGGCGCTGGGCGACGCGGTCAATGACGGTGCGGACGTCTTCCTTGAAGCGGATAAGGTACGAGAGCTCGGTCCAGAAGCGCAGGTCGCGGCGCGTGGGGTCGTCGGTAATGCGGAAGACCATAAACTCGGAGTCGACATCCACTAGAGTAATGCCGCCGTTCTCGACGGGCGGGGTCTCCATCTTGGACTCCTCCTCGGCCAGGCGGTCCATCTTGATCTTGAACTGCTCGTTGAAGAACGTCTTCCAGGGACGGCCGACCCAGAAGTACGAGTGGAACTTTTGGTAAAAGGGCGCGTCGGAGCACAGGATCTCAAACTTGCGGCGGACGGCCAGGGTACCGCCCTTGTCCGGGTTGATGTCGTCCGGGTGGATAATCTTCATCCGCGGGCAGGCCTCGGCCATCTGGTCGCGGAGGTGGTCGACATCGTACCACTGGTCGTAGGGCATGTAGGCGTCGCCGTTGAAGAAGTTGAACTCGAGCAGGTTGTGGGAGTCGCGCAGCGGCATGGTGGGCAGCATGAGGTGGGAGCCCGTCTCAATGGCCATCTTGAAGCAGACCTTGACCTGGGACATGATGGAGGTCATGCCGGCCGTAATAGCGATGCAGTTGATGTAGGCCTCGTTCTCGTCCCAGTTGGCAGCGGCGCAGGCGGCGCGCACCTCGGGGAAGGGGAAGATGGGCGGCTTCTCGGCGCCAAAGACATTGACAAAGTAGTCGTCGACGTGCTTGTTGCCGGCGTCCTTGCCGGAACCGACGACGCCGGTGATGGTATCCTTGGCGGAGTTCCAGGCATTGCTGGGGTAGTCTTGGTAGTCGCCGAGGGGCAGGAGCTTGAAGCTCCAAATGAGGACGAGGGCGAGGAGGAGGGAGGTCGCGAGACCGGATCGACGACTGAACATGATTACGGTGTTGTGCGCATTTGAGGAGAGAGAGAAAGGGAGAGGAGTGTCGGGGGCGGGGTTGGAGGTCGACGGCCGAAAAAGGTCGAAGCTCGAACCAGTTTGGACGAAACGAAACGAGACGAAACGAAGCGAAACGCGCGGCGTTGAAGCTCGTTGTTTGGTGTGACGAAAAGAACGAGTGACGGGATCGAAACGAAGCGATCGTGGATCGTGTTATGCACGCGCGGCTGTTGGTGAGCTTTGCAGGACAAAGAGGACGGCTCGAAGCGTTGAACGAGAGGCGGAGGGAGCCGCGAAATAAGGGAGAACACGAAATGGAAAAGAGGAATGGGGGAAGATAGAGAAAAGCGTAAAAGAGGTGGAGAAAAGGAGAAAAGGTGAAAAGGAAGAAAGGGAGGAATTGGAAAAAAGGTCGAAAAGAAAATCGAAAAAGAGGCTGGCAAGAAAGGAGGCCACAAAAACGAGATGGAGACAACAGGAAGAGATCTCGGCACGAACAATGTCGATTAGCAGATGCGAATATGTGAAAAGGAGAGAGAAGAGTGGGAGAAAGGAGAAGACTGAGAAACGAAAGAGAACAGGAAACAGACGGAAAGTCTTTTGGAAACGACAAACGACCAAAAGGTGCAGACTTGTTTGCACCCTTGCTCCTTCTTGTTCGACTGGAAGTGGCCTCTGTCAGAAAAAAAGAAGGTGCGATTGGTGTCTTGAGCGTGAACTGGCCTTCGACTGGGTAGTTGCTGCCAAGAAAGTGTTCCCTGTTGGTGGGCGATCTCCAGTTTTTCTGGGGCTCTCCCTAACACCCCCTGAGTGTGGTAAATGTCCCTACGTAATCAATCAGACACAGCAGAGCGGCAGTCGAAGGTAGGGGTACTTTAGTCTAGTTCGAGAGATGGGCCTTTTGTGTGGATAGTAATGTACCTCTACCTAGCACTGGAATCTAGGTACATATACATATACTGTACGGATAGGGGAAGCATGCGATAAGATACCAGTCAGCACAGATCTCGAAAATTTGAGGAGGCTGCTACAAGGCACTACAATAGGGGCTGAACACATAGTACGAGGACGAGGACGACAGCAACGAGATACTGGAGATGGACTTGAGATGGACTTTGCGATGTCTTTTGCTATTAGATAGATGCCGCGTGAAAAGAGTCCGAGTCAGCGATGCGCCAGTCGCAGTTGCCCGCCAGAAAAAGCCACCACACCAACCACGTCAAGTTTGGGAAAGAACGCGGAGGCGAGGCGCGCACATGCACATGTCACCAAGTGCGTGTGTAGTTACGTGAGGGGAAGGAGGAGGGATACATGCAGGTAGATCGCACCTTCCTTCGCCCAAAGGTTGCGCTGCAAGTGGAAGGCACAACGTATCGACCCAGATCCGAAGATGTGAGAATGCGACATTGCGAGAAGGAGCGAATCAATCCAAACATTGTTTACAGTTGCACTTTCCGCATTGTTCCTGTCAAAAGGAAAGAGCATAAATTTGATGAACGGGGGCACTGAGGAAAGAGGGAGTACGAAGATACAAACTTCGACACGAGCAAAAAGAGTGGGGATGACAAGGGCCAGGGGAGCTAGTGGCCAGGAAAGAAGGAATAGGGGCGGGTGCGCGTCATTATGGTCGTTTTTGGCACTTTTAGCATTTTTGGTGGGGGTACTTTCCGTGGCTGTCTCCGACTGTCTTTTACGGTTTACCACAGGAGACCACACCTCAGTACGTCGTACTCTCAGTGGTCTCAGTGGTCTCAGTGCCCAAATGGTCTCAATCAGCGCTTCAACGAAAACAGCCCCGATTCGATTGCCCGCGCTGTTGGTTGGCAACTTTGGTAGATGCGATCTGAACATACTTACAATGGAACATGAACCAGTATGGTGTTCTTTTCACGTGTTGTATAACAATATCTCGATTCATCTGTCTCGCGTGGCCTCTGGTCTCTTGTCTTTTGCTGTAAGTTTTGTCGTTATTTTCCGCGTTTTCTTTCCCTTTTCTTTTTCAACTATTTTTTAATCTATTTTTACGCTTCATTACGCCTTCATCTCACTTATCCCAGAGTCCCCTGGCTCTGGCTGACGCCTTCCGTTGGCATTGTAATACGGGAGAGCGTGCGGGAAATTGTAACCTTACTCCGTAGTCTAACAGTACATGTACACAGTAGGGCGGTGGATTTCTCGTAAAAAAGAAATGATATATATACTCCGTATATATATTATGGCGCCGGCACTGGCACATTGGGTGTGGAGTGGCCCAGCGTGATAATCACCACAGTACGTCGTTCTATTCGATGCACCAATCCTTTACTGTGTACTCAAAAACGACGCGCGTCCCACTCATTATGAGAACACGCTTCTACGCTGTGGACGTGTAAAATAGGGGGAAAGTGGGCGGCTCGTTTTCATCTAGCTGCACTAATCTACGGAGTATTTCGGGACACAACGTGCTGCTCGCACCATTCCCGTCCGCTCGGGAGTGTCTTCCGTCCCGGTGGAAGGAAACGGTCGTCTTCGAGACCGGGGGTCTAGACTTTCTCGTTTGATGGTCTTCCTCTCGCTCTTATTTTATATACTTTGTAGAAAGCTGGCTAACTGCCCTCGTAGATACGTTGACTGTTGAAGGAAATAAAATAAAGCCACGAAAAAGAAGAGAAGAGAGCAACTGCCCGTGTTTTAGAGACGTGGACAACTTCCCTGTTGCTCAAGTTGGATTCTGGACAGAGAATTTGGGCTTGCAAATGTTGTATCTTGTCAGGTATTTGTGTTGCTCTTGATTGGTCGTCCCTGATTTGTGAACTCCATTGTCACGACTAAACATAAGAAGAGAGCCCACGAACGACTACAGCATCCAGCCTTGTACAAACGATAACTTGGCCTGACGATACTAGGATCTTTGCAGAAACACCAAGGCTGTGTCAATCCAGACAAAGTCTTAACTCTCCGGGGCTGCGAGGAGACCAGGCACGAAATATTCCGTACACACGAAACGATTGTGCAACCGATTGTAGCTTATTTGTTGTGTGTTATCTCTTGGCAAGTAAAACAGACTGTAACAATGCTAGACGTGTCGAGTGAAAATCAAAGAGGCGTGGGAGATGCCAGAGTGCTGGAAAGAAAAAATGCCGATATCTTTGACCGTGACTTGCCTGGGCTGAAAATGTGACTCCGTTGATATCTTTTATAGAAAACAGTATCTCCGAGCTCTACGGAGTACGTCGTACGTCGTACACCTTTACAAGAACGCCTTCTCTCTGGTTGGTATGTGCGTTGTGCGTTGTGCGTTTGTGCATTGCATATCTGCCTTTCTGCCTATCTGCCTTTCTGCCTTTCTGCGGCTGTCGGGCGTTTTGTTCCAAGCTCGTTGGCACTTGTCAAGAAAAGGGCGCGTGTGACAGGGTGTCCCGCCGTAAAAAGAAGCTTTCAGTAAAGGAAAGACGAAAAAGGCGGTTAGAAGCGAGGAGCGAAGGAGATGGGGAGTACGACGTATGACTGTCAGTTTTGTGTGTCAGTGAAGAGGGGAAAGGGGGTCCTTTAGCACGGCAGCTAATCGTCAATGGCGGCAAGCAAAAAGAACAAATGAGAAGCACAAGTCAAACGAAACAGGCCGTAACAAACTACGACGTACAAACTATTATCGGAGAAAATAGAGGATCTGGCTGAGTTGTGGGGAAGACTGGCGGACTTGCCTGCCGCTGGACACAAGCCCTCCCGATCTTGACTCACTCGAGAAGACTCGGCGCGAGAAACAGACGGCCGATTCACGCTCAAATGATCAAATGAGCAGTGTGTGAAAGCGGTCTGTCGTACGGGTCAAACTCGAAAAAAGAGGGGAAACCGCTGTTAGCCGCATCTGGGCGCGCATGCTGTTCCCTCGCTGCCTCGTCCTGTTGCAGTATTTTTAAACGACGCCAAGGCCCAAATCAACAATAGCTCGACTGCGGGTTAAAGAGTAGAAAGGTCGAGGCATGCAAAAGCGCCGATTGGAATAAAGAAGGATAACGCATATCCTTACCGATGCGTCACAACTGTTGATAAAGCTCAGCTTGTCTCCCTGACACGACACAACTGAACATATATTAGGAGTCCGACGACCAGAGAAAAGAAAAGGGTTGAAAAAAGACAGCCAAGAAACTAGAATCAAGAACAAGACAAGAACAAGACAAGGACTTGACTTGACATCGTCTCTTTCTCAACACTATTCTTTTTTTTTTTTTTTTTTTTTTCGTATCATCTCCAACATCATCTCCAACACCTCCTACCTTGTACCACCCCCACCTGCATCACCATCATGGGTTCCACAGACGCACCCTTGACCGGCAAGGTCGCCTTTGGCAAGCCCATGCGCAAACTCTTCCCCTTTGCGCCCACCTACCGCAACCTCAACCACGGCTCCTACGGTACTTATCCGTCGGCCGTCGGCACCGCCCGCGCCCAGCTTTTGGCCGACCACGAAGCCCGCGCGGAAATCCATAAGCGCCTCAACAGCCCCAAGCTCATCAAGAAAGCCCGCGCGGCGTTCAAGCCGTTGCTGGGCGACAATGTGCACCTCAACGAGCTGGTGTTTGTGGCCAATGCCACGACGGGTGTGAACGTTGTGCTGCGCAACCTGTCGCCGCAGTGGTCGGCGCCCTCACCTGACTCGGGAGATGCCGTCTTGTATTTCACGCCCATCTACGGAGCATGCGACAAGACTTTGCAGGACCTGGCCCAGCACGGGCGTCTTCACCCGGTCGAGATCCATGTCTCGTTCCCCAAGGACGACGACGACACGCTCGTCCAAAAACTGCGCGACGCGTATGCGGCCGCCACGGCCCGCGGCCTCAAAGTCCGCATGGCCGTCTTTGACACCATTGTCTCGGCACCCGGTGTGCTGCTGCCATGGGAGCGCCTGACGGCTGTGTGCCGCGAGCTGGGCATTCTGTCGCTGATTGACGGCGCCCACGCCATTGGCCACATTGACCTGACACACCTGGGCAACCCCGAGGTCTCGCCCGATTTCTTTGTGTCGAACCTGCACAAGTGGCTGTTTGTCCCGCGGGGCTGCGCCATGCTGTACGTGCCCTTCCGGAACCAGCACTACCTGGGCTCCAGTCTGCCGACCTCCTGGGGCTACCAGCTGCCCGGCAAGCGTGGCGACCAGTCGGCCGAGGCACTCACAGCTCTGTCCAACTCGTCGGACCCGCCGCCCGACACGTACTTCACCGAGCTCTTTGCCGAGGTGGGCTCGCTCGACTACAGCCCCTTTATGTGTGTCCCCGAAGCCGTCAAGTTTCGCGAGGAGGTCTGCGGCGGCGAAACGGCCATCCGGGACTACTGCATCGATCTGGTGCAAAAAGGCAGCGACATTGTGGCTGCCAAGCTCGGCACCGAGGTCATGGACAACCCCAAGAGCAACATGCGCAAGTGCTGCCTCAACAACATCCGCCTTCCTCTCAAGGTGGTCCCCGGCAACGACGACGGCGGCGATGCCGAGGCTGTCCCGCTCGACCAGTTCGAGACCATGCTGGGCTGGTTGACCGAGTACTCGTACCAAAAGTACGACACGTACCTCCGCATCACCTACTACGAGGGCCACCCTTGGGTCCGTCTCAGCAGCCAGGTCTACCTCGATCTGGACGACTTTGAGTGGGCTGGTGATGTGCTGCTCGACCTTGTTGCCCAGGTCAAGTCGGGCGAGTGGAAGAAGTCGCCGGGTGTGCCGCACCGGGCCGAGAGCAGGAAATAAACGGAAGATGGACTTGGATCATGACATTAATGGCAGCTGCGAGGGAGAGACGAGAGAAAACCATGGCTGGCTTCAATAGAGAAAGAGAGAAAGAAAGAAGAAAGAAGAAAGAAGAAAGAAGAAAGAAGAAAGAAGAAAGAAAGAAGAAAGAAGAAAGAAAGAAGAAAGAAGAAAGAAGAAAGAAGAAAGAAGACAGAAGGAACTGCAAAATGCATGCATAAATCGTTAGAAGCTGAATCAAAGCAGACATGACAAAAACGGTCACAAAATATAATCATAAGCGTCCAAAACGTTCCAAAACCAAGCGCCACCAATGTGGCCCAAAATGTGTGTTGACAAAACCTCGAGACGAGACAATACTCCAAGTAGCCATACTCTATCAATGTCCGTCTCGGGGCTCCAATAATCTTGTGAAACTCTGTCGTGCTGTAGGAAGAATAAAGAGATGCTGTCTTGAACAGCCGAATCCAAAAATAAGTAGAATAAGAAGCCAATCCAAAAAACAAACCAATGTCTCGTCTTGACTCTCTGTACCTGTGTATCGTCTTGTTTGTCTTCTCTTCTTCTCTGTATGTAAAGATCGTTTCCCCTTTACGTGTCGTCGGCGTATAGGTTGTCGGCATCTTCGTAGTCGATGCCCTCAACCTCGGCGCCCTTGAGCCGCGCCGCCATGCGTTTGATGATCTTGCGGTCTGGGCGCATAGCCGCAAACGTCATCGGTGTCATCATCACCCTTGCGCCATCAAGACCACCGCCGGAGTTGCTCTTTTTGACCTGCCCTCCAGGATTACCTGCGCTGCCACTCCTACTGCCTCCGGTCATCAGAGCCTTGATCACCTGCAGTTGGCGACCGGCCAGTCGCCACACAATGCTCCGGTTGTAGAGCATTCGGAACGCTTGGCTTGCACGGATCAAGGCCCAGTGGCTGTACTCTGGGTCGACGAGGTAGCCCTGCTGGAGAAGTTGCGGGATGGTTTCGGCATCCATGTCCATCTCCGCGAGCATGAGAGCCTTCTTTCGTAGTCGAGAGGCTGGTGATCCCGTAGCAGGCGAGCCCACCACCGATGCCGAAGCCGTGTTGTTTGCTGCCATGCTTGGAAGGCGGACTGTTATATCGCACCATTGCTGGTACAGCTGCAAAAACCGCTGCCGGAATCCTGGGTCGTCAAAAGTGTCGCCGCGGTTGCCGGGTCCCAGACTCCATTCCTTGATTTCCTTCTCCCAGTTCGCGCGAATAACCAAAATGTCACTCTTGAGCGCCTCGAAGATGGCATAGCAGACGGCCGATTTCGCTGCAAGAGCCTCAAAGTCTTTGGCCGGCTCGGCCAGGTCGGCATCCCAGTAGCTGTTGTCGTGTCGTTCGCCAGCGGCACTGTCGCGAGTGCTCATATCCTCGCGCATGTCGCTCAGCGCCCGCAGTTCACGACGAATAATGGGCTTGGCCACATCAAACTTGAGAAAATCGACAATGCGGTCCATCTTCTTGGCCTGCGGGCTGCGGCTGTTGCACTTGTATGCCGGCTTGTCAGGTCGCTTGGGAGCGGGTGGTCCCTTACGATAACCTTCCAGCAACTCCACCCGCATCCGGTCAAAGTCCTGCATCGTGAAGTCGTTGCCCTGCTTTGCCTGGTCAACTAGGTCGCTCAGCAAGGTGCTCAGCAAGTTGGCCGTTTTGTCGCCAATGTTGCCGCGCATGTGACAAAGATATTCCTTGTACACGGTCAGCTTTCCGAGAAGGTTCTCCTTCATGTTGAACGAGAAACTGCGCTCAATCATGTCAGACAACACCAGCGGCGGGAGGTCTGGATTGGTGGCGGCACCAGTAGGCGAGGGTGTCAACTGATCCAGTGTCGTTCGAATCTTGCGCATGTATCCCATGTCCAAGAGATTGTACTTGGGCGGCAGAGGTGCGTTCTCAAAGTTGTTGACGATCCGCGGGTCCCAGCAGACCCACGCCATGTCGCCATCGTAGTCGCCACCAGACAGTTTGTCTGCAAGCGGGCTGTTGCCCTTGCTCGAGAAGACGATGACATCCTTGAGTGCACACAGCTCTTGCCGGAACACAGCGCGCACCTTCTGCATGTCGCTCGTAAAGTGGGCAGGAGAGCGCGCCACGAGCACTTCGGTGCCGACAAGCAGAGTGTCCGAGAACGAACCATCATCCCCTTGTTCATCAGGCTCCGAGTCTGGCTCAACTTGAAGCTTCGACGAGAAGCACACCTGCACCTCGCCTTCCTCCAAAACGCCCAAGAAATCGACTACCATGAGCATGTAGGCCGTCCGGCCGACACGGATACTGAGCTTCTCGTTGAGCTTCTCACACCGCTGCTTCTGCATGTTGTAGGCCTTTTCCCAGAGAAACCGCTGTGTCAGGGGATCAAATCCACCAGCAAGCAGAAACTGGATGGCGTCCTCATCTCTATCGGGAAGTCCACCCAGGAACGGTACCTGACAGTGAATGACATGGTCGTTGCGGTATCTGGCGTTTTCGTAGGCCCACGATGCAAAGAGAAGTGGATTCTCGAGAGCAGCGCGTTGCTCGGCGAGGTCGCGTGTGAGGCTGCCCTCCAGGATACTGCCCAGAACGCTGCGCATGCGGGCCTTATCAATCGCACGGTCTTCGAGAACAGGGATGAACTGGAGGTTGAGACTTGCAGGCCGTGCCTCGGACGCATAGTTGCGAATCTCCAAGGTCCTGTGGTCGTCATCCACGCCGTCGCATTCCCATTTGCGTTGGGACGGATATGTCTCAATCCAGTCCTCACGGCCAATGTCCCCGGTATCCAAAATCCACATGCCCTTGGCGCTACCTATGCGCCCTTGAACAGCCACAGGAAGGTCACTGAGCTCCAGAGCAGAGCGCAGCTTGCGTGCAACACTCAAAGACATACGAGCCACGCCGTCATTCATGACGATACCTGTGGGAGACAGAAGATCCTGCTCGTGGTGCCGAATTTGGTTCGGCTCGAATACAACAGTGGCCCTGGTGCGGCTGAGGCCGAGTGCAATGCGAGAAAACAGCTTGAGGTATGGCTGCTTCCGGTTTTGGGGAAACTTGTTGTACTGCAGCAACCAGTCAAGCATCTGGTGGACACGGAGTGGCGGCGCGAGCTGAACGGGAGGCGTCAATGACCGCGCACTCGTATTGATGCCCACAATAAAAGTATCTGGCGACTGGGCGAACGGGGCGATGCCCACGCCCTCCTCTGCAAACAAAAAGACTCGGTTGAGCAATATGACCTCTTCAGCTTCTCCCAGGCCGGAGCGGCTCGCAGCGGTCAGCTTCTTGAGGCCGTCCATCTTGGTGTAGAATGCTGTCCAACTGCGGCCGGCAAAGTCGTGGCGTTGGCGTGTCAGCCAATGATTGACTACGCGGACGGCCTCTTCGTGGTTGCGCAGAATATGCGGCACAGACGGGGTAGACGAATGGTGGGAGGGCATCAAGATCTCTAGGTACCGATCTGAACCAAAGTGACGGCTCAGCCGATGGGGCAGGTCAATGGAAAGCGGCTGCAGGTGAATGGAGTACAACGGTCCAGAGGTGCTCTTGTTGAAGCCCATGAGAATCGTGTAGACAACAACTCGCTTCGTCCCACCGTAGGAAGCGTGCTCGCTGAGAGCACTGTCCCAGGCCACTTGTGTAGACTGCTCTGGAAAGCGTTTCGTCATAAACTTTGGGTGCTGTTGAAGAGCATCGCGGAACACAGCCTGGTCCTCCCACGCTGGCGAGTAGACCAAGTCAACGTCTTTAAGCCTCACATTGCAGCGAAGTGCAATGCGTGTTGTCTCCCAGATTATGGCAAAAGGGGCCTCCTTTAACCATTCGGGGGTTGGAGCTGCGTATAAGCGTCAGTGTGGAGTGCGAGAGAAGTTCGATATAACAAATAAAGAAAGAAAGGGAGAAAAAGAAAAAAAATAACATACGAAAGATGCCCGTAAGGCGCTCCCACAAGCCTGGAACAGGCTCCGGCGTCCCCGATTGCGGTTCGCCTGGTGCATCATTGAGGACTTCTTCCTCAAGAAGCTGCAGGTCCTCCATCTCCGGAATGCTGGAGTAGGCGGTACTAGACGGCGAAGCAGGTTTCTGACCAATGGAGGTGTCGTCGAATCCGAGTGTCTCATTGAGCTTGTCCAACTCTTCCATAGCTTCGCGAAGATCGTTGGTAAATCCAAAAGAATCTTGCGACGGCGATCTGTGCAACGGTGCCGCCGCCCTATACCATTCTTCCTCGGGAAATGCCTCTGTCTCGTTGCCTTCGTCACAATCAGGCTCCGTGTCGGCACCGATGGTAGTCTGGCTCTCGAATGGGCGTTCCTCAAAGGAGTCCAGCGCAGAGTACATTGCTGACGACGTCGACGAGCCACCAGAGCTCCTAGGTCTGTTGTTTTCAGGGACAAAGACGTCAGCGTCTTGATTGTTCTCGTCTTCGGGCATGGGTCTGGTCCGAACCACTGGCTGTCCAAAGCGAGACAGCATAGGCACACGGTCAATATCTACTGCCAGACTGTCGTCGTGGACCGGAATGTTGACATCAATGACAGCCATGGCGGGTGCAGGGGGAGGTCTCCATTTTGGCGTGCTCAGTGGCTGCATCATAGCAGCTCGCGATGCCTCGAGCAGTGAGAGCAGCAGCTCTTGCATGGCAACTTGGTCCTCTCTGCGCAGGCCCTGAGGCGGGGCATCAAACCTTGGCGACGGCAGAACACCGCGAGTTGTCTGGTTCTTGCGCACCCAGTTGGTACTTTGGGCGCGTGCTTGCGCATCAAAGTCGTCAAGCACGGCCTGCAGTCTGTGGGGCTCCTTGTAATGGTGGATGCGGAGCAAGTTTGTGATGCTGTTTTGTCTCCGGAAATGGGCGTCCACCCGGGCCATGCGTTCTTTGTCGGCCGGCGACTGCGGTCCCTCTGGAAGAGACACGCCGAGGTTGTAGATTTGATTCAGCATGGCCACATGCTCGCGGCCGGGGTCTCCCTCGATCAGCCTCGACTTAACAGGCGTCACGGGACCATCGACTGGAGGGGCCGGCTGCGGCGGCGGCCGGTGTTTCGGCGTAGGGACCATCTTGTCGGTCCTGGTCTAGTCCCTTGGGCCGGCGATCCTTACTCAACTCTCAGCTGGAGAGAGCACGAGTTTGAGGTCAAATTGGCGTAAAGAGGCCTGGCCTGGGTGCGCGGGTGCGGGCGGGAGCGCTAGCGGCGCAAACGGGCATGCTAAAAGAGCGCATGCACAAGGCGCAAAAGCGGGCCGTTGGCTGGTGGAGGGGGGACACCTTGAGGAGTCAAAGAGGGCTGAGATGTGAGGGCGTAAAATAGAGAAAAAGAAAGTAAATTCTGAAAGAGGGGCAGTTATGCTCAGAGACTATCCAAGTTCTCTGAAACAGCTCCCATGATACGACGACAGCGAGGTCAACAGATCTCTGGTTGTGGGCGCAAACGGGCTGCGTCGCTGGGAGACGAGAGGAAGGGCTGGCGATGTCACAAGAGAGGAAGTTTGGATTAAGATGAAGATGCCAACTTTTGAGCTTTGGTTTTGAATGAAATGGGTCGAACAGAGAGAGACTTCAAGCTGGGAAGGCGCCTTGAATCGTTCCTTCCCAACTTGGACTATCTCACCCCACGCAACGGAAAGGCTGTGCCACAGGGTGCGGCCGCGACTGTCGCGAGGCAGGCACGACCGGGGTAATGATCCAGGGGCTTAGCGCCGGGGTGGAGGGCGCCTTGTCCTCTTTCAGGGCAGGAGGGCAACTGCGGGCAGATTCCGCGCCAATATTGGTACAAAGTCACGCATTTCACATCTCGTCACATCAAATGCCCAGCCCAAAACCATACTGAGTACAAGATAGTGCTGCTTTCTTTTTTGGATCTATTGCAGTATGTCGTAGACAAGCATCATATTCCTGCTGCTCAGCCTCGCTGTGACCGTTGAGGTTGTGACCGTCCCTGTTGGGCGTAGGAGGTCGCTCGTTGCAGATCACATTATAATAGTTATTCATGATGGGACCGTTTGATAAGAACTCGGACTCATGTAAATATCTGCTGAATCTCAGAGAGGAAAATCGGCCTTTTATACGACGTATGCAGTTGGACAACCGATGTCGTCGTTGTCGAGCGATGCAAAGACAGTGCGAATACAGTTCTATATAGTACACACAGTATATATGCACAGTAAGCAGATAGATGACGTAGCTCCAAAATCCTTACATAATCCAACTCGGCATGTCACGTTTTCCCCCCTCACGCCTGCCGTTTGTAGCGTCGACACCGGCTGGCTCGGATTTGCATCGGCATCCCAATTGTGAGGTCAACCATCTTGCAACCTTCACAATCGCCCTTTTTAGACAATTGGCACTCACCCGCACAGCTGCTACTCACCATCCTTCCCCTCCCAGCCGCACACCCACGTGTAACTGTCACACAGGCAATCGATTGAACGGAACTTCGACCGCAGACAAGGCTGTCGCAGCTTTTCGCCCAACCCAGAGCCCCTCAAACAAGTCTCTCCATATTGCCGAGAGTCGCCGAAACGTTGAAGCATCTTTTGAGAAATCAACACAGAAAACCCCGTCATGGCGGAGGCCCACAGCCCCGAGGTGGACAACCTGACGGCCGAGGAGGCAAGTCGCATCATCCACTCGCACCGTAAAGTGCGGTACGGTATGTTATATATATATTGTTTCCAAGCTCTCGGGATTTAATGAGTTCCCGGGCTGTCTATCAATGGAGTCTTTCGATCTTCCCCCTCCCATTTTCATATCCCGAAGAACAAAGCACGAATGACCCAAGGCATGCAGCCACTCGTTATCACTGCACCAGACACTGACACCCCCAGGAACTGCATGCTGGCCCTGCCGCCAACGCAAGGTCAAGTGCGACAACAAGCAGCCATGCGAGAACTGCGTCAAGCGCGATCATGCGCAGCTCTGCTCGTACAAGCCCAACCGGCCGTCGTCGAGCAAGAACGCTGCTGCCGGAGCCGGAGGAGTCGCAACCTCGACGTCGTCGTCTACCACAGCCGTCCCGTCGACTGAACAAGGGGCCACGACTGTGCTGCTGCCCAGCGGCAAGAAACGAGCACATTCGCCGAGCAGCAGCGAAGGCCGCCGCACCACCAGTCTCGAGCCGCAAGGCGATGCCATCAGAGGTGCGTTCCTGTCTCTTTCCTCTCCTTTCACGTTGCTAGAATCTCCACTAACGTATTAGTCGACTCGGATGCCAACGACATGTCGCGGTATCTGGGCCAGAACAGCATTCCCGCGCTGCTCCGCGAGCAGGCATCGCCGAGCCAGCAGGAGGAGGGCGTCGAGTATATCCGTCAAGACATGCGGTCCATCTTGGGCCTTGACAACTCGGCGCCCTTCCCGCTCATGTCATCGCGGCATCTGGACCGGCTCACCATGGACATTTCCGCCGAGCTGCCATCAGACCGTGAAGTCATGAAGTAAGTCAGCCTACACCGAGATCTGGGATCTCTTTATGAACTATGAACCTCATGCTAACACCGCCAGGCTATTCCACGCGTACAAGGAGATTCCCCACCCCTTCTGGGGTTTTGTTCTGGACGTCGACGAGCTTGAGACGAAGCTCATGGTCTACCTCGAGGAGCGCGCCAAAAATGCCAAAAACTCGTCAAAGCCGACCAAGCCCGTCTCGGCATCCTGGCTCGCCATACTCTTTTCCGTCCTGGCCGTCGGCTCGCAGTACCACGACTCACCGTACCATGTCCGCACACGGGATTCGCAGAGATATATCCAGATCTCTTTCCACTTCTTGCGCGTGGGCAACTTCTTGCTTCGCCCTAACCTCGACTCCATTCAGGCCATGCTGTTGACGGGCTTTGTTCTCCTCAACGACATGAAGGCCGAGGCGTCATGGGCTTTGCTCGGCCTCACCACTCGCCTGGCACAGTCTTTGGGGCTGGACCGTCACCAGACGTACGATGGCCGGGAAAGCCCCGACTACCGCAAAAGGGATCATCTTCGGAGGACACTATGGTGGGTTTTCCTTCAGTCCAACTCGTGGCTGCATACAGCCCTTACTTACATGCATTCAGGTGGACCATTGTTTGGCACGACTGCCTCACGTCCCTCTCATTTGACAGGTATGTTGACATCCATATATATGGCCGAGATGATCTTACTGACCGACAGAACTCCGATGACCGCCCACTCCACCTGCCCCATCCCGCTCGGCCCCGCTGCCCTCGGCGGCTGGAAATACCTCGAGGGCATGTACCACCTCTGCCAGTTTATCGGCAACCGCCTCAGTCCCGAGCAGACGGCCAACATCACCTACGACAAGATTTTGGAGAACTGCAAGATCGTTGAGGACATTCGCGAAAAGATGATCCCGCAACTTCGCAGCAAAGAAGCCTGTCGCTCGGCCATTGACCGCCTCCACTACTACGCCATCCGCCTCCATACCTCCTTTGTCGTCTCCGTCTGCTGTCGCCCAGCCCTGCGCCGCGGGGAAAGTGCCCACCTGGATGCCGAGCAAAAGAAGACTCTGGCCGACAGGTGCAAGGCCAATCTGACCGATACTGTGCGTATGTTCCTGGCCATGCACCAGCTCTCCGTGATCCCAACACGCTCGTGGGCTTTCACGTACCATGGTCTTTCGTCGGCAGTCCTGCTCGGCATCCTGGGGGAGACAGAGACCGATCTTGAAGTGCGTGGTCTGCAAGGCGATCTGATTGATGCTCTGTCCGCAACAGCAGCGAAGGAGAAGACGTCTCCACCCTCACACATTCACCGCTCCGACCGGGATATCGAGCTTTCCGGTCCCTTGTCGCGTGCTCTTATGGCTCTCAAGAACATTTATGACCACGGCCACATCGCCGGCCAGGCTGGCGCGGCTGCTGCAGCGGCAGCTGCCAACGCTTCCGCGGCCAAGAAGGACGACGGCAGCAACGGCGGCAGCAATGGCGCCGACGGCAACAACGGTGTTGGCATCCCCATGGCTGGTCAGAACCTGATTCCTACTGCCATCGGTAGCAAGAGCGGTCTCACCACGGCCGCTGCATCAGGCACAGGCACACCGATGCAGCTACCGCAAGGCGGACAGCCAGGCGTCGGCGCAGCCGGTGCATTGGACCCGACTGATCCCAACTTTGCACGCGGTCTCGATCCCCACCAAGATGCAGCAATCGCCATGGCCGATCTCCAGCACGGTGGTATCGATATGGGGTAAGTCAATACGAGCATACACATACAACACAGGTGTCAAATGTCTAAACACTAACACGGGGTAGAATGTTCACCGGCATGCAAAGCCAGGCTCCAGCTCCAGGGATGCTGTCAGGTCTCGGCATCGACACTTCGACGTATTTGTCCCCAATGGACCTGTACGACCAGATCTTCTGGGGTAAGTCCATCTTCACTGCTACTTCTCTGTATTAACTCTCGCTAACTTTGTGTAGAAAACCCCGAACCGTGGAACATGGGTTCCGACTCGATGAACTTTGAATTCTTGGCCCAGCCACCACCCGGACAGGCCCAGCAGCAGTTCTACTTCTAGTATGGGTCTGAGCAGCAGCAAAGCCTGGCTTCGGCAAGTCTTGCGGGTCGTATGTTGGAATTTTTTGGCGTATTTAGGGACTGTATGTCTAGTGGGGCAATGTGTTTTATAATGTCTTATATACAAAATTTGAAGGGCGTCTTGGTTACTATCTCAGTTTCTTAATATCTGTCAATGTTTTATATTCTATTTCACGGGTATGCTCCTGGTCTTATTTTAGTTTAATTAATTTTCTCTCGGAATAAAATTAACCAAAACTTTTTTTTTAAAAAAAAATTAACAACTAACAAAAGTGAGAGCCGAGTATAACATGAAAATAAAATGAAATGAAATTTATAACATTCAAAGCGAATCGTAATCTCATATAAATGTCAAATTCGTATAAGATTTCGCAAAACTATGCATGAGTCTGTCTATATGCATCTAAAATGCAAACAACCTAGTCTCCGTATCTCTTCAGCCTCGTACATATCTACCACGTCTCTTCCCAGTAGACAATTCTGTTGGGGTCCACCTCGTCGAACAGACGCTTCTCGGCCTCTTCGGTGTTTTTGCAAAAACCGCCCTTCACGGCAGCATCTTGGAGGGCTTCACGGACCGACTTGGGCATGCGACCGCTGTTACCGCAAAGGCAGATAATGGCGTTCTTTTGGAGCAGCTCACAGACCTTGTCTGCATTCCGCCGGATCACATGCTGGACGTAATTCTTGCCTTCGTCGTACGAGTAAATGACCACAGCGGGCTCTTCTGTTGCTGCAGCCTCCGTCGTACCGTTTGTACCATTTGTTGCTGACACGCCGTTGGTTACCGGCTTCTCAGCGGCCTCCTTCGCCTCAGGCTTCTGCTCCGGAATTGGCGTCGGCTTTGTCTCTGTTTCCGGCTCCGGCTCTGGCTCTTTGGGATCCCGAGAGAAGGCAGGGATGACAGTCAAGTTATCAGTCGTGGCCCACTCCTCGTGGAAGTGGTAGTCGGCACTCTTGTTGCGGCAACCAAAGAATAGCAAAGTCTCGGCCCGGGGCGAGGACTGGCTTCTGTCGTGGATCAGGCTGCGGACAGGTGCCACACCAGTGCCTGTTGCAATAGCAATCACAGGTCGCTCTGCCGCAATCCCTCCATTTGGTGGCGGCGTCTCTCGCTTCATATCGACATGCAGAGGGGTTCCTGCTGGCAGGTTCTTGAGGTACCTCGAGCACAAGCCTTCACGGGGCTTGCGGATAATGGTCCGGTACTCGACCAATGCGGCAAGGACGTCGAGTCGGTAGGTAACCGCGCCATCTTGTGCTTCTGTAGCCGTATGGCCCTCTTCCTTCGCCTTGGTCTCTGTCTTACTCCAGTACTTGCCACCGTTCGCAATGCTAAACTCGCGACCGCGGATTATGGGGAAGATGTTGGGCACGACCTCGTAGGGAATCTTGGACGAGTAGAATTCGGCAAGGACCTCCAGGATGGTCCGCCGTGGCCGCGACGTAAAATCGTAAAACTCCTGGGACGAGTCGGGCTGCACAAGCTCAAACAGCTTCTCCTTCTGGTCTTCGTGTGTGGTATAAAAAGCAAGCTTGTGCAAGAACGACCGCGAGGGAACGGCCATGAAGTCAATGTTGTGGGTGAGTAGATCGCGCAGCGTGCTGTGGGCTGCTGGGTACAGCCCATTGGGTCTCTTTTCACCTAGCAAAACCTCCTTGTCGGCGACAGACTCCCACTCCATGAGCTCAATAAGCTTTTGCACATTCGATGGGTAGTTCTTGGGGTAGACGACGACTCTGTCACCTGGAAGCGGCTCGTACGCCGCTCCATTGACCGAGGGAAATGTGACATCGAGCTCGATGAGGCGGACATCCTGCCAGTGCTCCGTTGGTGTGACCCGCTTGTTGCTGACGACAGAGGCATTGTATGCGTTTGGATGAGGGAGAAGGACGGGAGGCGGGAAGTCGACAGCCGTCTTTGCCTCAGTCGGCTCTTCTACAACAGGCTTGCTCTTTGCCTCTGGGATACGCAGGCTCAGAGTATACCGCGGTGGGAGCGGCTCCTCCTCTGGGATCGGTTGAACCGAGGGTGGTAAGGGGAACGTGGTGGTCAGGAACTCCTTCAAGTCCTTCAGCCACGGCTGGTAGATGCTGTCGATGCTGTATGGATGTTAGTACATGATGGCAGTCTTCTTATAAACATGTCAGAACGCCTTACCCATCGTCGTGCCGCTCATCGGCCTCTCCTCTTGCAAAAGTCTCCTTGGCTCCCAGACGGAGCAGACGACTGTGAAGCAACCGCGACGCCCAATTGTATTTGTGGTAGGAGCTGTCTCCCAGGCCAAAGGTCGTGAACTGGACTGTCTCCAGGCAGTTCGGCGGCAACTTTGCTCGCCGGAGGTTCTTCCAGAACTTGCGCGAGCTGTTGGGGAAGTGGCCCTGGCCTGTCGTTGCAATGACGAAGCAGACGAGATCATAGTCTTGAAGAAGGTCGTTCTACAAGCAGTGTCAGCGTACGTACAGATAAGTTTGTCCATACATGAGGATACATACCAGCTTCACATTGTCCATTGCATCCAGGTCTGTGTGGAACCGCAGACGCTGGCACATCCGGTCAATTTCCTCGGCCTTGTCCTGGGCCGTTCCCGTCTCCGAGCCATAAAGGATGAGAATGCGCCTGTTTGAGAGAGACATCGTGAAGGAAGCTTGCCGCTGATGCGCCCTCAAGAACGGGCGGCTATCCTGAATATCTCTGATTGTAAGCCTTCTCGGAATGACGGGGCGCTCTGGCTGAGGAGAGACGGAAGGGCCGCTGTGGCCGGTCTACGTGGTGGTGAAAGAACGAGCCGTTTGTTAAGGGCTAACAATTACCCTGCGCCGTGTTTTGCTGGCTGAATTGGTCGATATCTATGTGAGAGAAAGATGAGGCTCTTGGAAGTGGCCGTTTCACAGTGAAAAATTGAAGCCCGTTGGAGTAGTTTGTCAGAAGCTAAGACTGCATGTACCCCGAACTGCAATTGTCTATGGCGGGGTACCTCTTTGTTAAGCTGTCCGATTTCGGCTTATTTTTGGGCAACTTCTACGGGAGCCACTGAGAAGATGTCCTAAAACATTCCAATAGGAGTAAAATCGAACACATCAGCTGGTCGTAGCTGCCTCTTTTTGGCAACTTTGCATCGATAAATGTCGAGAGGAAGGTGCGATGAGCAAAAGGGCAGTTACTGCCGGTTACCGCTTCCTATTCTTGGTGCCGGGTTCTAGAAGGAAGGCGCAAGGCATATACAGTGCTGGATGAGGAAATTGCCCATTGACTGGTAGGTGCCATGGATGTCGTTTTGAGTATAAAAGGAAGTAGCGACTGCCTGCTTGTTTTCTGCGTCTTCCTGCCCTTCTTTTGCATCTTGCTGCAGGGCAGATCGAGCAGGTGCGTCCGTTGACTCAACCGGGTAGCCTCGTCTTTGGATGTCGTGGAATTCCTCTCGCCCCAGGCGGGCTTGTGCCTGCCCGTAAACTTTTTTTTAGGTTGCGCCCAGTGCAAGTGGGGCACCAGCTGCACGCGATTTAGCAAGGCTGCGACGCGACTTTGGCGTTTGCCGTGTATTTTGTTTACTTACGGGTAAAATGCTTTTCTCCTTTTTGCCCCTTTGATGCCAATTTTTCTTCTTGCTTCATCTGCAGCTTTGCGCCCGAGTACTCCTTCCCTGCAGTGCTGCATGTTGGTGTGTGCCTTTCCGTTATACAGAGTGAATCATATCTTGCATCGTTAATTCGGGGGCAACAATGGCAAGAGCGAACTTATGGCGCTGCTTCCACAATGGGGTGTGACAAGAAGTCAGGCGCATATTGTTGAGGATATGGTTGGTGGCTCTTTCCTGTTTGCGGTCTAACACACCTGCCCCAGCTGAACCAGTGGTTCGTCTTTGGTGAAAGACTGTGCTTCGCTCTTTCCCATCAGAATACGAGCGTATGCTGCAAAGAGAAGGTGCGACCAATAGCCCTTTGTGCGCCATTCACTCTTTCCTTTTTTTGCTGCCAGGGGTAGAAAGAGCGACCGGCACGGCAGGAGACCAACGGCGCCCCGTTGAATAAGAAGGGAGATATCCCGTTGCCACGCCACAGCGATTATCAGTGGTGAAAAAGGAAAAAAAAGTCAGATCAGATGAAAGGGAAGTCAGTGCATCAATGCGGACCTTTAGCCCGAAATTGGCCTCATCCGTTAATGACCGCGGGGAAACCGGGGTCGTAAAAACGACATTAAAACGACTTCCAGAAGTAAAGAAGCGTTCGAAAGAAGGAGCTAGAAACGAGTTAAACGGAACTGTGCACATACTGTATAAATCTTCAGGAGCGACCGACCACATGCGATTCAAGGAAACAGCGACCCAGACCAGGAAGCAGGACCGAACGGGGGGCGATGCGAGGAACCGTTGCGTTTGGCCGTGACTCGAGCGGCCGACTCGGTATGGCCTTGCCTTCTTTCCAGCTGTTGCCTTCACGGGTGAGCTGTAGGGAGCAACCGCGCGTTATTCACTGATGGACAGCTCATCATTAACTTCGCTCCTAACACCCTGACAGGCACCTTCCTTGGAGAGCTCCATTGTACCTTCCCTGCCAACGTTGGTTGCGATCTACTTTCACATTTCACAGCAAGAACGACCCTTGTCACTATGTCGTACTTGCGCCACGCCTTCCCCTTTTCGCCCAAACTCCGTGCGTGCTTGGTGCAGAATCGAAAATTACGGTGTCGAAATTAGCAGCTACAAAGGATGACAATAGGGACAGATTATTAAATTAAATAGGTAAAATAAATGGGAAAATGCCAAAACTAGGTGAGAATCCAGGGAGTGCTCACCCAGTAGGAGCGCCCCAGCACCAAAAAGCACACCCCAGCAAGGAAAGCACCCGGCAGCCTGCAGGTGCGACGCGCGACTAGGCTGTAATTTTCGCCTTCTCCCCTTTATATTTTTTGCGTCGCCCTCCTTTTCGGCTCTCCTCCCCTTTCCATCTCGACACCTCAAGATCATCATCCAAAACAAAGCCTCAACTGACAACACGTCACTTTCTCCTCCCTCCCCCCTTTCTTCCCTCTGTATTCTAGGGCACCAAGCTACCCTGCTCGCTCCCCTTCGTCTCCAGAGTCCAAACACGGAAATCAAACTTCAAGCCAACCTCAACTTAGCGGCCTAAACTTCCCACACCGTCGTCTTCGTTTTTCAAACAACTTCCAAGCCTCTCAGCCATCAACAACCCCAATCAGCTCGCCCATCATGTCTGCTCCTGCTGATAACAAAGTCTCTGACGCTGCCGTTAACGACGTTGCCGCCGCTCTGTCGAGCACCAACATCTCTGGCAAGCCCGACGAAAAGGCCAACGACGCCTACCTTACCAGCGCTGCCGAGGGCCGCCGACTCTACATCGGCAACCTCGCCTATGCTACCACCGAAGGGGAGCTCAAGGAATTCTTCAAGGGATACCTTGTGTAAGTTGCAACTGTGTTCTGATGGCTCTTGAGCTGTGGATGTGGTCCGAGGTGGTTGAAACCTGATGGCGAGCTGAGCTTTTAGTCGGGCTTTTAGCTCGCCGGGTTCCTCGGTCACACCATCCGTCCCGGAAGTCGACCTATTTGCTAACGAACATCTTCCTCCAGCGAGTCTGTCTCGATTCCCAAGAACCCTCGCACCGAGCGCCCGGTCGGCTACGCCTTTGTCGACCTCTCGACCCCCAGCGAGGCTGACCGTGCCGTCACGGAGCTCTCCGGCAAAGAGATCCTTGAGCGCAAGGTCTCCGTCCAGCTGGCCCGCAAGCCCGAGGCTGCTGCCGAGAAGGAGGCTACCAACGGCGAGGGTGAGGAGGGCACTCGCCGCCGCCAGTCCACTCGCGGCCGTAACCGTGCCAGCCGTGGCCGTGGTAACCGCGGCCGTGGTGGCGTGAACGTATGCACACACCCTCTCCCCTTTTATAAATCAAACATGGGCACTACGAGCACACTTGCTAACATATACAGGAGGACGGTACCCCCGTTGAGGGTGAGGCTGCTGCCACTGAGGCCGCTGCCGATGCCGCCCCCAAGGACGTTACCAACAAGCCTGCCGGCACCGAGGAGACTGGCAAGAAGGCCCGCCAGCCTCGTGAGCCTCGTGAGCCCCGTGAGCCTCGCGAGCCCCGCGAGCGCCGTGAGCGTGGTCCCCCGGCTGACGGTGTCCCGTCGAAGACCAAGGTCATGGTTGCCAACCTGCCGTACGACCTGAAGGAGGATGCTGTATGTACCCCTGTCGTGCACATATTCGGCAATGCTTTCTGATTACTAACGGTTTTCTTTTCCCAACACAGCTTAAGGAGCTCTTCGCTGCGTACGAGCCCTCGACCGCCAAGATCGCTCTTCGCCCCATTCCCCGGTTCATGATCAAGAAGCTGCAGGCTCGCGGCGAGGCACGCAAGGGACGTGGCTTCGGTTTCGTGACCCTCGCGACTGAGGAGATGCAGCAGAAGGCTGTTGCTGAGATGAACGGCAAGGAGATTGACGGCCGCGAGATTGCTGTCAAGGTCGCCATCGACAGCCCCGACAAGACCGACGAGGAAGCTAACGCTCCCGAGGAGGCCAACGGCGAGAACGGCGAGAACGTCGAGCCCGAGGCTGCGGCTGCCACCGCTTAAGTGCACTCGTCTTCGCACACCTGCACACTCGACAAGCGCGACCAGAAGCGCTGCTTCAACTTTAACCATGGTGACCGGTGCCTAAAATTGTTATCTTGAGACGGTTTGCACTGTTTTGTTGTTTTTGTCCTGGGCCGGCACCATCCCAACTGCGTTACTTTTCTGTCCATGTCGCACAACTACCGTCTTGGCACGGTATTTTCTACAACACAAGCCCCTTTTCTTCTTCTGCTTTGACGTGTTTGTTTCGGTCTTGACGAGTGAACACGAACACGTTTCTTGTAGATGAAAATGAAGGAGGCTTATCTTCTCTACAAAAAAGGGGGCGGGAAACTAAAATATACTCGAAGTGGTGGATTTTTTATTTGGTGATGAAACCGTCTCCTGGCGTCTTCAGAAAATGGGTTTATATTCGTTATATGTTCATGAATGGGAGACCTCCAGGGGCTGGCCTTTTGCACCGCCAAATAGACGCCTATTTGTCTGTTCTTCAGCAAGCTCTCAGCTATCTTTTAATCTGATTTTTAATCTCACCGTTCATGTTAGGTTGCCAATTTTGTTCGTATTAATGCGTGTGTATGTTTTTTTTTTCGTAAGAATAAGCAAGGTAGTGATATATCTGCTGTAGATTATATCTGCACTGTACGTTCGTATGTGTAATGCTTGTTTGCCGCTTCGACTTCGAGGCAAGCTGGCAACTTTTCGATGTCTCTAGCGTTTGTGGGTCATGCTTCCACGGCGGGCTCCGTTAGGTCTGGTGTTAGGAGGCGAGACAGCGCCAGAGCACGGTGGAAGATGGAGAATTGGGATCCCCATTGGCTAGATTCTCCTCCCTATTTGACCTAACCAGAGACAGAATAGGCCGTAAGAATTGGGGGGGAAATTAGGGATCCAGACTTGCTGGCGCCCTGTCGCTTTCCTAGCACCCCTGGCATTCTGCCCGTCGTCTTGGTAGTTACAGGAGTTATGCGCGCCCAGCAACAGAATCCGAATCTCAAAACACTCCAAAATCCACTTTCAGTCTTGTCCCATCCTGTGACAAAGAACGACCACCCGTTTGCGAACAAGGCACAACACACGACGTTCGAATACACCCCTGAAGCAAATATCGACAAAGAGCCCGCGAAACTCGATAGAAAAACAGACGAACCGACCACATCGAAACACATCGATCGCAAACCTCCCCTTGCAAATTCGAGTTGCATCGAAAGGGGCTTCCCCTCCTCCACCCCTCCTTTCTCTCTTCTTTTGACGACTCGACGGCCATCGACGGACACATCGACGACCACGAGTGCGACTGTCTTCTTAGCTTGAGCGATACCTCATCGTCGGCGATACATTTTTTTCACACACCCGCCGTTATGGCTTCAAAAGCAATGTGGGAGGTGGACCCGGAGACGCGGTCCAAGGTAGGTTCCTCTCTGTCTCGATCCGATGATAACAGAAGAGTGCTCGCTGGTATCCTAACATTGTGTTCTCTCTCCAGCTCCAAACCATTCAGAAAGAGTCCAACAACGACATCTGCTGCGACTGCGGCGCCCCGTCCCCGCAATGGGCCTCCCCCAAGTTCGGCATCTTCATCTGCCTCGTCTGCGCCGGTGTCCACCGCGGCCTCGGTGTGCACATCTCTTTTGTTCGCTCCATCTCGATGGACGCCTTCAAGGCCAGCGAGATTGAGCGCATGCGTCTTGGCGGCAACTCGACGTGGCGCACCTTCTTCGAGGGCCACTCGGACACGACGATGCGCGGCATTACCTGGGACGACGCCACGATTGCCGAGCGGTACGGCGGCGATGTGGGCGAGGAGTACAAGGAGCGGCTGAGCGCCAAGGTGGAGGGGCGGGAGTACGTGCCGAGCGAGAAGAAGCCCAAGGCGGCGCCAGCTGCTGCTGCTGCAGCGTCGTCTGCGTCGTCCAGAAACACACCTCTTGGTGGCAGTCGCACTGCGAGCCCCTCATTAAGCGGTTCTGCATCTGGAGGTGCTGGCGGCGCCTCCAGCGGCGGCAAGATCAAGGTTGACGAAAAGTACTTTGCCCGCCTGGGCGCCGAGAACGCTGCACGGCCCGACCATCTCCCGCCCAGCCAGGGCGGCAAGTACACGGGCTTTGGCAGCTCACCGCCGCCCTCACAAAGCGGTGGCTCCAATGCCGGTGCCCTGCCCGGCTTCGAGGACCTGCAGCGCGACCCGGTTGCTGCCTTGACAAAGGGCTTCGGCTGGTTTACGAGCACCGTCACCAAGACGGCCAAGACGGTCAACAGCGACTACATCCAGCCGACGGCCAAGCAGATTGCCGAGTCGGACCTGGCGGCCCAGGCCCGTGTTGTGAGCGGCAATGTGGCGCGGTCGGCGCAGCTGGGTGCACGGTCGGCACAAGAAGGCTTCAACCGGTTTGTCGAGGGCAGCGGTCCATCAGGCGGCAGCAGCAGTGGTGGCCAGTATCGCGCGGTCAACACGGGCATGGATGAGAGCAAGCGGGCGTTCTGGGACGACTTCTCATCGATTGCCGACACGCCAGCGACCTCGGCGCCTGCACGCAAGACGACAGTCGGCACAATGGCCATGGGAAAGGGAAGCAGCGGCGGTGGTCCGGCCGAGGCCGGCTCAGGCAAGAAGGACGAGTGGGAGGACTGGTGAAGAGCTCCTCTTGATGTCTAATTTCCTATGTCTCCTTATGTCTCCTAGTATTTTTTGCCAGAAACGATTTGTAGCCTGTTGTATATTTTGACTTTAATTACAATCCCTGACGTGTTATTGTCCTTTGAAACTATAAACCCGAGTGAAGTTCGTCTTACGTCGTACAAACAACATGGATAGTAGCTCTGTTCTCGGCTTTGTTTCGTCATTATTTGCGACTCTCCTTCTGGTGGCACGGCTCTGGTAAAACAGCCGCATGTGAGAGGCTCACGTGACCCTCCGCAGTCGGCCGAGGTTAAGATAACCGGTCCTAGCCGCGGGCTGGCTCGTTCTGGCTCGCACTCAGTGGGGTTTAGCGAAGGCCGCCGCATCGAAATCCGCTGGAAACTTGGGCCTCGAGCTTACTCCGAAGGAATCTACGGCGATAATACAAACGTTCCATCTCCTCGACAATTCAATTCCCCTCCATCCTCTGAACCCATCGACGAATTGACGACTCGAGTTCGAACACCACGAATACGATTCACACAACAATGTCTGCCCTCCGGATTCTCGTCCCCGTGAAGCGGGTGATTGACTATGCAGTATGTCTCTCTTTTTGCCCCGCGCCAGCTTCGGCCAGAAATCCGAGGACTCGATCTGGCGATGTTTGACAATACTCGACGACAACGAGCCAATTGGACCACCTTGCAACGATACGACGATTACAATTGCTGACAACCTTTCTCACCCCCCTTCCAGGTCAAGCCCCGCGTCAACAAGGCCCAGACGGGCGTCGAGCGTGCCGGCGTCAAGCACAGCATGAACCCCTTTGACGAGCTCTCGGTCGAGGAGTCTGTCCGCATCCGCGAGAAGAAGCGCGCCCCCGGCGGCGTCGAGGACATTTGCGTTGTGTCTGCTGGCCCCGCCAAGGCGCAGGATGTTTTGCGGACGGCCATGGCCATGGGCGCCGACCGCGCCATCCACATCGACACGGCCGGCAAGGTCGCCGACGAGAACCTGGCCGAGCTGGAGCCGCTGACGGTGGCCAAGCTCCTCCAAAAGGTTGTGGCTGAGGAGAAGAGCAACCTGGTGATTCTCGGCAAGCAGAGCATCGACGACGACGCGCACCAGACGGGCCAGATGCTGGCGGGTCTGCTGGGCTGGCCGCAGGCGACGCAGGCGTCCGAGGTGACGTTTGCCAAGGACGGCGATGCGGTGCAGGTGGTGCGCGAGGTGGACGGCGGTGTCGAGACTTTGAAGGCCAAGCTGCCGCTGGTGATTACGACGGACCTGCGTCTCAACGAGCCGCGCTACGCAACGCTGCCCAACATTATGAAGGCCAAGAAGAAGCCGCTGGCCAAGAAGACGCTGGCAGACTACGGTCTGGAGGCGGACGCTGCCAAGAAGCGGCTGAACACGCTCAAGGTGACGGGTGAGTGTCTCCTCTTCGTCCTCCTCTTCGTCTCTATTCACATTGTATCCTGCTCTCTCTTCTCAAACAGCTGCTAACAACATACTTACAGAGCCCCCACCGCGCAAGGGCGGCGGAAAGGTCGAGGATGTCGACGGCCTCATCTCGAAGCTCAAGGAGCTGGGCGCGTTATAAAGAGTAGACCTCAACCGACCACAAACGACACATAAAATACAAGAAACGGCATGGACATGGATAGACACACGATGACGTTTGGGATGCGGTGGGAATGGGGCAGAAAAATATGACATTATGGATAATCAAAAGGCATCTAAACACAACCAAAATCAAAATCGAAATCAAAATCGAAATTAAATAGAAAGCAAAAAATAAGTGCACAAGAGACGTGCACTCAACTTATTGATATAAAAAAGTTCATCGCAGCGGGTCACATGGGACAAAGTTCGTACAACATAGCAACGGTGTTGTATCCACTCGTGATACTCGTGATGGCAACTATATCAATATGTGATGAGAGCGCCCCTCGTTTTATTCATATGGACTGCTCCAGCAGCTAGCTCTGAGCTCCTCCACTGACCTCCGGTCAGTCGCCCCTTCCGCTCGGGCACTGGCCCGGCCTCCTGCCGCCTGCCAGGTCGGATACATGCAACATTTGTTTAGGTGCACTTAACGGGGCGAGCACGTGCACTAATTATGGCGTAGCCAACCGCCTGCCAGCTGTCCCAACAGCCTGGCTACAGGGCAGAACGCCGGAGCCGGCTGGTCAAGAGGGGCCAAACCAGTCAATTGGAAAAAAAAAACTTTGACCCCTCTGTTTTCTTTGCGAAAGGGGCCCTCAATACGTCGTACTCGATAGGCCCCATAATCTCGTTGATTGATAGCGCACCAATTGCTATCTAGCAGACCCTGGCCTAGCCCGGGAAAGTGCCGCAAGCAAATAAAAGGCCGAGAAAATGCGTGAAAAAAACAGGAAGGAGCACTTCAAAAAGAACCGTAAAAAAATTTGTGACTGCAGAAAGGGAAAGAGTCACTCGCGTCCCAAAGAAAAAAAAATCCCCACTGCCCTCCTGCCCAATGCCATATTTTCCCCCTCTGCTAGCTCCTATTATTCCGTCGCCCGCTATTGCTGCAACGCTCTGATTTCTCCCTCCTCTTTTACTCTTCTTTTTTTCTTCTCTTTCTTCTTCTCTTCTCTTCCTCTCCACACCACCACCACAGATCACCAGCTGCAGAAAAATATCTTCAGATCCCATGCTCCCCTCAACACTTTACTTTTAACCTTTCAAAAGTCTCTTTCTGAGACGCCTTTCGGACAATCTGCCCTTATGAACGGGCGCCCGTCAATCTTCACCTGCCAGGTAAGCCGCCCTTTTTATGGAGTTCACCACTACCCCTCTGTCTCCCCAGACCTACATCGCGACGTGCGTTGAGCTTGGCACACATCGTGACCTTCAATTGAGGTGTCATTGGGGTTCAGGGATGTCAATTGGTCTGTTCCGAGCATCTACTAACTCGTAATCTCTTTAGGACTATCTCTCAGGTTCGTGATACCTTTCCCCTCGATTTCCGCCTCTTTTTGGGCCTCATATATCGACCTTCCGACGCTCCAATAAGAGCACTCGGCTGCTCAAGAAACCTTTTGTCTACTTTTGTTTACAATTGCTAACTTGTGCCGCTTCAGATCATCTGTGGAGGGCCCTTTTAGACTAGAATCTACTCCCCCAGACCAGACTTCCGCCTTCACCTCTTCTCGCTACCCACGCAACCAACAACGAACCAACTCAACAAAACAAACCAGCAAACTACAGCCTACCGGCTCTTAAACCAAACACATTTTCAGAACAAGACTCAGAATCAGTCTCACTACCGCAACCATGCTGTCCCGCATGTCCCAGCGCCTCGCCCGCCCGGCCCAGGCCGGCTTCACGGCTGCGAAGCCCCGCGCTGCCTTCAACGTTGCCGTCCGCTGGAACAGCACGGCCACCCCCGTCGACGGCAGCAAGGGCCGCAAGATGCCCGCCATGCCCAAGCGCTCCTTCGCTCCGGCTGGCAAGGTGGACGCCACCCTCACCATTCGTGTACGTGCATGCTCTTGTCTGTGCGGATCTGCAGCCAGATTGCAGCTGCAGCTCTCACCGCTATTTTCTCTTGTTGATGCACCGTACGATACACCGTACTAACAGACCCAGGACGGCCCCATCTTCCACGGCACTGCTTTCGGCGCCAACAACAACATCTCCGGCGAGGCCGTCTTCACCACCTCGCTTGTTGGCTACCCCGAGTCCATGACCGACCCTTCGTACCGCGGCCAGATCCTCGTCTTCACCCAACCCCTCATCGGCAACTACGGTGTCCCCTCCAACGAGCGCGACGAGTACAACCTGCTCAAGTACTTTGAGTCCCCCCACATCCAGTGCGCCGGTATCGTCGTCGCCGACGTCGCCGAGCAGTACAGCCACTGGACCGCCGTCCAGAGCCTTGGCGAGTGGTGCGCCAAAGAGGGCATCCCCGCCATCTCTGGCGTCGACACCCGCGCTATTGTCACGCACCTCCGTGAGCAGGGCTCTTCGCTGGCCCGTATCTCCGTCGGTGACGAGTACGATGCCGACGAGGACGAGAGCTTCATCGACCCTGGTCAGGTGAACCTGGTCAAGCGTGTCTCGACCAAGGCGCCCTTCCTGGTCTCGTCGCCCAACGCCGAGTTCCACGTCGCCCTGATTGACTGCGGTGTCAAGGAGAACATCCTGCGCTCCCTGGTCAGCCGTGGCGCCGCCGTCACCGTCTTCCCCAGCGACTACCCCATCCACAAGGTTGCCGAGCACTTTGACGGTGTCTTCATCTCCAACGGCCCCGGCGACCCGACTCATTGCCAGGACACCATCTACAACCTGCGCCGCCTCATGAACGAGTCGCCCGTCCCCATCATGGGCATTTGCATGGGTCACCAGCTGCTGGCCCTGGCCGCCGGTGCCCGCACCATCAAGCTCAAGTACGGCAACCGCGCCCACAACATCCCCTCGCTCGACCTGACCACCGGTCTGTGCCACATTACGTCGCAGAACCACGGTTACGCTGTTGACGCCGAGACCATGCCGAGCGACTTCAAGGAGTACTTTGTCAACCTCAACGACGGCAGCAACGAGGGCATGATCCACAAGACGCGGCCCATCTTCTCGCTGCAGTTCCACCCCGAGGCCAAGGGCGGCCCGATGGACAGTGCGTTCCTGTTTGACCGCTACCTCGAGAACGTCAAGATGTACAAGGAGAGCGCCCAGGTCTACAAGGACAACCGTCCGTCGCAGCTGCTGCTCGACATCCTGAACCGCGAGCGTGTCGGCGTTGAGCCCACGCCCTTGGTCCAGGCTGTGCAGAACTAGGTCTGTTGGGAAGTATGAGACCCCATGACTAGAAATAGCCGTGGCTGATCTCAAAAGGATATGCTGTTTTACGATTTTTTGTATGATTTTTGCACCAGATTGCCTGGTGCCACAGAAATATGGCCCTGAATCTTTTACGTTACTTTGCATTTTTATAACTTTATGCCTAGCAATACACATTTTTGATATCAACAGTATTTTTGAGAGTAATTTCTATGAGCTTTGTATTATTGTACGCTGCCCTTCTTTCAAGTAGAAAGTACTATGGCCACGTTATGCATGTATTCACACAAGCTTCCGTTGTACTTGTCTCCCGAATTCCTATCACTGTTCTTGCCTAGATTCAGCCCAATGTTCCTACAACCGGTCGTCCTTGTAGCCACCCAGACGGCCTTCCCGCTCATCGCGTCCACCACCACGGTCGTTGCGATCGTTGCGTCCCCGATCACGGTCCCGACGGTCATTCCAGTTCTTGCGGTCACCTCCGCGATCACCATCACGATCTCCACGGTCACCGCCACGGTCACCGCCACGGTTGCCGCTACGGTCCTTGCCCCGGTCACGGTCATCACGTCCATCACGGCCCGGCCGGTAGTCATCGTACGCCCGTCCGCCGCCTGCACCTCTCCTATTGCGTCTGCGCCGGCGACCGCCGTTGTTACCGCCATTGCCGCCACCGCCGCCGCCGCCACCACCACCTCCACCCAGCCTACCACCGTTACCACCGTTACCACCGCCGCCTCCACCTCTTCCACCTCCACCACCACCATTCCGTCTTTGCTGACGCTTCTCCCGCTCGCGGTGCGGCGGCCGGATGCCGTCAAACATTTCCGGGCCACGGTCGACCAGCTGGTCGCCCTGCTCGAACGTGTAGCGGTTGTGCGTCTTGGTGTAGTGGCTCTGGCCGTTGCGACCGGGACCGGGACTGGGACTGCGGTCATTGTTGTTTCCTCCTCCCCTTGCTCCACCCTTGCGAGGCTGCGTGTGCAGCTGGATGCTGTCCTGGCGACGGCGGACGAGGTCGGGAATCACCAGCTGGTAGTCGAGAGGCGGTTCAGCGCGTGTTGTGCGGATATCGTCGTCGAGCGGGGCCCAGGAGCCTTCCGCACCACGGCCGCCACGCTGGCGCTTCTCACGCGGTGGCGGTGGGGGGACGTCGCGGTCGCCCGTCACGTCGACCGTAAACCGAGCGGCCTCGGCGCTTCCCTTGGGCCCACGAGGCGCGTCAAACGGCGGCGGCGAGCGGCGCAAAGGGAAGCCGTCAATGTCCATTGCTCTGTCCGGTCCTCCAGCAGGGCCAAAGTTTTGGTTTTGCGGGCTCGACGGGTCGTACAGAACACGGCCAGGAATGGGCGTGTCTGAGCCGACCTCCCGCAGTGTTGTCACTACGAGGGAATCGTCGCCATTCTCCTCGCTGTAGACAACCTCCCATTTTTTGGCCGAGCTGCGGCTGCCGCCGTTGGCGCCACTACCGCTGGCGGTGGCAGCCTCTTCGGTGTCAATGTACTTTTGCGCCAGGTCGCTGTGCACGAAATCGACCCACAACGGGCGTCGATTGCTCTCGTCGGGCCAGATCTGGCCGTGCAGAGCAGCGCGCACGCGGGCAGCAGCAGCAATGTTGGTAAACTCGACAAAAGCGTGTGTCTTGATGGGGTCGAGGTAGGACTTGACTACCACAGACTCAATACGGTTCTCGTCGCCGCCGTAGGGTGATGCGGCCAGGGAAGCAAGGTGGTCCTCGAGCATGGACGGGCGGAGTGGGCGCATGAGGTGACAGATGTAGAGGGCCGTCGTGGCCGGGTGAAGGGCGGGGGACGCCGATGCAATGCCGGCATCACCCATATCCACCTCGCCAGCCGGAGCTGGTGCAGGCCCATTAACAGCCATGTCCGCACCCTTGTCCGGCTGGGCCACAGGCGCGACAGAGGCCGACTTGGAAGGCGCTTCTGAAGGCACCTCGGAGGGCAGCTCAGAGTTGTCTTCCTGGCCCCCCACGCGCTGCCGCTTGCGGCCTTCGTTGTGCAGCGAGGGCGGCGGCGTCACAGACCGGCGCTTGCGCTTCTGTTCGTCGAGGATAACTTCGGACATGGGGACAGTCGACGGCGGTGGCGGAGCCGGGTCGGCAGTCTCTTGTGCGGGTGCGGAGGCAGACTCGGCAGTGTTCGCATTGTCGTCTTTGGCTTCGGTGGCCTCTGTCTCCGGCGCGGCCTCCTCCTTCGTCTCATCCCCCGCATCCTCCGCGTCCTCCTTCATCTCAACATCATCGGCCCCCTCTTCTGCTGCTGCACAATTTGATTCACCCACATTGCCGGCACTCGCATCGTTGTCAATCAATCGTTGGACCAGTTCTTCTTTCCGGCCAGCCGTCGATAGATCGCGCTGCTTCAACTCGGCCCGCAGATTGACGACGGTCAACTTGCTCCAGTCGGTTTCCTCTTCCGAAGCCATTGTAAAGATTGGGTCGGACGTGTTCCGGAATGGGCGGTGGGCGGCTGCGGTGTGTAACGTTGTTCGATTCGTCAATGTTCTTCCGTTGTCTTTTGCAGTATTTTCAGAAGCTTTGGTGATGACCGTATTTTGGTCGAAAGGGGGGCTTTTGCTGGTCGATGCGATCAATTGAAGTCGACAGACACGAATTGATGACGAGAAGCACAAGAATTGGCCTGTTGCTGTCAATGCCGTTGGATCGTGGTGGGCAGTTGACTGAACAGAGCGCGTCGCGATGATGGTGGTTGCAGCTGGACGCTTTCTTTCAGCCAATTTCAACCAATTTCAACTAGAGCAGAGAGAAGCGCAGAGCTTTGCTTGGTGCCTTTTGGGAAGGAGCAAGGGCCTTGCATGCAACACCAGAACGCACACCCGCATGCCAGCGACGCCCCACAGTTGTGTTTATTCCGTTTTAGGTTTAGCGCCTTTAGATGCCGTTCAGTGACGCATTGAGGGAAACAAGAGGACCAAGATTCAAAGGGAACGGAATGATCTGAGAGGACAAGATGCGGAAGATTGATGGCTCCTGTTGTATTGAAGGCCGGGGAAATGAGACATTGGGAAATGGAGCTCTGAAGCAGCCAAACTTAGCGTCTATCTGCTGTACCCAAAAGTCACTCCCAAAATACCCAAGTAGTCGGCCGTGTTCTAGATTACATAACAATTAACACCGGCGTGTAAGTTGGAGACATTCTGCGGATCAAGCCGAGAAAAGAGACTTCACAGCATCTAGATCTGTTTTCTGTCGTGTTGCAAAGGGTTGCATCGTGACGGCATCTTGTGCCGTTTCTTTGCGCGGATCCTCACCCAAGTCCCGTGACTCTCTTATCCTTTTCGGCTGGCGACTGAACTTGGCAAGAGGCTCGTTGAGGCACGACAGTGGCACTTGGGCACTCACGACACAGGCGCAAGCAAATAGGGAAGGAGCGAGCCGCGCTCGACATGAGCATGGTGGGGTTGGCTGCCTGCTGTTCCTGCTTCTTTTTGTGCACCTCTGTGCTGTCATCGTGCCCCCCTGTCCATATCAAGTAAGATCTTAAGATGCTGGCCAGTCGCTCCTGCTGCCAGCCAGCAGGGTTGTTCGGTCGCTGCTGCCCAACCAGCGCTCGCGGCAAAAGGCAAATGGGATAAACACAGAGAGAGGAAAGAACGACTGACAGTGAGAGAGTGCACAAAAAGACTCCACACCCGCCGTCACCCATTTCACACAAATTCACATCTGCAACCTTTTTTGCTCTCCTTCTTGCATCGTGCAGCACAAAGGAGACAGAGAGGGGACAACAATGAACAACACACCGCCGAATGCGTCCATGCTGGCATCGCAGGCTTTTGTTTGTCCGCCAGCGATGAAAGCGATGTGAAAACAAAAAAGAGGTAACAGACAAAGAGAACACCACAACAACATACTCTTCGAGACAGTGTTTTCTTTCTTTCTTTTTTGTTTTTGATTTCTTTGACGACGACGACCGCCTTGCGCGCGCCATCCTTTTGACGAGACGAAGCGACACTCGAAAGCATCCTTGACGTTTAAAAAAGCACGACAAGTCCTCGTCGCGGTAGACAAGGGCTCATTTCGAAATTCTTCATTTGCTCCTTTCCCCTATCTTATCCTACGCATTGAATTGCCACAAGCAAAAAGCACGAGACAAAACAGCCTCACGATCGCCGTTGAAGCAAACATCTACACCTGCTGAAACAGTACGACTCACATCTCAGCTTGTCGTCGTTTTCGCCCCAATTCACTCGCTCAGTGCGCTCGTCGCCGCGCTTCCACTCATTTTGCTTTACACGTCTTACGACTTTTTATTTCGACAGCCTCTCTGTCTACAACAAACATGGATTCCCTCCTCTACTTCTTCCGCAACCAGCGCGTCCTGCCGTCTGTCGAGTCTAACCCACCACCGCCGGGAAGCAAGGCTGCGCAAAAGGCGGTCGCGGCGGCAGCGACAACCAACACAACAGCTGGGTCGCCGTCCTCTGACTCCTCCTCGCCCTCGGCGGCGTCGGCTGCTTCCTTAGCCATCTCTGGCATGTCCGACACACCGTCCCCGCCACAGCGGCTTTTCAGCGATGAACGCACACCGACTGGGAAGAGAAAGGCTGGCCCGCTCGAAAGCGGGCGCACAGCCGCTGTGGTTGCAAAGCGGTGGAAGGCGCTGAACAAGGAGATGGATAGGGCCACCTCCGACCAGCTTGCTGCCCGCGTGATCCGGCAGCCCGTTTCGATTTCAGCGCGGATGAACGGTGCTAATATCGCCGGCACCGGTGCCAACATGAACGGACTCACCAACGGGAACGTCAATGGAAGCTGGCCACAACACCAGGCGCAGTCGGCCACGATCAAGGAAGAGGACATGGGAGACGCTGCCACTCTGGCTAGAAGCTCAAGTGGCCTGCATCAGATTCCCAAAGGCACAAAACCCGAGAGCGAAACAAGCAACGACCGTGCCGGCAGGATTGTTGTGGCTAGAAGCGAATACAACCTGCGACTACAGAGGGAGCAGGAGATGCGGGATACGGAAATTCCCGACAGTCAGGAGACCGTCACAACTGTGATTACCGCAGAAACCGAGACGGAGACTGAGATGCGTGACCTTGACGCTGAAGACGACGAGGCCCACAAGGACGACATCCACGGCGACGGTGACGACGAAGAGGACACGGAGGAGGACGAGGATGACAGTGGGTGGTATGACCCCACGCTGAGCGCCAAAGCCTACCCGCACCCCGGTCTGCCGCAACAAGTCCAGTCCTTCACGACGAGCACTCTGGATCCAAGCAGTGCCCACCAGCCAGCCGTTGACTCGGACGAATACGACTCGGACGACCTCGAAGATGATGATGAAGATGGCGATGAAGATGGCGATGAAGATGATGGTGTCGATGAGAACTGGGACTGGTTGTTCGAGGCCGAGCCAGTAGACACTACCGGTGGCAGTGGCGCTGCTGGTGGTGCTGTGCCTGGCGAAGACGACTACTACTGGTCCGTAGATGCCGACGAGCGGACAGCGTACGAGCAGGGCGTGGTCGCTATTGATGGGTACTCGGACGAGTGGACAGCCGACGAAAAGCGCTTGCACCGGCTGTTGTCGCTTCGTGGCTTCCACCCTCTGCTGCCCGCGACGTGGACGCGTGACTTTTTGGGCGTGCCCATGTATCCGTCTCTGTTTGCGCCTGCTCAGGCCGATCCTTCTGAAGCCACACCAGCTACAACAATCACCAACTACAGCAGCCAATTCCATGCAACCAAGGCCCTGCGTGCCCTGTTTGACCTCCAGTCGCGGGTTAGTGGCCTGCGGCAGACGGGCCACAACACGGTGCGCATTGGCGCCATTATCGAGCGCGAGCTGCGGCGGTATATTGCGTGGGCCGCCTCCGATGCAGGTCTCGACCGCTGTGCGCCTTTGGCGGTGATGCCCAACATTGCCGCCAAACAGTTTCTCGTGGGGAGACTGACGCAGCAGAGAACGCCGAGCAAGAACAAAAAGGGCGGCAAAAAGACCAAGAAGCGCAGCATTGCGCGCCAAGTGCAAGACTTTTTCGGCGACTGGGTGACGCGGTACCGGACGTACTACGCGGGTCTGCCCGAGTACGACACGGAAGATGGAAAGAAGAAACGGTTGCGGCCGCCTCGTCTTCTGTATGGCTTCGTTATTGTACAGCACGCCGTCATGCTGCTTGTCGTCGACGCTGCCGGCAACCGCAGTAGTCGGCACCCACGCCCGCGCTGTCTCGCCGATTTCAACCTGTCGCTGGGCGATCGGTGGCTGGATGCGAGTCTGAGTGTGGCTATTCCTGTGCATGTTGCGCGGGCAGCACAGCTGCGGTGCAAGGAAGGACTGAAGCTGCCGATGGAAGCTGTTGACGATGCCGACGAGGATGCATAGGCGTGCAGAGGTGATTGTAGATGAAGGATGGAGTTTGTTATTTGCAATGTTCCGGGGTGGCGTTTATTCGTTTGTTTTTGTTTTGATTTTCTGCGATGCACAGTGTTCCTTACTCTATGGTCTTGTCCAGTCAGACCCAACGTTTTCTTTGTCAGTCGATACCCCAGTTTGTCACAGATGTTTGCCCAAGAGAGGCAGGCCCACGTCTTTATGCTCGGTGCGTTTCTGTTTTCATGCTCAATTTGAGATGTTATTTTATGCAAACATAGCAAAACTCCAAATTTAACTCGATACATCAAAGTATGCAAAGCGCACCCATAACTTTCTGTAGATATATCCCCGCTACGTGACGTCTACTCCGCCTTGGTAATGTCCTTGGGAATCTGGATAGACTTCTGCATGGGGACGTAGTCGTAGGTGGCCGACATGGCCAGCAGACCGGTGTTCTGATAGTGGTTGGGTGTCGAGATGTTGCCGGGCATGCCACCCTGCATGAAGTTGTGCGGGAAGCCGACGTCAAAGGGCACGGCGCCCTCAATCTCGGCCACATCTTCCTTTGTCAGGACCAGCGACAGGGCGTCAATGTTGCTCTTGAGCTGGTCTGTGTTGCGGCCGCCGACGATGGGGAAGACGTAGGGCGTCTTCTGCATCACATAGGCCAAGGCGACACTGGTAATGACGGTGTTATGGCGGTTGGCGACGGCCTCGAGCACACGGCTGACGGCAATGGCCTCGGGCGACGCGGGCACCTGGCGGCCCTCCTTCTTCTCCTGCTGGATGCGGCGCTGCTCCTCGGTCTTGAAGGCGCCGCCGCCGAGCGCGCCCCAGGGCGCCAGAGCCATGCCCTCTTCGCGGGCCATGGGGATAATGTCGCGCTCAAAGTCGCGCGAGGCAGCCGACCAGCGGCCCTGGTAGATGCTAAAGGGACGCAGACCGTGGTTGCGGGCGTACTCGTTGGCCTTGCTGACGACCCAGGCAGGGGTGTCCGAGATGCCCAGATACAGGACTTTGCCGGCCTGGACCAGCTGGTTGAGGGACTGCATGACCTCGGGGATGCTGGTCGAGTGCTCCCACCAGTGGACATACAGAATGTCAATGTAGTCGGTGCGGAGCTTCTTGAGAGAGGCGTCAACCGAGACGCGCAGGCTCTTGGTGCTGTTGCCCGAGGTGTTGGCGTGGATCTCGCCGGTGCGGCCGTGGCGGAAGTTGGTTGTGTACTTGGTGGCAATGACCATCTGGTCGCGCACGCCGCGCTTCTCCATCCACTCGCCAATCCACTTCTCAGACTCCTCCCACTGGTAGTTGTTGGACGTGTCGATAAAGTTGCCGCCCTGTGCCGTTAGCTGACTGCTGACTGCTGTTTGATGACTGCTGACTGTCATGTTAATTTTGTGCTCGTGGGGGAGAGACTCACGTTATCGTAGAAAAAGTCGAGGAGACCGTCGACCGTCTTCTGGTCACAGCTGCCCATGTATTCCTTCCAGGCATCGCCAAAGTTCATGGCGCCGAGGCAGAGGGGGCTGACGCGGACACCCGCCAGCGGCGAGAGCAGACGGTAGCGGCCGAGGGCCGACTTGGGGGGAGCTGCCTGAGAAAAAAAGGCCATTTTGGAGTTGAGGGACACAGAGTAGTGAGTAGAGGTAGAGGTGGTGGGATGCCAATTGGTTCGAGAGAGGGTGTGGCTTGAAAGCTGGGTAGATGCTGAAGAATATCAAAGCAGTTGGAGAAGTTGGAGATGTCGAGGGTGATGGAGAGAAGAGAAGAAAATAGGAAAACAAGAAGCGAGGGAGACAGGCTCCATATATACTCGCAAGATAGCTTGCAGTCCAGTAACTGACCAAATAGACGAAATAGAACAAGTAAACGTCATGGCTAGCCGTTGGACAGTCTGTTAGTGGCCAGTTCTGGCGACTGTTTTGGTTCGTCTCGTCCTTTCTCGTCCCTTTCCTTTCCTTTTTCGTCTTTTGCTGCAAGCTGCATCAGCAACATGGAGGCAAGCCTTACCTCCGGCCTTGGCGTAGGCAAGCTGTGGAATCGAGGAGCTCATGTTTGCTAGTAGCAGTAGTTCGTACCCAGTTGAAATGGGCACACAATAAAAAGACAGCCAAAACAAATGGTGCTCTTTATTGCCGTCCCTTTTTGGGGTCCGCCCACTTTCGCATGTAAGTGCGCATCCCCTGCGCTCCGTACTCCGTATCAGTCGCTCCTCGGCAGCTGCCTTTGCTGCCCCACTCGGCCTGAGCAGAAAACGAATCGCTTGCTACTCCGCATCGACTTCGCGCAGTTGCATTTCCCTGCGTCTCTCTCGCTCTCTTTGGTTCACTCTCTCTTTGGTTCAGCTTTTCTTTCCCCTCTCCTCTCCGTCGGCAGCATTGCTTCTTTTTCTTCTTTTTCTTCTTTTTCTTCTTTTGAGCTAGCACGGGCAGCGAAAGCGAAACCTCCCTTGCCGAAGCCGTTTGGGCTCCTTCGTTCATCCGCAAGCCGTGTCGTTGGTGCTGGTCGTTGACTCGTCTCTTGACTCGTCTCTTGGCTGTATTTTGGTGAGGTCTGAATTCAAGAGGATAAAGGTTTGACAACGGCCCACGGAGATCAGACTTGTCCCTTCTACGACGTGATTGCTCCTTCCCGTCTAGACCATCCCAGCGTACGTCGTATTCGTACCTGCACACTGGTTCAAACCCCCACTTTTTGGCAAGAGCTCTCCAGCCCTAAACCCGATCGCCGTCAGCACAGCGTGCCAGTCTACGCCCAGCGCCTGCCGCTTGGGTTATCTTTGGCTCATGGAGTTAAAGATTTTGCTGACGGCAGGTTCTCCGGAGACAAGGGCAGGAGCCAACACAAAGCCAAGAAGGCGCAGGTAGTTTGTACGCATAGTTTGTACTTTCCGCACCACACGTTTCCTTCCTCACCTTTTACGTCGTACCTTTCACCTTTTACACAGTACCGAGTATTAAGTAGGAAGGTTCGGAGCCTCGTTCAAGTTTCCACTCCCAATTGCCCCATGCCATTCTCTGTTGGCCACTCTTCTCTCAGTGACGGCAGTAAGCTGCTAAATCCGCGTCTCTAATTTGGCTGCGATAATAGACGTCAACCTGAGGTACATCGAGACTGAAAACAACGCTCTAGATATCTACATTTCGGGATTCCGTCGTTCCTAAACTCGACGACATTACAGACATTACACACCATTGCCCTCAAAAATCTCGTCCAATTCACCCTTCTCTTTGCAATCACCCCTCGATCAAGACTGTCGAGATTGTATTGCCGCATCACCAGATGAGCCCGCTTTTGTTTTCTTTTTCTCGATATCCTCCCCGACTTTGACGTCCTACGGTCCAACACTCGAGGCCGTTCGCAATGTAAACTGGCGATGCATCACGCGATTCTGTCGTCTCAGCCGCTCGCATCTTTCGTTTATATGATTAGCATTTGTGTACGGAGTATGCTAACGGTCTATGCAACATGACGCATCTCGATATGCTTCCCGACAAACACAGCCTCGAACAAAAGCATACAGGATGATGAGATAAAAAAACAAATGATAAAAACAAACAGAAAATAAGTACAGTGTAGAACAGAAAATGATGCAAGATAATGATTCCTCCCTTCTCCAGCCCGTTCCCTTTTTTTCCCAATTTTCCCAACCACCCCAACGAATTCCATGTATGGTTTATGTACAATCTCCACCAGCTGCATTCGTCACTCCCTTACCTGCTACGCACCCTGCGCACCCTCTAGCACGTCCACACACCAATGCGGCCGTCCCGCCGGCCCTCCACCATGTACCCATCTCGTATCCGCACGTGCTCCACAATCGCAGGCGCCGTGCTGTGCCCGTCCTCAGCCGCCGCAATGCCCGCGCCACAGTCCCATTGCCGGCCCTCCACCTTGTCGTACACCTTGACCACATCCTCACCGGCCGCGCTCGCAATCCGCCGCGCGTCAAACATCATGCTCGTCACGGGACTGTCGTAGGCATATGCATCATAAATGGATCCCGTCCGCAGATCCCAGATCCGGATGCTGCGGTCCATGCTGCCCGTCACAAGGTGCACGTCGTCAAACTGCAGGCACGTCACGGGGCCTGTGTGGCCCACGAGGCTGCGGTGCACTTGGCCACTCCGCAAATCCCACAGGCGCACCATGCCGTCGGCGGTACCGCAGGCCAGCGCGGCGTCAAACACTTGCAGGGCACCCACAAAGTCTGCTGCCTCCGTCTGTGCGCGCGACGTCTGCCGCCACGTGCCACCCTCGCCGACACCGGCACTGCTGGCGGCACTGCTGACGCTGGCCGACGCCTGGGCAGCCGCCCACATGACATCCAGGGTCTGCACGCACCGGCCCTTTTCCAGATCCCACTGGCGCATTGTCTTGTCCGACGAGCCCGATACCAGCACGTCGCCCCGGAAGTGCAGCGCCGTGATCTCGCCCATGTGCGCCGACAGTGTGATCAGAGGGCAGTCGGCCATGCTGTCGGCGGGTGGCTCGACAGGCTCGTCGTCCGGGTTCTCGAAAGCAATGCCACCGTCGTCATCGTCCTCAACGGCTGCACTGCCGTCGCCGCCGCCACCACTCGCACCGCCGTTGCCGCTCTTGCTGAACAGGCTGCCGTGCGGATCGTACCGTGACCGGCTCAGGTCCCACAAGCGAATCGTTGCGTCGGCCGAGCCCGTAGCCAGGATGTTGTCTTCAACCTGCAGGGTGCGGACAGATGCTGTGTGGCCCTCGAGCAGACCAATGCAGCGGCCGGCGTTCAAATCCCAGACACGCACTGTATCGTCCATGCCCGCAGACACAAGTGTACCAAAGGGTGCGTCAAAGTCGATGGCGGACACGGCGTCCTGGTGCGCGCGAATTTCGCGGATCGAGGTGCCTGGATGAAAGTGCTCGTGGAGGATCGGCATCGACTTTTTCCGCAGAGTCTTGGGCGCCCTACGCCCGGCCGTCGATCGTGAGGATGTGTTGCCGGCCGATGGTATCTTTTCGTAGATGGATTGTGACATGAAACCGGTGGATGCGTCACCGTTAGCTGCCCCTTCAATGCCGCCCTCCTCGTTGTCGTTGTCGAGTGCGAGGTCGACATCGGATTTTGTCGGCGAGTTGGCTGCAATCGACTCGGCCTCGTCCGCCAGCTCCTGCGCGATATCTATTCGGCCCTCCAGGTCCATGACTGTATTGTTAGTGTGTGCGTTTTGCGCAAAAGCAACTTATCAACATTAACATGTGAGGCTGGACTTACTGTCATGCTCCAGCAATGCTTCGTCCTGCTCCAGATTGGCTAGCCGGTCCAGCAAAATCTTGCGCATGCCGGCCAAGTTGGCCATCTTGATGTCGATTTCCCGAATCTCGCTGCCGGCCATGTTCTTGCGGATACCCAGCATCTCGAACTGGTGCATCATTGCCGCCTTCTCTTTACGCATCTTGTGCAGCGCGTGTGGTCCGTCGGGCGTCGAGGGCTTGTCGTCAATCATCTTGCGGCCCCGCGAAGTCCGTCGCCGGTGGCTGCCGTTGCCCTTGCCCGCGTGTCCGTGGAGGCCGTGCTTCTTGCCCTCCTCCGTCATTTCGGGGAACGTGGCCTGGAAACCCTGGAACAGCGAGTAGGCATTGTCGTCCTCGGGGATGTTTTGCAGCATTTCTTCGGGCACGTACGACAGCGCGCGGTGGCGGATCTCATTCGTAGAAAGACGCGAGCGGACAATGTCGGTAGGCGTAGTGCGGGCCATGGCAAGGACGCTGCGCTGGACGTGCGGGCGTCGCAGGTGACGGTGCACCTCGGACATGGCCGACTGGTAGTGGGCAGTGGCCGACGGGTTGTCGGAGGCCGGGCCCATGAGATGGGAGGCCGTGGTGGTTACCTTGCGGCCAAAGGCCTCGATGCCGGCGGCGGAGATGATGGACGTGTCCTCGTCGCCACCGAGGTCGTCGTGGTAGGCATTGTGGGAGTCGTCGTTGGCCATGCGGGCATGTGGGGGTGTTTTTCTGAAAAGGCAATTTGTCGTCACGTTGTCGTGATGCCGCCGTGGTCGATCGTTCTGTCGAGCTGTCGAGTTGTCGAGTTGTCGAGGGCCGAGGGCTGAGGGCCGAGGGCTGCTTCGTGACGTAGTCGCGTGTCCCCGCGCGTCGGTTGCCGCTTTCAGCTGCTCAGCTGCTCAGCTGCCGCGACTGGTGCTGCGATAGGATCGATGGTCGATGGGCGTGCCGCGTCGAATCAATGGCTTGCTGGTGCCGGGCAATTGACACGTCGTCTAGTCGTCGTGGTGCCTTGTCGTCGGATGTCTTTTGTGAAGCAGCAAAAGTTTTGTAGTTTGTGCGAGATGAAAAAGGTCCGGAGAAAAGCGGGTATCGATTCCGCCAAACCGGGGGTGTGGACTGTGTGGACAACGCGTGTGCGATTTCGATCGAGAAGCTAGGGTAAAAGCGAAGAGCCGAGGATGAAGAGGGAGAGGGTGAGAAGAGGGCGAAGAGAGGGAGAAAAGAAGAGAAAGATAGGAGAGGGAAATGCCAGTGAAGACGATGCTTGTTTACCCGGGAAAGAGCAGAGAGAGGCAAACAAAGGGAAGGAACGGTGGACGTGAAGATCCACTTTCTGGTACTGAGTAGTTCGTACTGGTGGTGCTTGCTGTTTGCCCTTGCTGCTTCCTTTTTTGGCGCCTTTTGATTTGCTCTTCTGGCCTAGACAAAGCCGAGCAAGGTTGATGCGTAGAAGGGGAATGTGCACAGCAGGAGCGAGCGAGAAGGCACCTTGGCACCCCGAATGGAGAGCTGTGATTGGCAGCAGCGACCCGATAAAGGTGGCCGCCCTACAGGGTACGTCACCGACTCTCCAGGGGAAGCTGCCATGCTGTGCCAGAAATAGGGGCAGCTCGCTGCAAAAACAGCGGCTCTGAACTGCCGCTGCCCTGTCAAATCTGTCCTGAGATGGACCTGATTACCCTGGACTGCCCTGCCCTGAACGATAATATGGGGCAACCTGGCCACGTCGTCTCCAGCGTACTGGGCATTGGCAAATGAGAGCTCACTACGTCGTACGGCGTACGAACTACGCTGTATGGAATCTGTGTCTCCGGCGCCGGCGCAAATCTGATCTGAGCTTCTTGCTCTCTCCGCTAAAAGAAAGAGCCGGCCTTGACTCAGAGCAATCAGAGAGACGATCTGAAGGAATGAGGCTTAAGCTCTCCGGCATTCTCACCACCGACCTTTGAACGTTTTGTCATTTCTCTCATATTTTGGCAGATTTGTTTGAGGCCCTGCTTTTGGGGTTTATTTATTGAGGTCGTCCTAACTCGAAAACTCAAGTTTCACAAGACCGAACATCACCAGATTCACATCTTCATCACCGCCGCCATGGACTCCTCGGTCGACTTCTCCGACCCCTCGCATGCCCTGGACCTGGGCCGCATCCGCGAGCAGCTAATGTATGTACATGCGTGGCCATTTAAACACCTTTTTCACGCTCATCGCTAACTGAACAGCCGCCTCGAGGATACCATCACGTTCCACCTCATTGAGCGCGCCCAGTTCCCGCTCAACAAGACCATCTACGTGCCCGGCGCCGTGCAGATCCGTGATGCGTCGCTGCCGCTGCTCGGCCTCCTGAGTGGCAAGCACACAAAACAGTACTCCTTCATGGACTGGTACCTCGCCCAGCAGGAAGCGCTGCAGTCGCGCATCCGCCGCTTCGAGTCGCCCGACGAGAACCCCTTTTTCCCCGAGGCCGTCCAGGCGCCCATCCTGAAACCGCTCAACTACCCGCACGTCTTGCACCCCAACAATGTGGTGGTCAACGACCGCATCAAGGAGTACTATGTGAACACACTGCTGCCGGCCGTCTGTGCCGACTTTGGCCACGGCGACCGTGGGGAAACGCAGGAAAACTACGGCTCGTCGGCGACGTGCGACATTGCCGTGCTTCAGGCGCTGTCGCGGCGCATCCACTTTGGCAAGTTTGTGGCCGAGTCCAAGTTCCGGTCGGAAACGGCCAAGTTTACGGCGCTGATTAAGGCCGAGGACCGCGAGGGCCTGGGCGAGGCGATTGTGAACAAGAAGGTGGAGCAGATGGTTCTGCAGCGAATGCGCCGCAAGGTCGAGACGTTCGGCCAGGAAGTCTCGGCAGACGGCACGGCGTCGGCGACGCCCACGGCCAACAAGCTGAACGCCGAGGCCGTGGTCGAGCTGTACGAGAAGTTTGTGATCCCCCTCACCAAGGACGTCGAGGTGGAGTACCTGATGCAGCGTCTGCTGCCGCCGCCGCCGACGCCATGGTATGCCTCGCTGCGCAAGTCGAGTGCATCGGAGACGCTGCTGTGGGCGGTGACGGTCGGTGGTGCTGCGGTGGCTGCTGCTGCTGCTGCTCTGCGGTGGCTTCCCCGGAAGTAGGGAAGCAAATCAAATTCAAAACAATAAAATACCTACGTTGGTTTATCCTGTTATCCTGTTATCCTGTATCTACGGTGATTTAAAGAAATAAGCGATGGGTGAGTGAGAGTTGGTAGATAATAAAAGACTAGTCAAGGCCAATATGAATATCAAAATATTGATTTTTCGTGGATTTTTATTAATGCAAAAAGACATGTTCAAAAATAATGCACATTTTATTGAGAAAAAAATAATAAAGTCATAAATGCATGTCATTTTTGCTACCTGTCGCCGTCTATATTACTTTGAGTCATTTTCCTTCTCTCTCTCTCTCTCTCTCTCTCTCTCTACGCCGACTGTACGTACTTGCTGACAGCCTCGATGGCGGCCGGCAGCTTGTCCGCCTCAATCAACATCAACAGACCCTGCGACTTGACACCCAGCTCCTGGAAGGCGCGCTTGCTGTCGGCCACTGACTCGTCAATCTTGGTGTAGGGGAACGTGCCGGCGGCAACAGCATGCTTCCGCAGCACCTCGTCCTCGGGGTGGAAGTAGTAGAACGGCTCCGACGAAGAAGAAACAGCAGACCCAGACGTCTTGGCCTTCTTCCGCTTCTTGCTCTTGCCGCTCTCGTCCTCGTCGTCGTCCTCATCAACCACCATCATGCCGCCCAGGTCCGACTGCACCTCCTCGTATGTTTTGCTCAAAATCAGGTAGTGTGTAAAGGCATACGGCTCGCCGTCCTCGACGGCCGCCTCGACCTCGTCAATCAGCATCGTGTACAGCGGCGGCGCAATCTCTGCGGGCATGTTGATGAGCCGCTCCGACAACACGAGACCAATGTGCGGCTTGCCAGCCTCGGAGGGGCCCGACGACTGGTCTTTGAGGAGCGGGACAAGGGGCGCGAGCCTGTCGTTGGACTCGGCAGCGGCGGTGGCCTTGTCGGCCAGGTACTGCGTCAGCTCGGCGACCGCCTTGTTCTCGCGCTGCTCGCGCAGACTGAGGGCCGTCAGCAGGGCATAGGCATCGTTGGCCTTGCCGTCGACTTTGACGGTGGAGCCAATGGTGGACTGGGCCAAAATGCAGTCGGCCAGGCCGGAGACGTCAAAAAGTGCGGCGTCGACATCGAGCAGCTGGCGGAGCAGCGTCTTGGTGCCGTGAAAGTCAATCTCCGAGTCAAAGTTGAACCACTCAAACTCGACGTTGACGACGTCAAAGTCCTACACAGCGTTAGCTGACGATCTCACTTTGCACATCCTTTTACAGTTTTATAGTTTTATATCAGATAAACTCACCTCGCCCGAGTCGGAGTCGTCCATGCGGTCCGGGTCGGGGACCTTGTTGGCCGCTTCTCTTGACCGCTTCTTGCCCATTGTGAATGTGTGTGGGTGTGGGTGTGTTGAGAGAAAAATAAAGCTGGTTTAGGCGTGTATGAGTCTGTGCCGGTTCTTCTAAGATGAAAACGCTGGTTATGAAGTTTGTCTTGTTGATTTTGGTCGTCTTTTTCGCCGTTGAAAATTTATGACGTCGGCCTGTGATTGGCCCACTTGGAGATCTTGGTGGTGTTTGAAGGTACTTTCATATAGGCGTGTGTCTCTCCAAAATATAGGTACCCTGTCGCCATGGCTCTCACACCAGATGAGAGCCGTTACAACGTGGTTGGTTCCTGGGACTCTTGGTAGAATCTTTTGTTTCTTATTCCAACGACATGTCAACTCGACAGTTTCGCTACAGTATGCATTTATGGCTGGCCTCTTTTAGACCTACATTACTCCGTACATATGCATCACACCGAGGAAAGTCACGTGAATTCATGACGCAGGCGGCATCAGTACAGTTCTCCTGACTCTCATAGCACTCCGTTTCAAAGTCCATCATGTATTGCATGCTCTCTTAAAAGGCAAGGAGAGCTGTTGTCAAGTCGGCGATGCTCAAATCTTCATGAACAGAACCTATTTGGGACACAGCGTTGTTGAGTGCTGGCCGCATGCAGCAAAGGTCGATTTTGGAGAGCTGTTTTGCTGTTTTCGACGGTTTCAGGGAGAGAATGGGGGGCCGTTTGGCGCTGTTTCGAATGACATAAGCAAACTTCTTGGCCGTCTCGCCTACTTTCTGTAGTGGGGCCTTGTCGTCAGCTCCTCTTGGTCGCTATGGGCCGCTATGACCGAGCTTTGCGACAACGTGCCCCCCCCCAAAAAGCACTCCCAAAACAGTGGCTCGAGTGGCAAGATGTCACTTTACCCTGGCACAGAGTGCTTAAAGTACAGTTGTTGGAGCCACTATATCACCCTGCACCAGCACCTTCCTCCTGGACATTAGGTGGGCGCAACGCACCTTCCCCCTGTGGCTGGCCCGTTTTCCCAAAATTCCCTCCGAAACAGGTCGCAGGTAGCTCCGTAATACGACGTACTGTGCACGAAGTATTACAGGCTGGTATTACGGAGTACAGGGCTAGGATAGCTCTTTCTCTCTCTCTCACTCGCTCCTGCTTCTTGCTTCCCACCCTCCCTGCCTCCTTCCTTCTTCTCACCTCTTCTCCTTCCATCGAAAACTATCTTGCTGCCTTGCTTGTCCACGTTTCCTAACTCGCAACCACAGCTCAACGTCACACCTTAACAAACGCCTCCAAACTATCCCATCTTTCTCAATCTTTCGCATCATCGTGTCTTTCGGCCTCCTCCTTCTCCTCCATCAAACCCATCAGCCTCCTTTGCCGCGCGCATCCCAATAATCAGCAACAATGGATTTGTCCAACATCTTGTGAGCTTGCGCCAACTCGGGAGAGCATTGAACTCTTCCCTGTGCCCCGTACCAAATCTACCATACCGAAACGCACTTACTAACCGTTCTCTCCACAGCCGCATCGTCAACCTTGGCGTTGGTGTCGTCATGGTCCTGGGTGGTATCTCGCAGTTCTTCCCTATCTCCTTGTAAGTTGTTCGCGGGCGCGAGCTCTTCTCACTCTCGGTATACTATCGCTCACACGATGCTAACCGCCGCTACCCACTCTCCAGCCAGTCCGTCGTTATCGGCATCTACGTGATCCTCTTTGGTCTCGCCACCGCCCTCCTCGAGTTCCAGATTCCGCCCCAGGTCTCGCGGTACGCGTCCTTCCTTTTCTCATTCATTGGACGTGGTATCTGTAAGTCGACTTTACCCGGGTGCGAAGCGCCCGTCGCCCCTCTTCTTTGAAGCCCATCGCTAACGACGCAGTCTACATTTTCATCGGCTCCATCCTCCTCCACGACCACACCCTGCGCATCATTGCTGGCTCCATTGTCGGCATCGTCGGTCTGGCCTACTGCGTGCTCGAGTTTGTCCCCTCCATTGAGCCCCCTGCCAACATGCGCGAGGCCGATGCCGGCTGGGGTGCCGAGCAGGTGTAGGAGCCTCGACCAGACGATCGAGAAGGGAGGTCCGAGTGACGGCATACGACGACAATAGACCGGGCGTACCGAATCGTCACAATACCGAGTCGACCGACACTACAACGAACCCTCCCGAGCTCTTGCAGAGCCGAGCGCGGTTTTCTACGAAAACGGCTCCTACGAACAACTGCGCTTTAATCGTATCAGAAGAGCCGCCTTGCATATGAAAGATTCTATCTTGGTGGCTTTCTGAATACGATTGGAAGGGCGTTGTGTAATTTAAGGCCCGAATGCGAGGGTAACTGGAGAGTGAGAGCAACATGCTCTCGCACGAGAGAACAGCTGGTTTGCGAGATCTAGAGGATGAGAGGAGACGGAATCCGAGTTCGAATTGTGGAGTGAACGAGAGTGGTGGGTGTTTTGGAAAAGATTTCTGGGTTATCGCTGCCCAAGTGTTGGGTGAGGCTTGTTTTCTATTTGCAGTTCCTTGTTGGGTTCTAGTATGTTGTATGCATTATGCGTCTGCACCTACATTTTGCATTTGTTGCTTCTGAATTTTAATATCTCGTCGTGGATCTACCAGGCTGTATTATTTTGTACGCTTCTTCCATTGCATCTACTCCGTATATAGTATTGGATGTTAGACTTGCTATCTCACTGCTGGGTACTTTTGATGTTCATGAGTAAATCTGAGTACATAATGTGTTTTGAGTTACGGAGTGCATAATTCACTGGAGAGCGGTTATGATGTCATTTGTTTATTTTATAGAATCGCTAGCTGATTGGGCGAGATCTGTCTTGTGTGTGTAAACTTTGTGTGGTGGTTTTCCTAATATCGCGTTTCTTTCTCATATCATGTGAAACGCAAACATAGGAAAAAGGGTGAGAGAGAGCCCTTGAAGAGAAATAAATAAACCGAACCAGGTCCTTTTTCGTAAGACACGTCAATGCGTGTCCCGTTGTTCCTTTTGACTCCCCGATTTTGTCATTCCGAAAATAAGTAATAGTAAAAGTAAAATATACTCCGTCCCGCTTTTTACCCGTAGCTTTGTTGATATATATCAATCAACCCAATATCCCAAGATACACCGCGCCAGAATTATAAAAAAAAAAAGAGAAAGAAAAAGAATAGGTAAATAAGAGTTTGGAAGAAATAGAAAGTGGTATCGACGTGAGAATTCAACGCGAGAACTCAACGTTGGACGTGTGACCAAATCTAATCAAGCTCAGCCAGCTCGCGCTCCTTGTCGGCCAGCATTTGCCGCATGCGCTCGGCCTCGCGCTGCAGGGCGGCGCGCTTCTCGAGACGGGAGTCCTGGCTGCCGTTGCGACGCATCTCCGTGCTAGCGCCAGCAGCAGTTTGAGGATGCGACGCCATGCCGCCGCCGATGCCTGGGTAAGGACCCGCCATGCTGCCGAGCGAGTTGTCGTCGTTGTCGTAGGCGGGGGCGTTGAGGATCGACTTAATGGAGGACATACGCTTTGACGAAGCTTCGTTGCTATTGTCGTTGCTGCCACCTGCACTGCCACCACCGATGGTGCCGTAGGGAGCCTTGCCACCGTCGTTGTGCGGGGACGGTCCACCAAAATCATTCTCACTCGACGAGAAGGACCGCTTGCGCGAAGGCGAGAGGAAGGAGGCCGGCGACAGAGAGGGCTGGCGTTCAATGGGTCCCATGCTCGCGAGGCTCGTCAGGGGTGGCAGGCGGTTGTCGTCGTTGTGGGAGCCAGAGATATCCATGCGCTGGCTGGCCGAGTGGTGGTGTGCGTGTTGAGGCTGCTGCTGGTGCTGCTGGTACTGCTGTTGATACGAAGAGGAAGACGAGTGGTACTGGTTCAGGTCACTGGCCAGTCTCGGCGATGGTTGCTGCTGCTGATGGTTCTGGTTCTGGCGCAGGACGGGTTCCGGAACAAGTGTCAGGGCGTGGTCGGCACGTCTCCGAAGGCCAAGGTTGACAGATCCATCCGAGTTAACTGTGCCGCGCTCCATATCAACGTCCTCGCCAGGATGAGAATCTGAACGAGAGGCGAGCGAAGCCGGTGCGCCTGGAGGAGGCGACGCGCCCTGCTCACCCGAAGACGAATAATCGTCGCCTTGGCCTTCCTGAGCTGTCGGAATGACGCGCTTCCGCCGCTTGATGACTGACTTCTTCATAAAAGTAGGGCGGTGGACGCCGTGAAGTTTATAGTACAGACCTAGGCCACTAAGTTAGTACGTGCACATGGGGAGCAGATATATTCAAACAATTAAATATACGTGGCTTCAAACATACCACAAGCATTGCAGATTGTGCGACCGTTCTCATCCCTTCTCCACAGCGGAGTGATAGTCGTGCTGCAGTTCTGGCAAGCGATGATTACGGTGGACACCTGGGTCTGCAAGTTCGTCATGTCGATTGGCGCCGCAGGGTCGTGCGAGCCAGCCCGGCCCGATGCTTCGCCGGATGCCGCCGCCTTTGCCGAGCCGCAGCCCGTGTGTTCTGGTGGCACAGAGCCCGAACCGTCGCCCTGCACAACGCTAATGTTGGCACTCTTGGACATACGGTTGTTATAGGCCGGGCAGCCGCTGCAGCCCTCGGCACCGCCCGTGCCGTTGCAGTGGCCGCCGCCGGGGCAGGTTCCTGAGCTCGACTGGTCGGCAGCAACGTAGGTCGCACCGGGCGTGGCCGAATGCAGTTGGGAGACGCTTTGTGGCGAGGTCGAGACGGCGTCGGCGTTCTTGCGTGAGCGACCACCACCACCGCCAGGGGTTGAGCCTGTGGTCAGCGGCCGCTTTAGGTAACTCGGCCGAGCCGTATTCCGAGCTTTTTGATATAGGCCGCAGGCGTTGCAGATAATGGCGCCCTGGGGCGAGCGGCGCCAGAGTGGCGTCCGGGTGATACCGCAGTTGCTGAATATGTGTTAGCGAACAAAATTATGGCCTGTATCATATTATATCCAGCCGAATATGCATACCTGCAGACCTGGCCGCTGAGGCCCTGGACGACACTGGATCCGGCATCCGACTGTGCATCTGCATCGGGCTGCGAGCCCGCCTGGACTGTGGTCGTCTCAGCAGCCACCGAGGCCGGGCTGAGCGGTTGTGACAGAGCGGCAGGCGATTTGGAGTTGCGCTGGCGGGTGCTGTTCGGCGACCGCGCCACAGACGAGCGGGCGTTGTCTTCTTCTGGAGGGGGCGAGCGTATCCGAGCGCGAGAAGACGAGGCGCCATCAGGGTCGGTTTTGGAGGACGAAGAGGAGGCCATGGGCCTGGAGGGGAGGGCGGAGCGCATGTTTTTGGAGGTGGTAGTACTATCAGAGTAACCCCGGTGTTCGGACTGCTGCTGGAACCCCTTGAGACCGTGGCGAAACGCTTCCAACCCGTGAAGCACGCTGTCTTGCTCGCGGCTGTCGTGGTGCTGATGCTGCTGGTGGGGATGATAACGCTGAAAGTCGTGGGATTTGTGAAACGGTGCCACTGAGTGTGTCTTTAAGACTTCACCCAGGGCCATCGCCGGTAACCTAGGAGAGACGAGTCCGACTAAGATGGAAAGAACGTGGCGGTCGTCTTGTTGTCTAGGTATCGTCTGGTAGATAACGGTCGTCGGAAGGTCGAGATAAGTGTCACTAGGGGCACCCAGTCGTCGTTGTATCACTGTCGTTGATGTCGTTGATATCGTCAATGTCGTCGAGGAGTGTCGTTGTCGTCGGCTATGGATGATGAAAGAGGAAGCGAGAAAGAGAAGATGGGAAGGCGGCGTTGAGACGTCTCCGAACGGGGCGAATAATAGCGGAGAGCGGACCAGTAAGGTGGGGGATGGCGGTGTGTGATGTACAGGCTTGACCGGTCGAAAAGGATGTCCGAAGATCACGATACTGTGCGAGAGTGTCCAAGCGGAATCGAGTAAGATGCCGGTCGAGATGCAGAGTATGTGCGATGCAAACGATCTAGAGATCGGAGTACGGAAGATGGAGAAGAGTGGCGGCCAAGAGAATGGAAAACGGGAAAGTCGAAGAGACGAAGTGGAAAATGTGTGGCACAGGAGGGCGGGCACCAGATGTGTTTTGTGGGATGGAGAAAACAGAAATGTCACCAGACGGCCACTTGCTGCGTGGTTGTCGAAGAGGGTGGGCTTTTGTGGTGTTGGTAATAATGGGGATCGGATAGAGAGGTGGTGGGTGGTGCTCGAGAAAGGATGTTGAGACTGAAGAGCGAAGGACTGGAGTGATCCAGAAGAGTTGTGGTGTCGTTCTGCTCTTGCCTCTAGCGGTGGTGGTATCTGCAGACAGGGAAGGAAGTACCCACTCACGTCTCCTCTATTTACCAGTCCGGAATTCGGTACGGAGTAATACGTCGTAGTGCCTGCGGACTCCTTTTATGGGAATAGACTAGGGAGGGGGTCTGTGAGGAACAGAGGAGGAAAGAGGAAGGAAGGAGGGGGACAGGGCCAAGAGAAAGAAATGGCAGTGACGAAGGAGGGGAAGACTGAGAGAAAGAGCGGCTGAGGCAGGCGCAAAATGACGAGTGACAGGCAGTTGTAGTCATAAATCATGCTAACGTTTCTTAAGCCATCTCGCAGCGCTCTTTATTATCTGATGAGGGAGCGACTAACGAAAGCGCCTTCCCCGAACGCTTGGGGCGACTACTTCTTGTGGAATATTTTCTCACAGTGAGAAAGAGCGAGGGACAAATGTCGCTGCCTTGGCGTGGCCGCGCCTGCCCTTTGATTCATTGTTGGCTGCTGCCAGCGTTGCCAGCTGTGGTGAGGAAGCAGTGAGACACGCAGACGCGAGTCTTTTTTTTTTCCTCCTTGCGCTCCTTCCTTGGCCCAGGCGTTTCTGTCGCGGGATGGAGCACGTAACTCCTGGCACTCGACAACTATGTATTTCTTCTACTTTGCCTCACAAGCGAACCGGCTGCTCGGCGCTGGTGTGTGAACGAGATGGACTTCTGTGCAAGTACTCCGTACAAACAAGTACCCCATCCCGTATTTGAGTTTGTCCTCGCGACATTCTGGCACTCCCATGACAGTCGGGACTTTCCAGAGCGCCGTCCGTCAGTTGCTCCTTCCCCCGTTTTCCAGGGCCCTCTTTTTCGTGACCCAACATGCGCTGGCTCCGTTGTCGGGTCGCTTTATCGGCCAATCATATTCGCCACAAATGTAATCTGCACCTGCTAGAAGATGACCACAGCGAAAGTGCCCCGTTTGCCATCGCTCCTTCCCTTTGTTGGGTGGTTTTGTCGTTACCTCCGAATGGTCCAGGCCAGCGTGGCAGCGTGCTTTCCATAGCGCCATTATTGCCCCTGTCTTGCGCTTCTCACATGCCCCTATTATTCTATTTTAGTGGGAAAGTCCAGACGAGGCGAAAGAGCTCGACCCGCTCGGTGTGCACTCTCTTCGTCCCCTTGCTGACGGGGCAAATACACGTAGCTTCCGGGCCTGTCTGTAATTGCATAAACATAGTACAAGCTACAGTATTCAAGGCTCGCGATTGTTTCGCCGTATTATTACTCGTCACGGAGATAGTCCGTATCTTGACAGCGATATCCACAGGAGGGGTTAACTTTGTTGTTGCTCGGGTTCAGTATGGCCGTTATGGCGAGGAAGGAAAGACCAACCTTGACATCCGAATACGCAAGCTATCGTTATCACGATTAAATCGCCTATTGTCCCCTCTATTAACATAGAACTGCATCCAGGCGAATGCACCGGAGCAGAACGCTAAGTAGCCAAGCCTCACGGAACACTCTTCAAGCACACAGGTACATGCGATACTTTGCAAGTACAGCATCGGCCACCACCAGTTGGAGAGCCGCGTGCTGAAAAGGGCAAATATCGTGCGTCGCCCAAAAGGGGAAACCCACCATGCCGGCCGGTCGCGCAGTTGATGTGATGAAGAGGGAAAGGTGCGATGCAGGTCGACAGACAAGAGGGAAAGAGCACCCGGCGGGCCAGGCCCGTTTCCCAAAACACCTCTCGCGGGGGAAGCAGCACAATAGTACTCGGTACTGGGCACGTCCGGAGGAAGGTGCAGCGCTGCAGCAAACTGGCGGCCAGCGAAGAACGGTGTGGTGCGCCTTACCCCCTCCTATTCATTGGCCAAGGACTGGCCGAAATACGACTTAAACGGGGCCTATCCGATCCAGTGAGATGGCGCATCTTATCTTATGACAAGGACGCCAGTGGACGCAAGAGGACACCAGAGGGCCACACCCAGACCAGGGCTTATTTGGGCTATTTGGGGGCCGTATTTACGAGAGCAGGCACGCGTTCCTGTGATATTGCGCCATGCTATTGTGAGAAGGGAAGGTGCGCAGGACGGTGTTCTGCTCATCGTCGGTTGTTCCTGCCATATTCAAGTTTCTCGCTCTTTCTTGACCCCTTTTTCGTCTTTCTTTTCGGACCTGTTCTCGAGGCAAGAACGACCCGGTATGGCCCAGATACTTCTCTACCTCTGCTGATTTCCAAACTACGACGTATTACTGTGTAGGGAAATCAGGACACCTGCCAAAAAGTAGCAAAATCAAAAGTGGGCCTGATTCTAGTCAGACAGCACGGACCAGTAGCCAGTCGAGCCAGTCCAGAAAAGCCAAGCATTTTCACTGTGGGTCCACTATGCGGCTCGGTGGAGACTTTTGGAAGCAGAAGAGAAAGAAGAAGAAAATTCAACCTTGTCGTCTCGCGATGCATGAACCTCAGCATGTTCAAAAAGTCACAGAAACGCCAGCAAAAAGGGGAATGACGCGGTGTATTCAGCTGCTCGTGTTTGAGTTTCCTATTTACACATTTGAACCTCACTGAAGGCGCACCTCGTACTCTTATGTAGCACAGAAGGAGGAGAAAAGAAAGGAAAAGAAAAAGGCACTTTTCTACATGAAATCTGCAACGATGCACAAAATGCACAAAATCAACTTGGGGCTCTTAGTTTTGTGCCCGCCGTTCCCCACGAGTGCAAGGCACATGTACACAAGCTGTAAGCCGAGAAGAAACGGAGCAAAATGAGCACAAAATGTCCACTACATTGACCACTTTACTTTACTACTTTTACTACTTTTCGAAGCGCATGCAACGAAGAGATACAAACCGGCCGTCGCCATCGCCAAGGGATCAAGAAAAAAGCGGCTATTCTTCCTGATTATTATGGGGGTGGTCGTGGTCGTCGACTCGTCGTCGGTTTTTTTTTTACGTTTTTATCTTTTTAGGGGCAAACGCCGTTGTTCGCATCGGCCATTCAGGACGCGCGCATTGTCAATTGTCGTGGCCGGCAATGGTGTCATGCACTTTGCGACGAGCTTCATTGGACAATGATAAACTTTCCTAATGCGAAAAACTATAATCGAAAGGAGCCAAGCTACCGACGACAATCAAAAACATTGCGATTGATGCTCGGGAGATGGCGTTCTACACCGGACGATCCAGGCCGATGATAGTTGTTCAAACAAAAACCGAACGCTCAGCGATGGGCACAAAAAAGAAAGCTGACCGAAGCGATGGACGCATTACCGTGACAAAGCCCCCCCTGAAAGCCAAATAAGACGAACAAAATACTAAGCCGATGGCGCCACACAAGCCCTCTACGACGAAACACTGCATAGAACGCAGCGAAGGAAGCAAACCCACGACACACAAATATTGCAGCCGAGCGTGGGGTGGTTTTTGGGAAAAGGAGGGTTTTGGCCACCGATCTTTTTCTCAGCTGGGAAGAAGATCCTGACAGGAGACTTTTTTTTCAGTGGCTAGGCTTTTGTTTTGGTGAGAGTCTGGGCCACGTAAAAAAGGTAGAGCAGACGAGGATCCGCGTATTGTTGCCCAAAAGTTTGCCTTTGCCTTGGAAGGTCAGGCGGAGGTTGCCATTGCGCGGTAAATTTGCCTTCCATCTCGTAGTGTATTTTTAATGCCCTCGGTGAATATGTCGGCCAGCGCCGTTTACCGTGGAGAACCGTCTCGTAGTATAGAAGTGAGAATCAGGACGCTATGGCGAGAGGATGATCGGAAATGAATTAATCATCAAAGAACGAGCACGGATGACCTCTTACTGAAGATCTCGTCCTTTCTAAAGCCAAATGAGCCTGCCCAGCCTTGCGGGTGACGTTGGCCAAGACTCGAGGCGCACACGTGACGCCCGAAGGATGATGAGAGAAGGCTGCCGTGGGAGGGATATTGTGAGGGGTCTCACGATGATTGTGCTGTAAAGTTTAAAGAAAAGTAAAGAGGATTGTTGATGCCTTTGAAATGTCTATATGCGTATGGAGAGTGCGCATGCTCTACAATTGTCTCTGTCTTGTCCGTTGATCTGTGCAGCCGCATCGTGAACTGTTGACGCCGAAAAGATCTGAACCGTACCGTGGCATGAAAGACCCGGAAAGGCCTCCAAATGCAATGAACGCCGGTATACGTAACTTTAAACACCATGAAAAACCATACCATATATATAGGCAATTTCCATCACTTCTTGGCCTCTCTCAAGGGCGGCAATACTGGGTGTGAAGTCACAGCCTCGGCATCCTGGATCACGAAGACCCGCCCACTCTCATCGCAGCTGCTGGGGACCATGGTGACCTCCTTCATCTTATCGTTTTCACGTCCTTTCTTGATTACCGAAGTTGGGTTGTCGTCAAACTCCCAGCTGATGCCCGGCGGCACCTCCACCGCGGGGCGCAGCGGAATCATCTTGGTAATGTTATTGACTTTGGACGCAGCACGCGCAGCAGCATAGGCGATCGCGGCTGCTGCGGCCATATCGACCGCCCTCTCCTCTTGGCTGAGGTTGACAATGTCCAGCGAACCCAGGATAGGCGACGCCGCGTCGGCGGCCTTTCTCCTTTTCCGGCTGGATGAGCCGGCACTGTTGTTGCTATTGTCGGTCCTGGCCCGCTTTCTGGTCTTGCGCGTCTTGGTCTCGTCGCCCGAGAAGCCGTCACCGAGAAACTGGACAGGTAGTTGTTGAAACAATGGCTGTTGGTGACCCAAGTTTGAAGGGTACCGTGGTGAGTAGACATGGCCAGGGGAGGAGTCGACGTAGACAGAAGACTGTGGCTGCTGTTTGCCCGACTCGACATATTCATTGGCCCAGACCTGCTTGTGAGGGCCGCGGACCTTCTTGAGTCGCTTGTAGCCTGGTGGTGGCGCTTTGTCGTAAACATCTTGCTGCGATGGTCGCTCATCAAGAGGAATAGGCTCGGCCGGCGGAGACAGGAGAGGGGAGAACATGCGAGAACGGGTAGACCGTGAAGACGTGCGAGTTGGAGGACCCCTTGCTGTCGGTGGCCGAGCTGTCGAGATGTCAAGGTCCGTCTCGTCGACTGACTCGACAGCCGTTCTGTCCCCTAAAGCAGTCGCATGAAGTCAGGAACCAGGCCTCTTTATTTGCATATCCGGACACAGCATAGCTTACCATTCATTGAATATACATCCGCCATATCATGAAAGCGCCTCTTCCCCGAGCTGGACTGTGCGCCCTGTCCATGTCGCAGATACAGCATGTCGTCTTGGTCACGGCGAAAATCAGACTCCATCGACATCAGACGGCGTTCCATGCTTTGCCGTGATTTCGTCAGTGAAGCTGTCTTCAGAGACGGCAATGCTGTGTCCGGCGCCAGCGTGTCGACAAACAAGCTCGTCTCCGCGGTGGCTGCGGTTGTAGACATCGTTGCGACAATAGATGTTGGGCGGTGATATGCGGATGACGAAGAACGAGGAGTCGGATGGAAGGTCGGATGGGTGGAAAAGGGCCTGGAATAGTAAATAGGGGCTGTTTACGACATCATGGGTAATCACATATCGTAAAAAGGAAAGAGCGACCTGCACGGCGTAGTGAAGCCTGTTTGATATCGTGGTTGGTATCGCGAAAGGAGAAGGTGCGAACGGCATCCAGTCAAACAAAGAAGGAGCGAGGCTCCTGAGCCCAGCTGTCCATATACAAGGAGACGGATTTCCGTTGCGATGAATATTGGCAATGTCAATTTATTAATCTGTACACAAGAGCAAGCAATGCAGATTCAAAAGAGAAACGATGGCCGATGAGCCGTCGCGAGCGATTTTTCCAAATTCCGCTGACGCCGATATGGTCCCCAAAATTCCACGAGATTAATAAACAGGTGCAGGCATAATAGAAGGCACGAAAGAACAGAGCGACTCCAAGAATCAACACGCACGCTGATCTACTTCGACCCCTTGGGCTTGGCCTCGGTCTCGGATAGCTCGCGCACGATAATCTGCGTCTTGCCCGCACCGTTGTAGTCCTCCTGGCCCGTCTCGAAACCGGGCGCCACGCCCATAGCGAGGTACCGCCCGTTGCCCGAGAAGGCCAGTGCCCACACACTGTCGGGGATCTTCTGGTACTGCTTCATCCGGCGCTTGGCCTCGGCGTCCCACAGAGCCACGGTGCCGTCGCCGCCGCCCGAAGCGAAAGTACCATAGCGCGGGTGGAAAGCTAGGGCGTTGACAGGAAACACGACATCGCCACCGCCCTCGTCCTCGGGCGCGGCCTGGCGGTGACACTTGAACGCGTACTTGCGGGCCTGGGACTCGGCGCTGTCCTCAAACCACTCGACGGCGACGCGGCCCTCGATGCTGCTGGTGGCGTAGCCGGCGTCGTTGGGCATGCAGGCAACGGCGCGAGTCAAAAACTTGAGGGAGGACTCGCGCTGCTGCCAGGGCTTGATGGCGGCCGGGTCGGTGTTGCCGGCGGCGAACTGGGCAGCGATGGTTGGCAGGTCGTAGATGTGGACGAGGCGGGCCGTCATGGCGACGACGACCTTGGTCGGGCTGGTCGAAAGAGCGTGGACTTTGCCGGGGAGCTGGATGGCGATGGGTTCTGATTCGAGGCTGGAGGCGTTGTGGAAGTGGAGGGTGGCATCCCACGAGCCCGAGATGACAAGGCCGTGGTCGGCGCTGTAGGCGATGCAAGAAACGCCCTGGCTGTGTCTGCTCAGGACAGAAAGGTCGCCCGTCGAAAGGTCGATGCGTCGGACGGTGTGGTCGAGGCCGGCCGAGAAGGCCTCGGAGTCGTCTTTGCCAAAGCAGACGTCGAGCACGGGGCCCGGGTGGAGGAAAGTCTGGACTAGCGAGCCCTCGCCGCCGGCCTCGCCATCATGGATGTCGTAGAGGTAAACGTTCTTGTCCCAGCAGGAGGCGAGCAGGCGTGTGGATTCAGTTCCGGGCGCAAAGCTGAGCGCAGAAACAGCGTCGCCAGGCGATGGCGCGACCTCGAATTGTACTGAGGGAGGTGTGTTAGGGCGCGTTTGAGCAGTTAGAGGGACAGTATTGGGGTTCCTGTGTACTCACCAGGCGCCATGATGCGAGTGTGTGGTGGTTGGGAGCTTCGGACGGAAAGGAAGCCGTTGAAGGGAGGCTGTAAACAAGGAGCGTTGCGACGTAAATAGAGATGAAAATCGGCCGCCCAAAACGAGGCAAGAGGCACACCAAGCCAAAGCGCGCCGTGCGCTAGTGCGATAAGATAAGACGTGGGGTGGGAAGGTGCAGTTGGCACTCGTGGTTGCCGCCTTTCGTCAGTTTTGCTGGGCGGGTGTGGGGCCTAAAAGAGCTCTTTCCAGCACATCCAGCGTCCCTGACAAAGATGCACTAATTTTTTCCAGAGTCTTCCATCAATCATCACTTTTATATCACTTTGAAGGCGGCATAACACACGAAGAATATTCGAAGCTTTTCTCCCAAAGCTACACGCATCATACAGAAAAGTCAAGAGATAACCCAACCAAGCCCACCACCCCCATGCCGTTCGCCCAGCTCGTCCTCGGCAGCCCCGGCGCCGGCAAAAGCACATATTGCGATGGCAGTAAGTTGAAGCAAGACGAGGTTGTGCAGGCTTGACTGTTTGCTGACAGCTGCAGTGCACCAGTTTATGGGCGCCATTGGACGGCAGTGCTCTGTCGTTAACCTGGACCCGGCCAACGACCACAGCAACTACCCGTGCGCGCTCGACATCCGCAGCCTCGTGACGCTCGAAGAGATTATGGCCGACGACAACTTGGGCCCCAACGGCGGCGTGCTGTATGCGATTGAGGAGCTCGAGAACAACATGACGTGGCTCGAGGATGGCCTTAAAGAGCTGGGCGAGGACTACGTGCTGTTTGACTGCCCCGGGCAGGTCGAGCTCTACACACATCACAATTCGCTGCGCAACATCTTTCTCAAGCTGCAAAAGATGGGATACAGAGTACGGCATACGCCAACCATTGCTTGTTTGATTCTATTGCTATATATGCTAACTCTATAGATGGTCGTCGTCCACTTGTCGGACAGTTTTTGTCTGACACAGCCATCGCTGTACCTGGCCAACATTCTGCTGGCTTTGCGCGCCATGCTGCAGATGGACCTGCCACACGTCAACATCCTGACCAAGATCGACAAAGTTGCCAGCTACGACCCGCTCCCCTTCAACCTCGACTACTACACCGACGTCCAGGACCTGTCGTACCTGCAGGGCGCACTCGAAGAAGAGTCGCCCGCACTGCGCAGCGAAAAGTGGTCGCGGCTCAACACGGCCGTCGCCGACATGGTGGAGTCGTTTGGGCTCGTGCGGTTCGAAGTGCTGGCGGTCGAGAACAAGCGCAGCATGATGCACATCCTGAGAGTAATTGACCGTGCCGGCGGTTATGTCTTTGGCGGTGCCGAGGGCGCCAACGACACCGTGTGGCAGGTGGCGATGCGGGACGAGTCGTCGATGCTGGAGGTGCGGGACATCCAGGAGCGGTGGATCGACAACAAGGAGGAGTACGACGAGATGGAGCGGCAAGAGTCGGAGCAGGAGCAGAAGCTGCGGGAGGCACAAGAAGCCGCTGCTCGAGGAATGGACGTGGGTGACGGTCCGAGAGTGGAGGAACTCTCACCGGAGCCCACGTCAGAAACCCCAGTCGCTGGTAGCAGTTCTGCCGCCGCAGCGTCTGCTGATGACGACCTCTTTGACGGCGACTTGCCCAGGCCGACAACTACGGACAACGGCATCAAGGTCGTCCGGCGGAACAAGAAATGAGATAGGAAGCGATAGGATGGACTCTTGTTAAGAGCCATGTCCTTCACTCGCCTTCTTGCATTGCAGTCTGCTCATTCACCTTGCAAGCGCACGCCTCCATCGTCTTCCATGCCTTTGCCATTGTCGTCGTCAAAGTCCTCTTCCTCTTCGTCATCGTTGTCATCGTTGTCATCGTCGTCGGACATTACGTCGGCCAACAGGTTCTTTGGCTGTTGTTTGCCATTAGTTCCCGTCGACCGCGTCAACAGCTCAAACGCCGATGTCTTGTTGCCGGCCATGTGTGCTTTGGTCGCCAGCACCAGTGTCCGGGCCTGCCGAATTGCTTCCTGCTCGACTTTCCGGATGGTTCCGCCGACGCGCGAGACGCGGAAAACACACGGACGGCCGTTGCGGACGGGGACATGGCGCATAAACGTCAGCGCGGCCCAGACGTAGCGGACGTGTTCGCGGGTGATGCGCAGGATAAATGTCGACGTGGTTCGCGAAAAGTATTTGACTGGACTGTTAGCGGACATTCAGTCTATCGCTATTATGGGAGGAGGCCCACCACTCAGAGTGCGCTCGACGGCACCGGCACCACAGTCGCCAAACAGGGCCAGCGTTTCCGACTTAATGCCGCGCAGGAGCAGCTGTGGTGTCAGGTCGCTTTGCGTTGGACGACGGACAGCGACAAAATGAGGCTGCTCTTCTCCATTGTTGGTCTTTTCAGTCGATCCGTCCTTTGGGTAGAGGATGTTGACCAGTAGGTAGCGTTCTTTGACGCGCACCATATTGACGGAGAGGTGGTGTTGTCGGTCTCGTTATTGTCGTCGCGTCAGTCGTGAAAAGATTGAAGATTGAAGACTACTCCGTATTAAAGATTGAATTGCTTGAGGTCCAAAAACCTCCAAAAAGTTTAAGGCGGGTCAGAAATTTGGAGCTGGGGCCGAACAAATAAGTGGGGAACAGCTGTCCTGGGATTCTGGGAAGGAGCGGGGACTCGCCCGCACGGCCGCACCTGCACTGGACAACCGTCGATAGCATCATCCTTCCTTCCATTCTCAACTTACATTGCCCCTATTCGAAATTTTAACTTGATACCTTTTGAATATTGTATTTATCTTGTCTAGTTTACTTCTACCATTTGTCTTGGAATACTATCCAAACTCTCACAGATCTCACAGCCTCGCTACTTTGAGTCTCACGACTTCAGGTCGCATCGTGATTGTGACTGTGCGTCGACGGCGTACATCCACGTCAATCGACACTGCATCAAAAGTTACACCCTTTAAATACGCATCACACATGACCTCTCCAGCAACACTACGAGCGGCCATCTTGGTTGTCTCGACGACAGCATCCCGCGACCCGTCGACGGATGCCGCCATCCCAGCATTAAAGAGCGTCCTCGAAGAAAGCGGACAATGGACAGTCGCAGAGACACAGATTGTGACGGACGAGGCGACGGCAATTCAGAAGCAGATACAGGCGTGGACAGACGTTGAAGACGAAAACACTGTCAACCTGATCGTCACGACCGGCGGTACCGGTTTCGCTGTATCCGACATTACACCTGAGGCCGTCTCGGAACTGATTGAGAAGCCAGCGCCGGGCCTAGTGCACGGGATGCTTGCTGCGTCTCTCCAAGTTACGCCATGTAGGTCACCTCCATCTATTCTATATGACTATGTTCGTCCGCTAACCTTTAGTCGCCGTCATGTCACGCCCCGTCGCGGGCGTTCGTAAACGCAGTGTCCTTGTGACGCTGCCCGGCTCACCCAAGGGCGCCAAGGAGAACCTGCAAGCCATCATCAAGATGCTGCCGCATGCGTGTGTATTGGCATCTGGAATGGACTCGAGGGCATTGCATACTGGCGGTGTGAAGAAGCTTGAGAAGGAGGCCGGTGTTGGTGCTGGTGCAGCAGCAGCAGCAGCAGCAGCAGCGGCCTCGTCAACAGCATCAACAACTGGGCACAGCCATTCACACGACCACAGCCATGGGCACGGGCATAGTCACGGACACGGACACGGGCACGGACATAGTCATGGCGGCCATGGCGGCGGTCACGGCCATGGCTTGGTGAGACACGCACCGCCAGCCGATGCGCCGCCCGCGACACCGCTCTCCAACGATCCCAGCCTGGGCCCCACGCGGCGCAACCGTGCCAGCCCGTATCCAATGCTGTCCGTCGATGAGGCCCTCTCCAAAATCGAAGAGTTCACACCAGGCCACGTCGTGGCCGTCCGTCCCGTCAACGAGGACTTGGTGGGCCATGTTCTGGCCGAAGACGTGTTTGCCGCAGAGGACGTACCGGCATTCCGGGCCAGCATTGTCGACGGGTATGCTGTCGTGGTACCAAAGCGAGACGGCTCTACGGAAACAGAAACAGAAACAAAAACAGAAACAAAAACAGAAACACAAACAGAAAGTGGGACATTCTCCGGCGTCTTCCCTGTTGTCGGCGTCTCACATGCAGCGCCCGATGAGGGCAAAGTTTTAAAGGCAGGCGAAATTGCCCGTATTACGACTGGCGCACCCTTACCGGCCGGCGCCAATGCTGTCGTCATGGTCGAAAACACAGTTCTCCAGTCTCTGACGGACGACGGCACCGAAGAAAAGGACGTTGAGATCCGCGCTGCCAACGTCCGCGACGGCGACAATGTCCGTGAAGTCGGCAGCGATGTGCGGAAGGGCCAGCTCGTGCTTCGTAAGGGGGCCAAAATTACGGCTGTGGGCGGCGAAGTCGGTCTGCTGGCATCGGCGGGCGTCCAGCGAGTGACCATTTGCCGGCGGCCAGTCGTCGGGGTTCTCTCCACAGGCAATGAGATTGTCGAGCACACCGACCGGCCTCCCCTGGGTTTGCGGTTGGGCGAGGTGCGTGACACGAACCGGCCAACTTTGTTGCTGGCCGCCCAAGAATGGGGCTTCGAAACAGTCGACCTGGGCATCGTGGTGGACCAGCCACAGACGCTCGAGACACGGCTGCGCGACGCCCTGCGGCAGGTCGACATGATTATTACGACAGGCGGTGTCTCCATGGGCGAGCTAGACCTGCTGAAGCCAACCATTGAACGAGCCATGGGCGGCACCATCCACTTTGGCCGCGTGGCCATGAAACCCGGCAAACCGACAACGTTTGCCACGGTGGATGTCAAGCAGGCCACAGCACACCCCGATGGGAGCGTCGTCAGTGGTGGCACTGCGGGCACAGCTGGCCACAGCACACGCCGTGTTGTCCGTCCCATCTTCTCACTTCCAGGCAACCCAGCCTCGGCGCTCGTCACGTTCCACCTTTTCGTGCTTCCTGCTCTGCACAAAATGTCCGGTGAACAGCCCCGCGGCCTGCCACGCGTGCCTGTTGCACTGTCCCACGATTTCGTGCTCGACAAGGAGCGGCCCGAGTACCATCGCGCGGTGATCAGTGTCGGGGCAGATGGTGTCCTGAAAGCAACGAGCACAGGCGGCCAGCGCAGCTCCAAGGTCGGCAGCATGCGCGGTGCCAATGCTCTGTTGTGTATGCCAGCTGGTCCAGAGCCGTTGAAGGCTGGAGCCAAGGTGGATGCCCTGTTGATGGGCAGTGTTCGGAGTGAGCTGTAGATATGTTAGGACGATAAGAATATAGGAATTTGTGATGAATATAGCATTGTACAAATTATACAGATTTCTACCTCGTTCGGTCCTCTGCCTTCTCCGGGCTACCCTGGTAGCTTTCCTCTATTATACGTGTGTTGTGGTAGAAGGGGAGAGTAGGGCAGTGCAATACAAATGGAAAGAAATGGTAAATAGAAAGAAACGCCAGACAAATGCCGTGTCAACCCTCTTTGTACGAGAAAAAAAAAGATGCCAACATGTGTAAACCAAAAGAAAAATAATGGGTGAGTCGAGCGTAGTAAGGCCGACTAAAGAACCCATCAATCAACACCAACCAGACGAGGCAGCACCTTCTGAGGGGCTCCCGTCTGCTCTGGTCTCTCATATGCCATCGTAGCATATCGACAACAACCTCGCGGCTCGCCCAGGACGTCCACCGAGCCGGACTTCCGTCTGGGCCTGGACCATCCTCTAAATCCTCGAAACAGCCCTCCCGTCTTCGCGACCGCGCTTATTCCGCACCAAACTCGCGCGCCTTGGACGACACCAGCAGGCCGATAATCAGTCCAAACAGGCCCAGCACCGAACTGAAAATCTCAATCACCAGGATGCGCACAAACAGCGACGGGTCCGCCGCGTCCGCCAGCGCCGCGCCACTGCCGTTGATGCCGACGGCCACACCGCACACCAAGTTGCACATGCCGACGGTCAGGCCGGACCAGAACAGCGCAAAGCCCGTGTAGTACGAGTCGCCGCTGTACAAGTCGGCGCCCGAGACGGCCTGGATTTTTGAGGAGAAGATGATAGCCATGATGACGCCGTAGATGGCGACAACCTCGCAAAAAATGATGGAGATCAAGTTCTTGGTGCGGATGCGGGGTGCCTTGACACCGCCGCCCAAGATCGAGGAGCCTGTAATGAAGATGCCCCTGCATACGTTAGCGATGAACAGACCAGAGTGCGAGAGAGAGAGAGAGAGACAGGAGGGGGCTCAAGGGGAGACGCACCAAGCAGCACCCACGACGGAAAGGCCGATACACAAGGCAATGCCAAGCGACGCCCATGCGTACGGCGACACCGACTCGAGGAACGCGCCCACATTGAAGGCCTCGCCGCTGCCCGTGAAGAGCATGTCTGCCAGCTGTTAGTATGTTTCATTCGTCGCCAGTTCGTTCCGTCCTCCGCGAGTGCAACGTACAAGCTCCAACAATCAGCAGCGCCGACCCCGTGCCGCCCAGTCCGTACGAAAGACTCATTGCCGCGGTGTGTTGAGAGAGAGGGTAGGAAAGGTAGGAATCGTCGTGGGAGGATGGCTTCCGTCAAGCTGCGTCCGCGTCCAAAGCTCTTATCTGGATGCTTCAATGTAGATGCGATCGTGTTTGATTTCGAGGATTCGTCGTCTTTAGCCAATCGTCAATCGTCAATCGCGCAATCGATGCCTGTCGAAAGGAGTGTCGAACAAAAGCAAAAGGAAAGGAATGCCTCGCGTAGATGGGCTCGTTAACGTCGTCGGCTGGTGATGTTCGTCGCAAAGGGCAAAGGGGGTGACGTTGGTTGTGGTTGTTGGTTTGGTGTCGTTGCGGCCTTTTTCCAGGGATAGAATGGCAAGGTCGAACAACGCCAACGCCAACAACCGTGCAGGCAGCTAGCAGTTACCTCGAAACCGCGAAGCGGGCCACCTTCCAGTTCTGGCCAATAGGAAGGCGCCGCCAGGGGAAGCTCCTATTAAGATGCACGTGTACCTACGTTCGTACACGTGATGGGCACTAGAAAGTCACGTGTAATTATCTTATCTGGTATCTACACGTTGGACGACATGTCAGGATTCTTTTTATACAAGTTTGTTCTGTTTTATATTATCGGATTGATTGGCAGACTTTCTTATACTTCAATGTTTTATTCAGAAACGAGATCTCGCGTAGATTGGCATATTTTGGTCCTGTTTGTGATTTACACTTTGGCGTGCATCTTTCATCAATGTTCATTGCGCCGCAAGGCTGTGATGCGCCCTACTTTTCAGCAAATGCTTGCTGGATTCTTTCAAATAAGAATGAGGAGCACAAAAAGTATGATACAGTCTAGTTCTTTTCAAAGTTGGTAAGCGGATTTTATTGTATTTATTTTCGTCGAGTTTTCACGTATCGATAAATATCTCTCCAGAATAGAAAAAAAAACAAATGCTAATTTCCAGTTTGTCGAGTTGTAGATTCTAGTGGGAGAAAGTGTGCTCGAGGATTGAGGATAGTACCGCATAATATCTATCTCACCTGACTTTTAGAGACTATATTGGGTAACTTGACTCATAGAGAGAAGAAAAACAGCTGTTTGCTGGTACCCCGTGCACTGTGCAGTTATGTCTCAACGACTCCCAACCGAAGTGAGCAAAACTTGGGTACAAAGTACCAAAGTTATGATGATAGAGAAAAATAAAGCAACCAATAGACAGGGGCATCGTATGCTGGCTCCGCCATCCAGACGGCATCGTGGCCGCGGCGGACGGGCTCGCAGACGGCGGGCTGCGTGGGGTTGAAGTGCCCGGCGTACGGGTAGGTAGCAACGAGGACCCTCATTGTTGTGGTGCGTGGTGATGAAGCTTGGTGGAAGAATGACAGTTATCAAAAGCCAAGACAACGGGCCTCTTGATAGATAAGTGTACCTCATTGATGATACAGTTCAACAGGTTACACTTTCAGAAACCAGACTACCCACTGCGTGGTAGCGAATCAAGCGAATGATCGTCGAGGTGCCGAGGTTTCATCTCTGCCGTGTTGTGTTGCTCTGAGTTGCTGATTGCATGGAATCTTGGCCATTGCTACTATTCGGCACAATGCCGTTTCCAACAGTCGATGCTGACCATTGGATCTTACTTTGTGCTTTCTTACACTTGTTGTTGGAGTAAGTTGGGGAGTAAGCTGAGGTTGTTGAGTAGCGAAAGCAAGACAAAGGCTCGGCGATCCAGGCGCCTGGCACACGGGAAGCGTCCATAAGTGGTGAGTAATAAAAGTGGGACGGAAGAAAACAGAAAAGTATTCAAAATAGAAGGCATAAGGATATATATATATGAAACAAAAATGACATGAATGCCTCGTCAGTTCATTTGGTATTTTATGCGTAAAAAAGCCAGACTGGCCTAAATCAAAGCGTCCATGACCTCAAAGAGGACAGACAGCTTGCAAACAAATAAATCGTCAGTGCTCTCTTTGTTCGTCAGTCTAGGCTGCAGTGTAAGTGCAGGCCTAGAATCCGAGGCTAGGAGGTGCCAGAATAGGTTGATCTCTCTTCATCAGAGGCTTCTCTCGAAACCATAAGGCGAAGGGAGACCAATTCAGTTCTAACCACCTCAAGCCCATGTGTGCTTCATCATCCGATCTCTGTTGCAAGCGCCCGCGTACAAGAAGGGAAACGATATGAAAAACAAAAAAAAAAAAAAAACCCAAAAAAAACCCGAATACAAAAATGCAAAAACACAAAAACAGAATCATTACTTTTAAACGCCAAAACATGCTGCCATAGATTCATGCCCAAAAAATATGTACCCAATGTGTACCCATAACATAAAAGTCAAGTCTTTTCCTCCGCAAGTCTCCGTCAGAGCCTGCTCTATTTCTTCTTCCGCGAGGTGGTGTTGACCTTGCGCTTCTTCTCCTTCTTGGGCATCTTGACCAGCCGTTTCTCGCGCTTCTCCTCCTTGACGGCCTGCTTGTGTGCCCGCTTCTCGTCCTTATCGTCGAAGCGCTTGCCACGGGGCTTGCGCGGACGGCCAAACTCGTCGTCGGAGTTGTCCGAGTTGGAGAGGGAGTCGGCGTCCGAGTCGGAGTCGGAGTCATCCTCGCCGTCGTCCTCTTCGTCTTCGTCATCGTTGGTCTCAGAGTCCTTCTGTTTCGCCAAAAGGTTGCCGTACAGACTGTCCTTGGCGTGGAGGGCCTCGGCACCGCCGACGGGTCCATCGCCACGGGCCACCATGCCCTCATCGTAGATCTGGTGCAGGGACTGGGGGATATATTGCGTGCGGAAGACTTCGTTGTCGACCTCGAGCGCGGCCAGGGCCTCCTTGTTGTCTTCGCCTGTGGAAGTTTCCGTCTTGGGCCGTGCCTCGTACAAGGCATCAATGGCGGCAGCTGCGGCGGCGGCATCGGCCTCCGGGTCGGACGTTGCGGGCGATGCCGTCGGCGTGGCTGTGACAAACTCAAAGACGGTGCGGTCGCGCAGCGTGTCGACACCCTTGCGCCGGAAGAAGGCGCCAATGTTGTGCAGGTCCATGCGCAAGAAGTCGTAGGTCTGGGGGTGGTCGTGGCCGACGCTCTGGGAGACATCAATAATGTACAGCGTGCGGTCGTGATACAGGATGTTGTACTCGCTCAAGTCGGCATGGACCAGACGGCAGACCTGGTAGAGACGGCGCACAAGACCGAGCAGCTGGACATAGAGTGTACGCCACTGCTGGGCAATGTCTTCGTCTTCGTTGGCGGCGCCCTCGGTGGGCGTCAGCTCGGCGTCGCGCAGTCTGGGGAAGGCGTGGCCGTCGTTGTCACCCAGAAACTCCATCAGCAGAACATTGGCCTTGAGCTGGATCGGGTAGGGGCACGCAATGCCCGCCCGGTTGAGGCGCTGCAGGTTGCGGAACTCCTTCTCGGCCCACTTCTTGACCATCTTGCGGTTGTTGCCCTTGTGTCCGCCGCCGCGGAAGCGGTGCTCGCCGGCAATGTAACGCTCGCGGTCGACGAAACTTAGGATCGAAGTCTTGTAGATCTTGGCCGCGCGGTACAGCGTGTTGGTGTGCGTGCCGTCCTCGTCGTCAAACGTGTGCAGCGGTGCCGCATACACATTGGCCTCTTTGCCCGTCGAGATGACGCCCTGCAGCTCCGAGATGAGCTCTTTGCGGACCATGGCCTCGATAATGGCCTCCGTGCGGCGGTCCAGCACCTGGTCGCGCGTCGCCCGGTCGGCCTTTTCCTTGCCCAGGTGCAGCTTGCCATCTTTGTGTCCAGTTCCCGAGCCGCCGTCGCTGATGTGAACGTTGGCGACGCCTCCAGCGAGGGAGGCGACGCGGTCTTCAGAAGCCATATTCGTGGAGGTGGTGATGTGTGTTGTGTGTTGTGTTGTTGTGTAGTGTCTGTTCTCCGTAAAGTCCAGGAAAAGACTCTTTAAATAGAAATAGAGATCACGACGTCGAAAAGTAAAGAGGCAAAAATGGCAGAAAAATTAGGCCGCGATGCGTCTTAGTGGGATGTGCATGGTCTGCACTTTCCGTGTTAGTGCCAAAGACCCATAGCGGGCTGTCATAGTGGAGACGAAACGGCAGAATCCAAGAAATAGAAGAAAGAACCCCGCCAGATCGGTGTGCTGGCGCTGTTCCCAGGCCCGTGCCTGCCGTATTTTGGCTGTGCCCTTGCAGCTTACTGCCTTACAAGTGACTCACCGCCTTGGAACCTTCCACATTGGGCAACACACAATGCACTCAACAGCTGCGGGAAGGCGCGCCAATCGCGGTTTCCTCTCGTTTCCTTTTGCTCACATTTCGTATTTACGACACTATTTACTGTTGCCCCTTTTCCCCATCTCGTTCCATTCTCTTACATCACAGCCTCCCAATGTGTCATTCCACACCGCCGCCACGTCATAATTGACCCCTCCATACGGAGTACATCGTCACCTTCCCCGCTACCCGTCTACACACGACACAAGCTCCCGTCTGCCTCTTCCGCCCACCGCTCGCTGCCCACACACGGCGTACACAAAAACACACCGGTTGGGTCTACCTTTCTCTTGATCGAAAGAAGACGAGCATAGTGCTCGCCCCAGAACGCCGTCTGCCAGTCTATCTCGTACTTGCTGGCCTCGTTCTTGTACGCGCCCGTGTCGGGAGCCAGGTCGCGCATCGCTGACGAGAAGAAGCCTGTCAACCCTTTGGCGTCGGCCAGGTATGTCAAGTTGTTGGGCGTATAGTACGCAATACTGGCTGCTGCATGGACATACGTCCGCCTCCAGACGGGCAAAACAGCATTGCCTCCGCCCCTGGGTCGGGCTTTGTGCACGGCGGGACCCGACACAATATACACAGTGGCCTGTCCGGACGCCGAGAACTCTGCGAGAGCAAGCTTGAGAGCAGCCAAGTCAGACGTCAGAGCAGGCCGGCCCAGCAGCCGCGAGCTCATCAGGTTCTCGTGTCCCGTTGGTGACGGATCAAAGTTCTCAACGTACCAGGCCTGGAAGTCGGGGCAGTACGTCGTGTTGAACTCGCCAAACACGGCTGGCCAAGTGGCGTTGACGTGCTGGAAGATGGGCTTGATCTTCTCGACGAGCTGTGTGACGTTGTTGCTGCCCGGCAAGATGAGGTTGCCAATGATGCCCTTGATGAATGTGTCGCTGCCATCAATAAAGTTCTTGACGGTGTTGAACACAATCGGGTAACCGGAGATACCCGCATCGGCCAGGCCGGGGAACTGCGACACAACATACGCCAGCATATCAAAGGTCAGCGTGTTGTCCGCGCCTGTGCCGATCCAAAACGTCATACCGACAACCTCGGGCCTTGGAATCAGTGCCATGGTCACCGATGTCAACACACCGAACGTCGAGCCACCGCCGCCATGTCGAGCACACTGTCCGTGGCCAGGCCGTGCTGCGGTGCCAGGATACTGTGGCCGCCGCCGGTAATGAAGCCGCCGAAGTGACAGAAGCACAAATGGAGAAAAAGTTGAGGGAACAAGAAGAAAGAACGAGACTTCACAGATATGCAGGTACCGAAAAAAGAGCCAAAATGGGAGGAAGGTTGGAGATGTGGCTGCATCAGTAGCCTTTCCTCACACTTTGTCGCTCACCTGATATTTCAGAACCTTGTTTTCTCGACATGCTAACAGATGCCGCAAGTGAGGCACATTGAAAATTGAGTCCACTTGTTAGGCATACACAAATTGTGACCCTCGCAATTGATAATTTGTGCATATGTGGCCTGCCAATGTACAGCCATTAGGGTTTTACAACTCTCACGACACGACATCCCAGCATCCTAGGAAGTAGTAACTGGGACGGCCCGGCCTATTCTCTCTTCGACAATGGCAGCTATTCGCTCCATAATTCTGGGTATCATCGGGTGCTCCAGCCCCAAGCCTTGTCCTCCAATTTTCCGGGCTCCTTCAAGAAACTCTTCCCATGTCGTCAACTCCTCTTCTGTCTTGCCTTGCGCCTGGTAGCACTTTGCTAGTAGCAGGATATTGCTCAGTCTGTCTGTGTGGTCTCCGTCGTCGTCCACAAACCTCTTGTACAACGTCTTGTCGCTCAACTCCTTGAAAAGGGCTTCTGCTTCGCTGTACCTTTTTAGACCGGTAAGGACCTGGGCATGAATCGTGCGCGCCAGGATCATACCGACGTGGTCCGGGGCAATGCTGCCTTTGGCTAGCTCCAGGCCGCGGCTGATCATGGCCTCTGCCTCGACATGGTTGCCCAGAGATGACTTGACGCGTGCAAGGTGCAGCATGGCTAGCAAGGTAAATGGGTGCTCGGGGCCCAACTTGGCCTTGCGTCGCTCAAAGACAAATGTCATTGCCTCGAGGCTTTCGGCCAAAGCGGCCTTGTTGGCTGCACTGCCGGCTGAAGCATCGTACCGCACATGGCTTGTGGCCAGCTCTTGGAGTGCCGCCAGCGTTTCGAGGTGTTCTTCGCCCAGGATCTCTCGCAGGCCTTTGAGAGCCGTTTGTAGCTGGCGTGTGGCTTCTGGATATTCCATGACCCAGAACAAGACTTGGCCCAGGCTCACAGTAGCCTTGAGCGTCTTGACATGCATGGGACCATGGACGCGCTTCATCCGCTCCAAGTTGGCGGTGTGTATCCGTCTGGACTCAGCCCAGCGGCCCTTGACGCGCAGACACACGCCCAGGCCATCGGCAACGTCGAGGGTAAGAGGGTCGTCTTCACCGAAAAACCGCACGCAAAGGGCATACGCATCCCGCAGCCATCTCGATGCCGTGCTAATTTCGGACATGCCAAAGAGCGTTTGGCACATGAGCAAGGACAGATAGATAGTAAGGCGGTGGCCGTGGCCGAGCCGGCCTGCTGTAAAGGTGTATGCACGTTCCTGCAGTTCGCGAGCGGCATCGTAGCGTCCAGTCTCGAGAAAGACGAGGCTGAATCGCACATCCTGCTCCACCTGTAGGCGTCTGTAAGTCCCGCTGCTTCTGCCGGGGAACAACCAAGTATACCTTGCTCGCCTTGCATTTTCCATAATTTGGTTGTCAAGCGCCTTTTTGCGCTCAAGCACATGCAGAATATGGGGAAGCAGCTCCCGCACTTTGCGCCGCTCATCTTCGCTCTGCGTCTCGTCTTGAGCAGCACCATACACGGGACGCGGGATACTCAAGGCCAGGGTTGTCATGGATATCTGGCACCACAACGACTGAAGTGCCGTGCGCATTTTGGGACGCCGCCGCACCCATTCATGAACGAGACTGTGCATGCTGTAGAGATCGTCAGTGCTGTCTTGCACAGAAGATACAAGCGACCGCTCGATGAGGACGTCCAAGGCGTTGCGGAGTCGCACACGGACGAGGCCCTCCAGCATGTCGACACCCAGCCGGTCTGGATTGCGAAGGACGTTTGGCAACGGTGTAGGGCCTGTGGCCAGCTTCATAATAGCAAAAACGCGCAGCTCTCGTAAGAACATGGACCAGGGTTTGGTTGGTGCTTTGCTGATGGCTTTGGTGGCAAGGGTAGTTTGCCGCCTCTGGACAGCCTCGGCTGCGTTTTGTTCAATTTCCTCCTTGAGCGGATTCGTCGCGGCCCTGACGAGGACATCAAGGCTGATGTTTTGAAAGTGGAAAAAGGAGAATATATGTAGAAGCTCGACAGCGTCTTTGAATTTTGTTTGCGGTGCCTTCTCGAGTGACTCATAGAGGACCTCGTATGTTGAAAAGACATTGAAGCTTTTGTCTTCGTCTTCGTCGTGGTGCGTAGAATTATGTTGACCCGCCTGTGCATATCGACGGCCATGGTTGGCCTTGATGGTTTCGAGCTGCGCATTGTAAAATGATAGGTACTGTGACCACTTCATGCCTTTGAGAACAGATGTCCCGGCATGGACGAGAGCCAAGGGAAGACATCCGAGGGAGTGGCATATCTTGCGGACATGTTCCCGATTTGACGGTGCCACATTCGGCTGTCCAGCTGCATTCATAAGAAAGGTTTCGGCCTCGTCGAGCTCCAGGGCGCCCAGCTGCATACTTCGTGTCCCCGTGTTGCCATGCACCCTGAGCGTGGGGTTCCGTGTCGTTATCAAGACACAGCCTCTTGTCGCTGCTGGCAGGACTTGATCGATATCAACACCCTCGGAGTCGAGGTTGTCGATAATCAGCAGCCATGGCAGCTCGCAGCTCTCAAGCCATCGCTTTGCGGCAACTGGGTTTGGGTGTGCGCCGACGCGCGAGGCAATCTCTGCATAGCAAGCCGCTACTGTCTTTTGCGAGCTCCCATCAACAACAAAGACGCCCCAGAAGCGGTGCCGAAAATCAAGAGCAAACTTGTTGGCAAGCTCTGTCTTTCCACAACCGCCTAGTCCGTATATAACAAATATTTGTTGATTGGGCTGCCAAGGATCCTTAAAGGCCAGCTTGAGAATATTCAGCTGCTCCTCTCGGCCAGAGAAGTAACTCTTGACAATTCTTGTGTTGCAAAAATACTTGTTCTGGACAAGAGAGGCACTATTGGCGACAGATTTTGCAACATCGAGAGCCTCTCGTACCTAATCGTGTAATGTGTTAATGGTTATAATTCAAATACTTGAGTACGGCACCTCGCACCTCTCAAGAAAGTGAAGGAAGACAAAGAGGGAGTGGAGGGACATACAACGTTTGTACTGTGCTCGTGGCTACTTGTCAATACACCCTCTGCGGAGTCGACGTGGAATCGAATCTTGCGGGAAAAGCTGTCTTTGCGCGTGTTTGGGTCCCCATGCAGGAGGTGGATTGAACTGAGGAGCGACGCCAGGACATGATTGTAGAGAAGCGCTATAGAATACGCCGCCTCGTGCCATGTTTGGTGTTGGATGTTGGATCCATATGGCAATGTTTCGTTTCTGTGCCGCGCCTGATCTTCGATGATGGATGGAAGAGGCTGCATGGACCCATTACACTCTTCGAGCGCGGCTGTCGTGCAACGAAGGACAGACTGTAAGAGTTCAGTGTCGTGCGAGAAAGACGTCTGATGTACAGAGGGGCTGTGTCGCTCTCGAGCCGCGATGTCGTCCAGTGCCTGGACGACCGTCATGAGATTGCGGACGATTTCCATAAAGTTGCCCATCCGGGGGTGCGCCGTGTGATCTTGAACTGCCTTGACGGCATCCCAGACCGCCTGGAGGCCCTTCAACAGTAGACTGGCTCCGCGGATGCTGACGGACCCGTCGATATCCATGTCGTTCGGTCGCCAGTCATTCGACAGGTATCGACTTGCCTTCTCATGCTATGATCATGTCTTTATGCCATGCGGTGTTCCTCTGATTGTGGGTGGAGAAACGGGAATACTGCACTAATCATGACGGCCCGAAGGGGAACTAAAATGGTGGAGAGAGGGAAAGGGAAAAACAAAACTTGGGCACCAGATTTCGGCTTCGGCGTCAGTTTGCATCTGACATAAACGGACCTGTGGGTGGAAATGGAAACAAGAAAATGGAAACAAGAAAATGGAAACAAGAAAATGGAAACAAGAAAATGGAGACTGGAGACTGGAGACTCACGTTTGTGCCGAGAAGGATCCCGGTAAAACTTTTGTTTAGAATACTCGAAAGAAAGGGCCAGAGAGAAGTGCCAAAAGGGCGCTCTTTTCGTGTTCGTGTGTCGTATTGCCCACGGCGGTGTGATTGAGGAGAAACCTTGGGGTTCGTGTGGGAATGTTGAGCACCCGCAGAAAAAGGACAGGAAGACAAACGGGAAAGATAGCGCTGCACTCCTCATTACGGAGTGTCACAAAAAGGTGATAGAAAAAGAAAAGAAATCAGCTAGAGTGGGGGACAACAGGAGTTCAGCTGGGTAAATTCGTGTAAAATGCAAATCGATGTATTAAGGGAAAGTACGGAGCACGGAGTACGTCGTATCTAACTCATTTATTACCCCCCAGATGTTCCGCAATATGCACTTTTTTACGTCGTACGTGACCAGTAGCACGGAATAGACGCAGACCAAGTCGAACAGTACACAGGTTCCATACACGAGAAGCGGTGCACACTCCGTATGTCAGAATCGAGGCTAAAATCTTCCTGAATTAAACTCGTATGAAAAGTTGTACAAGTATGGGACACCCCTGCCTCTCCGGTTTTCCGCTTTCACAGGGAATTCTATCATGGCAAGCTCCATTATCTTGCCTCTACGACGTATCTTGATGGCTGTATGGTGTGTTGGCACTGCGCGCCCATTTCAGTGTGGCCGGGTTTCGGCCAAGGCTCGATATCTACACATTATTGGTTGCCATGAGGAGATACGCTAGGTTACAAACACACATAGCCGCCCAACACTCGTAACCCCACGCCAGCATCCACGGACAGGGATAGGGTGTGGTCGGTGTTACAAGTACAATGGTTGATTCCGAGAAGGGACCACCCGCTCGGCCTGTCTTTGTGTTTTCATACGTTCGTACTCCGTATGTACGGAGTACTTGCTACTCGCTCACAACCTTACCGCTCGCATGTCCTCTTTCAATAATAAATGTGCAAAGTACTATATTTATTTTATTTTTACAAAAAAGTGCACGAGTTGGCGCCTGCTCCTCCCACCATGTCGCACTCGAAAATCCCTCGGCGGCAAGCCGTTTTTCTCTCTCTGTGACTTCCCCTCTTCCACGTCGTATATATTGTGTGTTTCGACCAATCTAGAATTGAGGAAGACAAAGTACGCGGGAGAGGGGCCGTATGAAAAGGGGGTCTTTGTACAGGCACGACATATAACGGCAAACAGAGTACAAGCATTCATGTCAGCGGATATTTTCTGAATGAGGCCCTCAGCGCTTGTGGTAACTAGACATTTGTCTCTCTTTAGCTGGAAGCCTCACTCGCCGAGCAGCACAACTGCTCCCCCGTTCTTCCATATATCCCTTACAAATGGCCTCTGGCCATTGATCTACTTGTAAAGCAGTACAAGATCTTGTCCGGGAAGCACACTTTTGAAGAACTGACGCCGTACTTTGATATCGCACTCACATGCTGCGTCCACTTTTTCGGTGCCACAGGCTACTACACAACAGATCCGGAGAATATCGAGGCTATCTTGTCGACCAATTTCAAAGACTACAGTCTCGGCAGCCGCCGCTTGGCAACATTTCCGCTTCTGGGCGAGGGTATCTTCTCGCAAGATGGCGCTCCATGGAAGCACTCGCGGGAACTGATCCGTCGCCAATTTGTCCGTGTCCAGAAGCAGACTCCACAAGCACTGGCAGTGCATGTGGAGGAGCTTGTGGGCGATATCCAAAAGACGGCCGTCGATGGCGTCGTGGATCTCCGTCCGCTTATGTTTGAATTCACGCTGAACACAACGACCATGCTTCTCTTTGGTGAGCCGCGCAGCAACATGGACGAAGAGAAACGCAACGCGGTCCGTGATGACTTTGATGCGGCATCCTTTGCCGTAGGCATCCGTGTCCGACTGGCCGATGGCGCATTTCTCTACAACCCGCCAAAATTTCAAAAGGCATGCAAGGCTGTGCGTGAGTGGGCCACTTTCTTCGCCGCCAAGGCCATGCAGTACAAGGACGACTATGGTGAAGGGGCGGCTGCCGAGAAATATGCCTTCATCATCGATCTGTGGAGAGAGATGCAGGATGTTGATCTGGTCCGTGACCAGCTCTTGAACATTCTTGTTGCTGGCCGAGACTCGACTGCCAGTCTCCTCTCCTGGACTTTGTAAGTCTTGGCCATCAAAATTGGAACATGGATTATGAGCATAGCTAATGCATTGTATAGCTTTCACCTTGTTCGCAACCCAGGCATCATGGATCGTCTGAAAGCCGAAATATCGACTGTCCCCACTGAAGAGCCCGTCACACGAGATCAAATTCAGAGACTCTCTTTTCTCCGGTGTTGCTTAAACGAGAGTAAGTGTATCCAGACTTGTTTCCAGATTTGGTTTTCTTTTTTTTTCTCTTTCAAAGAAAGGTCACGGCATTAACACCTTTTAGCACTACGCCTCTATCCGACTTTGCCAATGAACATTCGATTTGTCAACGAGACCACTGTTCTCCCTCGCGGCGGTGGACAAGACGGCCGTTCTCCTGTCTTATTGCCAAAGGGCACAGGCATCGCCTTCTCGATATACCATCTCCACCGCCTTGAGTCCATCTACGGGCCTGACTCGAGACTCTACCGGCCAGAACGATGGGAGAGTGGAGAGCTGATTAAAAAGGCACGGCCTGGTGCCGGTTTTGTTGACTTCAACGGCGGTCCAAGAACTTGCCTCGGAAGTATGTACACTTGACCCCCTTTTTTTTTTTTTTTGTTCTCCTTCATTTTTCACACACTAACACATCCACAGAGGATTTCGCTCTGATGGAGGCCAGCTATGCCATAATCAGAGTTCTCCAAGCGTACCCTAACATGAGACTCGCGCCCGGGGTCCCAAATGAGCCGGTTGGCTCTGAGCAGCAGACCTACACTATTGGCTTGTATCCGACGGACGGGGTCCTTGTAGAACTTTGAGTAGATAGCGACCGTATCTCATGATTTGATATTGTAGTATGATCTCCTTCTAGACAGCATATACTGCAGAACTTTTCGCCTCTAAAAAAGTGCCTCTAAAAAAGGTCGACTTGAAGATGAAAATTGAAGCGATAAACAACAGCCGCTGCCACTGCCAGATATCCTTATTATTATTTTGCCCCTAGAGGATGACCCATCCCGGCGCTTCCTGAGACACTCTATGCTACCAAACATAGAGCTTCTAGGAAGAGAACTGTGACAGAACACTTCATATGGTGTGTGTGAGTGCTGTAACCCCTCTTTCTCTCTTCATATGACAGTAGAGGCCAGCTGAGCCGCCTCTATGCTCTACTTTCTTTTCATCTGTTTTTACTCATCCTCAACTCTTCATTCCCTTACGACACTCATTCTTGTTTTTTCTTTCCTTTCCCTTTCCACTGATATTCGAACTTACGTTCAAACTTAACACACGACCAAAGATACAAAAGAGTACATAAATCGACAACTGCCATGGCCGAACGTAACAAAGCTTTTCCGTATCCCCCTTTGCCGCCCGATACAGACAGTATTCGCATACTCTCCCTGGCCGCCGGCCGATTTTCCGATCTATTGTCATGCTCCTTACACTCTGTCAGCTTCGAGGACCACCCAAAATACACCGCCCTTTCCTACACCTGGGGCTATTCCCATCCGGACACGGCTCGAGTTCCATTGTCAAACCTCGGCACAATCCACAAAGCCTCGTCAGATGGAGACGAGCAAAGCGGTCCTCCCGACTTTGAGTGCATCACCATCAATGATGAACCCTTTCATATTACGCACAACCTCTACCTAGTTCTCCTCCATCTACGCTCGACCTTTGAAGCGGCATCTCTCTGGATCGATGCAATTTGCATCAACCAAAACGACGACGACGAGCGCAGCCTGCAGGTATCCCTGATGTCGGAGATCTACACGACAGCGACACGGGTCCTTGCGTGGGTCGGCATCAACAGCTCCAAGGAGAGGGCAGGGCTGTTCAACTCCATGGCCATATCGTACGGTGCGGGTTGTTCGCAGTATGCGGCTATTGATCTCGCAGCAGCCACACCAGAAACATTGCCGATTTCACCATCGTCCTCGTCGTCATCACCAATCAACACGAGGCGACGACTTTACTCAGGAGAGCCCGATATGAATATGATCCAACGCATCACAAGCAGTGCCTACTGGTCCCGATTGTGGATCGTGCAAGAAACATACTTGGCTCACAACCTCGAAATTGTCTATGGAGCACAAGTCTGGCCCTTTGAGCTCCTTTGGCAGTATGTTCAGTCTGCAAAGAAGGATCTGCCGGCATCTGACTCGCTTGCCGCCATGGAACAAGTTGCCCAAATCAAAAGAATGCGATACCACAGCGCCCTTACGCTGGAGAATTTGATAGAGCGATTCTCTGGGAGTGGCTGTCAAGAGCCACGGGACCATGTGTTTGGCGTGCTGGGATGTGCAGTCGATGTGCAAGCAACAACATCGGAAGATGGTGAGCTCGACCTCCTGTATGCACAGCCCCAACGGCGTGGCATCGGGCTCATTTGCGTCGACTATGTATGCCCCTACTACACCGTCTGGGCCAACGTGGTCAATTTCTGCTACTTCCAGGCGGAAGAGGTCGACATCCGTTCCCAGTTCTCAAACCCAGACTGCTTCAGTAAGATTAGCGAGCGAAGTTTTCGGATTGTCCGGACTGCAGCTGTTGTCCAAAATGCACTCGGGCAAAGGGTAGCCGCGGAACTCGCCAACAGCGGCGGCATCGCGACTACCTCAGTTGGCGGCAGTTCAAGTCCAGTGCCCAAGCCCGCATCAATCACAGCCACAGGATACGTTGCTGGTATAATTGGGCGCATCGGGCCCCAATACGCTTCACTTATGCGCTCATCCAGGACACGGCAAGAATGGCGCAGAGCATGGTACGACTATTACAAGAACGACGTGCATCAGTCAGAAAGAGCCTCTGTGAACAACGCGAGGATGGAGACACTCCGCAGAGTCGATGATGAGTACATGGTCAGGCTGCGGAACTATGACAGTGCAATTCTCAGTCGGGTCCAGTGCATGCACGATCCATCCGTCGTGGCTCGCATGGAGTCCCCCGAAATGGAGCCGCCAGGAGTTGGCATCACCAACGATGGGGAGCAGTTGAAGGAAACAAAAGGTCCGGTCATTTGTGCAGGCACCAACAATATGATGGGTCTTGTTCCTTCGAGCACCAGGCCTGGTGATATCGTCGTGCGATTCTGGAACTGCGACGCTGCGATTGTGATGCGGGCCGAGGCCAATCCTGACGGAACACACTTGTTCCTACTCAAAGGCGTGGCCGATATGGCAAACGTTAACGACAGTGTATCCATTGTTGGGCAAGATGTTCACGCGGAGCAGTGTATCACTGGAACGTGCATGGGGTATAAGGCCACGCCGGGCTACTTGGGATTCATCAATGTTAAGCTGGGACTGGAAACGCTGCAGACCATAACGGCACATACCACTGTATACGGTCCACAGGGAGGAGTTCTTGGCTCTAGCGGGATGCATTAAATATCGCTGTAGTTCGTACGGAATAGATAGACAGGGACAGGGACATGAAGTGTAGAGAAGGTATGAAGGAAGTAGTGTAGAGAGTAGAGACTATCCCACACTCTCCGTCGGTGCTTGATTCAAAAGTTTCCTTCAACCTGCTCATTTTTGTTTTTTGTTTTCTTTCGTCGCAGAACCCCCTTTCTCCTCCCCCTACTTCGCCTTCTTTTCTGCATCGCTGGACAGCTCCGCCTGCACTTCACGCACAAGTCCCATGGTAATGTCTGCACTTACAGCAGTCATAAGATGCCACCAGCCATGCAACTCCAGAAGCCACGCCCACGGCAGCCCCATCTTGGACCGTAAGTACCGCAGCTGAGCGCAAAACTCCAAGTCAATATTCCACAGACCAAAACCCACGAGGAGCAAAATCAGTGCTCGGCGTCCACGAATGCGCCAGTCAGCACATTTGTGCGCTGGGAACGCAGGGACGCGCCAGTAGAAGAGGTAGTAGCCACGGAGGACAATCAGGGCGAGAATTGTACCAAAAGCAATGGTGTGGTACAGGATATTGGCAGTCCAGATGTAAAAGGCCGAGAAAAGCGGGAAGATGATGGCCAGACCGACACTGACGAGTTTGTTGTACGCAGATGTCCTCTGAATATTCAGTGCACCCAGAAGCAGAGACCAGGTAAGGCCGAGCATGGCGAGTTCGTCGGCAAACTGCATGGTCTGGCGCATCGACGCGTGGAAGAGAAACGAGCCGATGCCCAGCAGGAGCAGTGACACGGCCATAAAGTCGACCTTGGGGGCAAAGAGTCCGCGACTTCCGGGGCCGTACATGTAGCGAAGGGCATAGTAGACTAGAGAACAAGGTGAGCTTTGATGATGCACAGGCAAATATGTAGGCAGGCAACATTATGAATATCACAACTCACCATACGCGAGGTTTGTCAGAGAGTTAATAAACTCTGTAAGATACGCCGAGACAGCATAGTCCTCTTCACAAAAGCTTGTTTAAATGAGAGAGCTGTTAGCTTCTAGCTTGGTCTGGTACCATTCAAACAAAACAGTCCCTTTTTTCTGCTTTTCTGCTTTTCTTACTTGGCCTTGCTCGTTGGCGGACTCCACCTCCCGTTCAGAGCCTCAGGGTCGCCATAGTAGTGAATGTTGTGATGCCCCATTTTGAGGTGTCGTGAAAGTCTCGCCGTACTGTCGCTCGTTGTTTTGTGTTAAGGACCTTATTTGAGGTGGCAATTGTGTCGTGAAAGGGAGAAAACTTCATCAGGAGCAACGAGCTGAAAACACGCGTTGGCTGTCTTTGGGTGATGACAGGGAAAAATAACGTGCGTGGGGGACAGCCGCAGTTGGATTTTGATTGGACCCTGGAAATGAGCGCGGGAAACGGGCAGAAAAAAAAAGGGAAAAAAAAATAGGAAATACTTTCATGGACTTCTTTACAGAACTCAGTGGTTTTTTCTCTCTCTTTTCCTTTCTTTTTCTTCCTTTTTCTTTTTATTTCTTCTTATTTCTTTTTTTTCTTTCCCTCAAAATTTGTTTCACTAAACACAACTTTTTTTTTTTTTTAATTTCTTCTTTGATTCTATACAACGACTAAACCATAAAGAAAGATAGAAATTGCTTTAAGACAAATATGAGAATAGATATAAACTTACAATCTATGAACATAAAGATATGTGGTGAGTAGTAATATGAGTAAAATGTAAACACAACAGATGGCATTCACACAATCCAGGCCCAAGATGGTGCACGTGACTAGCCAAACGACGTCATGCCGGGGCGGTGAGCCTGTTGAATCTGGAAGTCGAATTCTGCCGCTCTTGCCGTATCAAAAGCGGGGCCGCAGCAAGGCTGACAGCACTTGACAGCCACTGGAGCTCCCCCTTGTATCCCCTGTTTTCGCCTGTTCTAGGCGCCAACGCTCAGTGGTCAGTGGTCATTTGCCTTCCCCAGACACCGAAAGCTTGCCCTGTGATTCATCCACATCCACACCAATCGCTCCTTCCCTCGTTTCCCTTCATCCATCCTTCCCCGTGCAAACCACTCAAAAGTGAGAGAGGGAAAAGGAGAGGGAAAAAGAGAGAGAAGAATCCAACTGGCTCTCTAGCCATCGACACTTGTTCCATCGTGGGCCAACGATTGAAGCAGCTGTCGAAATGCCCAAGCCGCGCAGCAACGTGTCGTACCGGCCGTCATCACAGGCGAGCTCAGAATCACGACGAACCAGCGCAGGCGGTGATGGTCGAGAGGAGGGAAACAACAACAACAACAACGACAATCACAGCATCAGCAATCGAAGCCATACAAGTCGACAAAGCCAACGGAGCCGTCGAAGCAGTGTAACCGACGACCACGATGACGATGCCGACAACCGCAGCAACCACAGCCGGTACGCGAGCAGCCACGATAGCCGACGGAGCGGATACGACGACGACGAAGATGGCGATGGAAGACGAGGTGCGCCAGGTGGCGACTCTTCGACGGTCCCTGTCGAAACACTTGTGGAGCATTTGCTGGCCGCCCGGCGTGCACTCGGTACCATCAGCCAGGTCCTGCGCAGCAACGAGCTTGCGACCGAAGCCCGGCAACTATACACAGGCGCAATGGTCGAGACAGCCCAGACAGGGTTTTTACGAAACGGCATACGACAACAGGCAGCCATCCTCCTACAAATCCGACGGGGCATGAGCAAGGCCTATGATGCCGGGCGACGCGACTTCCGCATGCTGATCCGCACACTCGACGCAGCCAACGGGCAGCTCGAACATACAATGGAGATTTTAAGGGCCACGACGGTCGCAGCTGTGTTTCGGCCAGCCGGCGAGGCGCCACGGAACCTTTTGGACTTTGTGGACGAGGCGGGTGTGGAGGCGTTGCGGGACGCCCTCAAGCAGAGCATCGCCGAGCTGCAAGCGGCGCAGACGTCGTTTGACGGCGACCTGCTGCGCTTTGACACAGACTTGCGGTCGCTCAATAAGGCCATGGCGGCCGCACCAGCTCCGCCGCCACCATTGCCTTTGGAGCCAGAGGACGGCGACGACATGAGTAGGCATCGTCACAACGACGACGACGGCGGCGACGACGACGGCGAACCCACCGAATCTCCCTACCCTGTGCCACATCTATTAGCGACACTCACACAACGGTCCCACCGTATGGCGCGGAATCTGGCATCGCTGACACGGCATTTTGACCTGTGCGTTACAGCTGTGCGGACAACAGAGGGTGGACCCGAGATGGCGAGGTGGAAGGCGGCGCTGAGCAGTGGCAGTGGTCAACACCAGCAAGACCAGAACCCCGTATCCATCTCTGGTGTCATTGCCGAACAGGAGGGCAACAACAACAATGCTGGGGGCGATTCAGACGCTCTGGAGCCCGCCTCAGCACAAGAGCGCGCCGAGATGATCCAGGTCGTGCTCCAAGACGCCGCTGAGGTTGACGATGTTGTGGCCGACATGGCCGCCGACCTACACGAGGCTGAAGCTGCTTTCGCCGCCGTCCACGCCCACGCCGAAGCTGCCCATGCGGCCTCTGTCGCCACCAACAATGCCCTCGTTGTTCTCGAAGACATTGGCAGCCGTCTTCGCAGCTATGCTGCTGCCGAAGCCGAGTTTGCCGACCGCTGGGCCAACGAGCGCGCCGTCGTCGCTGACCGTCTCGTGGATATGGACGAGCTGCGTACCTTTTACGAAGGCTACGCCAACGCCTACGACACCTTGATTCTCGAAGCAGAACGTCGGCGCACCGTCGAAGCCAAGATCCAGACGGTGTGGCGCAAGGCGCGCGAGGCCGTCGAACGGCTGGTCGAGGCCGACCGGGGCGAGCGGGCCAACTTCCGGCAAGAAGTGGGCGAGTTCTTGCCGACAGACCTCTGGCAGGACATGGACCGGCCGCCCAAGGGCGTCGAGTTGTTTGCGTCAATGCTGGAGGTGCAGCAGAGGCAAGCGAGTGGTGGTGGTGACGCCGGTATGGCGGCGTCCACTGCATCACGGCGAGGGGCTCCGAAGACGGCACCTCCAAGAAAGAGGAGTCCACGCCACGACGACGAAGCTGATGGCGGCAGCGTGTCCAACAGTCTGCTGGGCGAGACCGGCACAGACCCGGGCGGCAGTAGCCGCGGCGTCGGAGGCAGCAGTACGCGGACCGTCTTGGGGCGGTAGTCAACGGTGCCGTATCACCATCTACGAGCTATCACGACCTGTGTTTATATTGTATTTTTGGTCTTTCTTTTCCATTCATTATCCATTGGCTTCCTACAGCGGACTACAGCGGTTGGGAGAGTTCAAGGCCTCACGGCCGGCAGGTTGTGTTACAGGAAGAAAACAGAACAGAGTTTTGGAGTCAAATCGACGTTTTCAAACACAACAAGCAGAGCATCTAACAATATCGAGTGAAAGGTCATATCGAATAAGAGATCAGACCACTGCCCCGCGGCCCTTTTGCTGTGAGCAACGGCTAATGACGGGATGGCATCGACATCATACGAGCAGACGAGGGAACCAAAAAATTACATGTCAACCAAGGGATGAAGACAGCCGTGCGAAAACGGACAGAAACGGACAGAAACCCGGCACTGCAGCACAATCGACTACGAGTAGACCAACTCCACTGACGCAATCAACATCATGAACTTTCTTGATCCTTCATTTCTGTCCTCCCTCTTGGATGCCTCACTGCCCACTGCCCCCAGGACTTCATCTTGTTTCTCGAGTGGCAAAAAGATGAAGAAACAGAGTACGACTACGATGCACGGCATACGGCATACGTAGGACTGAGCACGATTGGTCGTCTTGGACGTTTATTATCAGGGTCTACGTCAAGCAGGGAGATTCCCGGCTGCTCAAAAACAGGGTCTCTGCACAGTCCATCAGGGTTCACAGGGCGATCTAAGGGTTCGTAAGGGATTCTTTGGTAGGAAAAGACCCTGCCTCAACATGAGAGTCTAGGGAAATCTCGGAATCCGTTGATGTGTTTATCAGGCTGTGCTTTTGTGCCATGTCAACGGTTGCGTCAAAGCTGTCAACCATCCCAACAATTCGCTGATCTCTGTTTCTGTCCTATTCTTGTCCTCTTCTTTTTGCCTCTTTCTGCCTCTTTCTGTCTCCTCCTATTTTGTCCGTGGCATTTGTTTCCCACCATCCCTTGCCCATTCGCCTTCCGTTAAAACTTGCTACTTCGCTCGTTCGCTCGTTGCGTTGTTGCTGCGGATTGGCAATTGTCACGCAATCGGGAGGACGGACTGGCGGTTAGTTCTTGCGAAAGCTGTACAGAGTACTGATGGTGTTTTCTGTCCTAATGGTGTGTGGCCGTGGGCAAGCGAGGCAAGCTTGCGTATTCGATTTGTCTGCACAACAGGCGGCAAAAAACGAGAGCTGTTTGACCTTTTTTCTTCTTCTTCTTTTTTTCTTTTTTCTTCTTTTCTTCTGTTCTCGCCTCTCTCTTTTTTCGCAGTCCCCCCTGCCTCCCTCTTCCTCTCCGATTGCCCCTCCACCGCGGTCCTCCACCTCTGCTGCAGCACAGCGAAAAGGCTCCAAGACTCGTTTGGACTGCAGCCGCCACAACCCCCTCTTTGTAAAGCAGCCCTCCTCTCGCAATTTGTGATGGAGGGCTGTTGGACAGTGTGTGCATAGATGGGCACACCCCTTCCTCTGTTGCAGATTGCTGTAGACGGTAGCTGAGATATCATAACTGATACAATTGATAACGGACTGCTACTCTACACACTTTACACTCTGCAGTTGTCGCCACAGACTTTTGATAATGTAACCTACGAGCCTGCCTGTTGTCGTTCGGGATGCAGCTTGAATACGACTCAACGGGGCAGTAATTCAGTGTCTGTAAAAAGTACAATGCTCGGGACTCTCCATGACAGTGAAGGAACAAAACGGGGAATGTTTTTAGAAGAGTCTATTTCTGATAGCGATGATCCTGACGACAACGACCCTGATGGAACAACATCGCCACTCAACAAATGATGGAGGGATACTGATGGAGGGATACTGATGGAGGGGATCTCAGGGACTTTTCGGCTTTTTTTGCGGGATCAAATGGAGGAAATCATCTCCCGTTGACGTACCATCGCCTCCCCGTCTTCCCTCTCGCGTAAATGAGCAGTTTGGGCTCTTATCAAATTGCGGGAGATAGCCACTGATCCCGTTCCTTATCATTATCAAATACTTTTGTTATCGAGGGGAATAGACCATGACGTCCCAGCGAGGCTTTATCTTTAATCAAGCAGATCAAAAAGCAATGCTCAACCACATGTAGTGATTGACAGTATCTGGCATAGTGAAGATTATATATGTAATGATAAAACAACGGATGTTATCGGTATATGAGCATCCCTTTTACATCGTCAAACTGGGATGGCTGCTGTTCTCAAAGCAGACGAGGCTGCGGGGCACTTGGCCTGCAGGACAATCAACTTACAATAACTTGCGGGCAACAGCACATGGCCATTAGCAAGATAAACAACTACTCCGACATTGCTCTGCACACTTATTATCGACAGCTGTCTCTGCGCATCTCCGTAGATTGGGCCGACACCCTTTCTATGTTTTGCTCATTCTCGCTTCATTGTTTATTTTCGGCGTCGGAACGGATACTCGCAGAAAGGTTTCCTGCTGCGGAGTGCTGTCGCAGACGGGGTTCGCCACCCCCATTCGCTAGACTGATGAAATTCTGCGGCGTATTTTCCGTCGCCGTACGACGTATTTCTCGTCCCTTTCTTTCGAGTGTACCTTGGCCCCTGTCTCTTTGCCTTGATTTGTTGCCCGTATTGAAGCCTCTTCCTTCATTCGTACTTGTACTATTTTACCTCCCTTGTTCTCACACATTTATTTAGCGACTTGTGCTTTGTCGATCACTGCGCTCCAGACCCCCGTTCGACAAAAAGTGGAGGGTTTGCGGTGGAGGGTGGAGGAGGAGTAAAAAGAATAAGAGGAGGTGAACGAAGGAGGGGGCGTCAACGAGGGGAAGGACAAGGGAGAGTGAGGGTCAAAGATGTACAAGTGATGAGAATTTGATACGGGGCTTGAGATGTTTCTTGCGGAGTGGGCTGGATGAAACACCTCAGGCGGCATTTGGGAATTTGGGCTGTCAGAATTGGATCATCACCGTTTATTTCAGCGAACAATTCTCGGCCAAGACATATGTTGAGATGTCAATATGAGAGGCAGAAAGAGAGGCAAAACTCAACACTCTCTGGCAACGTTGTTTCCCAATTCCATCTCTTGACACGTAATCTCGCCTAGATGTTTGAAGAAATTGATTTTGGCGAGCGACGTCGCGGTTTGCTGCAACCACATCGAAACTGGACAGGCAGATAACAAATGCAACACGCCTGCACGCTGCATGCTGCCATGCAATGCCTCCTCCCTGCACACGCAGGTCTCACAGTTGCAGCAGAATGCAGAAACCCAATGAAAAAATGAACTTGGAAATTCAAAAGCAACAAACACACTCGGCTACATTCAGAGTCAGACAGCTCATGAGATCTCTGCAATCTACAAGTATCTTACAAGCTGCTTCCCTCCATCTGCCAACGTCCTGCCAACCTCGCCAACAATCGCGCCACATCCCGAGAGGAAGAGCCCCGTTTCTCAGCCTTTCCCCTCCTTGGCCCTTTTTGTCTCTCCCCTTCTCGCGTAAATGTCCACAGCCCTGCAGTAGGTTCGAGATAGGAAGATGTTGGCAGATTTGCGAGAGGTGGAAGAACCCGTAACTTTTGTCTTTTGTGGCTTTTCTCTTTGTCTAAAAGAAGAGTGAAAAGACCCTTCACCGCATTCTTGCTTGACACCACCATCAACGGACACCACCAACAGTTTCTCGCCACCCCTAGACGCAAAACAGGCAATAACTAGCACTTTATGAATGCAAAACTTTCAACAAAAAAAGTGCGGAATGCACGTCAAGCGAGTTTGAATAGGGAAAAAAAAAGGAAAAATTGAAAGCCCTTCACAATGCATCTATGAAACCTCGTAAAATTGCGAATCTACACGTCCCTATGAGGAAACCAAACACAAAGGGACAACGCCACACTTGGTTGATGTTCATCTTCCTGCACGCGGAGGAGCTCTTCCTGTTGTCCTTGTATGAAGGCTCTGCCGCTGTTAGGTAATGTATTCCCATTGATGTGGGTATCTCCCATGAGTGGTTGACTGGATGTCGAGACGTCGTATGCCGTCTAGTGCCACACATCCATACAAAGTCATACAAACCCACACACCCAACCACAACATCTGGTCTGATATTTTATTCGTGGTGGCGAGACTAGGTCAACAAAGCGTGCAAACATCCAAGCATCCACACGTTACTCGCTTCGTTCATCGGCTCTTATGTCCCCGGAGGGTTGTTGCTTCGTACGGAATTGTCTTGATTGTCTGGATGTGTCTCCTCACATCACCTACATCCACTCGATGTGCTGTCCGTTGCGTGATGAAGATGGAGATGTGGGTGAACAACGAGAGCTGTGAACGCCGTCAGCGGAGAAGCCAAAACTCGCTCTGTCCACCCCGAGAAGATCAAATCTCCACATAGTACGGAGCACTCTAGTTGCTCGAACTTGTACGCGCTTTGGCGTTTTGGCTTTTTGACTTTTGCGTCCGCTCCGGGAGACGTGGAGACAGGAAACTCTGGTCGTGCTGAGTCTGCAAGCGCCCGAGGTATGGAGAAGGCCAAGACCGAGCACAGAGGGACGACACTCTGATAAAAAGACGCATCTCCAGAGAACTCCAGAGAACGCCAGAAACGGAGGACGAGAACGGAAGGCGGGCGAGGCAGGCAGGCCGGCGTCTTTGCGAGCGACGACGTGAAAATACGGCAAGTACTTTTTATAGACGACCGTTGGATCTCCAAAGGACTAGAACGTTATGCTCGTAAACGAACTTTGAGAGACCAAAAGCGTCTACAAGAAGGGTCTCGATTCGGGCGATCCTCCAACATGCAGGCATCCAGAACTCCAGACTCCAAACTCCAGACTCCAGACTCTCCTCTCCTGGGTGTCAATTTAGTCTGGGCGGCTAGGCTACAGAAGACCCTGTATTTTGTGTACGTGTGTACGTGTGTACTTTTTGTCATCACTACGACGTACAGTATGTACTTTCAATTTCTGACCGTGTCTGTGTGTGCATACACGTTATTGCCAGCCTGCGAGCCTGCCTCGCATGAATGCTCGTAGGAATAGCCACAGAGCCACAGAGCACAGAGCCACAGTCGAGAGGCACTTACACCTGGCTTTATTGCCTCCATACTGTGGGGCAGTGGATAGTTCGTGCAGACAACATCAACAGAAGAAAATAAAGAGGGTGTGAAGCATCTGAGGGTTGTCGAGTGCATGCACGTAAGCACACATATTGGTTTATTCATACTCCAGTCTCCACGGTGTGCTCCATCAAGAACGAACGGGGTCGGCCTGACTGAGGTCGGGGTCTGGAGATGAAGGGATGGAGACTGGAGATGATGGAGGTGGACAGGCTCACGTCGACGGAGTACGGCGTAGCTGTACGGAGTACGTACCCGTCTGGGGAGCGTACCCGTCCGGGGAGGCGATGCAGAGTTTTCAGTCTTCGTCTTGCTCGTTTTCCGTTTGCAGAGTCTCTCACACTTTCTGCCAGCCAACCATTTCCACCATCTCCTGTCCTCTTTTTCATGTCTTGACCCTTCTTCATGTCTCCATACTTTCTTGGCCACCACACCTGATGAGGCATTGACAGGCGAGAGCGCCTCCGCTGTTCAGTCTGTCTCTGTCTGCAGTCTTCCGCCTGCCAGGGAGGACAAGAGGCGGGGAAGATAAGAGAACGATAGCACTGAATAAACGAGGACAAGCCATGCAGGACAAGACTCGGCAGGCAAGGTCAATCGCAAGCCAGTCTCAGGCGAATTGTTTGACCGGTGTGCAATCCCAGTGTGCAATCCCAGTGTGAGGGAGAAACGCTGTGCCCTTGGGCTGCAACGTCCCTTATCCTCTGACCGTTCAAGAGCGCAGCATCCGATGTTGTTGAGACACACTTTGTGGACACTGGAAATTGTTGCCATTGTTGACAAAGCGTGGACTCGCACAAAGGTAGCAACCACGGTCAACAGATGTTGACAAGCATTGGCTGCATGCATCTTTGTCCGGTACACTAGTAACCGATACATCTCCGACTTGAGAGGGAGTATTCAGTGCACTCAAACATCGTTTTCTTTTCTTGCTCTTATCGTCTTCATCAACAAAAACAAATCCCTGTACGCCGTAGGTCACTTGACCAACTGTCCGAGCGGTGCACAGCATATTGTTGTGTGCTATGTTTTCTGTATGCGTTATGCATGTATTCCGGGGTACACCGTGCGCCATGCCCGTGTTTCTGTGTCTTTTGTGTGCATCTGTGCTCGCAGTCCAAGACCCGAAGAGACGGTGTGCAATATGTGCGAGTGTAAAGTGTGAGAGGATACCGTGGGAGGAATGGCCAGACGTTAGCAATGTAAGGGATGCTACAGACAAAGGCCAAGTGCCTTCCCCGGAGGATCCTCCGAATCGTATGAGACGAGGAGAGGTCTGCTGTGAGAAGAGACAGGCTGAGAGCGGCCACGTTGGCGGCCGACTTGGCGAGGCCAGTGTGTATCTCGAGAGTGAGGAGAGAAAAGAGACGAGCGTAAGAATAACGAGACGATACTCAAAAGAGATGGAGAAGCACGACAGATCGAAGCTGGGGATGTGGAGGGCGGAGGGCTGCATAAGTGTCGCAACGGTGGCAAAGAAGACGCGGAGAAGGAGGAGGAGAGTCGATGCCAAGAAGGAGGATAAGAGGAGAAGGGGAGAAGATGAGAGGAGGAGAGGAGAAGAGGAGAGAGAAAGAGGGGAAGCCTGTCTGTGCATATCAACTTCTACTCAGCTAGATGCAGTCTCGACACGTCGTACGTTCGTACACATTCAGACAAAACAGCCGCTTACACGTCGACGGAGACCACCGACGTGGGCAGACCCCAGGATTCGAGAGATAAGGCTTTACCTGTTGTTGACAGTCTCTGCATACAGGCATAGCAGGCAAAGCAGTCAAAGCTCAGACTGATGGCTGCCACCCCCATACTTTTGGGATCTTGGTCTTCAGAAAAGAGAAAAGACTACAGAAAAGACTGCAGATTCTCCCACTTATTGTCTGAGATGGTGATTGTGATGGTGTCGATGGTGATGCTGAAGAACTTCTTCATTCACACCGCTTGTGCTGCCTGCGGCTACAGAAAGGCTGCCACCCATCATTGAGCGATAGCGGACGGCCCGGGCGACTCCTCCCAGGGTGATTGGCCAATGACCATGTGTCGGTGTAGAACGTGTGTGGGCAAAGCCTCTTGCGTGCGAGTGCTGTGTGTGTGTGAGAGTGTGGCTGTTCCCTATGCAAGTAGTCGTATTCTGTGTCTCTTCGGATATCTTGGAACATCCTGGGGAATTATTTCCATCAGCCCACGCTTGGATGGGGGTCAGTGGCTTTTTTTCTTCTTTGCTCTCTTCGCTCTATTACGTCGTATATTTTGCTGGTTCAATTGTTCTATGCTTCCGCAAATCAGCCTCTGGCGGATCACCTGGTCTTTGACTCCTGCGTGTCTAGGCGCAGCACATCATTACAGTCTTTTTCTTGGGAGAAAAGTCCTTGTGTCGCCGTTGGAAATTGGGGGCGCTTTCTGGGCAAGTTCCGTATTTTATCTTCTCTTCTCTTCTTTTGCTCTTTGTTGTTCGTTAAACATCCCCCATCAGATTGTAAAATAATTGTGAGACGATGACGATATTGATTCTATTGATGATTGCATCGTGGAGTTGGATTGTCATCTTTAGTCACAAACTATCACTCCAACAACGAACAACGGCAAGCGAGTCATGGCGTCCGGGCAGGCTTCCGGCTGCTTCTTTGGCTTCTGGCAGCTTGAGTAATCAGGGCGGAGGGATGACACAACGCAACTAGGCCTTATGGACGGGCAAGGATAAAGATCGTGAGATTCAAAACGGTGACCAAAACGGACTGGCCCCAGGAGTTGAAAAATGGCGTGTGCATTCGAGTACTCAGTAGCGCCAAACACGATGCGATAGTCAAAAAGGGGGCGGCTTGTCTGTGTTGACAGCTAGGCCGTATTCAGCCTCGTTGACAAACAAGGCTTCACCTTCTGGATACCGGCAGAGGTGGCATACTGTTAAGTCGTACGACGTACGACGTGCGTTCGTAGAGCTTGCTAACAGCCTGCGGCATTTTGGGCGTGGGTGGTATCTTAGTTCCCAGTCCTCCATAGCTGGGTTTTTGGTTTCCTTCAAGTTTTCCTTGGTGTCTGTTTGACACAGGGACCAGCACAGGAACGGACGGCAAGAAATGGGGCCCGTAACCAACGTGGGCATCGTGGGTTTTCTTGGGACTGGGCGAGGGGCCCACAGGCAACCCACTGCTCTACCGACAAACCCACCTGTCCCAGTCTGCTTTCATACTTTGCACAAGTGTGTTGAGGTAAGTAATATTATCGTGACATTGGATTCACTGCACGACAGGACAAGCCACGGCCTAAAAGCCCCATAATCTGCGGAGAAGTTTCGGGCTTCATGCACAAAATTGGTTGAAAATGGTCTCATCGACGTCATCGTCCCAGCACGGTGGACGATGGAAGAAAAGAAAACAGATGGAGAGCAGACAAAACAGAAACAGAAACAGAAACACGGATAGACGGCAACGGCGGAAGCAGAAGAGCATCATCTGGCAGCAACAATGGAGCAGGATGAAGTCTGTCGGTGAGCAGAGTTACTTTGTTTGTTGCTCCGTGCACGGCAAGGTGAGAGGCGTGGGGTGTGATTGATTCTGGAAACTGTACTCCCAGAGAGAGAGAGAGGGAGGCTCAAAGATACGGACAGGAAAACGAAATGAGTGAGAGACAACAGACAAACTGCCAGCTGAACCGTGCCTGCACTGCGCCCAAAACGAGAGACCGAGCCAGCCACCCTGGCTTTTCCCCCACGCCTTCAATCTGAAGCGAGTCTGAAGACGCAGTGGGCAAGGGTTGTGATCACCGATCACTCACAGAAGAGGTCGAAGGCGTGCTTGGCAAGAGGACAACGAACAGGAACGAAGAGGAGAGGACAAAAAAAAAAGAAGAGGTGCTATCTCGAAAGAGGCAGGCTGTCTCTTCTGGCGCCTATTTCCTTTCCTGCCTCCACTTGTTTAACTTTGGGGGCCTTGCTTCACAAGTTCACAGTCTTTGCGCTTTTCAGACGCTTCTGCAAGACTTTGAGACGGGGCCTCGACAGTGGGCCGTTGACTCGCAGCGATGGGGCAGTTTGAGAGCGGGTGGATAAGAAACGAAGGAAACGGCTGTGAACAGTAGTCTCATCCACCACGGCGCGTCGCTCAACCCCATTTTCAGTAATAGAACCCCCCCTGTCAACAAAGTCAACCGCCTAGCCCCCTGTAACAGTTCGATCATACGGAGTAGACTCGATGACACGGCATAATACCGATCAGGCGCGTTGCACCAGAGCGGGGCGCGCCAATACTGTACATGTATATGTAGACCACAGCTCCAGTTCCTCAAAGAGCTTTTCCACAGCCTTTCGTACGCAGTAGGCTTTGTGTACAGAGTACGCCGTAATACGGAGTATTTACATCGTATCAGAACAAGGTTGTCATGAAGCAGATTCTGCTGCATTTCTGTGGTTTCCTGTAATATTTTCGCGGTTTTTGCCATTTTGCATGTCGCTTTCCTTCATTTCGCGCTCGGCCTTGTCGCATTTTCTTTGATTTGATTTGATTTGATTTTTTTTTTGTCTTTCTCCGTATTGCACCCCGCCGCCTTTCCAGTGCGGGTTCGTCCTTGTCCTTGTCAGTCAACCCCAGCACAACGTGCATCCGTGTCCGGAGGAAATGGTACAAGTGGCTTTCCGGGCAGCAAAGTCAACAAGCAACAAGAAATCAAACTCTTTTCCGACAAGGGTAGAAAACTCTGCAGCCTCACCCTGCAATGCACTTATAGTGTACAAAACACGAGTGTAGCCGTCATCACTTGGGATCACGAGACTCGAAAACAACGTCGTGGCAGCTGGGGTATGCCATTGTGAACTTTTGTTTACGCGGTACGACACGCAATCTTGGATGTCAACACTGCCCGACATATCGTCCTGCTTCATTATATTGACTTGGTCCGTGTCGTGCTTCGTTGCCTCATTTTGTTCCTTCTCCCTTTCTACTTCCTTCTATCCCGACACCATGGTATCTCGACAGGACCCTCACGTATTGTTTTTGGCACAATCCGTCATCGCTACCGATAACGTCTCGTGTCTTATTACCCCGGGCCTTGGTAGTTGCGTTTGAAATCCGGATATTCGTGATAATCCAAGTACATCATAAATGCAGTCACGATGCCTCAACGTCGCATGTTGATTTTGATTTTTGCCAGCATCCGTTCTATTGCAGCCGGAAGATAACAAGCACCCGGCACTAAGAAGGCTACAAAGGCCGTTCTTGTAAATTCTGCTGCCTTGCTTGCAGCCGGTGAGACTGCTCCGTGAGGTAGGGCACAATTTGCTTCCTTCCACTTCATCGACAAAGCCAGGCAAATTATTGACCGCTGTATGAGTATGGCGTGTGTGTGTGTGTGTGTGCGCGTGAACGTGTTCTATGGAATTATGGAGTGCGGTTACAATATGTGCTCACACTTATGTTTACTTGCTGATGAGGGCATTGCAGATCGACAGCCTTCTTGCCTATTCTAGGCCTACAAACGTTGATCTCAAACTCTTAATTTTTTTGCTCTTTTTCTTTCACTTTTCTCCTTGACAACACCACCTCGACCACCAACCACTCCTCCACAAGCGGGGAGCCGGAGCAAAATGTCCGCCTCCGGGGTAGGAAGGCAGGAAGAGGCAGGCTGAAACTGGCAGGCAGATAGCCAGGCTGTATGCAAGCGGCACGGCGTTTTGCTGCTTCTTCACTCTCGATTTCGATCTTGTGCATGTCCTTGACAACGTGATCGCCGATGAATCTGTGTATCTTCCTGTCCTTCTGCAGGATCCCATCACAACCCGCCGATGCACTTTATGTGATGCTATTTTTCGAATAGCTCAACAGAAAAACGAAGACCCCGAGAGGCGTACTTTTTCACAAAAAGTACTGAGAAAGCAACAGGGTCCCCCCTTTACGAAGTGCGACATGTCAATCAAGGGTCTCCTTGGTAACCCGACCGAATGGAAAAAATAAGAATCTGGGCTGAATGGAGGCACAAGAATCAAAAAGGGAGAGGGAAAGGTATCTTCGTTTTCTGATGTTGAGTCGAACCGATCCTGTGTTTCTCTCCCCCCGCGAGATTGCCGCATACGTGTCTCTCATTCGCTCCTACGAGTTACCTTTTTCTCATCGCCGAGGTTTCCAAAACTCTTCTGTTTTCTTTTGCATTGTCTTTCATTGCCTTTCATTCATCTCTTTTTATGCCCTCACAGCCGTGATTTCCGAGGAAAAGGCCGTTTAGCCTTACCCGCTTCTGCCTTTGAATTTATTTTCCTCGACTCTTTATCGACTGATTCTCGGTCCCACTCACAAAACAGTATGTGTACAGCCTGCCCCCTTCACGGGCAATTTCGTCCGTCTCCCTATTTCCCTGTTTTTCGTGCATTTGACAATTTGACAATACGGAGTACGGAGTAGTTCTGAGTGTTCTGGCCCGTGGCTCCACCGCCTTACAACCCAACCCACCGGGTGCGCCGGCGCGTGAAGGAACTACAGGGGTTAAAATCTGTGGAAAACGTGCTATTTCGGGCATTATGCCGCTGGAGTAGGTGTATCAGCGAAGAAAGTTAACAAACAAAAGTCAACACCAAAAAGTCGTCAAAATTGGTGGTTGGCTGGTTTGTGACAGGTCGGAAAAGAAACGAGGACCTGTTTCGAAGGCGGAACCGGGCAAAGTGTGGTGGTGCCGTGCCCGTTGTGTTCTGCAGCCTGTGCGTGGTGCAACTCTGGTTGATCTACGAGTAATACGTCGTAGAGTTGCACCACTCACAGAAAAAAAAAGAAGGAAAAAAAAGAGGGGCTCGCTTTTCTTCATTGCTTCGCTCCTTCCTTTTTTCGAGAGCACCTGCCCTCCCCCTGTCAAAAAAAAAAAGCGGATTGGCTCTAGCCTTGTCCGTAGCCGCGCACGCAAGCCACATTGTACAAGGCTGCGTCAGTCTGAAGTGTGGCTTGTCTCTCCTCTGATTGGTCAATGCGCTGCTGCTCTTTGCCGCTTCCGGCTGGCAGCTTTTTTTTCTGCTTTTTTTTCTGGGGAGTCCCGTCCTCGTATTCTGGTTGGCTCGCTGTTTCCTTCTGGTTTAATGTTTAAACGTACGAGTATTTCTGTCTTGCCCCTCTTTTTCCTGTCTTATCTTTTGTGAGAGGGAGCTTGGACTCTGAAAATCCAGTGGGGTTGATATTTTTCTTCTTTCGATCTAGAAGTACCTTTGTACCTTTCCTTCCGTTTTGAGAAGGAGCACAGGCTTATCTGTCTCTCCTAATTTTTTCACTTCCTTTCGCACTTTTCAGCACGCTCACACCACAACACTACGAACGGCGCTTTCGATGATTCTCTCGCCACAATATCCTTAAATGAGTAAGTAGTAAACTTTTGGCTCTCAAGTCCAAACGTGCAGTACAACTGCAAATCGTAGAGTATCGTAAGACGTTTGTTTATTCTTATTCAAATGCAGTTTTAGAACCCAATTTCCGTATTTACTTCTGACGAAATAGGGAAACGATCATAAAAAGAAAAGAAAAGAACGTCAAACTGAATAATTTTGTATACGTAAAATGGTACGTTCTCTTTGTAAGCACTTTCTGGCTTTGTCAACAGTTTCTTTGACATCGCGTCAGCGAGCGTCTTGGTATTTTCTTTTTATAAGTCTTTTTACGTTATTTCACATACTTTTGCCCCATTCGCTCACAATGCACAGCGACAGTCGAACATTAGATCCGTCCTTCTACATCGAGCCTGTAACTTTCCGTGTTTACCTTCTCCTTGTCGCCTACATGCGCCCGTAATCACATTTTCGCATACGAGTGTGGCGCCAGTTTTTATAAATTATTGTACGGGTTTACAAGGTATCTCGCAAGGTACTGCTTGTACGAGCTATATTACAAGGCATAGCCTTCTCGCGTTTTCTTGTATGTGGATTTTCTGGGCATGTAAACGGGTGGAGGTCAACGTGCAGCTAAACGTGCAGGTAGACTCGCAGGAGAACGTGCATCTAGATGCAGGCTACAGGCTGCAGGCCGCAGGCTGCATACTGCCTGCATGCTGCATATTTTGCAGTTTTGCAGTTTTGCAGCAGAAACAGCAATAATCCTGTATCCTTGACCCATGCATGGGCCGGACCAGTCGACCGCGTTTTGTGGTCTCTCCTGATTTCCTTTTGCGCGTCGAGCTCTTGCCTAGATGATGCACAGTCGGAGGTCGAGAACGCCAGATGATACGGTCGTCTCTCCTCCTAAACGATTGTTCTTGTCGCATGCTACGGTGCACTTACTCCGTACATGGTAATTTGCGTAGCAGATACTCTGTATTCTGTACTTCGTCGTGGGTGTCAAAATGGGGTACAAAGCATCGGTTCGCTCTCAAACGTCCGTTTTCCCGTTCTCCTTTGGCTGAGCCTGCCGCGGAAATATAAATGTTCTTGCAAATATTCACACACATTCACAACTCTTTGAATGAGCGCCGGACGGACCTTGCAGCACACAAACGTAGCCGTGGCAGCGTCTATTGTGTCTTACATTTTTTGCTCCTTATTTTAGTACGGGGTAGCACTGTGACCGGAGGTTGTTAGTTTACCAAAGGGAGAATAGGGGGGGAAGGAAAAGGAGAAGGAGGAGGGGAAACGACGAAGTCGACTTGGCCGGCGTCAGATGCTGGTCCCGGGATGCAATAGATCCCGGAAACGGTGATCTGGAGTGGTCTGGATGGCGGAGAAGGACAAGGACAGTGTCAAAGGGAAGGTGATTAGTATGGAGGTAAAAGGAGGAGCAAAAGGACAAGGAACGGATGCCTTTGCCCCAGATTACATACGATAAACTACGTCTTTCAGAAGACCACGCGAACAGGCTTGGAAGCGCGATATGGCTGACAGTTTGCCATTGACAGAAAGGGGCACGAAGACGCGCACGCCTATCCTCTCCGTTTCTTACAAAGAGCACAACGCCTGTCGTTTACACCCCTCTCCCCTCTTGTGTGCTTGTCTCACGCCTTGCTGGTATGAAGCAAGGGGGTGTTGAGAGAGGGGAAAATAGGAGAGAAAATATAGACCGCGTCGGGGATTTATTACACCAATATCCCTACGGAGTACTTTCAACGTCTGTGACTGTAACTTGCGGGGAGAGGGGTTGGCTGAGCTATCCCTGAGCGTTGCCATTTGAATTGAGGAGGTTGATAACATACAGAATGTCTGCGTTGTGGCACTCTTCTTCATTTTGATATCCCTCTCCGAGGTAACTAAAAGCGAACCTTTTTTGGTTTGCTTGCCGGTGATACCGTATGTACTTGTGCATGTCTTTCCCCCTCTTTTTCGCGATGCGATGGTGGCTGACAGAAAAACCCGGGGTAGGCTACCAAAAGGAAGGGTTAGAGGGTAAAAAGGGATTCAGACATCAGAAAAGGATGGGGAAATATGACGACGAACAAAAGAGCGAGGAAAGACGTTGGGTGACGATCAAATCGCGGGGAACGAGATGCATTGACACCGAAGCTAACCCTGAGTGAGATAGGACGGTGAGAACACGGTCTGGGGGCAGGGCGTGTGTACAAGTCGACCGAGTACACGACAATGTACATGTACACCGTCAATTACAGAGCAGAAGTTGCAAAATTGCTTATTTCTATCATTGGCTACAGGCTGTTGAATGTGTTTTGTAAATTTATGCGTCGTATTGCAGCTTTCCTTATCAACGCCCGTTTTTGCATGCATGCATAGACGAGGCGAGGCTGCGCAACCCCGCCGTTCTTTTTTAGTGAGTCGAAATGAAAGATATGGAGTCTGAAAGATACGCTGAGACGCTGTAAGTCATTTTCCCGAAATTACGTGGTGCTGTCTGTTTTCGCCCCCTTTGCCTCTGTTATCAAAGAGACCTTTAGTGATCAACACGAGAGGGCTGAAACAGCAGTCCCCAGCCTTCCGCCTTTGCGGTGAAGATCTGTATATTTGCTGTCGAGCTTTTCTTTGTGCTCCTTCAACTTCTCGATCCCTTCTCCAACTTTTCGATGACCTGCATTTGAAAGGAGTAAGAAGACGCGCAAACTCCCACAGGGCCAAGGTCAGAGAGGTTAGGAAAATGTGGGTTTTAAGGTCGAAGAAAGGCAGGCGAGGCGGGGCACTGGGCGTGGGAGGAATGTACGACGTAAGAAGAAGCTGTTAAAAAGCATGCGAAAACGTGCTGTAATGTTTAAGAGCTCGCAGGAGGGATCGACAACGACTGCCGCACCATTTGGAGCCTTTCAAGGATATCTGCTTGACTTTGCCCTCTCAATTCACGTTCTCTTCCTCCTTATCAACGGAGCTGTTGCTCCAATTGATGAACACACCACCTTTTCCCAACTTTTCCAAACCAAAAACCGGCCCATAGCAGCCCTCTATCTTTGGAGGTCGCCTGTGTACCTGATTGGCCAAGTCGGAGCTACACCTCCTTCTTGCATTATCAATTCCGCGGAAGTGAAGGATGAGGACACGAAAAGTGCAACAAAATCACGGAAAACAAGACTTTGAGAATGCCATAGTACCCTGAAAATACGTCGTACGGCACGAAGATCCAAGTCCCAGTACCGGTGCCCGATGTCGGTTTTGGGCTCGCGTTGATCAGAGAGCGAACGTACAATTTACAGTGTTTTTGAGAGAGCCTCGCGTCAACGGTCGTCCACCATCGACCCGACAAGACAGCTTGGCCGGGTGGGCCGGGAGGGCCCTGCATCAAGCTATTCATTTTGGCAGTGTTTTGTGAGTACCACCGGTTGCATCGGAAGAATCATTGGATGGCGTTTGAGAACGTGGAAAGTCTTTCTCCAAAAAGTGAGTCGAACAGGCCGTTGCAGGGATGCATCGATGATAACTGTCCTTATTCCCCAGATGCAGATACCATCTGTCGATGTTGATGAGAAAAGATTTGAGACTTTGACGTCAGAGGTGTCCCGCATATACAGCTGTAAAGGGAAAGAAAGTCCATGTTCAGGACGACACAGGAAAAAAAGCAGCGATGCGATGCCTAAGCCCTACCGCGACTTTCTTTGTCCAAAATTCCACGAGATGAGAGGTGGCAACGGACTGGACGGACTGATGGGATAGATCGAACCACCGACTACAGATGAAACGGGCGCTTCTCGAAAAGCATTCAAACCGTTTTCTCTTTTCCTGCAGCTGTGGTACCATTACACCATCACCAAGACTGTTGTAGGGAGGCAATATTGGTGCTGCAGCCGGTGTGCACAAATAATATACGAAATCAAGGAAATGAGGGAGGGCAGGAGGATAACGTAGACCAAGATGGATGAACTGATTTCATCGAATGAACTCGATGAAAAGAACCCTCCGTAAATACGACAAGCCACGGAAAGAAGAAGAAGAGAAGAAAGAATACTGCGTAGGTTGCGTACACAATCCCGTCGGAAGCTTGCACAGGAGCCTATCCGCCGTCCACTTATTTTCTTTACTTCATCCGCCTCTTCCACCTTTTCCCACCTCTTCGACGGCCCCCGCTACACTCCCTTTGGCATATGGCCTTTCCCATGGCGAACACCCAGAGATTACGAAGATAACAAGAACCATGCATGCGGAGAAGAGACAGAGAGGTTGGCAGACAGTGGCTGTGACTCTTGTTGTACATTGTACAGGTACGGGGAAGAATCAAAAGAAAGGGAGATTGGGATGCCGGCCGGTGAGTATGTACGTCGTACTTGTACTTTTTGTTCCCTTTCTTCCCTGGTTCGAGCCCTGTTCTTCTGGGATTTCTACACCGTCTATTTGTCTTCGTCTGTGTATCTCTGTTCTGTGCTGCTTCTCTGTGTGACGAAAGATGAGACACAAAAGGCATGCACAGAAACACACGATTTGGCATTTTGGCGCAACAAGCAGGCAGGATTAGGCGATGGACAGACACAAAAGTATTGCGAGGTCGGCCTCCTGTCTTGCCGTGTCTTGTCTTGCTTCCCCTGCACCACAATTGTGATGAGATGGTGGTCACAGATAGAGTGACCTGACAGGGAGAGAGAGGCAAGAATAGTAGGAAATAGTCCCCCTTACTCGGAGATTCAAGAACCTCTTTGTACGAACGTAATGCTCACCGTTTCTAGTTCTGGCTGATAAGACGGGAAACGGGAAACGGGAAACGGTAGTTGAGAAGCGCCGTTCTTGGGAAAAGGTGAGCAAATCGGCGATGACTTGATGCCAGGTACTCCGTAGTTCGTAAGATTCAAAGATACTTCCAAACAACACCTCGACCACGCCAAAGAACCCCGTCCCACGTTACCAACCCCCTGTCAAAGCTCAAAGAACCAACAGCTTCCCCCTGTCTTTTCTGGCTCTTGACCCCTGCCACTTTGTTTAGTTGCCCGTACTGGGGGATACACGCAAAGCATTTTCTTGCCTCTTGTTCGTGGAGAGGACAAGGAGAGGTGGGGCCGCTGCATTTTGTGCTTTGTGCTTTGCGCTTTGTTGCTCTGATGTTACTGTGCGTCCATTCTGGCATACGAGGGCTGCAGTAACTCGTTCTCCACAACAGTTTCGTCTCTTGTTCTCCTCCTCTCATACTCTTTCGATTTCACCCTATCAGCTCAGCACCCGGCGGCACGTTAATTCGTAAAAGAATGAGAGGATTCGAGGACCATTATCGGAACGACAAACCTGACAGGATTAAGGAGAGATATGTTAGGTCGAGTGTCGTGATGCCCCAGAAAATTGTTGAAGACTTATGATTGACTGTCCTTCTCCTCGGGACAGACCACATGACCGGACATGTTCTGCGGGAGACCCGTTCGTTTGCCGTCGTTCTGCTGATTCTGCAAAACACAACGCTATTGTGGCTCACCTTACAACGTATATTTACTCTTACATATGCTTGGCCTTGCGTGCCTGCCGTAACTTGCCCTCCCGTCCCTGTCGACTGCCGGACTCCGTCCTGGCACTTTTTTTGTCTTTTATGTCTTGAGAAAAAGCCAGCGTCGTATCGTGGTATCGTAGCGCTTGTACGTCGTACGTCGTAAGTTCTCGACCACAAGTCCACAACTAAACAAATAAAAGCCAGGGGCGGAATAGTAACGGTAGCAAGTGGGGCCCATCCTGCAACAGCGCCAGTGTTAGCATCATGAACTTTTCTTCAAAGGAGAGGAACAGCGAGATCCGTGGGGTCCGTGGTCGTGGATAAGAGGATTGTGGTCCGCCGCCCTCCGAGCACCCAAAAAGCCCAAAAGGGCTGCTTGCAAGCTATCATGTAAGATTTATCAATGGAGCCCGCTTCTTCGATTTTGCCAGGCTGAAAAGGGCAAGAGTGCGCGCAGGACAAGCGCAAGGAGGGAGATTTTTTTTGGATCCCGGAAGCCGCGAGCGACGGCGTCCTTTTTCACCTTTTGAAGCTAGGCTCGCTTGCTAAAAGAAGGCACGCAAAACGGACGCAAAGGCAGGCGCGACCGCAACGGACAGGCCGCCAAGACAAGATGGGACGGACAGCCAGGATAGCAAAGGAAGGAGCAGTCGGGCTTTCGCTTGATTGACTACTCCGTAATACGTCGTAAAGACACCGTCTCTCTCGAAGACGGCACTCAGACTAATATGGACTGTGCTAAAACAGCTCACTGATTGTGGGCAGACAACTGCCTCTTCCTACACAGTATTCTGTGTGGGCTGATAAGATTCGTGCTCCGAATGTCGCCATCTCCGCTGCTGTGGTGCTATCCACCGGCACAAGTACGTAATGTTGTCGGACAGGCAAACCCGCAACGATAGATTGATGTGAGAAATTGGGAATATGAGAAAAAAGGCAATCACCGTATCGCAAACATTCATTACCAAAGTAGTATGCTGTGCTATGCAGGGACTTCAGCAAGAAGGCAGCGGCGATCTATGATCGGTGGTCGTGGCCGGTGGTGGCGGTTTACTGTTTACTTTTTTCTCTTTCTCTTTTCTTTTTTCTTTCTTTCTTTCTTTCTTTCTTTTTCTTCTCTTTTTCATCAAAGGGCAGCTTGGCACGGACAGCCAAGAGAGCCCGAACACTTCTGAAGATTTGCAGATTGAGTTGCGGCAGGCAGTGTCGAGTGTCGAGACTTCATTTGTGCAGTCCGTTCTACGTTTTACTGAGTGTGCAGCGTGGTCCTGTTGTGTCCCGTTTTGCGGCGCATCCGCCCATCGATAAACGGTGTGATCCGAACGCTCCTGTGTAGAGAGTTTGTCATGCTGTACGTCGCAGTGGTAATTGATTGCCAGTCGCTCTTTCCTTGCATACAATTGTCGGCTTCCTCGCTCTTCACCTTCCCCATCGTGCATCGCATTTTCCCGATTGCTTGCAGGAAAGAGCGGAGCACCTGCGAGGCTCAGAGCGAAAACTAGTCGTAGGGAGAGAGCCCATCGGCCAACCCCGATCAGACTTGACACTGATGGCTGGTGGGAAGGCAGGCGCGTTTTGCTCTTTTTGGTGGGCGCAGAGTTTTCTTTGGCTGGTGTCTGGTCCTGCCTCGTCTGTCTCCCCCTGCTTGTCGGACTTGTCGAGCGCTTCGCTTGTTGGATTTTCAGTGTTTGCCCCACATTAGTAAAACTTTTTCTGGGCCTGGCCTGGTCTTTTTTGACTCCTTTTCAAGATGGCTCCCACGCTTTTCCTATCACCCCCATGCTTTTAGAGCCTTTTTGTGTTTTGAGCGCGGTTGGGTTGCTTATCTTGTATACATGTAATCTCACACACTCAATCTTTGACTCTGTTCAATCTCATTTGTTTTTCGTTGATTGTCTTGTCACAACTAACAGAAAATAAGAAAGCCTCACCGTATTTTCTTTCGACCCTTCTTTTTGTTGACAACCGTTCTCAATGCAACAGTCAATAAGGGAAGGAACCCCCAATGTCCTGTACTTCCTAGAACGGATGTTAGTTGTAGGGTTGCATGAGAAAAACCTTTCTACTGTGTATGAACCAAGAACTGATAACTGCCATTGATAGGTTGGCGCGTCTCCTACACGTCTTTTCGCCTTTACGTCTTTTCGCCCTTCCCCGAACTACTCGTGTTCTGCTGTCTGCGAAAGTACTCCGTACGGAGTAAATACTCTGGACGTGGCTTGCGATACGAGCATTTTAATTATGGATGTTCCCCTCAGTACGTTTGTACATGTACTGAGTAAATGTGAGCATTGTGGGCATTGTGGGACACTCTCCCTGTAGATCCACTGTGCAACTGTGTAACCCACTGAAGACGGAGCTGGGTTCTTTTGTGTCTCCTCCCTTGTTTCCCCCACCGCCACTGACATAAAACGGTCCCAGCGCAGGTCACAGCACGCTGTAGCGCAGGTCGCAGCACAACTCTCAACAATAGCGCTCCTCGTAAGCCGGAGTCCGGAGCACTATCCACACCCAGAAGTACCCCCTGTAGCACATCAGCTCTGCCCCCCATGCGTCTCCATCTGCCCCCAATCCTTGCTTGTCTGCTGCCGTATTCAGCGCTCAACTGTGGGGACGTTTTCTTTTTCCTTGCTTCTTTTCTTCTCTGGCTGTCTGAGCTTTTTGGCTGGAACCGGTGCTTTGTCCCAGCAAAACCAGCCAACAATGTGCCCAAGCGAGACACTGACACCAGAATACGGGCTGTTGAGTGTGTTAGACCTTTCCTTCTCATTCCATTCCAATGAGACGCCTGCAAAAACGCCGCGTCCGTCATAAGCGCACCCAAAACGCACACAAAACGTACAAAACTGCATACTCGCAGGCGTCAGTTCTCAGCTGACAGCAGGACAGAACACAAAAAAAGAAAATATCACAGCGGGCTTCCCAGGGAGAGAACGTGCGCAGAATCCGTCATTCGAGGTCGATCCTTGGTTTTCGTTCTTTTTCCTTGGGCCTTCTGTGCGCTCTGTGGCATTCCCTTTGCAGATTTTCCTTGATCTGCAGATTACAGTTGAAACAGTTGATAGCAAGGATTTCGAGGGAATCTGTCAATGTAGCGGTGAAGCATTTATCTGTGCCCTGTTCCGGACGCTATCGTCCACAATCGCTCGATCGTGTTTCGATGCGAAAAGTCGCTGTTGCAATCTCGATCTCAGCATTGTCTCACCAAAAAGTGAGGAGAGTGCCGAGAGAGGAATTAGAATACAAGAGCTACGCTAAATGCGCTGTAATGCGCTGTAGCCAGATTGCCTATGGGGCTCCTTATGATTACTGGGCGTTAAAGTCTGCCCACCATAATGACAATATGCAAGGCATATGCATTTGTTGGGGAGGGAGGCGAAATAGGCCACAAAAGGACGCCGACCGCGCTTGCCCTTTCAGTCATTGGTTATCAAAGCAATTTCGACTCATCAAAAGACGCCTCCTTCCGTTCTTAGTATGTAAGTATGTAATCAAACACATCAAGAAAAAAAAAACAAGAAAAAAAAACAAGCATCGACTTGACGATGACTACACTGGTGCCTTAATATCTGACAGTTTTTTTTTTCTTCTTTTTTTCTTTTCGTTGTTCAGTAGCTCGTACATAGGGCAGGATCGTCCCGTGTCATCGCGTCTTTTGTGCCTGTTTGGCGGTTGCCAGGTACTTACAAGAAAAGGCGCTTGACGGTTGACTCAGTAGCTTGATACGCCGGTACGTATCTTCGTAGCTTCGTCTGATTTCGCGATATTCTATTGTTCTTGTTCCTGGATCTAGAAGTGTCAAAATGTGTACTCCGTACAGTAAGAGTAAGTACAATGTACTCGTATCTTTTTCCTCTCTCCAGACTCCCCGCGTTCTGTCATTGGATCGTCGTGGAGTACACACAATTTTCTTTTTCTTTATTCTTTCTCCTTTCCCCTTTCTTCTTTTTCTATTCGCCCCCATACTGTCTGCCATGTAGTTCGTTAAAAACTCTCAACCAAACATATCCGATGCCCCTCTTCTCAATTGACCACTGACGGGCGCTGGCAATGCGACCGTTGGCTCGGGACATAGAACCGTAGAGTCAAGAAGGCTGGCGTTGCCGCAGTGGCAGAGAGAAGGCGGAAACGGAAAGAGCGACTGGCAGCTTGGCTGGTCTGACTGGTCAGATGGAAAGCGAGCAATTCGCCGACGACGTCATCGTCCCAAAATCTGTTCAACAGTGCGACGAGCCTCATTTCGCGGCAAACTCAACAGAATCAGCGAGATTATTCGAGATGCTTGTGTAAACAAATTTCATCACAGCTTTCCAATCAGAAAATTTTGCATTTCGGAGAACACACACAAACAGACACACATAATAAAACATTGCTAAAAGCCCCGAGGATCCTGGCCAATAACCCTCAACGTTGCAGGGCTGGCCGATCGCTCTTGCTCTCTTTTCGCTGTGTGTGTGTGTGCCAGTGCCATGGCAGAGATGGCCACTGATCAACAAGCAAACTCTGCGTCAAAAGGGCCCAGGCGCGCTGATGTCGCGCCGAGCTACTGCAAACTGTCAGAGCCTGGTCGTCTAGAACGGAGGGATCGCCACCTATCTCGACCTTTGTCGACTTGCTGCTCGTGTCTCTGCATGTCTTCTTACGAGTACGAGTATGTTTCTAAATTTGCAGCATGCGCCCAGCATGCAGGCCGTGGGCCATATGTTGATTGCATTGCAACCCCATTCGGACAGCCGCGCCTGCCCCTCGATGTTTCTTTTGTCTCTTTCCTCTGTTGCGGTTGTCCTCGTACGGAGTAATGCTCGTCGAATGCGCCTTCCATATTGCTTGCTCGTCTCATACTGTGTACGCTCCTTCCTCCGTGACCGGCCACTCGGCCGTGCAACCTGCAACGCTCCTGCTCCTTTTGGCAATCGAGACGAAGATGTTTGCCTCCTCTTCTTTTTGCAGGGTAAGAACGATGCAATGCTTGCTAATGTTTGCCATTCGCAGTTGCCTTTTGCGCACCATTGCCAATGCACAATTTTTTTAATTTTTTTTTTTTCGTCTTTTTGCCTCCCCCATCCTTAACGCTCAACCCTCACCCACCCCATCCCTGACACTCCCACTCTCTCCCTATCTCTACTCCTCCCCCAGCCCTCACACACTCACTCACAAAAAAGACAGAAACAGGAACGCTAAACGTAGCTCCTGCTCTAGCGCTCTGATGGGCCGCCAACAAAAAAAAAGGTCAGGCGCTACGACCTTGCCGTGTCTTCCACCGCACCACACCAACTGCACCACCAAATGCACCATCTGCACCAACTACACCACCACATCGCCGGCGCATGTATCCAGGGGAGACGGCGGGCCTTGGTCTCGCCCCCGGCCCATAAGCCCCCTCTCCAGTCGCCTCCCTGGCGTGAGAGGAGACAGTACTTCGTACACAGTAGAAGGCTGCTGGTGCACCGTTTTGAAGGTTTGACAGATCTGACCGTCTTCCGTATTCTGCTGGCGCTGGTCGCACCTGCCGTTGACAGTTATCTTTCATCAATCTCGATCGCTTCTACGGAGTGCCCTCCGTACCTTGGCCTGGCTTTTGTTTTGTCTTCCTCTTATTCACATCTCCACAGTGGCCGAGTGGCTTTCTTTGCCCCATGTCTTGTATTTCTCATACTGACGTCTACGGCAAAGCTCAGACTGGGTTCAGACTGGGTTTTTGTCTCTGTCTCTTTGCCTGGCTGCTCTGTCTCGTATGTCTCGCCTGTCTGGTTGTCTCACACAAGCACTGCACGGCTGCCACGGCGTCATTCCAGTTGCTCTTTCCCAACTGCTCTCGGCGCCTACTTCGCACCTTCCCGCGCAACAGCCAACACTGGAATGTGAAAGCTTCCCTCGCTTCCTTCCAAAAACTTCTTTAAACGTGCTCTTTGTGCCTTTGTGCCTGCCCAAAACGGCCAGCTCCAAGGCCAATCCCCAAACCTCCCAAAACGGAGGCAAACCTACCTTCCCAACTACCCATCGCTGCTCTTCCACTCCCTACCAAACCCAAACCGGCACTAAGTCACTAGAAAACTAGGTCCAGGAAAAAAATTCAGCGAGCCATTCCCGTTTTACACTAACACCACACCTCTCAGTCGCTCATTCCTTGCACACACCTCTCCTCCTCCTCTCCTTCCTCGCCCACCTTCCCACGCCCTCGCACCTTCCCTACAGCGCCGCCGACTACCACACACCTCCTTCCTTCCTCTTGTTCCGGAAAGCAGAAAGTTCGCTCGCGAGTTCAAAACCATCGCGCCTCCCACTGTTCACTCTGATCCCACACCTCCTTCTCCCTTCCTCTCCTCTTTTTCTTTCTCTCTTCTTCTTGCCTCTTGTTTCTTTTATTCTTCTCTTGTTTTCTTCTTTTTTTTTTTCTTCACGACAATCTTGTTGTTGAACTGTATATCATAGGGTCTCCTTCCGCATCTCTCACCCTCTCCATCGCCCACTCCGTCCTCGACAACGGCTCTTGCCTTTTTGCAAACTCGGACACGACGCCTTTTTCTCTCTCTTCCTCACAACTCTCGACATCGTCTATTCCCCAGAGCACACGATAAGCTCTTGACGATATCAACTGCTCGACTTGTCCTCTCAACTCTTCTTTCTTCCCCGATTATCTACCGAACCTGTCGCTGGCGACTCGCCCGGTCTTGTCTCAAACAATTGATGAACTGGGCTCTTATCTCGCCATCTTTCTCGCTCCATCTTCTTCTCTTTCGAGTCTTGTTTTCAGTGTCCCATTCTTTTGGTCCACGCTGAACTCGATCTGAAATATCTAGAGTCTTTTGATCCGATTGCTGGAATATTGCTCGGACAGTCTGGTGAGTTAATCCAAAATCCCCCCCAAAAAAAAACTCAAACTTGGCCGGCCCCTTCGATCTTTCCTCGAGTAAACGGGTCGAGCACGACATCAACGCTCGCAACTTCTGTTTTCTACAACCTCTCACGCACATTTTTCTTTGTTGCCCTTTCCAACAGCCGGCTAACCCGCTGCTTCCTAATATAGACTCCTCCTTTCTCTCTTTCTCCCACATCCAACAACAGAAGAACAGATTTCGATCTCGAGACGTCTTTTGCTTCGATTCGCAACGTCCTCTCCTCTTTCCGCCTTCTTTCCTACACTACCTAAGACGCCCTTTTACCCGCCGCCGTCTCTTCAAAGCATCTTTTAGATCACGACCACGGCTTTTACGCCCCCTCCTCTTACCCTCCCCTTCTTCTCACTCATATTTCCCTCCCAATCGGTGGGAATGCCTTACACGCCCCCCTCACATCGTTCGCCCGCCTCGTCCGCAGCTTCGTCGCCAGACACAAGCCGCCGGCCATCATTCAATGCCGCCTCCAAGCCTGTGAATGTTTCGCTTTCCTTTTCGCCCGTGCCGACCCCGGCGCTGCCCCGGTCCTCGTCCTATCTGACAAGGCACCGCCGCACGCCCTCTGCTGTCTCCAGCGCCTCTTCCAATACCTCCACAATCAGCGGCCAGCCCACACCACAGGCCACTTCGGACGACCTCAAGGGCATGGTCCCAGTAGTAGTTCCGGGCCACGGTTACGATGAGCACAGCAGCGTCCGCCAGTCGCCGCCACCAATAACAGGCGACCGCCGGGGCATGCCTTCCGGAGCAGTCATCTCCCCGCCTGACTCGCCACCCACAAGCGACGACGAGGGTCGCCCGGAGATCCGCGGCCGCCGCCTGGAGAACTCGACGGAACTGAAGCAGCTGCACGAGGCCATCAGCCAACTGCCTCAGCAGCGCCGTGCCAGCTCGCCCAACGACGAGCCGGCTGACCTGGGTGTTCTGGTTGTGCAGCCGATCCCGCCTGTCCCTGTTGTCAGCAGCATCAGCGGCATGAACGGCATGAACGTTGCTGTCAACATGAGCCGCAGCAGCAGCAACGACAGCAATGGCATGCGCCACAGCTTTAGCACGAGCTCTCTGGAGCACCTGCGTATCGGCGGTGGTCGCAGCAGCAGCATTGGCAGCAACGGCCGCCGCGTCTCGCACATTCGGTCAGCCACCGAACCCAGCGTCTCAGTCTCGCCCTCGGCTGGTAGCTCTGCGGCGAACTCGGACGAGGAGAACGACCTCGAAATCCTGGCGAAGCCTCCTATGGTCCGCAAGAAGTCTGGCGAGCTTGTCCGCCCAGCTCTGCGCCTGGGCGCCAACCGCCGGCCTTCCAGCATGCCTGGCACCCCGACCTTTTCCAAGGTTGTGCACTTTGACTCCCACCTCGAGCACGTCCGCCACTTTTTGCAAGTCGACCGCCCGCTGGCCGTCAGCGCCGGCTCGTCGCCCGTCGAAGTGTATGACAACGAATCGGAGTACCCCTTTTACAGCAGCGTCCCTGGTGCCCTGAAGAAGCAGCAGCGTGGCGGTCCTCCCTTTGAGTGGGAGATTGTCTTGACCAAGTTCCCTCTGGAGACTGCCGAGCGCAAGGCTCTGCCTGTCCGTCTCGAACGTGTCTGGCTGTCGCCCGACCAAAAGTTCCTGCATGGCTCCATTGCCTGCCTGAACCTGGCCTTTGCCAAGTCGGTTGTTTGCCGCTTCACGCTGGACTACTGGAAGACGACTTCGGAGATTGCTGCCGAGTACTCGGCAGAGATTGTCCCTCGCATCTCTCCCCAGGGCCACGACCGCTTTAACTTCACGATTAAGCTGTCCGACCTGGCCAACCTGGAGTCCAAGACCATGTACTTCTGCATCCGCTACAACGTCGACGGCAAGGAGTTCTGGGACAACAACAACGGCAGCAACTTCCAGCTGGACTTCAAGAAGAAGATGCTCCCGATTAACGGCAAGAGCGGTCTTCAGAACGGCGGCGCTCTGCCGCGCAGCCACCACCGCCGCACCAACTCGTCTGGCTCGCCCCGTCCTGTCTCGATGCCTGTGTCCCTGGACGACTTCGACGGCAACGCCAACGGCAGTAAGATGTTCGACCAGTCCGTCCACGAGTACCTCGGCGAGTCGGAGCACCCTGCCCTGCGCCTCAAGTCGACGCAGTCGGCCACCACCCTGGCCAGCGACAACCTCACGACCCGCCTGGCTTCGCCCAGCGGCCAGGCCTTTGCCAACCGATACGACTTTGGTGCGTCGCTGACTGCCGCCATGCAGGCTGCCAAGGATGCCATGACGACCAAGACGACGACCAACAAGCGCGACGGCCTCTACATGAAGTCGGGCCGCAAGTTTACGATCGTCCCTGCGCCGTCCGCCGCCGCTGCTGTCAACGCCGCTGCCGCCTCGGCCAACACCGACGAGCGTGTCATCGCCATCAACACGACCGAGCAGCCCACGACTGTCGCCCTTCCCGTTGCTGCTCTCGACCGCGACTCACGCACGATCCTGACCGAATCGGCACTTTACGGCCCCGGAGACATTGCATCCAAGTCGTACGACGAAATCGTCAGCAAATACTGCTTTGTACGTACCACGCCCGGGTCACCCGACCATCCGTCACATCTTGATCAACCCTCTGCCTTTTCAACACCGTCATCAACGTCAGCCACTGTCAACGGCAACGGCACGAAACATTGAGTAAAGAAAAGAAAAAAAAAACTAACAGTTGCGCTTCTTCTCCCTCAATATAGTATGTCCCTAAGCCATCTCTTCCCAATAAGGAGGGCTCTACGCAAAACGGACAGACCGACATCAGCGCCGCCACCGCCACGGATAAGAACGCCAACGCGAGCCCCGCGTCGACTGTCACCTCGGACCGCTGCCCAGTGCAGCAGACCGGTCGCCTTTATCAGCAACCGGCCCGCCCTCGCTGGCACGACGATCTCCCCAGCAGCCGCGACTCGAGCTCTTCGTCCATTCAGAGCTTCGGGTCGGCAGCTACCGCCTCGCCGCCTACCTCCACTGTCGCGCAGCCGCGCCGCGGTACTCTGTACTCGGCCGGCTCACCGCCGACTCTGGAGGACAAGACGGGCAGCGCCAGTACGAGCAGCAGCAACACGGCCTCGCCGGCGTCGCCTGCGTCGCCTGCGTCGCTTGTGGGCGCGTTCCCTCCCTTTGCCGGCACGCCGCCATCGGACTTCTCATTCACGAAGGACCGGTTCCCGTTTGCGAACGCAGACGGCCACTCGACGCCGGCTATCAAGGGTTAGAGGCCTATAGTAGGATGGTCGGCGACAGCCATCCTCCTCTGCCTCCTGCCGATACCGATGCAACATCTGGTACATCATAAACGGCAGCACTGTCACTTCTCCTATCCACACCACACACCACCTCCTATACTCCGCAGCATGTTCATTTGATGACTTGTTATTATTACTCCTACTCCTCATCCTCCTTTGCGCCCTCTTCATTCTTCATTCCTCCTATCTCCTCTACTTCTCTGTTGTCATTTCATCACGTTTCAATTTTCACGACCGCGCATATACTGCCGCAGGTGGAAAAAGGGTTACCGGCGTCTCATTGTTTCAAACTGTTTCTTGTTTTTCTGGCATCTGGTCTTTATTCGAGCCGCTCATGAATTTGTTTTTCCGCGTCTTTGTTTTTGATTTCCAAGGCGACTGCGAGCGAAAGGGAGGACACAGCACCCGTACTCAACAGTATACGATAAAGAAACGGGTGGGGTCAAAGGTCACAATGGGACAAAAAAGGGGACTCTACAGGACAACACGCTGGGATTTCGATCAAGCGTGAGGTTTTTCTTTTCCTCTTTTTCTATCATAGTTTGGGTATACACGGGCATCGGTGTTCGGGATTTTGTTTTCGGCTTTTGTTTTCGGCTTTTCGTTTTTATTTATTTATTTTTATCGCAAAGCGTCTTGCAGCCTAACAGCCTTTTTCATAAAAAAGCAAATAGCAGAACAAAGCAAGCAGAGACTCGAAAAAGAGTCGTATTATTTCACTCCGAATTCCTACTTTATTCTTCTGATGACTACTCTCGTCCCCAATGATGTGATCTGTGCTACTTGACTATACATTACGAATGTGTTACTTGGATGTTTTCGTGAACTGTTGCTCTGTTACGATGACTTACCATAGTTTGCTCCGTAATTTGTGCTCCATGCTCACCTCTTGTATCACCCATCACCTGTTTGTCGGTGCTGCTCGGCGTTGAACGACGATAAGACATGACAGGATAAGAAGATGCGACAACACGAGACGACAACACGAGACGACAACACGAGACGACAAGATGACGGTTTCCATCGCTTCTGTCGCACGAGGTGTCCACGATGACGTCTAGGGTCAATGCGTTCCAGTGTCTGGATATGCAGGTAAGAGTTTTGGTGGACAGAGTATGGGCCACACCTCTGGGTCATACTTTGTATACGGACTTGCTCTTCTTTCCCCGTGTGTGCCCCATCTGTCTCCATTGATCTCCATATATAAACTTTGTATGTAGTAGAAAGTAGAGGTATTTCCACTGCACGGCTGTGGATGGTGTGGATGGAATCCATGTTTTGCAATGTTTTATTGTGAGTTATATGATTTTTCAATGCAGTAGATGCTGTAGCAAAAAACCTCATTCTTCTCTAGAAAATGTACGCAAGTAAATATAAAGGAGCAAACAGAAGAATGTATTAATTCACCTTCTCTGTCAATTTTTTTCAAACAACAACGGACGGCTTGTTCAACATATCAGCAATTCCATGTGTCACAGAAATTTTGCTCGTTGGATGGCGTTTTGGGTGGTGGTCTGTGGTCTTATGATCTGTGGTGATCAAAGTCCCACTTAATTATCCGAGATCAACCAATCCCATTACATCCTTTTATCGGAGGGTGCTTTTTGCCCACCGAGCACAAATGCAGTGACGCTTCCTCTGATCTTCCAGCTACGCCACGCCTATGCCTTCATCTCCGTGTAGGCGTTCAGAGCCAGCTGACCACCCAGATGTGCGTGCAACACATTGGCACCGGCAGGAATCTCGCCCTTGTGCACCACGTCCATCTTGCCCGCCAGAGACTTGCCCTCGTAGGCAGGATCTGTAATGAAGGCCTCCGTGGCCGGACCAAACTTGATGGCGTCAATCGTGGCCTGGTCAGGAATGCCGTAGGTGCCATCGTCGGGGAGTGTAAGACCAGTCATTGTGAGAAGAGGTTGGGTGGATGTGTGTTGAGTTTGGTGGTAGATGGAGGAAGGTAAGTCGGTTGTTGAGTGAGGATATGAATAAAGATGGGAAAGTATAAAAAAAGTACTGGGACACGGGAGGTGTTAAAGACAACTATCAAATACGACAAAGTACGTATTAATAATACAACCAAGGATAATCGAGAGTGAGAATTCATTTAAATAGAGGGATAGGCCGAGCAACACACAACAAGTCAACAGACATCACGACAACGGAGCTCCTTCGGCAGGCTATCGGAGCTCTTGGCTTTTCTTCTTCTTCTGTTTTTGACGACGGCTTTGGAGAATGCCCCTGTCGTTATCTGCAAGTCTGTCTGCAAGATGGTGTGCCCTGTGGTCTTTGGGCAGTCCTCTCTATCCAGCGATACGCGCTCGCCCTCCTCTGCATTTGTACATCGCTTGCACCTTTCGAGTTAGTGTCAACTGTTCCGTGAACGCGACTCGGGGCCGCCGCTCGAAGCAAAAGAAGCAAAAGACGGCAGAAGTGGACGACCAAGGTGGACTGCGGCGTGTTTGGATTGTGTGGCGCAAATGATGTATTTTGGGACGGGACGAGCTCGACAGGATGCCCCAAGGCTGTGACGCGGTGTGATCTGTATACAGCGTAGTCGTGGTGGGAAGGGCACACCAAGCTACCTGTGACGGAAAATAGAACAAGCAAGAGATGGTAGATCACAGATCACATAATGCGCCTAGTTAGATTATTCGGCATTGATTCTTCACAACTCCACCAGTTCATCGTACTCGTTTTCAGCCAAGTCAGCAGCATTGGTGGCGTCTGCTGTCGCCGCCAGCCGGATGCAGTGTATAAGGCCATGTACTTTGGGTGTTCGTAGCACGGCTGGTGGGTTAACGCAAAAGTCATGGTATGTCGGCTCGTTATCTTCCCATGCGTGCGACAGGATTGAGTAGCGCGGCCGGCTGCTGTCGCCAACCTGCTCCAGCTCGTTTGTTGTGATGTTGATCGGCCGCATGTTGAGGAGGAGTGAAAGAAGTGGTTTTGTTATCAAATGCTAATGTTGTTCACCAGCACGACAAGAAAAACGGTGCGAGCACATTAGGCCCTACTTCTGACAACCAACAGCCTGGTCTGTACGGAGTACATTCGTACATCCTCAGTATTCCCCAACGAAACAGCGCGACACCAACAATCTACACGTCACTTACGATGGCTCGCTGGCGCCCGGGTGTTGCTGACAGTGACGTTCTTTGGGCCGTTAACGAGTCGTATCTACTCAACGATCCCTCTTCCACACGGGATCTGGTTCGTGCGTGAATACTCCGTACAGTCTGGAACACACCTCCCGCTGATAAGTGGGCAGTGTTCCGACGATACGTCGGCGACGCCTTACAACAAAGGGTAAGGGGACCTGGGACTACCTACTCACGAAGCTGTTGTTTATCGACTCTTGGCAGCACAACGGTCCCCCTCAGTCTACCGCTCGAGACGTTTTTGACCTCGTATGATGATCGTTGGTGGAAAGGTTAGCTATGCCGTGATGGAGAGCAGGTTTGTTGAAAGAGAATGTGAATTCAAGGCCAATAATGAATTATACCCCCGAAAAGGCATTTTGTGTCCGAGGCCGCCCTCGCAGAAACAATGCTATCTAGTTGTGACAGAATGATGAAAGATGCCGTAATGGATGCGTGTTGCTGCAAACCAAGCCAAGACAAAACAAGAACGTCCAGAGTCCAAAATGAAATGCGAAAGCAACAAAAATAAAATCAAACGCTTTTTTCGTCCGTAAAAATAACCCAATGATGATGTCAAGTACAGCCCCTAAAGCTTAGACCTAAAGCTTAGAAGCTCAGCGACTCGGCCTCGGCGTGCCTGTTGCGGTTCGTGTAGTCGACGACCATCTTCATCTTCTCCTTGGTGGCGGCCTTCTTGGCCGGCTTCATGCGCGTGACGCGGCCGCGCTTGCGCTTGTCGCCGATAAGCTTGACCTGGTACTTTTTCTTCTTGCCGCCGTCGTCCTCCTCCTCTTCTTCTTCATCTTCGTCCTCATCATCGTCCTCGTCCTCGTCCTCGTCCTCGTCCTCGTCCTCGTCCTCGTCGTCGTCGTCGACCGAGCCCTCGCCAAGCCAGTCCTCAATGTCGCCGACCTCCTCGTCGCTCTCGTCAAAGTCGCTGACGTACTCGACATCGCCGCCATCCGACAGGTCGTCCTCGCCAAAGTCGCCACCGTTGCCGTTCCGCAGCGACTGGGCCTGCCGTGTCGCCTTCTTGGTGGCCTTGACGCCCTCAAGCTCCTCCTCCTCACGCTCAGATTCGTCCTCCTCACTGCCCTCCTCACCATCTTCGTCATCGCTGGCAACGATGCCCTTGTCCATGTCCTTGTCGCGGGTCGCTCCGTCCTCGCGCTCCATGGCCGTCAGGACCTTCTTCCAGATCGTCTCGCTGACATTGAGCGGCTCGTGGCCATATGTGCCCGACCGCAGACGCTGCAGCAGCTCGCGCTCAATCGTCTTCTCGAGCTGTGCCGCCGACTCGGCCTTGCGCTCGCGTGCCCGCTCACGGTGCCGCACTTTGGGCGCCAGCTTCGCCACCATGGTCTCGCCCAGCCGCTCTTCCTCCTTGGCGATCTTGCGCATGCGGATGGCGACCTGTGTGAGGCGAGTGAGGCGCTGCTTGCTCTTGTGGATCAGGAACTTGGGCCAGTAGATGAGGCGGTCGTCAATCTGCTGGAGGGCCTCGGCGTAGTTTTGGGACAGGCGGATGCGTTCCCACAGTTTCGACGGGAGATGTGCGCGCTCGACGGTCTTCATGTAGAGGTACAAACGGCCGGCTGGAAGGGGGAAGGGAGAAGGGTTAGTAAAGAGTAAAGAACATCAGGTCGCGATATGTTCTCGGGGTTTCAGCTCAACTCACTCTCTGGATTGGCGCGGACGGTTGCGTATCTCGAGTTGGCCAAAGGGCATGCCTGCCGCGAGCAGAAGCCCGTGACGTTGTACTCATTGTGACAGAAGTTTTGTCCGCTCGGGGCACTGCGAAGACGCTGTTAGCAAAAGGCGGCGACGAGAAAGTAAAGTGCACAATCAGACGAAGAAAAACGTACTTGAGCTTGTAAGAGCAAAACTGCTTGTCGATAATGCCCCAAATGATCTCGTCGGACGCCATTATTGCGGTCGACAGTCAGAGGTTCGTCAATCGAAGAGAAAAAGAGTTGGTCCGCTCGCCGTGGACGTCGTGGACAGGAAGGGAGGCAGGTGTCGAACGATAAAGTTGGTTGAAAGCAACGAAAAAACAACGATGCAAAAGAAATTTTGGGTACGAAGCATGCAGAATGGAGATTTTGCCCGCCTCTGCAGACAGGAGAAAAGTATGGGAAAAAATTGAAAAGCGAGCTAAAACTTTTTGGCGGTGGACAATTCTGCCGGGCGGTGTGCCAGTTTCGAAGAATAGTGGGGAACATCTCAATGGAGCACATCAAAATGGCAGGCACGACTTACGCGAACTGTGATTGGTCCGCTAATCCTCACCAAAAGGGAAGCCGCGACTTACACCGTTCACTGTTGACTTCAGGGGCTGGCAGAACGTTGATTGTGAGATGGAAATTCAAAAATAAATAGACGGGAGACTTTGGCGGGTTTCCTTGATATTCTGTCCTCACACCGTAAAAATCCTTTAATGGTGCGGTGACTTACTGTCCTAATGTTGAAACAATGTACGCGGGGGCCAGATTTGAGCCAATGAGGAGGAGAACGACAGGCTGGAAAATGATGCATCAACAGAAGGAGACAGTATCAAGGTGACAAATTTGATGGGATGGGTTCATTAATAGGGGAAATATTACTAACTGTTTTGGCACGTATCTCTTTTTTTTTCTTTTTCTTTTTCTTTTTCTTTTTCTTTTCTTTTTTTTTTTTTTTTTTTTTTTTTTTTTTTTTTTTGTACGTTATACAAAAAGGAAAAAGATAATCCTGGTAAATCTTGACAAAGCTTGAGTTTTTTTGTATCTAAAATTCTCGTTTAAATGTCAAAGTTAGACACTTCATTGAAATTGTTACAATTCTTTTGTATCGGTGAGATGCTTTCATCGCTTTAAGAACTTATAATAGGCCATCTTCTACAAGCATAATCTGGAGCACCTGTGAATGTGATACCCGCCATTTGTGCAGGTCATGACGGATGGGACCACCCATTGTGACAGGACATTTTCGTAACCCGGGTAGCAAAGCAAAGTTTCCGTAATTGATCTGTCATATATAATGGCAAAGACAAAGGCTGTGGCTGAAATGGCGGAGCACATCATGGCACTTACAAAACAATACTGATAAACAAAGCCGTAACATTAAGCTTGAAACTTCAGGAACATCCAGAATGTGTATCCATAGCCACGCTTTGGAGTCTGCATATCGGCGGCAGTTTCAGATTCTGAGACGTCTTTCTTCGAGAGACGGCAAGCTCACCGTACTGGTTTTTATATCGTGGTTGATGTTGTGGGACATCGTGGGCGGTAGGGGCTGGACCGCCTTACAGAGAAGACAGCTTGCCGATTGCAAGCGGCGAAGAAACAATATTGCTCGTCAGACATCTACAAAATATGAGGTTTGAATAAGAGTCATGTTGATATAAAGCTGGGCATCGCCCGTTTATTGCAGAAGATTCCGCATCGTAGAATATCCAGAAAAACAATCAAAGAACAACCATCACCACCATTCTTCCACAATCCACCTTTATATATCCAAAACTTCCAGCTCACCCACGCCAAAGCAAAGGTATCGGACTCTAATTATCCAGTCCTCTGTTGACTTTACTGTACAGCCTTTTCATTAATACCAGCCAACACTAGACGGCATGGCTCACAACGACCACCACTGCCCCGGCCGCAAGGGAAAGAAGCCCTGCCGGCGTCTTGCGCTTGGCAAGCTTTCCTTCTGCCGTGTGCACCAAATTGTATGCCTTCTTCATATGTTCCACCACATGAAGAAGCAGCCGTGTGCCAAGTGCCGGGGCATCAAGCTGCTCACGGCTCCGGAGCCGGCCCTGGTTGAGATGCCGGTTGAGGAGGCAGCGAAGACCAAGAGGGAGAAGAAGGAGAAGAAGGACAAGAAGTGGTCTTTTGGTGGCAGCTGGATGGGTAAGCAGGCCAAGAAGAACTGAGTTCTCTAGGATCGCGACAACAGGATTGGAAGGGAGCAAGGCCCCGGTTTCTGGAGTAGATAGGAGATTGTGTACTAGACTGCCAGTTATTTTGGAGGTCCAAAAATGTATCTCAGAGATTGGAGCTATCAAGTTTTTCCACGTTATTTCGGGGCCTGCCTTATCACCTAATCTTCATGGATAAACTTGTGCAAAAAATGATTGTTGGCAATAAAGTACCGCGCTCGCTTGCCAAAGTCCCACAGAGGGACTGCCGTCAGAATCACGGCGACGTAAGTGCTGCCCAGGACCGGAAACACGTTCAGCGCACCCGACTTGGTCAGCCAGTCATTGGCAATGTACGTAAGGCCGAACGTCAAAAAGCTGCGGGCATTGATGACCACAAAAGCTTCCTCGCTGAGCTCATTGTGTGCATCCAGAATGTAGGGGAAAACTGGGGCATTTAGACAGGCAACTGCCATGTATGACAAGTGGCCGTCGACACGGACCGTACGTACTGTGTATGGAAAGACTCGCTCGATACAAAATGTATTTTCGATTTTGATGGAAATAAGACAGTGCTGAAGAATGAGACACAAGAGCCAGTGTAGCAAGCTAGTAGCTGCCGGCTTGGCCTTTTTTTGTGTTGCGCTCCATGGTCAGTGGCCGGTGGCCGTGACATTTTTGCTGTAACGCTGCACTGGATGGTGACAAAATCAGGCCCCAGACTGCTTTCTAGTCTTGTTGTATGTCGTGACTGTTCCGGCCGGCTAAATAGTGCGTTTGGTATTTTCTGGTCTTGTTTTGTTTTTTGAATTACGGTTTCCGGATACCGCAAGAGTCAACGCCGTTGGGTGCGGCACAACTGCCGAGTGTGAGGGGAACGATGGTTGGTGACAGAGGAGCTACAACGCTGCAACCCTCCTCGACATCCCGCTTGGCACTTCCCCTCTTCTTCCCCAGCATCTGTTCTGTTCAACATTAGTCTCGGTTCTTTTGGAGTAGCCAAGGGAACTAGAACGAAGAAAAAGAACAAAACCATTCAAGGATTGAAGAGGTGTTTTGGTCGCAATAGTCCCGGTCATACATTGCCAAAGTGGGTGATGTTGGGGAAGCATTGGGGATATTGGGGGAGCGAAGTTGACTAAATCATGACAACGCGAGCAAAACGCTGGAGAAGGATTTCGTGGAGAAGGCCATCTTCTTGGCCACACGAGCTAGTCAAAATCTCATGGACTCTCTAGAAGACGAAAACAAACAAAATAAACGAGAAAACTCGCAAAGCGCCTATTTTGGAGGTTTATGGCTGAGCAAAACACCCCAGTTTGTGGCGCGGCGGAGTCAGTTCGGCGTGTTTGTCAGTTTTCACTAAGACGACCAACTCCCCAGCTAGGAAGCATCGCATCGCGTTGATGCTGCCGGGACAAGGAGAGCTGCGCAACTGACGACCCGAGCCACCAACGCGGTCGAACCGACCGTGCTTCTAATACGACGCTCCCCGCTGCTTGACGCCGTTGATCTAGCATGACTGACATTTAAAGAAGTTCTCATGAGAAAAGAAAAAAAAAAACATCAGCAAACAACACAACAAGCCAATAATACTTTACTTTTGTCGACTTACACGAAAAAAAACCCACTTCGCACAATGGGCTCAATTCCCACAGCGCCCAAGACGGGCATCCGCATCATTGTCGTCGGCACTGGCTTTGCCGGCTTGACGGCGGCCATCGAGTGCCACCGCCAGGGTCACACCGTCACCGTGCTCGAAAAGTTCCCCGTGCGTAAAGAGCTCGGCGACATTATCAGTTTCGGCCAGAACTCGAGCCGCATCTTCCGCCGGTGGCCCGGTGTCGCTGAAAAGCTTGAGCCGCTGAGTCACCGCGCCAACAGCTTTCAAATTAAGACATTCGACGGCCACCCTCTGCTGCAGCAGGTGTGGGCCGAAGAAAAAACCAATCTGGGTGTCCGGTATGATGGCCACCGCGGTGAGCTGCACGGCGTCATGATGGACCACGCCGAAAAGGACTTGGGGATTGACATTCGGCTGGGCCACCGGGTGGTGCAGTACTTTGAGACGGCGGACTCGGCGTCGGTCGAGGTCGAAGTTGAGGCCGACGGCAAGAAGGAGAAGAAGATTATCGAGGGTGATGCCGTGTTGGCGGCCGATGGTGTGCGCTCGCTGGGTCGGACTCTTGTTCTGGGCCACGAGGACAAGCCAGAGGCGTCAGGTTATGCCATCTACCGCGCGTGGTTTGACGGCTCCGAGATTGCCAAGGACCCTCTGACATCCTTCTTCTTCAACAGCCCCGACGGCGACCAGCACATTTGCTGGATTGGTCCCGATGTGCACTTTATCGCAGCCTCGCTCAAGAAGGGCAGCTTCTCGTGGGTCTGCACACACAAGGACGTTGCCGACATTGATGAGAGCTGGCAGCTCGAGGCTCCCGTGGACGATGCCCGTAAGGTGCTTGTCGGCTGGGAGCCCGTGATCCAGCGCATTCTCGACTTGACACCCGAGCCTCTCGTCGACTGGAAGCTGGTGTATCGCGATCCTCTGCCGACTTGGATCAGCCCATTGCGCCGTATTGCTCTCATCGGCGATGCCGCCCACCCGTTCCTGCCCACATCAATTCAGGGTGCCAGTCAGGCCGTTGAGGATGGTGTCACACTCGGCGTGACGCTGCGTCGTGCAGGATCTGCTGCCAATGTCCCCGAAGCCATTGCCGCCTTCGAGGCTTTGCGGTACGAGCGTGTCCGTGCGGCCCAAAAGACCGGCGAGACCACCCGTGACACATGGCACAAGGCCGACATGGAGGCTATCCGCGCCAACCCAGAGGCCGTGCGGCTGCGTCGTGAAGCCTGGCTGCTGGGCCATGATGCCGAAGCGTACGCGGAAGAGCATTATGATGCGACAGTGGAAGTGCTGCGGCGGACGGGGCTGAAGGATCTGACGGAGGCGCGCAAGCTCAATGTGCCGGATATGTCGGACAATGTCAAAGTGAGCAATGATTAATTTGGAAGAATTGGGAGGTGGTATCGTTGTCGGTTAAATTGAGATTGAAACAAATAGACGGACATTTGCAAACTGCCAAAGCCCCTTTTGACACTGCTCCTTCTTCCTTCCCTACAAAAGCAAATGAAATCAAAAGCGGAAGGCGCAAACAACCAAATTTGGATCGTTTGTATTTTGCGGAAAGAGCACAGGAAGAAATTGCATTGGCAGGAGCGATGTGGTTGCGCTTGTTGGGTAGCGGCTTCCTGTATTTCATTCATGAACGTCAGCATGTCGGATTGGGAAGGCACGGTCAAAACAAAGTCGCAAACTGCCCACAAGCCAACACCCAATCGACATTGTATTCTACTCAAACACAACTCCACTCGAACAAATTGAACCAGGTCATCTGTTCGCACCCAATTATACATATTCGTATGCTTTTTACCTCATCATTATCTACCGCACCATGCATTTGACAGCCTGACAACCGACAAACACAACTGAAACTCTAGCTATTCATCCGGAGCCTCAAAGATGGATTTTGTGGAAAACCAAAGAGGACTGCACATTACGAATCCCTACTCGGGTTTCAAAGGGCGCCCCGATTATGATAAACCTGTGGGCGGCGATGATGAAGACAACGAGCACGTCGACGTCCCGCCTTTCGAAAGACACATACCAGCACCGGTCCCTCTTCGGTAGGAAGGAAGTTTCCGAGACCTGCCCGACCTCAACTGTTTTACCGACATTTTCCCAGGCAACAAGATCATCAAAAAGGACCCCCTGATGCTCAACGTCTACATCAACACGCGAGCTCGCCCGCCTAAGACATACGGCGGATTCCCTGTGGTTTTCGTGCCCTTCAAGGACAATGGCAATGGTTTGCCCGAACCTCCCCATGCATGGCCACTCGGCAAGAGAGGAATAGCCCCTGGACCGCTTCCAATAGACCCAGATCTAATGTCATCCGCATTACCAGACGTGTTAACTCTACGAAACTGGAAACCACTCTTACAAGCCATTGCGAGGTACTTTTCAGGTGAGGAAACCCGTATCAGTGAGGTCATCTACTGGCGCAGCTTTGTCCAGATTGTCTTGGATGACCAACGGGTGACCGACCTATTATTCCCATCCTTTTCTGGAAAACTGCCAATCCGATACCTCAAAGAGGAGTTCATGCAACGACCAACGTTTCCTGAGGCCGAGACGAAACTTCGAACGCACAACAGTACCGACGACGCAACACGCGCGAGGCGGTCTCGCAGGAGTTTCGACCGGGGCGATCAGTGGAAGGTCTGGTGCGCACAGCTCAACAAGGGTGTCATGCCGGCAGACGGGCAGCTGGGGAGAGACTGTGTTGATGGTGTAGTCCTGGGCTCGTCGTACCGGTGGACTGGGTCCAAATGGGACAGCTTTGCCTGGGTCTACTTGGGCGACGATGCGGGTCTCATGTTCCCGGCGGCGCGGGGCGCCCACGTCCGAAACCTGGACGAGGAGATTGTGGCGACCGTGGAGTTTACGTTTACCGAGGGCCCGTGGAAGAACTGGATGATAGCACGCTTGTACGAGGACCCGTCGACATTCCGGCATCCTATTGAAACGCCGGAGCCTTCACCTGACGTGAATTATTTTCGGCAAACGGCCAACTATCGCACCCTCATGTCAAGGCGGGAGATGCGACGCGAGCAACGCCGTGGAGAACTGATGCGGCGAGACGAGCAATATCGCACACAGTATATGCCACATAGGTCACTGGTGTCTCAGGGATCGCATATGTCGCAGATGTCGCAGATGTCGCAGATGTCGCAGATGTCGCAGATGTCGCAGATGTCGCAGATCTCTCAGATATCACAGATGCCACAGAGGCTAGAAAGGTCACAAGCTCAACCTTTCCAACAGATGCAACAGATGCAACAGGTGCAACTGGTACAGCGACAAATACATCAACAACAACAGCAACAACAACAAGGACAACTCCAGCAAGTTCACCAACCATTAACGCAAGAGCAAGAATGGTTAATACAGCAGCAAATAATTCAACAATACCAAGCCCAACAGCAACAATTGTACCAACTACAATTCATTCCACAAGAATTACAAACCATACAACTGCAACAATCTATACAACAACAACAACAACAAGCCCAACAGCAACAATCAAGTCAACAACATCAACAAGACCTACAGCAACAGTATATACAACAGCAACAAGAGGAACAACAACCTAATGCTCCCCGCTCTAGTTTCGATAGTAGTTCAGAATAGAGAAAAGGGAACGTTTGTACACTACTATATACAGCTTTACGTTAATACGACCTTGGCTCCATTCGGTTGCACGTAGAACAAAAACTGCAAAAACTTGTGCCGTCTGAGTAATCCGGGGAACACAGCCGATACTTAAATCTTTTTAAGTTCTTACTTCACACCGCTTGATCGACTATGTCAAAAGATAAATAAACAGGGTACTGCATTTCATTGTTTACACCGACGCTATGTTAGACAGCCGTTGTCACGAGCCATTGACTCGGTGGCTCGAGAGCGTCGGGTTGTGTCTCTTTTTCTGCAGGCTGGCTATCGACTGTATTGATGATATGATAACGCCTCTTCTGTCTTTCCTGCCTTTGCTTGCATATAGCAATGCAACGCTAGTTGAGCATGAGGCATATGCATGCCGTTATGAGTGAGCTGTGAGAGGCTGCCGTAAAAAAAGGGTGTGTCAGGTGCGGCCCTGTCATTGAACGGAATCCTGGGAAAGATATGCCGGCCGTAGACGGGACTCGCAAAAGTAGGTTCTTGTTCAGACTTGCACTTTTCAAGGCACCTCAGCAAGGAAGGGTCACCGTGCACAGCCTCGACATGTAATGATGTGCTGTCCCACCCCCACCGGTGTCATTCGTCAGCTTTGCCTGCCTTTTGAAATGTCAACCAACACCGACTGTCTTCTACTTTAATTATTTTTCAAAAGGAACTCATGGCCGTGATGTGCATATGTTGTCCTTGCTCGGAGAGGGGGATCGATGAATAATGTATGTCGTGCAACATGGCGTATTGCTTGCGTGGGCCTTTCTCAAAAATCAAAACAGATCCCGAGAGTTCCCATTGCTGGTTGTCTTTGATAAAGTACCACGTAGATTAAGACACACAGACGATGCACCTCGCAGCCCCCAACAGCCATTTAGATGGCCGTAGGTGCCATCGCGAGGGAACAAGTATGCCGACCAAAAGTGGTAGCAGGCCGTGTCTTTTCTGCCAGAAAAGGCGGGATAACGAGGCCAAATGACTGCAAGCAAACCTGCAATCCCACATCATGTAGGTTGCGGTGCCCCTCTTTAAGCCTCTCTTCTTCTGGCCAGCCGATGTGCCAGCCTTTGATCCTTCCCACGCTCTTTCGTTTCCTCCTCATCCATTTTGCTCTACTTGCTGTCCTGTACCCACCCTCTCCTCTGCTGCCTTGTCGCCTCGCAGAACTGGATGCCTCTGGTTATTCTTTGCAGCTTCTTATTGGGCCATGAGTCTGGCCTTTCTTTCTGCACGCCTGCACGTCGCGACTTTGTCTATTTTCCCGCATTTATTGTCGCGAATGTCTGCTGCCGTTCTTGCGAGGTCCATGGAGGTCGCCCGGCCCAAGTTGCATTCTGCAGAGCCGTTTCCGTCTGCCCCTTCCCCCACAGAACAGAAGCAGTGCTTGAAGGCGCACCACTTGACTCTCATCCTTATGCAGCCAGATGACGGCAGTCAATAAATCAATAAATACGTGCAGTGCCCGACCGCGTCGCATTTGCGTTTGTAAAGTCTTGTTCATTTGATCGTAGAAGCAACAGCAACGAATGACATTCTTCTTCATTCTGAAACTATCGTGAGCACCTCAGCATTTCCGCACTTTCGGCCTCTTCCCTTGACCCCTGTATTTGCAGCGTATTACCACGCACCAACTCCCTTGAGCCCTTAGAGCAAAATGGCCCCACAGGCGGCAGCGGCCTTGACGTCGCCCATCGCTTCAACAACGACGGCAACGGCAGCGACATCGACATCAACATCAACATCAACGCCCCTCGCCCCAGCAGACACGTCCGGCAACAAAGGGCTCTCTCAAGGCCAGATCGGCGGCATTTTGGTCGGTGTCGTCGGGTTCGTTGTTTTGCTGCTGCTCGCCTGGTACTATGTCACCCACTCCGAGGGCTATGCTGCCTACCGCGAAGAGCGCCGATACAGCAAACGGCTGCAGCGACTGCGCGCGCGACAACAGCGGCGCCGGCGGGCCGTGTACGAGACGGAGGTCAGCTACGAGTCAGACTCAGAAGTGACCGAAGTGTCACAATCGGCGCGGCGACGGTTCGAGGCGGCACGAATGCAGCAAATGATGATGGCTGAGGCGGCGATGATGCAGGCACAGCAGGAAGAGGCGGAGCGACAGCGGCGAGCAGCGGGTGTGGCGACGGCCCCCGAGTTTGTCTTGAACACGCCGCCGGTTCGATTCCCGCCGACGGCACGGAGGTCGAGTTATGTGCACACACGGCATGCGCAGATTCCTGGAGTACGGCGATTTCCATGAGGGCGTGGAAGTGAGGAAGAAAAGTTTGGCGATGTAATTAATGTGAGGAAGGTGCAGTCGAGGAGGACGTACGATGATGCCGGTGTGTTCTTTCCGAGATGAGAAGAAACTAAAACTTGGAAACAACGACTGTCTCGATCTTTCCTTGGACAATTGAAATGCGATTGCATCCCGAGGCAAGAGCGTCGATTCAGCGAGGCGACAGGATGCACCTTCCTCAGTCTGTTAGGGGAGCCTTTCCTCCCACAAAACATGACGACAACAAAGCCATCTCTTTGTGTCTCATCTCCTGTCAACCAAACTCTTCCACAATCAACATCTTTTATCTGTACTCTCGACACACGACCACGCCTTGTTTAGTTGTTCATTTTTTCCACCCCGACATGACCTATTCCCCTCTGCTGGTCCCCGTCTCGCTCTTGTTCCCCATCTGCCTCTTCATTTTCATTGCTATCAGCGCCCTCGAGTCGCCATCCGTCCGCGCATTTCCTTACGTTGTGTTTATGACCATTGTGTTGATGCAATTTCGCCTCATTGCCTACTACTTTTACGTCACCAAGAACCCAGGACTTCAGTTGCTAAAGATATGATGGTAGGTCTCACACTCTGTGCCTTTGCTGATATGACTTTTGCTAACCTGCAGGCTCGTCTTTTTGCTCTTCTGGCGCTGGTTGCTGCACCCTCCGTTTTGGCACTGCCCTCCACTGTTGACAGTGCTTCCAACACCCCTGACCTTGTCGACCGGGCCGTCAATGTCCACAACCAAGTCCCCCTCATCAATGTTCCCTAGGAGTTCTCCATGAAGCGGGACGTCAGTGGCAGCGCCAACTACATTGCGCCCCGGGACGGTCCCGAGTGTTCTTGCGATGGCAAGAGCGGGTCGACGGGCGGCTGCTCTTGCGGAACATCACCCAAACGGGCTGTTGATGACGACTCTTGGCCTGCCTCCGAGACTCCAGGCATCACCTTACAGACAGAGAGATACACTCATGGATTGATCGTTCCAAACCTGGAGCAAAAGGATATTGGAAATAACCAGTGGAAGGTAGTCTGCAACGACTTGCAGGATGTTGATGGGCTTTCCATTATGCAAAAGTGCATTACGTGGGGAGGTGCCCTTTGCGATATGGATGGAGAGTTGTTCACATGGGCCGGTGCCGAGAGCTGTGGCTACTCCTGCGTGTGCGAGTACAACCACAAGCACCAAGCTTGAAGGTGGTTGGTACTTGGGTGATTGGCCTCGGTGGGAGTTACAAGAGCGATGAGGACCTGAATATTCATAGAGTATTATTCTTATGAGTAGTTGAGAGTAAACAAATAAAAGTGTGCAAAGATAGTAGCAAAAGAATACATGTTAAAACACTCGCTATGAAACCGACCACCGACCCATTTTGTTTCCTTTCTGTATCCGCTCTTGTCTCAAGAGCTTGCACTTGTGTTGGCGCCTTCGAAGAGACGCACACAGAGCACGGCCGCTATAGCCGCAATGCCGCCCAGAATGACCATCTGCAGACCCTCGAATGTGCTTTTCCACAGTCGTCTCCACGGGCTGCGGCGACGGCCACCGACGTGTGTAGATGTTATTGAAGAAGCCGAGTCGAGGGCAAAGTCGCGAATGAAGCCAAACAGGAACAAGGCCACAATACAGACGGCAAAACTGTACCGCAGACCGTCACCAACGTGTGTGACGAAAAAGTAGGGCCACAGAGGCAAGAGACCGCCGACAAGGTAGCCGAGAGCGACAGAGACACCAGCTGCTACGGGCCAGACAGAGTCATCATCAGCCCCCTTGGTTGGCGGCTCATCGTAGCCGTAGCCGTAGCCGTAGCCGTAGCCGTAGTCGTCTTCATCCTTGGCAGACCTGCCCTCGAACGCAGCAATAAGACCTTCCGCCGCGTGCGGTTCGGATGTGACGTGCGCCAGGATTTGGTGGTGCAGGTCAGGCGGCAGCGAGAGCGGTGCCAGATAACGGTGCGCTGTAGCTGTGACGCCTGCTGTGTCTGTCGGAGACGTCTTGGCCTCCTCCATCTCGGGAGATTCAATTTCAATGTCGTGGGTCGTTTCCGGAACGTCCTCGGCCGGCGTTTCAGTCGACGCTGCCTGCCTTGCCGACAAGTAGCCACCGATGCCCATGCTGATACAGCCTGCACTGACTTCCGCCAGACCGGCGTACACAACGGTGTCGGTCCGCCCCAGCGACGAAAGTCCGGCCGTCAGAGCAAAAGGGACGGTCAGGCCGTCAGCAAAACCCAGGGTAAAGTCGGCCCAGAACCGACGGGCCGTGGGCAGGTACCCGACTCTCCGCTTTTCTACCGAAGCCACTTTGGTCCGCTTGGCTCGCTGGCTCGTCGTCATCTGAATACTGACTTCACTGCCACTGTCGACACACCCGCCCGCCGGGTCGTAGGCGCCGTCGTTGTTGTTATCGGCCAGGAGACGGGCATACTGCTGGTGGGTGCGGGTGCTGTTGCTCGAAGAAGAAGAGTCGGCCATTGTGAATGTTGGGCGAAGCGAAGACGAGGAGGATGATGTCGACAGGAATGGAGAAGACGATGTCGTGATAGGCATTCTGTGGGGAGAAGGAGGAGGAGAAGAAAAAAAGAGAAAGATCGAAGGACAGCTTTCTTTTTGTTCTCTTGTCAAAATATAACTTTTCCTCTACACAGAACACGCAGGCCGAGCATGCCGTGGAGAAAATAATGCCAAGGTGAGAGAGGGACCACGGTCTCTTTCATATTTACACAACCCACTCCATACTATCCGTTATCGAAAACAGAGAAAGAGAGCATGGCCATCTGGGTACTGCAAGAACTACGAACTACTTTTGAGTGGAACATTGACACGAGAGCACATGGACATGGGCAATGATGAACAAGAACTGGGAACAAGGAGTGTCGTTGTAGGAGAATGTGGTTGTAAAGCGAGATGTGATTGGGCGAGAGGGGACGAAGAACGACTAGGACAGGGGCAAGAAGATGAGCAGAAGATGTAGACAAGATGTGGACATGGGTAGGCTATCCGCGGATTAGAGTTGAAAGAGAAGAAGGAAACGAGGGTACATAAAGGACCTGTCAGTATTCCGAGAGAGTCTAATAAGAAGGAGAGAAAAGAAAAGAGAAAAAGAAAAAGAAAAAATGGTACAAGAGATGGAGTCAAATGTAATGCAGGCCGCTTCATTGGTGAGCCAGCCCCATCGTCTTTTTTGCGAGCCCGGTTCCTGGTTCTTTTTGGCCGTCTTTCCTCTTCTTCATTTGTTCGTCCAACATCTTCATCGCCAATGTGAGCGACCCATTGTGCCCACGTGGGTGGTTTTGTGTTGCTTTCACCAAAAAAGGGCTCCACAGATCGCCGCGTGTTAGTGGTCAAAGCCGACAGGGGCGTGGTGCACCTAATTGCACTCAAGCGCATTAAAAAAGCACCTAAAAGGCACAGCGTCGGTCGAGCAAAAGGAACAAGGCGGGCGCGGCGGGACAAGAAAATGCAAGAGAAAGCTTGTCGACGCCATAGCGGCATCGCCAGTGAAAGTACGGACTACACCACCAATTCCGCCCGCACGTGTCGCGTGCCTCCATCTCGACTCTCCTCCCTTCTTTCCCCGTCTTTCTTTCTCTCCATTTTTCCATCGAACGTTCCTACTCTTTGAATTTCAAACAGTATCATCTTGAAGCCCGTCACTCCAACGTATCATCGCCATCAATGACATCCACCTTTGCCGACGACAACACGGTCACTTACGACACCATCAACTTCTATACAGCAAAAACAGCTAAAAGACAATCTCTGTTGATTCTTTTATCAATTTCAACTATGATTAGACTAAATGTCTACACGACCTGTCAAGGGCGACTCCTCGGTCCATCCCTCCCCTCCCCTCCTCTTCCTACCAGTTGGCTTTGACAAACTCGGCAAACGACGTCAACTTCTGACCCTCGACGGCCTGGATGTACTTGTTGTAGCCGGCCTGCTTTTGGGGGCCGTCCTTGCCAAAGTAGCTGTAGTCCCGGATCAGCAGCATGTTCTCAGCCAGCTCCGTCTGGATGGAGTCGGGCATTGACGACAGGTGCACCTTCCACTCGTCGACGGTGGCGGGCTTGAAAACGGTCTGCGTGCCCGTCACTTGTGTGATGGTCTCGGCCACCTCGGCCGGCGTGACCCACTGCGACACGCCCTGGATGAACTGGCCGTCGGCCTCTTTGCCGAGAGTCAGGGCACCAGCGACATACTTGCCCGTGTCGGCGCCAATGTCGAGCATCGGCAGCTTTGTCTCCGTGGCCGTGAAGGGGATGCTCCAGGTCTGCACACCACCATCGGACTCGTCCGGGTGGACACCGCCCTTGATGTTCTGCATGAAGTAGGCCGGCATAAAGTGCGACACCATCATGCCCGACTGGGTCTTGTGCGTCTCGGCATACTGCGACACTTCGGCCTTGGAGTCAAAGTGCTCGACGTTCTTGAGTTTTCCGCCCGTCAGCTTGGTCACATTGGGCAGCGACGACCACACGAGGTGCTTGACGCCGCCAGACACACAGGCGTCCACAATGTTCTTGCCCTGGGTGATTTCTGTCGCCTTGGACAGGCTGTCCCAGTAGTTGGTGACGGCAAAGACGGCATACACGCCCTTGACGGCCGCCAGCAGCGACGCCGGATCGTCCAGGTTGGCCTTGACGGGCTCGACGCCGCGGGCTGCCAGCTTCTGGGCGGACGGCTTGGCCGGGTCGCGCGTGATGCCGCGGATGGCGTACTGCGACGACAGCTGGGGGCTAGCCAGCAGCGCGTTGATGACGGAGCCGCCCTGGTTGCCCGTGGCACCGAAGACGGTAATGATTCTCTTGGAGGACATGATGACGGTGTGATGTGAAGATGGTGATGATGATGAGGAGGAGGAGGAAGAAGGTGAAGATGAGGAAGAAGGTGAAGATGAGGAAGAAGGTGAAGATGAGGAAGAAGGCGAAGATGAGGAAGAAGGTGAAGATGATTAAAGACAAAGACGTAGACAAACGTAGAGTCGACGCGGGGGATCGACGCCTAAATAAACCTCCGCATCGCCACCACTGCCTAGGCAGAGTAGTCCATTCGCGTTCAGCTCGATACGGTGGCAACGGGCGACAATGGGCGACAACGGCCATAACGGCCCTGAGGCCCAAGGGGCAGCCGTTGCAGCTTGTTGGGGGTTGGTGGCGGGATTGCGGCTGAGACCTGAGTTTCAATGGAGTAGTTGGTAAGAACATGGAGACAAAAAAAAGTACCTCCATCGCCTGCCAAGAAGACTTGTCCAGTTATACGATCCCTGCGTACGACTCAGCATGACTCGGCACGACTCAGCAACTTTTAGCGTGGAAGTGACCAACAACAACGAATCCATCTCCGTGTAACTCCGTACAATACATCCCACATAAAAACACAACTGCAGACAACGGCGGCTAGGGAATGGTCAAAATGAACGACATCTTATCTTGATCATCAACTTGCGGGGTTGGTTGGTCAGGATTTGTTCTGTTCTTGTTGGATGAAGTACGAGCTAATTTCGAAGATGTACTGAATTCCAGGTGCACTAATTTTGATGCAGTACGATCATATATCAAGTTCAGTGTTCAGTGGGGTAAATGGGGTAAATGGCCATGTCTGGGCCTCGCCCATCCTTCCCCATCCCCACCATTTCTCGTCTAGTATTGCGGCAGCCCCAACGCCGCCCGCCGGCCCGTGCTCGCCGGATCCAAGTACGGTACTCCGCCAGTTCCCGACGCCCGCACACCTGTCCGCACGCCATCCACCAGATGCGTGTCAGGCGTCGCCGCATGCATTGTGCACTCATTGCTCCAGATCGCACACGCACCTCGGGTCCAGTGCATCCGTGCAATGCAGTCGTGGTTGCGAGTGATGAGACGCAAACAGTACTCTCGCAGCATCTGGTCCTCGTACGCCGACACGCCGTTAATTCTCGATACGTGCAGTCCTACGCCAGCAAACAGCGACTTCCATCCTGTGACTGGATGTGTCCGCACGACTGGGTGCACCGGCTCAAAGTTGTAGTCGACATTTTGCGGTGCGCCGCGGGGACTCATGACATCGTAGCCGCCGGCCTCGCAGGCACTTTTAAAGACGGGCTGGGCACAGGTGGCTGTCAATGTCTCAAAGAAGGCGCGGAACGGCGGTGACAGTCGGTCGTACAGCTCGTAGCCGGATACCCAGAGAGTGTCGCCGCCCGCAGGAGGGGTAGACTCCATCCGGAGAAAGGAAAAGTCGGCCGGACATTTTTCGAAGAGACAGTCGCTGTGCCATTCCCGGCCGAGGTCGCGGGGTTCTGTCGCGGTTGGGCGGTTCTTCATCGTGGCGTACAGCTTCTTTTGAGCTTCCGAGTTGATGACGTAGCTGGAGGTGGTCGAACGAGTCGCCGGGCATCAGTGAGGGAACGAGTGAGATGAACAAACTAGAACGAGCGAAGCGAGGACAAGAAAGAAAGCGAGGACAAGAAAGAAGGCGAGGACAAGAAAAAGCGAGGACACAACTTACATGCTGCGGTCAGTCTTGCCGTTGCCCATGGGAATATTGTTTGGGTCGTTGAAGAGCGGGTGGACATGCAGGCCGTTCTCGGCCGGGCGGCCGGTCAGTTTGCCGAGCCGGTCGGTAATGTCCTTTTGCTCGTCAATGGACAGGTCGTCTTGGGCTTTTCTAAAAAAGACAACGCCGCGCTCGCAGATGGTAATGGCCAGGTCGCGCAGCTGCTCGTCGGCATTGGGCGCGTCAATCATTTCCTTGAGGCTGGCCGTTGGGTACTCGCGGCCGATGATGGGGCAGACGTCCACATACTCCCAGTGGTCGATGGAGTTGCCCTTTGTGAGAGGCTGCACCCGTAGCTGTGATGTCGTATCGACGGAGCCCATTGTGTGGTGAGGTCTTGGAAGGTGGATACTATTGTGCTGCTGCTGTTGTGCTGTGGTGCTGTGGTGCTGTGGTGCTGTGGTGGATTTACGAATATAATCAAACGGGTTGATGTCGTTGCATCCACTGCATCGATTATTTGGTCATGCACGTCAAACGTCAATATATACTGATACGAGAGGCATGTCTTGGCAGTCCCAGAAATAGAGGAAGTGTGCTTCCGCCCATCCAGCCCGTTGCGGCCTTTTCTTTTGCTTGTAGTAACGATATCGACAATTGCCGGCTTACACCCCTTGTCCTGTGACTCCGCGTTCCCTCTTTGGACTCGGTCGACTCCGCAGAGGCGTCCGCGTCCCCCGCACTTCGGGATGAAAACAGCGAGACACCACCACACGGCAACTTCAACCGTACTTGTAGCAGTCTTGCATCGCCGCCTAATCATTTTCCGAAACAAGGGTTGTTCTTGGCTAGCACACTAGACAATGGCCGCCAAACAAAACACGCGGCACTTGTTGACGTGTGCTGTAGTTCGTGGCATTAGGACTATCGTGAGATGATCATTGTCCAGAGAGGTTTAATCTTTTTTTGACACTCGCGGGAAAGTCATCCGAACAAAATGTGGAGAGTTGGACGTGCATTTATAGTTCCAGACTAGAGTTCAGACCCCCGCAAACCACGCAGTCCAGACAGTCGGCAGTTGTCTTGTTACCAAGGAAACTCCATACGACGCCCCAGGATTTTCAATGTCCCACCAGTTCCCCGGATTTTGCAGAAATTAAGGTGCGGCACAGACCGGCTAACCGTCAGCCGCCCTGACGTGCCCAAACGAGCATCTGCAGGATGGAAGCGACGCTGGACGCAGCAATGAACCGCGATGCACGTTGTTTTCGGGGAGTGGGCATGCGGCACATAAAGCTACTGACGTTTCCTGACCAAGAGATGGAAACCATTTGATATAGACATAAAGTCAATCATCCGATCGCTGATCACAACCAAGGCTCGTTTTTCTCTTTCTCTTAACCTTAATTTTCTTATTCTATTTCTGGTTCTTTTCCCTGAGCATCCACTTGCCGGCTCACTCCGTCTCGCTTCTCACTTCTCACTTCTCGCGTCTTCCCGTCGTTGCCACTACTACCATCCACTTCTTTCCTTTCACCATGGCCGGCGGCGCTCAACTGGCCAACCCGCTGCGGCTGGACGTGGGCAGCCACAAGAAATGCCTGGCCATGTGCTGTCTCGTCACGCTGGCCAGCTTCCAGTATGGCCTGGACTATGCTCTGGCGGGAGGCTTCATGGCCATGCCTGGTTTTCTGAAAGTGTTTGGCTACTACAACGAGAAGACCCATGCCTGGGCCATTGACACCACCGTCCAGCAGCTCATCTCGTCCCTGATGACCATTGGCACCTTTGCTGGGTCCCTGATTGTCGGGCCGTACAGTGCCAAGTTTGGCCGTCGTCCTGCATTGTGGATCGCCTCGCTGCTCAACTTTGTGGCCGCGTCCATCATGATTGGCACCACCAGCCTTGCCGCGCTGTATGTTGCCCGTTTCTTTCTCGGCGTCTCCGTCGGCTGGTTCCTCACGTTTGGCCAAATGTACGTCAACGAGGTTGCGCCCGCCCACCTGCGCGGTCTGGTCTTTGCCATTTACCAGTGCCAGCTATCCCTGGGCTCGATTGTCGGTGCGGCCGTCGACTACGGCACCAAGACCATGCACACCAAAAACGCCTACCGTATTCCGCTGGCCTTGTTCTATGTTGTGCCCACCATCCAGTGCCTGGCTCTCGCCTTCTTCCCCGAGTCGCCACGCTGGCTCATGACCCAGGGCAGAGAAGCGGACGCAACTGCTGCTCTCCGCCGTCTCCGCAACTCGTCCATCGACGAGTCCGAGTTCCAGGGCGAGCTCAACGAGATCCGCGTGTCCACCCGCGAGCAGCTGCAAAAGACCGAGGGCAAGCACTTGTGGATCGAGATGTGGAAGGGCGTCAATCGCCGCCGCAGTCTGCTGTCCGTTGCCATTATCTGCTTCCACTCGGCCAACGGCTCGTCCTGGATCAATATCTATACGACATACTTTTTGACCGTGGCTGGCATCCACAACGCCTTTGGCTTTTCCATCATGATGACCTGTTTCGGCTTGCTGGGCGTCCTGGCCAGTATCACCTTCGTCCGGCAAGTCGACCGCCGCATCATCATCATGGGCGGCGTCGCTGCCTGTGGCCTCTGCCAGCTGGCCTTTGCTGTTGCCTGGACGGTCGCGCCCGGATCAGCTGCTACCGGCCGTGTCATGGTCGCCTTCATCACCCTGTTCACCTTCTTCTATGTCGCCTACGCTCCCTACGCTTGGCTGCTCGGCGGCGAGTTCCCCAACAACGCCTTTCGGGCGCACACCTACGGCGTTGCCACGGCCATGAACTTTTTGGGCAACTGGCTCGGCGTGTTTACAGCGCCCTACTTTATCAACCCTGCTTCATTGGGGTGGAACGCCAAGTACGGCTACATCTGGTTTGGCTCCAATCTGATTTTGTTTGTGTTTACCTGGCTCTTTATCCCCGAGACACGCGACCGTACGCTCGAAGAAATTCACGAAATGTTCGAGGCAGAGGTGCCAGCGCGGGAGTTTAAGGGATATGTCTGCACGAATACGCAGGCCATGGCGCATGCAACCGAAAAGGACGTCGAAGGACCGCAGGTACAGCATGTCGACGTCTGAAGTTATAGTCAAGAAGACAGCCTATATACCGGCTGTATAGCAGATGCTGTGGAACTGTCTATGGACAGTACGTCAGGTCAACTTGAATATACATAACAATGAACTAATGCTGAAAGTGATTTATCTAGTATACTCTATTTCAACATTTTATCTATTCAATTTTCATTTCACGAAAACAAGAAGAACCAAAAGGAAAAAAAAATAAAACAAATTACTTGAAAAAAAAAAAAAAGCTTGAATATAAATTAAATCGCCTTTCTTGAAAGAAGAGGAATGAAAAAGCCGTACACCTTCCTCAAATAGCACACTTCCTCTCCAGGCCTGCCCCTTCGCCATTCGTCCTTCGTCCGTCCGTAGATCCGTTTCGGCCGATGCCCGCAGTCACACTCCACTGGCTTACATAGCTTTACGGAGTAGCTGACAAGTTCTGGCGTAAACAGGGCCCCGCTCATTCGCCTGCCCGCCCGCCAGAGAGGACGAGAAGACGCCTGGAAAAGGGCGCTATAATTTTTGGATTTAGGGCTGCTGCAACCGTTTCCAGGGCCTGGAGCAGACTGAAGACGCCTGAAAAAGTCAACTCTCGTCAACACGCCTTCACAGAATCTCACAGTCTAAATCAGATCAACTGTTTTCTGTCAGTGGACTGACTTCATCCGAGTGTAAATGTATTAATAACCCAAAGACCCTCAAGTAAATATGCGCCATGGTTAACACGCCTGTTCCAAAAACGTTATTCCGGATTGCCACTCTTCTTCTCTCTCACTGTAGCCACAGCACATCATAGTGGAGACGTGGCGCGCTAGCGCCCGCAGCCCACTACTATTTACGCTCGGATAGCCATCTCGTCGGGAAGGATATATATCCGGGTCTGGGTCGTTCCTTCCTCAACCCTGACATCTCACCTCACCTCGTCACCTCATCACCTCACACTGTCATTTCCATACCACGTCTTCACTTCTCTCTCTTCCCACTCCCACCCCGTTACTACGCCGACTCCCACCATTTCTCTCACTCTCCTCCGTCCGCTGGCCGCGCCGCCGATGCGGCTCTCTGCGCGTGTCCCGGCCATACTCTTGACCGCAGCCGGCGCCTCTTTTCTCGCCTATAAAGTGAAGCAGCAGCCACAACTCTTTTCGTCCTTCTTATCGTCAGCTCCTTCAGCCAGTTCAGCTCCCGCTACGCAAGCCAACATGCCCCGCGCCCCCGTCGTCGCCCTCTCCCACGGCGGCGGGCCCATGCCCGTCCTCGGCGACCCCGGCCACGCCGACCTCGTCGAGAGCATGCGCACAAAAGTGCCCGCCATCTTGGGCTTGAACGACACCAAGCGCCGTCCCAAGGCTATTGTCCTGGTCACAGCCCACTGGTCCGAGAACGTGCCGACCATCTCGTCGGGCGCCAAGCCCAAGCTGCTGTACGACTACGGCGGCTTCCCACCGGAAGCCTACCGTCTCAAGTACGATGCTCCCGGCTCGCCCGAGATTGCCCAGCGCGTCGCTGAGCTCCTCTCTCAAAAAGGATTCAAGCCCGACCTCGACGACGAGCGCGGCTGGGACCATGGCGTGTTTGTGCCCATGCTGCTCGTGCACCCGGCCGCGGATATTCCTGTTGTGCAGGTCTCGGTGTTGGCCAGTGAAGACTCCGCGGCGCATTTCAAAATGGGCCAGGCACTGGCACCCTTGCGGGACGACAACATTGCCATTGTCGGCTCCGGCTTTGCCAGTTTTCATAATCTGCGACTGATGTTTGCCGGCATCACACGCGACCCGGCTGCGGCGGCACAACTAAAGGAGTGGAACAAAGCCGTCACGGCAGCCGCCACCGAACCCGACGAGAAGTCGAGACTGGCCGCCTTTGAGCAGTGGCGCAACTTCCCTGCGGCCTACGTGACACACCCGCGCGGCGGTGCCGAGCATTTCTTGCCGCTGATTGTGTGTGCGGGTGCTGTGGGCAACGAACAGGGCAAGACCTACACGGACCGCTTCCAGGGTTTGGATATTCTGTCCTACTACTGGGAGTGACGACATGGAGGTAAACAGTTTTCTGATGTCTAGACGATGAATGCATTTGAGTTGTCTTCTTTATTTGAATTCGCTTTCTTTTCGTGACTACGGACAGTGTGGTTGTGTGTGGCTGCGGGGGATGCGCGTGGGCAACTCGGCCGCATGAATGATCTCCACGGCGGGCGGCTGCTCGTGGGTTCCCCAACGACCCGCCCGGCCTTTCAGTTCTTTGCATTGACCGGGAGAATTCGTCCATTCCCAGAGAGGCGGTGCTTGCCGTATCGATTTGCGGGGATGTTGAAGTGTGGGTTGACGGCTGCTGGTGCTGAACGTACACAATGCAAAGAAGTCATACAAACTCACTCGACAGTAGAATTGATAAAAAAGGCAATGGATACGATCGACAAAGAAGAAGAAACAGGGTGGCGATATGGTGGCTGAGAAAAAGGCTCGTAGATCATCAAATCTCCGTTCATCGTCAGCCTGATGATCGACGACGATATGGCAACAGTTACGGTGCCAGTCTTGGCCCATGCGGCCCACGTCGGCTTTGACGAGAAGCCCAGAGACAGTGCCATAGACATCAAGTCGGACTAACTGTGAATTATCAAACTATCAAAACAAAGACTAGAAATTGAAAAAGAAACACCAATACAACGAGGAAAGAAGAACAAGAAGGAGGCCGACATATTATATCACGGGCCATTTAAACATCAATTGCCACGTTCATGAGGGGCTTGTACTTTTGCGAGCCGTGGACGTCGTTTTCCATGTAGCCACCCGAGGCCACGGGCTTGCCGTTGCGCATGCGCGGCATAGTGGCCTTGAAAGCGAGAGCCGGGTCAAAGAAGCCGCAGTACACGAGCTGGTCGACCTTGAGGCCATAGAGACTGGCCACGTTTTCTGGTGTCAACACACCCGACGCCTTGACCTTGGCATATACTTCCGCGTCGTCAAACAGAACGTCCAGGGTGATTTCGTAGGGACCCGAGTTTTTGGAGCGGAACATTTTGGCAAGTGCGCCGACAGTCGTGGTCGTCGTCGTGGTCGTCTTGGTGGTCGGCGGAGTGGATTCAGTCAAAGTGGCACCGTTGGCGCCGTTGGCATGGCCGTTGACCTGGCCGTCGACCTGGCCGTTTGTCTTCACTTCCTCTGTTGAGTTCACAAGAGCTGCTCGGTCGGAGTTGGGAAGAAAGGGCAGGTCAACAACACCCTTGCCGTTCTTGGGCCCGGCCCAGGCCACTTCTCAGCGGAAGAGCGACGCGCCCTCGGTGCCGACCTCCTTGGCCCCTTCTTCGCCCTTGGCCAGGTCCATCAGGTGGTACACTGAGAACTCGGCACAGGCGCCCATCTCACTCTCGCCCTTGCCGCCAATGCCATACCAAAGTTTCCGCTGTTGAGAGCTTCGGCAGTCAGAGCAGGCACACGAGGACCACAGCCAGAGATCTTGCCAGCCGTGAGGCGGTCCCTGACCAGATCGTGACCCACATCTTCACCATCCTGACGCGTTTCTACATGCAGTACGAGAACAACCGGAAGCGCAACATGAGCGAAGAGAAGCGGGCTACTCTGCGCGCCAAGGGTATTGAGGAGCTCGGTGACCGCCACCCTGACTTCTTCTACACTCTGTAGATGGCTTTTAAGGTTTAGAACAGGATCGTTGCGATGACTGTGCCATGGCTTGTCTTGCAAGTAAAAAGCTCTTTCGAATTTCAGGTACCGCAACGGAAACGACAGTCTTCAACAACACACCTCAAGATTTTGATTCTTCCGACCTCACTTTCAGCGATGCCTGTACACAAATCTACTGGCGCTTCATTTCGACGGCCTGGATGACTTGGCACAATTTCAGTGGGACGACTTGCTCGCCGGTGTGGATACGACGATGTATATGCAGCGCGCTTCTTTCAGTAGATCGTATAGGCTTTGTGCCATTCCCCCAAAAGATCCCTGATTGACCGTGACAGTGTGGGAACCTGGCCGTCTGTCGGCACCTGCCCAGCTTTGTTCTTGATATCAGTCCGGGCCCCGTGTGCAATCAATGCAGCTTTGGCGTTGGGCAGGTTGTACGCAGCCGCCCAGTGCAAAGCCGTGTTGCCGCTAGTATCCGCCTCGTTGATCCAGGCAACACGCTCCTCATCGGACTTGGCGCCCCTCAGCAGGTCCCGCACCAAAGCGTGCATATCCATCACCTCGTCCGTCCGCGTGGCCGCTTTTAATCCCGGCTGACACTCATACTCGGCAGACTCGTGCAGATCGCGCCTGGCGTCTTCAATGGTTGGGAAGGGGCCATCTCTTTCTTCCCGGTGCTCAGTATAATTCAATTGGAGATGCACTTCTGGGCTTTCGTTCTGGGCCAAGTAGTGCTCGAGGGGCGGGGCCAAGAGTGGAATCGTCGAGAAGACCTGGAACACGACGCTATGATTCGTCTTGGGCATCGCGATGCTAGGGTCGGCGCCAAGGTCGAGCATGGCCCGCAGCATGGGCAGACGGTCAAAGCGGGCGGTTCTTTGCAGTGGCGTCATCCCGTCATGGGGTGCTCTCGTGTTGAGCGTTGCTTCTTTGATTTTGGGGTCGGAAAGCAAGAGTCTGACTGTAGCCATGGCCGCCTCCATTGACTCAATATAAGGCTCAGGAAAACCCCCGCCTGGCTCCAGTGACCCAGCGTCGCGCCAACGGTCCCCTCTGTATTGGGCGGTTGGCCAGCCATAGAGAGCTGCGTGGATGGGAGAAATGACAGGATCATTGGGAGTTTCGATAGTGCCCATGAAGTCATTTACCAGGTCGATTCCCTTCTCCCTGGCCATGTATAAGAGCGTCTTGATGCCCGTGACATTGTGGTAGAGGGCGGCGACAGCCAATGGAGTCAAAAAGTGGGCTTTGCCGTCATACCAGTCGTGTAGCCCAAGGGTGCAGCCCTTGTTGATGTCGGCGCCGCCGCGCACCAGTGCCGCAACAGCAGCTGGATCTGACACTGAAAAACAGGCCTGGTTCTGCATGGCCACGATCAGAGGTGGGCCGCCGTGGAGGCAAAGCCCTCGTGGTGGCTTTGACTCGAGTTTTTTCACAACCGTGGCTGTTGGTGGGGTGGCCGTCTCGTCAATCTCGTAGATCTTGTACACGAGCTTGCTCTCCAGATTCGGATCGGCTCCGTTCTCGATGAGAAGTGTGATGAGGGCACCGCTGCCGTTGCCATCCTTCTCAATGGCACGCTCAATTTCAGCATCAGTGATGCCGGTTGACCTGTCCTCTACTTCACACCACTCGCCATTGGCGCATCCTGCCGCCACGATAAGCGGCGTACGGCAATTATTGTCGTGGTCGTTGATACCAACCTCGGGCAGCTTTGCCAGCACTCGCTTGACGATCGGAAAGTCCCTGCCGTGTTCGATGTACTTTTCAAAGTCAATCTTGCACGCTGCCGTCAACGGATTGCTGCAGCGGACACATGTTTGCTTCCATTTCTCATAGCTATCGGCGTCGTAGAGCTGGGGGAGCGTGAGCTTGACAAGTCCGTTTTGGCGGAGGGTTTCCCGGTGTTCGAGCAAGACGTCCAGGGCGGCTGGCTTGTCGACGGCAACTGTCAATGCTGGGACAATATGTCCGTTTCGACTTTCCCATTGGGGATAGTCTGGATGCAGCTTGCAAAACTCCTTGACGGCAGCAGCGTCATTCTCCTGGACGGTATGGCGGAAATGGTCATGTGAGCCCCAACCACGATAAGCTCCTCTATTGCGGAAAATCTTGAAATTTCTGTGTTTTCTAGAGGTAAGGACTGGGTACTCTTTGGGGTTGGGCAAATCCTCAGGACGTATAACGAGCCTATGCGTAGTCGACATTGTATCGAGGGAGCGAAGCTGTGAGACGGGTGGGCGAGAAAGGCGTAAAAGGCGTGAAATAGTTGACAGCAGGAAGCAAAGGAGCGACGGAGAAGGACACAGATCCATGGGAACAAGTCACAATTGCTTTATCGAAGTGATTAGGCAGCAACTTAAATGCTTTTAAAAAGTCTAGTGCGTTCAAGTTGAAGAGGGGTCGAAGAAATTCAGAATTGTACTGCGACGTCCAAATAAGGTTGGCCTCATCGTGGCCCGTATTTCTCCGCCAGAATACCCCACAGGTGGCCGGCCTCAGGCCAAGAAGGTTGGGGTCCAAACGAATGCATCGTGGAACGCGAATTTGATTGTGAAATCTGAGCAAAAGAAGATCCGGGTCATTGGACGTGAAAAAGTAGATGATTAAGTCCGTTTGTCGGGCTCGGGGCTCTTATTTACTGTCGGCGGAGGTGTGCAAAGGTCTGCTGTGTCTGCTGTGTCTGCTGTGTCTGCTGTGTCTGCTGTGTCTGCTGTGTCTGCTGTGTCTGCTGTGTCTGCTGTGTCTGCTGTGTCTGCTGTGTCTGCTGTGTCTGTTGTGGATTTTGTAGGTCGCTATCCGCCGATCGCTGGTGTTTTTTACGCTGGCGCGCCACGGAAAATCCTCAAAGGACGGAGATGGAGGACAGCTATGACAACGTCCAACACTGAAATAAAATAGAAAGCTATGGTAGAGTCTGTTCCAACAAATATTCTACTCTCCATGCATTCAGACCTTATTCATTCCTTTCCCTTTTTTGTTCACTCGACTGACGACCAACAACTCAGTAGGATAACACTGGACCAGGCTCATTATTTCGTCAAGCGGATACTATCTACGAACCGATGGCAGTGGTGCTTCCGGACTTGTTCGCTGGCTTCGGCGTTGGCTCGACTCTTGGTGTCATCTTCTGCGGCGGCGTCTCCAAAAAGGCGTCTTCAAAAAACTGGTCGCCTACCTTGCCAAGAAGAAAGGCACGGATCCCACGCCGGAATACTTGCTGCCGGCTCTGATTGTGAGTGGTGTCTTGATGCCTGTCGGCCTCTTCTGGTACGAAAGGTTAACTTTTAGGGAACAGTAGGACGATCGGGGTGGGCTGATGAATATGACGGTCTGGTGAGAGACCGTGAGAAACGTAATGGCTGATTGAGGTAAAAGAGTTTGAAGAATGACAAGGAGCACAAGTAGTGAAACAAACAAATACGGCACGATAGATACACATAGACTGATAACTGCCTTTTTTTCCTTTTTCTTTTTTCCTCTTCTCATGGTCCAATACACACTATTCTTCCAAGTCCACCTTGTCCTGAGTCTCGATGGGAAAGCTCAGAGATACCACAGCTGCAACAGCTAGCAATCCGGCACATATGTACAATGGTGTGGCTGTCGCAGTACTGAACACAGTAACCACAAGTGCAGCCACGATACCCATCAGCCGGTTGATGGCCAAAGCTACACCGTACCCTGTTGCTCTATGAGCTGCTGGAAGCACCTCCGGCGTGTATGCATAAAGTGTGGCGTAGTAGATGTTGATGCAGAGGGAGATGGCACAGCTCCAGAAGAGACTCTGATGGGCTGTAGTAACGGTTGTATATCCGACAAAAGAAGCCATTGTGGCTGCAGCACCGATGAGCATTGTCCTTTTTCGCCCAATCGATGAAAGAGCGCAAAGCCCACCCGCGATAATTGGTCCGGGAATGGCACATAGATTCGTCACTGCGAAGTCAACCCAGACATTGATGGTATCCTCCTCTGACTGACTTTGACGGCTGGCCAGGTATTCTGGCAGAAACATGTAGAAGAGAGGATACGCGAGACCAATCAGTCCCCAGGCAAACCAAAGCAAGACGACAGTAAGTGCCGACCGGCGACTGGTAAAAAGGCCTGTAACGTGGATGCGTAGTTGGTCGAGCCAGGAAGTATGTTTGCCAGTCTTTGTATATGTGTCTTTGACATCACCGCATGACCTGAGGTCGTCCAGTGTCATGTCAAAAGGACGACTGTATGTAGCAGCTACGTTACTCAACATTGACACTACTTTTTCGTCTTGTCCATGACTGACGAGGAAGTGTGGTGTCTCTTGTAGATGAATGAGTAGACCTCGGGCTAGGGCCATCAGGAGGACGATACCTCCTGCTGTGATGTAGAGGTATCTCCAACCCATATTGTCACCTGGAAGACACTCTGAAGAGTCGCCCATTGAACAACTGTACTTCATCAAGGGCCATGCAAGAAGACCAGCTGCGGTTTGGCCGACGCCCCACCAACATGCCAGGGTCGTCACCATCCAGCGCTTGTGAGATGGCAAGAACTCGAGGAAGACAGTAGCGTCGAGAGCGATATTGCCGCCTTCGCCAAAACCGGACATGGCCACACAGAACAGCCAGACAAGATAGCTGGGAGCAAGACCGGACAGCATTCCAAAGAAGGCGCACACGAAGAGAGAGGAGTGAAATGCTCCTCGTCGGCCCAGCACGTCGGCGCCGAGGCCCCAGCAGATGGATCCGAGCAACAAGCCGGCATAGAGTGCCACGGGCCCACTCCGGGACCATGACGGACGGTACTCAGCGACGACCTGGCCGGCGGCGATGCTTATCAGGAAGCCCATCAGCGAGTCGGCAGCATAGCCAAAACCCGATAAGCAGAAGAGCTTTACATGGTATGTCGTGAAGCCGATTTGGTCGATTGCCTATGTGCGTTAATATATGTAAACAAACAGTCATATAAAATATGTGCCACTTACATGGTCAACCAGACGCATCTTGGCTGCAAGTACATCGTCAGATCCATGACTCTTCGGTAGAAGCGAAGCCGTCTCGGAGACTGTTGCCTCCCGGTCGCCCCAGCGCGCCTGTAGGAGGCTCATGGCGATGGATGTCGATGTCGTAAGTTGTGTGTTGGCATGAGGAAAATGTGAGAAGGCTGAATAATTACTAAATCAGGATATGGAGCGATAAGCCGTCATTTCAATACTCTTCTTTTGGCTGTGTTTTCGTACCAAATTTTCTCCCTAAATGTACGACGTGAGGGTGTCGGCGCGGGATCCACAGTGCGGCCGCGGGTGGAGCATCACGCAATCTTCCAGGTCCAATCCCAAAAGGGAAATAATCTGGCTCGCCGCGCTTACATTGCGCAGACATCGGAACATACCATGGGGCGATGTACGGAGTAAATTGAGCAGTTTAGCATTTATTAGGATGCACTAGTATATAAAATATCGGCGGCATACCTGACGACGCCATCACGAAGCGTACTTATCACGATTATCGACAACAACCCCCAAATGATGCAACAATGTCAGAAACGATAACCCAGACGATAACGGCCGCTGTGCCTACCACGACAACCACTACCGTGATGGCTGAGGCTCCGGTGCCGCCTTTCGACCCGGCCATTCACCTTGCTTTCAAACCACCGACAGCACGGCACTCATTCACGGAGCTCGGCCTGGAACGTCCGGCGACGGCACCCGATATCTGCTACACGGATCCATTCCCGTTATTCTCGGCCGAAGGTGTGCGCATGATCCGGCAGGAGCTGCTGAGCAAAAAGGTGCTAGATAAACACCTGACATCGTGGCCCCGGGCTCCATGTATCATCAGCTACCACGAAGAAACGGCGACGTGGATCAACGACATGTGGAACCATCCAGCCGTGAAGGAATGCATCGAAACTGCATTTGGCGGCGAGAAGCTCAAGATTTTGGGCCGCCGCGGTGAAGTCGGGCACTGCAATGTGCAGCTCGGCATTGGGGGAAAAGAGGCAGTCTATGATCTGAAGCCGGAGCCGAGTCCGCCCAAGACGGAATCAGAAAAGGACGACAACGACCCATACTTGAACACGCTCACAGACGCGTGGCATCGCGACTCGACACAACTTGTGGTGGTAGTCATGCTCAGCGACACATCCACAATGGACGGCGGCGAGACAGCCATTCGTGTCGGTGGTGGAAGGGTGCTGAAGGCACGCGGAGCCAGTGCCGGTACAGCCGTCCTTCTCCAGGGCGCACACACAGCACACGCAGCTCTTCGGGCGACAAACATTTACGAGCGCATCAGCATGGTCACCAGCTGGCACTTTGCCAATCCGGACTTGGATGATACTGGCACCTCTCTGCGCAGTATCACACCAGACGACCCGCTTGGCGCCGTCATCACCGACGATTTCTACAGCCACAAACTCAAGAAGCTCCGGGATCGGATTGATGTTCAGTTAGAGCGACTAGAAGAGCGGAGAGTGAGGCCGGCAGAAGATCCTCAACGGCCGCTTCTTGGACGGGAGTTGATTGAAGGCTGGGTCAGGGATCAAGTGAGTCTGTTGACGCACACAGCATGGGAGTTGTGTGAACGGTATCCAAAGTGGCTGTACCTGGATGTGCCGCCAGCTGTGATGGCAGATTATGCACGGCAGACTTTGGTGACCGGTGAGCCTACAGGCGCAGCTCGGACAGAAGCACTGGAGACTGTGACGGGTCTATCGCAGCCGTCCATGACTGTTGGTCTCGGCTTCTTGGCAGGGCTGACTGCTGGCGTTGTCTTGGCTCGGAGATTCTAGCTCGGCGGTATCTTCCGTCGGACATTGTCCGATAAGGACACGGCTTGACATTTTTATATCAACAAGTAGCATATATTTTTTCTGCCCTTTTAATTTATATAAAAGTTAAAAGTATATACCGATCACTCCCACATCGGTCTTATCACGAGTTGTTCCGTTTGGATGCAAAGTCAGAGGCATATCGCGGGAACGGGACTTCCGCCTGCCAGAGATAGCCTATCATAGATCCTAGCCTGCCGAGTGGAGACGGAGTCCGTGTCGTGGAGGTCCGTCAAAAATCGCATCCAACGTCGACGTAACCTTTGTGATGGCGCAATCGGCACTTTAATTTTGCCATGTGGGAAATGCCTTGCTAAGAGATTCAACCGGTGGCGTTCTCTTCGTTTGGTTTCTTTTTGAAATGCTATCAAGACGGCAAAGAAAAGACCAGGGCATCGATAACCAATACGTCGTACCCTACCCATGATAAGATACAAGATACCACCCTCTATATCCGAGCGGAGACACACGACCTACAGTCCCGACTTTGACGACCTTCACAACACATTCCACAATGCCTTTACCAAAACCAGAAAAGGAGATGGCCAAGTCTCGGCCGAATGCAACCCGCAAAGGATGCTGGTATGTTGATCGCTACTTCGCATCACTCGCAACTGAATGCTAACCACACTTCAGGACGTGCCGACGACATCATCGCAAAGTGAGTATATGCATCGAGTCTTTTGTCGTCGTCTTCCACTAACATCTCAGTGCGATGAGCACAAGCCGTTCTGTCACCGCTGTGTCAACGAATATGGTGTCGAATGCGAGGGCTATGGCCGGCGCCGCGTCGCCTTTCGCATGGCCGGGCAGCCACAAGCCACACAGACACAGACACAGAGATCACAGTCATTAACGACGATATCTCGGTCGTCTCGATCGCCCAGCCAGTCTCTATCCATTATCTCACTCCCATCACCACAACAACTCGCGATGACACCTCTCGCCTTGGCCGCCTTTTCCTCCGACGAACAACGACTGCTTCGCGTCTTCTGTGCCGACTTTGCACCACGAGCAGCCATCTCACCACGACAAGATGTCTTCTCGCTTGATATAGCCCCGATGGCCATGGCTGTGGCAATGGCCGGTTCCGGGGCAGGCACGCACAGTCACGTCTTAGCAGCCGTCCTTTCCTTATCAGCAGCCCATGTCCACGTCGGCGGCTCCGACATTCGTCGCATGCACGGCGCCTTTTCCTATTACGACCGCGCGGTCCGTCTACTGCAGTCTGTAGAACCGGCTTCACCACAAGACCACCAGGCATACCTTGCAACAATATTCCTGCTAGCCTGGTTTGATATCTTGGTGTTTGACCCGAACAAGTGGACCGTCCACCTCCGCATGGCCTGCGGTCTGATCCAGCAGCAAAACGTCGATGCACTATGGGCAACTGCATCGGGACGTCGTATAGTCCACGCCGTTGCCCGATTAGACTGTTCTAATGCACTCTGTAACCGAGCGCCAGCGCTTTTATGTCAGCGAGCATACGACCTGCTAGAGCAAGCACCACATCACAGTACCGGCGATCTTGACTACGGTCCTGACTGCGATCTTGACTTTGACCCTTCTCTTGATCAGCATGTTGATGCAGAATGCATGCGACTGCACGGCATACTCGGCACTGCCGCCCGCCTCTCATACCGGTGGACCTTGGGCCAAGGTGCGGATGACGTCCACATGGAAACACTCGACGTTTTAGTGCGGCTGCAGCATTGGCATGATGAGTTACCATCTGTCCTGCGATGGCCAAAAGGCGACGACAGAGACGACCGAGACGTCTTGTCGATTTGGCTCAGAGGCAAGCCGCCATTATTTAAAAAGTTGTGGCTCCACTACTGGGCCATTACCGTCCACCTTTACCACATTCTCGAGCCGGTCGGCTCAGGATTGTGGGACGCCTCTGTCGCAATAGCCCGCCGTTGTCTTGTTCTGGTCCGAGTATGTGACGAAGACGACCACCTCAACAGGGGTGATATGAGCGTTCTCTTTGTCTTGGCCGTGTCTGGAGTTTTGATACAGGACCACGACGACCGAGCTTGGATTCAGTCATACCTACTACAACACGGCCGTGAGACCCTTTGGTGTGGCTACGAAAGAGCCGCGTGTTTGCATGCTTGGTGGAACAGTATTGGTGTTGGAAAGCGCTTAATCCTATCTCAGCCAGATCGTGATGATGGTAGTGACGACGATGCTGGCGTTGTCGTCAGGGCCAAACCTAGGGTCAAAGTGCGCATTGTGTATGAAGATCTCGTAACGAGACAGGTGCAGGCTGACCTTTACGAAGTTGTTTGTGACGAGCTGGTAGTTGCATAAATAGCTAGGCCTTTTAAATAATGAATAACGGAGAGTTTGTGACATATTTTTAGATATAAGCTTGTGGCCTTATTTCGACTATTCTGTTCAAACTTTGGAAGAGTTTTATTGTCCTTAATTCATATAGAAAACTCGAAGAAAATTCAACTAAAACAATAAAACTAACACGAGCTAGCTAGGTTCAATCATGCATAATACTTGTTACAATGGCTCGATATATACGTCGTACACACTATACTCCCAGCTCAGCCTCATCAAAGACGCGGATAAACTCGTGGTAGAAGAGAATCGCCTCCAGATGGGCATCCAGCGCGATTCGCTCATTGACATCGTGGATGCCGCCCCAGCCCTGATCGTGCCATGCACGCAGGGGACCAAACCGGTAAATCTGCGAACTCAGGTCCCAGAAGAACCTGGTGTCGGTGTTACCCCCAGCATAAGCAGGTGTCACAAGGACGTCGTTGCCCGCGCCCGGCTCGTCAAAGACGTGTTTGATGACACCCGAGAAATAAGTCCAGCTGGGAGACGAGGTGCTGGAGACCGGGGAAGGCTCCAGCTGTGTCTTGCGCCACGACAGACGCAGCGAGTTCTCTGGGAGGAAGTCGTTCTCCTCGTCCTGTAGGCCGTGGTAGAAGGTGAGGCCAAGCTCGTCGGCCAGCGGCTCGAGTGTGGCAATAAGCTTGCTCTGCACAGACGCCAGATCTTCAAGGCTGGAGACGCGGTAGTTGACAAGGGCATTAGCATAGGCAGGGAGAGCGTTGGCCTTGTTGCCCGCATGGAAGATGGTGACTGCTTGAGAAGTGTGGAGAAGGCTCGAAGCTTCCGGGTCGTCGGCCAGCAGAGAGGCGACTTTGTTGAGATCAACTTTGGACTCTCTCAGAGCCGAACGCAGCACTGGAGGCATGTCTACGGTAGAGTTGTCTTCAGCAGCGCACTGCAGGAGAGTATACAGCGGGTTCTCGGTGGACAGCTCGGGAGGAAAGTTGCTTGCCGCCTCAGCCTCGAGACGCGCAACAGCAAGAGCCAGCAGGCCAATGGAAGAGTGCTTGGGCGGAAGGCTGCTGTGGCCACCCTTGATGTGAACATCCAGCAGGACATCGAGGTAGCCCTTCTCGCTGGACTCTGGTGTAGCGAACGCACGGCCAAACTGCTTGTTGATGCCGATACCGCCCTCATCGAGGATGATTGCAAAAGTGTCCCCATCTTTGCCATCACCGCTCACACCATACGTCTCGCGCAGGTGGTCGGCGATCTTGGCGGCGCCGTACTTGAACTTGCTAGTCTCCTCGTCATAACCAAAGGCAAGAATAAATGTGCGCTCGGGAACAAAGTCCTGGGTGAGCAGGGCGGTCACCGCCGACAGAATACCGACCACGTTGTTCTTGCAGTCGTGGCTGCCACGGCCGTAAATGTAGGTGCCGTCGAAGTGGCCGCTGAACGGCGGATAGGTCCACTCGGCCAGCGTGTCGTCGGCAACGGGGACGGTCTTCATATGTCAGCGTAATTCATCGATCAGTATAATGGCCGTACTCCGTAGGCACTCACATCCAAGTGAGACATGAGAAGCACGGGCCTTAGTGTCTCGTTCTTGCCCCGCCATGTGTACACCAAATTGTGCTCATTGATAACATCGAGTTGCAATGACTCGTGACTACCAAAGTTAGTATAATACAGATACTGGACAATATGACAATGTCGATACATACATGAGAGGGAACGTCTTTGCAAAATACTTCTGCAGGTCATAGAAGGTATCCCAGCGCGGGTCTTCACCCAGACGGCCCATGTCCTCAAAGTTCTGCGTCGGAATCTGAACGGCACCAGCCAGCCGGCTGACACTCAGATTGCGGAACGCGGGCGACTTGAATAGGGCATCAACATTGTGCGCCGTGATGTCCGGGCGCGTCGAGGGTGCAATCACCTCTTGTGCGGGGCACCGCGGAGGTTGCGGGGCAGACGCGTCATGAGCCGAGGCCGAGCCGGCTTGAAACGGAGAAACGCCCGCTGCCAGCTCATAGCCGCGATAGCAAGTGTTGAGCAGCATCACCGTCGCGGCGCCCACAAGGAACCGGCGGCGCCATGTCTGCTTGGCTTTCGGTGGCGCACTGGCTGTCGCGTGCGGGAGAAGCGCGGCGTATGGCTGTTTGGAGTCCATGGTGGCGATAGCGTGGGAAGAAAGAAGAAAGAGATAAAAGAAAAAGAAAAAGTGGAAAAGCGATATGGAAAAGCGATATGGAAAAGGCTGGGACTGAAAGTCAATCTTGGCTGAACAATTCCACAGAGACTCTTCGAATCTCTGCCCTATCTCTGGCTGACAATTACAAGCGCTGAGAACAATCAATGGAAAGAAACACGAATGTGCCGGCGGGTCCGGTATCCGGCACTTGACTGGCAATTAACTGGCAATTACGACGTAACGACAGTCTCACTAATCGCACTACTTCTGGCTCCGTCGCGCCTGCCATTTTCGATGTCGCCATTGTAGCCCCTCGGGTGCTTTCCGCGCCGCTCATAGGCCGCCCAAGGCCCGCTTGGCAGGCAGGGCCCTGAAGTGGGGCGGCCCGGCCGCTAGTTTCGACCTCATCCCAAACGGGCAATTTTCAGGCCTTGGTTCTTCATTGCTAGGACCTCATATCTTTGGTTGTTTTTATCTTGCATCCTGTTCTGTGTTCTTTCTTCTCTTTTCCTTACCTTTTCCTCCTCTCCGATACTGTCTGGCCTCGCTGCGATAAGGCCCTTGCACAATCGCGCAATTGATTGGAACAAGCACGATGGTCGCCGAGTTCTGGATGCATACAAACGATACAAACAGTTGAACGCATCTTGCTATCTCGGAATATAAGAAGGCCACGTTTTCTCTCGCCGATCTCTTGACAGTTCTTGTCCCAGTATCTTTTTCAAGCAGTTACTTCAACACCGTTCACTGTTGCCCACTTGGTCTCGTGTCATACTAAAGATGACTTCAGAGACGGACGTTACCGTTGCCGGCGACGTGGAAAAGAAAAGTCCCGATGTTGTGGAGACTGCCATCAACCCACCGTCGGCTGTAGCCCTGGCCCACGCGGCCGAGCTTGACAAGGAGCCGCCGACTGGAAAGTGGGAGCTCATTTCCTGGTACGGCTACTACTTTGCCAACAACAGTGCCGGTACTTTGAGCTACGCACCGCTGAGTATGTTTTCCTCCACATCCCCTTGACGCCTGGATGTCTCACTAACTCGGCCAGTCTTCCAATCCGTTCTGAGCCAGGCTGGCCACAATGGTAACGATCCCACACAGGACTGTAGCAACAGCGATGATCCGTGTGTTGTCCAGTTTGGTGCTTCCACCATGAATATTGATACTGTCGCTCTCACCTGCAATGGTCTCATCTTTGCATTCAACGGCCTGCTCCTTCTTCTCCTCGGCCCCATGGGCGACTACGGTCGCTGGAAGCGATGGATTCTGTTGGCCTCGACGCTGGTCTGCTGGGCCACCCAATTTGGGTTTTTGGGTCTCAAGAACGGCGACCAGTACAAGAGCGCTATTGGCATCTACATTCTCAGCACCGTCTCCTACAACTTGTGCCAGGCCTTCTGGCAGCCCTCGCTGCCACTGCTGGCACGCAACACACGCACGGCCCGCGAGACCCGCCAGGCCTTCACTCGTGGTGAACTAGACGAGGACGAGTATGTCCGTCGCCAGGTTCTCCAGCGCAATAAGCTGAGCAACATTGGTTTTGCTGCCATGAGCATCGGCTACACCATCGTGCTGATCATTGCCATTGGCACCGCTTACGGTCTCCATGCCGACGACTCTACTGCCAACAACACCCGTGCTGCTGTGATTATTGTCGGTATTGCTACGGGCTTCTGGGTTCTGCTCGGCTCGCCGTGGTTTGTCCTCGAGAAGAAGCGTACACGGAAGCTGCCGCCAGGCCAGACGTACTTTACCGTCGGCGCCAAGGCGTACTGGGAACTGCTGCGTCACGCTCCCCGTCTGAGCCAGACGTGGCTGTACCTTGTCGGCTACTTCTTCGTGGCCGACGGCTATGCCACCACCAACCAGCTCGTCGGCCTCTGCCAATACAGCATCGTGTCTTACAACACGATTGTCTCGACCAAGCTCTACATTGTCGAAGGTATCTCCAACGCTGTCGGCATCGCCATTCTTTGGGCGGCCCAGCGCTACTGGCGTATCCCGACAAAGCCCATGCTGATGACCATCAATGGTTTCCTGTTGGTCGTCCCCATCTGGGGCTGCATCGGTATCGGTACAAACAATTTCGGTTTCCACAAGGTGTGGGAGATCTGGGCGTACAGCGTCTACGACTGTGCTGCCATTGCCCCATTCTACGCCTTTTCTGCAACCATGCTTGCCGACGTGATTCCCAAGGGCAAAGAGGTTACATTCTTCTCGCTGTGGGCGCTGTTCGGCAAGTCCACCGCCTGGATTGGCCCCATCATCTCGGGTGTCATTATTGACCGCACCGGCAGCACCTGGAAGGGCTTCCCCTTCTCGCTGGCTCTTAGCGTTGTCGGTATTGCTATGATTGCTATGGTCGATGTGCCCAAGGCCCGTGCTCAGTGCGCTGCCTGGTACGAGAAGGACCCGACGCTGGCCGACGAGGCTGGGGATGAGGTGGTTGCATAAACGGTGTCGACAATTGTGTTTTTATTAGAGAAATTTCACTGCATACAGTAGAAGCAGTACGATAGTTAAAGCAGTAGAATTTATTCCATCACGTCAACCATCTGATAGAGTCAATGGCACCGAAAATTGTTGGCCGCCGTGTAGCAAAAGAATTGACATTCAGAGCACGGTCCAGCTGGGCGAAAATGTTGTCGTTTGACACAAAGAAGCACGCGGTGAACGAGACCCTGAACACAGTCTCGACATATTGAAAGACCATCTGGAGTGTATTAGACTTGACCCAAGCAGCAGCCGCAACAGCACGCAGCGACACTGGCTCATAGCAGTGGTGAAGTTTAGCACCTGATAGTGTAGTGATGCTTTCAATACGGCTGCCGCTGAGGCCGACTTGTACAGTGTGGTGGCCACGGGCGTCTTGCAAGTGAAAGTTCACAGACCGGCCGTCGTTGGAAAAGCTGAAAGCAAACGAAAATACGCCATCGTCGTTTGGTGTGACACAAGCGAAGCGCTCTTTTTTATCTGTAAGATAAAGTCGTTACCTGGCTGCTTTTTAGACGGTGTGATGGTTATTTCGGGAAGGCGGAGGTTGTTCTTTAGAGAGCAAATGCTGCCCGAGGAGAGGAAATCTGGGCGCGGTCAATATCAATCTTGCGAGACCAGAAGTAAGGGTTGCGTCTGCGTCATCTTTGTATTTTTGTGCTCGCCACACGGTTGGCTCTTGTTGCCGAGGAGCTTCCGTTGTTGAGTCTGTAATATTGTTAGACGCCATTGCAAAACATGGATGACTTTTCAAATCAAACGAGCTACAAAGCCATAGTCTCCCGTCTGCCCTGAGCTGCAATAAATATATTCTGCGACTTTACGTGTCGCCACTAGATAATTCAAAAGGCTCTTATGGAAGCGCCATATCATCCTTAAGCTTTCCGTGATAGCATTGGGCCTGGTCTCCAGTTCATGAAGTAAGTGGATGAGGTGAGTGCTCAACAAGTAAACCAAGATCTCGAAGGCGTCAGAGTGGCAGCCATTGGCTCGTAAAAGACAGATGATGGACGGGTGCCAAGCCAAGAGGGAAGCTGAAAGTAAACATGATTTCACTCAGTGATCACTGTTAATTCACGAGATGTTTGTCATAATTTACCCACGCGTCGACTCATTTTGTTCTCCATCCCCCGACTGTCGACTGTCCATGATTCCACATCTCACCTTCTCACCTTGGCGGCCGACTCGCAACCGTCTTTTGCTGCAGCAAGTACGATCGCTAACGGCTACTGCCGGTATCGCAGTATTGGATCTCAAGTCAGCCTCACTCACTTTGCACTTTGAAGTCTTCTTGTGACATGGAAACAATTGTGCGTGGACGGCAGTCACTGCTCGTAGATACGACCCTAAAGTTGCGGGTGGCCTCTGAAAAGTCGCCGGAAGGAGCGTGCCGATCAGTTGAGAGAGTTGAGAGTTGGCGGTCCAGGCCGCTGGTCAGGCCTTTTTATATAAACAGTAAAACTTTTACTGGCAAACAGGGAGCGAGTCACAGCACGCTAGTGTACGACGAACTGGCGCTATGGGCATCGGCCGAGAGCGGCTACGGGTGCCGAGAAAGGGGGGAAGGAAGTCGAGGTCCAAAAAAAAAAGTTCAAAAAAGTTCAAAAAAGTTCAGGGACTGTGCAGACCGGGGATCGACCTTTACACGAGACTCTGTGCTTGGGTTTGCCAGGTTTGGATCTTCGTGTCATTTTTGCTCTTCTTTTCTCACTCTCCTTTTCTTTTTGTCAACTGATTCCTCGCGCAAAGATACCCTCTTGTTTGTCAAGCAGTGACCGGCAACTGTTGATTCCGACCTCTCGTCTCCGACCTCTTCTCGATCTCCCCGATCTCTTCGACGTCCTCGACTCCTCCACCCCCCCACTCCTCCTAAGCAAAAAGTTGCCGGTCGAGACGAGACTGACAGCTGAACATCTCGACATTTAATGTTGACTGGCGCCGCGCCGCCTAGATCGGCAATGGCATAATTGGAACGCCACGATACACGAGCGACACCAACCGCGCAAACCCAACTATCGACACAACCACTTCCACAAACCCACCATGACAGACGGAGACTACGACTCGGGGACGAGCACTGTGGAGGGCGCACAGCGACCTTCTGGCGATGTCGACGTCGAAAAGGGACGTCCAGTCGAGCCAGCACGGGCGAAAACGTCTGCCACGGCCAAGGAAGAGGGCGCATACGAGATTACAACAACCCCGGAACCAGAAGACGACTCTATTACACCAACAAAAGACAAGACATTATGCCGGACAACAACCGCACGGTCAGCTGCACGGTCGGCCGTTCTGTCCATCACGCGCTCTCGCACACGCTCCATCGTCGAGAGAGACCCGGCTTTTCAGGCACGATGGGACCCCCAAGACCCCGATGATCCGCACAACCTGTCGCCGACAACAAAAGCTCTCTTCACACTGATATTGGGGCTGCTGGCCTTTACTGGCTCCCTCGGCACGTCCATATTGACTCCAGCAGAGCAACTGGTGGCCGATGATCTCAACATGTCGTACGAAGAGACGGTCTTGTTGTTGGCTCTTTTCGTCTTGGGCTTTGCACTTGGCCCTCTGGTCTGGGCACCTGTCAGCGAGGCCTACGGCCGGCGGTGGTCGATGCTTCCGGCTGTTCTCGTGCTGGGCCTTTTCAGCGTCGGCTCCGCATCAGCCAAGACGTCTTCTGCTCTGCTTGCAACCCGGTTTCTCGGCGGCATCTTTGGCTCTGCGCCCATTAGCAATGTCGCTGCTGCTCTGGGCGACATCTACACTCCCTCCTCCCGCGGTGTGGCCATGGCCTTTTACTCGATTTGTGTGGTCGGCGGTCCTTGTGTCGCGCCCGTCGTCGGCGCGTCCATTGCCTACAATCCACACATGGGCTGGCGCTGGATTCTGTATGTCGAAGCCCTGGTGGCCGCTTTCAGCTGTGCCGTCGCCTTTACCTTTTTGCCCGAGACCTATGGGCCGGTCCTGCTCGAGAGAAAAGCAGTGCGCCTCCGCAGAGAAATGGGCGACGACCGCTACTGGCACCCCCATGAAGACGAGCGGATGACCGTCCAGACCATTTTGAGCAAGCACTTGAGTCGGCCCCTGCGCATGTTCTTTACCGAGCCCATTGTGACGTGCATCGCCCTGTACGCATCGTTTGTCTACGGCCTCATCTTCTTGGCCTTGGAAGTGTATCCCATTGTCTTTCGGGAAGACCGCCACTTCGGCCCCATCGTGGCCAACCTGCCCTTTTTGGCCCTCTTTGTCGGCGCCGTCGTCGCCATGTTTATCAACATTGCGAACCAGCCGCTGTATGCCCGCGCCATGGCCAAACAGGGCGACGGGAAGGCCGTGCCGGAAGCCAGACTACCGCCAATCTTTCTCGGCGGCATTCTTTTCAGTGTGGGCTTCTTCTGGTTCGGCTGGACCGCGGCTGGCCCGCACTACTACCACTGGGCGGTGCCCACGGTCGCTGGCGGCTTCATCGGCTGCGGCTTCAACATTGTCTTCCAGCAGTGCCTGAACTACTTGGTGGACTCGTACGGCCAGTACGCCGCCAGTGCCACGTCGGCCAACACCGTGCTGCGCTCTCTGCTGGCCTGTGGTCTGCCCTTGGCGGCGCGGCCAATGTTTACCAACCTGGGCATTGGGCCGGCAGCGAGTATCCTGGGCGCCATCTCGGCCGTCGCCCTGCCGGCGCCCATCTTCTTCAAAGTGTACGGCCCGCGGCTGAGAGCCAAGTCCAAGTTTGCCAACTAGGGTGAGGGTGTGAGGGTGTGAGGGTGCGTAGCATTCAGATGAGGCATGGCGTGAGATGTGTGCTGTTTGATACCCATAGAGTAGAGTAGAGTAGAGCGAAATTGCTTATAAGTCTCATAATATTGATAATGAAAATAATAATAATAAATTGGTATGATTAAAGTAAACTGAAAGAACTGAAATGCTGAATGCTGAATGCTATGCTCCTCGCTATGCAGTGTCGTCGTCTCGTCGTCGTCTAGTCTATCGTGATGCCATCGTTGTTCTTGCCGTACTTCTGCTGTTGTCGTCGTCCTCAACGACCCTTTTGGCGGTCTCTCACTTCTTGAAGAGTACTTCCGTCACGGGAAACAGGGACAGCCCGCCCTCCACTAGACTCGTCCGCACCAGCCTTAACTCGCCCCGGTCCTTCATCGCCACCGTCCACAGCACACATCCGCAGTGGCCGCAAAAGTGTTTTTCTTTGGGCTGTCCGCTGCGTGTGCCCTCGAGGATCGTGTAGATTTTCCACTGCGACAAAGGGTCTTCCACGACGACGTCCTCGATGCGGTATTCGGCCATCTCACAAGAGGGCGGCGTCAGCACGGTGGGCAGGGGGGCAACCATGTGTTTTGTTTGTTTTGGAGGAGTGCACTCACAATCTGATAATCACTCCCACCATTCTTCTGGCAGTCGCTGCAATAGCACTGGATGACCCGGCGCGGGCGCGTGGTCAATGTGTACTGGATGTGGCCGCACTGGCAGCGGCCCTTGAAGTGGGGTGCTGCCGTTGACATTCTTCCGTAGATGGTCTGTTTTGCCGTTGTATGGCTTCAGTTGTGTTTGTCTCTCACTTATTTATCGTCTTTATCGTCTCTCACAATGTTGACCGCCGACAAGCGACGAGTGACAAGTGACGTGTGATGAGAAAGTGGGATGCGCATTGGAGGTCCACAACAGCGGCCGTTGGCCAATCGGGCAGAAGCGCAGTCAAAAGACGTTGGCGGGCTGTCAAACAGTTCAGTTGGTGCCGAACACACCGAGCACGGTTGAAAATCTGAGCTGCCTGTCAAATCTACGTGTCAAATCTACGTCACCCGCCGTTGTCTTTCTCTGAAAAAAGAGAGGTGATTCGATCGACGTTTCTTCATGAACTTCACATCAGTTGTATTAAAGATTCAGAACGCCAAAATAAATTCAAATTCTGCCAAATATTCAGTCATCCATCGCCAATCTAAATCAACTGTCGTGCATCGCTCTGTCCTCCGTCATGCGTCCATCGCATATTTTCTCGTCGCTTCCCACCGCTTACTGCTTCTTGGGAGTGTCTCTAAATACGGTGTGGATGTATGCCTCTGGGTAGCGCAGGCCAGAAACCTCCGTCTTCTCAATGACCTTGCGCACCTCAGCCTCCTCCTCATCGGTCAGGGTCACCTCCAGTGCGCCCATGTTCTCGTCGTAGTACTTGGTCTTCTTCGTGCCGGGGATGGGCAGCACGTACTCCCACTGCTTGAGCAGCCAGGCGAGCGACAGCTGGCCCGGGGTGATGCCCTTCTTCTGGGCAATGGCCGTCAGGTCGTCCACCAACTTGAGGTTCTTGGGGAAGTTTTCTTTGGAGAAGCGGGGCGCGAAAGTGCGGAAGTCGCCCTTTTCAAACTGGTCGGGGCTGCGCAGCTGGCCTGTGAGCAAGCCGCGGCTGAGCGGCGAGTACGCGACGACAGCAATGCCGAGCTCCTTGCAGGCTTGCAGCAGGGCAATCTGGGGGCTCTCGATATCCAGGCAGAAGGGCGAGTACTCAATCTGGAAGGCAGCAATGGGGTGCACGGCGTGGGCGCGGCGCAGCGAGTCGGCCGACACCTCGGAGGCGCCAATGTACTTAATCTTGCCCTCGTTCTTGAGCTCGACAAGTGCCTGCATAGTATCCTCAATGGGTGTCTTGCTGTCGACGCGGTGGACATAGTACAAGTCGATAAAGTCGACGCCCAGGCGCTGCAGCGACTTGGCGCAGGCCGTCTTCACGTAGGCGGGGTCCGAGTAGATGTTGCCGCTACGGTCCAGGGCGTTACCAAACTTGGTAGCCAAGAAGATCTGCTCGCGGCGGCCCGGGTGCAGCTTGAACCACTTGCCCAGCAGGTCCTCGTTGTCGCCGTACATGTCGGCAGTGTCCCAGAAGCGGTTGCCAGATTCGTAGACGTGGTCCAGGAAAGCAAAGCGCTCCTCGTCCGACGGGGCGGCGCCGTAAAAGACAGACAGTCCCATCAGGCCGATGCCGATCGAGGTGACCTCGGGGCCGTTGACGCCGAGCTGGCGAGTAGGGTAAGGCATTGTCTTGGTGGGGTGTGGGGTGGTGGGTGTTGTCAAGTGTCAAGGAGAAAGCAGTGGTGGTAAGGTCAAAGTGTTGGAGATGTTGTGCTGTAGACGTTGTTGAGAGTGAGAGTGTTGATGGGAATTTTCTTCTTTTAATCTCGTCTTCTCATACGGGAGGACGTCTGTATTTATGCTTTTCTGGTTGACTCTCCCTTTTTACTGTCTAGATTACTCAATGCACGCCATCGACGCCATCGACGCCATCGAGGTCCCGTTTTCCGGGGAACCAATTCCGTTTCATCATCGAAACTACTTTCCACCATCGATTTCTAAGCTTGGGGAGACCTTGTGCCCTAGCCTACACCAGTTAACCCCGCAGAGGCGTTAAGGGCGGGCGTCCAGTCCGTGTGTCCTATTCACGTTCATGTCGTCAAAGGTGGGGAGGCCGACGTTTGGCGAGGGTTGGCTGTGTCTGTTGGCGGCGGCTGTTATTGCCGAACAAACGCTTTGTCGTGCATGAGCTCGACTTTTACTTTTGGCCGGTGCTGGCATCAGCAACTTTTCTGCTGCTATGTTTTTTGGTGCGAAACTGGTAGGGCCAGGCCATTGGGCCACTTGTACAGAGCAGCTCTCTAGCCTTGGCATTTTTTGTCTGGAGTTAGGATATTAGTGACGACGGGGGGTGAGGCTAAACGATTGCCCTCGCACACACCAAATGAAGATTCTATGTATGGAGTACTCCGTACGTCGTACATCTATACCTGTCATCAGTCAGAAACGTGATATTTGGCGGTGTGCATCTTTGACACATCTTCGACGCGCATTAGACACCCGTTCGGTCGAGCCTTCCAAATAAGAAGCATATGATTTCAAAGACGGAGAGTTCTTGCAGTGTCTTGCAGTGCCAACGGCCCTATCCCGTGCCGTCACCAAGTCGATCGCGATCCAGTCCTGCGGCGTTCAGTTTTACTGAGAAAAGAGTCAATCGAAGTCAATAAAAATCAAAAGCGTCAACCATATCAATCATGTCAACGGCGGGGTTGACTCTACAACGTTTTACCGTATCCCAAGACTACACTTTTTGGAAACCTCGACGAACCACCATCACAAGCACAGACTGCCCCTTGAACACATTCACACCTGAACCTGCTTGTCGCCCTTCCTTCGCACCTTGATGAAGTAATCTGCCCTTCTACATTTATGTGTCTTACTGTTTTACGGCAAGTTTCTGCTGCTCAGACACTTTTTTTCTTGCATGCCAATGTAACGTCGACCTTAATTGCTCCATGGGGCCTTCAAAACTCTACGAGTAAACCTAAAGCCCGATGGCCGATTGGCGCGGTCCCGCTATTTTCTCGCGCAGTTTCCTGCCGATGCCCACACTCGTCTACGCTCGCCCACGCTCGCCCACGCTCGCCCACGTTTCTTATGCGTATCGTTCCTCCGCCACTCCAAGTGTCGGCTTTCCACATACCCAGTTATCCCTATTCCGACAGCCTCCGACATCTTGACGCAAAACTCGTGTAACCAGTGCCTCTTTGATGCTTCATTTACTAATCTCTTGCCCCTTTTCGACAGCACTTTTTGCTGGCATCAACATTTTTGGTGAAGACGAGGATTGAATCCCTCTGAACGGACTTAACCATCGTCAACGGCACCTTTTTTCCCGTATTTACGAAGCTCAAAAGATGCGAGGTTGATGAAGGAAAGACGCGCAAAATCCGCCGATGCGCATGCTGTCATATATGGAACCGTCACGATAAAACAGGGCAGAAACACAAAAACCGGCACCAACCAACACCGGTTTCAATATTCAATAAACGCGACAAAAATCAGTGGTCAAAAGAAATCAAAATTCACCGACTGATTGCAAATCAATTTATTCCTGATAGGGCTGTGCGACGGACGGCCGCTCCCGTCTTATATTCCGGCGCCGGCTGAGGTCGAGGCTCCGGTTTGCCAACCCATTGGGCTGACACGTTCGACCGCAGTTGAGCGGCTGCCGGGGTCTAGATCTGGAAGCCAGACCGCATGAGTACGAGACCCCCACACATACTTCCTTGTACTTACCATATCCGCGGCTTGCTTCTAGTTTCGGCGTGGACATGTCGCTGTGTTGCGTGGCAAGTAAAGCTTATTTCTGTGTGTGCGATTTCAGGCGAGCTCCTTAGTATCGCGCCTTACCTTGGATGCCCATAAACTTCGCCAGGAAGGGCGGCGGCGCCGGGGTCACTCTGTCAACTGATACTTGCCCGTGAGAGAGAACCAGTCCGGTTCGTCTGTCGGTCCTCTCTCTCAGCCTGTCCTTGGTTCTTTCCCGGTCACACTTTTCCTTTCTGTCCTTCTCTTTCTGCAGCTCCTCCTCTCGCCATCTCTCGCGCTGTTTCTCGCGTCTTTGTCGGTCGGCGATCCTCTGCTGTTTCTTCTCTTTCTCCTCCTTCTCTATATGTCGCATCCTGTCCCTTTCTTTCTCTTTTCTCTCCTTCTCTATACGTCGTAGTCTGTCCTTTTCTTTCTCTCTCCTCTCCTTCTCTGCTCGCTTTCTTTCTGTTTCTTCCTGCCTTGCTCTCTCCGACCTCCTCTTTTCTCTGTCCTTTCTGTCAGCCCCCTTCCTATCTTCTTCGCTCTTCTGGGCCTCCCTTCGGCTGCTGCTTACCTTTGTCGTCGGCTCCCTTTTCGTGGTGCTCATTGTCTCGGCCTCCTTCTTGGCGATCAGTCTCATCAACGCCTTCTCTTTGGCTTCGAATCTCTTCTGCCCCGCAGCCATGGCTTCATGTTCTGCAGTCGACCGATACTCGAGCTTGAGTCTCTCCATCTCATCCCTGATCATGGCTTCTTCTTCGTCCTCCTCTGCCTCCTCTTCACCATATTCAGCGCCATCGGCCATTTCAAAAAGCTTCGGCCATGTCGGACTCACCTCCACCACAAACTGCATAATCATCTTGCCGTCCTCGTAACTAATGCCGTGCAGTGGGCTCGGTTGCATTGCGAGCGTCTCCTGGGTTGAGTCAGCCTTTAGTTCCCTCAGCTTCGACTTCAAAAAGGCAGCAACATCCCTCACACTCTTGAGTGCCACTGGGTACGTGTCCCACAAACACCGGTATGCCCACAGCGTCCACGGTCGACCAGCCTCGATGCCATACGTCTCCTGAGCAATCTGAAAGATATTCTGTACGCTGCACTCCTGCAGACGGTCCTGCTGCTGGTACTGGAGGAATGCTTTATGGTCGGCCCGTAGGGTCTCAATATTACCGCGCAGCACTCGGGATGCCATCTTTTGTGTAGAGGCGTCGCTCGCCCGTAGACCCAACACCCATGTCGGACGCTTCTCGTTGCGCCCGGCAGACATGCTGGTCGTAAACTTGTACGTCTGCGAAAACACGTGGTGGGGGATTTCTGGTCCAGCTGTCACGAAAATGGGGTGACGTATGCGGCATGTTTGGTATGGGTCGTTAGTTGCAGCATATTCCCACGGCCGGGACTGGCTTTGTTGCTTTTGTTGTTGTTTATCGAGCATCGTGATATTTCGGAGGGGTATCGTGATATGGCAAGTATAAAGTGCGTGATTACAAACTATAAACTTATGCAGCTATGAGATGACGACAAAACTACACTCACCAAGCTATATATATGCTTATGAGTCGGTGTTGAGGCCGACTTGTCATTATGTCGAAATTGCATCTTCAACAAAAGCGAGGTGAACAAGTTTATTGTTCACTGTTACGCATTGTGTGCCCTTTGGTTCGTATTGTTAGCACAAAGGGCTAAAGGGGTGTCGCACAAAGAGGCCGATTGCTTTGTTAATACTCCGTAGTCCTCCATTGTCTAGACGTTCTCTTTCAGGACGGTCAATCTTATCATGTGTATGGTCATTGCTAAAGTTAGTACATCATGGCAGTTCAAATCAGGAGAAAACTCTCCCAACAATTATCTACAAATTGAGAAAATCAAGTGCACGGTATTTATTGAAGAAGATTCCAGACTTGTATATTGCAAGCAGCGGAGGACTGCATGTGGGATAGAGCATATCGCTGATCCTTGGCATTTTTGTAACATGTTGGGTGCCATTGTGGTGTGGTGCCGTTGCCCCTCACTGATACAGAACGGCGGGATGTTTGTTTACCTGATTGGACATGGAGCCAACGAGCGGTTAAAGAATCCGGCTGCCTACCCCTATCGCCATGCCGTCTCACCCCCTTTTACACAGCACTGCGAAAATGCAAGTTATGAAAAACTCTCTTGTTGTCCATCACAACAACGGTCAACCCGTCTATAAAGCAACATCTCCTGTCAGTTTTCTCAATAAAGAATTGTCTTTTCATAAACCCAACTCACCGCGAACCGTCACACATACACGTCGCGTTTTACACTACAATCGCTAAAATGGCCGACACTTCGTCCTCCGACGCTGGCTATACCGGCCCTTCGGCCACGACCATGATCCAGACCCACACACTCGCGTCCGAGATCATCAAGCGCCACGGCCAAGGCCCTGAGGCCGTTCTCGACACCCAGAACATGGAGCAGCTCCGTCATTTTGTCGAGGGCCCAGAGCAAGAGAGACAGAGGGTCCTGAAGAGCATGGGTACCGACGACGTCAACGAAGCTCTGGCCAAGATCAAGCAGGGCGGCCACACGCTGGTCGACTACATTGCTGTGTCCCGGGGCACACCGAACCCGGCGCTGGGGGAGGACGAGGAGGCTACTCTGGCCGAGTGGTTCAACAAAGGCGGCGCCGACGAGTGAGCGACGGAAAGGCATATCGTGAGGTGAGGATGGGAATATGAGTGTCGCTGTACGTTAAGGATATATAGCAACAAATAAAGCACTAGTGTGTTCATCATGTGGTTGCGTATATTGTAGTTCATTTACTATACTACATCGGCCGCTCGCCTATGCTTAGCGACCTTGATGACCACCCTGGTTACCACCGGGGCCTTCGTTGCGACCACCGAAGCCTTCGTTGCGACCACCGGGACCCTCGTTGCGACCGCCGGGGCCTTCGTTGCGACCACCGGGGCCCTCGTTGCGACCACCGGGACCCTCGTTGCGACCGCCGGGGCCTTCGTTGCGACCACCGGGGCCCTCATTGCGACCGCCGGGACCCTCATTGCGACCACCGGGGCCCTCGTTGCGGCCACCGAAGCCTTCGTTGCGACCACCGGGGCCTTCGTTGCGACCACCGGAGCCATTGTGGCCAGGACCGCCCGGCGGGGGAGGACCGTTGTGTTCTGAGATGTTAGTGATTTTTATTTGACTGTACTGGATAGAGTAGGAAAAGGCTTACGCTCGCGGCGTTCGTCGTGGCCAAACATGATGATGGATGTGGGGTATGCGTGGATGTTGAGATGTTGATAGACAAGTTGATAGAGAAGGTGATGGAGACGAGAAAAGCTTATTTTCGATCGACCGTGGGTTGTGTCTTCTTTTTATATTCGTCGTCTCTCTTTCTGTGTCTTTAACATCTCCCCATGTTGTCGGAGCTCGGCATGCAACGATGCTGCCAATGCTGAAGGATCAGCGGGTAAGGACACAAGAGGAGACGACATACGCACGCCTTTTCTGGGGAATGGAGACGATGCCAAGAGCATTGCGTAGACATCTAAACCTGCCAAGACCCAAGCTCCCCAAGCTGGCAGCTGTTCGCGTCAGTCGACAGGCCAGCTCAGCTCCAAGTCAGGGACCAGTGCTGTCCTTTCAGCAGGGACCGTCCGCGGCGCGGCCCACTCTCCGGCAGATTTTGGCAGGGCTGTGGCAGTCTATAGCGAGCTGTAGCACTAGCGGCCGCTAGTATGGGTCCGCCAGCTGAAGAGGCCGCGTCATAGGAAGCATGAGGGTGACGACGATGGCCGGTGATGGGGGAAAGCGGGGAAGGAGAAGAAGAAGGAGTGGCGTGAAGTAAAAATAAATCAAGGTACATGTACGGGGTAGTCTGAAGGAGGTCACATCACGATCTCGATACGACAGAGCTAAATATGACGACAGGAGGGAAAGTATGAAAGAAGGAGAGTTACTCAGAACAAAGGAACTGTTTTTACCAATAGAGATTGAATTGTATTAGATCTAAGTCTTGGCTTTCTCGCAAGAAAGATGCCGGTGCTTGCCGTGGGGGAGTGAAAGGTGGTGGACGTCGGCCAGCTGTCATGAAGACCCACCACCATTCACAAAGCCACCGCGGAGGCTACTATGTCTCGAAATGAACGCTGTTTTTTTTTGTGCTCTTGTTTGTCTTTCCAAATAAAAGAGAAAGCAACGAAGGAAAAAGGCAATGCAAAAGTGGAACGGGATTTTATAGTATGCCCGTCATACTTATCGGCGCCTGACTTTGCCCAAGACAGAGTCGGGGCCGGAGGTGTGGCCACCAGCCTACTTAGTAGGTGATGGCGGAGGGGGCGGCGGCGGGGGAGGAGCCGGACGAGGCTCGTTCGGAGGCATGATGTTTTGACGGTGTGGAGTGGGCTTTGGAAAAAGGCTAGTTTTTGATCGAGAACGAAGGGCTTCTTGTGAGAGACGGAGGGCGGTTGGTGATCGTTGTTGGGGATGAAGAAAAGAAAGAGACTCCAAACCCTCTATTTGCAGTCAACAGGCGGGATATTTATACTCCAGAAATTGAGGTCCGAGAAGGTAAAGGTTACAGAAGTTGTTGCCACTATGGTAGTCTGTCACGAACTTGAGAACGGAAAGCAGTGAGAAGCTTCCTCATGCTGTAGAGAAAAGGCACTGAAAGTTGAGTCGCTCATGTGCACAAGCCCAAAAGGTCCCCAAACGCCACCAAAATTCCACCAAAATGCCCTTGTTCACCAGCATTGAGAAGCACAGAGATGATTGTAATACTTGAGTCTCATTGTCATCTGCCATTGGTGTACATATCGAGAACACCCGTCATCGCTTGAAAAGTCAGATGCTACACTGTGGCCCAGCCCTGTCACGATACCATCCTCACTTACACCAGCTAGAGGTCATCACTCTCAAATAACGGCATTTAATGACACGCAGAGTTGGTAAACAACAGTCAAAAATAAACTACTCTAGTGTCGCAAGAAATAAAACAAAAGAAATGACAAAGTAGGCAATCTGTAACATGAACATGGTATATCTCCCTCCAAACACTCTCCTCAATTCACGACCTCGTCACTTAGCTTAGTGCGCCCATCCAGGTCCGCCGTGCTTCGCCAACTCATCGTTCGTCCAGTTCCACAGCTCGTCCACCAGCGCCTGCCTCGCCGATGCTCCCTTGTAAGGCCGCAACTTGCCCACGGGATCGTAAAAAGCGCCGGACACAACACTCTCTGTATTTTTTCCTGTTTTCTCAGTCGACCGCGGCGCCGTGGCACACCACAGCTGTGACTTGGCACCCTCATCGATGCTGATCATCTGGAAAGACACAATGGCCCTAAAAAGCTTACTGATGAAGCCGCCGGCACCTTTGCCCCAGATGTCCGACTTGACGATACCCGGGTGGACCACCGAGGTCGACAGAGTCGGGTACTCGGTGGCCATTTTGCGGGCAAACAGAGCATTGGCCAGCTTGGACTGCGAGTAGAGCGCCATGGGTCGGTATGCGTCGGGCTTGTGCAGGCACTTGAAATCGACGCCGCCGGTGGGAAGCATCAAGGAGGGTGCAAAGGCGGCGTCAGACGAGGTGAGGATGATGCGGACGTCGGAGCCGGCTGCTTGGGTGGCCAGGAGAGTAGGCATCAGGAGCTGCGTCAACAACGTGTGGCCAATGTGGTTGATGCCAAACTGAGACTCGTAGCCATCAGTTGTCAGGGCGTAGGCGGTACCGGCAACGCCAGCATTGAGGAACAGCAGGTCGAGGCGGTCTTCCCTTGCCAAAAAGACAGCAGCGGCTTTCTTAACACTCTCGAGCGAGCCGAGGTCCATGTCGAGAACCACGATATTCGCGTAGCCCGTCTCTTTGCGGAGGTCGGCAGCCGCATCCTCGGCTGCTGCATGGCGACGACCACACAGGTAGATGGCCTTGGGGTCGTGGTAGGCGAGGGCGCGAATGGTGGCTTTGCCGATGCCAGCATTGCCGCCTGTGACAAGAACGACCTTGCCCTTGAGAGAGGGGATGTCGCGAGCAGGTTCAAAAGCATCGCAGGCCATGATGAGGTGGAGGTAAAGGAATATCGATGTGATTTGGGAGATGCTTGTTAGCTGAGATGGATCGTGTATTGTCCTGATGTTCGACTATTGTTTGGATATGTCGCGATGTTTGATGACTATTGAAGATGATATTGAAGATGATATTGAAGATGATACGGGTATCCCAACGCATGCTGCTCTCTTTATACAATCTCCTTGTTTTAAGAACACTACCAATATCCGATCCTCTTCCTCGATTTATCATCACCAGGCGGGCAGGAAAGCAGCCGGACACTTGTTGGCCCATTTTCCAGGTCCTTCAACGGCCTCGATCCCCTCCATCTCCGAGTATTGCTAGTTTTGTCAACGTTGTCACCAGGGCATGGACACAAGGATAACCAGAATGAACGGAGGGATAGCGGGGACGGGCAAACAGGACGACACAAGGAAGCTGGATCTCGGACATGTCTTTGCTGAAAATTGCCAGAAACGATGAAAAAAGACCGACGTGTGAAGGCTCAGCCGCCAAACTTAAGTGTACATTTATTGAGTGTATCTTGGTGGCGGCTACTTGACCGGTGCAATTTGGCCGCCGTGTCTTGTAGTGTAGGCTAGCGATGGCCCAGAACGGAAGTTCCACGGAGGTGTCTAATGATGGAGTGAAATAAAGACCAGAAAGTCGTGGGGAAAGTAATAAGGTCGGATCGGTGAATTTTGGCCGATGCCAAGAAAAATTAAGTCTAGAATTACGACTGGCTGCCGTTCTCAGGATTCTAATTAAGCGGGGGATCGGCATGTCGGGGCCTGGAATCAGTGCCCAGGCTCCGACGCTACAGCGTCCGTTGCCACATTTGGAGCAGTCAACGGCCCTGTGATTTAGCGCTCTTTTTGGCAAGCAGACGTGCTGTCAAAACAATGGCTGACGTAACTTTGCACGGAGCCTCGTCGTTCGTTCCTTCCGTCGAGACGACACGACACGACCACGGCGGTTGCCTTTTGAGGGCGAGAACAATAGTCACCTTTCCCCTCCTTTTCTCATTTTGTCTCCCAACAACTCCACGGCCCAACTTGCCCGGAACGACATTACAGCGACATCTCCGACAGACGACCCTTTCTGGACACAACAACACCGCCCACCTACGTCGTACAGTCACCCACCTTCTCCTCCATGGCAGCCGTCTCCTTCAGCCGCGCATGCAAAGGTTGCAGTCAGCTCAAAGTACGCTGCCAGCCAGGACCTGCAGATTCGTCAAGTTGTGAGCGATGTCTGCAGGCAGGCCGCGCGTGTGTTCCTGCTGACAAGCGGCGACGGCCTCGCGACCGGATTGCCGAGCTGGAAGCACAGGTTGCGGCGTTGAGCCGGGCCCTACAGAAACAACAGTTGAATGGTGGTAGTGACCGGACATCGGCGCCGACCACCGACACGGCCTTCAACAGCACATTGTCTCCATCTGCGGCTGCTGCTGCTGCATCACAGCCGTCCATAGGCAACCATGCTTATTCCTTCAGCACCGACCGGCCAACCGGCGAGACGGCCATTGCTTTCCTGGATGCGCGTGTCCCGCGAGCAGCCCAGCAGCAGACTTTGGATCTCTATGTGAAGCGGCTATGGCCATTGATCCCTTGTTTCCCCTTGAGCGGCATTGACCTCGACGTCATGCGCAACGACAAGCCGGTCCTTTTCTTCTCGATCGTCACCTTCACGGCGCCCTTCTCGCTCGTGCCATCGGCCGTCCGTGGCGAGCTGTTGCGGGAAAGCATGTGTATGTTTGCCGTTGAACTGATCTCGAAACCGAACCGCCGTCTCGACACAGTCTGGTCGCTGCTCGTTGCTTGCTTCTTCTTCCGGGCCCAGCACGGCAGTGCACACGTCACCGTGCACCAGCTGGCACAAATGGCAGCAAGTATGGCCATCGACCTAGGTCTCGGAGGAGCACAGCTACCCGCAGCGCCAGGTGTAGCCTTGTCCTCCACCGCATCCACACCGGGATCTGTCCCTGAACTCGAGGCAATTGAACACTGTGCCTCGCCGCCAGCATCTTCGGCAGACCCATCTTCGGCAGACCCATCTTCGGCAGACTCGTCATCGCCGACAGCCCCATACTGCACCATGGCCACAAAGGCAGACGCCCAGTGTGCATGGCTCTCCTGCTTTATGTCCGCCTCCAACCTGGCTATTGGCATCCGCCGACCTGACACCAGTGCCCAGTGGACAGCCCATCACCAGTCCTGCCTCGACGATCTGACGCGTGGATTTGCAGCCTTGCCGCCAGAGATGGCCCACAACACCTTGTTTCTGCATATGGTCCGCGGCGAACGACTGTGCCAGCAGGTTGTGGACTCTGTCAAACTCTGCGAGCCATTAACAGAATGGGACGTCACATCACTCGAAAACGCCCAAACCATGGCCACTCTCCAGACGGCCATCGACAACTGGACTGCCGACACGACGACGGCTCCGGTGCACGCCTCCAACCTGTTGTTCCACAAGGTTCTGCTGTTCTACCGCTACGCCGCCGTCATCTACCTGCACGAACCTGTTCTCCATACAGCGACAAACAAACTCTCTTTTGGCGCTCCTTTCCGTCGCTCAAAGCTGGCCGAGGATGACATTGCCCATCCGCCAGTGACAGGCAAGCACGTGGCCTCACTTTATGCAATGAGGGATGCTTGCCTGGCCCTGCTTGATTTGGCCACGAGCGAGCTTGATGATGAAGATACTGCCGACGAAAACGACAACACCCTAACCGGTTTTCTGGCCGATGCGCCTCTCTCCTTTATTGCCAAACTCTTCCACGCCTTCTTTGTCCTTGCCAAACTGCATATTGCCGTCACCGCCCCCGGCAACACCTTTGGCGTTGTCCTGCGCCCAGCCGAACTTCGATTCGCACCATACCCAGCACGTCTCGCAGCCCTCGCCGACCGCATCGAACGTCGCAACCCCGGTTCGTTTCACTACAAGATTTTGGCATGTGCCGGCGGTGCCGGCGACTGGTACATTGAGTACGAAGCCAATCGTGCCAAGGGCACCCTCCAGCCGCGAGACGACGAGCAGAATCAAAATCAACGAAAGGATCAGTCTTCTTCGTCTTCAGCCCAAAATCAAGACCATTCCACCCAACAGCATCATTTTGACCATCCCTTCTTTTACGGCGACGCAACCACCATTATACCCACCGCCGACACCACCGCCGACGACATGGCCGCCTACCTGACGGCATACGGTCAATCAGCCGGCTCCACGCTGACTGGCAGCAATACCAACTTTGAAATCGACGATGCGCAATGGCAGATGCTTGATCGGTATCTCAACAGCTTCAATGGGTGAGAAGCCCTCAAATATGGAAAGAGCGACCAACAGTACACATTTGCAGCTGCAGCGGGGTACTTTCCAACCAAAGTGCCCAGGCAACTGCACGGAGTACATTAGAAGAGGCAACGGCAGGCGCAACCCAGCGCTAACAACTGCATCTGCCGATTACATAAACACCCCCAAATTACACAAGACATCAAAAATCGAGACATGGACACAAATGAGACGGAAACACAAACATCACATCTACGCACAACGGCACGCAACCTTATCATCATATTCCGTGCATTTTCCTCTATTCCTCGTCCCTCACACGTACGCCGGGATTCCCCGTGGCCATGGCTCTTCCCAACCAACATATCATACCAGCCATTAGCCCTCATCCCAATCCCACTAACGACCTCCCTCAAGCAGGGCATGACCGTCATGTCCGTGGTTCTGTCCTCCCGCTTCCGATTAGCAGCAATCGCACGGACTGCGTCTCCTATCTCTTCACTCACAGCCTCGGCATTCCGGGGCAGCCTCCCGATGGCGACAGCTATGCATACGACCAAGTTGCCGAACGGCCTCCGCGCCCCTTTCTCCTCGGGATGCTCCTCGACCAGAAAACATGGGTTGCGGCCCGCTCCAGCAAGTTTCTCCAGCTTCCCGACCACATCCTCAGCGGCATTGTTGACTACCTGATGCTGGCTGTCGCCGACCACGACGCGGCCGCCCGCAAAGGCCTGTCGTCCCTGGCCCTCGCAAACACCGCCTGTCGCCATCTGTCACATGCCGCGCGTTTTTGCTGTATCACCTTCAACTACAGCGCACCCTCGCGAGAGCTGGCTCGGGCTATCGTCGACGAGTCCCTCATCGAAGAAAACACTCAAGAAAGCACCACTGCCCACCTCCAAAACAGCCGCCTTAGCATCCGGCCCTACATCCGCCAGGCCACATTCAGTCCCAGCCGCCGCCACGTCATTGCACGGCATCGCGAGCTCTACGATGCAGTCTCCATCGACTTGCACGATCGCCCAGGCTACCCCGGCCACGGCTATCCCGGTACCAGCAACCGCGTCGAGTCTGATCCAGGCTTTGGCCAACGGCGCAACGAGTTTGCTCTCAACGAACGTCTCAGGCAGCAACGGCTCGAAAACACAGCCTGTTCTGTCTACAGCGCGACGCGAATGACGGTCATTGATGCGCTCGCTTCCCTCCCCCACCCTGGCTTGCACACGCTCGTGTGGAACGATGCTGTTGGAGTTGGCCTGGACTTTTTCCAGACGCTGGCGAGCATTCCCGTCCAGCATGTCCGGATCGACAATCTCAGCTTGACCAGAGAGGCGCCCTGGATCAGACCCCGGTCGCCGTCTCTTGCTTCGCAGTTAGCGTCGTCGTTGTCGCCATTGCCATCGCTGCTGCCATTGACGGAGCCCAACAGCCCCCAAGCGCCCCCGGGGCACCTCACACCCTGGCCTATCCGCTCGCTTTCTCTCAACATTCGATGCATCCAGCTCACACAGCGAGGTCACCCAATGAATCCCTCTCCCACCCGGTTCCATGAAGCCTCGGAAGCCTATAGTGCACTCTTCCAAATGTGTGGACCAACTCTAGAGAAGCTGTATTGGCGGTCCGCGACCCATTTGAATGCCAACTACGACGCCGTTACTTTGGCGGGCCCAGCAAATGGCCTCTCGACAACACCCTCTTTCCCTCGCCTTCGCTCGCTCAACCTCGCTAGCATTATGTTGGACGAGGCGGCCGTCACTGCATTTCTCTCCGCACCCGACTTGCGCCACCTAGCTCTATCTTTGGGCGTGGTTGATATGTCTGCACGCATCCTCGACCGACTAGAGCCACGCCTCGAGACGTTTATCGCCAATGTTCCTTGCAGCACGGCTGTGCAACGTGCCAATACGATTCCCAACAGCAACGACAACAACACCGCACTTAATGTCGCCAGATTTCTCGAGAAGCGGGCCACCTCCAAGACACTAACCAAGTTGTCGCTCAAAGAGGTGACTCCAATGCCCGGCATTCGTGACTTGGCAGATCGCAACGCTGTCGGCGGGCCCACCCGTGCTACCACAGTATATTCCGCCCTGGACAGCTATATTGTCCCCCTTTTGGAACAAGAACATCTGTTTGATGGCTGTACTCGAAAGCTCTTGTTCCATTCTCTCCAGTATCTCTCTCTCGACTGGCTTTCCCACCCATCCGACCGTGCCCTCGCCGCCATTGGACGTTTGACAAACCTCCGGCAACTCTGCCTCGCCGGCGGCTCTTATTATGCCGCGCTTCCTTATCTCGACCTACCCCCGATGTGGGACGTCGACCATTCGTCCGTTGCATTCCATTTGCATGGTCTTGTGCATCTTCAGAAGCTCACATTTTTCCGCGACAGCTACACGCCATCTAATCAGGAGCCGGCGCCGTCGCAACATCCCGGCCGCTTCCTTTCTCCGGCTAACCGAAACTACTACTATCAGAGAAAGATGACGCCAGAAATGGCCAGCTTTGCCGACTCGTATTTGACAGACAGCGACAGAGTCTCCATGGCCATTGATGCCATGAACCGACCTGGACATGCCGGTGCTAGCGCCATTGACAGCGGGTATCGTCGAGATGCCAACATGATTGAGCTCCGCCGCCGCCGCAGTAATGTGAGCAACAGAAATGACCGGAGCATCACCACATATTCTGATGTTCGCAGGCATCCCGCCATGCTGCAGGATGATGCCCACGAAGACTATGCCTGGAACGTGCGCGCTCGACGTGTGAAGGGGGCCATGGACCGGCAGCTGCGCTTCTCCGCATGGGAGCGCGCCCACCGCAACCGTATGCTAGCGTATGCTGAGGAGTATGCGGCACAGCTGCCGGCGCTCGAGTGGGTCTACATTGGCCAGCGGCCGATTGGGATAACCAGGGGTGGCAAAGACAGTGATGATGATAAAGATGGTGATAAAGATGGTGATAAAGATGGTGATAAAGATGATGATGGTGATAACGATGGCGACAGCGATGAAAAGAGCGCAGGTGCAAGTGTCCACGCCAGACCCCTCTCGGAACACCGAAACACTTGTACAGCGTTCATCGAGCCTGCCTTTTCATTTGGACTTTTAGGGCCATAAGAAATTGGTGGAGGGAGAAAGACGAGGTCCTACGATGAACACGGTCCGAGTACACCTTGGTAAGTGTAGGACACCTTGTCGGGATACTGACTACAATCTATGATGCTATTTGTGTAGGATGATCTTGTCATAATAAGGCCATGATGCCAGGATCACGAACTCAATCCAAATGTACTTGACTTTGTCATGTCACAACAATGACCTAATTGTGACGATTTTACTGTAAACGAGTGTCACCGTAGTGGTATAAATACCTCGCCCCGCCCCCGTACTGTCAACAATATTCCCTGCCTTCTCTTTCATACCATAAACAGTAATATGACATTGTATCGTTGCCAATTTCAACTGGTGGCAGGGTTGATTTATCTCCAAAGAACAGTTTTCCTGACATGGTGATACAAACACAGTCCCGCCTCATTGTTTGATACTCAACGCCAGTGGCAAGCCTCGGTAGGTGTAATACTGTGAAGAAAGTGTTTTCCTCATATACAATGAGACACATTCATTCCCCAGTTGACGAATGTTTGTCAGCTGGACCTTCCCCGAAGGATTGCGTCGTACATGTATATACATAAACAAGGACAACTGTGCACGGAGTATTACATGCAAGCAATGTGTCCTACGTTGTACGCTGTTGCTATTTTGTGGTGGAAAGAAGGATCGGATGAGAAAGAATTGACGTTCCTGACAAAGAAACTGTCCGATTTGGATGTGCTGTGCTTGCAGAGAGACTCGATCATAACAACGCCACAGTTTCAATTCTTTGTAAAGATAAAGTGTCTTTGTACCATGAATTAATGGTCATGATTTTGCTTCTCAAAAACTTAAAATCATGAAAGCAAAATGACTATAGAAAGTGTTGTTTTCCTCTACCTTTTCGTTTTTTTCTTATTTCTTTTTTTAAAAAACTTTCTTTATTCTTTTTTTTTAAAAAAAAACCCCCCCCAAAAAGCTATCCTTTCATGTTTTGATATAGAAAACTATAACAAAAGAGAAAAAATACTACAGACAACAAAATGTTGAAAATAAACAAAGAAATAAACTCAAAATAGTGAGGACAAGCAGAGAAAAAAAGATAACAATCAAACACAAGCAGGTGCCCACCAAACATAGCCATATTGTTTTTCAGAGTACGGAGCACTGGCAGCCTTCTAAAAGACCATTGAAGGCCTGCCGTCACCTGTAATCACACGGTGGCGTCCACAGAGGCCGAGTCAAGATCAACACCCGGATGCGTCTTTCCTTTTTATCACCCCGCAATGAATCACTTTTGTCTGTCACCTGTTATGCAGTTACAAGGAACTACCAGCAACTACTGGTGATTTCTGGACTTGATTTTGCGGCTGCTCTTCATTTTATCTATCTCAATCTCTTTCAGCCCCAAATGCCATCCATCGACAACAAGACACTGACGTGACGTCGAGGTTAATGTTCAGCACGGCACTCGTAAAAGTGGGTGGATTACGCGATACTGGAAGGACACGCAGAGGGAAGAGCGGTCAGCGGTGTACGACGTAGTCCAAAATAACCAAAATAACATTGATGACTATGACTACAGAGAGCATTGATGACTGTCGCTGTCTTTGCTGCGTTTCAGTGTGTACGTGTGTGTGCAGCCGCAGTTTGTGCCTGGCGGAAAGGAGCAGCGCACGACCAGCCAAGTAAAGCTTGTCTTCCTCACTCTTTGGAGAGGGAAAAGACGGGAGGAACTGAAGACCGAAAACTTGGCATCGCATTGCATATTGTGCCGTCTGTTGTACCGTCTCTCGTGCCGCTGGAACTTGTGTGTTGTGTTTGTGGCGCACGCTTCGTGCCTGGGCCTCCGTGCCTTGATTTGGACTGACTGCTGTTTCGTCTTTTTCTCGCGCTTTCTCTCTGTCTCTCTTCTCCGATGGAGTGGCTTCGACAGAAATGGCCGCCGTGAGACTGAAGGTAATAAGAACGTAGCTAGGGCTGAACAACATACGCCTGTACGGAGTACTCCGCATTGTGAGATTCCAATCTCTGCAGGGGACGACGAGAATGTAATTTTACAATCCGACTCTTTCTCTTCTTACGACGATGCTCACCAACCACTAGCCATTCCCCTGTTTGGTCCGTGACCCGGCCGTATAAATATAAAGTAGACGACAAAAATAAACTATTTTAAGTCTTCATGGGGCAGGGCTGTTGGTCATCAATGTTAAGAAAAGCACTAAGCACTTCTCCGGGGAAGACGTACGACGTACGAATGGAAAGGAGCCACCGGCAAAAAGACGAGAAGAGAAAAAGAGTCAACGGTGCTCTAGCTCTCGTCGTGTAAGCTCAAGTGGGAGGGGGGAGATTGTGAGAAACCGAGGAGAACGAGCAAGACGTGTACACATACGGATTCTTCCGACTGCGAGTACATGTACCTTCATTTCCAGTAGAAATCCACTGATAGCCAGGCACAGTTCATTCGGGTCATCAGACGTAGCCGTGTCTTTCAGTTGTCCCTTTTCTTTCTTTTATTCGTATTTTGCCTGCTGCGCCTGTCATTGTTTCCCTCTTGGTTTGTTTCTTTCATCTTTCTCTTTCATCATTCACCTTGACAAAGAAGGAGCGACACCAATGACCGGAACAGACGCTTCCGAGAAAGAGATGGAAGCAGGCGCCCACGCCCGCGCCTCCTCCTCACAGCACTGCTTTTATTAGCACCTCTTTTTTTGCCCGTCCTCTATCCACCGTGCTGCCGGTTGCGCTGTTCAACCAACGCTGGCCCTACAGCCCAAGCGCCAGGCGCCAGCACAGGGCACGTCTGGCCCCTGCTCTCGTATCCCAGAGGCCGGCCAGGACAAGAGTAGCGGTCCAGACCAGACCCAACGGGCAGACCCACTGGAATTGGGGCGGGCCAGGGGACCCATGAGCTTCTTTTTCGAGAGAAAGTCCAAGCCACACTAGGGCCCCAGTCCGACTACTTCAGAACGTAGACGAACACAGCGCCAACGACCTTTTTGTTTTGTAAAGTACTCCGTAAGATATTCTGCTTGATGTTTGAAGCTAGACTAACAACAGCATTTCTGAAGTGATACCAGCTTCATGGCTGTCAGATGTTGTGAGAAAACACCACGAAAAAGGAATGGCGATCAAGTTAGACGAGAGAGACGCCGCAGAGCAAAGCACAGAAAGGCAGGGACTCTCACCAGAACACAGGCGGAGATACTTTTTCATTCCCACATACGGAAAAGTAATAATATTGCGACGTACAGTCGGTGCGTATATATGAAGAACGGGCAAAATGAAAAGAGGGCTGAAATGGTGGTGAGGCACGTAAACTGCAGTGCACAGAACAATCGAGTGCGTGCACGTTTGGTATCTGGTCGCTCTGTTTCGTTTTGTTTCGTTTCGATCTGCGCAGTGATCCTGGGGATTCCCCCCTCCCTTCTCCCAACATCCCGCTGCACCTAGAGAGGAGAGAAACACAAACTCACAGCGTCGCATTTCTGGAGAACCGTTTAACGCGCATCCTTCTTCCCATTTGCATCATTTCGTCGATGTTGGGGGATTTTCTGTGCACCTTCTCGCTGCATCTGCGCCAGTTCACTGGCCGGCAGTGTACCAACAGCCACAGAAGGACGCCAGAAGGAGGCAGCGATGCACACACGTCACAAGTCGTGAACGTTGTTTGAGCACTTTCTCACCAATCCCCATGATGCAGTGTTCCATTTTGGGTCTCACCTCTCACGTCCTATCGTTCCCCCCTTGCCCTGCGCCTGCGGCCCAGTTTGCACCCGGGTCCCGTGGGAAAAGGCCAAAGGCCAACTGCTGCAGCTCAGCCTCCCTGTTAAAAATACTTTTTTTCTTGCACAGCAACTTTATTTTTGGGCTGACGGCCAACACCAATAGCCAATCCCACACCGCATGTGTGGCTCCTCTCTTCCCGCATTTTAGGGTGTTTTCTTTGTCCGCCATCTTTTTTAAGGCACAATCAATAATACGCCAATAATAATAGCAGGGCAATAATAGCACAATACGTCGTACAATGGGATACCACATGTAATACTCCGTACCTGCCCTTGCTAACAAATCTCCTGCATACGGCGGGTGCAGAATTCCGTCAGATTCCAGCTCAGCGGTGCACCCACTTGTACCACTGACCAAAAGCAGAGAGAGGCAGAGAGAAGCAGAGAAAATACGTGAGATGGGCTCGGTATGGCTTACTGGATTTTGCAGCCACAAGCCCAACCCTTGCAGTTCCGTTGGAGTGATCTTTGATGCGAGATGAGAGGAACTAGATGAGCCAGGTGAGGTTCTTCTTTTCTCTTTCTTTTTTTCCCTTTCTTTTTCTTGTATCTTCAGTCGTCTATTTCGCTTGCAGCATGCAAGGGTACGGCTCCTGGCTGCTGGCTGTGGGCCATGTCGCTCTGATTCCGCGTTCTAAGTCTCTTTTTGTTTGTGGATACGCAAATAATACACTTATGTACAAGCTTGAGAAGGAGCTAAGCTTTGTCTCTCTTGTTGCCTTTTCTCTTTACTCCGTACGACATACCCTTTTTGGGATTGTGGCTTTGCCGGATCGCCCACGATCCGAGCACGGCGGCGGGGACAACTTGACCAAACTCACCCAAAAAGGAAACTCCCCAAACAAAGGACGATTAGTCCCAGGAAGGCGAGAGTGGATGTAAGTGAGATGTGGGCAAGGATGCACAGCACTCTTTCTTCTTTCTCCGAAGGAGAGGGCGTGTAAGTGAACAGAAATGACCCACGTTTTTTTTTTTTTTTTTTTTTTGTTTGGCTCAGGTCCCGCGCCTTCTCGATCCTACAGCTACAGCCCTGCCCCAAGCTCTCTTGCTCACCAACGTCGATGAATCTGACGTCTGGCAGCTCATTTTGATTATTTCACTCCCATTTCCTTGTCTCCCGCTCTTTGTCTGTTTACTTTTACTTTTCCTTTTTCCTTTTCTATATAACTACCTGTTCGTCCCCCTTTCTTCGCCCATCCATTCTTGTCTCCATCTCATCTCAATATCTCAACATCTCTACATCACACCACCAATCTCTTCACTACCCTCTTCTACTCTTAATCTAATACCACGCCCACCTTCCTCCTCAACAACTACCACCTTCACCATGTTGTACAAGAACCTCCTCTCGGCGGCCGTCTTCGCCACCGGCGCCCTCGCCTACCCTGCCGCCTCCCAGCTGCCCGCCGACGGCTTCCCCTCGCCCAGCGCCGACCAGCTCAAGGACATCAACACCAAGGCCGACGGTACTCTGTCCACTGCCCCGCCGCCGCCATCCCTCAACGCCAGCAGTATTCCCATCTTCCAGCTTATCAACTTCAACGAGAACTTTGAGGTCGCCTTCTTCAACTCGCTCATCTACAACATCACCAACGACGTCTCGGGCTTCCAGGTGCCCTTTGGCTCCGAGAAGGCTTCGATCCTCAACGTCCTCAACACCGTCCTGGCCCAGGAGGAGCTGCACGCTATCAACGCTGCCAATGTCGTCTCCCACTTTGGCGGCACCGTCCCCACGCCGTGCACCTACAAGTTCCCCACCACCGACCTGATTGGTGCTCTGTCTCTTGCCGAGACCTTCACGGCTCTTGTTCTGGGTACTCTGCAGGATGCCTCCCAGGGCCTGTCCACCAACGGTGACCATGGCCCCGTCCGCGCTGTTGCTTCGGTTATCGGCCAGGAGGGCGAGCAGAACGGCTTCTTCCGTAGTCTTCTCAACACCAAGCCGTCTGAGAAGCCCTTTTTGACTACTTCCGTCGCTGCTTTCGCTTTCTCGGCCCTCCAGGACTTTGTCGTCTCGTGCCCCTTTGACATTGCCTCCACCATCCCCATCCCCATCTTCCCCACCATTGCTGTCACCGGTGGCGGTGACGTCTCGCCCCAGGACCAGGACCTCACCTTCACCACTGACCTCACCAATGTCGCTGCCGCCGCCCCTTACTATGGCAACCCCGATGCCAGCACCAGCGGCCTCTACATTACCTACTTCACCGGCCAGGACGCGCCCATCTCCGTCGGCATCTCCAACGTCACCTGGTCCGGCAAGACCATCACCTTCCAGGCCAATTTCCCCTTCACTGAGTTTGTCATGGACGGTCTCTCGGTCGCCGCCCTGACCACCGCCAACAACTTCAGCAGCCCCGACGCCGTCCCCGCTGCCACTTTGGCCGCGCCCGGTCTGATCCAGGTCAACGACCCCATCCTGTAAACGGTTCGCTCTCACTCTAGAAAGCTTCTACCGACAAAAAACGACTTATACGATTGTTAGACTCACACGATGGCATGGCTGTTTAAGAGCGTGGTTAATGGAAAATAGGACGGGTTGTTTGGGTTTTTTATTTGGGTCTCTTTTTCTTTGGTTTTCTGGCGACAGCCTCAAAGCAACCTTCTCTTTTTTATTTGGCATTGTTTTTCTCTGGGTTTGTTTATTATTCCCATCTTTCTTTATCATCATTCACACTGGCTTGGAGGGAGGAGTTTACAGTTTTTCATTTCCGGAATTTGATCTTTTCATCTGTGTACATACAAATAGACATTGCATGAGCTACTCCCAAGAACAAACAATAAAACACTCTGGAGTCAAAACACAACTTCAATTGGGCGCACGCAAATATCACGAGAGTACGACGTACCATAAAATCTTATGCAAGACAAACTGCACATAATTTTCAAGAAGCAAAACACGATTTAGAATCTAAAAAAATACAGTATGCACCAATAGGAAATACAAACAAAACTAAGAGTAAAAAAAAGACATCAAAAGCAAAAGAACAACAACAATACAACCAAGATGCTAAATGCTAAGAAACTCAAATGTAAGCCAAAGAACCAAGAAAGCAATCAGACTGCAAAAAGATAAATCGTCAGATCATAAAAGGCTCGTAATCACTCCGCCACCAGCTCCTTCTTGACAAGACGAGACTGGCGGGCAATGAAGCCACTCAGCGACTGGGTGGTACGGCCACCCAGGAACTCGAGAACGGGAACAGTGGCTTCCATCTCGCTGCTGACCCAGTTGCGCAGTTCAACAGCAATCAGCGAGTCCAGACCATACTGGCTAAGAGGCTTCTGGGGATCGAGCTCGTCCTCGCTGGAGAGCATCAGCAGAGCAGTAATCTTTGTACGGATGGCTGACTCGAGTGTAGAGACGACATCCGCGAGCGAGGTAGCCTGGCGGAGTGTCTCGCGGATGGTTTGGGGTGCATCGCCTGCAGCAGCAGCGTTGGTATCGTCGTCGGCGGTGCGCAGAGCCATGCGTCTGGCCATGCCGAAGCGCGGGTCCTGGTAGATGGCGCGAGCAGGATCGCCACCGGCATAGCGGCCGAGACCGAGACCCGTCACGTAGTTGGCAGCCTCCCACTTCGTGTCAGTGTCGGGTTGCGTGGGAACCATGGTCGACTCAATCAGGGCCAGGCACTCGGCACCGTTGATCTCCTCAAAACCCTGGGAGCGGAGTGTCTGCTGGACGGTGTCGTGCTCGGCCACGTAGCCAATACCCGTAATCATGCCCAGGTCCAGAGTGGCCGCGGGCAGGCCACGGCGGCGGCGGTACCGTGCAAAGGCGTCCTGGAAGGTCGAGGCGGCACCGTACGCACACTGACTGGGGTTGCCAATGGTGCCGACCATGGACGACAGTAGGACAAAGAAGTCCATGCCATCGGGGGTCTGAGCGAGCTGGTTGTGCAGGTTCCAGGTACCGGCGACCTTGGGCCACAGCGAGTTGTTCCACGAGGCGCTGGACATGTCCTGGAAGAGGGCGCTCTCCATCACCAGACCCAGGTGAACAACACCGCGGACGGGCGGGTAGCCGGCGGACTTGGCCGTGGACAAAGCGGCGGCTAGCTGGTCGGCGTGGCCGACGTCGCAGTTGGAGACCTGGACATGCGCGCCGCCGCGGATCTTGAGGTCGTCGACAGCAGCAGCAGCAACGTCATTGGTGATGCCACCGCGAGAAAGGATAATGAGATAGCGGGCGCCAAGGTCATGGACCATGCGGGCCGCAAGGGCACGACCAATACCGCCGAGACCGCCCACAAGGAGATACGTAGCATCGCCACGAAGCTGGACGGGAGGAACCCGAGGCGACATGACCTTGGTGGCGAGCGTGGCCGGGGTGGGAGAGACATCCTTGGTGGTGGTGGTGGTGACCGTCGAAGAGACAGTGCCGCCCGAGACAGTACTGGTGGTGGTTGTCTCTGTCTTGGTTGTCGTGACAGGCTGGGCCTGGGGAACAAGCACCAGCTTGCCCATATGACGGCCGGCCTGCATGGTGCGCAGAGCAGAGACAGCATCCGCATAGCCGTAGCTCGTGAGAGGAGAGGGAGCACGAGCCACGCCCTGGCGGACAAGATCCATGCTGTCGGCCCACAGCTTGGCGCCGTAGCGAGGACGCTCGGCCAGAATAGCAACAAGATCGACAGCAACGAACGTCACGTTGCGCGTAAAGGGAGCCATATCGAGTCGGCCGTTGCGATTCAGATCACGCTTGCCGAGCTCGACAAAACGGCCAAAGGACGCAACACAGCGCCACGAAGCACGCAGAAGCTCGCCCGCCAGAACGTTAAAGACAACATCGACACCCTCGCCATTGGTTGCTTGGAGAATGGCCGAGGCAAAGCCGTCGTCGCGGCTGCTGAAAATGCGAGAGGGGTCGAGGCCGTACTGGTCGACAAGCAGCTGTTTCTTGTCGGGCGTGCCGACGGTGGCGTAGATAACGGCACCGCGCTGCTGGCAGAGCTGGACCAGAGCCTGGCCAAGGCCGCCAGAGGCGGCGTGGATCAGCACCGTCTCTCCAGCGGACAGGTTGGTAATGTGCATCGAGTGGAGAGCTGTGCACACAACAATGGGGAGAGCTGCGGCTGCCTCAAAGGTCAGATTGTCCGGCAGCTTCTGGGCACGCCAGGCGGCACAACGGACAGTCGTAGCCATAGTGCCGTCGGCGGGAGCAGCAACTCTGTCGCCGACCTTGAGGCCAGAGACGGTGCGGCCAATCTTGGAGACAACACCGGCACACTCGCGACCCAGCGCACGCGTCTCGATCTGGCCCATGGCCACCATGACGTCGTGGAAGTTGAGGCCGGCAGCGTGGACCGTGATTTCGACATGGTCGTCGGGCAGATCCGTCTCCAGGGAGACATCGTCGTCAAAGTAAAGACTGTCGAGCAGACCGGGCTGGCCCACCTCGAGCTTGAGGTTGCGGCCAGGCTGGACAGGCGAAGCAGGAACCAGAATACGGCGACCAGTGCGAGCAGCAACGTAGTCGGACGTCGACGAAGCCTCATTATAACGAGGGATGTGGACAGTGCCGTGGCGGCCGCGAACGGCTAGCTCGAGCTCGACTTCCGAAGGACGGCCGTCAGAGGCAATGTCGGTGGCGGCGAGGTGGGTAAACGACTTTGCAAAAACACGGGAAACAGTCTGGATGGCAGGATCGGCGTTGACATCGGCGGGAGCCTCCAAGTCCAGGTCGAGATGAACAAGACGGCCACCAAGCTCGACACGGAGAGTGCGCAGCAGACCCTGGACGAGGGCAAAGTCGGGAACAGCTTCGCCGTCCGAAGCACCACGCGTCAACCATAGAACACTGCCGCCGCTGGTGCCGACGGGACGCAGGAACAGAGTGCGCATCTTGTCCATGCTCTCGGGTGTCTGTGGGCCGAGCGTCTTGGGGTCGGTCTGGTAGAAGATGCAGACTTGGCTGTCGGCAATGGCGGGGAGGTCGTCGTCCATGGTGTAGATGGGAAGAGCTATCGAGGGGGCGATGGACGAGGCAAGGGCCTGAAGCCACGCCTTGTTGGCAGCCGAGTCGGTAACCAGGACCGCAGGAGGAAGGGAAGCAGACTCGACAGGCTTGGGAGTCTCGACAACAGTCTCGGTCTTGTCTTCCGTTGTCTCCTTGGCCTCGGCCTCGACTTCCGGCTGGTAGACTGCCGTGGCAATCATTGTCGTGCCCTGGTGCGTGGCCACATCAGGCGTTTCCCAGACAGCCGCATCGAGACCCGAGAAGCCCTGCTCCTTGAGGACAGCATCCCACTGCGACTCGGCCAGCAGAGGCGAGTCCTGGCGGTGCTCCTCCTCAGCTACCCACCAGCCGTCAAAGATGCCGAAAATGTTACCGACGGCTGCCGTCGAGACGAGCTGTTGAGGCACGCGGACCAGCTCAATCAGCAGCAGAGTTCCACCAGGGCGCAGAAGCTTGCGGGCATGGGCGACAGTGCGGCCGATATTGCGAGTAGCATGCAGAACGTTGGCAGCCACCACGAGGTCGTACGTGCCCTCGCTGAAGCCCTGGCGGATGGGGTCCTTTTCGATGTCGAGGCGCTTGAAGTTGAGAAGAGACGCCCATGGCTGTGTCTTCTCCTTGAACGCCTCAAAGAAACCGGAAGAAATATCAGTGACATCATACGACGCAAAACGGGGTAGAGTGTTCTTGCCGTCGGCGTCCCCGCCAAGCGACCGCAGCAGAGGCAAGGTGGCACCACCTGTACCGGCACCAATCTCGAGGATGCGCATGTGCGGGTTCTTGTGCGCCAGCAGGTCAACATAGACAGCTGCCTGCTGGTACTGCCGGGCCATGCGCGGGTTGTGTGCATAGTACTGGCCCAGGACATCGCCCTTCATCGTCACTTCGAGCGGGTCGGCTGTGCCCAAGACAATCTTGTGCATGCTGCCCGAGACGGCCAACAGAAGGCGACCTTCGGCACCGGTGGCAGCCAGCTCCTCGAGCAGAGCAGCACGCTCTTCGGGCGATGCGTTCGGCCACGAGGCAATGTTGTCGGCGTGCACCACAGCGTTCTTGGCGCCCGGCTGGCTCTCGTGCAGCTTGAGGACCGAGTCGCGCTGGCGTTTGAGCGAGGCATACAGCTTGCGGCCCTTGGTGGTCAGCGAGGGGACAATCTCCTCCGGAACCTGCGACACGGCATAGTCGGCCATGTAAAAGGCAGACTGGTCGAGACGGCGGAGGGCAGCACTCTCGGCCTCGGGCGGCATCAGGTGCGCGCACAGGTCGTCAAACTGGGCCGACGACAGAAACGCAGGGTCGGGGCGCCACTCGGACTGGAAATACGTCTTGGGCTGGTCGCCGTTGCTGCCGGAACCAGAGGGCATCGAGCCGGCCAGAGAGGTCATGCGCAGACCGTCCATGCGGATGAGCGGAGCAGCGGTGCTGGTCTTGTCCGTGGCCGCATGGCCATAGGCTGTCAGGTTAATGTCCAGATTACGGAAGCCGCTCTGCTGGACGCCCAGATAAACACCCAAGTCGGCGCCCGCTTCCACCTTCTCCATAGCAGCGTCAATCGAAATGTGCTCGAAAAACACGGGCATAATCGCTGCTTTCAACAGAGATCGGAAGGCCATGATACCGTGCAGACAGGCGTCCAGGGTACCCGGGTGCACGACAATGGGGCTGTGGTGGTGGGCAGGCATGCAAGCAGCGACGTCGGGAAGAACAACTGTGCCAGCGATGTAGTTGATCGGGTCGGCGGGAGTGGCCGGGCCGGCCCGCGCGGCTGTCAAATTGGCAAAAGTGGGGCCGTACTCCAATCCGATGGCAGTGCAGTGGTCGTACAGCGCGTCCATGTCGACGTCGGCGTTGCAGGCGTCAAGCGTGCGCTGGCGCTGGGCGGCATCGCGGCGGGCCGTTTCAGCCTTGAGGGCGTCGTGATCGGTCACCTTGTTGGCTTGGGCCTCGTCCTCCTTCCAGCGCACAGCAATACGGCCGCGGCAGTGTTCCGCCCACGTGTCGTTGATTGGCGCACCCATGGCCGTCGATGTCGTGGCGCTGCTCGTGCACGAGTATACAAAGAACTCGTGCCAGACCGTCGAGTTGTCCATGGCGCTCTCAGTCTGGGGACGCAGGCTGATGAGGGCCTCGACCTCGCCGCTATCTTCGGGGACGATCAGAGCCTGGCCCAGAGACACATCGCGCAGCTCGTATGTTTCGATGACACCGGCATCGCTCTTGGCGAGGGCGACCTGGCGGACGGCCTCAATGGCCATGGAGATGTAGCCGGCGGCAGGGTAGACGACAAGGCCCTGCACACGATGGTCGCGAACCCATGGCGTCTCGGCCGTTCGGATCCACTGACGCCATCTGGGCTCAAGGGGACTGCCAAAACGAACAGGGGCACCCAGCAAATCGTGGCGCGCGTGCTCGCGTTGACGGTACCGGATGCTGTCGCGGGGCTCGGCCCAGTAGGCCTTGGAGTGGTTCCACGGGTAGGGCGGGAGATCGACGACGGGGGCGTTCTTGGCGGGAGATTCGGTCTCGAGGCGGGCGTCAGCATTGAGGGCAGGCACATCGACAGACACACCGCGCTCGACAAGCTGGCATGCGAGCTGCTGGGCAGTTTCGGTCGCGTCTTGGCCACGGCGGAGAATTGACAAGATGCCAATCTTGGTGAGCGGTGTCTCGGTCTGCAGAATTTGGCGAATAGGACCGGCAAGAGCGGCATGCGGACCAACTTCGACAAGAACATCAACCCGGGCCTTGGGTGTGTCACGCTCGGCCTCGGGCGTCTGGGCTTCGTAGCAAAGTGCCGTGAGAGCTTCGGTGAAGCGCACCGGGCTGACCAGGTTCTCGACCCAGTAGTCCAGAGTAAGGGCACCGGGCTGCAGCTTCTTGCCGGTCACAGACGAGTACATCTCCACGGCACGCTCGCTCTCCGTGATGGGGTTGGCAAAGGCACCAACGACCGTCTTGTTGGCTTGCAGCAGCTCGCGGTAGGCCTCGGCTGCAGCGGCCATGCGGTGCGAGTGGTAGGCAAAACCGACAACCAGCTTACGATGACGGACACCGGCGGCCGTGCATACCTCGCCCAGTTCCTCGATGGCAGCATCGTCACCCGAAACAGTAAAGCTCTGGGGGCTGTTGTAGCAGGCAATCACAGCCTTGCCTCTCTGCAGACCTCCAAGCATCTTGAGTGTCGTCTCCTCATCGCACGCCAGAGCCACCATGCCACCGCGGCAGGAGTCGGCGGCCGACGAGTCGAGAGGCACGCGGAAGTAAGCAGCGGCCACAGCAGCTTCTTGGCTCAAAAGACCGGCAGCATAAGCAGCGCCAATCTCACCGCTTGAGTGGCCGACAACGGCAGACGGCGTGATGCCCCAAGACCGGATCAGGTCGACCAGGGCCACCTGCAAAATGGTGCACAGAGGCTGGCTGACGGCCGGCTCGTTAACGCGGGTTGTGGTGGCGTCGCGCCGCAGAAGCTCGTCGTGCAGCGACCAGTCGGCCTGCATCGTCGACGAAGCAAGAATGGCGGCACTGCGGTCCAGCGAGGCACGGAACACGGCGCTGGTCTCGGCCAGCTCGCGGCCCATGGCGTACCACTGCGCACCCTGGCCAGTAAAGACAAAACCGACCGAGGGAGCCTTGGATGGCGTGTGGTGGAAGCGGAGGTTGCTCTCGAGGGCCGTAGTGAGTTGAGAGGATGTTGACGCAGGAATGGCCGCCTTCCACGGAAGAGACGAGCGACGGGTGCTCAGGGTGTAGGCGAGATCAGACAAAAGAGAGGGACCGGCCGCTGTCTGGCCAGCTAGATAGTCGGCCAGCTGCCCCGCCATAACCTTGCCCGTTGCCTCGTCGTTGGCAGACAATACGAACAGCTGCGGGACAGCAAGGCCCTCCTCCTCGGCGTCCTCCTCGACGTCCTCCTTGGGGGTCGTCTCGCCAGTCAGCTGGATATTCCCAGAAACCTTTTCGGAGTGCTTCTGAGCCGAAGGAGTCGGAGAGGAGGGGGAGGCTGCACCATTGGTCGTGGCAGGCGAGCCTTTGCCCACTCCTGGCGCGCCAACGGACGCAGACGGGGGAGTCGGCGACGGCGATACAGATTCTTCCACATCGTGCATTTTGCCAGACCGAGGACTCGAGGGCGTCGAGAGTGGTGTGCTGGTGTCATCATCGTCGTCGTGGTGGTCGTCGCTGCTCGTCGTGCTACGGTTGAAGTCGTTGTCGTTGGTGGTGTCGATGCGAGAAAAGGAGACGCTGCGACCTTCGATGCCGCGTTCCCGGAGGTAATCTTGCGAGCTCTCAACAATGACGTGTGCGTTGGTGCCACCGTAGCCAAAGCCGTTGATCGATGCACGCAAGACAGACTTGGCTGATGGGCTCAGAGCGTGGCGCCATGATCGCACTTGTGTCGGCACAGCCAGGTTCCACTCATCCAGCGGGATCTTGCTGTTGGCTTCCCGGAAATCGCAGTTGGGCAGAATCTCTTCACGTTCCAACATCAGCACCGTCTTGATCAGACCGGCGACGCCACTGGCACCCTCCAGATGGCCAATGTTGGTTTTTATGCAGCCAACAACCAACGGCGAATTTGCATCCGTCCGGCTGGCGCCAAACGTCTCTGCCAGAGCTCGTGCCTCAATGGGATCACCAGCCTGTGTGCCCGTGCCGTGGGCCTCGACATAGGACGTTTCTGCCAGATCGAGCCCAGCCTGCTCGTAGACGCGGCGGATCAGATTTGCCTGGGCCGTGCCGCTGGGGAATGTGATGCCGGGTGTCCGGCCGTCCTGGTTCACGCCCGTGTTGCGGATCACGGCACGGATGCTGTTGCCGGCCTCCAGAGCGTGCTCAACGCGCCGCAGGACAATGGCAGCCACACCTTCACCACGACCGTAACCAGACGCCCGGCTGTCGTAGGTGTAACTGCGGCCGGCCGCCGACAAGAAGCCCATGCTGCTCATGGATGCCAGAGAGTCATGGCAAAGTGTGCAGTTGACACCGGCCACGAGTGCCGTATCACACTCGCCTGCCCGGAGAGCCTGGCAAGCCTGATGCAGAGCCACCAAACTCGACGAGCAAGCTGTGTCAAGCGTCACAGAGGGGCCGTGGACATTGAAGAAATAAGAAAGTCGGTTTGCCAGCATGGCCTGGCCTGTACCTGTGGCATGGTACAGAGGAACAGCATCTGGGTCGCGGAGCGTAATCTTGGCCCAGTCAAAGCAGAAGGAGCCAACAAAGACACCCATATCGGAGCCGGCCACGTCATTGAGTGACAGACCCGCGTTCTCGAGCGCCTCGTAACTGCACTCGAGCAGCAGTCGTTGTTGTGGGTCGAGCGATGCCGCCTCGGTCTGTGTCATGTTGAAAAAGGGCGCGTCAAAGTAGGAGACATCGTCTTTCAGGTAAAAGCCGCCTTGGACGTTGGTGGCACCGTTGCGGGCTTGGTCCGGGTGGTAAAAAGACTTGTGGTTGAAGCGTGAGCTGGGCACTTCGGTCCATGCGTCGTCGCCGTTGGAAACCATGCCGTACAGCTTGAGAGGGTCGGTTGCCTCGCCCGGAAAGCGGCCGCCGAGACCTACAACGGCCACGGCCGGCACACGGTCCTCTGGGACTTGCGCCATTGTGTGTGTGTGCGTGGGAGGGAGAGAAAATATGCGAGAGGGGGTATATGTGACGGATGAAATAAACAAAACGTAAAAGGAAGAATAGAAGAATAAGAGAAACGCCGACGACGTGTTCTGGTGATGTCAACAGTGAAAAATACAGCAGACAACAATGTATGTATGCAAGAAGGCTATACAGTGAAGATCAATGCTCAAGAGAGGATGTTGACAAGGTAGGAGAAGCTGTGTGAAGCTTCACAAGAGCTTCGAGCTAATGCCAGGGGGAGAAATAGATGGTCAAGAGCAGAAGAGGGGGAGGGGGGCGAAGAAAAAGGAGGCTGATCTGATCTTAAAAAAGAAAAAGAAAAGAAAGACGGGCAAGGATAACAAGGATCGATGGACACGGGATGGCCCGGGTTTGATATATGTGCGGATATTCTGCAGAGATGTGCGGTCGCCGCTCCATGCACCGTCTATCTCGGCGTGCGTGGTCTAGGTCGTCTATATGTACGTCGTCCTTGTGGTAGCAATAGTGTCCTCAGGGTCTCGGTCTCGGCCAGGGCGTGCGTCTATGTGGATGTGGCGCGTTCTCGCCTTCCGTTGAGAACTGGTTCAAACGGAAAGGATGGGCGGGACGAACTGCATATGCACGGGCTGCACGAGTAGATAAGAAGGGGACGAAGAGGATGTGTGTGTTTGTTGTGGATATCAAGGAGGTATGAGTTGAGGAGGTAGGAGAGGAGACAAGAGGGAGATCAAGTCAAGAACGGTGAGCGGGCTGAGCTGAAGATGGAGATGGAGAAGAGAGAAACAAGCAGTGGGGGGAAGGGCGTGTGTGGAGAGACGAGAAGGCGGGGGAGGCGTGTTTTTATCAGGGAAAAAAAAAAGACAAAACCAAAGTAAACTGGTGAGAAGAGAAAGTGATGGAAGTGTGAGGCGGCCGTGAAGAGGAAGTGACCGGAGGCTGAGAAGACCATAAACACCCGCCAGCGGCAAGAAATTTTACCAGAAAGGGAAAGAAGGGAAAAACGACGAAAGGCGAGAGAGACCAGACGGAGGCGAGAGACAAGAAAAACGAAGGAAAGGAGAAAAAAGGATGAGTAGTCTATCTTGCGATGGGGTGTAGGAGGGTCCGGAGAGCCTTCCGGGCTGCAGTAGTATTGCCTGGTCAAGACGGACATGCAAGGTTCGCAGGGTATCTGGTCTAGTTTGTTCTTGTCCTGCACGAGCTTGCCGTACAAAGGGAGCAGGTCGAAATCACAGAGACGGGGAAATTCGACAGAAAATGGCCAAAGTGGCTCAAGAAGGGAAGGCGGGCAGCAAGTAAGGTCCGAACGCAGTACGCAATAAACGTCCGACGTGAGTAAAGAAGGGTAAAAAAAAAAACTAAAAAAAATCTGGGAGGAGAGAGGCTGTAACGAGGCGGACACAACAGCTAGAAGAGACAAGAATGGACCGGACTGTCATCTACGCGTGTTGTTGCAACATGTCGTCAGAAGACAGAGTTGAAACGACTCAAGAGGATGGGCGAGAAGAAACGAAACGGACAACGACTACTACCACGGAGATTCATGGAGAAACTGGCCACTCTTGACGCAGAAACATGAGCAAACATTGGGGCGCCAGACCAGGGCACGGGGTGGAGCCTCCCAAAAAAGGAAAGAGGGATCTACCATGGCTGCCTCTTGTCAAGCATCCCATACGGAGTACAGTCGTATCTTTGCGGAGACAGTGGAAGGCGAGCGGAAGGAATGGGAACGGGAGGACTGAGAAGTGAGAGAAGTGAACTGGGAAGAAATAGCTAGGCAGGGATGCTGGTGGGAGAAAAAAAGGGGACGAGGGGGGCCAGAGACAAGAGGAAGAACGAGCAAGAGACAAGAAGGCAAGAGAGACGACAGAGAGACAGCAAAGAAAGACAAGAGACATCCATCATTCGAACCTAAACCAAAGAACGGAGCCAGATCAGAGCAGGGATGTTGCAGCTACGGGCGAAGTGACCAGGGGTGTGGACAAAGTGGAGAGTGAGAGGGAGAAAGAGAGAAAGTGGGGATGGAGGAACTGAAAAAATAAAGAAGAAAAAAAAAAAAAAAGACGAACAGCAGGAGGACGGGCGATGGAGAAAGCGAATAAGAGAATTAAAGAACAGGGAAGTCAAGCAGTCTACAAGAAAAGCAGGCTAGATAAGCACTGTTTCGTGGAACACATGCAGGTCTACGACGTAGTCTGGGAAGAAAACAAAAGAGGTAGATACGTTGAAAGGAAATCTGCCGTATGGTGAGCAGAAGGAATGAAGAAGGAACGCGCCCGTAAAACACTGAAAGGACGTGAAAGAGCTCGCAATACCAAATACGGAAACTGAGAAAGCAAGTGGAAAGGAGCTTTCGAGCTCAAGAGTCAAAAAATTGAACAGGAGCGCAATACGACGTATCACTCCGTACATGCATGTGCGTGCGCGACAACTCACACAACAGCGGAAGACACCAAACGAGTGCTACTTTACGGCGAGTGCGGGTCTACGACGGCCTAAAAGACTAAAAAGGCCCAAGGGTCCCGGCGGGAGAGGTGAGCGGAAGAGAACAAGTGATTTAAGTCTTGAAATAGGGGCCTGATTCGAGGCCTGGCAGTGGTAAAACTGAACTGTGAGAGAGAAAGCGTACAAAGTACGACGTAAAGCAGGAGAAGGATGCGGTGGAGACGTTGTAGTCTCGCTATGGGCAATGGGTTGTGGACGGTGGAGCCATGACGATCTTGCCTCTTTCTTTACGACGTATGGAGTCTTAATTCTCAATTTTTATTATCGCCTTGCAACGGTGGCTGGAAATACTATGCGTAGGCATGTCTACGGAGTACTCCGTACGATAGGTATACATGCTCGTACTTTTTGTTTCTCACCACCAAGAGCAATGAGGCAGCAGAAGACGACAAAGAAGAAACCGGCCAACATCGGCACTAACACGGCGCAAGCCCAACATCCAGGTACGACATACAGCAAGGTACCGAAAAAGTACGGCCATCGACCTGCGACAACCATCGGTAGATGAGTGTATGCACGAAAGATGAGGCTCAATCGGTGGTATCACGCGGCTGGAGGGGGCCGGCTGAAGTTGCATCCCGTATCCGTCTCTCATCTGGAAGTTCAGGGTTCAACGACAAGTCCGGCTGCTTTGTATGTCAATTCGCCTGAGGTTGTTATGAGTGAGGGCAGTGTTCATGCGAAATGGTCTTATTGGATATCCAGATCGATTATCTTGACGGCAGATGAATCTGGTCAAGATGCTTACGAATTATGAGATGGAAAGAGGCGACGACGGGATTTCTACCTCAAAAAGGCATGTGCTGAGCGTAGGTTCTTCGTGGGCTGCAGATATGAGACATGTGGAAGATGAAAGACCGGGCGAAGAATACACATAAGGCGACGGAGAGGCAAAAGAGGCAGCGGATGAACATCCCCATGTGAGCTCATCAGCTAACCACAAACGATACCACAGCACGTCGGCGCTACGACTTGCATAACTTCCATAGTCCGGCCAGTACCTCGTAGACCGGACATAGTCCTGCCTTATGCTCAAAGGCTGGGGACGGAATTAAGTCCATGCTGGCCGCCGGGATTGGTCTCTTTTTGTGTAGATATATTTTCTGCATATTCAGTGTTTCCTGTGTCGATTTTGGAGTTTGGCTCGTGCTGTTCCTGCAACACCGTCTGGGCATAGACTGTTGTGGTGCATGAAGCGGTCTTTTTTTTTTTTTTTTTGCAAAAGACCAGGCTTGTGCAGACCGCGGTCTGGTCCATTTTAGGGAGACGTAGAGACAGGGACAGACATCCTGCTGAGTAGAGGCATCCTGTCCAAATGTCCCGTATCAGATGAGCCAACTCTGAGACTTTTCAAAAAAGATACACCTGGGGGATCCAAAGCACGTCACTTTCTTACCTGTGACGTCCGTATCTGAGCAAATCAAGTGGAACGGAAGGATGCCGTCGTCAGACACAAACAAAAACAAGAACAATGAAGAAGAACAGAGGACAACGAAAGAACAAAACCGAAGCCCGCGCCGGCGTCGGTTTGGTTGCGTCGGTTCAACGACGGCCGTCCAAACGAACAGGGTTCAACCCGGCAAGTGGTGCAAGTGAGGGGAAGACAAAAGAAAGATTGCCGTGAAAAAGGAGATAAAGATAAAACTAGTGGATAGTGAGGAGACAAAGTCCACGAAAGGTGTCCAGAAAATACTGTGTAGGACAAAAAGGATAAAACGGACAAAATGGACAAAAAATACTTCCAAGCCCAGCCTCCAGCCTGCTTGATTCATGAATTCCTCCTTAGCGCGTCGACCCGTCGTCTCAGACCCGGAGCCTGGTCCACATCCAAGGCGGGCCAGTGGTTAGCGAGCGGTTTAGCAACGGAAGGCCAGGCCAGAGAGTACCAAGCCTCAAGCCCACTTGTCCAGTGAATTGTCTCCATTTTGATTTATGAGTAGGCCTCGGCGTTGGCTGATGGCTGGGAATTTGGCTTATCGTACTCCGTACGGAGTAGATTCAGGATGCAATGCAAATTGCAGATGTCGATTTGCATGTCTCAGTTAGGACGAATTGCTGTTTACGGCCCAGCCCTGCCGAAGTTGGGGGCTGTTGGCGGCTGAAGTACAAGTACGACGTCGCACTGCTGGATCGTGTGTGCCTGTCTTATTCCAGGTACAACATCCAGAGACATCCAACAGACATCCAACAGACAGGTACGGTACGATCTGTCGGTTTGCGGCACGGCTGGGTACAAAAACGACACACTGCTAAAACAGTAAATGAAAACAATAAGTTGCACGGCGGACAGGTCATGGGCAATCCAGGCTGCCGGGACTTACCCAGGCCGATGGAGGGGAGTACGGCTCACATCAAACTGGATGGAAATACTCGTAAATCTGTGAACCTCAACAACTGCGAGATGCACGCCGCACGGTCTGAAAAAGAGGGGGTCGTTGCGTTGAAAAACGAGAAAAGAAAGAAAAACCGGGGGAAGACAGCTTTTGGCAACTCGCTGCCGATCCCGTATTTCCGATGAGGAAGGAGGGTTTCAATGAACCTCACTCTGGACCACTCTGGACCACTCAAAAGACGAGAAAGACACGAGAGGAGACCCAAAAGGAGACCTAAAAGGAGACCTAAAAGGAGACCTAAAAGGAGACCTAAAAGGAGACCTAAAAGGAGACCCAAAAGAAGGCCCAAAAGGAAGGAGACGGGATGGAATTGATCAGAAATCGAAAGGGGACATGAACGAAAAGAGGAAAAAGTATCGCAAACGCGAGGAAAGGGCCGAGACACAGAACTCCTGACCGAGAGACAGAAGCAAGTCACAACCGACAGAAACGACAATTGAAAAACGACAGACAATAAATTAACACAACGCCTGAACATTTTCCCATCGCAACACTTTTATGCACTGTGTTTTTTGAGTCTGCCCTTTGCTGAGACATTTCTTCCACTTTGGGATGCCCGGTTTTCTAGCGCCATGCACCTGCAAGAGTGCGAGTGAAATAGCAGACTGAAAAGAGCAGTCCGTCCACTGCTTCAGAGTGGATCGCTCGCATCCAACCCCTCATCCTCGTCGTGATCGGCAGCTGGACGTTCCTTTATTGCGAGTAAGCCGCGGAGCCTCGATACCAGACCCTTGATTCTGGAGAGGCGTTGAGGCAAAACGAGACAGACGAGACAAACGAGGCAAAAATCAGCAGAAAAAGAAATCTCAAACACAACCAACAGGCTGAGATGCAGAGAAACAGGTCGGCCTTGAAAGTTGACGGGCAAGCCACATCGGATCGTCTTTCTGATCAGCGCCCTCTGATCCTGTCTGATCCTGTCTGATCAAATCGTTTTTATGGTTGCTTGTAGCTCCCGCAATTCACGCGCTTCAGCTGTGATCGTCACTCTTGGAGCACATGCTTTTCTGTGCTTTGACGCACCTTTCTGTCTTTCTCTGTCCCACTGGCCTGGTCTTGGGCGCACCAGCTCTTCCTTCTCGCCATTCTCTGCCCTGTACATGTACTGTGTATCTCCCCAGCTTCCCACCTGGTTTGCACCTGTTTGCACCTGGTTTTCTGCACGCTCACTGCACTATACTCTTGCATCGTCTCCACTGTCGTGCCCATCGTGTGGGTACTCAGGCACTTAACAAGCTGGAATGCAGCCCGCCTCGCCGTCTCGCCCGCCTCGCCCGCCTCCGCGGATGAGCGGTGGGCCCCAGTGATGCACCAGCCTTTCTATTTTGTCGGGATGCACAATGTATCTTTCTCTCATGTCTGGCCCTTCTCTTCTCGTCATGGACCCGTCACAGAGAGGATGGAGCTTGCTCGTTATGTACATTGTACCACCGTGTTTACGCTGCTGCTCTGCCCCTTTTACGACAGGCCTTGTAGCATCTACCAAGCACCACACCGCCATGCACGGGACGCATGTCCGTACGAATACGTGTAAATATACCGTAAGATACCTATTCGCGAACTTGAACTCAGAATTCTGCCAGACCCAAGTGACAGGTACACGGACATGTAGCACAATCGAAGACGGACACACCACATGCAAAGTAAGTATGTCCGACCACCTTTCTTGCATTTCCTGCGAGATTTTGTATGAAAAGGGGAAATAAGCGACGCAGGCGGACCCGTCGTTCTTGTGCCCAGCTAGGAAGTCAGAAAGTCCCCCTAAGTCCTTCCATCCCTCTCGGCCGGGAAGGGACCCGGGAACAGAAACGATAACCAAAACTCTAGAGGAAAAGAGTTGAAAAACAGACAGCCGCGGCTGTCCGCGAGCAGTGATGGACAGGGACAGCGGTTGCGAGGCAATCAAAGAATAAACACAGAGAAAAAACACGGAACCAGACGGAATAAAGACGAAGAATTCAACGGTTGCAACGGCCGCCGTCGATTTCGATTCCAGGCACGGTATGCACATTTTCTTTCATGCGAGTGATTTTTCCACTTCTCTCGGTGGTCTTGGTTCGCCTGGTGCCTCCCTGCCCGCGCCGCTGGCTTCGTCTTCCCGGCCACGTAGCGGCACGCCATGGAAAGAATGCCGTTGCAAGAACAAAAGTACGACGAGAAAATGGAACGATAATGGAGCTTTTTTTGTGGCTTCTTTGCTTTCTTTCATGCAAGTTGATGATAGGAAGTACCACGCTGTAAATAAATATGCATGCGAGGTTATTAAAGTGCTGGTTTATTCTTCACCGCAATCAAGGGAGATGCAAAAGTCTCCGCTTAAAAGTACGACATTACACATTCGGTACATTAGCAATGTATCTATTCCGTACATACAAGGCAACATCAAGGCAACATCAGCTTCCTTTTTTGCTCGCATCGCTCGCTGGCACGCTTTTCTTTTCCCGTCAACGCCACATCCCGTATTCCGTGCAATGGTTTGAGCGCATCGATGCAATCGTCGTTACCCCGCCTGCAATCTGGCCAAGAAATAACAATAGCATTGTGATCGTGCCCGATGCGATGTGCTGAAAAAAGAAAGCAATCACACTCCCCGATTTCGATTTCAGCTCTCGGAGTCCTGCCATTGACCCCCATCTTACGAAAGTTTCCTGCTCTTCATTCTTTTTTTTCAGCATAACAGGGCCAGGGGACCAGGACGAGAAAGACAAGGGAGCACAGTATCGAGATCTGAGTGCAACCTGGGAACTAAACCAAACAGGACAGCCAGCAGACAATGCCTCCCGTGCTCTGGGGAGTGGTGGCAGGGGTCCTACCGTGATAGGCTGTTGCACAAACATTTTCGATGCCGCACTGTTTTGCATCTTCCCGCAACCACCTTATCTCTCCGCTGCAGTTTGGGAGGGCTCGTCCCTTTTCGCAGCTGCAGCGCACCCCAAACGGGTGTACTCCGTATTCTTGGACATTTCTGGATGCAACTCGAAGCACACCTCGGCGCACTCCAGTTGCATCGTCCACACAACTCCCACGTAACCTCGCGCATGTCTGTCGCAACTGTCACCAAAATACGGTGAAAAGCAAGCCATGAGCACCTGTACGTCGTAGAAACCCAGAAATTGCTCATTATGCAACAGACCAGAGTCGTACTTTCCCCGGCTCAACGGCTTTTCTCCACGCCCGTCGTCGACTGCTGTCTTCGGGCCGGTGCCTCATATCCGAGAAAGCGTAACATCCAGATTTGACTCTGTCCTGACGGAGAAAAACAAAGAGCATATTGCAAAGTGCATCATTTGGATCACATGAGAAGCAACCACAAATGCTTGGGGATATCTTCAAACCATATCCTCGACGCAATCTGCTTTGGCCGCCAACTTCCTGTTTGGTGCATCCAAGTTTAAGCGATCATGCAAGGACAACAAGGCCAGACTTGTACACAATAAGGTGGATAAGCAATAGTCTACTTCGTGTTACATGGTGGCCTGTCGACAGGCTTGTATTCCTGGTTGTCAATTCGACAGTTGCTTTAAGCGTTACGACGTACTTCAAATACGACATATCGTGAAGTACATGATGCGTCGTTTTTTCTCCTGCGGCTTTTCCCCCTTTCCTCGTGTCATCTTTTCCCCCCTCTTTGATCTTTTCTCTTCTACTTTTGTCTTTTCGTTATTAGACGACAATCCAAATGGCCGGAATACCGCATTAGTCCCTCGCTTGACGTTTTGCTTCTACTGCCTTCTATCCCAACGGCTGGATGTTATTCGTCAACGACATGTCTCACCATCAACAAACCGCTACTGCAGCCACTGCAGTCCTTTGACACTAGGATGTTTGGACGGAATAAAAAGAGGCGAGAAGAAAGTGAAAAGTAGCTCACTGAAAAGGGGACGCTTCCGTCGCTGCCGGGCCTGTCCAGGCGTCGTTTACTCGTAGGCTTTTTAGCAATCCTACGCCCGGACAGGATGCCATATCAAGGTATCCCATAATCTATGAGACAACGACTCGGATCCTCCCCGAGGTGAATATTCCATACTCCGTACGAGAGACTGCAAAAGAGGTCCAAGCATCATAGATCCTTTGTTGGGCTTCACCGTCCCTGTCTTCTAGGCGAGACAGTCACAAAAGTTTCTAGTCTCGCCTTGTTCTCTGACGACGAGGCGTCGAGACGTTCTGCATGCTAAGCCAAAGATTGGGTGTGATGCCGATGAACGCCGGTGGTGGTGGCTAAGGTGATGCAAGGGAGGTTGACTGAGACACTGTGGACAGACCGTCGGGAAAGAGTAAACGAAAAGAGAATAGGGAGCCTTGAACAAAAAGGAAGAGCATGGAGACGGACGTGTCCAAGATTTTTCGTCAATTTTTTTCTTGAAAAATATGTAATGAAAAAAAAAAAAAGAAAGAAAGAAAGAAATAAAAGGTCCATGCTTCATACGTAACATGAATTTAGAATGCTCTTCTGAAAATATGTCGGCATACGCCGCAGCCTCGTAATATTCCAAGTGCAGTTTACGCAGTGACTTGTATTTAGAAATATGAGCACGCAACGATCATCGTTTGCCCGGTTTTGTAAACCTCTTTTCTGTGTGCAAGGACGAGGACACAAGTAGAGCTACATAGCCGTCCCGACCCGGCCAGCGGGGCGATAAAGAGATGAAGAAGAAAGAGTATTGTTTATCCCTCGAGTCTGCTTTTCCCCAACGAGCCGCAACTGCGTCTGCATCATGCAGTAGATAGCATGCATTCAATAGTTTGGAGTCTGCAGCAGCCATAGATCCTTTCGGTCTACACCTCTCGTTCGATCCCAAACGCATGTCCCCCCCCGTGGGCGCCAATGCCTGATGCAGACAAGCCGGGTGATGAAGTGTTCAAACTATGGTTTCTATTCCTAGTGGCTTAGGTGTAGCGGCTTGAGGCTAAATCTTTTCCATAATCCTGGTCGACTGAGTCCTACTGTGGTTTCTTGTCGTGAACAAATCTATATCGATGCTTGTGTGACGGGATATTTGGGTGATTGATGGTCTGAAGGCTTCTTGCTGTAAATAAGTGCAAAGAGTCTTGTTAGTAACATTTTGGCATTCATTGTGGTACCAGACTCACAGTAGTAATTTGTGCTTCTATCAAAACAACGTGTAAATAAAAAGCAAAGTGCATCGCTGTGTTCTTTCTTCCTAACTTGCGATTATAATAATGTTTAATGTGTCCGTGTAGCCATTCCAACGGCACTCTGGCCCTCGTTCGGTATGGGAGTCTGCTTGAACTCGACATATTTCTCGCGGGCCTCTCGCACAAGTTAGTAAAAAAGCTGAAATCAAGGTTGTACCAGGGAGGTGGAAATATACGCTCGTCGTCTTTTGTGTGGCTGGATAATCTTCCAGAGCCTTGGCCCATGAGCTCCAACCAGGCACATTGGATCGGTTGAACCCTCGTGCGTCCTGTATAATAAAATCACGAACTACCTAAGGACACAACGGTAGCGTCGACCAGTGATATGTCGTTGCCGTAAAAGAAAAGACCTTTGCAGTTTGCCCAGATATGTCTTAGTGCTGTATTGAACTCTTTTCGAGCGGTGTTTTGTGTGTCAGGTGTTGCTTGCATCAGCCGGAAGAAGGCCGGCACAACAGCCTTGTTGGCGTGGTCGATCCAGAGCGGTGCCCGAGCTTTCTCGTAGGCATTATTGCCGGCTGTGCTCTTTGGCCAATGTGTGAGTACTCTCGACACCGCTTCCAAACCTTCGGAGGCTTCTTCTAGGTACTCGTTGATGATGTTTGAGTCATGCAACGGGCGTCCATCGATTTGAAGGCCAGGCGTTAGACCGTGGGGACTCACGTCTGTTTTTGTCAGCTGTGTGTACCATGATGAGCAGGGTGGACAGTAACGTACCAAGAAAGTCTCATTCTCTCAGATATGGATTCACTTCCCGGTACTGGTATGGGATGCTGTTGGCTTAAAGTGCTGCCCATGTCCTCTGTGTAAAAGGACACAACCAGCCGCCCCAAAGGACGACATGAGCTGGGCCACCATGTCCTAGGACAGTGTTGAAAGCGTCGCCAGTTGCAAAAGGATGATATGTAGGACCCGGCACTGTAGCTAGTTTTGAGGTTGGCAGTTCACCATTATAGCAAGTTTGCATTTGTTACTGATTCATCTTCAACCACTGATATATATCTAGTCAAGAATCATTGACAGTTTTCATCGGTATCTAATAAACGTAACGATTCAAACTGTCACAGATCCGTGCCGTATAGTAATCAGTCCGATGAAGACGTTGATTTAAACTTTCGACGGTGCCTATGTGGGACGGAACTGCGGTCTCGTGACTCGTTTGCATTGATATGTCCAGATTGGGCTTGTGTTGTTTGGAATCTTCTGTATCTTGTTGGCATCTCTGTGGGGCTCGATATGCGTCGGTGATGCACGTCCGAGTCATGCAAAGCCCGAGATGGGATGTAGTCTAACCCTTGCTTTGGGATTGGCCTTTCGATTGTGGTAGGGCTGGAGGACAGACAAAGAGATGGGACGGGAAGACCACGGCTGTGGCGTGGATTTGGTTCAGTGTCCACGGTGGTTGCCAATGGTGCTAAACCCGATTGGGCAAGATATCTCGAGCATCGAACCGCCAAAACAAACCCCGTACAAAAAGGCGCTCCACTCGAGGACGCGACAACAGACTTTTTTTCCCCAGCAATACCTCGCATATTCTTAACAGACTCTAAACTTCGCCATGCGATGCACGCCATGCGATGCACGCCCTGCGACATTTGATGACGTGTTTACTCAGCATATGTTGACCTGATTCCAAATTATCGTTTTCTCTGACTAGTGTGCTGCAACTGTTTTGTTCTTTCTGCTCCGTCAATGATGACAGATATTCTTCTGTCAAATAAAAGGAATACCCGAATGCTGCGTAGCTTCGGACGAGTGTATCGGACAAAAAAATATATATAAACCAAGTGCCGACCCGACTTTGGAAATTGAAGAAAGAGCAGCCTTCACCAGCAATACAAACAGTATCGAACATAAATACAACGTCCCATCAACACTACCAGTCTTTTCCATCCAATCAAACATTCAAAATGCCTTCCGGAAGCTGTGTCTGCGGCAATATTGCCTACGAATACTCTGGTGAGTATCTCCCTGGAAGCAAACAAGCCGTGTTGAATTTGAGATGACTGACACATTTCCTCTTCTCCAGGCAACCCCGTCACTACCGCTGTCTGCCACTGCACCGACTGTCAGAAGTGGAATGGCTCTGGCTACTCCTCGAACATCGCCATTCCGACTGATGCGCTTAAAATCACTTCCGGCACTCCCGCCACCTTCACTCGCAAGGGTCTTTCGGGCAAGGATCATGTGCTTGCATTCTGTGGTGATTGCGGTAGCAGCCTGTACTCGCAGCCGGCTTCCCTTGGCAGCGTGACTCTGATCAAGACGGGTACTCTCAACGACGCCGCAGCGCGCGATATCCAGGTTGCCAACGAACTGTTTATCAAGGACCGCCTCAACTTCGACTCGGCTATCAAGGGCGCTGTCCAGCACGTCAAGGACCTTGGCGGAGAGACTGCCTAGATTATACGATGCGCTACCATATGGTGCCTTAGGTTTTATACCTCGAGCCATCGTGGTTAAAATAAGAGCACCAGCAGTCCGTATTTACGACACTGTCAAAAAATGGAGAAGAATATAGACGAAACACGAATGAACAGATCGGGAACCAAAAAAGGAGAAGAAAATTTAGAAAAAGAAATAGCTTAGTTCAGAACACAACAAGCGTATCCCTTCAAATCAAAACAGCCCCCAACGACGCCACGGTGTCCTTCATCACTTCTTGCCCACCTCGTTCAAGTGTATTAGCCCTATGAGAATTTTGTCCTATTGAAAACTGCGTTAGCCATAAGATAAACCAAGAAACGCGGTCACGTCGAATAAGACTCACCCTGACAGACTCCGGCAGAAACATGGATGGGTAGCATGCATTGGACGAGTTAGTACCACGGGACACATGACCCTTTGCTCCTCCCAGAGCATCGCTGACGACTTTCTGTGCATACACAGAGGTGTCCATCTTCTTGGGGGTGCGCTGTACCGGCATACATGCTGTCGAGGTATGGTTGAACTGGCTTGTACAGCGAGTTGACTGGCAGCGGCCGAACTGGGACATTGACCTGGATCTGTGTTCGGATCGTGCCCGTGGGGATTTTCAAGACGCCAATCCCGAGAGGCTGTAATTTCATGCGAAGCGTCTCGCCCAGACTGTGTACAGCAGTCTTGGTGACATTACCGATAACGCAAAAGGGCGGGTGAACAAGACACCCTATATCTTCCCCATTATCGGTGCGCGGACGGTGGAGCATATCCAGGGCAGCTTGGGTGGCCTTGCTATCACACTGATCGAGGAGGAAGTACAGATGATTGGGGATGCTTGCGATTTCAATCCTGGTTTTCCCCATACGTTCTTGAGTGGCTTTTTGATCGACGGCTCCATGCCGCGCATGGCGGACAAGCCTGGCGATGCGTGGTTAACCAAGCATGCTGGTGACTTTGACTGGGTTGAAGGGCGGAAAGCACTTCGTCCCCGTGAGATCTAGACAAGCAAGCCAGTTTGATAGGAGCAATAAATATACTACTTCCTTTTCACTTCTTAGCAGCCGCGAGTCGGCGAAGCAAAATATCGTACAATGGGAAGGAACGACCGTGTTGTTGGTCGGCACAATCCGTGTTTAGCGGGAGAAAGCCGAAGCGGCCCCATTTGCCGCTATTTACACGGCCAGACGGACCGGCACGGCACTTTAAATTCACGTAGCCTACGGAGTACAAGTTGAATTCGAAAAAAAGAAAAAGAAAAGGAAAAAAAAAAAACAATGGAGTTACAAGGCAACATAACTTACAAGCGGTGCTGCTATATCACCACACCACTAGATGCTAGGTACCTGCGATGGTTCATATGACACAGGGATTGTGCCGCAGTTTTGCGTGGCTGTACGCATACAGGGCATGCCAAGACTGCTATGCATGCACCTCCCCTCCTCAAGCTAGCCAATTAGCCAACCCATGACGGTTTTAAAGAACTGCAGGTTCAGCCGCACGGCGCAATTGGACAATGATGACTAGGCTGCCTACCATGCCGTACCTTAAATATGCGAGATAGCCCAACCCTGAATAACGAGAATGAGGTTATGTTCCGATAATACAATGCACGAAACCACACGCAGCACTACAAATAGGGCCACGGATACCATGGCGCGCTCGTTGCCATCAGAAGTCGACCTTGACGACGAGGAGCGTGAGCTCGAGCGACAGATTCTGGTTCTTGAGCGCAAAGCGAAACTGCGACAGCGACTTAAAGAGCTGCGCGCAGCCGATGAGGCTGCTGACAGCCACGTCGGCGGTCCACGCGAGGACTCGAGCGGACAACATGTCTTGGGAGTTGGTCCCAAGCCACGAGATGCTGCACAAGAGGCGATAGAGTGCCAACCCGCTAGCGACAAACCGACAGACCGAAACGAACGAACCGAGACTCCTCGTCCCCTAACACTTCGGCCAAGTCCTGCGACGGATCTTTCACCGTCACCTGCCCCGAAGATGAAGAAAATCAGCCCTGGCTTCTGGTCGATGTCGGTTTCTGGACTGCTGGGGTGTGGTGTTTCTAGCTCATCGAAGCGAAGTACCACGCGTGTGGTGGGAGTGACAATTGATGCAAAACTCGATCCGACATTCTACTCCGTTGGCAGCGAATTAATGACGAGGGCCAGCGATGGCATTGGATGCACCTGTTCCTACAGCCTGGCCGGAGTAGGGAGCAGCATGGGGCCATTACTCTACCAGCCGCGCTCGTCCAAGGTGGCAGTCCCCGTATTGCGGCTGGCCATGCGGATATCAGCTGCTTATGGCGGCCACGACTCGCGACTCGCCACACTTGGCAAGAAGGTACCGGGCAGCGACCCTGAAGCAGAGCTTGGTACCATTGAAGGCCCCGTGATTCTAGCACCAAAGCCACACTTTACGCTCAAGGATCAACCGCGCTCGTCATCCAAGGGCCCACAGAGTCTTTGGTGGAGCATCGTGGATGAAGTTGACGGCGACGGGTGTGCCCACGGCGGCGAGGGCCTGAGCAGCCCGAACAATTGGGGCAATAGCAGCTGGACCCACACGGGGGCTTTGCTACCGTGGAACGAGTATGACGCAAGGGAATACAAATTTGAAGGCATTTGTTACAAACCACCGAGATTCAACAACGAGGACGATTCTGGGCAGACAATGAAAGTATTATCAAAGGTGGCTGGGAAGAAGCGAAAGTCGTCGGGAAAGAAAACGGCGCTTGTGAGCTACATTCATATGCGCGTTGAGCTTCTGGCCGACCTGGGTGACGGAGTATGGACAAAAGTGGCGCAACGCAAGTCGGAACGCTTGACCATCCGCACGGGTGGCTCCAAGGATCCCAACACGTGGCGTGCTAGCGACGGAGAGGAATAACACAGTCATCGATATCAGGTCGGATCAATATACGATTGTTTAACAATCATCCTCTAGTTCAACTTAACTCAAATGAAGACTCGCTATTCTCACGCACAGTAAAGTCATTCTAGTCTATCCATTGCGCGATGGGTGGTATGTCAGTTATTACTCAAAACATACTCTTTTCACCACGGCTTTTAAACCTTTCTTCATTTTGTTTTGACGTTACGTCCTCTACGCCTTCACAGAGGGATAGCCTTGATGGGCAGCTCGATGGGTTTGCAGTTGAACCGCTCGTGGTAGCGAAGAACATTTGGATCGGGCTTGTGGTGCACACTGGCATCTGGCAGATGACACTCGGGATATCGTAGCAAATCTATGTGGAAAGGTACAGTTGGTATTCAATAGAAAGAGGAAAGAATATGGTGCAATAAACGTGAATTGCTTTTGGTGGTTTTAGTTATGATTGTATGTTTGTTGCTATTGGTTTCTCTTCCCATGTAGAGAAACAGTCGAAAGAAAAACATGGATTGCAAATGCGAAACATTCGCTAAAATGGCCTACAAGGCCACTCGAGCTTGGCCAATTGGTGTGCCTCACGCTGCATAACTTCCAGCCTCGAAAGTCGACGGAGGCATCGACTTACTCGGGGGCATCTCGTTTTGTTGAGCATTTGTAGAAGCTTGCGTTGCATATTTTCTTCACCGCATGTTACACTGTATTGACCAGAGCAAGTCGCTCCTGCCTCGTTTGCTCGCCGCTTCACCGACTATACGCTCTTGCCATTTACGAGATACACAAGTCAGCTCTACGAAAAGAAGCCGTTCCTTACATTCCCGTTCATCACGATTTGTCGTTCTTGTGGGGAAGGAGCGACCATCACTGGCCACGAGGTGGCGTCTAAAAGGGGCCCGTCAGGCCAAGTCAGGTCCCGACACAAGCAACACCAACGCGCCTTTCCTAGCGCCCACAGCGGGGCGGAGCGAGTCGATCTTTCGCGCTTGCCCCGCCACGATTAGTTGCTGCACCGTTTGTACAGCCACGACGTTATTGCGGCGTTCTTTGGTCCTTTTGATTTTGATTTTCGTGACTATTTTCGTGCTCCATCACCATCGCGACATATTCTTCCCTGATGATACCGCTCCTTCGAAAGAGCGCCGTTAAAGCCCAACTCTGGCCCAACTCTACACGCAGCCGACGTACCTCTTACCCCAGCCCGTGCACGATTTGATTCGGGTTCTGTCCAGAAATGGGTGCGCCTAGTTTCTCTTTTCCAGCTCGCCGATAGCCTTGTCGTTTGAATGCGGGTTATTTCGAGATATATGTACGGAGTATGTGATGGATGATCGTGTTGGGCCTGGATGCAGGAACGACAGCCCGAAGCAATGCTCTGAAGATGAGCAGACAGGCGCCTTTTTTTCTCGATGCTGGCGCCTTTTTTCAGCGGCTTCCCGTTTCTGCTCGCTCCTTGATCTTGCTCTCCATACTTGACTCATTTACTCACCCCTTTTGGACATTGGCAGGGAGACATCTTTATGTAAAGTAGGCGACTCGGCCTGGCAAATCGCTGGCCGGCGCTTTCTCAAACAGCTAAACAGTTTTTGGCTGACCCCCCGGACAGTGTTTCGACCGCCTGGGAGGCCTGGGGATGGAGCCGATGATGAGGCTGAAGAGCAAACAATGGTGATTGGCTCGATGCTGCGCCTATCATTCAATAACATCGATATCTGGACTAGCGTAGTCACGTGTATTCTATTTTAGCTTTTTGGTCCTCGCGCCTGACTGGCAAGGACGCCTATACTAGTCCTAAGTAAGCCTAGTGACACAAAATAGTGGACCCGGACGGCCCCTTCCCTACACTTGCACAGCCCTGGCCGCTGGAACTGAGTGCAGCAGGTAACAAGGCGACGAAAGGCTGTGGGAAGGAGCAATTTGTACAAAAGAAGGGCGTTGGGGCGTAAGGCAGAACGGCACGATGCGCCTCTATTCTTTCCATATTCAACATCTTCTCACCATTCTACACTGTTCTTTCTAACGTTCTTTCGAGCTTCGACTGTGATCTCGAGATTCTTTGCTTTCCTTTCTGAATTTCTTTTTCGCCTCCGTTCGTGCCTTCCTTGCCCCGACGCTTGCTTCGTTTTTGGTGAAGCTGGTCGTTCCTGCCCTGCTCTTTCGCCTGAACCAGTCGCACTTCCCCTCGTTTTCTGTCAGCCGTCTTGCGTCGCTCCTGCCTTTTCATCGTCTTGCTCACATCGCACCTTCTGTTTTCTTTCGCCTCCTTGTGATCTTCTGAGCTCAACCCCCTTTTTCCTCTTTTGCCATCTTGGCTCGCCATTCTTGGCCTCCACCTTACCTTCATCTCGTCCAACATCGTCGCCTCTGGCGTCTACCGTTCTCCCCACCACCACGCTCTCGTCTCTCACCCGGCCCCATCCTTGCCAAGCTTAACGCCAAACTGTCATTTTGCTATTCCAAATCTTCGCCTGATCACCGACAGCTCTTATCTGATATTCGGTCTTTCTCCAAAGTCCCTCGAACTACCTCAATCTTTTTCGAGGTCGACCGGCTCGCACTAGCAACAGATGAACGGCGACATGTTAAACAATGGCACGGACAATCTCTCCGACTTCCCTCCCTTCTTCGGCAGCGACGAGCAACAGTTGGTTCCCACTAGGGGGCCATTGTTTGCGCCCAACATGTATTCCAACATCGGGATGAGCATGATGGGCAACGGCAACCGGAGCATGGAGCAGCTCGTGGCCCCGGCCATGGCCCTGCGTACTGGCAGCAGCACCGGCTACGAGCGCCGCCCGGTGTCCCAAGGCAACACAGCCTTTTTAGGCTTTGGCAGAACGTCGCCCACGCCATCGTTGCAGCGGCTCGCCATCCCGCCCACAACGCCACAACAACAACAGCATCAGCATCAGCATCAGCATCAGCATCAGCATCAACAAATCTTCCAGAACGGCCTCCAGCAGAGTAACTACTCAAGTGGCCAGCAGGCTCAATCCGCTGGCTTTGGTGCGCACGGAAACACAAATTATGGCCAGAGCCCAAATGCCATGTCGCCCTATGACAGCAGTTATGTGTCGACTCCGGCCAGTGCCCAGAGCGCGTTCTCTGCACAAGAAGCGACGAATTTCCGCTTCGACAGAGTCAACTTTCCCGTAAACAACGGCCCGTTCAGCGCCGGTAGTTTCTTCGGATCTAACAACACCACTACCTTTAACTTTGGCGGCAGCAATCTCGCTGTTGGACCGCTCTTCAATACGTCCACGGGCCAGACCAGCCACAACCCTATCCAAAACTTCCCCTCCCCTGCCTCTGGTGCGCTCATGTCACAGAACCTTTCTCAGACATCCCACACCTCTCACCCTTCTGTCAACTCGGCACCACCCTCAGCCACGGTCGCCTTTCAAGGCCATTCCTTCCCGTCTACCTCTCCCCACGCGAGGCCTCTCCAGATGACAGGCAACCCCCCCACCGGGATGTACCCGCAGACTAACAGCCTTCAACCGTCACTCCTCCCCACATCGTCGTCGCCTTATTCACAACCACCAGACAACAGAGACATGCTCTATGGGGTTGGCGTACAAAATATGCCGTTTACCTTGGCTTCATCGCACCCTTCACCTGTGCCACAGGGCTTGCCCTACTCTGACCCTTTCCCTACCCAGTGCTCACCAGAGTCCGATGTCGTCTTGCGCGAGGCAGAGTTTTCCCAGACAACGTTAAACGCTCTCGTCGAAGCCAACGATCAGTACGCAGTATCCCTGCCTGTCCTGACAAGTCTTCAGAGCCAGACCGGCACAGAGACGCAACAAACACAAGAAACACAACAAACACAACTAAGTCAGCTGGACTACAGCTCGACCGTTCACCCTTACTCTCGACCACGCCTGCTGAGTGCGGACACGGTAACTACGGACAACAGCTTTGGCCTGGACTCGTCGTCGCCCTTGTCCTCCCTTTCGGTGGCAGCCGACAACGGCAGCAGTCTCAAGTTCCGCTCAGCACCACCATCGACTGCTGGCGACGTCGCCATGCGGAACAAAGTGGCCGGTGTGCCCGGCTCCATGCAATACCAGTTCAACATTCGTGACAACAGCCACAACATCGACACTGACGAGCATGGCAACGCTAAACGTCGCCATTCTGATGATGCCGTGGCCACTGCGGCCTTGCCTCAAAAGATGACCAAAGGAAAGAAGTTTGACGGCATGAGCTGTGTCCCTTGTGCCATAAAACGGAAGGGGGTATGCTGTCACTTCTCCAATCCTTACCCACAACTTGATAAAGTAACGTGTCTGACCTATTACGTCTCTCATAGTGTGACAATGGCTCTCCCTGCAAGAACTGCCAGCACAACTCCTTGGTGTACCCCGTATGCATCCGCCAAGGGTTTTCCGACCACAACGTCTTCTTGGATGGTGAGTAGATACTTTCATTACCGGATCCCCTTTACGCAGTTGTATTCTGATTGGTTTGCGATACCAGGCCTCCGCAGCGATCTGAAAGAACGGGCAACAGAAATCCTGGAAAAGGGTGATATCATGTCAATGAACTACAACTCCGGGCTCGGCTTCCCACTCGAGTTGTTGTCCGAGTACAAGTTTGGAAACATCGATGTCTACACACCGCTGCTCATGGGTGATCCTCTGGAAGACAAGTCTTTCTTCAAGCCCTTTTACCAGGCCAGCATTCTGCTACAGGCGCGCGAGTTCCTGACCGCAGCATCAAAATCTGGCCACCGCCAAGGTCTCGATTTCACGCCCGAACTGGAGGACAATCTTCGTCTGATGCAAGCTTTGAGTGCCGTGCGTGCACTCGGCTTCATCAAGGCCATGCTCAACAAAAACCGCATAGACGAAGAAACGCCAAAGTTTAGTCGGCGCTCGTTCAACTTGCTCATTGGTCTTTGCATGTTCTTTGAACAGACGCTCGCCTTTGAGAAGACACATCCCAAGGAGAGTCTCCCTATGTCTGAAACACTTGCAGCCCAGCACCGGGAACTATCCTACCACCTTGCCTACTTGGTGCGCTCCATGGCAGACCGCACCTACGGAGACCAGAGTAACCTTTCCAAGCTGGTGGAGATTGATGCTGAGAGTGTCAATTTGAATGAGGGTTTCTGGGACCGCCTACGTGCTCTGCACACAGACCCGTCTCAACTTGGTGGACAGGCTAGCCAAGCTGGACGAAGTGCTGACCCAATGGGACATGCCAGTGGACCTGCCGTCGATATCGAATTTGGCAAGCCATCAAATCCCCTGATTACCCCAGAAGCAGTTGTTGGGCCGACCTCACCAGACGCGCCATACGTCTTTGTGACACGGCCCACAGGGCTCTTAACACCCGCAAACCAAGCTGCAGCTGCAGCCCCAAAATCGAAGGCACCCAAGTCCAAACTCCATCAAGCGGCAAAAAAGCTGAACGGCATGGTGCGTAAAGGACGAAAGCGCAAGGACGACGACCAGTGGATCGATAAACGCGACAAGCCTGACGCCGATATCATCTTTACTGTGCGCGCACCGCTCCACCACGACAGCTTTGACGATATCATCCATCTAATGAAGGATGTGCAAATTAGCAACAGCGTTGAGAGAAACTCGAGCGGCACGAGCCATGCCCGCCATCCACAGCACACACAACACGCACACGATGATGGCACAGTGTTCTTTACCAGTCCCGTGGGCGACGATATGCAGTGGCACCCCAGCGAACCCCGTAGCCCCAGCGACATCTTCGACGGTCTTGACCTGAGCACCGGTAGCGTTGACTACAGCGTTTCATTTGATGGTGGCGCTGGTGACAATGGCAATGCCGACATGGAGGGCTTGGATAGCATGGACGAGGACAACGCACTGGCCGAGAGTCTGAGCATTGCCCAAGACGCCGACAACGCCGACCCCCGTTTCGCCTACAGCACTACCAACTCAGTCGAGTTGCATCCAGATTTGGCTGCTGATGTCGATACTGTTTCGCCTCGGACGCCCGGTCCCATGCCCGCCCCCGTTACCGCCGGTACCATTATCGTTCCCATCCCGGCGCCCGCTCCGTCTGTCTCGTCGGGCCCGCCTAGCGAGAGTGGCTCCACTAACTGTCGTTCCTCATCTGCCCGGCCGTCCCTGACGCTTGCGCGTACGCAAAGCACTCGTGCACTGGGCAAGATGAAGAAGATATTTGGCGGCAAGGGTCAGTAATGACACCTTCTGTCAACGTCTCTTACCATCTCACTTATCCCTTCATACAAACTTACTTTACTATCTTCTGCCCTTTCCCGACCTTTTATTTCTCTGATTTTTTTTTTTAAAAAAAAAGTCATATCACATCGCTCATACGTCTTTTCTTTTTGGTTATACTCCAGAGGCTGCAGCATTAGCGGCGAACACATTGGTTACACACCACCGCATTTCTTTTTCATGATATGCTTGATTTCTTACTCTTGCGCGGACACGCTTATATGATACGTTTTGGGTTCAAGCAGGCAAAAAGCGACGGATGGCGTTTTGATATTCTTTTTTGTACCTTGTTTTTTACTGGCCGTTTTATACGATACGCACATCTGAATCAATATGACTTTACATTTCTATTCTTACATCTTGGTTCTGCTATGTTGTTTCTCAATCAACACGTTTTACTATCCAATCTACCGTTACCGGTCGCAAGTTTGGGTATGACCTGATTTTCAACTGCTTACCGGATGTTGGCTTGCCCACGGCACCCGAGACCACATTGGCCCCTCGTTCGTTGACGAGGGCAGTAGCCCTTGGAGGAATGCAAAGGAGTTTGGCTTTGGTGAAAAGTTTGTCACACGTGGAAACTGTGCTAGGTCTGATTAGCTACTATCTGATCAGCACCTATCGACCCACGAGGAAATTTAACTAGATATCTCGCCAGATCCTTGTGATGTTACACCTGTTAAGGGTCCTGATTTGTGGCGGCTCCGAGTCTCACACCCTGACCATTACTACGAATCAGCAAGTTATGCTTTTATTCCAGCAAAAAGGAAGGTTCTACAACTTCTTTACTGTATTTCGTCGTGTATTCATCGTGTATTTATCGTGTATTTCTATCGTCCTTTACAATCTGATTATCGTTATGTGACAAAGAGACATCCTAGTACGGAACAAGGCCAGCAAGTTGCTTGGCACGTTCGCTCAGGATAGGCTGTTGGAGAGGACGACGAGCAGCTTCGGTATATGTAGGGTGATCATCAGGCGGCAGACGATCTTTGCCACGAGGCGATGCCGGATCGTGGGTGGTGCCCTCCTTTTTTTCAAACGTCTCACGCAGCCAGGCCTTGGTCTCCTCTGTGATGCTGTTGGCTGGTTTATAACAGACATCTACTCTGTTAGTATGTGTACATACATTTGTCGCCTACGCGGGGGAACTTACACGCAGCAAAGCGAGGATTGGTAGACGACGGAGGTGCACCGTAGTGAATTGTTCTCGAGTCCCACAGCATCAGGTCGCCCGGCTGGGCACACACTTTGACCCATTTGCAGCCCTTGGCCTCGAGCCACTGGCACATTTCGGCATCGACAGTCTGGTAGGCGTATTCGTTCCAGCCTGTCTCGGGCTTCTTGTGGTCGAAATGTTCCCACAGTTCCGTGTAGTACTGGCTTGAGCCGTCCAGGACCATGAGGCCACCGTCGTCGGGACCGTTGGGCAGCAGATTCAGAATGCCCTGGACGCAGTCAAAGGACGTGCGGTGCGGGGCCTGGTCAACATGCGACCAGGGTGCAAAGAGAGGATCGGTCTTGGGGCGCTCCTGCTCGGGAATGGACAAGTTGACGCCGTCATAGGACACGAGCAGCTCCTTGGTGCCCCAGAGCTGTTCAAACTTGTCGATAAGACCAGGTTCTGACTTGAGGTCCCAGACGAACTGTTCGTGGCCGATGCCGTACTTGGTGTAGAGACCGCCGCGGACGTGCCACGGTAGCTTCGCAGTCTTGTGTGTTGAGCGGTCGTTGCGGTCAAATCCGAGACCCCAGCTCTCGAGCCAGTCGTAGCCCTTGTCGGCGAAGGCCAGGGCTTTTTCTTTGGGGACGGCCTCGCGGACGACGACCCAGCCCTTGGCTCTGAACTCCTTGAGCCACTCGGGGGACTTGAATGCACGGTACGTTTTTATTAGCTTAAAATAACATGGATCCGAAAAGCATCTGGAAGAGCAACCTTACCTCGTTTGTGGCCTCGACTGGCGCAGAGGTGAGTCGAACAGTCGTCGTCTCAACAGTCTTGGTAGCCATGGTGAAAGTTTCGACTTTGATTTGGGTGATTTGTTTGAAGTGTATGGTGTATTGAATGATATTGATAAGGCGATTGTAAAAGTAAAATGTGTTGTAGTTTGACTCTGATGTGGGGTTGTTCTGCTGTTGTTACATTGGCCTCATACCCCGTCGTGCATTCGATATTGCGTGCTCTCTACAGATTCATGTCGAGCTCAACTAGAAAGCCCCAAGTATCAAATGAGCCCACTTATGGCACAGGGCAGCACAGGGCAAACACAAAGTCCTTGCCAAACTTGCTGTGTACGATGAGGGAGTCCGTCATCGTGCGAAACTGCGGCGCTGAGGCTAAATTCCGGAGGGGGACCGGAGACGGGTGGATCGGTGAAAGAGGGGGGACTACTACGACGTACAACTAGCCACCAAGTCGATAAGATGAACAAACGGCCAAAAGCAAGGCACATCGGGGCCAACCGACGTCGTATCTCGGCAAAACATCGGGACCGGGTGGTCGATAAAGTCGGACAAAGCTGGATTTAACAGGTACGCTAAGTAACCGGCCGCAGTACGGTCGTGGGTGATCAGGAGAGACCACCACGACCTAATCCAGCTGACATTCAAGGTGCCGCCAAACCATGGCCATTGTGGGTGGCCTAAGTGGCCAACGACCCGCTGTACACGATGAATTGGTGAGGGGAGTAGCCTTTGCATCAGTCTTCACGATTACAGCTACAGTTGAACAACTCTTTGAAATGGTAGTAAATAAAATGCATAAGCTTCATAAATTCATACAGAAGAGATATCCACCCGTATTTTTCTTTCCGGGTTTTTTTTTTCCATCTTTCTTTTCAGGACCAACTCAAAATTAGTAGTGTCCACACAATCGTCCAATCCTTTTCCTCCAGATTTTCTATGCCTTCCTGGCCATTCCTATTCTTTTTCATCAGACGTTCTGCTGGTATTCAATTCGTCTACTCACTCTCCCGTTAGTAGCCCGTCGATTCCTAGGCGAGGACCGACTTCAGGGCCAGCTTGCGGCTGCTCGAGCCCACGTACACCGTCTTGGTGTAGTTGCTAATGACCCAGTCCTGCTTGGCCGTGTCCCAGTTGCTCAGGTCACGGCGGGTCAGGACGGCGTTGAAGACGGCCGTCTGGCCAGGGGCCAGGTCGTGCAGACGGTCAAAGCCACGCAGGACAACAGGCGGGTCGTCGGGACCACCGAGGGACAGGTACATCTGCGGGACCTCGTCACCGGTCACAGAACCAGTGTTGGTGATGTCCGCCGTGATGGTGTACAGGATGTCGTATAGGGCGGCATTGCCACCGGGCGAGATCTTGTCACTGGCTGGCAGATACGGCTGGGCCGAGCCGTCGGTGGCATTGGGCGGCAGGTACTCCGAGGCGGGCTCGCCGTAGTGCAGGTCACCCGAAGCCTCCTTACCGGAAGCCGACGTGTTCAGGTACGGGTAGATGTACTGCCAGACGTGCGACAGGGTCGAGCTGGGGAACAGGTAGTCGGCGAGGTTGGTCGACACGTTGGTGGTGCTGATGGTTGGGGCCGGCTCGGTGCATCCCTCGTTGGGCCTGTACGGCGCAACGGGCACCTTCTGGACGTTGAGGTTGGTGTACGAGAAGGTAGTGTAGCTCAAACCGTAGCCAAACTCGTAGCGCGGGGTCGTGTTGCTCTTGTCAAAGTGACGGTAGTCGATGAAGATACCCTCGGTAAAATCGAGCTGCGGCGTCTGGCTGTTGGGCTCGTACAGGACATCGGTGCCGTAGCTCTCGCGGGAGGTGCCCCAGGTGAAGGGCGTGCGCGCGGCCGGGTTGACAGCGCCGTACAGCACATCGACAATCGAGTTGCCCGACTCCTGGCCCGGGATGCCGGCCCAGAGAATGGCAGTGACGTTCGGGTTATCATACCACTCCTCAACAATAACGGGACCGGTCGAGTGGATAACTACAATGGTGTTGTTGCACAAACTGCTGACGTTCTTGATCAGCTGGTCACCCTCGTGCCAGAGCGTCAGGTTCAGGCGGTCGCCCTCGTTGCCCGCCACATTAATGTAGCCCTCGCCGGAATCGGCGTTGACAAAGACAATGGAAGTGACGCCGTCCTGCGAGACAAGAGCCTCGGTGGTGTCAGGGCGGTTGTTGGCCAGGATGCTCTGGTAAACGGTGCCGTCGCTGATGGCCTTGGCCTGCAAAGCAGCGTCGGGCGTGACCATGTAGGGGAAGTTGGCGCTGCCGGAGCCCCAGGCCATGGCGAGCGTGCCGTTGTCGCAGCCACGGTCAGAGCAGCCGTTGGGGCCGTCAGGGTTGCCGCCAGCATCGTCACCAATCACAGCCAGGAATTTGGGCTTGTTGAGGGGCAGCGCGTTGTCTTTGTTCTTGAGGAGGACAGTTCCCTTGGCGGCAATCTCGCGAATGAGGGTACCATGATCGGCGCGGACATCGACGTGGTGGTTGATCTGCTGCTGACCGACGCCGGCCGCCATGTGGACAGGGCCGTAGGTGTCAAGGGTCCACGAGTCAAAGTTGATGGGCACCTGGGAGCCGATTGTGTTGCCGACCTTGAAGAAGGCAGCCATGATGCGCATGGCCATGTCGTCGAGACGCCACTCGGGCAGAGTGCCGTTGACTACAGCGAGCGTCAGGTTGGGGCCCCAGTAGCTCAGACCCGAGTTGAAGACGGTGTCACCGGGCATGGACATGTCGAGACCGGCGAGGGCGCTGGAGACACCCGACTGTTGTGCCTGCCAATCGGTCATGACGAAGCCCTGGAAGCCGAGCTCGCCCTTGAGCAGGTTGTTGAGCATCTTGGAGTTCTGGCAGGCGTACGAGTTGTTGACCTGGTTGTACGAGCACATGACGGAGCCAACACCGGCGCGGACAGCGTCAGCGAAAGGCCACAGGTACAATTCGTGCATGGTCTTGTCATCGATGTTGGAGGACAGGGTCTGCGTGATGTTGTATCCGTAGCCCTGAGCCTCGCCGACTTGGCGGAAGTGCTCTAGAAAAATTAGTGAGTGAATGAATCCGACACGAACAAAGTGAGGAAAGACATACCTTGTTCGTTGCCGATAAAGTGCTTGGCGCAAGCAATGACACCAGCATCCTGGATGCCGCGAACCGTCTCGGCAATGCTGATACCAGTGAGCACCGGGTCGGGAGCGAAACCCTCCCAGTTTCGGCCACCCTCGGGGGCACGACCCAGGGGGCCAGCGACAGGGCCCAGCTGGACAGTCACGCCCTTTCCCTTGTGCTCTTGGCCCATGGCAAGACCACGGGCGTAGAGAAGACCGCGGTCAAATGTTGCAGCGGCCGTTTGGCCCGACGTGAAGACGGAGTTGAAATCCGTGTCGCGGACACCGACGGGCGAGTCCTGCATACACATGCTGGTGAGGCCAAGACGCGGCACAGCGCCGACCTGGCCTACACACTGTTCACCTTCCCAGCTGCACGAGTCAGCGGAGTCAAATCGGTGGAGGAAGAGAAGAGGGAAGAAACGTACCCAACACCGGTAGTCAGGTTGACCTTCTCCATGAGGGTCATCTGCGAAACAAACTGCTTGGCCTGTATGTAGGCAGCCTCCCAGCCGTCTGCGTTGGGGTTCATCCATGGCGACGGGTAGTGAGGAGGCGAAATGATGTCGGGGGCACCAGAGTTGCCGCGCTGCTGGAGATGAGCCTCGAGATTGTCGGCACGGTGGTCGAACTGGCCAGGGTTAGCATTGACTCCAAAGAGCGTGGCCGCTGTGGCCAAGAGCCAGATGGGCTTGATCATGGTCCAGGAGATCCTGGAGATCCAAAAGATCCAAAAGATGCAAAATGGAGGTAAAGGATATGTGAGATAAAGATGATGAATGGGAGAGGTTCGTATGCCAAAAGACAAAAGATCCAAGGTATATAGACCAACGAAAGTGAAGTGCTGTTGATGTTGAGGTGCGTGGAGGATGAGAGATGTGATATCGATGTTGGTTGAGGATGGGGAGAATATGAGAAAAAAGAGGTAGGAGGAAAGAAGGGAAGAAGAAATTATCAGAGGCAGGGGCAAGAGAAATCTAAAGGGAAGAGCAAAAGGCTCGAGAGGTCCTATATGATTTTCATAAAAGGAAGGAGCGAATGTAAACACAGCGCCATGTGCAAACGGACAGTTTGTTCACGTGGTGAGCTCGTTGCGGCCAGAAGAGGAAGGAATGCAATGTGCTCCTGCCTCGTGTAGGTATGTATGCATTCGAGTAGGGGTAAAACGATCGTACTTGCCTTGGGAGTGTTTCCTGCGTAAACGGCAGGAGCGACCGCCGCGAGGATGGTAAACGCCTTCATGGTGGACGAGAACGACAGCAAAAACTGTTGGCCGGTGCGCGTCGACTTTGAGTGAGGCGAGGTCAACTGGGCGCGTCGCGACTCAGAGAGGCGAGAAAGGGGGCTCAAGAGGCTCAAGAGGCTCGAACGGGGTCCTCAAGAGTCAAAAAGTCAAATCAAGGTGAGACCGGTCTGGCGTTATGAGGCGACGAGAAGAGGATGTTTCCGGTGTTTTGTCGTCCTTTTTTTTTTGTGAAGACTAGCTCGTGTAGCAGCTGTCGTGCAATGGTCGACGATGGTTGCTGCTTTGGTCTTGTTGTTTGCCGTTACTCGGCACGGGCAGTACCGAATATATCCCTTGCCTGGTTCGCGAAGATGGAAGAGACAGAAAAAAGGGAAAGGAGCAAGGGGAAGATGATAAAGGTCAATAGAGACAAGGGGAAGACATTGAGGATCCCAGGATAATCTACTGGTGAAGAGAAACACGCGAGCCAGGAGAGACAGAACACGACTCGAGTCCGGCTCAAAAAAGAGATCTGCTGTTTTACGAGGAGCCGAACAGGCAACTTATATGCAGGTCGCAGGAACGCGTGCAGGCTGTGGACAAACGAAGGCAAAAGAACAAAAATGGCGGCAAACCGGCCAGGAACATTGTCGATCAGGGCCGTGAGCTGTGAGGACAGTAAAGTGCTGGGGTCCGAGGTACATTTTCTCTGCAATTCGAACCACTCAACGCGACGCGCAAGAATGGCATCTGCCAAGTCATTTTCCTCCTCTTTTTCGCCTTTCCGTGGCCTGTTTGACCTCATCCTACTTTTTGGGCGAGTGAGAGTACAGAGTGTCGATCACCGCGTGGAATCTTGTATTTTGTGGAGATGGGCAGTGTACATCCCAGGGATGAGCAGTGAGGATGGTAGGAAAAGTGACAAAATAGCAAAAATGGTGCTCCGATCATCGCCTCCCCCTCATCTACCATGTTGTGTTTGTTCATGTTTATTTGTGTTGTCGCGCAGCATCTTTGCAGGGCATCGCGGTGTATCGGATGCTGCAGTGTCGTTGCAGGCATTGTGGACGTCGTGGACGTTGTGGTGGGTGGGCATCGAAGACAGAATGTTGCAGTTTGCATGTTTACACGCATCTTTGGTGCATACTCAAGCACCACGCAATGTACCACCCGACGCATACTGGAAAGCACGGCCGTGCCAAGATTAGCAACATCGTCACAGCCGAGGAACCGTGGTGCGTTGGGCGGCGCGGGCGAGGTGCGATTGAGGCGGTCGAGGCAGCCTCGTGACGTCTTCTGTCTCTCTGGGTGAGGGAATAAACAAGCGACGATGTGGAAGATGGAGAGTAAGAAGAAGGACACTCGAATCATGACAAACCTTGCCATAAAGTCGAAAAGGAAAGGAAAAGAAGTCACCGCAGACCGCATCGAAAGTCATGGCCAGAAACGGGCCGATCGCGAGAGAAAAAGAGGGGAAATGAGGGGAGAGATCGCTGGGGTTGTTGTCGTTTTGGAGTCTCCGCATCTACCTTCTTTGGCGCTTGAATCCTTTCTTCCTTTTTTATCCAGAACAATACTCCGTCTTCTTTCCTCGTGGAGGTGTTCAACGGTCCGGAGCCGGCGCTGGCGGCATCGTGGCCGGGGTCTCGTCGAGCCATGTTTTCTGGTGCTTTGTTTTCGAGGCACTATTTACATGTACATTTGTTTTTTGTTTTTTTTGCTTTTTGTCGTACAGTCAATGGAACGGTTTGTCTACTGTAGAGAATCAAGGGATGCGAACCAATGTTATGCCCGAGCGGCACTTTTTGGCTGTCTACCGCGCTGAAGGATACTTTGCATGGACTTCAAAAACGTGACGGTAGACGTTGTCGATCCAAATTACCCTCCCTGGCGGACGTCACTCGACACCATACCACAGACCTCAGACCTCGTACTGTGTACTCCTTAGGTTGGAGACAATCTCACGGTTCGAGTGCCTACAAGTGCCTACAGAACTACTCCGTACAATTCGTTTCTTTTCAGTCGCGAGTATTTCTTTCCATCCTCTCCCAGACTGTGCCGTAGACATCGTTACCTTTTTGTGACCTTCCTCGTCCGGCATTTTGCCTCCTATGTATTTCATCTCAGTACCACCTTCTCAAGCCCCTCATCCTACGATGCTCTCATGTTGTGGCGTCTGCCGTCTTGTTTTCTCCTCATTTCCCCCTCCTTGTTCTTCTATTCCCCCGGTCGCATCGAGAACCAGGGAACCCAAACCCACTCAATCGCACAACGGATCGGTGGCCTTGTCTTGGCCGGCCGAGAATGCAACCCAACTTCTTCTGCGGTCGGTCTCGTAGTCAGTTTCTTCAGTTTTCTTGTTTTGATTTCTTTTCGTTTATATCCTTCTCGGCCTTTCTCGTGGAGCCTCTTTTTAGCTTTCCCCTCACTGCACCTTAATCCCCGGTCACGTACGTCGTAGAAACGACTGGCCTTGCGACGGCCTCATCCGACCCTTGCCTTTGCTGGCTGTCTCTTTCTGTCCTTTGCAGATATCCGAAAATCCGCAAGCCTAGCGGGAAAGAAGGAGTCAAAGAAGAGAGCTGGGGGGAAACCGGCCGGCAGCCCCGACGCGGGGGACTGATCGTCCGATCCACAACCCCCAACTTTTTGCGCCAACAAACTTCAAAGTACGTCTGAGTACTGACTTCACCTCACCTGATGGCCGGGCTTCTCGGAGATTGACAACCCGGTGCGCAGGACAGCACACGACAGACTTTGGCAAGCCCACGACAGTGGCCCGGGACTTACTTTGAACTAAACATACACACTCTGAACGACTTCCCCGTACCCTTCTAGCCATCCCGTTTGGGAAGCTGAGGCCGCCACCGGTGAAATTTTCTGGGGAGGCCAAGCCGAAGCGTCCTGCAGGCGTGCAGGCTGCAGGGAACTACAGGACAGCTCTGGTGGTGTGTTGCAAACCCTACCCGGTCTTTTAACTGTTCAACTGTTGAACTCACCTTGCAGGTCTCACTTTCAACAGGATCCGTACCCCGCGTATTCATGTAAGTCATTCACTTACCTTTCTCAAAAAAGGGTGTGCCACGACGTGACGCAACGTTGACTCCGGCGTCGACTCGGCCTGACCAGCAGGGTGCAAGTCAAGCGTGGAAGTGGAGTTTGCCTGAGAAGCGTGCAAGTAAACATATGGCATCCAGCAAGCAGCACGGCTCTTCCTCTTCGCTTGTCTTGGCTACGCTTAATGTTGATTCCCCTCTACAAGACATTTGATTCTGAGAGCTCAGCGTAAGCGGCCGAGGCCGTGTAAAGACCCAGTCCACGTTCCACATGTTCTGCACTGTCCCTGCACCTTGTAGCCTTGTCGGCCAAATTACTGATGGCCAGCTCCTTTAGAATCGGGTCTGTAGGGGAGGGGGAGGGGGGGGAGGAATGCAGGTTATTTTCAATGTCTGTCCCGTATGCCGAGCATCGAGTGGCCCTGGGAGCTTGATTGTTTTTCTGTTCTATGTACACGTTCGAGAGACAACTCTGTGTATATCTCAAAATTCCATCCCGTACGCCGTTCCTCTTTGGCCCTGGGAGATTAAAAAGTAAAGTATGGTAAACAACTTGTAGTAGTAAAAGGCGGTCCCGTACGCCGAACATCGAGTGGCCCTGGGATAAGAAGAAAGGTAAAAGAGGTAGTGATGTGCAAAGATGCTGTAGCAGTGTGAATACAATCCCGTACGCCGAACGTCAGTGGCCCTGGGAACGGTCATCCAAGGATTTGCTGTCCCTTTTTCCGTTGTCCAAATGCATCGAAGTCGCAAAGTTTTTCCCCGTTACGCCGAACATCCATGGCCCTGGGGTAAAAACACAAAGATATCAAAATATCAGAGTATCAAAATATCAAAAATAAATCCGTCCGCAAAACTCCGGTTCAAATGTCATCAAACGGTCGTTCTCGGTCCCGTATCGCCTTCTTCATGGCCCTGGGTATTGAGAGACGATATAAAACTTACACATATCCAACAAGCTCCCGTATCGCCTTCTTCATGGCCCTGGGAAAGTGTGCGGTGACCTCCCCTCTCGCTCAGTAGACACCCGGCACAATGTGCCAACGCACAATCTTCTTGTACTTCTCCCAGTCCTCGCCGTACTTGCGGGCACACTTCTCACCGTCGCGGCCGTCACGGTGGACGAGCAGGACAGCAAAGTAGATGACGTAAAAGTAGGTAAAGATCATACCAAAGCCGCGGGCGGCACCCGACACGACAAGCTGGCCGTCGGCGCGGACAAAGACGTCGTTGCCAGCGGCAGAGGCAGAAGCAGCGGCAGCGATACCGCCAGCCGAGTCGGCGGCCAAAATAGCATAGCCGGCCAGACCGGTGGGCAGGCTGTAGGGCCAGGACTGGATCCAGTCACCAAAGTAGTTGATGTGGCGGGCAAGACCCCACCAGCCGGACACGATAAGACGCGAGCCAGTCTTGGTGGTAATGTACTTGAGGTGGGCGACGCGGGGGTCGTTGGGGTTGGTGCGGAAGATGTTCTTTTGGGAGTTGGCGAGGCGGAAGATGGCGAAGCCGGTAACGAGCAGAGCACCCATGCCGGCAACACCCAGCCAGCCGAGGGACACGGGGTAGTTGGCGAGGTAGCGGGTCTGGGACGAGTAGAGGAACGGAACCCAGACGAGATCGCCAAACGACAACATCATACCGAAGCCGTCAGTGGTAATGTCGATGGTGGTCAGAATGGCCGGCTCCATGATCTGGCTGTCGATAATGTAGATGAACTGCACAGCCGAGATGAAGATGATGCTGTCGGTGACAAAGCCAAAGTTGCGGTACTGCTTGGCGATGTGGGCAAAGTTGAAGAGCATCCAGCCCAGCATACCGGGCCGCAGCTCCATAAACGACTTGATGTCAAACTCGCCCAGGATGGGAAGAGTGACGCGGGGGTTCAGCTCGCGGCCAATGAACCAGTCGTATATGATGTTGCCGGAGTGGCCACCGGCGGCCAGTTCGCGCAGGTCTCCGGGCTTGCGGTCGGCAGGGGCAGGGACGCTGAAGCTGCGCACATACACAAACGTGGCGAGGAACATGGAAATCAAAATGTTGGCCGTCAGAAGCTGCAGGTAGTTGTCGGTCATGAAGGTCCAGAGCGGGAACTCGGCGCCCTGGGCAATGGTGCCGGCCACAACTAGACTGACAGTAAAGATGGTCGAATAGACAGTGTTGAACTTGTAGTCGAGACGGCCACCATTGTCGAGCTCGGTGCCCTGGACCCTTGTGCCGGGGATGACGACGTAGAGAACGGCGCTCAGCAGGTAGTACGCCAGAGTCCAGCCAGTGACGCGCCAGCTCGCCAGACCCCAGATACCGTCGGCAGGCCATCCGACTTCTTGTTTCAGGGTCTCGAGATCGAGGGTGGAGGGCGACAGCAGAGACGGCGCCGGGCAGCCCGAGATGTCGTTGCAGGCGAACGTGAAGAGGTAGAGGAGGATCGGCAGGCCAAAGCTGACGCCGAATGCGCCGAGACTGGGAGGGGAGAGTGTCAGCTGGCGTTCGAGAGCATCACGAGATTAGACGTGAAAAGGGGCATTTGTCAACTTACGGTCCGCCGAATTCGTAGCCGTGCGGCGCGTCTTTGGCAGCGACGGCCGTCTTGGATTTCGCTTTAGCAGCCATTTTGAGAAATCGAGAGTGGTGGGTGTCGATATGGAAGTTGTGTGCGGTGTCAATTAGCGAGAGAGAAGAGACAGGTGACACATTTGTATTCGGAGTTCAGATGCGTGGAAGTGAAGAAGGTGAATGGACTTTTTTTGTTTGGGAAATCACCAGCCAAGATCGCCCAAGACAACAGGGGACAACAGGGGCAGAAAATCGGTGGGACACAAGCTCCGGGGTTGGAAGCTTCCGAGAAAACAGCTGGTAATTTACGAAGTAATACGACGTAAATTTGGGGGATAGTTTTAGGGCTCCAGCACATGTTATTGGCCGTTTGTCTTCCTCCAGGCGCCATGTCCGCCTAGAAAAGTCTAGCGGTTTCAACGGAGCAATTAGCGGCGCCGTTCCGCGAGCTACTGTACTGCTGCCAAGGGCACTGAAAGCACTGAAAGCACTGAAAGCACTGAAAGCACTGAAAGCACTGAGTTCCATTCTTTATTGCCCCGCATCCGACTTTCACAGGAAAACGGCCCCAAATGTTTCCGTGTTCCGTGGCTGTGCATGTGCATGTGCATCAGAAGAGACAAAAGACGAAAAAGAAGGTTTCTGGAATACAAAGTGCCGTTCCATAAAGCACAGCACCTACAGACCAAGACGGATGAATCGGCCTACCTTGACGGTGTCGGTTCTTCATCAAAGTACGACGTAAGTCGGGCGTCTTTGCGGACATATTGACGTATTGATTCCACCACAACACCGAGGTAGCAGGACATCAAAGATGTGCGGAGCCAGTTCAGTCAGAGTCGGTCGGGGACATCGGTAGACCGTCTTCATTCAGCTCAGCCGTCCACTGACGACATCGGGCACCGACTGTAGGCAACTGCCGGGTCGTCCGTGATATGGAATTGATGACACCGAGGGTGCCTGGTGTTACTGTTAAAGTATGCCTGGGTCTGGTTCGTATTATCGTATCTCTAGCAAGACATGATAACTTGTGTATGTGCATATGCTCTTGTTTCCCAGACATGCCATCCAGACGGCCGGTCTATCATTACAGCCAAAGTGCGACGGGTCGTATCTAGGGACTCGAAGAAAGTTATTACGCTTGCACTGCATAGTTTATCTCACCCTTTTCGTTACACATAGTCGGAGCTTCACTGCATGGTACGTATGCGTCTAAATTTATGGACAGGTCATCAAGAACCGTATGATGGGTGTGGGGGGCCATAGGGCTGTTCCTGAGACTGGCTCCATCAACTTGAAAGGTGGTGTTTGCCTAGAGAGCTGTCCGTTCTTCTGACAAGAGAAAAGTCGCCATTGGTCTGTCCTTGTCGTCGGAGTCAGCCAGAAAGTTGTGCTCTGCTCCTTTTTCAGCTGCTGTCCTTTTTGGGTTGGGGTTGAGGGAGATGGCGTCACGAAATTTTGCTGGTAAGCCTCACAATAGCACACGTCGCCATCTCGGCACATCTACGCGCGTCGTCTGAAAGCCGATGCCGACATATATACGACGCGGGCGCCACCACCAGCCCCTAGCTGCGGATCAGGGACCATAAGGATGGCAAGGATGACAAGGATGACAAGGAACACGGACCCGATGCGCTGGCAGACGGGTCCCGATTTGGAGACATTGGAGAGATTGGAGACGATATCGTTGTTTGCTTGCGCGATGTGCCGGAAGTGTCGATGTGGCTCAGTCGACGGCATTCTGTTTGGATTATGGAATTTAACAACGTCTTGTGAGGCACGGTGCACACAAGCCTCGTGGTCTAGTTTCTTTTTGTATTCGATCATATTGGACTGAAACGGGGGTAGACCTTGATTCGTAACTATTTTATTTACTATTTGTTTTATCCAAGATTCAGTGAAACAGGTAAAAAAAAAAAAAAAAAAAAAAAAAAAAACGGTAAAAGAATATCTGTTTATTACTTTTAAATCACCAAATAAAAGTAATAAACAAAGAATATGACAAGGAAATTTAGGAGCCTTGAAGTTGATCAATGTTTAGGTCACACGAGTAGATGAAGCACCATCTGCCCTCATATTTCAATGGTGATAGTTGTTCGCAAGGCTCCATGGCCGGCTCTCATTAGGCTCAAAAGGACACAAGGACACACAATGCACACCAAATCCTGAATCATGCGTTTACGACATGTGAGGGATCAAACTTTACAAACATAGTTACGCTGCGTTCTAGATCGTTTACACATCGAAACTCGCCTTCACTTTCCTCGACAGTAGCCAACTTCGGCGATATCTCTGTCGGTGGATGTTCAGACCAAATCCCCTCTCTGTAGGAGCACTTCTTGGTACCAGTGACTCCAACGGCAAAAAAGCAGCCCCAAGAGACTTTGGATGGGGATGAGAAACTCAAACAAAAATTAAACAAGTCAAGAGACCTTGAGACCTAACTCGTACTCGTTTCAAAGGAGCATATGCGGCCTAGACGGCATCCTGTGATGCGGCTCCGTAGCACCTTCTCTGGCAATAGAAGCAAGCGAGATCCAAAGGTCGATTCCTCCAGCTCCCTTGGGCGTCAAGAATCAATCAATGCCAGGAGATACTTTCAAAGCGAAGAAGAGTTGAAAGAAATGGCTATACGGGTCCAAATTAAAGTCCAAGAAAAGTCCCAGGAAAATCGTAAAAAAAAAGACAAATCCCTGACGTCCAGGAAAGCTCGCCGTGAATTGCAACTCGCCGAAGTTACCCTGTTTGTCGCGTCCGGCGGCGTTAGCTATGTAGCTGGGTTGTGGGAGGTTGAGTTGAGTTAAGCCGTTACGCCTCTCGCCAAAGTTGTCGCTTATCAACGGTGGTAGCGCTCTGGCGTTAAGAGTTGACAGTCAACGTCAACAGCTAACATTGGCTGGGGCAAGTCTGACGGGTCCGATGACCAGCGTCCGGCGTTGTACATTTTTCTTTGCTCTCTTGCTCCCATTTTCTCGGCCTCGAACGAGTGCCGTTGGTTCTTCTTATGGACATTCTCGGGCTTCATATCCCACTGCTGCAGCTCGCTGGCTCGGCCTTGGATACCGAATACAACAAAAAGCTGTCTCTCGAAGCTGAATACAACCACCACAAAGGCTACAAAAGGCAACCACGAGTCACTGGGCCACCGGCTGCACCCCACCAAAAAGTTCGAAACACTCCAAATCACCCAAACCGATGCACGCTGTTGGTGGAATAAATTGGAGCCAAGCCATTTCAGATACGTCGTACAACACCCAACAAACCTCCATTCTGCAGGTGATTCGGGCTAAACAGCTCCCGGCAGAGGGACAAAAAGGGACAAAAGGCTACCAAAAGGAGGGCTCTAAGTCTGCTAGTGCGGAAGGCTAATGGATCTTTTCCGTACAAGCATCATGGGAGGGGAATTGAAGAAGGGTAGTTGTCGGGTCGGGTAAGAGGGAGGGGAAGCAAAAGTAACACGATGAGACGATCATGTTCTTTCTTTTGGATTTCTGTTAGATTTCTTTTGGTTATCTTTTGGATTCATCTCTATTTTATTTTATTTTGCTTTGTTTTCTGTCCCATTTCCCGGAAGAGGGGCTCGGCTCATGGGATTCCAGTACGACACTGCGATGGAGGAAGCAGTCATGCTGGAGGATGAATCTGGGGTCAAGAGATATCGCTGAATTGAGGGGATGATTGCAAGCAAGGTCATGAATATCCAAGACAAAAGAGTAGAGCGACACAAACAGACGAAAAAAGTACCTTTTTGCTGCCAACCTGGAACTGCCTGTTTGGGCTTGTATGTCGGCCTAGCTGGCGGCGGCATTGCTCCATTGAGTCCGCCCGCACCTTCCCTCAATTACGTTCTCTGACATGCCCTCGGGCGCCCTTTCCCCATCTTTATCCCACACTCTTGCTCCTGCACTTGCAGCTTGGACTCGCCCCTCTATTAGCGGAAGCGGTTGCGGAGGTAAAAAAACCGAACGACGCGACGGGCTTGATGTCACCACGGGCATGAGTTGAATAGAGAAGCAGGAAGAAATGAAAGGAGAAAAGAAAAAAGAGGATACCGTCGCAGACTGAAGCAGAAGCAAACAAGCATGATGGGCGACGGGCGCTGGGCGATAGCTGCTCGCTAATATAAGGCGTGGGGGCTGCCGAAGTTGTCGAGAGTTTTTTTTGTTTTTGTTTTTGCTTCTGCTTCTGCTTTCTTTATTTACCCGTTCTGTCTCGCTTCTTCTTTCTTGTTTTCCCTCCTGTCCCCCATTCTTTTGTCTTCAGTCTTCAGTCTTCACTTACCTCGATACCCCATTCTCTTTTCAACAACAGCCTCCACCACCACCATGCCTTACCCCGAGAAGTTCACCGGCTTCCAGGTCCACAGCCCCGAGACGTGGACCGAGTTCCACAAGAACGAGTTCCAGCCCAAGCCGTTTGGCGACTACGACGTCGATATCAAGATCGAGGCCTGTGGTGTTTGCGGCAGCGACGTCCACACCATCAACGGCGGCTGGGGCGAGCAGCACTTCCCCCTGGCCGTCGGCCACGAGATTGTCGGCAAGGCCATCAAGGTCGGCCCCAAGGTCTCGTTGATCAAGGAGGGCCAGCGCGTCGGTGTCGGCGCCCAGTCCTACTCGTGCCTCGACTGCCGCCAGTGCAACAACGACAACGAGACCTACTGCCGCAAGCAGCTCGACACCTACGGCGCCAAGTGGCCCGAGACCGGTATCATCTCGCAGGGCGGCTACTCGTCCCACGTCCGCACACACGAGCACTGGGTGTTCCCCATCCCGGATGCTGTGCCCTCCCACGAGGCGGCGCCCATGCTCTGCGCCGGCCTGACCGCCTACAGCCCGCTCGTCCGTAACGGCTGCGGCCCGGGCAAGAAGGTCGGTGTCGTCGGTATCGGCGGTATCGGCCACTTTGGTGTACTGTTTGCCAAGGCGCTCGGCGCCGAGGTCTGGGCCATCTCGCGCTCTCACGCCAAGGAAGCCGACGCCAAGAAGCTGGGCGCTGACGGCTTCCTGGCCACTGCCGACAAGGATTGGGCCGAGGACCACATTATGACTTTTGACCTGATCCTCAACACGGCCAACTCCACCGAGGGCTTTGACCTCAAGACCTACTTGTCGCTCCTCGACGTCCACGGCCGCTGGGTCAGCGTCGGTCTGCCCGAGGGCGACGGCTCCACCATCCGCAACCAGGACTTTTTGAGCAACGGCTGCTTCATCGGCAGCTCCCACCTGGGCTCCCGCAAGGAGGCCCTGGCCATGCTGCAGCTTGCCGCCGACAAGGAGATCCACCCCTGGATCGAGCAGGTGCCCATTGGCGCCGACAACCTGTCCAAGACGCTGCAGCGTCTGCACAAGAACGACGTGCACTACCGGTTCTGCCTGACCAACTATGAAGATGCATTTGGTCAGTAGGCGTCGGTTGGAAGGAAATAAATTGCTGGATGGGAAAGCCGAATCGGATAGGGAACGGCAGCGGTTGATGTGATCACGACAGAACAAAATAAAAATGCAATATAAATCTTCAAGCAATAAGAGAGAGCAAGCAAACACAGCGTGGAATACACAGCGTGGAATACACAGCGTGGAATGTGTGATACAGGAGGGCTACAAGAGAGCGTACATTGTCTATATGTAGCCAACGCAGGGTGAGAACCCCCTAGGCCTGCCAGATTTGCCAGTTTGAGCATGCACGGAGTTCCTTCTGTCTACGGCCAATGCATATCCGAGGAAGGTGCGAGTGACGAGGGACCAAATACTCTCCGGCCTGTCAGCTTACGATCTGCAGATGTACGACGTAGTAGAACAGGTACGGACTGTAGAAGGTGGATGTCTTTTGAAGCGTCTCATAAAATCAAACATCCCAACAGCTTCCAAATAGACTCCGCGGGGTTATTCTTTGAGCAGCTGTACGCATATTGGCTGAATTGGTGGGAGACTTTTTGGTGGGACCATGTTTAAACATTGGGTGGAAGGAAAGTCCCCACAAAATGGTTATGTAACGAGTCGAGATGGTCTGCATCTTTTTCTGCCAGTCTTGACCGCTAGCTGGAGGTGGACCACAATTGGGCTCCTCCCATTGGCCACAGTCCAAGGGCTTGCTAGCCCTCACGCCGAAAAATATGGCTGCCCGCAAACAAAAAGTCCCAGCAAAATGACGCTAGCCTGGCCAATTTTTTCCCGCCCATTCTCAGTGTGCCATTTCCCTCGAATTTCAAACAAACTAGTCCCACCTATCTCGACTGGATTTTTTTCTTCTTTTCCTTTCCCTCCCTCCATTCACGACATCGACAACTCCAATCGACAACCACCCATCACAACCGTCAAAATGAGCGCCCCTCAGCTGAACAAGATCGCGGCCAACAGCCCGTCCCGCGCCAAGCCCTCTGAGCTGGAGACCAGCATCGCTGGTGCTCTGTTCGACCTGGAGTCCAACACTGCCGACCTCAAGGCTGCTCTGCGCCCTCTGCAGTTTGTGTCTGCTCGCGAGGTGAGATGCCCTTCCCGAATGATGCATGAATAACATCTGTGGTCTGTGACCCCGACGAAATCACCGCGTGTGGTGTACGACAAACGACGAGACGGAAAACGAAAAGACGAAGTCAAAAAAATCAAGACAAAAAGAAAGACGACGAATTGAGAGACGGACTATCGCGACATTTCCGACAACCGTGTATCGAGAATCCGAGAACGAGTCGACCAATGCAGATTGTACTCAGACGATTGACCGACGGAGCGGGCTTGTGGGCGATGTGCTGTTGTTGAAAAACCTGACGACCCTGCAATCCTTGCCAACCGAAAGGTGCTTCACCGACTCTCGCCTGTTTTGTCTTTTGGCATGGCAAAGTCGACTCTTCTTTCTCGACACATCGGTCTACGAACGTCAACAAATACCCGACACTCCTCTCTTCCGACTTTCTGTCTCGACTGTTCATCCTCGAAACCCCCTCGTCTCGAGCCGGATACACACATACACACACGTGAAGGATACTGGACGGGAAGCGGTCCATGGATGTTATTGCAAAGAAATCTGTAATCAACATTCCAGGAGCTCGCATGCTGACTTTGGATCTTTAGATCGAGGTTGGCCACGGCAAGAAGGCTATTGTCATTTTTGTCCCCGTCCCATCCCTGCAGGGCTTCCACCGGGTTCAGCAGCGGTAGGTTCCCCCCACCACCCCGAGCAAGTCAAAATGAGCCCTCACTAACTGTACAGTCTGACCCGTGAGCTGGAGAAGAAGTTCCCCGACCGCCACGTCCTGATCCTGGCCTCGCGCCGCATTCTCCCCCGCCCCAAGCGCTCTACCCGCTCCCGCAACACCCAGAAGCAGAAGCGCCCCCGTTCGCGCACCCTGACCGCTGTCCACGACGCCATCCTGACCGACCTCGTCTACCCCGTCGAGATTGTCGGCAAGCGTCTCCGCACCAAGGAGGACGGCTCCAAGACCCTCAAGGTCATCCTTGACGAGAAGGAGCGCGGTGGCGTCGACTACCGCCTGGACTCCTACTCCGAGGTCTACCGGAGACTCACTGGCCGCGCCGTCGTCTTTGAGTTCCCCCAGAACGCCTCTGAGCTCTAAGTGCACACTCTTTTGTAACTAAAAGAGTTTGTGAGGACGGAGTTCATAGTCAATAAAATGGTGTGACGATTTTTATTTTTTACTTTTTACACACGGAAAAGCTACGCAGAACCGGGATTTGTTTTGCTTGTCTTGCATGTTCTTGCATCCTTTTCTTTGGGCCTAAAAATGGGTGGCCGGCTGGAGTCAACAACTGCTTTGATGCTTTTCACTTTCACACAAGATGGGCAATAATATAAAAAAAAATCTTAAAAGTGCAATATCCACGGTCTTCAAATACTACATGCGTCCTCGTGTCGTCGTGCTATCATCATGTTTTTCATGTCTTCACTCCTTGATGCTGTCGTGTCGTAGAACGGGTATATTGTCGTTGATGGCATAACGCTCTTCAAATATGTACGTACTGCTTCTATATGCTTCTCTGCTTTCACATCACTTCCTTGACTTCTCAATCATGACGGACACGTCCAATGCCCAGGACACACCAGTAGGCCAGCTCCCGCTTCTCTTTGGCGTCCTTGTCCTTGCCCGACGATGCTCCGACGCCGTCCTGCCCGGCATCTGTCTCCCACTCGACGCGGACAAACATGGGAATCTCCACGATATCCTCGTCCTCGCGCAGCGGGCTCAGATCAATCTTTTTCGTTGCGCCCTCGTCCACTTTGCCGATTGGCTTGCTCGCCGCCGCCAGCAGGTCCAGATTGAGCGACGGAGGGACAACTTCGACCACAATACTGACCCAGTTGCGCCCGCGCTCCCAGATCTTGCCGGCCATGGCCTGTTGCTGGCCACCGGCGCCTGGGTCTTCGCCACGTCGGCTGCGACTTCCACCACCACCAGCGACACTGTCCCGCAGTGCATCGTCCCACACGTCCGTGTTGGAGTCGATTTCAAACTGTGGGCAGAGCACAGTGACTTTGCTGGCGAACCGGCCTGGCGTGGTTGAGGGTGTGGCCAGGGTGACCTTGACGCTCTCAAAAATGGGGTTCTTGAATGTCAAAATGTACTGCACGGGTTTGAGCGGCTCCAAAATGTTTGTGGGGACTGCTGCCGCCGCCGCCGCCGCTGCTGCCGCGGCTGCCGACCTCGACGAAGATGTAGGCACCGGGACGGGTGGGCCGCCGCCCTGCAACGGCTTGATGGAGATGCTAGGAATGTAACTGCCGGCCACCAGCCGAATGCGGAAGCGGTTGTTAGTCGACTTAGCCTCAGGTTTGCTGATAATGTGGCGGCAGATGGGGCAGCGTTTGGAGCGCTTTGTGCGCAGCAAGAACGGGATGGGCCGCAGCTCGTCCAGAAAACGGGCACGGCCGTGGAGGTGCTCGTCGCCGATAAACTCGGACTGGGCAGCCCGCTGGTCTGCCGAGGTGGTCAAGTCCCAGCCGGCTGGGGTGCTCTCACCAGAGAAGCTGCCACGGCCGCCACCGGCGCCGCCTCTGCTTTGACTTTGAGTGTCAGAGCCGTGCAAGCGGGCAATGGCGGCCGACTCGTCGAGGACGGCCGGCTGGTACCCTTCCCCTTCGTCACGGGCCTCGCGCATACTCCGGATCCGCTGCTGCGACTTCTTGTCGAACCGTGAACCACTGCCGGCCATACCAGACGTGTACATGTTCATGATGCGTGACAGCGATGCCGGCGAGCCAAAGCTCAAGTCGCCAAACGACGACAGTCCACCAACACCACCACCATTGGTCTCCGACAGCTGCCGCTGGTAGAATTGCTTGAGGTTGGCATACTGTGTTTCCAGATCCAGCCCCTCTTCGCCGCCTTCACCGTCGCCCTCCGGAGATGGGCTCAGTCCGCCGCCACCACTTGAACTGTCCCCGGAGCTTGAAAGCAGGTTGGGCGCCGAAGACAATGGCGACGCCAAGTCTCGCCGCTTGGACTTTTGCTCCTTGGGCACCAGCCGCGCTTTGCCGCCATTGCGCACCTTGGCGAGCTGCCCATACAATCCGTTGGCCTTGTCAAACTTGATGCCGACTTCGGTAGAGCTCCACTGGCAGAAGCTGCAGCTGAGCAAGAAGCTGCCGCCGGCGTGTGACGAGGACGAAGAGGTGGCGGTACCTTCGGGGACGGCGAGGTTGGAGCTGGACGAGGGGGTTTCGAGATTTGTGACGGTCAGCGGGGCAATGCAGACGGGGCACTGGAAGCAGCTTCGCGTGCATCTGTACAGAAGAGGAGGAAAGATTAGCTGGGGGTCGAGGAAAGTCAGGAGGGTCGAGGAAAGTCGAGCAAGGCGTCGTGCTACCCCAAGACGCTCTATGCATGCACGATGCAAGAGAAAGGCCAGTAAGGTGAAGTCCAGTTACGCGTCGACAGATGCACACGCATACACATACGTACGCACGCCGCAGAGTGCAGCTGTGCGCAGGCCCTTGAAGAACGGGGGCTTCAACTCACCGATTGCCCTCACTCTTTAGGTTGCTGGTCGGCACTTCAAACAAGCAGTTCGGGCAGTAGTAGGTTACAATCTCCTCGGCCACACACCGCGGACACCGGATCTGGTGGCAGTCCTCACAGTAGAGCAGGTACTCGAGCGGATACAGGCTGTAATTGGCCCTCGGTGACCGCGGGTCAAAGGTGTGGTCGTCCTCGTCGGCGTCGTCGCCATCTTTGTTATCACCGCCGCTGCCACTACCACCCGCTTTGCGATCCGATGATGAGGGGCGACTGGACGACCCGTGAGCTGCGACGCTCGGATGGTGTGCAGAGTCCGAGCAGGGGCACTGGATGTATGTGTATGGCGTGAAAGGAGACGCCATGGCGTCTGAGGAGAGAGCGGAACACAAACAGTCTAAAATCTGGGAGAGGAGAATCGAGGCCGAGAATAGAAAAATTGCAGAAGGGTCGAGTGCCGATGCCGATGTGCACGCTGCCGTGCTGCAGGATGAGCAGTGTTGGAGCTGCGTTAAAGCTCTGTCGTGTATTGGTGTCTGCCCACTGTGTTTTGATTGTTGTCTGGCACGGGTCTTTGGCCGGAATGGTCGAGGTGGGCGTCGAGAGCTTCGAAGTTGGTGGAGCTTCTTCCGGGACGTGAAGCTGTGCTGTTGCTCTTGCCTTTGTTGTGTACGTTAAATGATGGCGGTGGGTGGCGGCAGAATCCCCTGAATGGCCCCAATGCCCAGGGGTTCGGTGAATTTGTTAGTGGGCCATTTTGGCAGGTGCGGCCGCCGGTCTGTTAGCTGTTGGGGGGCGAAGGTTGGTGTTAGGACCGGTATCCTTCCTAATCGGGAAGCTTCTCATGATAGCTACGAGTAAGCTGCGAAGGAAGCTACGAAGGACAGGTTCCTCTTACCTCCTTCCGCCCCAATGGGAAACTGAATATGCCGTGCATCGTGACTTTTGTGACCATCTCCAAACATCTCCAAAATACGACTTTCTACGCAAAAACCCAAAAGTACAACCAAAAGCTCGACCGATCAGACCACGCAATGTCCACAACGTCCACAATGTCCACACACGGGACAGCCACACAGCCAAGTTTGTCAAAAGCTGCCGCAATATCGAGAGAACGGGAAAAGTTGTGGACTGAAGAGTGTCTCTCAGAGATGCGGACTCCGTTACGCGAGGGCTGAAAAACGACATGAAAAGACAAAAGGAGACAAGGAGAGACATCCTTGTTTGGGAATGCGGTATGCGCCCTCGCTTTCTTGCTCTCTGTTCTCTCGTCACCTTGTTTTTGGTTTTCTTGTACTCGCACACAGACTGACGCGTTCTCGTGCAGACACATATGAATACGAAAAAAGGAACAAAATCAAAGACCCTTTGGTTCCCATAACACGCCGCCGAGGCGACGGGCGTTCATTGTAGCGGTCACACAGCCCGTCCATCAAGGCAGTCAAGGCAGTCAATACATTTTCTTTCCAGCACAGTACGACGCAAGAAGTGCGCGGCGCGATGCCGTGTTACAACATCGACGCCGGTATTCGCTTGCTTTGGGAGCAAGAAAATAACCAGGAGAGAAGTGTCCCTACCCGGTTTCTTTCTCTGGCCGATTATTATTTTGAGCTTCACTCTCGAGATAGGACCTGCACGACCTCTCAGACCTCAGACCTTGCGCGCATAGATTGAATTGAATTGATTGTTCATGGCTGGCTGAATGGTCTGGCTGGCCCGCCTTGACATATTCGATTCTGTCATAGACAATATAGCGCCAGGGGAAGGGTGATTGAGCCGTTGCCTTGCTTCTCCGTTCTCCGCTATAATCGCACCCAGCCGTCGGAGGACAACAAGAGCACGGCCTGCAGAACTGATTGCAGAATTGACTGGCTCTGTTTGCGAGCGATACTCGTGCTTGCATCAAAGGTGCGATCACGGCGTCGATACACGAAAGAAGGCCGGGACCGAGACGAGGGCTGCGAAAACACGGGACAGAATACGACCAAGCGTACTCGGTACCGAAGGCGTGCTTCTCTCCTGTTGCCGCTTCTCGCAGCAACGTTTGAAACAAGGCCTGAACCCTCTATTCTTCTCGCTTTCCTTGGAAGAGCCTTACGGACTGTACGACGTATATGGCCCCAATACGGAGTAGGAAAGACACGAAAGCAAATTGTCGTGCGCCGCGAAAGCCTCGGGACGAAAAAGATGCCGGATGCCTGTATGCTGCATCCTCTTTTCTTGTGTCTTTCCTTCTCTTGCGTCAACAACCTCTGTGTTGGAGAAACCACACCTCACTCGTGGCAAACCCTGGACCTGGTGCGGGAGAGGTCTGGGACGTCGGGTGTTGGCTTACAAGTCAGACCGACAGATACGCAGAGATACCCAAGCTCCAAGGGAGAAAAGAAACCAGAGCTTATGCACGCCCGCCGTGCAGCTGAGACATACAAGCCCACACCGCCAGTGGGCCCCCTCCAAGTCTATCGACGACATACGTCGTAGCTTGCTCGCAATTGCACCACGTTGGTTGCAAGTGGGGGATAGTCGATATATACCTCTGTGACAGCGTTCTGGTGGCAGAGAAGAGACTGACGATGCGGTTGGAGGTTGGGATAAATTGGAGCCTGGTGAGCCTGGGCCTGCTGGCCCGTTGCCGCTACCACCTGGCGCTGCTACGTGGAAGGATAAGGATACATCGGGACGCTCGGGCGGATACCACTAAAGATCTCGTCTGCAGACTGCATCCCAGCCTTTTCTTTCGCTGTCAACTAAAACGCAAAACCGGGCCCTTGCGAGCCTGCTTGCGAGTCGAATCACCAATGAACGTCTGCTGCTGTACGACGTACACAGTACGGTATTTCTCTTGCAGAAACGCAGCAGGGCATGCACGATGCAAGACAGAGGCGGGGGAGGAGCAAGATATCGCTGATAGGAAAACCGCGGAAAAAGCAAAAAAGCAAAAAAGCAGGGAAAGAGAAGAAAGAAAAGAAGAAGGAAGAAAGCAAGAACAAAAAGAGAAGGCAAGAAGCAAGAAAAAAGGCAAGGAAAAGCCTGGATATGTTTCACTGTCAAGGTGCGCCGCAGCCAAGACCTTGCTTTTGGTCGTTGTATGCTTGTATGCTGACCTGAGCCGTTCGCCGACCGCTATTTCACATCTTACAATGTACATACAAGTGTACATCGACTTGCTGCAAAACTCGTCACCAACTGGGCAGAAAACATTCCAGTAGGGCGTGCACGACACTTCAAAAGGGCAAGGGGGGGAAGGGGGGGATTGATATCACAACTGCTGTCGGACAATTTCATGACGCCGTCGAAACATTGAACAGATGAAGGACGCAAAGAACTCAAGCGGGGAAGTCGACATGAGAGAGAGAAATGCGAGAAAGAGGAAACAGAACGAGGAAGAAGAAGAAGAAGAAGAAGAAGAAGAAGAAGAAGAAGAAGAAGAAGAAGAAGAAGAAGAAGAAGAGGAAATGAGGGGACAGAAACAGGTCTTGCTCATGCTCTCATTACTGTCGACGTTCATTTTCCTACTGAGTTCGACTCATGAAGAGTCGCCGCAACTCGCCGTGTGCGGTTTTGCTCACGAATCTGTATTACACAGCATGCGACGCGCGAAAGAAAAAGAAAAAGGGATGCAAGAGCATCACACCTCAGCCGGCGGCCGAAAGCTGCAGGATGGGGGTTTGACGGAGAGAGAGAGAGAGAGAAACGACGATCACTTTCTCTTTTCGTTCCTTTCGTTCTTCCCGTGCTCTCCGTTCTCTTGGTGTGGCTGATTGAGCCCTTGTCTCACAACTGTTTATGCCAAGCACTACGTCGTACTCAACTCCTCGGCATCGATCTCAGTATGATGAGAGAGGGACTGAAGGAGTGGCGGGGACGACAGAGAAGGAGGAAAGAAAAAGAACAACGGACGGGCCGACGAAGTCGAGACAAATCGTCGACAAAAAGAAAAGAAAGCCTTGCCTGTCAGGTCTGTCAAGAGCCCATCAAAGGAGATGGGGCTTGCACACAGACCATTTTGCCATTCAAAAGACCATTCAAAAGACCCATCAGGATTGCCTTAGGGGGGAGGCTAATGGGAAAATGGGAAAATGGCAACGAAATCAATTCAATCTACAAACGAGCCCCTGAACCTTGCCCGCATTCAGCTGGACGCCATTGAAAAGGTGGCGGGGGAACAGCAACTTTTTGCATTCGACTCCCGATCACCACTAAGCACTTTTGGGAGGCCTGGAAGTATTTTGTGCCAAACCAATAATTGCGATATTGTTTCCATATTGGGCGGCTCCAACTGCCAGCTGCACAGCTGCACAAAGATGTTCCTGGATATTGCAAGATACTTTGCCCGTCTTGACCTTGGCCCGAACGACTATTTGATTGTTATTTTCAAATAAATCGAATATTCTGGCAGGCCGACGACGGTTCCGGACATATTGCAAAGAGGGCGACAGGGATGTACTTGTCGTGACCTGCTTTGAATTCGAAGCACGTTTTTGTCTGGCACGATTTCCCCAGCGCTTCCAGCTTTCCCAGCGCATTTCAGTCAAATGAAGATGAGCAGCGAAGAATCCCGGGCAAGCACTACAGGACCAGGGCCAAAGGCACCAAGACACTGTGCCCACCCGCTTTCTTCTGTTATCTTTCTTGTCTCTGAATCCACTGTTTTACGGAGTAAGGTAACTTACACTTACAATTCAAAGACGTCACCGGGGCCAGGGCGAGCCCCAGGAATGAAGGAGCGACGAAAGGTAAAAAAGAAAAGATAAAAAGAAGAAAAGAAGCAAGGAAGACACAAAGGGAATAGCCAGCTTCATCATGCGATGAGTGAGGAAGAAAGAGAACGAAGAAAAGACCCAAAAAAACGCTCGAGCATACTGCGACAAGCTGGCTCGGCTGGCTTCCTGCACTAAGCCCATGGTGCGGGAAGCATTTACGAGTACTCCGTACGGAGTAGCTATTATGGGCCGAGGCTGGCGCATTTAGGGCAGACTGCCCGCTTTATCAGTGTACTCCGTACATGTACTTTTGGTTAATGCACTGTTGTTGGCAGCATGTGGTGAGCAAAGGTGATTGCCAGCCTTTGAATTACAAGCTACACCCCTGTCAGGTTGAAATAGTGAAATGGGAGAGGGGGAAAGCAGCGAAAAAAGAGGAGACACGGGGAGACAAGAGGAGACAATACAGACATCTCATCGAGCTAGCTGTGCTGGCAGTAGCCAACAAAGATGCGCTACTATCTGCACTAAGGAAAGAGGAAAGACTGGAAGAGGAGCTTCACCGCAATACTTGGCGGCTCAGCTTTGTCTTGCACAATTCACGTATCGTCAAGCACAAAGTCGATGCTGGAAGCAAGTATTTCTGTATTTCCTGTTTTTGTCAGTACAGACAAGAGGCTTACAAGGGGTGTTTGACGGCACGTCTCCCATAAGTGGCGTAACGGTGGGTAGGAAGAAAGAAAGAAAGAAAGAAAGCAGGAAAGAAACAGGCCAGGCCTGGGCGATCGGGATGGGCGTGGAGTGGGCGTGTGTGTGTTCACTGGTTCAGAGTGTCCACCTGCTTTGAGTGGTTCTGGTTCTCTGGTTTCTGGTTCCCGGTGTGCACAGGAGCACCGAGCACAAGCACGACGCGAAAGGCAATTCTGCTTGCATTCCCGGACGCTGCATGGGTTTACCGTCTAGCCTCTTTTCTTTTTCTTCTTCTTTTTCTTCTTCTTAATTTTGGGTCTTTCTTGGACCTGTCTGATCTTTTCCTTTTCCCTCCTCTGTTCTCATTATCTGAGTTCGTCTTCAATTTATTTTCTTTTGTTTCGACCTTCACGACCTACCGAACAGCCACCACCAGACAACAAAGGCTGACTGCGAGAGTGTCGACTGGAACCTCATTGGCTGGACCTCCTACCGAATCTTACGACAGACGAAAGACGAAAGACGAAATACGAAAGACGAACCAGAAGACGACAACCAACTCGCCATTGGGTCAACATTCAGAACTCATACGACGCTGTTTCGACCCGACGACTTGCATTCTAGGATCCGAGACTGTTGTTTACTTTAATAACGGCAGCGATAGACTTTCGACTACATCGATCTTGGGATCCTCGCCACATTTCTTCTCACCAGGCAAAGACATGCTGCGTCTATAATAGCCTGCCCTCTTCGTCTGTGCCTGACCTCTAGTGAGAGGTTTGCTGGTTGAGGAGAGGGAGGAGAAGAAGTAGGAGAGAAGAAACCGCCTGCACAGCGCACAACATGGCCTACGCACACCCCCACGAGTCGCGGGACTTTGCGCTGTACAATGGCGTGTCCAACCGGTCCCGCGGCTGGAAGTCAAGACGGCCAGGCGATGTCTATGCCAACGTGACAGAGTCGCCGGCACCGGCGCCCCAGACAACAAGCCACACGGGCATCCGGCGATGGGACGGCAAGACCAAGACGAGCATGTTCTGGGATGGACTGAGACGAGTGAGTTTTTTCTCTTCAAGTGACATGTGATTTGCATAACGTGCTAACAACAGAAGGACCCCGAGCTGTGGTACCGGCATGGAAACTGTTTTGTGCATCTTTACGCCCGCGGCCAGTCCCGCCGCGGCCCGTCGTTCAAGGTGCCGATATCGACGCTGCTGGCGGCGCAGTGCCACTCGCTCGTGGAGCGGTTCATCACCAGAGACATGCACGCCGTGCCAGACATTTCAGATGTTTATGGCATGATGCACTCAACCGTGCCGACTTCGACACATCCCCAGATGCAGCAGCAGCACCACCACCAGCAGCAGCAGCAGCAGCAGCCACTGCCGTCGTTGGCAACTCTGGACTACTGGAGCCGTGCCCACCTCATTGGCCGTGTCGACTTGTATATCCCGCCACCCGACAATGCCGACCGCGACCAGTCTTTTCTGTACTACTTGGCCATCCGCAATCTGTTTGCCTGGGTCTTCCGCCGCCCCGTCGTCGGCGAACACCTGGGCAGTGCTCTCGCCGGGCTCTACAGCGCCATGCGCGAGTTCCGCCACCCGCACGCCGACAATGTGCAGGACCTGTTGTGCTATCTCGAGGACGAAGGCTACTCGGCCGTGGCGGGCCATCCAGCGTATGCACTGGCGCTGCTGCACCTGGCCGAGACGATGCAGTTCCGCACGCTGTACATTGACGCCTTTTCGCATTGCGTCGGCATGTACAACGACCTGCATTTAGGTACAGAGTATCCGTACATTAGCTCGGCATCGCGGAAACTCGTCAGACGAGCACGTCTCGATATGGATATGCGGCTGGGGTCGGCTGGTGCCATGTTGAGTAATTTCCTGGAGGATGCGCTGTCAGAGGCGCACTTGGGCCTGCCCGAACCTGCCCGTGCCCATCTCGACCGCTTTCGGACATATGTCCAGGGCTTTTATACGTCGCGTCTGGGCTACTACCCACCGCGGTCGCTGGACAAGCGTAGCACCATCTTTGAGCCGCACGTCTACCGGACGCTGGCCGATGATTTCAGAGCGCTCTATGATTTCCTGGTCGACGAGACGTTTACGGCCGACGGAGCAGTCCCGACACTGGCCCAGGGCGGCTTCTGTGTTTTGCAGAGCGTCAACGCGTTCGACGAGCGCCACGGCTTCACATCGATGCAGCATCCTCTGCCACTGCTACCAGACGTGGCGCTGCAGCCACCAACGGGCAGTTCGAGTACCGCTTCCGCTTCTGCTTCTGGTAGCACTCCCAAGTCGAGCGGCTTCAGTCGCCGCATGTCCCTCTTTGGCGGCAAGACTTCGACCATGATGGACAAGCTGCTGCTCTCACGCTCGGAAAAGCTGAAGCCGGACATGCGGCTGCTGGCCAACGCCGCCCTCCTCAAAGCCAGCAACAAAGTGCGCCCCGACCTGTGGCGCAACGAGTTTGTCTGTGCCTACCGCCAGTTTGAGGAGGACTCCGTCTTCAAGCCCTACAAGGCCGACCGCATGGAAAAGATCTCCTTGGTTGATGCGCGCAAGGTCCGCTGGATCTTGGTGTATGCCGTCCACCAGACACTCCAAAACTGCTTTTTGCCGCCGCCGGCCGAAGTCAACGGCGCCGGTGCTGTTGTCTACCACATGTCCATCTCACCGAAGCATCTGCCGACATGGGAGGATGGGCAGGAGGTGGCAGCACACGCAAACGTGTCAAACGTGTCAAAGATCAACGCATCGTATCCTGTTTCTCCTGTTTCACGTGTCTCGCCGATGTCACCAACCGCCTGGTCGACTGATCTGCTCATGCCTGCCGACGACAACAGCACCTGGAGTCACGAGGCTGCACCGCCTGTCCGCTGCATGTCCATGACGGCGCTGCCCGATACGCCGACGGTGCGTTCTCTGGCCGAGATTGCCGACGGGGGCAGCGGCGTCGAACGCGGCCGTGCTCTCTCGCCCGTCTTTGACATCCGCCCAGACATTGACTACCTGGGCCTCGCCAACCGCGGCGACTCCTCTCCTCTTGACGGCCAAGTTGTTGTGGTGCTGCCCCGGTCGCGCAGCTTGACACGCAGCCTCTCCCAAAAAGCCACCCTCCGTCGTTCTCTCAGTCTCTTCCGCGGCAACAGTGGTGTTGTCACGACGTCGACTGCATCACCTGCGTCTGCTCAGTCATCGCCCAAGGGCCCCACGAAGCTGCAAAAGGGCAAGCAGCCGGAGACGAGCGAGCCCGTGCCTGCCGTTCCTGCTCTCTCTAGCAAACGCAACAGCTTCCTGCAACGGTCGTTGTCGTCCAAGTCTCTCAGTGACAAACAGCAGCGCGCTGTCTCGCGTGAGCGCAAGTCGTCGCCGTACCACGAGATTGTTGTGCACGGCTACGGCAACGGCACGAACCCCGTGCAGCTGGCTGTGTCTGTGCCGACGGATGTGGCTGTGGTCGGTTCAGTCTCTACTGAAAAACAGGCCGACAGCCCTGGCCCATCCGACGACTCGGTCGCGACGCCCTCCACCTCGCGTTCCCTCTCGACCTCCTCGACCAACTCCAACACGTCTGCTCAAACAGCCGAGACGGCCCTGACGGCCCTGACGACCTACACCGACGCCACCCACCGCAGCTCCATTGGCTGTGCCATTTCCACAAACAACACCATCTCTGCAGGCAGTGCTGCTGCTGCGACGACGACACAGCTCCCCGACGAGGTCGCCGCCTTCTTTGACACGCCCATTGGTGCACTTCACACGCTGAGCCGCTCGTCGAGTGTCTATAGCAATGCCAGCTCCAGGGGTCTTGTTCTTGAAATGGCACCGGCCATTCCGCCCCGCGGTCGTGGACGTGCGGTTCTCATCAACCAAACACCCTCGCTGTCTCGCAGCAGCAGCGTCTACTCAACCGCATCGATGCGCGACGATGCCTCCACGACGTACGTCGACATGTCCGCGCCGCCGCCTCTGCCCGCGGCTCTCACTTTGAATTGTCCTCAAGCACCACCGGTCCCCGTTCGTAACAGCGCCCGCCACCGCCGGTTCAGCGTGTATGGTGGCGGCGACGAGTACGCCAGTGCCAGTGTTCTTCCTCTGGCCACACCGCAAAGGGCAATGAGCCTGGTGCCGGACGCAGGACGGCAGGTGCCCGTCCCTCTTCCGCAGAAGCAGTCGCAAAAGCAATATCACGGCCGCCGCGGTGCCGTGGGAACGCCCCACCGCTCGCGCACCATGCCCAATGTTGTCTCCCCCACGCTCAACACGCCTTCACAGCCGTACCAGCGCCTTGATATGGTAGAGGAAGCGTTGATGGCCGTGCGCGAGACCATGGAGCAGCAGCCGCTGTCGTCGCTGTCGTCCATGACACCCAAGCCGCTGTCTGTCCCCGTCACCCGCACCTCGTCGTTTGTCGGCGTCGCCTCGCTGCGCAGCGTCCACGAAGAAGAAGAGTTTTCCTCGCTCAAAGTGCAGCCCCTGCTAGTGCGGTCGCAGTCCCAGTCGCGCGCGCAGTCGATGCTGCAGTCGTCTGGGCGGCAGCACCGGCACAGCAGCTACATTGGGCCGCGCGACGACGATAACGTCAACACGGAAACTGAAACGGTAGACGACGTCCAGCCCGAGTGGAAAAAGTTTGCCATGGGACTGGGCGGACATACTGCTGTGTAGACTCTCTTCTCCTTTTCTTTATCTTTTCTGTCTTTCCCATGCCTCTTTGTTTTGTCTTGTTCTTATGGTTCTCATCTGATACCCTCACGAGTCTTGCTCGTTTTACGTTCATTCTTCTTCTCATGTCAATTTCCCATGTCGCTGAGTTTCTCTGCGTTCTCTCTTTTCTTCGTATCTCGCTCAAACATAATTAATGAGGTTTCTATTCGTCTCTCACGTTTATCTTCATCACGGTCTGATCGCAATATACCATAGCGAGTCATTTCGTCTCTTTACATTCGTTGTTAGCATACGCAGCTCTCGCTACTCGTCGCTCTTTTCTGCATATTGAAACGATCAATCCACATCTATTTTTCTGGAGCTTTCTTTGAACCGTAACAAATGCATTGAAGTAAAAATATCCAACAAGTACGGAATACTCCTAAAGAAAGGGTATCTACGCAAAGTGACCGTCGAAGAGGTTTTAGCTGGAAGACCCAGAGAACCGGACAAAAGTAGGAGTTGATAAAACAAGACGTAAAAGCCCAGTAAAGTCATGGAGAATAAACAAATGCGAACAATAAATCACAAAAACAAGCATCAGTCAAAAACAGGCATCAGTCAAAAACAGGCATCAGTCAAAAACAGGCAGAACTCCCTCACCTTAACCCTACTGAAAAGCACAGGGAATAGAAATACCAAGACAAGAGGCAAAGCTCCCATTTTCCGTTCCGTAATCCAGAATGCAATCACCTTCTCCACCTCCATTAATGTGTCCTTCATAGTATCCAAACCATTTTTGTAGATTTCTGTCGTCGTGCATCGTTGTATGTGCAGCGCCGAGATGCGGTTGGCCGTGGCAGTCGATGTCGGAGGTGGTCAAAGGTAGCCAAGTTGTCGTAGTCGTCTTCGTACTTTACGAGAACTGTCTACTCCTCCTTGACGTGGTCGGCGGTGCTGGCGAGCGCGTCAATGGCCTCGCCGCCAATCTTGTAAATCATGTATGTCGGAAAAACGAGCCAGGCGCCACTGCAACTGTTAGCGTGTGTAGCTAAAAGACGAATGGGAAAGAGAGACCTACTTGGGGATAATCCACATGAAAATGAGCGAGTAAATGTCGTTGTGGCCAATGTTGTCAAAGCCAGAGTAGTACTCGTTGAGCCCTGCTAGGTTAGCAGACATCCGCAACATATTTGGAAAAGAGAGGTGACCTACAGTAGAGAACCGTCTTGGACAGCGTCATGATGGACGACGACAGGACCACGATGACGGCCCACGCCGCCGCGCGGCCGACAAGACCCTTGCGTCCGCCCTCAACTCCGGTGGACTGGCCCTGCGTCCGCCAGATGTACAGGTACACAAAGTACAGCGCCGTCTCAATCAGGTTCAGTGTGCCCTGCGCGGCCGTAAAGCCGTTCCGCGCGTTCCACTGCTTGAAGCCGTATATGTGGTCGACCTCGCCGTACAGCGCATAGGGCGTCCACAGTGGCCAGTGCAGCGAGCCGCCGGGCATGGTCCATGGACGGCCCAAAACGTAGCCAGTGTCCCAAATCACCAACGGGAGCGAGATGGCGAGCCAGATGAGAGTGAGCGTGTCGGGCACGTAGACCCACGACGCCGAGGCAAAGGTCGACGAGACCGACGACGAGCGCCGCGTGGACCGGCCGTTGGGGCCGCGGCTGGACTTGCGCGAGCGCACGCTGCCGGTGGCTTTGCGCGTAGACGGCGCAGCGTTGCCCGAGGAGCGCGGGCGGCCAGAGGGCGTGGCGGGGACGTCGACGCCCGAAGTAGAACGTGTCTGGACCATTGTGGCGTGTGGGGTGGTGGTGAGAAGGTGAAGGAAAGATGAGGGAGAGGGTTTGTCGCGTTTAGTCGCTGTTGTTTCTGCTGTCGCAAGTTGTCGCAAGTTGTCGCAAAGAGTCGCAGTAAGGAATAACCAAAAGTCTGTTCTGTCTGGGTTGGTGGTCTGACGTGTAGAGTATGCGCCAAAGCTCTGTAGTCGCAATGACGATTTCACGCAAAAAGAAGCAAATGTGTGTCTGTTGCGATGGGAAGAAAGTTCAAGGGTTCAGGGGCAGGAACGGGAACGGGAAATAAAGTTGCAGCCAAAAAGGTAAATAAACGGGAACTGCCAAAAGAAGAAGGAACAACTCTTGACTCTCGGAAAAGGTACTTGCGGTACTTGCCACACGAGGACAGGAAGGGGGGTGGGCGTGCGGGGGTATTACCAGACGGCGGTACCTTCCAAACTTCGGCGAATGTCAACAATGGGAAAGAGCGTGCGAGCGAGACAGAAAGAGGGGGGAAGAGCGATCCTCTCCCGCGCCTGCCACAACAAGACGCGGAGAAGCTAGCCGCCCGCCACCGAAGGATGTTTGGGGGTGCCCAACAACAAACTACGGCGCTCTTTTTGCGCTTTTCTTGTCCTATTCTTGTTGTTTGTCACTGAAAGTTGGCCCAGTTTCGTGTTAGTCTCACCGCGCCGAGTTGACGCAGTAGTCTCCCGCGTGCTGTTGTGGGTGCTCTTGTGTGACAAAACCAATAAAGAGCTGCATTTGCTATTGTCAGTACGACGTACGACGTACTAGCTTCAGCTTAAGAAATGTCTGCTCTTGTTTCTTGCGTTCAGTCGAGACAAAAGTATCATCTGAAAAGCTGCCTGCAGGCTCTCACGCTACAGATGCTGCAGGAGGTCCCGGGGTTGCACCTTCCCGGCGTGGTGGACACATCGCAACAGTGGGGCGCGCAGTCATTTCCTCCTTCCTTGTGCGCTGCGGAGCAATTCATCGCACCTTCCCCGGGAAAGTTGACAATTAAATTGTTGCCCTAAATTGCTCGTAAAGAGGAAGGTGCCCTGAACGACGTCACTTCTTGTCCTCGAGCCCCCTTTTGAGCTTCTCTTTGTTTTATTGTCGTGTTTTCTTCGTCACACAGCCGCACATGTTTGTAGCGTGTTAAAGTCAAACGTCATCCGCAAATAAGAATCTCACCGCGCGGGTCGACGATGCTTCCGCTTTCGTGAGACGACTGTTTTGTTAGCACAAAAATAAAAGAAGGGACGAAAACACATGACGAATTATGCAAGAAGATTGTACGTCGTAGAAAGCAGCCAAAACCGTCGCGAGGACATTCTGCAATTCAATCGAGAGAATCCAACGTATTGCAACAGACTTAAGACAAAGAAGAGCAATCAGATCACTTTGCTGAGAGCTGCCAAATCAAAACAAAGCTACAACTGACAATAGGTGCAACTTGACAACAACAATGCGCAAAGAGAAGAACAAAGACAAGGCAAGCCGCCAATCAAGTCATCCTCGCTCACTTGTCACTTGTCACTTGTCCCTGGTTCCTGAGTTCCTGTTTCTTGTTTCTTGTTTCCTTTCTCCGAAAGTTGGGTAGTGTGAGTTGGTGGTGTGCGATCGACATTTCATTGGCCGCGCGCAGATTGGCAGAAAGAGCGCTAAAAGATGGGTTTGTTTACTTTTCGACAGCCCCTCTCGATCATCCCAAACAAAGCAGAATGAAAACAAAGACGAAGAAAATCAGAAACAACACGTGGTCTTCGTCAACCCAAATGATGCTCCACTTATCAGCACCTGATAGCCCAACCCTTGTTGGCTTCTGCCGGCGTATTGAACGGATCTTAGGAAAGGAGCTGCGTTGGCCGTGATGTTCACCGAAACCGTCGAGCCCGTCGCTTTCAACGGCAAAATTGGCGCCCATGTAGAGGGTTGTCGGTTCGCTTTGACTTTGTAAGCACCCGTCTTGCCGGCCACCGAGTCGAGCACGCTGTAACTAATGCTTTTCCTCTGCGAAAGATGGACCGTCGGGTGGCCGATAGCGACAAACGCCATGCGGGCCCAGTATCGACCGACCAAAGGCTGGATGGACACGGCCGGCGACACAATCCGCGACAGCACATGCAGCGGCATCTCCCCGCCGCTTTCGGTTTTTGGCATACTGTCCAGACGCCCTGAATAACTGGCATGTCCTCGCAAAGGTGCATAGTCGTCCGGGTTGTAAAACAGGTACACAAAAAACGGCCACGCCTGGTAGTAGCTGGCACTCGGCTCGCCCTTGGCCGGACTGCGCGTTGCATCAACCCATCGCTTGGTACGAATTGCCCAACACTTTCTTCAAATCCATCGTCGTCGGGCCTCCCTCGGGCAGCTTGAACTTTTGTCTGTCCGCCTTGCACAGGTGTTGATGAACATGATTATATCATGGCTAAATGTCAAGTGGTCACTGTGTCCGCTGTCACTACTCCCAAACCGCCGAATCTCGACTGCTTCCCCCCCCCCCCCGGCAGCATAAGGTACATGGGCAGGATGAAATGAGACGATGTGCTTGAATTAATTTGGAGGAAAGGTGCGGATGGAAGGTTGGCAGCCTAGGCTATGCATGAAAGGAAAGAAAAAAAGAAAAAAAGAAGAGTGCTAGATACAACGTCTGGACAGCAGCAGTCTCTTCAAATCAAACACTTCCACCGGTCTATGCCCCCGGATCCTCATGCGCCATCTCGGTGCGCCGACTCGGCTGCAGCCGTCGGCACAGGACTTGTTGCTGCCACTTCTTGTGGTGCCACTGGCAGTGCTGCCGACGGTCCTGTCGCCACGGGGACGACGTGCTGTGGAACAGGCGAGGCTACATCGCTGCCACCCACTTGGCTCGGCAGCTCCTGTGGGAAGTGCGACTGCGGAATGCCAGCCGGGGCCTCTTGATAGGCAACTCCGGGGACAGGCTGGCTCGGATGGGCGGCAGCGTAACCAGCGGGAGAAACGACCGTCTGGGCCTGTGGTGCCTGGCCAGGAGCGATGCTGTATCCTTGGACGACGTACGGCTGCTCCTGTTGTTGGGCGTATTGCTGGGCATACTGTTGCTGAGCATATTGTTGAGCATACTGCTGCTGGGCGGCGTATTGTTGTTGAGCGTACTGTTGCTGTTGCCACGCGGCAATGGCGGTTGCGTCGAGAGGCACGCCGTTGAGGTCGTACAGAATGGGCGTCTGGGCAGTCTGGGCACTGACAGGGCTGACTGAAGCAGCAGGCACCGGCGGGGTAGGCGTCGCGGTAGCAGTCGTGGCAACTGCCGAGGTCTTGCCGTCGAGTTCACTTTGGCCAACGGGGACAGCAGCAGCGCTCATCGGGCTAATCTTAGCAGCATTGCCGGGAGCTCCGCCTGCCGGCATCGGCGAAGGAACATGCGGAACGGAAGCAGCAGCAGCGAGACCGGCATCACCCTCAGGCTTGGACGATGCAGCGACGGCGGCACCAGCACCAACACCAGCAGCAGTGGCAGCATTGTTCCGCTTCGTGCAGCGGTAGACCAAAAACAAGACGGCGCTGAGGATAATAGCACCACCAGCAGCACCGACAGCGATACCTGCAATGGCGCCCTTGGACAGGCCGCCCTCGGAGGATGAAGTAGTGCCTGAAGTAGTGCCTGAAGAGCCCGACGAGCCGCCAGCACCGGCAATCACCGTCGTTGTCGACCCGCCATCGCCGCCCGAGGTGGCCGTTGCGCCGCTGTTGCCTTTGGTAACTGTCACAGCCACCGTCGTTTTGCCGCTGCCGTCCGTGTTGTCCGACGGCACAGTGTAGGCCACTGTGTAGGCATTCGTGTACAGATAGGTTGCGCATCTACTCTCGAGCGTCTCCCACGCATCAAACGCTGTCAGATAACCACACGCCGAGTACACACAGAGCGACGCCGCCGTCACAATGGCCAGCGCATTTGACTCCTGGCAGCCACACGCAAGATCGGTCACCGCGCACGTCGTGTCTTCCGTGATGGCGCTCTCGATGCAGGGTTTGGCGCAGGCGGGGAAACTTTCAGCAGCGCGGCGGTCGAGATCGAGCATGCGGGCGGCCCGGTAGGGAATGTGCGTGTTGAGGTGAGACGGAACAACAGGCGCGGTCGTGATGAGAGGCGGGTCGCGTTCGACGACGGCGTTGGCGGGGACATCCGCAGGCCGGAAGCGAGGACGGACGGCCGACGCGGCGCACAGGGACGGCACGACGCCGGCGAGGGCCAGCAAAGAGAAGCGCATGTTGGAGGTGTTTGGCGACAATCAGAGGCGACAACTAGACGGTGATGAAGGGGAAAGAGAAGGCCGCTGAGAAAGTTGGTGGTGCTGACGCCAACAGCCGTGTAAGTCGGGAGAGCGATAGAAAAGGGGCGAGACGACGCGAGAGGGTCACAAAAATTGGTGGCTCGTCCCCAAGGTGACGAGACGATCGTGAAGAGGAAAGGATGGAAAAGAGGAGGGAAGGATGGAGGAAAGAATGCGAAAAGAAATAGAGACAGCCAACGAGGCCAACGAGAACACACCTGATCGGTTATCGGCTCCGATCTTTGAGAAGACTGCAGAAACGAATGGAGGGAATGAGAAAGACGAAATACAAAAAGTGCAAGAGAAAGGCGACAGATGACTGGGGGGAACTGTACAGCTGCAGCTCCAGCTGTAGCAAATAATTACAATGCGAAACGAAACGAAGCCACACGATCAAGTCCCTTGCAAAAGTTTGCTTTTTCTGCCTATTCTGCATTTTCTGCCTCTTCTGTCTTCTGCCTTACTATCCGTCGCCCGTTGGCGTGATGCGGCTGTTGAGATGTGCCGCCGTGCTTCCTCGTCCCTTCTTTTAATTTATATTCAGCTTTGTGTGGTTTACGTCGTACGTCGAGTTCTATTTCATAATCTGATCTTGAAAGTGACTCTGCTTTTCTCTTCTCATTACTTTCGTCCTCTTCATCGTGTGTTTTCCCGACTTTCTTCCTCTACGACGTACGTTGTCCTGTCCTTTCCTCCCCGCTGTCCCTCTTCGGTCTAGCCAGGCCCCTGGTCAGCCAAGGCGCTCTTTCCCGTCGACAAAGTTGCAGTGACAGCGTGTGAATTCAATATTTCTCCACTCTCATCTTCTGATTGCCTAGAACGGCGCCAATTCCGCTCTGGTAGGTGTGCAATTGGTTGAAGCAGAGAAATCGGAGAGGGTGGGTGAGTCCATACTTCCGAAAATGGAAATGCTCAAACGAGGGACAAGAAGGACAAGAAGGACCTCCAGTTTGCTGTACGGAGTCAGTCGTTTCTCGCCTCTGCTCTACAACTTTAAACGCTGCCACCACCATTCTGTCCCTTGACTATGGCGACAAGTCCAACGAGTCAACGACTCAAGCCACAATACCCTAGGCGCTTGGCAGTTTGCGCCTTCATTGCAAAGTCTCATTTTACATTGCATGCTGTGGCGTTCAACAGCTTGGCGACTGCCGGGCGTTTACCGTGTAGGTCGACCACCTGCCTGTTGGCCGTCTGTTTACTGTTGGTAATTTCTCACAGTTGCAGTCATCTCGCAGTCAAGATTTTACGAAACCTCAATGGTTCACTAACAAGACATTTATTATCAGTATATGAAAGGGAAATCCAAGGAATGTAGATATTGTTGTAGAAGAATAAAAGAAACAAAAAGAGGGTGGATAAGAAAGAAGTAAGAAGCAGAAGAATCAAATAGAAGGAAAAAAAGATGAATCGAATTAAATGACATAGCAGGTCATTCGACTGAAGAAAAGGAAAGATGATGACTGTCATGTCATTGATGAGTCTCGCAACGGCATTTGTCGTCACCGAGAGAAGTCGCCTTCGGCTCCTTCTCTCTTTAAGCCGTGCACTTGGACACAACAATGTTGGTAACATCCACATTGCCGTAGCCAAACAGCACCGCATTCACACCAAAGGACAGCGTGGTCAGCGACGACGACGTCGTAAACTCGATAACCGGCGACGTCAGCCACGTGTTCGACGCCTGGCCATGGAGCGGAATCGTCTCAATCACCGACAGGCCGTTGCTGACCGTAATCGTCGGCTTCTTGCTCTGGCTCAGAATCTTGTAGCTAAACGTCACCTGGTACTTGGCGTGCTTAACCGTCGAGGCCACCTGCGTAATGCACGATGAGCCCAGGCCCAGAGCGTTGAGGTGGGCACAACTGACACCGTTGCCCTTGCAGTTGCGAGTGATGGTAGCCGGGTAGACACCGAGGCTGGCCCAGTTGGGCAGCAGGAACTGGTCCGAGAAGCCGCCGTCCTTGATAATGTTGCCCGAGCAAGTGGGGCCCGAGGGAGGGCTGGACGGGCTGACCGAAGGAGCGGAGCTGGACGACGAGGCTGACGACGAAGCAGACGGCGAAGCAGACGGCGAAGCAGACGACGAAGCAGACGACGAAGCTGAAGAGGCGGACGAAGAGGCGCTGGACGAAGAAGACGAGGAAGCACTGCTGGAGGCAGACGACGAGACGCTCGAAGAAGCACTGCTGGAAGCCGAAGAAGAAGCAGACGAAAAAGCGCTGCTCGAGACCGACGACGAGGCCGAGGGCGACACGCTGGGCGACGACACAACGCTCGAGGACGAGGCAGAGGACGAGGCAGAGGACGAGGCCGAAAAAGAGGCCGAAGACGAAGCGGACGACGAAACCGAGGACGAGACCGAAGACGAGACCGAAGAGGCGCTGCTCGACGGAGACGAGACGACAGAGGAGGCCGACGACACTGAGGACACTGAGGACACCGACGAAACGGAAGCAGACGACGACAGCTTGGGCTTGCAGCGAGTGCCCATGGCAGCGCCGGCCCACGTCAGGCCGACGGCCAGGATAAGAGAAGCCTTCATGATGGAGGTGGTGAGAAAATAAATCAAGTAGTTAGAGAAGAGAAGTAACGAGCGTCGGGGGCGAGGAGGAAAGACAAATGAAATAGGTGACTTCGAGGAGAGAAAACGGACATTGCAGCTTTTGTACCCTCGGCAGAGGAGAGAGAAGTACGGAGTACAAAGTGGAAGAAAGAATCAGCCAACTGGGGGCTGACGGGGACTGGTGGAGACAAGGCAGCGGTAGCCCTACGGGATGTCACTACTAAACATGGATATGGTACGTAGATGAGGAGGAAAATGAAAAGGAGAGTAGCCAATATTGGCTGAGAGTGGATGAGGGCGGATTATGGACGTGCTTCCGTTGATGGACCATGATGGATCAGGATAGACCGGGCTGGCGTCGCCCTGCAAGGTACAAGGACTGGATGTACAAGGGCATAAAGAGAGGAGAGAGTACTCCGTACAGAAAGAGCACATAATTTTCATGGATACAGTTGATGGGAGAGACCGAGAAGAGCATCCGTCTTAGCATATCCGCCCCTGCAGCTGCAGAGAAATCAATAGCACCAGGATGATGAATGAACAGAAATAGAAAATGAAGGGCGAGACACGAAGGACGAGACACGAAGGACAAAAGACGAAAGACGAAAGACGAGACCAAAAGACCTCATGGTCTGTCCAGGATAAACGTTGCACACTCACGCCTCCATACTTGGCGTCATATCTGTAGGGCTAGGCAGAGGGGAGCAGGCAGGAGAGAGGGCAAGGATATACACAGTATTCGATGTGATGCAGACGCGTAAAAGGTACACGGACAGCAAGTCTACATGACGAGACAATGTCCTCTCGTCGTTTTTCTTTGCGCCGGACAATCTAAATTATGTCCCGACGCGGCAATAAATATTCTGGGCGAACCCTGTCCGTCAGTGCCGCATTGGCCGCACTTGACATGGTGTTGATGGCTGTGTCCTAAAAAGCTACATCTGAGCTGTACCTGGACGTCGCTGACGTATGAAGACTGGCTGAAGCGGAAGCGAGGATAAATATGTAGGCAAATATGTAGGTACATATACAGGGGCGTCGGGGAAAGAGGTCGCTGTAAGTCGAAAAGGGGCTCGTCGTCATAATTTGTTTTTCCCTTTCCTGTCTTTCCCCCCTCGGACGTGTATATCGACTTACACTTACACCGTCCCAAAGCTGGCAAGCGTCTAAGCGTCAGCAGTTAAGGTTGTTTATTTTCAGTGCTGGTGCTTCCTTCATGAGGCTCTGGGCGGGCCTGGACGGATTTGGGTGGCGCTTTAAGGCTCTTTATGGCGTAGCCAAGAAGCAACGGCTCCAAACTGGGGCGCAAAAGGCACAAAATGTACGGTGTACAAAACGCACAAAAAGGGGCGTTAATGTGGCGTCAAAGTGGCGTGCAAAGTTGAAGTTTACAACCGATGCCCTCAGCATCCATACTCCCATCACTATCTCAACTCGTTTGGGAATAGGCAAAAAAGTATCGTATTCTCCTCCGAGGATAGCGTCAATGGTATATCCCTTTTCTGTGTTCAGATGTGCTCACTGCCCATTGCGTCGATACATATGTCCATAACGGCTGTCTCGTATTCCAGCTGGAAGTATGTGAGAACAACAGCCACAAAAAGAAAAGAAAAAGCAATAAAACACCTGCTTAAACAGCGATGCCGTTTTCAGCATCACGCCCAGGATGTGTCCAGACGACATATTCTGTGTGGAAAGTGGTAAAATAGCAAAATGACCTACTTCTCACGGCATGAAATATCATCCAGTGGGCATGCAGGTCTTGTCTTTCTTCGCCGGAGAGACAATGTACAGAAGAGAAGCAAAAGAGCAGAAAAAACGGCAAAACAGTTTGTTGATTTTCGATTGAAGACGGATGATAGCTGAGCTTCACGTCAACAGGAGAGATTCTCCATTTCCCATGGTTTTAGCTTGCACCGCCGTCTCGGGGCCCGGTCGACGATCCGAAGTGACATTTTTGACAGGTCCTTCCGGTCCCAGTTGGGCCAGTGTAGTATGCCCAGACAGAGACAGTGCAAAAATGGACAGCTGAAAAGCAAAATCATACGTCTATTTTAAAATACGACGTACGGAGTAGAGGCCCAGGACAACCTTGCACAAATATCCCCAGTTGTTCCCAGCTCGGCAATGTGAAGTTGGCCAATGTAGCGGCGCCTGGCTGTCGCCGGAATGGCGATGTTATGCTGGACGGCATTCAATAGCAGTAACAGAAGCTGAAGAGCGGCAAGACGGCCGGTATTATTCGTCTTCTGTTACAAAGCCAGTTGACCTCGTCGTCATAAATATCTTTACTCGAAATGAGTGCACAAAAATATGTCTACTTCAATTCAACTGGCAGTGCCGATCTTAGTGTTTCAGGAGCTTTTGAGCCTTACTTCCTTATTCTACGGATTTACTCTCCTCATCTCTCCGTGGCAAGGCTAGCCTTTCAATAATAGGGCCAAGGCAAGTGGAGTATCTGCTGTTGAAAAGCAGTAGCTCTGGGCCGGTCCCTCGCGTGCCTGATTGTTGGGTTACCTTCCTTTGTTCTCTTCAGATTTCACACAAACCATCAACCTCAAAATCTGTCCATTGTATAGGTTACAAAAAAACAGAGTAAGAAGGTGGCGTTCAAGTAAAACAATCAGATGACAATAAGAAAAGTCAGCGACATAACCGAGATTGAATAAAAAAAGAAAGCAGAGGGAGCCGATGATGTTGCAAGATTGCAAATATTGAATATTGGAGCGATTGGTAGACCGAAAGCTCCCCAGTCCAAGATCTAGAATCTAGACCACATTTTACAATAGACTTATCCTTTTCATAGTTTTTGCAATAAAGAGAGTTATGGTTTATTAAACACTGCTTTCAAAAGGACCGTCGTTAAAAGTCTGGTAGAAGAGGCTGGACAGCCAGGTAGGACAGCACAAGCACTGGGAGAGACAAGTTGGGGGGAAAGGCAGAAAGTGCCGCTGTTTCTGTCTCTTCTCTGCTGAATTTCCCGGGACTCCCCGCTTTGTGCCAACTGTAACAGTGTACGGAGTACGTCGTATCTGCTGTAGGATATCCATTGCCAGTCACCTCACGTGAGACATAGTCTCAGTTGAGGTGAAGACGGTGTGGAGAGGGGAGTGCGGTGAAGCCTTGCAATTTTTTTTTTTTTTTGCCTCTTGACAGTGGTACAAGAACCAAATACACGCTTTCTCTGGATGTGCAAACGGAATCTGAGATGGACTAGAGTGGGATCTCTGGAGGCCAAAATATTGTTCAGTTGCACAAAATAATATTTAGAGGAAAAAAACGTGTCTTGTCAAGGTAAATTTCACCCGCCACGTGGAGAACCTTCAACTCTGTTTCTACGCTTCGTACTCTGTCAAAGCAAGATTCAGCTGCTGAACTCACTTTAATGGCATTTCCACACACATTCCATAAGCTCATCGGTTTGTGATTGTAGCTTTTCCAGCTGTCACGGTCTCGATATGTGGAACTGTAAGCTCAAAGTGAGAGGTTTAGGGCAACAGAACCGGAATTTGTTCACCGCAAAATATCGGTTGCAAGTAAAGGTCGGAAACATCTGTGATTCAAAGGGCAGCAATCTCATATACCACAGTCTCGCCATGATGAAACTTGACCCCCCACGGTGAGTGAGATGACATATGCAAGTAGGCCCAACTGCATCGACATGTCGATGCGGTGTGAGATGGAAGGCGCAGGGCATCGCTCATTACACGATGAAATAGACCTTTGCATGAACGCGAACCCTCGGGTCCTGCGTCGTGGTAGGAGGTGGTAGCCCAAGACAGGGCCATGGTGCGGTTCTTTGTGGTCTTTGTTCAGAGCACGACAGGTGTGCACAGCATGATGGCACAACATGACGGGACAGTATTCACGTTTATGTCTATGGCTTCCAATCACTCTTGCACAAGCTATAATGCGGTGGTATGTAGAAAGTTATGAGTTTTGAACGAAAAATGTGTACTTCTCCATGATAAAAACTTTTGAGATCTTTTCAGCGAAAAAGGTGTTTTAATACGTTTTCTTTTTAGCAAAAAATGGTTGATTTATTTTTCTTCTAGAAAATCAACAAAATTCAATCATTGAAAACAAAACTTGGAAATGCCATCCAACGCTGGCTTTTTGAAACTGTTTAAAAGTAAAATCAACTAAAAAATCCATAATCATTATATTGGTGTTGAATTGACGATGGGATGGTCAACTTCATGGCCTCATATTTCAGGTGTCAGTTGTGATAAGGCATAACATTTCATCGCAGTCAGTGAGCAATAAAACAATCAAGCAAAGCACAATGAACATGATCGGATTGGCGAACAATCGACAGGTCCAACCTTCTGCTTTTTGTCTCAAGGGACTCGAAGAGACATACCGTGCGATTTGATACTACTGTCTCATGTTATTCAGGGACCATTAAGGTTTGTCTACCTTCCAGAAGTTCTTGTGTATTTGGTAGTCTTGTCTTGATGTTTGACAATGATCTGAGAGAGGGGGGAAGTAAAACACCGAGGACAGCCAAATAAAACTCCAGAAGCGTGGTAGGAAGAAATACGCAGCAGCACTGTTTGACGTGACCCGAAATTGGCCCATCGGGATGGGAGCCAAGTACCAGGAAAGAAAGAAGCCGAGTGCGGTGCAATAGCATTGGCGGAGTACGGAAGACACAGCCATTATGTGCATGCTCTCTTTCCGTATCTGACATACGACAGATCTCAAGTAACTCATCTAATAGTGTTTACACGGGAACTGCGCCCCATATGAGCACGTTACTCTCCCATCACCAGTTGTGCCTCAGGTCCACTGCTTATACTTGAGTGGAAACCGGTCTCGGCCGGCAAGCACATAGCAGTAATGTGAGAAGTTCTGATAGTTGATACAATAGGGCATAGACAGCAGAAAACAGGCTTTTTTTGGTTTTAATTTCTGTTTTATGAAAAGTGCGTAGCATTTGAGTATCACCTTTGGAGAATGGGTAAACTGCACGAGATAAATGGTCCTTATTGAGATACAAGAATATGCCAGCTTAAGGCATTCTATTTCGGCCCGGCTCTTTATACAGCAAAATTGTTACGGTATTGGCGTTTCTCCTCCCTTCCTACCATAATCTCGGTATCACATATCACTATTCTCGGGTTGAGTTGAAGGAGAACAAGAGTCCAAGAGACCAAAACTGAGGTTTTAAAAGTCACGGGTCAAACGCACAAAATACACGGGCACTACTCCGTATTTGTAGTTTTGCTGTGGCATATCCTCTTCCTATCCCCAAAAATAACGCGGGAAGCCGGCATCGCTTTTGGTTTGTGTGCCACCAGCTGCAACACAGACCACTTGATATGACAGACTGTCGGAGACGGCGACACAAGACAACAAGTACCACGCTCAGGATATCCACGAGACGGGGAAACAGGAGCAGACAGGGGAAAGGGAGGGTCCTTCTCAAGTCCCCAGGAGGGATGAATAGGAGCACAGAAGAGGGGGCCAACCCGTTACTTGTGTTGCGCTTACACAGTATTTGTGGTGCTTGGTCTGCCTGTCTGTCATGGTCCCAATCGGGACGAATTATGCCGTCTCTTGCTTCCTGAAGGAAGCTGAGCCAAAAGAGAGCTCGTAAATCTATTGTAGTGCCCGGGACTGCAGCGACGCACTCCCGAAGATAAATGCCACCGCCCACCACACTGGCTGCAAGCTCGTCTACCTCCGTGATTGCTGTTCTGTTCACGACACCCATCCCATCTCGTCCCTGGTGGGCGTTTTTCTCTGCCCAATCCTACGAAGTTGGCTAGATACTTGAAAAAAAAGGAAATGATCTGCACAACTGTCAAAGCTGATTTGCGTAGCATCGGTTTGTGCGAGTACAATGTTTGGAAGCACTTGAGAAATGTGCAAAATACGACTATGCTCGGATTCGGCATGTGCCGTGCAAGGCTGGACTGAGTGAGGAAAATCTTGTACACCGCTGGTTCGCCGTTGAACAAGATGTAAAACCGAGGACAGCTGATGTACGAGCACAGGTCGAAGCAGGATATTTGTTCATTTTATCTGTACACAGCATATTGTCGTACTGCGATCACCCTCCGCCCGCAACATGCTTAATCCTCTGTAGCAATCCTTCATTGTCCTCTATTGTTGTCGTCCGGACTGAAGACTGCACCCCTGCTCCATACCAGATGGAGTATTGTCAAAAAGTCCAGGGTCTGGGGATTTTGGTTTGTCGTCTTCGACACGGGCCCTAAAATTTAGTGCGTGGATCAATTGAAATAGTGTGGGGGCCAGGGGGATATAAGAATGCCGAAAGGGAGACAAACAACGGTCAAATGTATGACATGCAGCAAGTGTCATGGTCGGCGACCCTCAGCCCAGGGAGGGGTCCGAAATTCTCAGGACGTGCGTTGTCAACTGTTAAGAGCAGGGTGCCAAGAGCCGGTTCTGTCATAATGACGATACTCTTACGACATGCCCTGGACAAACACAGAACGACTATATTTCTTTTTCCTTTTGAGCCCCTTTCTACCTTTGCTCAGACTGCTCTCACTTTCTTTTCAGGCCCATTCTTCCCAGAAATCTTGAGTTCTCGGGTAGAGGTTTTCTTCAATGCTGCCCCTTCTATTTTGTACACCGTACAGTTTAATTTTTCCGTATCTCCTTCGCTCTTCGCACCCACCACTAGCTTGTCGAATGATCGAATGGTCGAATGATCGACCCAGTGAGTGACCCATTCTGGAACTCGCGGGAGCATTTCCGATGTTGCAATGGGCAATGGACGGACAACACATCGAAGCAACGCCATTCCCGTAATCTTCCAGGAGGGTGGGAAGCGATCAAAGACTCGAGGACAATCAAACGGGCAAGTCAAGAACCCACCGTTGTCCTCGAGCAGTCTGATCGTGTGTGGCGACTGTTGTAGAAAAGATGAAAACGAAAAGATGCAACGTTGTTGCGTATTCTGTCCACTTCTTTCGCCTCCTTCACTACCACCGTTGCTTTGGTCATCGACCATCTCCAATCTTCATCTTTATCGCCATCGCCATCGCCCATTTCTATCAAGTCCCATCCCATATTGGCCATCTCGCCCAGTTGTGCAACAATCTTGGCTGGCATCCGCCCATTTACTCACTTTTTTCCATTTGGTTTGGTACCGTTTGGCCCCATTTTCCCCATTTCTAGTGCTGCTGTTGCGTTGTTCTCTTCGCGCCGGGCCGCTATCCCACTACTATCTCACTGTCCCCTCGTCCCACTGTCCCAGCACTATTGTGAACCAAGATCTTGGACAGCGATAGATTTGGGGGGTGATTCAGATAGGGCGACGATTGAGATGGGCTTCGTACCGAATGTCAATCCCCAATTGTGTGTGCGACGCTCGTCGATGCTGTTCACTTTTGAATGCTGAAGGTTAATCCAAGACTAAATATCGACGTTTAGATGACGTTAATTGACGTCGACTTTTGCGCCCTCCTGATAACCTGTAATAACAGAGCTCTATTAAGACCCGGTGGCCTGGAAAGAACCATCCGCCCAAAGTGCGACGGTATATGCGGGACAAAGCCTGTAATAGTAGATTTTGGCGTGTTGAGACTTGCCGCTGTCAGTGGCAAGGCTGTGTAGTATCCTTGTGTGTGCACACTGCCTGCGAGAATATTCGGTAACAGTACGAAATACTTGTGTACGTACGACGTACTTGCTTTTCCGTACTTGCTTTTGCGTACTTTCACCCAAAATGGAATGGTGCTCGACGCAGTCACTCGACACACTGGCGCAGCCTCAATAACGTCGGCCCCGACCGCTACTTTATCTTGGGGTAGGAATGGCATATGCTGGGCGAGAAGGGGTCGGACTGGAATACAACGAAAAAAAAGATGGGATAACTTTTACGGCGTACGATAGAGTACGACAGAGTACGACATTGACGATAGTGCGACCATTGGTTGTGCGAAGGACGTAGCTCTACAAGGAAAGCATCCAGGGTCATGGGTGAGCCCGGCAAAATAGAAAAACTCTGATGCAGAATGCAGGAGAATGTCAAAATCAGTTGAAGGCCGAAAAGGTTGGTGAAGCAATAGACGACTCTGTTTATGCAGGTGGCCAAAATAGGACTAGCGCATGATGGAGAAAAAGGAGGTTGTTCAGAAAATGAACATCACAAGAAGAACAAAAGCTTCGACGATTGAAGAAGAAAGGAGAAAGCCAAAGAAAGCAGAAACGTCTTGAGAGTATCGATATTATGATACAAAAAGACGGTCAGCTCGTAGTAGTGACGGCTTGAACAAAGCAGCGGTATAGTCATTGTCTTCGGGACAGCCCTCCTGCAACTTAGAAATCAGGGTCAAGCATTGTCTGCACACCCCTGCTTCAGCTTGTGGTCCAGCCAGTCTTCCACAAAGCGCATGCAAAGACTGTCTGCTCTCTTAGAGTGGCCTTGTATGGTAATCTTTGCACTGTTTGCAGCTATTATGTACTTCATCCATCTTCTATCCCGAATTTTGATTTTGACTATACGAGGAGCAGTTCTTGAGAACTCGCTTCTTGTTGCCTCGGCCAACGCCTCTATTGTCGACAGCACAGCTAGCGCCTTGTCTTTTACCGGCCATGCAGGAAGGTCTTTCCTACAGTCTATACGACGTACAAGAAAAAAGAATGCTGTGGCTGGCTATCAACAGGGGCTTTGAGGCCTGTTCCTTGCTTAGTTGCCGTTCGTGTCGTTCGCTTCTCTTCTCTTTTATCTCGTCCTTTGGGCGTTGTCGTTGTTCTATGTTATTCACTTTAACTTTTCCTTTCTTTTGCTTCTTTTGCTTCTTTTGCTTCTTTTGCTTCTTTTTCGATTTTCTTCTTCTTCTTCGTTTTCGACTCCCTCTTACACCTTGTTTTTCTATTTTGTTAATGCGGACTTTTTCGGCCCCCACCTCCTTAGTGAGGCATCCACGGACCGTCCCTCGGGATCGACGTCCCTAAATTGGTCGGTCTCGTTCCCATGTCTGTTTTCATCAACTTCTGTCAGTTCCGTCTACTTCTGCCTGCCCCCGGCACAGAAAAAAGCGAACAAAACAAAAGAGGCGCAAAAGTGATGCATCACATATGCCGTTGGCGTCAACCCTATTTGTTCAATTCTCTGGATTTTGGTGCATATCCCATTCTGTCATAATCCTGTCATAATCCTGTCATTTTTCCGTCATTTTCCCGTCATTTTTCCCTCTCCTCTTTCTTGACCTCCCTCTTCAGATGGCAGCTGCTTCTGCCCGTTGCCATCTATTGGACACGGCGAGATGCATTTTTTGAGTTGTAAGTGTCGTAGTGCTCTGTGTGTTGTGCTTTGTCCGTCTTGCCATGCATGGATGTCTGGACGCACACAGAAATACAGCATGCAAACATGTACACAGCCCCACCACAAGCGCCCACGCAAGAATGGCACCTCTTAATTCTTTTTTCTGTGTTCACTCCTTCACTTCCCCTGGTCTACCCGCCTGAACCAAGATGCATGCATGCGTGGATGAGAAAGACGTTATAAGGCCTGTGTTGCGTTGGGTGCATTTGGGTGCATTTGGGTGCGACTGCTGTCCTTTGGTACCGCAATTGCGGAGGGAAGCATCGGTCCAACCATCCGACGTCTATGGTCGACGATGTGCCGTGTGTTCATCATCTATGAATGGCCTTCTGTATTGTTCATCCCGTGGGATAAAAGCGTGCAGAGCTTTACGTTTTTGTGTAGTTCACTGTTGTTTAGGTCTACTTCACTCTTGACTCTGTCTATATCATCTCGACATGGAGCCGAGCTCGTACCCGAGGACATCTGCAAACAAAAAGTGTGACTAACTTTTATATCTATTCAGAACTGGCCTCTCAACATTCATTCTACATTTCCATCTGAGATGTGATATCAGATATTCCATTTGTCTCCTGTGTCTTGCCCAGCCTACGGGAATGGCGGCACTGTTTTTTTTGACAGTCCGACTGCAGCCACGTCGGAGATGAAAATAACGACGCTCTGAAGTTTGAAATGTAAACGACGGCTTTCGTATGTATTGTTCACATATGGAATCTGTCAGTTTTCTACTTTTGCGTTGCCGCGACCGTTTTCGAGACCAGTCTGCGACGCCACCGTTGACGTGGCCCTTGTACAGGTCTACTTTTCCATCTCGGTGTTCACTGACCTATATCTCGGTTTGGCATCAACTCTGCTGTAAACAACCTTCTTTGATCCTGCTGTCACTCTCCCCTCAGTCTCTATTCTTCCTTGATTTCGTCCCATCTCTCGGTCAGATGATCCAAATATTCACTGACCCAGCTATCACTTCCATTTTAAGTCTACTTCGCCTTCGTCTCTTTCCCTCCCATCCCGACGGCAAGGACGGCGAACCCACAAGCAAGTCTTTAGACCATTCACAGCTGTCCACAGTCTCTCAAAACTCTCCACCTGCAGTCCGCAACTCTGTCTCCGTCTGTCCTTTCACCCCAACTGTCACCTTTGACCTGTCACTTTGTGCGCAGCACCCCTCTTGTCTCCTATCTCTGTCCTGTCGGTCACTCGCCGCCCCTTTCCCCGTTTCTTTCCCCGTCTGTTTTAACCCCTCACCTTGGCCTCCCTTGTCTCTGTATCCGCCAATCTATCATATTTTGTCCCCTTCCGCTTGCCTCGCCCACGGGTCTGGCCAGTCTCCACTTGCCGTTGAAGACTAGTCTACTCCCTCCTCTCATCCCATTCAGTCACCTTTCAACTGTCGCATTTTCGGCCATCCCCCCCCCCCCCCCCCCTCCCCCCACGACGAACAATACGAATGGCATGAGAGTTGTACACAGACAAGACCCGTGTCCGTAGCCGGGAAGACCAGGCCAGTCTGGTCTGAGCCAGCCTACAAGAAAAGAAGAGAGGCCGAAACAATAAAAAGAGATATATTGCGAGCCAATCACGGCGTCTGGATGTCGACAGAGGAACCTCTATGCAAGTGCCTTTGGTTGTTTGCAGCAAGGAAACAAGGACAACGGGTAGGTGTCTGTGTTGGATTTGGCGTCCATCTTGTTCATATCTATCTATGCCGTTCAAGGAAATGTCTCTGGAGACAAGTGTTAGTCCCTCAGAAGCCTAACGTTTGTATCTAGTCCTAGAATCTATAAGATCAAGGCATCCCTCGTCCCATCTTGCTCATGGACAATACGCATTCTCCTGTCAGTCTTCACTTTTCCCATTCTGCCTTTGTGTTTCTTCGATCTTGTGTCGGCCTTTTCTTTGATCATCACATATCATTGCATCTCCCCCTCGTCCATACGTTTCTTTGTTCGATCGACCATATTGTGTCTTCGTCAATTGTCAATATCATAGATCCTTGATATATTTTCTTCTCTTCCATCATCAGAGAATATCTTGAAGGCCTCTGCCTGTCCCATACTGCTGCCACGACATACGTCCTTTCCCAATAGACAGATCTTTGTCCATCCCATTCATCCCACCTCCAATCATTCCATTCTCTCACCGACACCATCTCCTCCCCTTCTACTTTCTTTGCCAATCCACGGCAACCCACACCGAGTGAACCAGACTTTGACGCCATTTAGTTTGAAGATTTCCCCATCGTAAGACCTGCATTTTCTGGTACGTCAGCCCACGATTTAATATTTTGTGCCAGACTTCCTGCCCTTTCCACACCGATACACAGATTCACCGACAAAGATGTAGCCGAAAGCTAATAAATTTTACCCAGTCGATAATTGATGCCCGCCACCTTGTCACGATATCGTCATTCAATGTGAAGCAACTCTGGCTCCATCGACACACATCGACACACATCAGCACCCAACGTTGCCCATTCAACAGGCGGTGTACGTCACAGGTATGATCAAAGCAATTCACTTTCAAAAGATGCACCGTTGCTATTGTGCCATTTTGGTCACTGTGATGGTCCTGGGTCGTTCCTTCCTCAATTTTGTGCCCATCGTGATTTCCCCCGGACAACGCGCCACTGCGTATCGAAACACGCGCGCCCCCATCGCACCTTCCCTCGTACCGTCCAACTTTGCTGACCTAACGACAGGAAAGAACTACCGACCCACACCTTACCCGTCGCTCCTTCCCCGAGTTGCGATCTAAAACACACGATACCATCTGGTACCTGGGCAACCACCAATTTTGGCACCAAGACAAAGTACCTTCCAGTGAAGCTGCTGCTGTCGCCTGGCCTCACCAAAAGCTTCATTTTGACTTTGCACACAGCATCTGGGAATTCAAAGTTTGCCACCCAACAGCACAAAATTAAAGGGGTTAGTAGGCAAAAGTTGTCAAGAGACTACAACAACATTTTGGAACCCTCAGTGCATGCCCACACCCAAAAGCAATTTCTGCATAGAAGGTTGTTCACTGAACTGACTTCCCTCGTCGCCTCAAGCTCCCAAAGGTCCTCCCATAATTTTGTGCCCAAGATGCAGTCCAACGCATACCGTATGCCCCCTGGAGAGGCGCTCGTCCACCGCGAGGCCCGTGAAATGCAGTGCCATCACCAAGGCGAACAGCTATACCGCGATCCCCACCCACAACATTTCCCAACACATCATCGTCATGTCCACACTGGCGACAATAACAACACCGCATTTCTTGATCACCCGCGGCCTGTTCACCGTGCTGCTCGTCACAAATCACTATTGACGCATGCCCATGACTTGGAGAGTGATTCTTCTTTTCCGCGCCCAGCCCACTTTTCCGGTAACGAGGTGCCCGTCGCCCATCATTCATTCTCTCCCAGCACTGCGCCCAATCCATCATCACAGACCACTCCCTCGTCTTTTCCTGCCCATTCCCACTCTCTTAATAAGTGGCCTACGCCGCCTACTCGTCTTTCTCCGTCTTTTGCGGCCCATGATACGAAAGTGGCCAGCCCTCCCAGCTTTTCCTTTGCCGCTCTTCCGTCGCCGCCTCTCCAGAGCGACGCCCACCGCAACCTCTCTTCTGCTTCTTCTGCTTCTTCTGCCCCTCCTGCTCCTCCTGCTCCTCCTGCTCCTCGTCCTCCGCCTCCACCTCCACCTACGCATCCGAGACGAGCACTTCCTTCAGCACACTTTGCCCACCGGCCTCCACACTTTGCCCACCGCCCGCACCGCTGCCTCTGCCTTTTGCCGTTCGTCGAGACCAACACCCCTGCCATTGGTGCCACCATGTACGGCACTCCCGCCAGCAACGACGACGGCCACCAAGGACGCACCAAGAACCACGGCCGCACCCACAGCGAAAAAAGCCAATACTTTGAGCAGTGGCTCATCGAGAACGTCATCGTCGACGGCGACGTCGACAACCACGACATTATCGATCTAGAACACCAAGTAAGTGACTACAGTGCTCTCTGCTCCCTATAACACGGTATAGTTGCCTCTTCGGTGCCTTTCTCGTCCTCGGCCCTAGTCTCGCTCGCACTCCTGTCGTTCCTTCCCTTCTTGAACGATTCTCGTCCTTTTTGGCCAGCCCGCCTGCCTTGGTCACCACAACATGACCTTGGTTTTGGGGACTTGGGTAGTTCCTTCCCTCTTGGTCAAACTTTTTGACCTTTGGACGCGTGCCTTCCTTTTTTTCTTGCTTTGGCTGTTGCTATTCACTACTCGACAGGATGTTCCCTTCGCTATATATTCTCCCTGGTCCCCCAGCCCAAGTTTCTCCCTCCTCCCACTCATCTTGAGATTGAGCATTTTCCCACCTTCGTGCACCGCATTCTTACGATTATCATTATCCTGGGAACGACGACGACGACGACGACATCAAGCACTCTCACCTTACCTTGCAAAGCTCCTTTTCTATCTTCTTCTGGTCCTGATCCTGCTCTGCTTCTTCTGCTTTCTGCCCTCGTCGGCGGGCTGATGCCCATCTCCCCCTCTTCCCCTCCTCCTCGCGACCTTGCACCATCCTCTCTTCTGCTACGATATCACAACGAGAATCACCATCACCATCATCAACGCATTATCCATATCGCTCCCCTTTACTTCCTCTCCAAGACGCTGCTCTCTTCCTTGCTCGTCTCGATCTGGTCCGCGCTGGTTCGCTTCTGCCGATCTTGCACATTCTCCTCCTTTCATCAGTACTCTTCTCCCTCGTTGCCCTGACTCGCGCTGCCCCCATTTTCGTTTCTGGCCTCTTCTTTCTGCTCGACTCTGTTCGCCGTCTTTGCCTGCCCTGCATCGGAACACTCTGCATCGCGCCGAAGTTGACGAGCATCCGCGAGATTATGGATTCTAACCTAGTCGGTCAGGCATCGCCCGATCGAACTATCACCGCACCCTCCACGCCATTCTCTGACCCGCCTATGGCCGCCTCACCATCTGGTAAGTTACTTCTCCTCCTTCTCCTCCTTCTGCCGGCTTCTTCCCGCACCCCATTACCAGGTTTCGTGAGATTTCGTCTCTTCTGAGAAAAATACATGGTTCACTTGATCTCCACACCGACCCAACCTTTTTTTCTTTCCGCTCTCTTGTTCTTCTTTCGGCCACCCCACATCCTCTTTGACACTCTGTTTGAGGCAAACATTGGGCAACAACGCATACTGACACAAAGGGAACAACAGTACACCAAGATGACTGGCAACACGACCATGACTTCAATGCCGCCAGCAGCAATGGTACCGTCAACGGCAACGACATTGGCTACGCGGACTATATGCCCCATGCCTTCCCCAATGTTCCTCAGACCAACATGTCGGCTTGGCAATCTGATGGCGACGTCTTCACGACCACTGCTCCAGCCAACTACACCGCCGCAACCGTCACACAGGTATGTTGAGCTCTTTTCTTTGTCCCGCTGTTTCTTGATCCGCATATCCTTTCGTCTCTCTTTTTTTCCGGACTATACGTCTGCTTTTCTCTCATCTGATCTCCGCCCACTTTTAGGAGAGACATCAGACTAACAAACGCGTCTTCTTGCAAACGAAACAGGCCAATGGACCGAACCCTCTCGCTCAGCAGTTTGTGCCTGATCTTGGCTATATCAATGCCGGGTTTCCGACCTCCTTCCCTCCCGTCACCACCACAACCTTCTCCCCCATCCCGACCACACGCGCCTATGCCGACCATTGTGCCATTCCATACAACACCTACATGCCGCCGTCAGTCTACCAGCACATGCAGCAGCAGTACACGGCTCCGATGTTTCCGACCATGCAGACATCTCAGCCCTGCCATGGTGCCATACCTCGATCCGTCTATGCTGGCGTGTCTTCTGGTCTCAACCCAGCAGCGGCTCCTTTCTACATCCCCGACATGTCTCCCAGAAGCATGACGCCGGCCCCGACTCACTTCGACCATGCCCATGCCTTCGACTATTCTCTCAACGGCTACATTCCGACACTCGGCAACACTGTCAACGAATCGGCGACGCTCCAGCCACTTCTCGCTTCCCAGCGGAAGCGGCTGCGGGCCGACGATGATGACCACACCGTTGCCGTTCAGCCCGCCAAAAAGGCCAAGATCGGCACGGAGGTCAATGACGAGGCTGAGGATCAGTCAGACGTAGTCACTAAGTTTGACTATGGCGAGTTTCTCACGTTCACGCCGTCCAAGGACAGTGCCGCCGCAGACACGTCTCGGGATAGCCAGCCGCAGGCAGATGTCACACGCCATGAGGACTGCCATGAGGACTCATGCTTTGAGCCTGCTTCCACCAACAGACCGTCTACGCCGCAGCGCCACCATTCCCCCGACCTCCATCGTGAGACGGTTTCTCCCAAGGACCTTCAAGTGGTCAAGGACCATGGCGTTCAATCAATTGAGCCGGTCGTTCATTACAGCGAGCCAGGCGTCGTTCATCCCATGTCCCAGTGGCATGGTCATGGCGACCAGTTTGACGAAGCCTACGGCCAACTGTCTGTTCCCGAGCTGCAGGCCTTCAACCGACATGCTACCCATCAGGGCATCGGCCCCAGCTACAACTACCCCAGCCCGCTCATCTTAAGTGGGAGCCTTGTTGCTACGGCAGGTCACAGCCAGAGCCTCACATACCCGTCGCACCGTGCACCTGAACCCAATATGGGGGAAGGCCAGTCTGAAGTCCGTCGTTCGTCTTCCCACACCAACGCCAGCACCAACAGCAGCACCCGCCGCCAAGTCACTCGCCGCCCCACGACCGCATCCTCTAGCCGCAGCCGTTCCCGATACACCTCTGATGAGGAGAGTGAGGCCAAGCGGCAGCGCGATGCCCTGTTCGTTCAACTCATCGACTCGGGGCTGAAATACAAGGAAGTCAAGGAGCGAATGGGGCTGACGGAGGCCGATTCCACCCTCCGTGGCCGGTATCGGACTCTGAAGAAGGCGAAGAAGGACCGTGTTCGGCGGCCAGTCTGGTCGGACGTTGACGATGCTGTCCTACGCAGCATCATTGACGAGATGACCAGAGTGCATGGGGGTCCGCTGAATCTGTCGAATATCCGGTATAAGCTTGTCCAGGACGAGATGGGCGCGGCCGGGCGTTACCGCTTTGGCTATGCCGCCCTGAAGAAACGTGCACAGCTACTGTTCAGAAACACCGGCAACGGCGCTCCCGCGACCGACGAGACGGACAGCCAGGCCACTGAGCCAGCATCCCTTGACGCTGACCAGGGCCGCTCCAGCAGCGGCAGTGCGGGCGTTGGCAGCAATGTCAACGACCCCTATGTCGTCTAGCTCTTTTCACCCTCCCCTTCCTTTTCCCCTGGCCAGGTTGTTTCTTTTCACCTCGACGCTCGGAGTTGGCGTTTGGCGTTTGGCGTTTTGTTATTGCATTATTTTGTTCTTTTTACTGCTTCGTTCCTTGGCCTGGAAACCGATCGCACGCCCATCCAACGACAAGCCACCCATGGGCGGGGCTTCCGACATATACCCAACAATCTCCCCCAAAAAAATTGCTTTGATGTTTGCTATTTTCTGTTTTGTTTTCTCGGCTTGGTTTTGGCCTGGAGTTTTGTATCTTTTTTTTTTTCCCCTTATGCTCTCCGATTCTCAACAGCTCTCCCATGCCGCGTTCCCATCCATTCGACAACATCCCATGGGACGCGCCCGCCCGAACGGGACTGACGACATCGCCACTGAAACCAACATCTCCGATAAAAAATTGTTTTTTTTTTTTTTTTTTTTTTTTTTTTTTTTTTTTTTTGTTTTGGTTTTTTTTTTTTTTTTTATTCTTTTTTTTTTTTTTTTGGGGGTGTGGTTGTTTTTTTTTTTTTTTTTTTTTGGTTTTCTTGCGGTGGGGGGGGGGGGGGGGGGGCGGCGCTG